>CM035838.1:392231528-394631528 GCA_020510985.1 Pholidichthys leucotaenia | reverse complement strand
TTCACCAGAAAGACCTAACAAAAACTGCACAACTCAAAACCCAGCCATTTATGAGGTCCTATAGGAAGCTTAAATACAAACACATGGTTATGCTGCCTTACTGCACCTTACAGTCTAATTGGCACCTCACATTTCACCTTACGCCCGACAGTCCTGCATTGTACAGCGAGTACAATTCATGTATCCATATGGGTCATCATCTATTCATCTGTGATGTATATAAAGTTATCTAGGCAGCTTTACTTTCCCTGGGTAATTCCTTTGTCTATTACGCTGTGTGTGTTTCTGTCGTCTACTGTCATGCTGCTGTTACACTGTAATTTCCCAGTTTGGGATCAATAAAGTACATCTATCTATATATCTATGGTAAATGGCATTCACTTATATAGCGTTTTTTCTCATCTATGGATGACCAAACCGCTTTACAACAATTATGACAGAAATTGCACACTCATTATCAAAAACAAGTTATGAACCAACGAGGAACATTGTCCTTTGTGATCTACAGATGTACAGAATTATCATTTAATTTTATTCAGTCTGACATAACACTAAAGAGTGAGGGTACAAACTCAACAGCATTGTGTCAAGATGCATAATAACCAAGTAACTTAAGAGTGCTGCCATCTGATGGTCATTAGGAAGAATGCCAGTTTAAGGCACTTATGCACTGGCTTCATTTTTCTTTTGTGGACGGACTGTGGTGCATTACCCTGTATCAAAAGCTAAAGATTTTTTAAAAATTAGAGCTCTAGAAATTATATAGAGATCAAGATAAGTGTGAGTTCAGCCTTCTTTTTAGATATGTAAAAACAAAACAACAAAAAAACTAACAAACACTGAAGACTGTGGTCCAAATTTGGATGAAGAAACAAAAATAGCACTGCAGAGGAACCAGACAGAAACATTTCCTAACATTTCTTTTTCCACACTGCACCTTTAACCATGGTAACACAGTAACACCAGCAGTATCTTTCAGCTGCATTAGGCCTTTGCAATTACATAAACCTGAATTCCTGATGCTGTTACCATGGTTACCGCTTGTTAATCAAAGTCGACAGGTCATCTATAAACCAAGGGGTCAGCAGCAGTAATGTTAAGATTCTTTAAAACGATATACGTACCATGAAAACTTTTTTTTCTTGACAGGGATTAATGTTGTTATTAAAGGGGCATTCTACCAATTTAACACAAATTAAATAGGAGGTAGTACTCAATGATGTTGAGATGATGAAAAATAGGATCAAAAGTTTATTTTTATGACTACATATGTGGATATTCCAGTTATATTAAATTATGTCTTTTGATTTAAGTAAATATTAAGAAGTGCACAGCTAAACTGGTAAAATACCTCACTGCACTTCCTTTTTTTTTTTTTTTTCCTTTTTACAAGAAGTCATCACCTGGGCAAATGTGAAACTGTCTTGAAACAAACAAGCCTTGCCAACAGTCAAGATTAATGAGGGAAGGTACAACAAAGGTTTGTGAGATATGAGCAAAGGTTAAGTGTTGTTACCCGCAGGACGAGCCTCCTCGGTCTCAGACCTTTCCTGCGATAGGCCAAAGCTCGGTTCTTCTCCTGACTGAGACAGGGGGGGAGGAGGTCAGAGGTAAGCTGAGAGTGAAGCTGTGAGTGAAAATAGTATCAAAGTTTCCACTAGTACTCACTTCTCTTCATAATCCAAAACCAGGCGAGGGTCCAAAATGTTGTCCTCTGGTTCCCATGTACTGTACCTGCAGATACAAACATACTCAGTACATCTGTCTGTCTTAGAGGTTGTGTTAACTGACAACTGTCTGTCATTGACAGATTTTTGGGGGGCAGTGGAAAAAAAAAATCTGAAAGTTGTCTGCATTTTGTCAGATTACACTGAGGGTGATCTACTCTCACTTCTATTTGTAATCCCACTTGTCCACTTTCAGTTATCAGGCTCCTCTGCGATGGAACCAGCTGCCAATCTGGATTCAGGACAGACTCGATCTGTGTTTTTTAAGAACAGGGTTGAATCAGATGACCCTGAACCCTCCCTCAGTTATGCTGTGATAGGTTTAGCCAGCTGGGGGACCTCCCACAATGCACTGGGGTTTCATTTCTTTCTTTTCTTGCAATACACATAGTAACATTTTGTTGGTCATTAGCATCTGTTTGTTCTCTCCCATAGATTGAGTCCCTGTCGTGCTGTTTGCGCTCTACATGTCTGTTCTGTTTTTTTCTTCTTCTTCTCTATCCCCTCACCCCCAGCCAGTCGCAGCAGATGACTGCCCCTCCCTGGGCTTGGTTCTGCTGGAGGTTTCTTCCTGCTAAAAGGGAGTTTTTCCTCTCCACCGTTGCCAAGTGCTTACTCACAGGAGATCACCTGATTGTTGAGGTCTTTGCCCTACAGTTTGAAAGTGTTGTGACAACTGTTGTTGTGAAATGGCACCATATAAATAAAGCTGAATTTAATTGAACTTTATAACGCATATAAAATAATGATTATCAAGTTTTGTCTCACCTTTGAATTTTTTAAACGACAGTTCACCTTTCCCCATCTGTGTGCAGCTACACACAGTTTCTATCCATTACAACAGTAAAAATGTCAAAGCAGCTGAGTGTGAAAACTCTTTAAACGACCAAACAGTTGAAATGTTGTTGACAAAAGTGGTGGGGAAAAAAAAGAGACTGATGCAGTGGAGAAGGAGGCACACCCACGCACAGCTGCAGGTGTATCATGTGAACAAAACAAAAGCTATTTAGTGTCTAGTTACATGAAAATTAGAATGACAGGTAATAATAGATGACAGAATTTTTACAACCCTGTCTGTCAAAATGATGGATAACAAAATGTCTAGTGCAACCTCTACACTAGATATAATAATATGTAAAAGTTGTATTTGTATTTATAATATAATAATTTGCCAATGTTGGCACAATAGCAAAATGTTTGCAATATTTGTGGATCAATCAACAAGTGAAATGAGATAATTTCCCACAAAACCCTGAACATACCAGGGCACCCTGGTTGAAAAACACTGGTTTACTTGACTGTGGTCAGTAGGTGATTTGAGGGGGGATGCTGTCCTCCTCGTTAGCAAAACGACTCAAAAGCATCCCCCTCTGTTAACCTGCCACCCTTCATCCCCTTTCACAGTTGTAAATTTTTTCCTGTAAATTTTCTATTTTTTTCTCGATTTCCAACTTTTTTTTCAAAATTGACTTTTTCCATATAAATTTGCAACTTTTTCCTCAAAAATTTTTGACTTTCCCCCATATATTTGCAACTTTTTTTCCTCACAAATTTGCAACTGTTTAGAAAAAAATTGCATTTTTTTCCCTATAAATTTTCAACATTGTCTTGTAAATTTGCAACACTCATCTGGATACTAGTTATATTTTTATTCTGTGTAGTTAAATTGTAATTTGTGACTTTTTAAATTGGCATCTTTTATCACATCTTTGCACCTTTACTCTTGCAAATTTATACCCAATTTAAATAGGTTTGTACCTTATGCTAAATTGGTGAATACCCCCATCCCCCTTGTGAAAAAAATAACAAATTGCCTACTGATAGTAGTGATGTGTGGGTAAAGAACAAGGAGCATGTGGTAAGTGAAGAACTGACTCAGTGCCTTCAATTATTTTAATTTTTGTGCCAATTAATACAAGATGGAATGATAAGATTTGCTTGCTGCAATGCAAGCAGGTACTCTATGTACTGCTGTGACTAAATGTGTGTTTTTCTGTCTACAGACTACTGATGCCACTCATTTTTGCCCTTCAGTGCTGTGGAACTGCCACAAGTTCTGTTCAGTGACATCATGAGCATACCCTTTATTGCTTGAGCATTTATATCATAATGGTACTCTAACAAGTTGAGTACAATTTCTAGTCATCTATCCATGTCAGTCATTAACGGCATCTATCTATCTCTCATTGGGATTTTCACAAATTTAGCATAATGTCACTGTCCACCACAAACCTCATATCTCCAGATTTAGTTGTTTTTAGTTTTTCCATTCTACTGGTCACGCTTTATGTCTCTGGATGTTTTTACTAATATCAAACCAATTATGAGCATTAGAAAATTCATATAAATAAATCATGTACTGTAGCTGCTAAATTAATGAGAAACTATTTTTTCTCATTTCCTGAAAAAATGCCTGTTGTAGATATGCGAGGTTTGTGACAGACAGTGACGATAAGACACAAATGTAAATTGGGTAGAAATCTGCAAGAATAAAGGTGCGAAAATATGATGAGGTACCAATTTAAAATTATAAAAAATTGCAAATTACAATTTAAATTGTCAGAAAAAAATTTAACCAGCATCCAAATGAATGTTGCAAATTTAGAAATAGTTGAAAATATACAGGAAAAAAGTTGCAAATTTACAAGAAAAAATTTGCTAATTTATGAGCAAAAACTGACAATTTAAAGAAAAAGTAGCAAATTTTTGAGAAAAGGGTTTCAAATTTGCAATAGAAAAATCACAAATTTATGAGAAAAAAAATCGGAAATTTTTGAGAATGAAGTTGCAAATTTGCAAAAAACAAAAAATCCTAAATGACAAAGAAATTGCAAATGTACTAGAAAAAGATGCAAATTTCTGAGGAAAAAAGTTGCAAATTTATCCACCTTATTCCTGGGGGTGCTGCTGTAGGAAAGATTATGGGCGGAGCTTTTAGTTTTGACTGACCTAGTGTTAAATCAGTCAGTAAGAGTGGAGTAGCAGAGGCATTTAAAATAGCGTTTTTAAAAGTTTTTCAAATTCATTTTAATGTATAGTCCACATATGTGTTTTGCACTCAAGTGGCAGCTAATTTCAGTTCTTCTAGTTTTTATATTTTTGAATGTTTTTGCATAGTTTTGGTACTTGCTGCGGTTCATGGTGTCATGTTCCTCACAGATAAGCACAGCTAAATATGTGGCTTCAACAGCAATGAGTAGATCATGCACTGAAAACTAAAGGATTGTTTGTGTGATCGGTGGTACAGACACAGGACAGACACCAAGACAAGAACCATGTACAGCCATGGACAAAATTGTTGGTACCCCTCTGTTAATGAAAGAAAAACCCACAATGGTCACAGAAATAACTTGAATCTGACAAAAGTGGTAATAAATAAAAATTCTATGAAAATTAACCAATGAAAATCAGACAATGCTTTTGAATTGTGGTTCAACAGAATTATTTTAAAAAACAAACTCATGAAACAGGTCTGGACAAAAATGATGGTACCCCTAGAAAAGATTGAAAAGAATGTGACCATATGGACATGTTCAACCAAGATGTGTCCTCTAATTAACATCACAGGTGTCTACAAACTTGTAATCAGTCAGTCGGCCTATTTCAAGGGTGACAAGTAGTCACTGTGCTGTTTGTTGACATGGTGTGTACCACACTAAACATGGACCAGAGGAAGCAAAGGAGAGAGTTGTCTCAGGAGATTAGAAAGAAAATTATAGACAAGCATGTTAAAGGTAAAGGCTATAAGACCATCTCCAAGCAGCTTGATGTTCCTGTGACTACAGTTGCACATATTATTCAGAAATTTAAGATCCACGGGACTGTAGCCAACCTCCCTGGACGTGGCCGAAGGAGGAGACAGATAATACGAATGGTAACAAAAGAGCCCAGAACAACCTCTAAACACATTCATGGTGAACTCCAAGGTCAAGGTACATCAGTGTCAGATCGCACCATCCGTCATTGTTTGAGCCAAAGTGGACTTCTTGGGAGACGACCAAGAAGGACACCACTGTTGAAAACAAATCATAAAAAAGCCAGACTGGAATTTGCCAAACTGCATGTTGACAAACCACAAAGCTTCTGGGAGAATGTCCTATGGACAGACGAGACAAAACTGGAACTTTTTGGCAAGGCACATCAGCGCTATGTTCACAGATGCAAAAATGAAGCATAGCAAGAAAAGAACACTGTCCCTACTGTGAAACATGGAGGAGGTTCTGTTATGTTCTGGGGCTGCTTTGCTGCATCTGGCACAGAGTGTCTTGAATCTGTGCAGGGTACAATGAAATCTCAAGACTATCAAGGTATTCTGGAGAGAAATGTGCTGCCCAGTGTCAGACAGCTTGGTCTCAGTCGCAGGTCATGGGTCTTGCAACAGGATAATGACCCAAAACACACAGCTAAAAACACCCAAGAATGGCTAAGAGCGAAACATTGGACTATTCAAAAGTGGCCTTCTATGAGCCCTGATCTAAATCCTATTGAACATCTGTGGAAGGAGCTGAAACATGCTGTCTGGAGAAGGCACCCTTCAAACCTGAGACAACTGGAGCAGTTTGCTCATGAGGAGTGGGCCAAAATACCTGCTGAGAGGTGCAGAAGTCTCACTGACAGTTACAGAAATAGTTTGATTGCAGCGATTGCCTCAAAAGGTTGTGCAACAAAATATTAAGTTAGGGGTACCATCATTTTTGTCCAGGCCTGTTTCATGAGTTTGTTTTTTAAAATAATTCTGTTGAACCACAATTCAAAAGCATTGTCTGATTTTCATTGGTTAATTTTCATCGAATTTTTATTTATTACCACTTTTGTCAGATTCAAGTTATTTCTGTGACCATTGTGGGTTTTTCTTTCATTAACAGAGGGGTACCAACAATTTTGTCCACGTGTGTATGTTTTCACTTGTATGAATGTCATAGATCTGATGTTTAACTCCGAATTTAAAATGCCCAAGCACGGTGCTGTGGTTCTTTGCGGCTCTGACTAGACTCTTCGTCTGCTCTGAGGTAAATCTGAATATGTCCAACATATTTTAACAAAATGCAGCCGACTTTATAGCGGTGGAGACATTGCTATATCGCAGAGCTTTTATTTGTTTACAGCGTTAGCATGTTAGCAGCAGAGCTAACTAACGGAGCTACTGGCGACTTTTTAAGGTCATCTTCTCATCCCTCCATAGTTGTGGCATGTGGTATGATTATATTACTGTTTTTGAGGTGCAAAAGGCTGTGTTCCTGCATTTTGATGCTGAAGTCATTGTTTTTTTAACAAGGAAAAGTGCCCTGTTTCAATGACAACAATACGTTCTAAACTAGTACCGGAAGTTGCTACCATAATTCATGCAAGGGATCGTGGGGCCTAGGAATAAGGTGGATAAGAAAATTTAAAAATGTACTGTATGAGAAAAAAGATGCAAAATTATGAGGAAAAAGGTTGCAAATTTACAAGAGAAAGTGCAGAAATTTATGAGAAGAAAGTTGCAAATTCATAAGCGTTTTTTTGTTTTGTTTTTGCATTTCTGTTTAGAACTGGTGGATCAAACTCACTGTATTCAGTTCTGTAACATGATAAAGATTTATGATGACATTGTGGGGGTGACAATTCTCTGCTTTTCCAAGCTGGGGGCGATATCGATCTATCCATCTCGCTCTCTCCATATCAGCACCTTTAATGACTTGCAGGTACACAGTGGTAGCAATGAGGTCACTGGATGATGACTCAAGTCTTACTCACTTTGGAGGCCATCCCTGCCATTTAAGCAGATACTCCACATTACCCTGAGGAGACAGACAGGGAGAGAAATGGTAGAGACTAGCAGCAGCAGCAGCAGCACAGCCACACAAGCTGCCCTTTACAACTTTAAATCTATTCCTCCACACATGAACATGGAAACCAGCTGCTGTGTGCGTGCGTGACAGAGGAAAAAACACGGCTGTCACTTTAAAGCGTGGAGGAGAGGGAAGGAGGACATTTTTTTTTTTTTTTTTTTTTTCCTGCCCAGGGGTGACGTCAGTGAGAGCGGCTCTGCGTGGACGCCGAACAGCGGCTCCTCGCGGGTGACGTGACCGCACATGGCGTGCTCGGCTCGGGCCGTGTTTCCTCCACAGCATGGATGCTTTACATGGTGGCGATAGGCGGGGCCGGCGGGCGGTGTAAACAGCGGCGGAGTTTAGTTGCGCAACGTTTTTCAAATCCAAGCTACCGAAAAATAATAAAGACAGAACATATCACCACAAGGTTAAAAAACAAAAAAAAAAAAAACCACGCATGACAGAAATATTTCTATTCTAAACGTATTATCACATGGCAAACTTTACAACTGCAAAACTGCCGCGACCATCCCATTTATACATTTTACATCTCAATATAAAAGTCTCTTTAATTTGTGATTTCAGAGGTGCCAAAACGGCCCACGCTGGTGTGCGCGTAAAAGCAGCGCCAGCTCCGAGCGGTGACACGGTGCCCATGTGCGGTGCGGTGCTGTTGTTGTTTTCCACAGTCACCACCATCACGCAGCAGTGTGTGTGACATTATTACGCAGCAGTTTCACACTCCACACAAACTGCGCACTCACCCTTGCACACATTTTTATATTTTACTACAAGTGCGTAGGCTTTCCTCCCCCCCTCCCCGACCCACCCACCCCCCAAAAAACAACACACACCCCCAAAAAAATAAAACAACACATGCACGCTGCAGCACCGGGAGAAGCCCCAGCACCGCCGCGGCGGGGAACTTTTTGGCGCAGCAGTATAAATTAACACATTCACTTTGCGTAAAGTGTAAGGGAACTGCGTAGCCTAGTTTTGTTGTGCTGGTACAGTGAGTGCGCAGCTTGGTCTGGGGTTAAAGCGAACGCTCACAAAAAAAAAAAAAAAAAAAAAAAAAAAGCAGTTGGGAGTCATTTAAAAGTGCGCGCTCACCTTCCTCACTCGCTTCTTGGTGATCGACTCCACGGCAAACACTTGGTCCCCGATGGATGACAGCTCCATCTCCGCGCGCTTCCTCACGCCTTCCGAACGAGACGCAAACTGGATCTTACTTGTTCTTGCCAAAGAGAACAGTTAAATAATGATAATAATAAAAACGAGACTAAATAGGCGCAGGGAAACCCCAGCAGCCCGTGTGCACTTGTTTGGCGCCCCGACGCTCCGCCGCTGCCCTCTCTCCGAACTCCTTCCTCCCGACTCCCTCACTTTTTAAAATCTGCGACACATCAACACTGAGCGGGGCAGCGCGCAGCTTCAAGTCGGGCGCGCCCCCTTTCCATTGCGTAGGGCCAAGCCTCCAATGCGCGTGGCCTCGCTGGCGAGGCCGCGCACGCAAAACACAGCAGAGTGCAAGAGAGGGATAGGACAGCAGGAGGAGGAGGAGGAGGTGGAGGAGGTCACAAACCTGGAGTTAGTGGAGGGGAGATGCTGCAGCGAGTTATGTCACCGACAGTTTTACATCATTACACTATTATTTATGATATAGCGAGCATTTTAGCTGCAGCCAGCCTGCTTTTTGGGCTATTTTTAACATTCTTACAGGGTCCAAAATAATATCAGAGGGGACTCAGAGAGGGTATACCTCTGCCAAGGCCCTATCGCTCAGAATGTAGGTTTGCTTGTCTGTTAGCAGAATTTTGCAAAAACTGCTGGATGGATTTTGATGAAATTTTCAACAGAGGTGGCTGTTGGGCTTCAAACCCATTAGATTTTGGAGGTGATCCGGGTCAGGATAAAGATTCTGGATCACTTTTTCACTTTATTTAACATTGTGAGAAAGGACCCTGGCACACACGTGCTCGTAGATTACCTCCAGAAGTGAATGGGTTCATCTCTAGGCCAAGATTTCATTAAAATCTGTCCACTAGTTTTTGTGTGATCCTGCTAGCAATAAGACAGACAGGCAAACAGACAAATCCACATTATTACATTACCTCCTTGGCAAAGGCAATAAACTAAAGTTGAGAGGAAAAGTTATACAGTGGTGTGAAAAAGTGTTTGGCCCTTCCTGATTTCTCATTTTTTTTTGTATGTTTGTCTTACTTACATGTTTCAGATCATCAAACAAATATAAATATTAGACAAAGATAACACAAGTAAACACAAAATGCAGTTTTTAAATGAAGGTGTTTATTATAAAGGGGAAAAAAATCCAAACTTACATGGCCCTGAGTGAAAAAGTGATTGCCCCCTAAACCTAATAACTGGTTGGGCCACCCTTAGCAGCAACAACTGCAATCAAGCATTTGCGATCACTGGCAGTGAGTCTTTTACAGCGCTGCAGAGGAATTTTGGCCCACTCACCTTTGCAGAATTGTTGTAATTCAGCCACATTGGAGGGTTTTCAAGCATGAACCGCCTTTTTAAGGTCATGCCACAGCATCTCAATTGGATTCAGGTCAGGACTTTGACTAGGCCACTCCAAAGTCTTCATTTTGTTTTTCTTAAGCCATTCAGACGTGGACTTGCTGGTGTGTTTTGGATCATTGTCCTGCTGCAGAACCCAAGTGTGCTTCAGCTTGAGGTCACGAACAGATGGCCGGACATTCTCCTTCAGGATTTTCTGGTAGATGTTATGTCCATAACTCATGCTAATGAGGATCAGGCTGGAGGTGCAGTATAACTTTATTAACAGAACCACACGTACACAGGTGCTCCGTACAAGACAGATGGTCGACGGCAAAAGAGATAGTGTCCCTTTTGCCTATGCCTTTTATACCCCAGGGTGATGGCGGAACCGGAAGGGCGGAGTCGTCACCCCCAGTACACCCCAGGTACACCCAGTACCATATTTGATACACTACCCCCCCACTTAGAAAATCCAAATCACACCAATTAGGCCCTCCCAAGTTTGAACCAGACTCACACACTAATAGTAATAACATACATATATACTGTATATATAGGCCTATCCACTCACACAACATAACATAACTAGAGGGGGATAGGTAGACTGCTGACCCACCTCTACACGGCTAGACGGGTTATTCTGCCATCTGTGACCCTGTAAAGTCCATAAAAATAAAAACAGCCATGTTCCTAACAATTAAAATAATTCCAGAGCAATATCATATACACAACCAAACATTCATTACATACTACAACTAAACAACAGTTAATATGTAAATCTACATCCCGTTGTCAGCCCCTCCAACACCCCCCCCATAACTTGGGTATTTCACAAAATCACATGCACTTAAATGCTACCAAACAAACAGTGTTGAGGGCTTTATTAAAAAACAAAACAAAAAACAAAACAAAACAGGGCAATCAAACATACTAACACTCCAACCAAACCATGTTAATAGCCACCCCACAGTCACCATACAGTCCCGATGGAAGGACCACCCCCTGGATTTCCATCTGGTGGATCCCTCCCAGAGTGCCTTCACCTCTTTGCCTCTGGGAATGAGCCACATCGGCATTTCTTCTTATCGACACAGTGTAGCTCGTTGGGGTGTCTCCACGAGTTATCGGACACCCCAAGATAGCCGTCCTCCCGGGCAGCCACCACCCATAGCCACCCCTGGTCATCCCGTCGTTTCCTCTTTGCATGGACCTCCCTCAGCCGAGCCTCCCCCCTGGGCCGGACCTCATCATCGACCCATAGAGGATCCTGACTCAGCTTCAAATGTCCACTGTGTTTCAACCGGGCTTCCTTTCCGGGTCGAATCACTCCACCGACCCTGTCCAAAGCCTGCCTCGGCCTCCAGTGTTCCTGGTTGGTGCATTGTTTTACTGCGCCAGCTGGTCCTGCCCCGCTCTCTTTCATTTTAAACGCCGGCAAAGCCACTGTAGCTCCTTGCTTCATGGTATCACCAGGCCAAACTCCGGAAGCAGAGGGGGCTAGCGTTTTGGCTCCAACAGCCGTCCCGGGTGTTCCACCGTGCCATCCAGTTCCCACATCTAGGGTAACTTGGACACTGGCACGGAAGCCTCCCATGATGGCCCTTTACGGCACTGGTCCTGGTCATCTCCCAGAATACTAGGCCAGTCACTGTCCCATACTGCATTGTCCTCCACGTACGGAACCGGTTGGTCCCACAAACCACAGCCCGCCCACTCTTCTCCGACGCCACTGGTTATTGTGAATCCCAGGCCGTAGAGCATATCACATCCCATTATCAGGGATGGCAACAGGAAATTCTGATTTCAGCTGAAATCTAATTTGGTCGATTGACTTATGGGGGGGCCGGGGGAGCACAGCCCCCTTGAAGCTGGGAGGTTTTCAGTAAAACAGAAGTAATTTAGACTGAAATAAATGATAAAAAAATTGAAATACTAGACTTAGATAAATCATTAAATTTAATGAAAAGTTAACTTACTTTTTCTTCAATGTTGTCTCACTGTCTTTAGTCCAACATATTTAACAGTTCTATAAGAGTTTATTACACTATTTACACTGGTCACCAAGTCACTTCTAATGTGAAACTTTCTTCCTTTTGGCAGCAAGCTGTGTCAGTCTCTGAACTTTGAACTTCATCTCCTTTTCTGGTTTCTTCAGAAATTGTCTGAGTGTTTCTGTTACCTCGTCGAACTTTGAGCCAATTTTCACCTTTACCGTCACTTTTCTCTCAAGCCAATTCCATCGGAACTTATTTTTGACACTTTTGTCTATTTCTAGCACTGATGACTCCTGATCCTTCGATAAAAATCTCATAATTCCGCTGAAAATGATACCGAAAGCTTAGAATTCCAACATGAACTAGGGATGTGATTTGGGGTTGGGGAAATTATCTGAAAATTTAGCAGGGGGTCTGGGTGACGTAGTCCCCCAGCGGGGTCCGGGGCAGAGTCCTGGTGGGGGGGCAAGGGGGGCAAAGCTCCCCGAAGCTCCTGGGTATTTATGATTTTTAAGTACCAGAACTGTGCTTAAATGACATAAAACAAACAGCTGAATGCCACTTATTACTGTATAATATTGACTTATGTTCCAAGAAGATAGCATTCCTAAAATATTCCAACAAGCATTATCCATCACATGCTTTAACACTTGATCAAATTAAAATCAGTTAATTTTATCTATTCCATAATAGAAATAAAATTCATTCATACCATTACTTTTTATAATTTCAGCATTCATTTCAGATCACCAGTTTCAATCTCCATTGAGTCTTGAGCAGTTCATTTTGCACAATCACTGATGTAGCCAAGTCTTAGAAATATTCAAAAGTTATGAGTCAATGTCCACTGTGCACTGTCAATTTCAAACTGTTTGGAATCATAAAAGTAATCTTGTGGGCCTCAGGTTATTTCACACCTTAGACAGAGACAATGAATACACATGGGAGAACAGTGGGAGTGGGGGTTGAATGAAGTGTGGTGTAGATGTCCTGCTGTTATGAGGAAGTGCCTTGAATCTTGTGAAGTGTAACTTGAGGTAGAGAGAAGGATGTTTAATGTGACTAGTCAGTCTGTTCTGTGCTCGTGATGTGACGAGTCATTCTGTTCTGTGCTTGTGAGATGTGAGTGTGCAATAAAATCATTTGAAATGAATCTGCCTGTGATTTCACACACTCCACACTGGTGACCCAAGACGTATTATGGAACACGAGGCAAGATCCCCGGAGCCGGCCCGGTCAGGAAGCTACAGCAAGGCGGCAGCCATCCCACAGACAGCCCGGACTGGAACCTCCAGCCACGCGTGTGCGGTTGCAGTCAAGCTACCGGATTTCTGGCAGCACAACCCGCGCTCTTGGTTCCACCTCACCGAGGCCCAGTTCTCCCTCCGGGGAGTAACGGCAGATGATACCAGATTCTACCATGTGGTCGCAGCGCTCGTCGCCCGCACAGCTCAACAGGTAGCGAGCCTGCTCGATCAGCCACCAGCCAGTAACAGATATGAGGCGCTCAAGGCTGCGCTCATCCAGCGCTACACGCTCTCGGACTGTGAGAGAGCGGAGGGGCCCCTGACGCGGACCGAGCTAGGAGATGGTTCGGCCGTAGACCTGATGGAGAAGATGCTGGCGTTAAGGGGCACTTTCTGTTTGCCCACCTCTTCCTCCGGAACCTTCCGACAGTAGTGAGAGCGGTTCTGGCCAATTCGCCGCGGCTGGCCACGTGAGACTACCGTGCGCTAGCCCAGGAGGCAGACCAGATCATCATCACCACCAGGGTGATCACAGTCAACGCGGCAGCAACGGAGCTCAGCGAGACGACCAGAGGAGGCGAGGAGCCACCGACAGTAGCAGCAGCGGGGGCCAAGAAGCGCCAGAGAGACACGCTCTGTTCCTACCACCACCGCTTCGGCGAGAACGCACGCAGATGTGCCCCACCGTGCCAATTCCAGCGCTCGGGAAAACGCCAAGGCCGGGGGTCGGTAGCAGCAGCAACCCTCGGTGAAGAGAACAAGCTGCTCTACCTAACGGACGCACGCTCGGGGAGGCGTTTCCTCGTGAACACCGGAGCCCAGAAGAGCTTCATCCGGCCGACCTACGCTGACCGGTTGGCAGAATCTAGCGGCCCCGGGATGTTGGCAGCAAATGGCTCGGT
Organism: Pholidichthys leucotaenia; assembly: GCA_020510985.1. NCBI lineage: Eukaryota > Metazoa > Chordata > Actinopteri > Cichliformes > Pholidichthyidae > Pholidichthys > Pholidichthys leucotaenia. The sequence goes on along the minus strand of CM035838.1, from coordinate 394,617,316 downwards.
TATTAAGACCTTTGGTGAGAGGACTCTGCTCTTATCTCTACACGGCCGTACATATGAGTGGACTTTTGTCATAGCAGCACTGAATTACCATATACTGGCGGCTGATTTTCTGTGTGCACATGGTTTACTGGTTGATGTTGCTAACAGGCACCTGGTTAATGCACTGTCTTTTGACTCTCTCCCCTGTATAGCTCGAGTGACCCAGCCAACAGCACAAGCCAACATCACAGCTACAGGCGGTAAGTTCCACACACTGCTCACTCAGTTCCCAGCACTCACGGTCCCAACGTTTTCCGCGACCATCGCTAAACACGGGGTGGAGCACTTTATCACCACCACCGGGCCGCCCGTTTTTGCAAGACCTCGGCGCTTGGACGCAGCTAAACTGGCCATAGCGCGCGAGGAGTTCGCCAACCTGGAAAGGTTGGGCATCATCAGGCACTCGAACAGCCCATGGGCATCCCCGCTACACATGGTCCCTAAGGCTGAGGGATCATGGCGACCGTGCGGTGATTTCCGCAGGTTGAACAACGCCACAGCGCACGACCGCTACCTGATTCCCCACATACTGGATTTTTCCGTTCACCTCGCCGGGGCACACATTTTTTCCAAAATAGACCTGGTCCGCGGTTACCACCAAGTCCCAGTGCGCGCTGAGGACGTTCCCAAAACAGCGGTAATAACTCCGTTCGGTCTATTCGAGTTCCTGCGCATGCCATTCGGGTTAAAAGGAGCGGCACAGACGTTCCAGCGCATGGAATGCATGGATGCAGTGCTGCGCGATCTCCCGTTCGTGTTCGTCTACCTGGACGATATCCTGGTAGCCAGCGCGTCCGAAGACGAACACGAAACCCACCTCACGACGGTTTTCCGGAGGTTGGAGGAGCACGGGTTAATAATCAACCCGGCGAAATGCCAGTTTGGCGTAACGGAGATTGATTTTTTGGGGCACCGCGTCTCTCCAGAAGGAGCGATCCCGCTGCCCGACAGAGTGCACGCCGTGGCGGATTTTCCCCGGGCTCAAACGGTTAGGGCGCTGCAAGAATTTTTGGGAATGGTGAACTTTTATAACCGTTTCCTTCCCCGCACGGTGCAGCTCATGCAACCATTGTACGCCGCGCTCAAAAAACAGAAACCTGCGGATAGGGTCGAATGGACCCCGGAGCGAGAGCGGGCGTTCTCGGAAGTTAAAGCAGCCCTGGCAAACGCCGCACTGCTGGCACATCCAGACCCGACGGCCCGCATAGCGCTCACCACCGACGCTTCAGACGTGGCCATAGGGGCTGTCATGGAGCAGCGCATCACCGGAGCTTGGCAGCTGCTCGCCTTTTTCAGCAGAACTTTGCGCGACAGCGAATGTAAATACAGCGCGTTCGACAGAGAGTTGCTGGCTCTCCACCTGGCCATTCGCCACTTCCAGTTCTGGCTGGAAGGGCGCAGCTTCACCACGTTCGTGGACCACAAGCCACTAACATTCGCGATGGCCAAGGTTTCAGAACCGTGGTCGGGCCGGCAGCAGAGACAGCTGGCCGCGATCTCAGAGTTTACTACCGATATTCAGCATGTGTCGGGTAAACTGAATGTAGTGGCGGACTGCCTCTCGCGTGCCGTGGTGGCCCTGGTCTGCGTGGGGATAGATTACGCAGCCATGGCCGTGGAGCAGATTAGTGATGCAGACGTGCGCGCGCTCCAGTCTGGACCAACAGGGTTAAGGCTGGAGAGCAGGGTGCTGCAAGACGGTGGCCCCCCCCCCTAATCTGCGATTTCTCCACGGGTCACCCGCGTCCCGTGGTCCCGGCCGCGTGGCGCCGCCGCGTGTTTGAGTTGGTTCACACTCTGGCGCACCCAGGAGTGCGCGCATCGGTCAAAATGGTGGGAGAGAAGTTTGTGTGGCCAAGCCTACGCAAACAAGTAAAAGAGTGGGCTGCAGCCTGCGTGGCGTGCCAACGAGCCAAGGTACACAGACACACGAAGGCTCCCTTGGAGCCGTTTCGTATTCCGGCTAAGAGGCTCGACCATGTTCACGTGGACCTCGTGGGCCCCCTCTCGCCATCACAGGGGTGCATGCACCTCCTGACAATGGTGGACCGCACCACGCGCTGGCCAGAGGCGGTTCCGCTGGTGGCAACCACGTCCGCAGACGTAGCGCGCGCTTTTTTAACAGCATGGGTGGCGCGCTTTGGAGTCCCGTCGGACATTATGTCTGAAAGGGTCCCCCAATTTGTTTCTGAACTCTGGTCTGCGATGGCCCACAGCCTGGGTGTTACAATTCACCGCACAACTGCATACAACCCACAGGCCAGTGGGTTATGCGAGCGTTTTCATAGATCACTGAAAGCAGCACTCAGGGCTTCATTGACGGATGCAAATTGGGTAGACAGGCTGCCGTGGGTTTTATTGGGGTTGCGCTCCGCGCCGAAAGAGGATCTAGAAGCTTCCCCGGCAGAGCTCGTTTTTACGCAGCCACTATGGCTACCCGGGGAATTTCTGACAGATAATCCCGCTCCGGGCAGCTCCTCGTCTCAGCTTTTGCAGCGTATCGCAAACACAGGCACGCTGCCGGGCCCTGCCCACCACAGTTTTCCGCGTCTTTTTGTGCCTAAAGCTTTGAAGAGCGCGGAGTTTGTGTTTGTCAGACACGATGCCCACCACCCTCCATTGCGCCCACCCTATGATGGACCGTTCAGAGTGTTGGAAACAGGGGATAAGTATTTTTTGCTAGACTTGGGGGGTAGGAGGGAAAAAATTGGCATAGACAGACTCAAACCCGCTTTCGTTGTGACGGACGAGCAAGTGCTGTTGGCTAGGGCCCCTCGGCGTGGAAGACCCCCACGGAGAGCTCCCCAGGGAAACGATTCATCAGAGCAGCCACACGGGCAGAGTGAACCCCCCCCTCCACGGCTCACCCGCAGTCAGAGACACTTCCAGCAGCCTCCCACCGGCACAGCAGCGCCACGAAGGTGATAAAACCCAGTTGCAGCAGATTTGGGAGGAGGCTGAAGCCGAAACAGCGTGTGGACTGATGTTCTATTGTTCTATCTAAGTTGCTGGTGGGGGGGGGAGGCAGTGTGGGCCTCAGGTTATTTCACACCTTAGACAGAGACAATGAATACACATGGGAGAACAGTGGGAGTGGGGGTTGAATGAAGTGTGGTGTAGATGTCCTACTGTTATGAGGAAGTGCCTTGAATCTTGTGAAGTGTAACTTGAGGTAGAGAGAAGGATGTTTAATGTGACTAGTCAGTCTGTTCTGTGCTCGTGATGTGACGAGTCATTCTGTTCTGTGCTCGTGAGATGTGAGTGTGCAATAAATCATTTGAAATGAATCTGCCTGTGATTTCACACACTCCACAATCTAACTAAATTGTTTTGCTATTTTTTTCTCCTCAACATCAATGTCAGGGCGCTGTGGGAGTTTTGGGGATGGTTAACTTTTATAACCGTTTCCTCCCCCGTGCAGCCCAGCTCATACAGCCGTTGTACGCCACACTCAAGAAACAGAAACCGGCGGACAGAGTCGACTGGACTCCTGAGCGGGAGTAGGCGTTCTCTGAGGTTAAAACAGCTCTGGCAAACGCCGCACTACTGGCGCACCCAGACCCGGTGGCTCGGATAGCGCTCACTACCGACGCCTCGGACAATGCCATAGGGGCCGTCGTGGAGCAACGCATTGCCGGTTCTTGGCAGCCGCTTACCTTTTTTAGCAGGTCTTTGCACAACAGTGAGCGTAAATACATACCCGCCAACTACTCCGGTTTTGCCGTAATGGTTACGGTTTTCAAGACCCCATTCCGGGTTACGGCTTTATTAATCAAAATTACGGTTTTTCACTAAAAATTCAGTCAAAAATTTTAAATCGTAAAAAATAACACGAAAGCAATTCCAAACACGAGATCGCTAGGAATCGTATCTAAATTTAGAACATAGCAACACATGATGGCGGCCGGGATGGTCACACTTTTTCAGTGCTGAGACAAAGTTGCTGATTTTGCCACTAAAATAACTAACCAACAGCGAATATCGGATCAACATTTGTGACGCACACGCACAGGCTGGATTTCCACCTTGGTTGAATCAGCTTTTGAAGTAGAAATACCCCTTTATTCGCCTTTCACGGGGCTCTGTGAGTAAACTGAGTAGCGTTTCTTTTTGTGGTTCGCTGCTACGCTTTACCTGAAGCGTTTGCTAAGCTAACGCTATCGCTATTGAGGGTATTGAGGTTTCTATTCTCGCGCGAAATCCCGGAGAGGCGTGCGCACATCGCGAGATGTAAACACAATGTAAACTGCTGCAGACATTCGCACGACTGCACTTCAACCCTGGCAAATGGACCATGGATTCGACATCTAAAGGGAGAATACATTTTATATAATGCCTAAGATTCTGAAGAACATGTGCTGTGTAATTGCAAGCCTTGTCATGCTTGGTGTATCATGTAAACACATCAAATATCAGAGCGATTTTGCCGTCTTTTACGCACGTGCCTGTTATACAGTGCTAGTATGCCCTGCTGATATTTCTAGTCTTCTAGTTACCTCCGCCAAGGAGGTTATGTGATCATCAGCGTTGGTTTGTCTGTTTGTCTGTTTGTTTGTTAGCAAGATAACTCAAAAAGTTATGGACGGATTTTCATGAAATTTTCACAGATTGTCAGAAATGGGGTATCCTACAGATGATTAGATTTTGGTGGTGATCTGGATCACCGTCTGGATCCAGGAATTTTTTAAAGGATTGTTTTTCTTTTTTTTTTTATTTAACATTGCGAGATAGGGCCATTTTCAATATTTTATTTATGATATTAAACACTGTATGGGGGGAACTGTGGCACTTGGCGGAGGTCTGCGCTCTCCGAGTGCTTTTCTAGTATTCATAATACATCACATCTGGCCTATTCGAAGTTCTATGCAGTGTTAAGATAGTCTTTTGAATGGAAATTTAATGAATGAATGAATCTTTATTTCGGATAGATTAAAAGTAAAGAGTAAAAAGAAACAGAATAATATAAATTGCAGGACTGAATAAAATTGCAGGGCTAGGTTCAAATATGCTCTACGAGCATGCAGGCGCAATGAAGAAAGTATCAAATGTGACCAGCTAGCTAATCACATGAGTGAACTGAACATGGTAGAATTCTGGAAACAAATGAAGGCTATGAGCTCCCACCGGTCTGTCAGATCAAACACTATTGATGGTGTGACTGGTGACGTTAATATTGCTGAAAAGTGGAAATGTCAATATGAAGCTATTTTCAACTCAGTCAAGAATGTTTCAATGAAGGATTCTGTTATGCACGATATTCGTCTGTATAACGACATGTTTGATGCCTCTGATATTTCTGCTGTTACTCCTGTTGAAGTTGATTCACTGATCAAAGTTCTCAAGAAAGGCAAATCAGCTAGCCCTGACTGTCTCACCAGTGAATGCCTCATCAACGCTGATTTCAATTTGTGTATTCTGTTGTCATTGTGTTTTAACTGTATGTTTGTTCATGGTTACATGCCAGATATAAGATAAGATAAGATAAGCCTTTATTAGTCCCACAACGGGGAAATTCCAGGATTGCAACAGCACAGGGATAGCAACACTCAGAGCAACAATCAGAAGGCAAGAAAAAAAACAAGCAAGCAAGAGCAGCTAATAAACATATGTACGTATTACTATAAAATATATATATATATACACACACACACAGACACACAGTGCAGAGCATTGTAGCTGGATGGAATAAATATATGAATATATGAACACACAGTGCAGAGCATTGTAGCTAGATGGAATAAATATGTAAATATATAAACACCCACAGTACGGAGCATTGCAGCTAGGTGGAATAAATATGCAAGTATATAAACACACACAGTGCGGAGCAATGTAGCTAGATGGAATAATATGTAGATATATAAATATATAAACACACCCAGTGCTGAGCATTGTAGCTAGATGGAATAAATATGCAAATATATAAACACACACAGTGCAGAGCATTGTTGCTAGATGGAATAAATATGTAAATATATAAACACACACAGTGCAGAGCATTGTTGCTAGATGGAATGAAACAGCATAACCGTCTACTTAGTTATCCTACATGGTATGATTATGTGCCCATACATATTCTCACCCTCCATAGCGACCGGTATGTTCCTAGTTGTATGCCGGAGGGGACCATTGTGTAAGTCTATTGCATCTTTTGCATTCAAAAAACTATTAGTTTGTTACGTCTTTTTGCTATCTCTGCGAGCAGCCCTGCTTAGGTTGTACAGTCTGACAGCCATTGGTAGGAAGGACCTACGAAACCTCTCGGTTGTGCACCTGGGATGATGTAGTCTGCTGCTAAATGAGCTCCTCAGTGCATTCAGTATGTCCTGCTTAGGGTGGAACTCGGACTCCAGCAGAGATGACAGTTTAGCCACCGTCCTTCTCTCTCCTATCTCCTCCATCGGATCAAGGCGCTGCCCCAGGACAGAGCTAGCTTTCTTAATCAGTTTGTTCAGTCTCTTCCTATCGGCTGCAGTAATGCCACTGCCCCAGCAGACCACTCCAAAAGTGATGGCTGATGCCACCACCGTGTCATAGAATGACTTCAGCAGCGCCCCTTGTACACCAAAAGACCTGAGTCTCCTCAGCAGGAACAGCCTGCGCTGTCCCTTCTTGTAGAGTGCATCAGTATTGTGTGACCAGTCTAGTTTATTGTTCAGATGAATACCCAGGTACTTATAGGATGTCACCATCTCGATGTCTGTTCCCTGTATATTTACTGGTACTGTGAGGGGCTGCCCATGCCTGCGGCAGTCCACCACCAGCTCCTTAGTTTTCCTCGCGTTGATCTGGAGGCAGTTCCGATGGCACCAGTCCACGAAGTCCTGGATAAGCCCTCTGTACTCAGCTTCATCTCCATTGGAGATGAGGCCAACGATCGCAGAGTCATCAGAGAACTTCTGTAGATGGCAGTGTGTTGTGTTGTGTGAGAAGTTCGCAGTATAAAGAGTGAACAGGAAGGGAGCCAGCACCGTTCCCTGGGGGGCCCCCGTGCTACTGATGATCGTGTCGGACACACAGTCCCGGGTTCTCACAAACTGAGGCCGGTTCGTGAGGTAGTCCAGGATCCATGATGACAGGTGCTGGTCCACCCCTGCGCGCAGCAGCTTGTCCTTCAGGATCATCGGTTGGATGGTGTTGAAAGCACTGGAGAAGTCAAAGAACATGATCCTCACCATATTCCCGGGCTTCTCCAGGTGGGACAGAGAACGGTGAAGGAGGAAGATCACCGCATCCTCCACCCCAATGCCATGCTGGTAGGCGAACTGGAGTGGATCCATCGCTGGTTCCACCAGGGGGCGGAGGTGAGCAAGGAGCAGTCTCTCCAGGGTCTTCATCAAGTGGGACGTCAAGGCCACCGGTCTGTAGCTGTTCAGGTCTTTGGGGTGGGAAGTTTTTGGTACAGGTACCACACAAGATGTTTTCCACAGCTGTGGTACCCTCCCCAGTTTCAGGCTCATGTTGAAGATATACGTCACAATCCCACACAGCTGGTCTGCACAGGACTTGAGGAGCTTTGCGCTGATGCCGTCCGGTCCCGGCGCCTTCCTCGCCTTGATCTTCCTCAGCTCCGTCCTCACCTGGGTCCTGGTCAGGGTCAGGATGGGGGGCTATGTGTTGGGAGTGGGGGGGTGTTGGTGGAGTGGGGAGTGGGCAGCAGGACTTGATTTCTTTAGAGGCAGCAGTGGTTGTTGTGCAGTCAGGGGGGAGGGCGGTTGGTCAAATCTATTGAAAAACAGATTCAGGTTGTTCGCCCACTCCCTGCCCCCTGTGGCCTGGGGGGAGGTATTCTGGAGCCCCGAGATGGTTTTGAGGTTTCTCCAGACCCCGCTGATGTCGCTCTGTTGCAGCTTGTCCTCCATCTTCTTCCTGAAGCTGTCCTTGCCTTCTCTGATCTTTCTCCTCAGCTCCCTCTGTACGGACTTCAGCATCTCCCTGTTCCCTGACCTGAAGATCCTCTTCTTCTCTCTCAGAAGTGTTTTTATCTCAGGGTTGATCCAGGGTTTGTTGTTTGAGTGACGCCGTATGGTCTTGGTGGGAACGGATTTGTCCACACAGAAGCTGAGGTAGCCCGTGAAGGTGTGAATGAGGCCATCGATGTCCTCACCATGTGGATCGCAGAGCTGCTTCCAGGCGGTGGCTTCAAAACAGCCCTTTAGGGTGTCCATTGTCTCCTCAGACCATAACTCCACAGTGTGCATGGCCGGAGGTTGTCTGTGCACTAGGGGTTTGTACACCGGCCGGAGATGAACCAAGTTGTGATCCGATCTCCCGAGTGGGGGGAGTTGTGATGAGGTGTACGCCTCCTTAGTGTTTGCGTAGAATAAATCCAGTGTTTTATTGTCTCTAGTGTGGCATGTGACATACTGGGTGAACGTGGGTAGAATGGGAGACAGTGAAACATGGTTGAAATCGCCTGAGATGAGGAGAAGAGCATCTGGGTGTTCTGTCTGCAGCCTGCTGGTTACTGAATGGATGACGTCACGTGCTGTCCCAGCGTTCGCCGTCGGATTTGCATAAACAACAATGCAGATCACGTGTGAGTGTTCTCTCGGGAGATATGTAGGCCTCATGCTAACAGCTAGCAACTCAATGTCTTTGCTGCAGTGTCGTTGTTTAACAGTGATATGTCCCGGTCTGCACCAGTTGTTGTTAACATACATTATCACTCCACCGCCCCTAGCCTTGCCACTGTCTGGTGTTCGGTCAGCTCGTATCATGCGAAAACCCTCCAGCTCAATGTTAGCATCTGCTGCTAGTTCAGTTAGCCACGTCTCAGTAAACAAAAGGAGAGAGCACTCCCGGTATGTGCTATCATAACGGGAGATAGCCGCTAGCTCATCTAACTTTCCCAGTATCGACCGTACATTTCCCATGACAACAGATGGAAGGGAGGGTCTGTACCTTATATTTTTTGTCCTCCGCCTTACTCCAGCCCGGCAGCCGCGGCGTTTTCGCCTCAGTTCTCTCGGTATGTCGAGTTTTTCCAATGGGACCGGGTGGCGGTTGAATGCTAGCAGCTGTTCTCTGCTGTATCGTATCCTGCTATAGACAGTGGCTCCGTCCACCGGCTCAGGAGACATTTAGGACGATCTGTGTGTCCGTGATATAAGTGGGGTGAAAAAAAAAGACGGATCAAAAGAGAGAGGAAGGGAAAAAGACTCGGAATCGAGCCGCTGTTGCAAAAGGCAGCCGACTCGTGTGGCGCCGAGAGAAAAAAAAAAAAAAAAAAAAAAAAAAAATATGTTGATGGACTCTGTTATTATTCCTTTGGTGAAAAACAAGTGTGCCAGTCTTTCTGATATGAACAACTACAGACCTATAGCTATTGCAAATGTTATATCTAAACTGTTAGAGGGTTTATTCCTGAACAGAATTGAGGATTATCTGTGGACAAACGACAATCAGTTTGGTTTCAAGTCAGCTCTTTCAACTGACAAGGCTGTTTACCTACTCCATGAATTTGTTGACTACTTCAGAAGCCATTCCACTAGTGTCTATGCTACGTTCCTAGATGCTAGCAAAGCTTTTGACAGGATTAACCACTGGTGTTTGTTCAGAAAATTGATCGATCGAGGTATTCCTATTTACATTGTTAGCATCCTGTTATACTGGTACAGAAGGCAGTCTATGGTTGTTAGATGGGGCAATGTCACCTCATCCAAATTTCATGTGACCAACGGTGTTAAACAAGGTGGTATACTGTCACCCTTGTTGTTTAATGTCTATGTTGATGATCTCAGTGTACTGTTGAACAATACTAATGTGGGCGGCTCCTTTAACGGTGCACTGTTAAATCACATTTTCTACGCTGATGACCTCTGTTTGTTAAGTTTGTCTACTGCAGCGATGCAACATCTCCTTTCGGTATGTGAAAAATTTGGTGAAAAAAATGACATCTTGTTCAACTATGTGTAGTATATATCTATGTGTATGGCTTTCAAACCAAAGGGTGTCAATACGTCGAATCCTGTTATGCCACTTTGTGGTAATAGCTTGAACTTTGTTGAAAAAGTCAAATACCTAGGTGTGTGGATTGAATCTGATAAGACCAATGTTGATTGTAACAGGCATCTCAGGAAACTGTATGCTCAAACAAATTTACTGTTGCGTGACGTGATACATTAAGCCTGATGTGACCTACTCCTAACCTTGCCCTTCTTGTCCTTCTCGGCAAGAAGGACAAGAACCTAGTTATGATATTTTCCTCCTTGGTGCTTCTCCTAAGTGCTCTTGTTATATGAACTTGCTGCTGAAAAGCACACAAGTGGCGTCCTGTACAGCCTGAATCTCAACTATGCTGCCATTCTTTAATGATGTTTCTTTAATTATTGTTTTTGCTTCTGATCTACTGAATGCTATATTCGTAACTAGCTCACCATTTAGGGCCTGCATGGCCAATTTATCCACCAATTCATTACCCTTTATTCCTCTGTGTGCTGGTATCCACATAAACATAACCTTGATGTTCATCATATTGCCTGGTATCCACATAAACATAACCTTGATGTTCATCATATTGCATAATCTAAAGAGACCCTGATATAGCTCATTGACTAAGTCCTGTCTGCTACATGAAGAAAATAACTGAATAGAAAGCAAAGTGGCACTTGAATCAGAACAGAGAACAGCGTTTTCAGTATTCATTTCCTCTACCAACTGCAATGCTGTTGCAATTACAAGCATCTCAACTGTACAAACAGCCAGATGGTCTGATGTTCTTCGCTTAACGGCAGCTTGCTTAGTTGGAATACTGACTGCAAATCCCGTCTACTTCACTTTGTCAGGCAGGTCCTATTTAAGTGATTTCTTGATTGAGAACAGGTGTGGCAGTAATCAGGCCTGGGTGTGGCTTGAGAAACTGAACTCAGTTTTCCAAAGATGAGATAAACCACAGCTAATTTATGTTTTAACGGAGGGGGGGGGTCACTTTTTCATACAGGGCCATGTAGGTTTGAATTTTTTTTACCCTTAATCACAAACACCTTCATTTAAAACTGCATTTTGTGTTTACTTGTGTTATCTTTGTCTAATATTTAAATTTGTTTGATGATCTGAAACATTTAAGTGTGACAAACATACAAAACAAAAAGAGAAATCAGGAAGGGGGTTGTAGGATTGTACGTATATTATATATATTATATTATTATGGTGGTGGCCTAGGCTAGGGAGGGGTGACGTCCCTCCACTGGTGGCGTCACCTGAGGTATATAAGCCAACTGCGGGAGACATATTGTCTCTTCGCTGTGGCTCCTGTCCTCGCGGTGGGGACTACTGTGTTTATAGTTCTTGTTATAATAAAACCCATATAATGTCACCTCAACTCCTCTTTAATTCGGACACAACAGGGGTAAACACTTTTTCACACCACTGTGCAAAAATTATCACATTATTTATTTTGAATTAACAGAACTATTGAGCTAGAGCTCACTACATACTTGGGCAAAATTCATTACAGAAACATTTCTGACAATAATAGTCAGCAGCAGAGTATTGCACTGTACTTCCACCAATGCTTTTGCTAGTTTCAGTCAGTGCATTGTCCATTTTTTCTGCTTTTCTTCTGTGACCAAGCCCAACTGGTGGTGTCCAACCAGGAGTTTGAACTCACAACCTTTGGCTTGCAGAATCCAGCACTCTACCTATTTCGCCAGGAGGGCCAGCCCACTTGGCAAGCCAAGTAGGAATGCTTTTATTGACTCTGTTACATACAGTATGTTACACTTCACACCATCTAATTACCAGCGGACAGTGCTCTTTGCACTGGGAGGAGGAGGCTCATTTCAGAGAGGTGTTGCAGTGTGCAATCTCATGCACAGTGGTATTTTGATGCATTTTATGATAATGCACTTTCGATGAGGAAAAAGGAGGCCCGTCTTCTGAAGGACATTTTTAATGCTATTTCAGTGGTGTGTTTTGAAATCATGCAGCTCCTACTCACAGGAGCACATGAGCAAACAGCATGCACTGGGATTTTCTGTTATTTTAATGGAGAGACTTATAAGAGTTCTAATCTATTCAGACATCATTTCAATTATGATACACATAAGTTTTTATTCCATCCACATTTTCATTTTAATTGTGGACTTAGCATAGTCTATAGATTAGGTATTAATGTATTTTTTTTTAGGAGAATAGTAAATGAATTAACAGGGAGTGTGTGTATGTTCCAATGTGGCTGCGGGTACACAGGGGAGGCGTGGTGGGATACTGTCAGTCTGAAGCTTTTACTTGACAAACCTTGTCATGGGCGGCAAGAGCGCGCCCCCTCCTTCCCGTTCATCTCTCCTCAGCTCATCATCACACCTGAGGGAGAGGACACACCTGCGCCCTCTCATTAGCCAGCGTACTTAAGGAAGCATCCTTCAGTGATTCAACACTGGCTCGTCTGGGTATTCTGCCACTAAAGACAGCAAGTCACGTTACACTGGTAAAAGAAATTATTAACCTGTGTGCTTTATTCCTTGTGCAGGTTGCTGCCATCGTGCGGGTGTGTCACTGAAGGCTGGGCGTGCTTTCCTGCCATTTCATCCTCCACGACGGTAACCTCCACCCAGTCAGGCTCCACCAGCTATCTCCTACCCTGCTGGTTCATCTATTCCCCGCTGGAGTCCTGCCGGCGCTCCCTCGGAGCCCCACGTAAGTGGTAAATTGGCTCGTCCACTTTCCCTTACTCCATTCCTCCTGCTCACAGCTCTCTTTCTCTCTCCACAGGCTCTTTCCTCTGGCGAGTGACTGTTTTGTAGCAGTGCAGATTTTGTTATTTAATAAAAATATTCAAACGTGTGTACAGTTTGATTGTCTCTTTGTTGCTGCACCTTGCACGTGGGCTGAATTATCTAATCAGTCATGATAGAACGAGCCAGCCTTAACCTGAGCTCAGCAGGTGCAACAAGGGGACAATCTGCTCTGGATCGCTTAGAGGCGACCGAGCAACAGGTCTCCGTGATGAACCAGCAGCTGCAAACTATGATGCAGCAGTTGGACACCATCATGCGTCATTTGGCCGGGATGGCTCCTCCAGCTCCTCCTCCTCAGCCTGCTCCTATTGTTCAACCTCTGGTTCGCCGTACCACCTCCATTCCCTCACCTGCCCCGTTCGCGGGGGAGGTGGGGAAATGTAAGGAGTTTTTACACCAGGTACGGATGTATTTGGAGCAGGTCGGGGGGGAGTACCCGATGGATGTCGCAAAGATTCAATTTTTCACCTTACTGTTGCGGGACCGAGCCCTCAGTTGGGCTCGGGCCACATCAGACAACCTGGAGGGCCCTAGTTACATGTTTGATCAATTTGTGGCCGCGTTTTGTCACACATTCGACCACACCGAGAGCCAGGGGAACATAATGAGCCACCTTGTGACTCTCCGCCGGGGGGCTCGGTCTGTGGCCGAGTTCTCTGTGGAGTTTCAGGTCGAAGGGGCAGACTCGGGGTGGAATGAGGTTGCGTTACGCAGCGCATTCCTCCACAGGTTAAAAGCCCATCTCCACGATGACCTGGCAGTTTATGCCATTCCCGATACATTCGATGATCTCATTGATCAGACTGTGGTGTTGGACAACCGCTATCGTGAGTGCGCAAAGGAGCGACAGGCCTCCTCTCGCTCGTCCACCGAACGGGTGCCTGCTGCGGGGACTGACACTGGGGGGGGGCAGTCCTCCTCCCTAGCCGATGGGCCTCAGTCGATTTCAATTAACTGATGATGAGTGTCAGCGAAGGAGGAGGACTGGCGCGTGCATGTACTGTGGTTCACTGAAGCACAGTCGGGATGAGTGCCCCCAGCGGCCAAAAGACGTGGCCCATCAGCAACTGTGGGGGGGTCTGGCGGGCGGGACCAAACTTACTTCCCCCAGCAATTTCTCTATTCCAGCCCTCGTGCAATTGCCGGGGGTCGAGAGGAGGGTCTTGGCGTTAGTTGATTCAGGGGCAGAGGGCAATTTCGTGTCGGCCCGGCTCGTCCGAGACCTGGGTATTCCCACTCTTAAATTGCCCCATCATCAACGTGTTACCACCATATCCGGCTGTGAGGTTACAGTTATTGCCAAATGCACGAGGCCGGTCGCCATCCTCTTGTCCGGGAATCATCGGGAGGAACTCACGTTCCTAGTTCTCCCAAATTCATCATCCCCAATGATTCTAGAGTATCCATGGCTCCGGAGGCACAACCCCATAATCAACTGGGGGCGTATTTCCTTCTCCTTCTGGAGTCCGTTCTGTTTGGCCAATTGTTTAAGTTCAGCCCAATGTGCTCCATCTCTTCCGGCCTCTTTCCCTCCAGTCAAGCCGCCAGACCTCAGCCTCGTTCCCCGGGTTTATCATGATTTGGGGGAGGTCTTCGGCAAGTCGAGAGCACTGTCGCTTCTGCCTCATCGCTCTTATGACTGTGCTGTGGACCTCATCCCGGGGGCGATACTGCCGTCCAGCTGGCTCTACAATATCTCTGGGTCGAAGAGAGAGGCTATGGAGAAGTATGTTAAAGAGTCGCTGAATACCAGCCTTATTTGGCCATCTTCGGCCCCTCTCGGGGCCGGGTTCTTCTTTGTTGGCAAGAAGGATGGCTCGCTGCACCCATGTATTGATTACCACGAGCTCAACGCTATAACCGTTAAGGACAAATATCCTCTGCCCTTGATGAATTCTGCGTTCGAGCGCCTTCAGCGCTCATGGGTGTTTACCAAATTAGACCTACGCAACGCGTACCATCTCTTTCGCATTTGTGAGGGGGACGAGTGGAAGACAGTGTTTAAAACACACCTGGGGCAATTTGAGCATTTGGTGATGCCATTTGGGCTCACCAACGCCCCCGCTGTCTTCCAATGGTTGATTAATGACATCCTCCGCGACATGCTGTACCAATTTGTGTTCGTCTATTTGGATGACATCTTAATTTTCTCCCGCTCACCACAGGAACATGAGGTCCATGTGAGGGCCATTTTACAATGGCTCTTGAAGAACCAGCTCTACGCTAAGGTCAAGAAGTGCAAGTTCTCCACAACATCTACTTCCTTCTTGAGCTTCATAGTGGCTGAAGGGAGACTGATTGCTGACCCAGCCAAGGTCAGGGCAGTGCTCGATTGGCCGACACCCTACTCCCGCAGGGAGCTTCAACGCTTCCTTGGGTTCGTAAATTTTTATCGCTGGTTCATCAGGAACTGTAGTGGGGTAGCACTGCCCTTAACACAGCTGACCTCTGTTAAGGTCCCCTTTCGGTGGACCGAGGCAGCAGAACAGGCCTTTTCCAAATTAAAAGGCCTGTTCATTGAAACACCTGTCTTGGCTCAGGTCTACACACAGCTCCAGTTTGTCCTTGAGGTAGATGCGTCTGATTTGGGGGTGGGCGCTGTCCTCTCACAGTGTGCATCCTCCAATCAGAAGCTCCACCCGTGCGCGTACTTCTCTCGTCGGCTTACGTCGGCCGAGAGGAATTACGACGTAGGGGACAGAGAGCTGCTCGCCACTAGAGGAATGGCACTGGAGGAATGGAGACATTGGTTAGAGGGGGCTATTCACCCCATTGTCCTGTGGACCGACCACAAGAACCTTGAGTACTTGCAGTCGACCTGCTGACTTAACGCCAGGCAGGCTCGCTGGGCTTTGTTTTTCCAGCGATTTAATTTCACCATCACCTACCGGCCTGGCTCTCAGAATACCAAACCGGACGCGCTATCGCGCCAGTTTGATTCCAAGGAGGTAGTGCCCCCTTCCCACCCCCAGTCCATTCTTCCCCCTTCATGCATCCTCGGTGCCCTTACGTGGAATATCGAGCGGAGGATTTAGCAGGCCCAGTCTCACGAGCCTGTGCCAGCAGGGTGCCCCCGGGACTGCCTGTACATCCCTGCTGCCCTCCGCAGTGACGTCATCCAGTGGGGTCACACCAGCCGCTTCGCCTGTCATCCTGGTATCACCCACATTACAGATCTGGCTTGGGGGGTGTTCTGGTGGCCCACACTGTGGCGGGACATTCGGGAGTACATGCGGGCCTGCCAGACCTGCGTCCGGGGCAAGTTTGACTCCTCCCCACCAGCTGGACTTCTCCATCCCATTCCTGTCCCCGGTCAGCCCTGGTCACATATCACCATGGACTTTGTCACTGGACTTCCCCACTCCCATGTTAAATCAGTAATTCTGACCACCATAGACCGCTTCTCCAAGGCTGTCCACCTGGTGGCGCTCCCTAAACTCCCCTCGGCCTTGGAGACGGCCATCCTTCTGGCTGACCACGTGATCAGACTCCATGGAATCCCTGTGGACATCATGTCTGACCGGGGCCCACAGTTTACATCACAGGTCTGGAGGACCTTCTGCCACACCCTGGGGACGACGGTGAGCCTCTCCTCTGGGAACTACCCCCAGAGCAACAGGCAGGCAGAGCAAGCCAATCAGTCCTTGGAGGCCACCCTGCGGTGCGTGACAGCTGAGCACCCTTCCTCGTGGAGCTCACACCTGACCCGGGTGGAATACTCTATGAACTTGGCTATTTCCATGGCACCGGGGCTTTCTCCTTTTGAAGCTTCATTAGGTTACATGCCTCCGCTTCCACCCATGACCGAGAGGAAGGTCGCAGTTCCATCCGTCGGAGCTCATGCTCGCCGCTGTATGCACATCTGGAGATCCACGCATGCCACCCTCACCCGCTCTGTTGAGCGCAACCGGGCTGCAGTGGATAAGCGACGGGTGCCTGCTCCCAAGTACACCGTGGGGCAGCAGGTCTGGTTGGCGGCTAGTCAGGTTCCGCTGAAGACTACTTCTAAGAAGCTGTCTCCCCACTTCATCGGGCCATTTCCGATCTCCAGGATTGTCAACGATGCCTCGGTTCGACTTAGACTCCCATCAGCTCTGGGGGTGAACCAGACCTTTCACGTCTCTCACATCAAGCCCCTCTCAATCAGTCCTCTCTGCCCCCCCCCCCAAGCCACCTCCTTCTCCCTGGATCATCAACGGCCACCCCGTCCACATGGTCCACCAGATCCTGGATGTTCGCCGTCGGGGCCAGGGTCTACAGTATTTGGTTGATTGGGAGGGCTACGGCTCCGACGAACGGTCCTGGCTTCCCTCGTCCCAAATCCTGGACAAAGAGATGCTCCGGTCCTACCATCAAGCCCATCCCGACAAACCTTATGGACCGCCAGGAGGCCCTTCTAGAAGGGGGGGCCCTGTCATGGACGGTGAGAGTGCGCCCCCTCCTTCCCGTTCATCTCTCCTCAGCTCATCATCACACCTGAGGGAGAGGACACACCTGCGCCCTTTCATTAGCCATCGTACTTAAGGAAGCATCCTTCAGTGATTCAGCGCTGGTTCCTCTGGGTATACTGCCACTAAAGACAGCAAGTCACATTACACTGGTAAAAGAAATTATTAACCTGTGTGCTTTATTCCTTGTGCAGGTTGCTGCCATCGTGCGGGTGTGTCACTGAGGGCTGCGCGGTCTCCTGCCACTTCATCCTCCACGACGGTAACCTCCACCCAGTCAGGCTCCACCAGCTATCTCCTACCCTGCTGGTTCATCTATTTCCCGCTGGAGTCCTGCCGGCACTCCCTCGGAGCCCACATAAGTGGTAAACTGGCTCGTCCATTTTCCCTTACTCCATTCCTCTGCTCACAGCTCTTGTTTTCTCTCCACAGGCTCTCTTTCCTCTGGCGAGTGACTGTTCTGTAGCAGTGTGGATTTTGCTATTTAATAAAAATATTCAAACGTGTATACAGTTTGATTGTCTCTTTGCTGCTGCACCTTGCACGTGGGCTGAATTATCTAATCAGTCATGACAAACCTTTTCTGTGACAAGGTATTCTGTTCACATAGTAATCTATATCTTGTCTGTCATCGTAACACAATATTTTGTGTCCATGCATGCGAGCGCGTCCCGATAAATGAAAAACACACACTCAGCCGTTGTTTTCTGTTAAATGAGGACAGTCAAATACAAACTATTTGAAGACACAGCAGACAGATTTTCACTGCACGGAGAAAAAAGGTGTGTGGATGTATGATTCATTTATGATTCAGTGGATCATCCTGTTTTTAGTTTAACTAGTGGACTGCAACGGGACCAGTCTGCCCTATATTCAGCAGTGGAGATTAACGGACCACAACCTCCTAGCTGTGGGGCAGATGCTTCACTTCTAGGCCGCCATTAACAAAAAAGTGACTCCACAGATTAATTAAACATTTAAAATGGAAAAAACGGGCTTCTCCAACAACAACATTACAGCCCAGATATTTCCATTTGAAAAGTTTAAAAACTGTCCCAAAATGCTTGTTTTTTGGGGGGCGTTGACATAATCTACTTCTTAAAACCAGAGCAAATCACGTTTTGACCCAATGGGATGGCAGAAAGGAAATGGGTAAACCTCTGTGGGAGAAAGCACCGAGTGCTGCATGTTACAGTAAGTCTGGAAAACAGGGCAGCGGAGGCAGGAGTCGAACCGAACACAAACTTTATTACAGAACACACAAGATGGTACATGTGTTGTATTAATATGGTAACAAGCTAACTTATAACTGATACAGGTTCTGCTCTATATGGAGGTGCAGCGCCAAAACACCACAGCTCCTGCCATCAGTCGCTTAATAAAGGCACAGCGTGATGATGCAAAATAGAGTCACTGTTTACAGTTCAACTTCGGGGCCTCAGTTGAGCCCGCGGTGAGTGAGCCCCCAGAGGCGCTGGCTGCAGCGGACCTGGGTGCCGTCTCACTGGAATCATGGCTCGCTCGTCCGCAACATCCCAGCCTGGGTCCCATACCAGCCTGATGGGCTCTAGCACTGCGTCTTGAGCCGAGGCAACTGCTCTTACCTTTCACAGACGGCTGGTGTGCCATCTCGAACCATCGGCCATCTGGACGGCGGCTGGTCTCCTCCGTGCAGCGATTCTCATCTGCGATGACGAGACCGTTTGTGGGTCCCGATGGTCGGATCGTTGGACCCGAACCTAATCAAGTAGTGCTCGCAGCGATCGGTTTGGCTGCACTCGGCGTTGCTGCTCTCTCGTCTCCGATGCTGGCTGCTGCTGTGGTGGCGTGCCATTCACGCTGGTGGCAGGACGCGCCCTTGGTTGGCGTTGTTCTGCTGGATCCTGCTGGGCCAATAACTCTCCTTTCTGCTGTGCTGCAGTGGCTCCCTGAGGCTGATACTCAGTGAGGATGTGGGATGAGTTTGGCTTCTTCTCTCTCTCACCTGGTGCTGGTTGTGGTTGTGGTGATGTGTCGCCATCGCTGGTGACGTGACGCTCGCCAGGATATCCTCATTCACCGGGGTCCTTTTTCTCCACAAACTCCCTCTCCTGCAGCTCCACAACGGCTGCTTGAAGCTCATGCTGGGCAAGGATTGGAGGTGAGTCCGGTTTGTGCTCTCTCTCCATGCTGCGTTCTCTCTCTGTGCTGTGTTCTCTCTCCATGGTCTGGTCTTCGGCTGTACCCACGTCCGCAAAATCTTACTCTCCCTCCTGTGATGAGGCTGCAGCTCGAGGACGCTTGTGCTGCGCAGCGACTGGCTCTGAGTCCCATGTGGCTGCAGATTGGGGCTCATGTGGCTGCTCCAGGTCTGCTGGGCTCTGTTTGGCGTGCGGTGTGAGGCAGGGAGTGGCTGTGTCCATGTCTGAGTGCAATGGACCCGGACCGTCGTCAGTCAGCACGGGGTATGTGATGGAGAGGCCCAGTTCACAGAACAAATCCCATCCCATAATGTTATCACCATGGTGTGTCACTTGGAACCAGAACACTGGGATTGTTCTGTCAGCGTATTGCACTGCAAAGGTGATATTTCTGCTGATCTTAGAGCAACAGTCGCTCCACTGCTCCAGGTCACCAGGGAGTGAGCCTTCCAACCGTGGCCTTATTTATCAGGGACCTTGAGGCAGCAGTGGCTACCATCATTGATACACTGACGCCGTCCAGCCTCACTACACACCGCAGTCCCGACCAATTCTCGGGGCCCACAATGTTGATGCCTCCATGTCAGATGGGGAGTCAATGGGCTCTGCAACCGGGACAACTGCCGCACTAGTGGAGATGACTGTGGGGAACGCGGGCGGAGGCCCACCAGCCGCGATGCTACCAGGGCCGTCATCTCAAGCTAAGATAAGATAAGATAAGCCTTTATTAGTCCCACAATGGGGAAATTCCAGGATTGCAACAGCACAGGGATAGCAACATTCAGAGCAACAATCAAGAAGACAAGAAAAACAAGAGCATCGAATATACATATGGACAAATAAATACGAGTATATAAATATATATACACACAGCGCGGAGCATTGTAGCTAGATGGAATAAACAGCATAACCGTCTTAGTTATCTTACATAGTATGAATATGTACCCATACATATTGTCACCCTCTGTAGCGACTGATATTGTCCTAGTTGTATACTGGAGGGGACCCAGTGGAGCTGGGCCACTAATTCCATCATGGTCATCTTTGATAGGAGGTGCAGCATCCCCAACAGCGCCTCCTGTAGCCATTTTACCGTGTCTGCCACTGTCTTCCTGCCAACTTCTCCCGCACCATACAATGCATCCATGGATCCATGCCATACTTCTCCAACTGAGACTGTATCAGCCTGTACTCTGCATGCCCAAACTCACAGGTGCTAGTCAAACAGTAAAGGGCATCTATACTGTACAAGCAACTCATCCTCTTGCTGTTGGCGCTGGTAAAACACAAACCTCTGGGCCATCGTGTTCTATGGGGCAGTGAAATGCTTGGCCATCAAGGCAGCACATTCGCTGAAGGTCTCCACAGGGCCCAGTGCTTTCAACACCCACTGTCCCTCGAGGCCAAAGCAGTACCATATCACTACATGCAGATGACTCTCATTAGCATTTTGCTAGGCCCTCAGCTGGCACAAATGCCGGAAACAACTCAAACCAACGGGGCCACAGGATGGGCCTCACCTGGGGTGTCGAAGAACAGAGGCAGTGGCGTCAGACACGCTTCCATCTTCAGGAAAATAGCCAGTTTTCCTCCAAAAGAATAAGTTTACTCCTCGTTGCCAATTGTTATGTCTGGAAAGCAGGGCAGCGGAGGCAGGAGTCGAAGTGAACACAAACTTTATTACAGAACACACAAGATGGTACACGTGTTGTATTACTGTAATGTGGTAACTACTAGAAAGAGAGATCACATTTCTCTGGTTCTGGCCTCCTTTCACTGGCTTCCAATAGAATTTAGAATTAAGTTTAAAATCCTTCTCCTCATTTACAAAGCTCTAAATAATCAGGCCCCTTTTTATTTAAAAGATCTGATATTACCCTATCATCCTAACAGAGCACCACGCTCCCAAAATGTAGGATTACCTGTAATACCTAGAATCTCCAAAAGTACAATGGGAGGCAGAGCCTTCAGTTATCAAGCTCCTCTTCTTTGGAACCAGCTGCCAGTGTCATGATGCTGAGCACAGGTGGAGAGCTGTGCTTATGCTTTAAGTTTATTTTGATTATTTTCTGTAATTTCCCCACTTTAGTTTAGTATTTATTCTGGTTGGCTTGGATGTATTATGTTATGTGAATTTGCCATTTGTTTCTCTGTTTTTGGGAGTTCCTGTTTTCTTAGTTTTATTTCTAAAGTCCTGTTTATTTATGTTATGGGTTCAGAGTTATTATAAGCTTGTTTATTATTACTTTGGGTTTGTGTTCATTTTTGTATTCCTAATTATAAGTTCCTGGTTTTGACATGAGTGTACCCTCGCCTTTCTCCTCACTTCTCTTTTAATATATTAGTCTTCATGTATATTATATTATTAGCATCTCTTGGTTTTGTATTTTTTCTTTTTCTTTGTCTTTGTCTTGATGGATTATTGTTATTATTTTCTCCTCGTGCCTGATCTCATTTTGTATTTATGTCCTCCTGTGTTTTTACTTTGACAGTGTCTTTTGTTTACTTCCGTTTGCTCTAAGCCAGTTTTGCGGTTTGTCCCAGCTGTACTATTTCAGTTCATTATCCTCGCTCTTGTACCCACACCTGTTATCATTTTGTGTTAATTCCTGCTTGCCCTATTTAAGGACTGCTGCTCCGATTACTCGGTGCAGCGTCCTTCTCAATGTCAGACGTGAGTCCCATGTCTTTTCCTTTTTGGTATTCCAGCATGAGTTCCATGTTCCTCTCGATTTACTCCGGCGTTTCCGTATGCCTTAGCAGTTCGCTATTTTGCCTTGTATTCTGCTTTCACCTCTCTTTCCTCAGTTTGTAAGTTTTGTGTTTTTTTTTCCCACAATATTTTTTATTGAACCTTTTTTTTTTTTTTACAAACATAGCACACACAGTCAGACACTAACACAAAAGTAATTTAAAAATTACAAAGAACAATAACAAAATAACAAAAAAAAAGTGTAGACTTCCGGTTATGGCTGCCACGTAGGACGGACGTGTCTCGCTCTGCTCTGCTCCTGGAGAAAAAAATCGGCAAATAACTCTCTCATTTGGGACAGAACGTATCCCAGCGTTTGGGCGAGGATATGTCGGCGAAGCCTAAGGCTGGAAAACCAGGAAAAGGAAAAAGCGAGCCGCCGAAACAGTCCAAATTAACGGACTTTCAGGTCTGTGACGCAGCAAACAAAACTCCATATATGGCGGAGGAGGCTGGCAACGCTGCGATTTCTGCGGGGAATGGCGCAGATGCGCTGATGGCTGCCATGAGTTCAATGAGAGCGGACTTTTCCTCTAGATTTGATGGGATTATGACAGCGTTGGAAGGAATAAGAAAGGAATTGGGTGACTGTGTAGAACGAACGGCGCAGATGGAGCTCCGTCTCGCTAGTGCTGAGGATGACGTCACCCGTCTTCAATTAAAGGTGCGCACTTTGGAAAAAAAAAATAAATCTCTGGAAGATAATATTTTGGATTTGGAATCTCGGTCGAGACAGAATAATTTGAGGCTGGTGGGTCTTCCAGAGGAATCAGAAGGTCGGGACGTATGTTCCTTTCTGGAAAAGTGGATTCCGGAGGTGCTGGGCAGCGAGGAGTTGCAATCAGCAGTGGTTCTGGAAAAAGCACATCGTATTGGCCCACGGAGAGATAAGGGACCGCCGAGGACCTTAATTATGAAGTTTCTTAGCAACAGAGACAGGATGAAGATCTTCAACGCTGCACGTGCTAAAGGAGAGATTAAACACCAGGACCAGCAGGTGCGGTTCTACCCAGATTTGGCCACAGGAATCCAGCAATTGAGGAAGCAGTTTGATCCCGTACGTAAGGAGCTGCGCAACCTTGGGATTCGTCATGGTGTAATCTATCCTGCGAGACTGCTGACCACGTATGAGGGCAGAACCCACATCTTCAAGACCCCAGAGGAGGCGCAGGAGTTCATCAAGAAGATCAAAGAAGAAGAGACTGGTGGGAGCTAAGCATGAACAAAATATAAGGTAGAATAATTAAGCATTTGCACAGGCATCTGACTGACTTGAAGTAAATAGTAAGTTTACAAAATATAGATTGTATTATATATTAAAAAAACAAAACAAAAACAAAACAAACAAACAAACAAAAAAAAAAAACTATGATGTACAAAGTTGTTAAAAATTTTGGAGTTAAGTTGGAAAACTACAGAGGAGAGTTAATGTTACGTCATTAAAAGCAGTAGAGTTAGGGTGATTGGGAGGATGAAGAAGGAGTGGCTTAGGCTGTTCCCCGTGGGTGTGGAACGGTCGATGGCTATATCGGGAGACAGAATTTTTCTTTTGATTTTGGGGGGTTTGCCACAAGTGTGGGAAGGGGAAATTTGTTTGTGTGTAGTTTGTAGGATGAATGTTCAACCACTCATGTTTTTGCTTCTCTGTATGAGCATGTTTACACTGCAAGATAATCCCAAACTCTCTATTGATCATGGACCAAAGTGTTAATCTTAATTTAACTTCATGGAATTGCAGAGGTCTACAAAATTTAAAAAAACTTAAACAAGTTATGAATAAAATAAAGGACATGGGTTCAAGAATTGTGTTTTTACAAGAAACTCATCTGATAGAGGAGGATGTTAAAAGAATTAGGAGTAGATGGCAGGGAAGTGTATTCACCTCTTCATTTTCATCCCGAGCCAGGGGAGTTATGACTCTCATACATAAATCAGTTCCTTTTCAAGTGAAAAATGTAATTGGAGACAAATTTGGAAGATATGTAATCATTCAAGGTTCTTTGCTATTAGAAAATATAAATCTTGTGAACTTATATGGTCCCAATATAGATGATCAGAAGTTCTTTGCTAATTTATTTCTCATCTTATCATCACTTACAGGGCAACATATAATAGCAGGGGATTTTAATTGTACATTGAATCCAGGTGTGGATAGATCAACAGGACTGGATTGTACGCACATTGGATGTAGGATGACTATTAATCATTTTATGAAAGAATTGAGATTGTTAGATATATGGAGAGAAATGAAACCACAAGTTAAAGCCTATTCTTGTTATTCCAGTACCTACAAGACATTCTCACGTATTGATTACTTTTTGATTTCCACAGAATTAAGGTCCAAGATTCAAAACTGCTTTTATGATAACATCGTGATCTCTGATCATGCACCCTGTTGTCTAATATATGTAGATAAAAAATTGACAAAGGAATCAGGTAGATGGCAATTTCAGCATAAATGGCTTCAGGATGAGGAATTTGTCAAGTATATAGAAAAACAGATAGACGAGTTCTTTGACATCAATACTACACAAACATCAGCATGTGTAAAGTGGGAGGCTTTCAAAGCTTTTATTAGGGGACATATTATTAGTTATACAGGATCAAAATCTAAGAAGACTCGAGAGGAGAGAGCTAAATTGGAACATAAAATAAAAAATCTTCAGGAAAAAGTGTATGCAGGAAGTGACCCAAGGTTGGAGAATGAATTACTGATTTTGAGAGCTGAATACGACAAAAAATCAGCGAATAGAGCTGCCTCGAGTCTTCTAAGATTGAAACAATCTTTTTATGAACAAGGTGAAAAATCAGGAAAATTATTAGCATGGCAGATTAAACAATTGGAAATTAAAACACCAGTTACCAGTATTATAAGTAATGGACAGGTAGTTATAGATCCTTTAGAAATTAATAGAGCCTTTAGAGATTACTATGAAAAATTATATGATACCAAAAATGAACCTGATTTAACAAAACTAAATGGGTTTTTGAACGAACTATCTATACCGTGTATTCCAAATGAAAACAGGGAGATATTGGAGTCTAAAATTAGTCAAGAAGAAGTTGGGCTAGCCATTGATAATATGAAATCAGGAAAAAGTGCAGGACCAGATGGTCTTCCAGTTGACCTTTATAAAAAATTTAAGAATAAATTAATAAAACCTTTTTTGGAAATGGTTTTAGAAGCATTTCAAAATAATAATTTACCATCATACATAAATAATGCCTTAATTATACTGCTGCCAAAACCAGGTAAGCCCTCTAATAAATGTGAAAATATGAGACCAATAAGCCTATTAAACGCCGACCTTAAGATAATCTGCAAAATTTTAGCAAGACGAATACAAGAAATTTTACCAAATATTATTAATCGAGATCAGAATGGCTTTATAAAGGGTAGACAAGGCTTCCATAATGTAAGAAGACTATTTAATATTATTTATTTTAATAAAGAAGCACCGGATACAGCTCTCCTATCATTGGACGCCGAAAAGGCCTTTGATAGAGTTGAATGGCCCTTTCTCTTTGAAGTCCTACAAAGGTTTGGACTTGGAAATAATTTCATAAAATGGGTTCAAATAATATACAATAATGCTACAGCAGAAATCCTAACAAATAACAATATTTCAAAACCAATAAAAATCAATAGAGGATGTCGACAAGGCTGTCCACTTTCACCTTTACTGTTTACTATGGCAATTGAACCTTTAGCGATAGCGATACGTTTACATTCACAAATATATGGAATTAAAGTTGGACCAACAGAACATAAAATCTCCCTGTACGCCGATGATATAATTTTGTTTATGTCGAATCTAAAAAAATCAATTCCAACCTTGTTGAATTTAATAAAGAATTTTGGGGAAATATCAGGATATAAAATAAATAAAACTAAATCTTCAATATTAATGCTAAATGAGACCCAGAGAAATTACCCAGCCCCTGAGGTAAATCAATTCAATGTTGTAAATCAGTTTAAATATTTAGGAATCCAAATTATGCCTAAGCTAGAATCAGTCGCCAGTGTCAACTATGAAGCCTTAATGTCAGATATCAGTGAGTTAACTCAGAGATGGATGTCACTACCAATGTCGATGATCGGGAGAATCAATATACTTAAAAGTAATATTTTACCTAAAATACTTTATTTATTTCAATACATTCCCTTATCACCACCTTTAGATCTATTCTCAAGAATAAAAAAAAAGTTAGTGGAATTTATATGGAACAACAGGAGGGCTAGATTACGTTTGTCTTTATTATATTTACCATTTGATCGTGGAGGTCTGAAATGTCCAAATTTTATGTTGTATTATTGGTCGGCACAACTGAGGTCTATGACATATTATTTTTCATCAAATGATCTCCCTCACTGGACTGAAATGGAATCATACAATTTACCTTTACCTCTTCCCATATTCATATACTCAGATTCGGCAAAAAAATTACAAAAACAAGTTAAAAATCCATTTGTAAAGCATATGATCAAAATATGGTGTGAAGCTAAAAACTATTTAAAAGAACCACAGTTATTGTCACAATTTAGTCCAATATGGGGTAATCAATATTTTAAACCAGGGAGAGCGGACGCTGTATTTAAAGTATGGAATTTAAAAGGGATACAAAAGATTCAGGATTTATATTTGCCATGTGCAGACAACATAATGTCTTTTGAAGAGCTGAGGATCAAATTTAATCTCAATAGAACACATTTTTTTAAATATCTTCAACTTAGAAACTTTATTCGATCAAATCAAAATAAAGCTCTCACTCGACCTATTTATTCATCCTTGGAAAAAATGATGATGAAAGATAGTAAAAGAAAGGGTATTATTTCAGAGTTTTATAACTCATTGACACTATCTTCAAGTGAAAATTCACTGAAAAGATTAAACTACTGGAAAGAAGATCTGCAAATTGAAATTTCAGAGGAACAATGGGAATTGGCTTGTACAGAAGCTCAAACCAAATCAATAAATGCACGCCTTAAATTGATACATTTCAAATGGTTAATGCGGATGTATGTTACACCGGAGGAGTTAAATAGATATAACAAAAATATACCAGATACATGCACAAAATGCATGGAAAGTAAAGGAACCCTATTTCATTGTTTATGGGAATGTAGATTAATAAGAATGTTTTGGGAAGAGGTGAGGGTAACAATTGAAAAAATAATCTCAAAACAAATCATATTGAATCCTAAACTGTTTTTGTTGGGTCTGTACCCAGAAAAGCATAATTTTAATAAAAGTGAAAGAACATTCATAGACCTCAGTTTGCTTAATGCCAAAAAATGTATTGCACTATTATGGAAAAAGACTCATAGACCAGATGTGACTCAGTGGTTAAGACAGATGTTAACAAACCTTCCATTAGAAAGAATAACATATATACTAAAATCAAAGGAAATTGTGTTTGAGAATATATGGAGACCTTTTATTGATTATGTAAAAAATTTAAACATAACTCTTGAAGAAGAAGGTGAATGATGTGTGTGGACCTTGTAAATTCCAAACTGGTGAACATAATATGTATACTTATGTATTGGATTGTCTAGACTAAACAGAGGAGCATTGTTGAAGACTTGATTTTGTTGGTGGTTGTTGGTGTTTTTAGTGCATTTTTTTTTTTGTTGTACTTTAGTGTTAGTGTTTGATTGTTTGTATCATGTTTGTTAAAAAAAAAAAAAAAAAAAAAAAGCTTCAATAAAGATATTGTGGAAAAAAAAAAAGTGTAATAAAAACAACAACAGCTATTAACAAAAACAAGTCAACAACAATGTGTCACCATGGGATGAGATGCCGTCTCTGCGCTCAGCCCATGTTTTCCTTCATCCCTGCTTCTCATTGAGCAGCGTCTCAGCAGGCTCCCAGCTGGCAGCATTACGGACGGCTGGGGCCAATTAGTCCTCATCAGCTGGGGCGCTGCCAATGAGAATAAATAGGAACAGCCTCGATGACTCGGGGCTGCGACATAAGCACTGCTAGGCTGAAGCCCCTTCGTCTGGTGTCAGCCTCTACTCCCCTTACAGCATTCCTGTGATTGTAACCCGCTGTGAGTATGTACGCCTTGTTACCCCTATGTCCGGTACGAGCTCCCTGCTCCTGCGCTGTGCAACCTGTGAGTGTACCTCTGTACGAGTATCTGTGCTCTCCTCATCCCTCATCCCTCATCCCTCACCTCTAATAAAACATCACGACTCACTGGCTCGCCCTTGGCTCCCTAGAGCCGCGCGTGACAGTATGTCGCAGCCAGACGAGTTACCGGCGGCCGTGAGTCGCTGTGGAATTGTACCTTTCTGTCCGGGTGTCAGCGCTGCTAGCATGCCATTTCCCAGGAGTCACTCCCGGCGCCAGGGCGACGAGCTGAGGTCCATCTCGGGGGCTGTCGACGGGACGCTCTTCTCCCTGCACGACGCCTCCAACGCGAGATGCTGGCATCCGGGCCGTGCTGAGGAACTCCTGGACTGTTACCCTCATTCTGTGTTCCATCTCGAGGACAGTGCCAGGATAGACGCCACAGGTACACAGCGAGAGAAGCTCCGCGGGTTGGATGGAAATCCCGGCAGGAAGCCGAAGTGGATGACGTTGCCCCCCGCTTCGGGATCCCGTTCCTGCTGCCATTCCAGTCCGGGAGTTCGCGCCAACCAGAGGGCTTCCCCCGACCTGCGCCACGTCACTCGGGATTCCCTTCAAGGAGCCGCAGCTGACAGCAGTTACGTCTGGGGCCGAGTGGCTGTCGCGAGCTCCACTGTGTTTCCTGTCACCATCTTCAGGCATGTGGCGGCGGCAGTGAGATTGGTGGAGAGGACTCCAGGGCTACGAAGCTTTCCCGTGCTCGACGCCTTCCTCGCCTCGATCTCCGATCAGGAGCGGCGATTCCTGGGTTCCCCCCTCGCTTCGTCCCCTGGGAATAGCCGTCATCACATCGCCGAGTCACCTCTGCACGAACCTCGTCCGGATCCAGTTCTGGGCTGCCGCCAGGACCGTTCCCCCCACGCAGCTGTCACCTCCTCGTCTCGTCAGTGTGGAGATTTCACAGCCTCGTTCCCTGAGCCTCGTTCCCCCGCTGTCATTCCTGGACATTTGGGCTGGCTCACCCCGGCTGTTTCCCCCTCCTCCTCGACGCGCTTCCTGACTGCTGTGTGTGCCTGGAATCCCGGCCTGGTGAGCTCTCTGCTGGAGACTACGCGAGCGACCCTCAGACGGTTCCCCAGGGGGTCCTCCGTTATCGCCGGGCGGGGAGAGGAAGAAGCGGTATCCACCACAGCAGGCGATATTCAACCTCCAGGAGACAGGCAAGTCATAGTTTTTTCACATCTGCTTAATGATTTGCTCTGTCACATTCCTGGAGGAGGAATTCAGGGTTCGCAGCTCCCTGAACTCCCCCCACCTGCTGTAACCTGTGTTCCTAATCCTGCATCCTCTGTGTCTCTCTTCGCCGAGCGATCCCCGGCTCCGGGTCAACGTGGTGGGATAAGGAGAGGGCCTGTGGTTCCACAGCTACGTTGCGGACGGAGGAGGGGGACTGACTGCTGCGTGGAGTCTGCGCCGACGACTGAGCGTCCCCAGGTCTCCACGGAGGAGCGGTTCGGTCCAGCGGGACGAGATTCTTCTGGCTTCACGCCGAGTGGATCGTCGGCAGGGTTACCGGAGCTGGAGGAACCTCAAGCTGCGCTGACCATCGTGCTGGCTGCGGGGCCCGACGCGGCTGGATGGGAGCCTGACAACGACCTCCTGATGACGGATCCTGGATCTTCGCAGTCCTGGACGGCGTCAGAACCCGAGATCAGGCGAGTGCTCTCCTTTCTTTTCTCCCTTTATATCTTTGAGCACTTCAGCCTGTCTCTAGGGGAGATGAGCCGGGTGCAGCCGCCCGCTGCGTCTGAGCTCGTCTCGCCGGGTTCTGGCGCTGCCGGTGATCCTGATCCCGGTTCTGTTTTCTCTTCTGAGCCTTCTCCCAGGGTCACCGGCGAGGAGTTGCTGTTCCTCGTGGTGCTGGAGGGTCCAGGTTCAACGTTGGAGGTCGGTTCTGGTGCGGTATCCAACGTGGGTTCGCCCGAGACCCAATCGGGGTCCAACGTGGGTGCTGCTCCAGCGGCGTCCAACATGGGTTCGCCCGAGACCCAATCGGGGTCCGACGTGGGTGCTGCTCCAGCGGTGTCCGACGTGGGTTCGCCTAAGGCCCGATCGGGGTCCGACATGGGTGCTACCCCAGTGTTGTCCAGGTCCGGTGAGGAGGTGGCCGCTTCCCTGAGGCCTGACGCTCGTCGCCCTCGTCATCGGCTCTCCCCTGAGCCTCTTCCACTGGGACCCGTTTTGACCTTTCGTCCGTCTCGACGGTCCTGGTGGTTGAGTGATGCGGGTCGACGACCCGACCCGCAAGACTTTCGGTTCGATGATCTGTGTTTGCCTCTGGGTGGCCTGGTTCGGCTGCCGGTGGACTGGGTTCCTGGGATCTGGGTCCGGAGTTCGCCGTCCGAACATTTCCCTTTCCCTGGTTCGCCAACTGGACAATGGGCGGGGAGATCTCCGGAGCCATCTCGGCCATTTTTGGACTCTTCCTGTCATATTCCTCGGGTGCCGCTTATTTTTGTTATGGTCACTCGGGTGAGATATTTTGTCCTTTTGGTAAATACATATTCATAGTGCTGTGTATTGTTTTTTTTTCCCGTATTAACCGTACTAAGCATTTTATCCCATTGTTATCTTATGTACCTGTCACCAGTATTTCCCTAGGTGACCCCCCGTATATTTGCCGCCGTGTATTGTGTTCTCCCCTTATCAACCGTACTCGGCATCTTACCTCATTATCTTGTGAACCTGTCCCCATTTTCTCTCTAGGGGACCTCCTGTAGATTTCGCGCTGTGTATTGTGTTTTCCTCTTAACCATACTCAGCTTTTTACCTTATTCTTGTTCTTTTACCCTGTCACCGTTATTCTCCAAGGTGTCCCTCTTTGTATTTGGCGCTGGGTATTCTGGTGGCTTTTTATTTACCGGTGCATGTCATTCCCATTATTTTTGTCCTGTTGGTGGATATATATTCATAGTGCTGTGTGTTTTCCATTTCCCGTACTCAGCATTTTCCTTTTTGTGCCTTGTTTTTAGCTTTGTCTGTGCATTATAGAGTTATGTGTTTCGTTTTCCATCTTACCATGCTCTGTAGTTGTCCGTTGTCCCAGTCACTTTCACTCCTTTAGGTGACTGTGCGTGTTGATATATATATATATATATGGTGCTGTGTATTGTGGGGGTTTTTTTCTCTCTCCCTCTTCATTACCCGTACTCAGCGTTTTTTATCACTCTTGTCCTGTTCTTAGTTTTGTTTGCATTATGGAGTAGTGTTTGTTCTGTTATCCACACTCTGTAATTGCTTTATCCGTTTTTTGTCATTCTTTTGGTGGGTTATCTGTTCCCGTGTTCTGTATTCTCCCCATCTGTGCCTTGGTTTTTCTTTTTTCTCTTTTTTTGGTGCGATGTAGAGTACTGTATTTGGTTTTTTTTTTTTGCCCTGTTACCCTACATTGGTCTGTTGGTGTTGTCCTTCCCTTTGCTTCTTCCCCTCCGATCCTGCCTCCCTTCCTCCCACCCTAGGTGGGGGGGGGGGGGGGGCTGGGATGTTCCTGGTCGTTCAGGAGCCTGACCTTGAGGGGGAGGCTCTGTCACCATGGGATGAGATGCCGTCTCTGCGCTCAGCCCATGTTTTCCTTCATCCCTGCTTCTCATTGAGCAGCGTCTCAGCAGGCTCCCAGCTGGCAGCATTACGGACGGCTGGGGCCAATTAGTCCTCATCAGCTGGGGCGCTGCCAATGAGAATAAATAGGAGCAGCCTCGATGACTCGGGGCTGCGACATAAGCACTGCTAGGCTGAAGCCCCTTCGTCTGGTGTCAGCCTCTACTCCCCTTACAGCAGGGGTGTCCAAACTTTTTGCAAAGAGGGCCAGATTTGGTCAGGTGAAAATGTATGGGGGCTGACCATTCAGCCTGACATTCCTCAAACCATTACCATTGTAAATTACCATATATACATATACATATATATACGTATATATATATATATATATATATATATATATATATATATACGTATATATATATATATATATATATATATATATATATATATATATATATATATATATATATATATATATATATATATGTGTGTGTGTGTGTATATATATATATATATATATATATATATATATATATAATTTTTATTTTTTTTAATTTTTTTTTTTTTGGACTTATTTTGTACCCGTAGGTAGAGTTGTTCTGCAGTCCGGTGACAAGCCACCAGCTGCCAGTCGCTGCGTGCGCAAGCGCCCCTTAACTCCCTAACCTGCATGTTTTGGCATGTGGGAGGAAACCGGAGAAATCCCGGAGTAAACCCACGCAAACACGGGGAGAACATGCAAACTCCACACAGATCACTGTTGGCCGGGGGCAGGGATCGAACCCACGATCTCATGATCCCCGCGATCCCCCGGCTGAGAGTAAACTGTGCTGCCGCGGTGCTAACCACTGCGCCACCGTGCAGCAGTGATATACAGTATATACCGTGATATATATATATATATATATCACTTTGCTGTCTGTAGCTAGGTTGACATTGCAAATGAGAATCTGTTGTCAACTGCATTACCACCAGGATAGTTAAAGGTTAAAATAATAATAAATTACATACAAATAAATTTGACTGAATATTTTTAGAAACGTGTATTTATTGATTTTGTTTCAACAAATCACATCCCAGTGCATTTTGACAAAGAATAGTATAGTCAAATTAAATGACAGAAATTTGACAAAACTGTGGTTTGATCATCACAAAAAAATGAATTATAAAAGAAATGTACCTGCATTAATGTGAAGGGTGACACTGGTGTTTCGACTGCAGTAAGGTTGCCAGGTCTGGCTCAAAAGCAGTGGTTTTGATGCGCAAGACGTCACGCAGGTGAGAGTCACTTAGTCTTGTCCTCGCACGGTTCTTGTTAATGTTCATAACCGAGAACGTCTTCTCGCACAAGTATGTCGAGCCAAACAAGCTCAGCATTTTCTTAGCAAATGTTCGAATCTCTTGGAACCTGTCTTTGTCCATCTGGCGGTAAAAGTCGACGAGAGGCAGTTGTTGGTGGCGACCGTGACACTCCGCGTCACACTGCAGCTCAATAAGCTCCAGCTGCAGGTGGTCTGGAGCGTCATTAGGATCCACGGAAAAAGGAGTGGAAAAAAGTGTGATCTCCTTTTCAATAGCTGCAAAATACCTGAAACGCTGTTGAAACTCCTCAGTCAGAGATGAGATGTTTTCTGCGTACCTCCTCATTTGCGCACTGATATTGTTTTCTGGAAAACTGGTCATCATTTCCTGCAGTGATGGGAAATGTGTGGTATTGGGCTGCGTTTGTGACAGGTGCCTTTGGAAAAGTAGCAGCTTTGTCCGAAAAGCTTTTATGTATGAATACAGCTGGCTCACCACTGCATTTTGCCCCTGAAGGCTCGTGTTCAGCGCGTTCAGATGTCGTGTTATGTCAACTAAAAATCCAAAATCAGCCAGCCAAACAGGATCGCAGAGTTCCGGCATCGGTTGCCCCTTTTGTGCCAAGAATAGTCCGATTTCCTTTCTGAGAGAGAAGAATCGCTGCAGTGCAGATCCCCGACTGAGCCATCTTATGTCATTGTGATACACAACATCTCCATATTCAGCGTGGATGTCGAGTAGAAACTGTTGAAACTGGCAGTGGCACAGGGCTCTGGAGCGAATATAATTAATAGCCTTTATCACCGGTTTCATAACGTGATCATATTTCAGATGTTTGGCACATAGAACTTGTTGGTGAATAATACAGTGGAGTTTTATAGCGTTGCTGCCTTCTTCACTGACTTTTTTACAGACTAGCGTTGATAGCCCACTTTGCTCACCAACCATGGCAGGTGCGCCGTCCGTAATAATCCCAGTGATTTTATTCCATTGCAGTTTCATGTCATTCACGGTGGAACAAATGGCAGCAAACAAATCTGTTCCTCTGGTTTGGTCCTTAAGGCTCTGAAAGGCAAGGAGCTCTTCACTCACGTTCATTTCATTGTCCACTCCTCTCAAAAAAATCAGTAACTGAGCGGTGTCAGATGCATCCGCGCTTTCGTCGCAGGCTAACGAAAAAAAGTCAAACTCCACTCCTTTTGCCTCTAACTGTCCCTTGATGTTAGATGAAATTTCTTCAATCCTCCGTGCCACAGTGCTACGACCCAGGCAGACATTGGCAAACTCTTGCTTTTTCTCAGGACAAATTTTCTCCACCATTTTCATCACACAGTCTTTAATGAATTCACCCTCAGTTAAAGGTTTACAGTGCTTGGCAATCAGCATTGCCACTTCGTAGCTTGCCTTTGTAGAATTTTCATTTGTGTCACGGGCTCTTGTGAACAAACGCTGCTGTGCTGTCAAAACAGCTTCCAGTTGCTTCAGTTTTTCGGCGCGTTCGTTCGCCGTTAGCATGTTTCGTCTGGTAGTGCCTCTTAATATTGAACTCTTTGAAAACAGCCACAGTCTCATGGCAAATTAGGCAGACACAGTTGTTTCGTATGTCAGTGAAAAAATACTCCGATTTCCACTTGTCCTGGAAACGGCGGCCCTCGCTATCAACTTTCCTCTTTTTATTTCCAGTTGCCATTTTAGAAATGAGCTAAAAACATACCTCAGGGGTAAAAGTTCACACAGGGGTCACGCGACGAGAATGCAGCCACAGGTCTACTGCCACCCTCTGGTGAAATATAAAATTGCTGTTTTTGGTATGTGTGTATTGTGGGAAACTGTGCTGGTGGGCCACATATTATTGATTTTATGACAGGACG
Organism: Pholidichthys leucotaenia; assembly: GCA_020510985.1. NCBI lineage: Eukaryota > Metazoa > Chordata > Actinopteri > Cichliformes > Pholidichthyidae > Pholidichthys > Pholidichthys leucotaenia. The sequence continues at coordinate 394,582,304 of CM035838.1, read as the reverse complement.
CTTCGGGCTGGTGGAAATTTGGACACGGGCCGGATTTGGCCCGGGGGCCAGACTTTGGGCATGTCTGCCTTACAGCATTCCTGTGATTGTAACCCGCTGTGAGTATGTACGCCTTGTTACCCCTATGTCCGGTACGAGCTCCCTGCTCCTGCGCTGTGCAACCTGTGAGTGTACCTCTGTACGAGTATCTGTGCTCTCCTCATCCCTCATCCCTCACATTTAATAAAACATCACGACTCACTGGCTCGCCCTTGGCTCTTATTGCGTGGCTCCCTAGAGCCGCGCGTGACACAATGCTCCTCTGTTTAGTCTAGGTAATCTATTACATAAGAATACATAATATACATTCACCAGCTTGGAATTTGCAAGGTCCACACATATCATTCACCTTCTTCTTCAGAAGTTATGTTTAATTTCTTTACATAATCAATGAAAGGTCTCCATATATTCTCAAACACATTTTCCTTTGATTTCAGTATGTATGTTATTCTTTCTAGTGGAAGGTTTGTTAACATCTGTCTTAACCACTGAGTCACATCTGGTCTATGAGTCTTTTTCCACAGTAGTGCAATACATTTTTTGGCATTAAGCAAACTGAGGTCTATGAATGCTCTTTCACTCTTATTAAAGTTATGTTTTTCTGGATACAGACCCAACAAAAACAATTTAGGGTTCAATGTGATTTGTTTTGAAATTATTTTTTCAATTGTTACCCTCACCTCTTCCCAAAACATTCTGATTTTTCTACAGTCCCATAAACAGTGAAATAGGGTTCCTTTACTTTCCATACATTTTGTGCATGTATCTGGTATGTTTTTGTTATATCTATTTAATTCCACTGGTGTAACATACATCCGCATTAACCATTTAAAATGTATCAGTTTAAGACGTACATTTATTGATTTGGTTTGAGCTCCTGCACAAGCCATTTCCCATTGTTCCTCTGAAATTTCAATTTGCAGGTCTTCTTTCCAGTCATTCAGTCTTTTCTGTGAGTTTTCACTTGAGAATAGTGTCAATGAGTTGTAAAACTCTGAAATAATACCCTTTCTCTTACTATCTTTCATCAAAATTTTTTCCAAAGTTGAATAAGTAGGTTGGGTGAGAGCATTATTTTGATTTGAACGAATAAAATTTCTAAGCTGAAGATATTTAAAAAAGTGTGTTCTATTAAGATTGAATTTAATCCTCAGTTTTTCAAAAGACATTATGTTATCTGAGCGTGACAAATATAAGTCTTGAATCTTTTGAATCCCTTTTAAATTCCATACTTTAAATACAATATCCGCTCTCCCTGGTGTAAAATATTGATTACCCCATATTGGGCTAAATTGTGACAATAAGTGTGGTTCTTTTAAATATTTTTTGGTTTCACACCATATTTTGATCATGTGCTTTACAATTGGATTTTTAACTTGTTTCTGTAATTTTTTAGCCGAGTCTGAGTGTATGAATAAGGGAAGATGTAAAGGTAAATTGTATGATTCCATTTCAGTCCAGTGAGGAAGATCATTTGATGAAAAATAATATGTCATAGACCTCAGTTGTGCTGACCAGTAATACAACATAAAGTTTGGACATTTCAGACCTCCACGATCAAATGGTAAGTATAGTAAGGACAAACGTAATCTAGCCTTCCTATTGTTCCATATAAATTCCACTAACTTTTTTTTAATTCTTGAGAATAGATCTGAAGGTGGTGGCAAAGGAATGTTTTGAAATAAATAAAGTATTTTTGGTAAGATATTACTTTTAAGTATATTAATTCTCCCGATCATCGACGTTGGTAGTGACATCCATCTCTGAAGTAACTCATTAATATCTGTCATTAAGGCTTCATAGTTGGCACTGGCGACTGATTCTAGCTTAGGCAAAATTTGAATTCCTAAATATTTAAACTGATTTACAACATTGAATTGGTTTACCTCAGGAGCTGGATGATTTCTCTGGGTCTCATTTAGCATTAATATTGAAGATTTTGTTTTATTTATTTTATATCCTGATATTTCCCCAAAGTTCTTTATTAAATTTAACAAGGTCGGAATTGATTTTTTAAAATTCGAGATAAACAAAATTATGTCATCGGCATACAGGGAGATTTTATGTTCTGTTGGTCCTACTTTAATTCCATATATTTGTGGATGTAAACGTACTGCCATCGCTAAAGGTTCAATTGCCATAGTAAACAATAAAGGTGAAAGTGGACAGCCTTGTCGACATCCTCTATTGATTTTTATTGATTTTGAGATATTGCTGTTTGTTAGGATTTCTACTGTAGCATTATTGTATATTATCTGAACCCATTTTATGAAATTATTTCCAAGTCCAAACCTTTGTAGGACTTCAAAAAGATAGGGCCATTCGACCCTATCAAAGGCCTTTTCGGCGTCCAATGATAGGAGAGCTGTATCCGGTGCTTCTTTATTGGAATAAATAATATTAAATAGTCTTCTTACATTATGGAAGCCTTGTCTTCCCATTCCCATTATAAAGCCATTCTGATCTCGGTTAATAATATTTGGTAATATTTCTTGTAGTCGTTTTGCTAAAATTTTACAGATTATTTTAAGATCAGCATTTAATAGGCTTATTGGTCTCATATTTTCACATTTATTAGAGGGTTTGCCTGGTTTTGGCAACAGTATAATTAAGGCATTATTCATGTATGATGGTAAATTACCATTTTGAAATGCTTCTAAAACCATTTCCAAAAGTGGTTTTATTAACTTATTCTTAAATTTTTTTATAGAGGTTGACTGGAAGACCATCTGGTCCTGCTCTTTTTCCTGATTTCATATCATCAATGGCTTGCCCAACTTCTTCTTGACTAATTTTAGACTCCAGTATCTCCCTGTTTTCATTTGGAATACCTGGTATGGATAATCCACCCAAAAACCCATTTAGTTTTGTTAAGTCAGTTTCATTTTTTGTATCATATAGTTTTTCATAATAATCTCTAAAGGCACTATTAAATTTTAAAGGATCTATAACTACCTGTCCGTTACTTATAATACTGGTAATTGGTGTTTTAAATTCTAATTGTTTAATCTGCCATGCCAATAATTTTCCTGATTTTTCACCTTGTTCATAAAAAGTTTGCTTCAATCTTAGAAGATTCGAGGCTGCTCTATTCGCTGATTTTTTGTCATATTCAGCTCTCAGAATCAGTAATTCGTTCTCTAACTGTGGGTTACTTCCTGCATACACCTTTTCTTGAAGAATTTTTATTTTACGTTCCAATTGGACTCTCTCCTCTCGGGTCTTCTTAGATTTTGAACCTGTATAACTAATAATATGCCCCCTAATAAAAGCTTTGAAAGCCTCCCACTTTATACATGCCGTTGTTTGTGTAGTATTAATATCAAAGAACTCATCTCTCAGTTTTTCTATGTACTTAACAAATTCCTCATCTTGAAGCCATTTATGTTGAAAATGCCACCTAACTGGGCTCTTTGTCAATTTCTTATCTACATATACTAGACAGCAGGGTCCATGATCAGAGATCACAATGTTATCATAGAAACAGTTTTGAATCTTGGACCCCAATTCTGTAGAGATCAAAAAGTAGTCTATACGTGAGAATGTCTTATTAGTATTAGAATAACAAGAATAGGCTTTGACTTGTGGTTTCATTTCTCTCCATATATCTAGCAATCTCAATTCTTTCATAAAATGATTAATGGTCATCCTACATCCGTTGTGCGTACAGTCCAGTCCTGTTGATCTATCTATACTGGGATTCAATGTACAATTAAAATCCCCTGCTATTATATGTTGCCCTGTAAGTGATGATAAAGTGAGGAATAAATTAACAAAGAAGTTTTGATCATCAATATTGGGGCCGTATAAGTTCACCAGGTTTATATTTTCTAATAACAAAGATCCTTGGATGATTAGATATCTTCCAAATTTGTCTCTAATTACATTTTTCGTTTGAAATGGGACTGTTTTATGTATGAGAATCATAACTCCCCTAGCTCGGGATGAAAATGATGAGGTGAACACATTACCTTGCCATCTTCTCCTAATTCTTTTTACATCCTCCTCTAATAGATGAGTTTCTTGCAAAAATACAATTTTTGAATCCATGTCTTTTATTTTATTCATGACTTGTTTAAGTTTTTTTAGATTTTGTAGACCTCTGCAATTCCATGAAGTTAAATTAAGATTAACGCTTTGATCTATGATCAATAAGGAGGTTGAGATTACCTTGCAATATAAACATGCTCATACAGAGAAGCAAAAACATGGATGGTTGAACATTCATCCTACAAACTAAACAAAAACAGATTCCCTTTCCCCACATTCGTGGTAATCTCCCCAAAATCAAAAAAATTCCGTCTCCCGTTATAGCTAGTGACTGTTCCACACCTGCGAGGATCAGTCAAACCACTCTCTCTTTCTCCTCTCAATCACCCTGACTCTACTACTATTCTTATTACATTAACTCTCTTCTGTAGTTTTTTCAACATAACTTCAAAGTTTTATAGCAACATTGTACATCATAACTTTTTTTTTTATTACAGTCTGTATTTTGTAGACATGTTTATGTTTCAGATCAATCAGATGTCGGTACATATGCTTAAATGTTCTACCTTTGTCATGTTCATGCTTAGCTCCCGCCAGTCTCCTTTTGGATCTGCTTGATGAGCTCCGGCGCCTCTTGAGGGGTCTTGAAGGTGTGGGTTCTCCCCTTATATGTGACCAGCAGTCTTGCCAGATGAATTACTCCGTGACGAATCCCTAGGTTGCGCAGCTCTTTGCGGGCGGGGTCGAATTGCCTCCTTAATTGTTGTATTCCTGCAGCCAAGTCTGGATAGAACCGCACCTGTTGGTCCTGGTATTTAATTTCCCCTTTAGCTCGCGCCGCATTGGTGACTGTCATCTTGTCTCTGTAGTTGAGGAACTTCATAATCAGCGTCCTCGGTGGTGTCTTATTATCTCTCGGTGGGCCGATTCGGTGAGCTCTCTCTAAAACGACCGATGACTGCAGGTCCGCGTTGTTCAGCGCTTCTGGAATCCACTTTTCCAAAAAGGAACATGGGTCCCGTCCCTCCGCTCCCTCCGGGAGGCCCACCAGCCTCAAATTATTCCGTCGCGAGCGGGATTCCAAGTCTAGGACGTTATCTTCCAGACATTTACATTTTAATTCCAGTGTTTGCAGATTAGTTTGCAGGCTGGTGACGTCATCTTCAGCGCTTGAAATTCGGAGCTCCGCCTGCGACACTCGCTCCATGCAGTCGTTTATTTCTTTTCTCATTCCTTCTATCGCTGTTATAATCCCGTCAAATTTAGACGAAAACTCTGTTCTCATGGAGTTGATGGCAGTGAGCACTGCATTTGTCCCCTCTTCAACTGTTCCCACTCTGCCACTGGCTCCCTCCTCCGCCATCGCCTCTGGAATTTTCTCTGTTTCGCCTCGAGCGTGAAGGTCTGTTAGCTTGGGTTGTTTTGTCGAGTTACCTTTTCCTCCACCTAATTTTCCAGCCTTAGTCTTTACCATATCCGCGCCAAAATGCTAGGATGGGTTTTTGTTCCAATTAAGAGAGTTTTAGTAATTTTTTTTTTTTATTTTCAAGAGCAGAGCAGTGTGAAACACGTCTTCCTACGTGGCCGCCATAACCAGAAGTCCAAGTTTTGTGTTTTTGTTGTATTTTGTGTTGTTTATTATTAAACATTTTGCAAACTCACAGTTAGCATTTTGGTCTTCGTCCTGCCCTGAGAGGCCAGTTTATAACAGCCAGTCTGGATTCGGGAGTCAGACTCAATCTCTGTTTTTAAGAAATGGGTTAAAACCTTCCTTTTTGATATAGCCTATAATTAGGGAGGGATCAGGTGCCCCTGAACCCTCCCTTAGTTATGCTGCTAATAGGTTTAGACAGCCAGGGGACCTCCCACAATGCACTGGGCTTCACTCTCAATGAAATATTTTTGCTGGTCATTAACATCTGTTTGTTCTCTCCCATAGACTGTTGTGCTGTTTGTTCTCGCCCATAGATTGAGTCCCCATCGTGCTGTTTGTTCTCTACATGACTGTTCTTTTCTTCTTCTCTATCCCCTCACCCCCCAACCAGTGGCAGCAGATGACTGCCCCTCCCTGAGCCTGGTTCTGCTGGAGGTGTCTTCCTGCTAAAAGGGAGTTTTTCTTCTCCACCGTCGCCAAGTGCTTGCTCACAGGGGATTATCTGATTGCTGGGGACTTTCTGCAGTTGTGGGGGTTTCCCCTACAGTTGAAAGTGCTATGAGATGACTGTTGTTGTGAAATGACGGTATACAAATAAAGCTGAATTGAATTGAACAATCTAACTTATAACTGATACAGGCTCTGCTCTATATGGAGGCATGGTGCCAAAAAAACCACTGCTCCCGCGAACAGTCTCTTAATATAGGCACAGAGTGATGATGTCACCCATGCATCTGTCATCACGTCCACACAGTCTGTTGTAAGCTGTAGCTTCACAACACTACAGTCATATAAGCTTGAGAATGGGACCAGAGATTGCTGAACTAATACAAACTTAATGTGTACGAGTCATTGTTATTTGCCATTGTGTGCTATAACCCCTGTTTGTCTACATCAGTGGTCCCTAACTCTGTTCCATTGTAGCCCAAGACCCTACAGGTTTTCTGTTCCACCCAGCTTCAGTAGTTGTTTTCACTGATCAGCAATCAGCGGGAAGAAATTCAGTGAACTCACCTGTTGAGGAAAATGCAACAACTTTTACTGGGTTAAGCAATATTACAAGAGGGAGTGCAGTATTAGTAAATGTAACGCTGCATATTGACATGCGCCAGATTGCCGAAGACGGATCTGTGCTATATTCATGATACCACATGACCTCTAGTGTAATACTGCTTTTATATTACAGTTCCAGAAACACAATTTATAAGATGACAGTAGACTAATAACTAACAAAATATTAAGATTTTTTAAATTTATTGTTAAATTGTTCCATCAAGACTACTACCACTACACAAAACAAGTAGTTTTGCTACTTATTAAAAGTTGACCACAGTATAGAATATAACTTTATTGTCATTTTACACATAAAGTACAGTGGTGTGAAAAAGTGTTTGTCCACTTCCTGATTTCTCATTTTCTGTATGTTTGTCATACTTAAATGTTTCAGATCATCAAACAAATTTAAATATTAGACAAAGATAACACAAGTAAACACAAAATGCAGTTTTTAAATGAAGGTGTTTATTATTAAGGGGAAAAAAAATCCTAACCGACATGGCCCTGTGTGAAAAAGTGATTGCCCCCTAAACCTAATAACTGGTTGGGCCACCCTTACCAGCAACAACTGCAATCAAGCATTTGCGATAACTGGAATTGAGCCTTTTACAGCACTGTGGAGGAATTTTGGCCCACTCATCTTTGCAAAATTGTTGTAATTCAGCCACATTGGAGGGTTTTCAAGTATGAACCGCCTTTTTAAGGTCATGCCACAGCATCTCAGTTGGATTCAGGTCAGGACTTTGACTAGGCCACTCCAAAGTCTTCATTTTGTTTTTCTGAAGCCATTCAGAGGTGGACTTGCTGGTGTGTTTTGGATCATTGTCCTGCTGCAGAATCCAAGTGCGCTTCAGCTTGAGGTCACAAACAGATGGCCGGGCATTCTCCTTCAGGATTTTTTGGTAGACAGCAGAATTCATGGTTCCATTTACCACAGCAAGTCTTCCAGGTCCTGAAGCAGCAAAACAGCCCCAGACCATCACACTACCACCACCATATTTTACTGTTGGTATGATGTTCCTTTTCTGAAATGCTCTGTTACTTTTACGCTGGATGTAATGGGGGACACACATTCCAAAAAGTTCATCTTTTGTCTTGCCAGTCCACAGAGTATTTTCCCAAAAGTCATGGGGATCATCAAGATGTTTTCTGGCAAAACTGAGACAAGCCTTTATGTTCTTTTTGCTCAGCAGTGGTTTTCGTCTTGGACTTCTACCATGCAGGCCATTTTAGCCCAGTCTCTTTCTTATGGTGGAGTCATGAACACTGACCTTAACTGAGGCAAGTGAGGCCTGCAGTTCTTTGGATGTTGTTGTGGGGTCTTTTGTGACCTCTTGGATGAGTTGTCGCTGCTATCTTGGGGTAATTTTGGTCAGCTGGCCACTCCTGGGAAGGTTCACCACTGTTCCATGTTTTCACCATTTGTGGATAATTGCTCTCACTGTGGTTTGCTGGAGACCCAAAGCTTTAGAAATGGCTTTATAACCTTTTCCAGACTGATAGTTCTCAATTACTTTGTTTCTCATTTGTTCCTGAATTTCTATGGGTTGCAGCATGATGTTTGGGTTTTGAGGATCTTTTGGTCTACTTCACTTTGTCAGGCAGGTCCTATTTAAGTGATTTCTTGATTGAGAACAGGTATGGCGGTAATCAGGCCTGGGTGTGGTGAGAAAAATTGAACTCAGCTTTCCAAAGATGTAATAAACCATCGTCAATTTATGTTTTAACGTGTGTGTGTGGGGGGGGGGGGGTGCTGTTGTGTCCATAATGTTGAGAATGACGAGTCAAGCTGAACTTGGTTAACAGGGTTTATTCAGGATAACAATAACTATGTACAAAGGCTTACAGCACTCACCTGCAGGCCAGGTGGCTCCACGACGAAAGAGGCAGAGCTTCCTCCGCCCACTTCCTTTACACCCCAGGTGGCGTCACTACCGGAAACCGGCAGTCAGCCACCCCGGTCTACCCACATCCAACCCAGCCGCCATCTTACTAATACCAGCCTGTTTCTATACATAACACCCCCCCCCCCCCAACACACATACACTGGAGATAAACAGCGGCAGACAGCACACAGACAGATACTCAGTGCGGGGGCAGGCCGAGTCGTCACAGCGACAATCACTAGCAGACACAGAACACAGTCCTTAGACGACGTGACGATTACACGGAGGAAGATGTGACCGTGTGCACCGTACAATGATCCAGCGGCGTCTGTCTAGCGAAGAGCTCCTTTCATACAGATGCCGCTGGCGTGACAAATAGGAAACACCTGGGCTAGGCATGGACAGATGATTACCGGGAACTGGAAACTGCTGATGAGCCAGAAGGAGAGCAAGGGGCCATGGCTAGGCCAGCAGCCTGTCAGCAGCGTGAGAGAGAGGAGATGACAAGTGCTGACTAACAGCTGCCGGTCAGACAGTGGCTAGGGACATGGAAAAATGCACCAGAATACATCACAATACATATACCCAGCAAAGCCAACCCCACAAAGAGATCGAGACCAAGCCGGGAAAAGCCAAGCCGGCTCAGCATGTGACAGACAACATATGTACAGAAACAAATAAAACACGTATCCACTCACACAACTAAGGCTGGGGGGCCGGGTAGACTACCAGCTCCCCCTGCACGGCTGAGCGGGTTATTCTGCCGCTAGAAGAGAACAATGAAACAAAATAACAAGAAGCCATGTCTCTAACTATAAAATAATCCCCCATACTTACACTAAACACACACACACACAACCACAATACATATACTATTGGTGGCCGCCCCCCCCAGACTCCCACCCCACATTGGGCACACAAAAGAAAACAATGCTGGGATACTCAATTAAAACAGGTTGAATAAACCGGGTGGGCTCCAATTTACCACTGTGATAATCACTCACAGAACCGCCATCGTTCTGACTGTAAAATTTAACACAGAAATGCCAATCAAATAAAACACTCCCAAACACAGTGCAAAACAGGCACAACACCATACAGACCACTAAAATTATCATGCAAACACACCACTCAGGTTTGCAACTAAACATCACATCATGCCTACCACACTCACTCTCCTTTCACTCCATTTTTTTTTTTAATCAATTTACCGGGGCACCAAATAGTAAATAACACATACAGGACTGAAGAAAACACGACAAACAGACAAGACCAAAACCCTCAGTCCTTGGATGGCTCCCTCTCCAGGCGTCTCTGTTTCTTCACCTCAGGGCTCCTGCTGCGCCATCTCCCCTCCACCACTGATTCCACAGACCCCTCGGGTGTCTCCAGACATGAATAGACCTGCGCCATCTGCCTCCATCCAGCCGGGATCCACCTGGAACCGCCTCTGGTCGTCCCACTGCTTGCGTGGACTGTGATCTTGTCGTACTCGAGCATCAACCTTGGTCTTCGAGGAAGCCCCCTTCCTTTTATCCAGATCACCAACCCTGCGACAGGCCTCCGTCACCAATTGCTCCGGCTCGTGAGCTTGTCTCGGTCTCCACTTGGCAGGCCGTCGCTGGGAGCGCTTTACGATCACCACGCTCCGCGGTCTAGCCCCATTTTCTCCTGGCATTGGCGCTTCGTCCTTACAAGCCTCATCAGGAGTCCCGCCATGCCGTCCGGCACCCTCGTCCAGGGCAGCCTGCGTGACAGCATCGGATCCAGCCCGGCACGGCTCCGCATAGCACAGAGTGTGCTCTCCCTCTGTCACTTTGTCCAACCAGTCTGAATCCCACACCTCAGCACCCTCCACAACTAGAACAGGTCGGCCCCACAGTCCACACCCAGACCATTCTTCACCCGACATGTTAGCAATGGAGAACCCAAGACTGTAAAATAGGTTATAACCCATCATGTTAACCCCGGATGCTGAAACGTTGATGCAAACACTGGGTGTCACACTGTCCTTATACCGGGCCTCCATTTCCACATAGCCCAAAATAGCCAACCTGTTCTGTCCATAACCATAATACTCTTCATAATGCCTTCTTATCTGTCGGTGGGGAAACAGTCTCTCCATGGTTTCCAGATTCAGGACGGAAATCGCCGCTCCAGTGTCTACCAAAAGCGGGATCTCAACACCATCTAGTGTGACGGTGCAGCCGATCCTCACTGTCGTCTCTGGGGAGACGGTATGCACAACCGTTGGAGTCTTCTGCGCAGCACCTGGTTCATCCCTACGGCTCCTGTGTACGAAGTTCTCGCACACCCTGGCAAAATGGTTCAAAACACCACACTTGCCACAACGCTTTCCTTTCGCCGGGCACACCCTGGACTTATAGCGGTGCTCAGTGGACCCACATCTATAACATTTTGGCGTACCAGGGGCAGACCTTATCCTGACCACGGAGGCAAAATCATCCTCTCTGCACTCGCCATCACAAGGGTCCAGGCTCAGTGCTTTAGCGCAAGACTCATTCTTTTACATAGAAGCCCCTTTAGTAAGGCCCCTTGCGATGGTCTCTGCCGCCTCGAACTGTTGGGCAAGCTCGACAGCTTCAGCTAACGTCAACTCCCCTGGGTGTGTCAACAACCTGGACCGGGCCGCCAGGCAGCAGATGCGCTGTGCCAGCTGGTCCCAAATCATCTCATCCTCCAGGGCCCCAAATCTGCATTCCCTCACCAGCTCATGGAGGTCTGCCACGAATCTTCTTACTGGCTCTCCTGACTGCTGGCGGCGCTGTCGAAACTGAATGCGCCTCATGGTGACGTTTTCCGGCGCCCTAAAGTACCACGCCCTTAGCTGCACCACCTCGTCAAAACTGTCAGCACCTCTGAGGTTCTCTAGAATCCTCTGCCCTTCCATTCCCAAATTATGGACCAACACAGCTCGTGCTCGGAGCTTCTTCTCTCGCCCAGGTTTAAGACAACAAGATAGTTAGTAAAAGCAGCAAACCAACGAGGCCACGGCACGGGTGGCCCGCCTGGGGCCTCGAGAAACGGCTGAAAGCTGGCAACGGAACGCTCCATTACCACTTTTACCTCGTCGCCAAGGTTGAGAATGACGAGTCAAGCTGAACTTGGTTAACAGGGTTTATTCAGGATAACAATAACTATGTACAAAGGCTTATGGCACTCACCTGCAGGCCAGATGGCTCCACGACGAAAGAGGCAGCGCCTCCTCCACCCACTTCCTTTATACCCCGGGTGGCGTCACTACGGGAAACCGGCAGTCAGCCACCCCAGTCTACCCACATCCAACCCAGCCGCCATCTTACTAATACCAGCCTGTTTCTATACATAACAGCGGCAATCACTTTTTCACACACGGTCATGTAGGTTTGGATTTTTTTTTTTTTACCCTTAATAATAAACAGCTTCATTTAAAAACTGCATTTTGTGCTTACTTGTGTTATCTTTGTCCATCCATCCATCCATCCATCCATCTTCTTCCGCTTAATCCTTTTTGGGTGCTTTAAAGGGTGACAGGTAGTCACTGTGCTGTTTGGTGACATGGTGTGTACCACACTAAACATGGACCAGAGGAAGCAAAGGAGAGAGTTGTCTCAGGAGATTAGAAAGAAAATTATAGACAAGCATGTTAAAGGTAAAGGCTATAAGACCATCTCCAAGCAGCTTGATGTTCCTGTGACTACAGTTGCACATTCATTCATTCATCTTCTTCCACTTAATCCTTTTTGGGTCGCAGGGGGGTGGGGGGGTGGGGCTGGAGCCTAACCCAGCATCTTTGAGCGAGAAGCAGGGTACACCCTGGACAGATCGCCGGTCCATCGTTGGGCTAATACAGAGTGACAGACAACTATTCACTCTCACATTCATACCTAAGGACAATTTAGAATCCCCAGTTTGATGCTAATTAACCTTAACTTGCATGTTTTTGGCATGTGGGAGGAAACCGGAGAAATCCCGGAGTAAACCCACACAGACACGGGGAGAACATGCAAACTCCACACAGATCACTGTTGGTCGGGGGCTGGGATCGAACCCAGGATCCCCCAGCCAAGGGTGAGTTGCTGTGCTGCCGCAGTGCTAACCACTCTGCCACTGTGCTGTTATCTTTGTCTAATATTTAAATTTGTTTGATGATCTGAAACATTTAAGTGTGACAAACATACAAACTAGAAAAGCACTCGGAGAGCGCAGACCTCCGCCGAGCTCCACAGTTCCCCCCATACAGTCTTCAGATTCCTTGATCATGAAAACATATGACGAGCAGTGGTTCAGTAGTTATTCACGAAAATGGCATTTTCCGTAATGGCGGCCACAGTTCCTCCCATAGAGTGTTTGTGTGTACGTTTTCAGATTCCTTGACCATGAAAAGATATGACTAGCAATTGGATTGATAATGATAGGATTAGTGGTTCAGTAGTTATTCACGAAAATGGCATTTTCCGTAATTGCGGCCACAGCTCCCCCCATAGAGTGTTTGTGTGTACGTTTTCAGATTCCTTGACCATGAAAACATATGACAAGCAATTGGATTGACAATGATAGGAATAGCGGTTGAGTAGTTATTGACGAAAATGGCATTTTCCGTAATGGCGGTTTAGCGCCACAGTTCCCCCCGTACAGTGTTTGTGTGTACGTTTTCAGATTCCTTGACCATGAAAACATATGACAAGCAATTGGATTCACAATGATAGGATTAGTGGTTCAGTAGTTATTGAGGAAAATGGCATTTTTCGTAATGGCGGTTTAGCGCCACAGTTCGCCCCATACAGTGTTTGTGTGTATGCTTTCAGATTCCTTGACCGTGAAAACATATGACTAGCAATTGGATTCCCAACAACTGGATTGACAATGATAGGATTAGTGGTTTAGTAGTTATTCACGAAAATGGCATTTTGCGTAATGGCGGTTTTCTTGTGGACGGTGATCCGGATCACCACCAAAATGTAATCATCTGTAGGATACCCCATTTCTGACAATCTGTGAAAATTTCACAAAAATCTGTCCATAACTTTTTGAGTTATCTTGCTAACAGACAAACAAACAGACAAACAGACAAACAAACAAACAGACAAACAAACAAACAAACTAACAGACAGACAGACAGACAAACCAACGCCGATGATCACATAACCTCCCCCTTTGGTGGAGGTAAAAATGAGAAATCAGGAGGGGGCAAACACTTTTTCACACCACTGTATGTTCAATTAAATTTACCACTGTAACCCAGTCATCATTTGTATACATACATTTCCAGAGGCCATTAGTCTAGTCTCCATCCATCCATCCATCTTCTTCCGCTTAATCCTTTTTACGGTCGCGGGGGGGCTGGAGCCTATCCCAGCATCTTTGGGGAAGAGGCAGGGTACACCCTGGACAGATCACCAGTCCATCTTTAGAAGAAATTGCTAGCTCGCGCTCGTTTGGTATCTCTGCTTTGTTTACATTCTCTTTGGGGACTTCTTTCAGGCATTTTCAGATGACATAAAGGGTCAGAAGCATGAACTGCATTGTGAGGTATCAGTAGACACTGTGCGCTGTTAGGTTTTAATCTAAACCTTGGGGGGTTAGGGGATTAACCATAACCCTGCACGTCATTATGGTGAGACAGTAAAATAACAGACTAATGTAGTTAAAAGGGGAATACCTACATGAATTTGGTAGTAAATATGTATTAAATCACATTGATTTAACTGTTTTAATAAATAAAAATACTTTTACAGAAGCTGATGTGATGAGAAGCTCCACTCACTGCTCCATTGTCTGCACGTTCCACTGTGGGACACATTTGCTAAAGTAGTGACCATTGGTTTTACACTGTTTTCCTGAATGCATCACTTTCACTTTAGAAATGAATGTTTTGCCATAAGGACCAGTTACACGTATTTTTTGGGGGGGAGGGGGGTGAAATGAATGGAATACATTAATATTAAAAACAAAGTGTGTTATTTAAAAAAAAAAAATTCACCTCAGGCAGCCCTGAGCTTGTTTCTCTACAAGGGCAGGGTTGACTCATGTGGTATGGTCGTAAAAGGGTCGCAAACCCACTCCTTCACAGCCCGTTGGAAGTAACGCTCAATCTCTTTTTAACCCCTTGCACTCCGGTCAATTTCCCTAAAAATGCCAAAAATTAACGTGCCCAAATTAAATCAAAAGCTGTTCTTCAACCCTTTGGAGCATCTTCATGGGGTTGGTCTCATTTAAAAGAAAACACTTTGAATTTTTTGGCAAAACAGTCATAATCTCTCTAAGTGCTCCGGCCACTGAGTTACAGTCATCTAAACATAGTGAACTTGAAGAAAATAAATTTGGCCTGGGTGTTGTTTTGGATACAAATGCTTGCAAATAACACACAGCTTCAGATCCGGGCTGGAAAATGCAACAGAAATGTAGAACCAAGTGTTATCCAGCTGAGGTCCAAATTTTGTAACAATACCACAAAAAATGAATATATTACACAGCTTTTTCCTCAGGTTGTTCCCAGGCGTTTTGGAACTGTGCCAAACTGTGCCAAATGGCACAGTTTGGAAAAACATCTGTAACTTTTGAATGATTCAATGTAGAAGCTTCATTTTGGGCTCTAATGAAAGGTCACACTCAGGGCTGTCTGTGTGTGTGTGGGGGGAGGGGTTTGTCCCCCCCCCCCCTCGCTACAGAGGATGGACATCGGCCATCGCTACACAACGGATTAGCCTCATGTGGCGATGTGGGACAGCAGCGCAGTCACCGCGGCTTCCCCCCCCCTCGCTACAGAAGAATAGCGGGGGGGGGGGGCGGCGTTCACGGTCTGTACGCGGCGAACAACCCCTTGTACCACGGCGCACAAACTGCACCGCGCCACGCCGCACTGTTGTAATTTACCGATCAGTCAAAAGTCATTTTTGATTACAATTTTCAGGGATAAATAATAATTTAGCTTATAACACCTTACCTCTTCACAGCAGCAGAGTCCTGGCAAACTTCTCTTCCTCACTGTCAGACGAACACGACGCTGGTCCGCTCATGGTTCTGGTCTCGCGACCCGATCAAAACATAATTCCATTATTGTGGTTTTGTGCTTCCATGATTGCGGTTTTTGGCGAACGATTTTTCAAAACAAATAACAGTAGTAATTAAAAAAAGACTGGCGAAGGCGTGTGTGTCACTCAGTCTTCGTCGTCAGCCTCCGTCGGTCTATGACCATGGAAGAAATCATAACGTCTACTCTGCTGGAACCAAAACAAAATAAGCACCGCCTGTGGCCGAACATTCCGATGCGTGAATGGCACTCCCTGTCACACAGGTTGCATTTGTGGATGGTCTCCGTGCTGCTGGGTCTGTGGGGTTCTTCCTGTGGGTCCTTTTTTGATCCGCTGCAGCAGTCAGTCTTCACCCAGCCTTAAAAAAAACAGCTCGCGAACTTCTCTGCTTCAATTGGCTCACTGCATTCACAGCGTTGGGAGGCGGGTCCTTCTGGCTAGGTTTTCAGTCATTGGTTCTTCAAGGTTTCAGAAACCCAATTCAAGGCTCTTATTAGTCTAATGAGAGGTCAATCAGATGAACTAATCTGTTCGTGGCTGTGTCTGCAGCTTTTATTTTCAGTGCGCGCTTGGACACCATACACCACCTACATCACAATCTCCATCATGCGTCCTAGAGCGCACGAGAGCGCCCTCGTGCGCTCTAGGACGCAGAGACTTGCCCGTCCGCGGTACAACGGAGCGCAAGAGATTAAAGCAAAGATAGGTAATCAGGCACCAACTGGAAGGAAGGCCCAAACTCATCCATCCATCCATCCATCTTCTTCCGCTTAGTCCTTTCCGGGTCGCAGGGGGGCTGGAGCCTACCTCAGCATCTTTTGGCAAGAGGCAGGGTACACCCTGGACAGATCGCCAGTCCATCACAGGGCCAACACAGAGAGACAGACAACCATTCACTCTCACAGTCATAGCTAGGGACAATTTGGAATCCCCAGTTTGATTCCAATTAACCTAACTTGCATGTTTTTGGCATGTGGGAGGAAACCGGAGAAATCCCAGAGTAAACCCATGCAGACACTTGGAGAACATGCAAACTCCACACAGATCACTCTTGGTCGGGGGCTGGGATCGAACCCAGAATCCCCCGGCCAAGGGTGAGTTGCTGTGCTGCTGCAGTGCTAACCACTCCGTCACCGCGCCTTTGGCTGAAGCAGAGTGATACATACAGTATCAGGTGAAGCATCCCAGTGTAGTCATCAGCAGAGGCGATTACTCTTGGGGCCCTAGGCAAAAACTCACAGAGAGCCCATCCAACCAGTGTTCATCACCCTTATATAATAAATAATGTGAGCAAACAAGACGAGTACTGGTGCCCTTACAGTGATACCCAGGTACTTAACAGTCACATCAGGACCAGCAAAGACAGGACATACTAAGCTACTCTGAGCTAAATTAGCTACTGTATTACTTGCACTACTTACCACTGTCTTGCTTTCTTTTCTCCTCTTCCTCATTTTTATTCTTTTATCACTGCCAGACAGATACAGTGGTGTGAAAAAGTGTTTGCCCTCTTCCTGAGTTCTCATTTTTTGTATGTTTGTCACACTTAAATGTTTCAGATCATCAAACAAATTTAAATATTAGACAAAGATAACACAAGTAAACGCAAAATGCAGTTTTTAATTGAAGGTGTGTATTATTAAGGGGAAAAAAATCCAAACCTAGATGGCCCTGTGTGAAAAAGTGATTGTTCCCCCTTAAAACATAAATCAACTGTGGTTTATCACATCTTTGGAAAGCTGAGTTCAATTTCTCTAGCCACACCCAGGCCTAATTACTGCCACACCTGTTCTCAATCAAGAAATCACTTAAATAGGACCTGCCTGACAAAGTGAAGTAGACCAAAAGATCCTCAAAACCCAAACATCATGCTGTGATCCAAAGAAATTGAGGAACAAATGAGAAACAAAGTAACTGAGCTCTATCAATATGGAAAAGGTTATAAAGCCATTTCTAAAGCCAGCAAACCACAGTGAGAGCAATTATCCACAAATGGCGAAAACATGGAACAGTGGGGAACCTTCCTAGGAGTGGCCGGCTGACCAAAATTACCCCAAGAGCGCAGCGGCAACTCATCCAAGAGGTCACAAAAGACCCCACAACAACATTCAAAGAACTGCAGGCCTCACTTGCCTCAATTAAGATCAGTGTTCATGACTCCACCATAAGAAAGAGACTGGGCAAAAATGGCCTGCATGGCAGAGTTCCAAGACGAAAACCACTGCTGAGCAAAAAGAACATAAAGGCTCGTCTCAGTTTTGCCAGAAAACATCTTGATGATCCCCAAGACTTTGGGGAAAATACTCTGTGGACTGGCAAGACAAAAGTTGAAGTTTTTGGAAGGTGTGTGTCCCATTACATCCAGCGTAAAAGTAACACAGCATTTCAGAAAAGGAACATCATACAAACAGTAAAATATGGTGGTGGTAGTTAAAATATGGTGGTGGTAGTGTGATGGTCTGGGGCTGTTTTGCTGCTTCAGGACCTGGAAGACTTGCTGTGGTAAATGGAACCATGAATTCTGCTGTCTACCAAAAAATCCTGAAGGAGGGGACTTCCGGTCTGGACGCCATGGCGACTGCAGCTTAACACTGAAGTTCTCAGACCCAATCCAGGATAACACCTTGAAAATCAAACTTAATGGATTTTTGGAGGAGTGAAAATCAAAAGACAAAATCATCATGTCTAAAGGAAAACAGAAGAAACTGAAATTCTCCAGGCCAGGACACGTATCGGCCGGAGAATCCGAACTGGAAGATCTCCGTTCAGAAGACGAGGAACTGGTGATAGCTAACAAAAGGGTTAGCCTGAAATCACTATTTGAGGAGCTACGACGATTTCGCCGAGATGTTACGGCCGAATTTCGGGAATTCAGAGAAGAATTGAAAAGGACAAACAGCAGAGGGGACCAGGCCGAGAATCGAATCTTGGAAACAGAGGATCGAATAAAAGTGCTCGAAGATTCTGTGCTAGACCTACGCAAAAGACAAGCAGCTATAGAGGCTAAGCTAACCGACCAAGAAGGAAAACAAAGAAGAGGCAACATAAGAATTCATGGTCTGATAGAAGGAACCGAAAATGGTTTTAACTCAATGGCAGAATGCGTGGAATCCTTACTAAGAGAGAAATTGGATATTCCACAAACCACCGACTTGAAGATAGAAAAGGCACATCGTTCATTAGCCGCTAGGCCGGCGGCGGAAGCGCCCCCACGTTCGGTGTTGGTAAGATTTTCCAATTTCAAAATAAAACAAGAGGTTGTAAGACTGGCCTGGCAGAAAAAAGGATTTATGCACCAGGAGAGAAAAGTCTACGTGGAACACGATTACGCCCCGGAGGTCCTTAAAAAGCGCAGGGAATACAATGACGCGAAAAAGGTGTTAAGAGAGAAGAAATTGCGCTTTCAGACACCATTTCCTGCGAAGTTAAGGGTCTTCTACGGCGATGAAACGTGTCTCTATAATTCGGCGGAAGAAGCAACAGCTGACATGGCGAAAAGAGGGCTCCCGGTAACGGTATTTAAACCCGCAGCAGACCCGAGTCAGAAGATCAAAGCGCAAACATGGACAACACAAAGACCTTCAAAATCCACGGACCAGCAGCGGGAAACCCAGCACCAGAGCGTCGCGGATAAACTATCCGTTTTCAGGTTGGAATAGCGACCTTTTTTTTTTTTTTTTTTTTTCTTTTCTCTTGAATCAATCCGCACATCCAACC
This sequence comes from Pholidichthys leucotaenia, assembly GCA_020510985.1. Classification (NCBI taxonomy): domain Eukaryota; kingdom Metazoa; phylum Chordata; class Actinopteri; order Cichliformes; family Pholidichthyidae; genus Pholidichthys; species Pholidichthys leucotaenia. Next base: position 394,562,928 of record CM035838.1, on the reverse strand, counting down.
CCCCTCATACAAGGTAACAAACATTAAAGGAGATGCATATTCAGCATGTGGTAAAACATTTCATGGAACAATCATATTATTTGAAACAAATAAGTCTTTGTAATAAAAAAAAAAAAAAACTTGTTAAAATAGAAATGTGACAATAATCCACATGTTCTCCTCATACTAACAAATACTGTTTTTGCGTGAATGTTTGATGTGATGGGGGTGGGAGGGTGCACACAATTTCATAGGGTTTAGGCATAAAAGGAAAAAAAAAAAAAAATCATTACAAGTTTGGATTGGGTTCTGAAACTCACGTTAAAAGCATGGGACTACTTTCAGTGGTAAGAGAGGGCCCTCAACACGTAACAGAGTTTGAGGAATTTCCCTCAGAGCCTTCACTCCATCAAGGCTCTTACAGGGTCTTTAAAAAGACCTCAGCTCAGGAAGTTCTTATGACAGCTTTTTGTTTTAAAGTTTTTTACACTACGTTCTTAATGTTTTTCTTGTTTTTAATGTTCTTTCAGTTTCTGAGTAGCACAAAAGAGGGCCACCACACAGTTATACTAAACAAAACAACACAATGGAGAAACAGGGTGTAACCAAAATAATTTCATATAATGTAAAAGGAATCCTGAATCCAGTTAAAAGATCCAAGATTCTAGGCAAAATGAAAAAAGACAAAGCAGGAATAATACTTTTACAAGAAACCCACCTAACAGACGTGGAACACAATAAACTCAGTAGACAAGGGTTTAAAATGATCTCTTCATCTTCATATAAATCAGGGAGGAGGAGGGGAGTAGCGACATTGATATCAACCAAAATTACATTTGAAAAAAAATCAGAACACAAAGATAAAGAAGGGAGATACAGTTTGGTAACTGGGCGGCTAGAGGGAGAAGATATCACCCTGCTGAATGTGTATGCTCCCCCAGGGGCTAACTGGAAATTTTATAAAAATGTATTCGACCTAATGATAACTAAAGCTCAAGGTTTAGTGATATGTGGTGGGGACTTCAATCTTAGACTGAATCCATACTGGGATGCTTCTGGTAATTCCCCACATCAAAATAACACCCAAAACAGGAAGACTCGGATGCTACTAAAAGAATTGGGAATCTGTGACGTGTGGAGGGAACTCAACCCCAGTGTAAAAGACTATACATTTTACTCAACTCCACATTCATCTTACTCAAGGATTGACTATTTTTTTATGTTTAATAGAGACATTGGAAGAGTAAAAACATGTAAAATAGGACTGATGGATCTCTCCGACCACAGTCCGATCTACATGGACTTAAATATCCAAAAATACACAAATAATACATTTTCTTGGAGGTTAAATTCAAATGTCCTGAAAGGACCATTGAAAGATGAATTGGAATCAGATATTCTCTGATATTTGGAAGATAACGATAATGGAGAAGTATCCCCTTTAATACTGTGGGATGCATGTAAAGCTGTAATAAGAGGAAAGATTATTGCAAAACTGGCAACCCAAAAGAAACTAAGACAAGAAAAACTATCCACATTAGAGTCAGAACTTAGGAACCTAGAAAAAGAACACAAAGGCAACACTCATTCTACTGACTCGCTCAAGATTAAGGAAATTAAAAACCAAATAAATGAGATCTACACAATAGAAATCCAGGAGAAACTTACATTTCTGAAACAAAAATACTATGAAGCAGGCAGTAAATCGGCAAAATTGCTAGCCTATAAATTGAGGAAACATCAAACAGAAAGAGCAATCTACAAAATCAGAGACCCAGTATCAAAGGAAATAAAATTCAGAATTCAGGATATTCTTAAAAACTTCGAGAATTACTATAAGAACTTATACTCCCACAAAAAACATAAAAACGCATCCGAGGCATTCCTAAACACATTAAACCTTCCCCAACTTACGGAGTCACAAAATAAAACACTACTGTCAGAAATACATCCTAAAGAATTGGAAAAAGCAATTATGAAACTTAAAGCTAACAAATCCCCAGGAGCTGATGGCTATACAGCAGAGTGGTACAAAACCTTTAAACAGCAACTATCTCCTCTCCTCCTGAAAACATTTAATTATGTCCTCCACACAGGGGAAATCCCCCCCTCCTGGAGAGAAGGGGTCATTGCAGTTATACCTAAACCTGAAAAGGATAAACTAGAGTGCTCCAACTACAGACCAATCAGTGTACTAAATCAGGACTATAAGCTTTTTACCATTATCCTTGCCAAAAGGTTAGAAAATATACTGACAGACCTAATTCATTTAGACCAAACAGGTTTTATAAGACAAAGACAGACACAAGACAACATTCGACGCACTTTACACATAATTCATCATATAAAAAAATATAACTTAAATGCAGTCATATTGGGATTAGATGCTGAAAAAGCATTCGATTCGGTTGACTGGTCTTTTCTATATAGAATCTTATCCAGTTTCAATTTTCATAACAACTTCATTAGAACTATACAGGCATTATATAAAAAACCAACAGCTAAAATAAGGATTAACGGTAATTTATCATCATCTTTTGAACTGGAAAGAGGATGTCGTCAGGGCTGCCCCCTGTCTCCACTGCTCTTTGCAATCTTCATAGAACCTCTGAGCCAATGGATAAGACAAAACCAAAAAATTCAAGGTATTACACTTGGTCAGAAGGAACATAAAATAGCACTCTTTGCTGATGACATTTTAATATACCTAGGGCAGCCGGACACTTCTTTACCAGAACTAACCTCAGTTTTTTCAGAGTATGGAGATTTATCGGGGTACAAATTAAATATGCATAAAACCCAAGTTTTAACATTCAACTATGACCCAAATCATTATTCACTAAGCAAACTCAAAACTAACTGGGAGTCGGAATCTATGAAATATCTGGGGGTCAATATCCCGAAACAACTCAACAAAATTATATCACTAAACTATGATCCACTGGTGACAAAAATAAAATCTGACCTAGCAAGATGGAATATGATACCATTCTTGGGTACTGCACAAAGAATTGAAGCAGTCAAAATGAATATACTTCCACGTCTTCTATACCTTTTCCAAACAATACCGGTAGAACCTCCCAAAAAAACATGGCAGGAGCTGGACAGAAGGATCTCAAGATTCATATGGCAGGGCAAGAGACCTAGAATCAGATATAGAACCCTACAGCTAAACAAAGACAAAGGTGGGCTCGCGCTGCCAAATATCAGGGACTACTTTAAAGCCGCACAAATTAAAACTTTAGTAGAGATATGTAACCCAGTCTACACTGCACAATGGAAGGAGATCGAATGCCAAATAACAAGTGACATCCCCCTACAGGCGATAATAGGGAACAATGTCTTACCTAAGCTTTTGAATAACACTAACCCGTGGATAGAGACCCCGCTAAAAATTTGGTTTAAGATAGTCAGAGAGAATCAAACTAAAGAGCCCTATCGACTTCTGCAATGGATCGCCTATGATCAGGACTTTACTCCTAATAAAACAGACACCAGATTTAAAAAGTGGAAGGAGAAAGGGCTGATAAAATATTACGATTTTTTTAAAGGGCAAATCTTAAGAAGTTTTGAAGATTTGAAAAAACAAGGCCTAATAAATCAAGACCTTTACAGGTTCTTCCAGCTTAGACACCACATAAACAATATACTTAAAAAGGAGGTTTTGGAAAGGGCCCAGTCAGGTGTTCTGAAGGTCTTCTTAATGGCATATAAAGGGATCCCAGGGATCAGATACATTTCTAAAATATACCAAGGTCTTCAAGACTTAAAAGGAGACAACACATCTTATATAAAAGAGAGATGGGAAAAAGAGGGGAATTTCACTTTACAACTGGAAATATGGGAAAAGCTAAATAAACAGCAATGGAAAAGTACCTCATCCCTGCAGTGGAGAGAATTTGGATGGAAAAACTTGGCAAGATTTTTCAGAACACCTGCACAAAACAAATTTACCCATAAGGGATTGAACTGTTGGCGCTTGTGTGGTGAAAAGACTGCAAATCATTTTCATGTGTTTTGGTCATGCCCAGTTATCCACCAATATTGGACCAAGGTACAGACAATATTGGGGAAAATATTCAAAATTACAGTTCCCTTTTCTTTTGTAACTTTGTATTTGGGTTTACTACCGGACTCACTGGAAAGACGAGGAGAAAAATACTTATTCAATGTTTTAATATTGGCAAGCAAAAAAGCTCTAACTAAAAAATGGATGTTGAAGGACTGTCCTACACCTGAAGATTGGACTAACGTGATCCAAGACATTTACTCGATGGAAAAGTTGACATTCGCACTGAGACAGGACATGGATGTGTTCATGAACTTTTGGCAACCCTGGACCGCATATGTGTCTTCCATTAGATCTAATCTTTGACAAATACCATTTCAATAATGGTTCCGCTCTTTGTTCCAATGCTACTCAGATGCTCTTTTATCTTTATTTACTTACTTTTTCTTTTTGTTTGTTTTTTACTGGTTTGTTTGGGTTTTTTTGTTATTTGTTTTTTATTTTTTTTCTCTTTAATTTCACTTTTTCTTTCACTTTAAAAAAAAAAAAAAGGGGGTGTTGTAAGAATTAATCTTACAATGTTGTCAGATATCAGAAAATAAGGGAACATGTGATGAAAATGTAAACACTGCATTGCTGTAACGACCTGTATACCCTTTACAAAAACTTAAATAAAAAAAAAAAAAAAAAAAAAATCCTGAAGGAGAATGTCTGGTCATCTGTTCGTGACCTCAAGCTGAAGCGCACTTGAATTCTGCAGCAAGACAATGATCCAAAACACACCAGCAAGTCCACCTCTGAATGGCTTAAGAAAAACAAAATGAAGATTTTGGAGTGGCCAAGTCAAAGTCCTGACCTGAATCCGACTGAGATGCTGTGGCATGACCTTAAAAAGGCGGTTCATGCTTGAAAACCCCCCATTGTGGCTGAATTACAACAATTCTGCAAAGATGAGTGTGCCAAAATTCCTCCACAGCGCTGTAAAAGACTCACTGCCAATTACTGCAAACGCTTGATTGTAGTTGCTGCGGCTAAGGGTGGCCCAATCAGTTATTAGGTTTAGGGGGCAATCACTTTTTCACACATGGCCATGTCGGTTTGGAATTTTTTTCCCCCTTAATAATAAACACCTTCATTTAAAAACTGCATTTTGTGTTTACTTGTGTTGTCTTTGTCTAATATTTAAATTTGTTTGATGATCTGAAATATTTAAGTGTGACAAACATACAAAAAATGAGAAATCAGGAAGGGGGCAAACACTTTTTCACACCACTGTAACTTTGCTTCATTTTGATGCAGCCACTCTAACTTGTTTACATAAGACTGGCAGCAGTACTTGCAAGAGTGAGAGGTGGGGGTAGGCCCCCTTAAGAGAGTTCTGTTCTGGCCTAGCGCTGTCATTGCAGTCTCCACATTAGTCACTGCTGTAGGCATTCAACATTGGTCAGCCTTCGGGAGGGCCCCCTTCTGGCCTGGGGCCCCAAGCATTTTCCTGTCTTGCCTGCTGGCATGCAGCATGCTTAGTCATCAGGAATATAGTAATTCCTGGATTCTCTTCTGACCAATCAAATTGCTAGGATACTGTGGTATAAGAGTGATTATATAATAATAAAAAAAAAAAAATTAAAACTTGATGCAGCATTAAATCTTAGATTTCAGACCCCCTCCAAAAAATTATATATATATATATATATATATATACTGTATACTGTACCTTTAATAGGACTTAAAATTTTCTGCCTTACACAGGTGAAAAATAAACAATCTTAGTTAAAATACTGGAGTCCAGCCTAAGTGTAAAAATCATGAGCTCATGTATTTTTTTTATGTAACAGTAGTAAAAGATCAAAATCTGCAATGGAAATGAAAAGCCTCATTTTCCTCTGTGAGAGAAACATCCACCCCTTCAACTGTGTTTGATCCAAATATGGAACTGAAAGGCTAAACGCTGCCTGAAATTCTCAATTTTACATCCTGAATGCTAAGCAACCTATATCTGCAGAGAGGAGCAAAGATAAAGATCTCAGTGAGGATTAGAACTGAGCAAAAAGATCCAGTTTCTCAGTTTGATCATGTGGTGACAGGCACTAGTCACTGTGACTTTTCTCACTTCATACCTGAGCACATTTGTCCTCTCTGCAGGTGGGGACAGGTCATAAACGAGGTGTGACTACTGTGGATAAAAATGGCCCAGAGAGGACTTTTACCTTTCATTGAGGCTGGTGAGAATGACTTTACAGTAAAACTCTTTGAAAGTCCTCATGTACGGTCTGTCCACAAGGACCACAGTCCATGGTCTCTCTGCACCTGGAACACTCACATCACTTACGGGCTTTGGGTGTCATGGCAACTGTTTCTAGAGCAACGGCTGAAAAGCCAGATGATGGTGGTGATGATGACACAACAAGAAGTGTTGACAAGCAGTTAAAGCCTGAAGACAATCTAAACTTAATGACCTCTGACCTACATTTTGTGAAATTATATGAAATCATCAGGTATACTGTTTACATTTTCTATGTATGTAGGCTCCAATATGTTTTCATAAACATGTTAAAGGTGAACAGGACAGGTCATTTAATGAAAACAAAGATTCAATAAAAAATACATCAACAAAGTGGTCAGAAAGGTAGAGAATTAAAGCCTTTATATTCTTGAAAAAATATTTATGGTCCCTCTTGAAAATGAGACCTTGTGTCTCAATGAGACTACCTGTATAAATAAAGGTTAATAATAATAAAAAAATAATAATTTATTGATAAAAAACTACAGTTAAAACATTTTTATGGGACCGAAATATTCAAAATATTTTCACCTGAGCAGTGTCACGCCGCGCCGCTCATCAGCGGCGCCACCTGCACACACACCTGCACATCATCAGCGGCGAGGAATATAAGCCGCCTCGCCCTGAGCTTCGGCCTGAAGCCGTCAGACTTCGTCACTCATCGTTGTGAGTCAAACCTCTACTTCAGCTCAACATTTTGGTAAGAAGTCCTTACCTCCTTTCCTTCCCAGTCTGCTCCCCTGTGCACAGGTGGATTCCTCGGCGGCGGACGACGCCTCTCCCTCGCCCATTCCTCGCTGCTGCACCGAGCCCTGCAGGTGGCTGTCTACCGGGTCCCGTCCTTGTTGTGCCAGTCATCTGTCTCCTCCAAGTAAGCTCCTCTCTCGCTCATTCTTCTCCTGTGTTGGTGTGTGCCCGTCACCCTTTCTCCTTGTGCTCTCTCCCATAGGGTTGCCCGGCTGTACGGTCTCCTGCCTCTGTGCCCGAAGCAGACGCCGCCACCAATACATTTACATCCCGCAGACACGCATCCATTCACTCCTGTTGCTAATAAACTATTTGAACTTCTCTGAGCCTGTGTGTGTGCGTCTCCTGAGCCGTGCGTTATGTCAGTACGGCTTCAGCAGAGCGGTTCGGCAGACGGCGGGCTCGCACACTGGCTTACCATTCTCGAGGCTCGGGTGGATCAGATAGCCTATCAGCAACAGGTGATCAAACCAATTGGTTAACATAAATAACCGATTGGACCGCCTGGACCCCCAGCAGCCGTTCCCCCCGGCTCATCAGGGTGGCGCGGCTCCTGCCGCTCCAGTGGCCGTTCAGCAGGCTCCGGCGGCACCGACGCAGCTCACGCCCATTCCGACCCCCGCCCGCTTTAGCGGAAAGCTCGGCGGAGCGCGGGGGTTCATTATGCAGTGTGAGTCCGTGTTCCATCGCGTGCCCGGAGACTTTCCCTCGGATCATAGTCGGATTGGTTATATCGGGAATCTCCTGGAGGGGCGAGCGTTGGCTTGGACCTACGCCGTAATGGCGAGGCCCAGTTACGCCACCCTCACCTATGACCAGTTCGTGAGGCGCTTCCTGGAGGTCTTTGACCACTCGCGTACCGAGACAGTCCAGGTCGACCGGCTTCTCGCTCTCCAGCAGGGAAGCCGGTTGGCTGCGGACTATGTGGTCGACTTCCAGGTAGCAGCGGAGGAATTAGGCTGGGAGGAACGCTCCCTCTGCGGTCTTTTCCTCCGCAGCCTCAATGATGATCTGAGGGATGAACTGGCTGGGCGGGACCTCCCTGAGAAGCTAGCGGAGCTATCTTCCCTTGCCATCAGCTTGGACAACAGGCTGCGCGAGCGCTCCTCGGGGCGGAAGTCGTCTTCTTCTCGCCCTCGCGGAGCCTCGTCGCGCCAGTTCCAAGCTCGCCCCCTGGTGACGCCGCCACCATCGCACTCCGAGGAGTCAGAGCCGATGGTGACGGGCTGGACAAAGCTCTCCCCGGCGGAGAGACAACGCCGCCGTGCGTTGAATCTCTGCATGTATTGCGGAGATAGTCAACACACGGTAGAGCTTTGTCCACAGAAGCCAAATGGGGGGGGTCCGCGAGTCACTGTAGGGGGCCTCGCGGACGTCAATCGGTTAAGTCCCCTCACTCAATTAAAGCTGCCCATCCGTTTCTGCCACAACCCCATTGGGCATCTCACCCATGCACTGGTGGATTCGGGCGCAGAAGGCAGCTTTATTTCACAAGGCCTGGCAACCCGATTGGGCATCCGCTGCCAGGCGCTCAGAAACCCCATCTCCCTGGTCAACCTCTCTCGTGCCTCCCTTGGGAGAGTGACGCACCAGACCATCCCGGTCCCGGTGATCATCTCTGGTAACCACCGGGAGGAGATAACCTTTCTCGTCCTGCCCAACTCTGTGTCGCCCGTCATCCTGGGGTATCCCTGGCTACGCCTCCACAACCCTGTCCTGGATTGGAAGTCAGCCGGGGTGTCGGCATGGAGCACGTTCTGTATGGGCACCTGTCTTCAGTCCGCTGCCTGCTCTCCGTCCGCTTCTCTCCCTCCTACGGACGCTGCACCCCCAGACCTGTCTCTGGTGCCCCTGGAATTTCACGACTTGGGTATGGTATTCAGCAAGACCAAGGCCATGTCTCTCCCTCCTCATTGGCCCTATGACTGCGCCATCAACCTCCGCCAGGGGGCACCCTTACCTTCTGGTCGGCTCTACAGTCTGTCGGCGCCGGAGAAGGAGACGATGAACGCCTACCTAAAGGAATCGCTGAGTGCAGGGATAATCCGCCCATCGTCATCACCCGTGGGGGCAGGGTTCTTCTTCGTTGGAAAAAAGGACGGGTCCCTCCGTCCTTGCATTGACTATCGGGCCCTAAATGACATCACGGAGAAGGATCGTTACACCCTGCCCCTCATGGACACCGCTTTCCACTCCCTCCAGGGGGCAACCTGGTTCACCAAGCTGGATCTACGCAGCGCATACCACCTCGTCCGGATCCGGGAGGGAGATGAGTGGAAGACAGCCTTCCGTACCCCGAACGGCCACTTTGAATACCTGGTAATGCCGTTCGGGCTGACCAACGCTCCTGCCGTCTTTCAGCGCCTCATCAACGACGTCCTACGGGACTTCATCGGCCTCTTTGTGTTTGTCTACCTGGACGACATACTCATCTTCTCCAAGTCCAGGGACGAACACCAGGTCCATGTGAGGCGGGTCCTCCAAAGACTACTGGAGAACCGGCTATACGTGAAGGCTGAAAAGTGCGAATTTTATGCTAAGACTACATCCTTCCTGGGATTCATCATCTCTCACGACCAGGTGCGTCCTGACCCAGAGAAGGTGAAGGCGGTGGTAGAATGGCCTACACCTGCATCGAGGAAACAGGTGCAACAGTTCGTTGGGTTCGCGAACTTCTACCGCCGCTTTGTCCAAAACTTCAGTTCCATCGTCGGACCGCTGACCCGCCTCACGTCCCCTAAGGTCCCGTTCCGGTGGACCGAAGAGGCCGCAGCTGCTTTTCAGGCGCTAAAGGCGGAGTTCTCCTCCTCCCGGGTCCTTCGCCAGGTCGACCCCGTGCTGCAGTGCATTGTGGAGGTGGACGCTTTGGAAACAGGAGTGGGGGCGGTGTTATCCCAGCGGTCGCCTGACGACGGCGCCAAACGGCCCTGCGCCTTCTTCTCCCGGCGCTTGTCCCCGGCGGAGAGGAATTACGACGTGGGGGACAGAGAGCTCCTGGCCATCAAGCTCGCGCTGCAAGAGTGGCGTCACTGGCTAGAGGGGGTGGACCTGCCGTTCGTGGTCCTGACGGACCACAAGAACTTGGAGTACCTTAGATCTGCCAAGCGCCTGAACGCCCACCAGGCGCGCTGGTCCTTGTTCTTCGCCAGGTTCCAGTTTTCCATCATCTTCAGGCCTGGCTCCAAGAACGGCCTGCCCGACGCCCTCTCTAGGCAATTCGCCCCCGAGGAGTCGGAGGACACGCTCCACACCATCCTACCCAGGTCGTGCGTCGTGGGAGCCATCTCCTGGGACATTGAGAGCAAGATCCGGAAGGCGCAGGAAGTGGAACCTGACCCTGGCGGCGGACCGGAGGGGAGGCTGTTCGTGCCATCTGCGGTTCGAGGAGAGGTCATCCACTGGCTACACACCTCCAAGCTCACCTGTCACCCTGGCTCCTCCCGGATGATAAACCTCCTCCAGCGGTCCTTTTGATGGCCAGGCCTGCGGAGGGATGCTGCCCGCTACGCCCGGGCCTGTCCAATTTGTGCCACCAATAAGTCGGGAAATGCCCCTCCAGCGGGTCTGCTCCAGCCCCTGCCCGTCCCTGGCAGGCCCTGGTCGCACATTGCCTTGGATTTCGTCACCGGACTCCCAGTCTCAAACTCCTACAACACCATCCTGACCATCGTGGACCGCTTCTCCAAGGCGGCACACTTCGTCCCCCTGCGAGGTCTCCCCACTGCCCTGGAGACGGCGGACCTCCTCATCCAACACGTGGTCAGGCTGCATGGGATTCCGGTGGACGTGGTCTCGGATCGGGGGCCCCAATTTTCCTCTGAGGTTTGGAAGTCGTTTTGCAACGCTTTAGGAGCCAAGGTGAGCCTCTCCTCCGGCCATCACCCCCAATCCAACGGGCAGTGTGAGTGGACCAACCAGGAGCTGGAGGCTGCGCTCCGCTGTGTAACGGCGTCCAAGCCCACGTCCTGGAGTAACCACCTTGCCTGGGTTGAATACGCCCATAATACCGCTCGCTCTTCTGCCACAGGGATGTCCCCCTTCAAGGCGTCCCTGGGTTACGACCCCCGCTATTCCCGGCGCAGGAGAGTGAGGTAACTGTCCCCTCAGTACGGGCGCATCTCAGGCAGTTCCGCTCCATCTGGGCGTCTGCGCGCAATGCGCTTTTACGCACGGTGGAGCGCAACAGAGCCATGGCGGACCGGCATAGAAGACCTGCCCCGGCGTACAGAGTTGGGCAGCGAGTCTACGTGTCGACCAGGGACGTTACCCTAAAAGGCGAGAGGAGGAAGCTGGCACAGCGCTTCGTGGGTCCCTATCCCATCACCAGGATTGTCAACCCGGTGGCTGTGCGTGTAGCTATTCCCCCCTCCGCATCCACCCCACCTTCCACGTGTCCAAGGTGAAGCTGGCAGTCTCCGATCCCCTTTGTCCTCCTCCTGCTGCGCAACCCGCGCCCCGGATGGTTGGTGGCCATCCGGCCTGGCCCGTCTCCTCCATCCTGGACTCCCGGCGCCGGGGTTGTGGGTTGCAGTACCTGGTGGACTGGGAGGGCTATGGGCCTGATCATCGACAGTGGGTACCCTCGTCGTCTGTGTTGGACCCGTCGCTCATCGCTGACTTCCACCGAGCGCACCCAGAAAGGCCATCGCCAGGAGGCGCTGCTAGAGGGGGGAGTACTGTCACGCCGTGCCGCTCATCAGCGGCGCCACCTGCACGCACACCTGCACATCATCAGCGGCGAGGAATATAAGCCGCCTCGCCCTGAGCTTCGGCCTGAAGCCGTCAGACTTCGTCACTCATCGTTGTGAGTCAAACCTCTACTTCAGCTCAACATTTTGGTAAGAAGTCCTTACCTCCTTTCCTTCCCAGTCTGCTCCCCTGTGCACAGGTGGATTCCTCGGCGGCGGACGACGCCTCTCCCTCGCCCATTCCTCGCTGCTGCACCGAGCCCTGCAGGTGGCTGTCTACCGGGTCCCGTCCTTGTTGTGCCAGTCATCTGTCTCCTCCAAGTAAGCTCCTCTCTCGCTCATTCTTCTCCTGTGTTGGTGTGTGCCCGTCACCCTTTCTCCTTGTGCTCTCTCCCATAGGGTTGCCCGGCTGTACGGTCTCCTGCCTCTGTGCCCGAAGCAGACGCAGCCACCAATGCATTTACATCCTGCAGACACACATCCATTCACTCCTGTTGCTAATAAACTATTTGAACTTCTCTGAGCCTGTGTGTGTGCGTCTCCTGAGCAGTGCGTTATGTCAAGCAGCTGCGTGAATGAAACTCCAGTGGTCCATAATATAGATATATGATACAGTAGATAAGACATGGTTAACATTTTCATGGCAATTGGAGGTGCCATATTCTGTAGGTAATTATAATGGTTAACAGCACCTTCAGCATTGTGATAACAGGATACACAAGCAATTGTTTATTGTAATCATATAAGTAAGCTATGTATATGGAATGTAACTAATCTAGCGGCTAGCCGTGTCCTATCTCGTGTTCACATATCTATGGCCGGCAAAGATGTCACAGCTGGTCACAGCCAATAGAGAGCCTAAGTCACACTCCCTCTACTTCTGCATATGGGACCTTAAATCGAAAAAATTCTCTGTCTGTCTATAAATGCACAGAATCTCTGTCTGTGTGTGTGTCTATGTGTCTGTGTGTCTGTTCCTCACATATCTCTTGAACCGTTTGTCAGACTGACCTAAGATTTTATGTGTTTTGCTGAGGTTACGAGGGTGTGCATCCCTGAGTATGGAGTTGTTCAGTTAAAATATATAATTTTTTATCAATAAAAGTTTAGTCATCGCGTATGGAATTTAAAAGGGATTCAAAAGATTCAAGACTTATATCTGTCATGTTCAGATAACATAATGTCTTTTGAAGAACTGAGGATCAAATTTAATCTTAATAGAACACATTTTTTTAAATATCTTCAGCTTAGGAACTTTATTCGATCAAATCAAAATAATGCTCTCATCCGACCTACTTATTCATCCTTGGAAAAAATTTTGACGAAAGATAGTAAGAGAAAGGGTATTATTTCAGAGTTTTATAACTCATTGACACTATCCTCAAGTGAAAACTCACAGAAAAGATTGAATTATTGGAAAGAAGACCTGCAAACTGAAATTTCAGAGGAACAATGGGAATTGGCTTGTACAGAAGCTCAAACCAAATCAATAAATGTACGTCTTAAATTGATACATTTTAAATGGTTAATGCGGATGTATGTTACACCGGTGGAGTTAAATAGATATAACAAAAACGTACCAGATACGTGCACAAAATGTATGGAAAGTAAAGGAACCCTATTTCATTGTCTATGGGAATGTAGAAAAATTAGAATGTTTTGGGAAGAGGTGAGGGTAACAATTGAAAAAATAATTTCAAAACAAATCATATTGAATCCTAAATTGTTTTTGTTGGGTCTGTACCCAGAAAAGCATAACTTTAATAAGAGTGAAAGAGCATTCATAGACCTCAGTTTGCTTAACACCAAAAAATGTATTGCACTACTGTGGAAAAAGACTCATAGACCAGATGTGACTCAGTGGTTAAGACAGATGTTGACATAACGCACGGCTCAGGAGACGCACACGCACAGGCTCAGAGTAGCTCAAATAGCTTTATTAACAACAGGAGTGTATGAATGTGTGTCTGCGAGATGTGAATGTGTTGGTGGCGGCGTCTGCTTCGGGCACAGAGGCAGGGGGCCGTACAGCCGGACAACCCTATGGGAAAAGCACAGGGAGAAGGGTGACGGGCACACACCAACACAGGAGATATATAAGCGAGAGAGGAGTTTACTTGGACAGGACGGATGACTGGCACAGCAAGGGACGAGGTCCGGTAGACAGCCACCTGGAAAGCCCAGTGCAGCAGCGAGGAACAGGCGATGGAGAGGAGTAGTCCGCCGCCGGGAAATCCACCTGTGCACAGGGGAGCAGACTTGGAGGAGCAAAAAGGTAAGATCTTCTTACCGGAATGATCAGCTAAGAATGAAAGGGAACTCACAGTGATGCGTAGGGAAGTCTGACGGCTTCAGGCCAAAGCCCAGGGCGAGGCGGCTTAAATCCCTCGCCGCTGATGATGTGCAGGTGTGTGTGCAGGTGGCGCCGCTGATGAGCGGCGCAGCGTGACAGTACTCCCCCCTCTAGCAGCGCCTCCTGGCGATGGCTTCTCTGGGTGCGCTCGGTGGAAATCAGCGATGAGCGATAGGTCTAACACAAACGACGAGGGTACCCACTGCCGATGTTCAGGCCCATAGCCCTCCCAGTCCACCAAGTACTGCAACCCACGACCCCAGCGCCGGGAGTCCAGGATGGAGGAGACAGGCCAGGCCGGATGGCCATCAATCATCCGGGGCGCGGGTTGCGCAGCAGGAGGAGGGCAAAGGGGGTCGGAGACTGCCAGCTTCACCTTGGACACGTGGAAGGTGGGGTGGATGCGGAGGGAGGGGGGAATAGCTACACGCACAGCCACCGGGTTGATGATCCTGGTGATGGGGTATGGGCCCATAAAACGCTGTGCCAGCTTCCTCCTCTCGCCCTTTAAAATCATGTCCTGGGTCGACACGTAGACTTGCTGACCAACTCTGTACGCCGGGGCAGGTCTTCTGTGCCGGTCCGCCACGGCTCTGTTGCGCTCCGCCATGCGTAAAAGTGCATTGCGCGCTGACGCCCAGATGGAGCGGAACTGCCTGAGATGCGCCCGTACTGAGGGGACAGTTACCTCACTCTCCTGCGCTGGGAGCAGAGGGGGGTCGTAACCCAGGGATGCCTTAAAGGGGGACATCCCAGTAGCAGAAGAGCGAGCGGTGTTATGGGCGTATTCTACCCAGGCGAGGTGGTTACTCCAGGACGTTGGTTTGGACGCCGTGACACAGCGGAGCGCAGCCTCCAGCTCCTGGTTGGTCCGCTCACACTGCCCGTTGGTTTGGGGGTGATGGCCGGAGGAGAGGCTCACCTTGGCTCCCAGGGCGTTGCAGAACGACCTCCAAACCTCTGAAGCAAATTGGGGCCCCCGGTCCGAGACCACGTCCACCGGAATCCCATGCAGCCTGACCACATGCTGGATTAGGAGGTCCGCCGTCTCCAGGGCAGTTGGGAGACCTCGTAGGGGGACGAAGTGTGCCGCCTTGGAGAAGCGGTCCACGATGGTCAGGACGGTGTCGTAGGTGTTTGAGACTGGGAGTCCGGTGACGAAATCCAGGGCGATATGCGACCAGGGCCTGCCAGGGACGGGCAGAGGCTGGAGCAAACCCGCTGGAGGGGCATTACCCGATTTGTTGGTGGCACACACTGGACAGGCCCGGGCGTAGTGGGCAGCGTCCCTCCGCAGGCCCGGCCACCAGAAGGACCGCTGGAGGAGGTCAATCATCCAGGAGGAGCCAGAGTGACAGGTGAGCTTGGATGTGTGCAACCAGTGGATGATCTCCCCCCGAACCGTGGATGGCACGAACAGCCTCCCCTCCGGTCTGCCGCCAGGGTCAGGTTCCACTTCCTGCGCCTTCCGGATCTTGCTCTCAATGTCCCAGGTGACGGCTCCCACGATGCACGACCTGGGTAGGATGGTGTGGACCGTGTCCTCCGACTCCTCAGGGGCGAATTGCCTAGAGAGGGCGTCGGGCAGGCCGTTCTTGGAGCCAGGCCTGAAGGTGATGTTAAATTGGACCCTGGCAAAGAACAAGGCGTTCAGGCGCTTGGCAGATCTAAGGTACTCCAAGTTCTTGTGGTCCGTCAGGACCACGAACGGCAGGTCCGCCCCCTCTAGCCAGTGACGCCACTCCTGTAGCGCGAGCTTGATGGCGAGGAGCTCTCTGTCCCCCACGTCGTAATTCCGCTCCGCCGGGGACAAGCGCCGGGAGAAGAAGGCGCAGGGCCGTTTGACTCCGTCATCTGGCGACCGCTGGGATAGCACCGCCCCCACTCCTGTGTCCGAAGCGTCCACTTCCACGATGCACTGCAGCGCAGGGTTGACTTGGCTAAGGACCCGGGAGGAGGAGAACTCCGCCTTCAGCGCCTGAAAGGCAGCCGCGGCCTCTTCGGTCCACCGGAACGGGACCTTAGGGGACGTGAGGCGGGTCAGCGGGCCGACGATGGTGCCAAAATTTGGGACGAAGCGGCGGTAGAAGTTCGCAAACCCAACGAACTGCTGCACCTGCTTTCTTGATGCAGGTGTGGGCCATTCCACCACCGCCTTCACCTTCTCTGGGTCCGGAAGCACCTGGTCGTGGGAGATGATGAACCCGAGGAAGGATGTTGTCTTCGCGTAAAACTCGCATTTCTCGGCCTTCACGTACAACCGGTTTTCCAGCAGTCTTTGGAGGACCCGCCTCACGTGGACCTGGTGCTCGTCCCTGGACTTGGAGAAGATGAGAATGTCATCCAGGTAGACGAACACAAAAAGGCCAATGAAATCCCGGAGGACGTCATTGATGAGGCGCTGAAAGACGGCTGGAGCGTTGGTCAACCCGAACGGCATCACCAAGTATTCGAAGTGGCCGTTTGGGGTACGGAAGGCTGTCTTCCACTCATCTCCCTCCCGGATTCGGATGAGGTGGTATGCGCTGCGTAGATCCAGCTTGGTGAACCAAGTCGCCCCCTGGAGGGAGTGGAAAGCGGTATCCATGAGGGGCAGGGTGTAGCGATCCTTCTCCGTAATGTCGTTAAGGGCACGATAGTCAATGCAAGGATGGAGGGATCCGTCCTTCTTACCAACGAAGAAGAATCCTGCCCCCACAGGTGATGACGATGGGTGGATTATCCCAGCACTCAGCGACTCCTTGAGGTAAGAGTTCATGGTCTCCTTCTCCGGCGCCGACAGACTGTAGAGTCGCCCAGAGGGTAAGGGTGCCCCCTGGCGGAGGTTGATTGCACAGTCATAGGGCCTATGAGGAGGGAGAGACATTGCCTTGGACTTGCTGAATACCATACCCAGGTCGTGAAATTCCAATGGCACCAGGGACAGGTCCGGGGGCGCAGCGTCCGTAGGTGAAGGAGAAGCGGAGGGAGAGCAGGCAGCGGACTGTAGACAGGTGCTCATGCAGAACGTGCTCCATGCCGACACCCCGGCGGACTTCCAATCCAAAACGGGGTTGTGGAGGCGTAGCCAGGGATACCCCAGGATGACGGGCGACACAGAGTTGGGCAGGACGTAAAAGGTTATCTCCTCCCGGTGGTTTCCAGAGATAATAACCGGGACAGGGGATGGTCTGGTGTGTTACTCTCCCCAGGGAGGCACGAGAGAGGTTGACCAGGGAGATAGGGTTCCTTAGTGCCTGACAGCGGATGCCCAACCGGGTTGCCAGGCTTTGTGAAATAAAACTGCCCTCCGCGCCCGAATCCACCAGTGCGTGGGTGAGATGCCCAGTGGAGTTGTGACAAAAACGGATGGGCAGTTTCAATTGTGTGAGGGGACTTAACCGATTGATGTCTGCGAGGGCCCCTACAGTGACTCGCGGACCCCGCTGACTGGCTTTCCGTGGGCAAAACTTCACCGTGTGTTGGTCATCTCCGCAATACATGCAGAGATCCAACTCACGGCGGCGTTGTCTCTCCGCCGGGGAAAGCTTTGTCCAACCCGTCACCATTGGCTCCGACTCCTCGGGGCACGATGGTGGCGGCGTCGCCAGGGGGCGAGCTTGGAACAGGCGCGGCGAGACTCCACGAGGGCGAGAAGAAGACGACTTCCGCCCCGAGGAGCGCTCGCGCAGCCTGTTGTCCAAACTGATCGCTAGGGATGTTAGCTCCGCTAGAGTCTCGGGGATATCCCGCCCAGCCAGTTCATCCCTCAGATCATCGTTGAGACTGCAGAGGAAAAGGCCACAGAGGGAGCGTTCCTCCCAGCCCAATTCCTCCGCCGCTACCCGGAAGTCGACCGCATAGTCCGCTGCCAACCGGCTTCCCTGCTGGAGGCTGAGAAGCCGATCGACCTGGACCGTCTCGGTAAGAGTTTGGTCAAAGACCTCCAGGAAGCGTCTCACGAATTGGTCATACGTGAGGGTGGCATAACTGGGCCTCGCCATAACGGCGTAGGTCCAGGTTAATGCTCGCCCCTCTAGGAGATTCCCGATATAACCAATTCGGCTATGATCTGAAGGAAAGTCTCCGGGCACACGGTGGAAAACGGACTCACACTGCATTATGAACCCCCGCGCTCTGCCAAGCTTACCGCTAAAGCAGGCGGGGGTTGGAATGGGCGTGAGCCGAGCCGGTGCACCCGGAGCCTGCTGGACGGCCGCTGGAGCAGTAGGAGCCGCGCCACCCTGACGAGCCGGGGGGAACGGCTGTTGGGGGTCCAAGCGGTCCAATCGGTTATTTATAATAATCAACTGATTAAAAATCACCTGTTGCTGAAAAGCTACTTGGTCCACTCGAGCCTCGAGAGTGGTAAGCCGGTGTGCGAGCCTGCCGTCTGCCGAGCCGCTCTGCTGAAGCCGTACTGACATAACGCACGGCTCAGGAGACGCACACACACAGGCTCAGAGTAGCTCAAATAGCTTTATTAACAACAGGAGTGTATGAATGTGTGTCTGCGAGATGTGAATGTGTTGGTGGCGGCGTCTGCTTCGGGCACAGAGGCAGGGGGCCGTACAGCCGGACAACCCTATGGGAAAAGCACAGGGAGAAGGGTGACGGGCACACACCAACATAGGAGATATATAAGCGAGAGAGGAGCTTACTTGGACAGGACGGATGACTGGCACAGCAAGGGACGAGGTCCGGTAGACAGCCACCTGGAAAGCCCGGTGCAGCAGCGAGGAACAGGCGATGGAGAGGAGTAGTCCGCCGCCGGGAAATCCACCTGTGCACAGGGGAGCAGACTTGGAGGAGAAAAAAGGTAAGATCTTCTTACCGGAATGATCAGCTGAGAATGAAAGGGAACTCACAGCGATGCGTAGGGAAGTCTGACGGCTTCAGGCCGAAGCCCAGGGCGAGGCGGCTTAAATCCCTCGCCGCTGATGATGTGCAGGTGTGCGTGCAGGTGGCGCCGCTGATGAGCGGCGCGGCGTGACAGATGTTAACAAACCTTCCACTAGAAAGAATAACATACATACTGAAATCAAAGGAAATTGTGTTTGAGAACATATGGAGACCTTTCATTGATTATGTAAAGAATTTAAACATAACTTTTGAAGAAGAAGGTGAATGATGTGTGTGGACCTTGTAAATTCCAAACTGGTGAATGTATAATATGGATACTTATGTAATGGATTGCCTAGACTAAACAGAGGAGCATTGTTGAAGACCTGTCTTTGTTAGTGGTTGTTGGTGTTTTTTTAGTACAATTTTTATATATTTTTTTTTTTTAAATTACTTTAGTGTTAGTGTTTGATTGTTTGTGTTGTGTGTGAAAAAAAAGGTTCAATAAAAAATATTGTGGAAAAAAAAAAAAGTTTAGTCATCGCTCTCTCCTCATGCTCTGGCTGCAAGAGGTGTGGGTGGGGTTTTGCATTGACTCTGTACTGATTGGATAATACCCAACATCACAGCATCAGTAACCACAGCACACCATGAGCAAAACAAGGAAGTGAAAAGTGACAAATTTGACTAGAAAAAGATAATACTGAAGACTTAATGTTTAAAACATTATGTGGCGGCATGAAATAATATGCAGCGAACTGAGAGTTTTTGATGGATTTTATTAATCATACCACCATCACGGAACTCACCCCAGCACCGTACAGGCGCGCCAGAGCGAGCTCTCAGGCTCTCGTGAGGAGACACAGAATGTGTGTCGTCAGAAGCAGTGGTCAGAGAGTGAGTTACAGAGCAATGCAGTTTTTATACCCCACTACAGACAATGCATTCACAGCAGTAGGTATGGACATTTGCATCTGAGAGTCACACATAACAATAGGAAGATTACTGGCCGGAATTCGCCTCTGCTCCGGAGCTGTAGGACAAAAGAGGTTACAAGGCACATCTACATATTGTTATCAGTCCATAGATCACACTGCTATGTTAATTGCTCCAGCTGAGCGCTCTGCTTGTCCGTGGCTGTTGTGGGGGTTACCCATAATTATACCATAAAGTTGCCGTGATTGCGTAGGTCTAAAGGATAATTCGGTATATGTGGAAAACATGAGGCGTGTGAGCAGACTGGGCGGAGTGTCAGCGGGGGTCCGGGTCTGACAAAGAACACCGGTGTATCCAACACAGAACATGCCGGGAGAGGCAGCGGCCAGACCGGGCAGACCACATTCCTTCACGGGGAGGCACGCCCAGCCTGCCCGGTCAGTAGTAGATGGGAGTCCCTGCTTCTGCTTCACCCATGTGGTACCACTGTAGTTTGCAGGGCCGCAAGTACCCCCTCCCGCATGAGGATCTAAAAATTAAAAACTTCCCAAATATTTTTAAACGTGTCTTGTTACAGCACTGCATGTTTATTGATGATACACAGAAGAAATTAAATATTACACTGAACTCCATCGCTGAACAGTGACATAACCTAAAATAATTATAATGACTGTACAACTCCCATTCCCCCAAGTGCAAGATACACTATTATCTTGAATGTAAATGATAAAAGATCAGACAAATAAGTGATCTGACAAACAAATAAACAAGGGATCTGAAACAGTCGCTAATATTGGATGTCAAATTCATTTTCAATATTTAGGTATTCTGTAATTAATATTCAATATATTCAAATAAATCTTAATGCCATTTAGTCCCTTTTATATTTGTCAAAGTCTAACATGTGACTGCCTACATATAGGCTACACCTCTTTGTATTCCACTTTCAAACACAGCCTACATTTGGGCCTGGAAAGCCTGATTGGGAAACTTGTTTCAGACAGGAATACTTGCGTTCTACAGGCATGCACTAGCTGAAATGAATGGCAAGAGCAAAATTACCTTTTATCTGTGGCCATCAGGCCACAGGTCAGTCTGTGGTTGTACTGGGCAGCTTCCTGGTGTGACTGTGTAACCGTGTTTGTGTGAACAGGGCATTCGTGAAAAAGAGAGGTTTCCTCTCAATGGACCTTCCCTGTATAAATAAAGGTTAAATAAATAATGATGGCCCAGTGTATGCGTGCTGTTGGGGACATTAATAAACATCAAAAATAGCAACACGCGCAAGCTGGCATGAGGAAGGATAAAGCTGCCTTAATGCTAACATAACTGACTATCAATCAACCATGTCTTTGGTATGTGAAGGTGTTGAAGTGCTCTGTTCTCTGAAACTACTGGGAAGAGAATTCCACTGATGTGCAGCTTTAACAGAAAACATATACTTTATATGAACAAAAGATAAATAATAATACAGTCCCCTCTGCTCCACCTATTAATAAACTGACAGAGCGGTGGTGGAGTCATGTTGTGTAGAATATTCTAAACAAGACAAACATTTGTATATCTGAGGTTATCAAAACTTAGTAAGTTATATTTATCCAAAGCTGAACAATGCTGATGATAATTATAGAGCATTTTATCAAAAAAAAAATTTTCAAAGTTCTATTATATAAATATCACGCAGGATATTAATATGATCCTTTGTAATGTGTTTTTTTTTTGTTTGTTTATCTAGACAATGACCCATTTTAAAGGATTTGAATTCTTCTCCATGGCAAAAACATGGGCCCACAAACAAATTCTTGCCTAGGGCAGCCAAAAACCTACAAACGGCTCTGACTGAAACAATACTTATAGTGTCCCCCTCAGTATTTACTGTTGAGAAAATGTCTCAACAACAGTGGAATGAAATATCCACCCATGCACCAGATTTTTTTTTTCACTTACCAAAATCTTTGGTGGTTTGATTAGCACATCCCAGACACTGAATAACTTCAGGTTCAAAATGCATCAAGTTATGTGTGTTATAAGTTAAGACAGTAAAGGTCCTATTCATTAAAAACTGATTTTGTAGGTTTTCAGCCTCTGACGTGTGTCTGTTGGTCATGTGAAATTGAAAAAAAACAGCAGAACATTCACTTCTCTTAAAAAAAACCACACACACAGCCTTTATATAGTTTCTGTCCTTGAGTAGCTGATGTAGCTCTTCCAGAGTTTTTCCTGTACATCATGAAATGGCAAGCCCAGCCCTTATTCCCACTCTCTCTTTGATTATTGGGCAGTTGGCCTTAGCTCTCTCTCATGTAGATGAGCAGGATCTAGAGTTGGAATGTTCATGAAAGATTTGTTCAAGTGTACTAGTTCTTTTGGGTGAATGAACTGTACTGAATCACTTACCGTAACTGAATGAATCACTTAGGAAATAGCGGCCATTTCATCCCCCGCTTCCGAATTACGTCATTGACTGGTAGCTCTCCTAGCCTTATACAGCCTATTACAGCCTTGCAAATCTGGAGCTCCGGAAGGAGCTGCTTTTATTGGACGAGTCGTTCACGAAAGGCTCCTCCTGCCTGGCCTGCAGGAACAGGAAGTAACAATGGCTGAATTCAACATGATGAAATGAAACAGCGAAAGTGATTTTAAAGTGAGAAATATATCATTTTGTTGCTGAATCTGTTTTATATGACACACACATCTGCTCCTTTAAAAGTTTTTAGTTGACTCAGTTCAATAGCTGAAAAAAATCACGCATGATCTGCCCAAAATGCACCACAAAGCTTTCCACATAGACAATGAATGGGGAGTGCCAGAGCAGAATAAAACACCAGGAGTGGTTTTCTTTCAAGTATGCGCTCTCTGATCTCACCTTGTTCTCTGTTTACACTTCATGGTAAAATCTATAATATGACAATAAGAGGAACAATGAGGAAGCTTAAAGGCGAGGTAACGGCATACAGTATATGAGCTCTGATTGAGACAGCTGCTTAAACTGCTGGAATCGGACTTAGCAAGGCTAAGAACATGATCCAGATCAGTTCAAACGACTTAACATATCATAATAAAACCTGCGGTCATATCTATCAATTGTCAAGCAAACCTCTAAAATGCCAGACTCATAAAAGGTGTCTGTGTAACTGGGGCAAAAGCTCCCTAAACAACAGAACTCTTCGTTTGGGTGATGCACCTCAGTAAGGAAGAGTAGGCAGTAGTGTTTAAACAAGGTTTATTACCAATCACTGTCAGGCTATGTACAGGAGTGGCGTTAAGTTTACAATTGCTGTTTTTTTTAAAGTTATCCTTTAAAAAAACAACAATAAAACACCAAAACAAAACATGCAATAATAATAACATGCAACAAATCAACCTGTAAAAAAAACAAAAAGGAAAACAGCAAATTCAGTTAAAACAAATAAAATGCATAAACCCTCCCCCCCCCAGAACTAAAATAAAAGGGTTAAATATGCTCTCAAAATAATCCAGCATAATAATAATAATCCGTTACATCTGTTTACCATGTTTACACACACAGCACGAATCCAAGCCGCCTTGCCGGGCTGCTGATTCATACAGCAGCCTCCTGCACATTGTCAGTACATGAACATGTACTGAGGAGTAGAAACCGACACAGCTGCTGATTCGTACAGCTGCTGATTCGTACAGCTGCCTCCTGCACACTTCTCAGTACATGAACGTGTACTGTGGAGCAGAGATGGTGTTCTGCCATTTCACCATACTTATCAGAACGGCCATACCCTGGGTTACTATGCTCACGTGGCATGCGCGCGCATACGTATTAACAGGAAATATGCTTCCGCTCATAATTTCAGCATATGATACAGCTGACAGAAACAGCTGATGGCGCTGCGCCATGATTGGCTGATCCAAAAATGTGGCGCGTTTTCACTGTGTGCCTATTCATACATATTATATATATTTCCTGCTGTTAAAAATTACTCAATACAGCTGATGGAAGGTAAACAATTATGTAATGTTAGTGGCATATTTGCAGCGCAACTGATTCTGACAAAGTATGCTAAACCAATAGCTACAGTTTGTCTATCGGTTTGCCATAGGAGTGTAGTATTCTGATAAAGTATGGTAAAATGGCAGAACACCAGCACACCAGCTGCTGATTTGTACAGCAGCTGCCTCTCTCAAGTTCTCATCAGTTTAGTCAGTGAGCGTAGTGAAGAGCAGGAGCGATCCCCGCCCGCTCAGTTCAGCCCCGTTTTTCAATTCAGTGAGCGGCAGGCAGTTAGAGCTCCAGCACAGCACTGAGTGATTCGGTGTACGAAGCTTTAGAATGGATTTTTTAAGTGAACGAACTAAAGTGATTCAGTACATTTTAGTGAACTGTGGCTCCCATCACTAGCGGGATCCTAATGGCGCTAGCTTCAGAGCTAACAGTGCTACTAGGACGTTAGCCTGTCAAGCGTGGTTTGTATTGTTATTTTCTTTTGATTTCAGTCACCCTAATAGACAGTGCATTTTTCATTAATCCACAGCTAATATCTCGTGTCATTCTGGCTTATTATCAGAGCTCCTGAGCCATTATCTGAGTAACAGTTTCATTTTCAAACTAGTTTACTCTCCAGTATTGATACTTTTACTCTGGTGATGACTAGGGATGGCCAATACCAGCATTTTTCCTTTCGATATGATATCATTAATTTATGGGACTTTTTTTCGATACCAATACTTTTTGCCCCTTAAAGGAAAATCACATGATTGCAGTTTAATTAACAACTTTATTGCAAGTGCAATATGAAATATGAATAAAACTCATGAACATAAATACTTGAAAGAAATGCTTATAAAATGATAATAAAACAGAACAATGAGCAATGTAAATAAAAAATGATTTTTTTTCAATTATAATAAAAATAAGACTTAAAATGACTGCAAAATTAATTCAATTGCTTAATTTGGTGAAGATTCTCAGCCATCCATGTGGGTAAGTATGGTGTATGAAAGCTCAGTCAAGTCAACTGGAGTCAAGTATTTTTTTTACTTCTGAAATGTTTCACCATTCATCCAAATTCTATGGTAATACCAAGCAGGATATCTTCTTCTTTTGGCTGCTCCCTTTAGGGGTCGCCACAGCGAATCATTTGCCTCCATCTCTCCCTACCCCTTGCATCTTCCTCTGTAACACCAACCCTCTCCATGTCCTCCTTCACTACATCCATGAATCTTCTTTGTGGTCTTCTTCTTTTCCTCCTGCCTGGCAGCTCCATCTTCAACATCCTTTGTCCAATATATCCACAATCCCTCCTCTGCACATGTCCAAACCATCTCAGCCTTGCCTCTCTTACTTTGTCTCCAAACCACTCGTGAGCTGTCCCTCAGATATACTCATTTCTAATTTTGTCCCTCCTAGTCACTCCCAATGAAAATCTTAGTGTCATAATTCCTTGGGCTGCACGGTGGCGCAGTGGTTTAGCACTGTGGCAGCACAGTTTTACCCTCGGCCGGGGGATCGCGGGGATCATGAGATCGTGGGTTCGATCCCAGCCCCCGACCAACAGTGAGCTGTGTGGAGTTTGCATGTTCTCCCCGTGTTGCGTGGGTTTACTCCGGGATTTCTCCGGTTTCCTCCCGCATACCAAAAACATGTAGGTTTAGGGCGCTCGCACACGCAGCGACCAGCAGCCGGTGGCTTGTCACCAGACTGCAAACCAAATCTACCTACGGGTACAAATAAGTAAAAAAAAAAAAAAAAAAAAAAAATTCCTTGTGCGCCATTACACGGCGTACGAGGGAAAGAATGAAAACCCAAATTGCGTGAGTAGAAAGTGCCATTTATTAAATTAAACCACAAAATAACCAGTTCAGATTGACCACATAAATACAGGAGGTTGAAATGATGAGACTGGGCCACCAGACATACAGGGCGCCTCCCGGATGCTCAACAGCCCGGTGACGGGAATGCCTAATGCTGCAGTGCAGCTGACGGCACAGAAAGAAAGGCAAATATAACTTACCGAGCTGGAGCGAGCTGGCGCTGTTCCGTGCAGTCTGGTGGATGAAGGAGAAAAGCAGGGCCAGCCGTAACACCAAGGGATTAACTGTGCCCTTCAGAGGTAAAGTGGGCTATCCCACATTTTTAACCCCTACTCTCTTATTGTTGTGAATATGTGATTTAAATATATTTTCATATTTATTTATTCACACCTTGAAGGTAATTATAGGGGGTAACTTTTTAATGATATAGGCACACTGATTTTTTGAGAATATTTCAACTTTAGAGCTCATTTTCTCAAAATAATGGTTTTGTGGGATAGCCCACTTTACCTCTGAAGGGCACAACTGTACTTAAAGTGACTGGCTGGACGACAAAACGGTAGTGAACACCAATATGTGGAGAACTCGCTGCCAAATATGGAGGTGAATGCTCCGACAATCTCTTTCCACAAATGCAGCGAATAAATACTTCAGAGCTAACAAGGGAAGAAGAGATTGCTGGTGCGAGGAAGCGTGGGCTGAACCTGATTGAACCTGGTGTGTAAAAGTGCATGTATGCGTGTGCAAATGGGAGTGAATGGAGAGTCTGTGTGTGCGCGTGTATGTGTGTGGGAACACCCATAACGTGAAACAGCTGATGGCACTGACAAGAGGGGGGAGGCGTGCCCAAGCTGTCAGAAAGCGAAGGACCCAAACAGCTTCTCTGACGCGCCAGAAGGAAAATAGGGCAAGCATAACAATAAATCAGAACTGGGTTTGGAACAGCCAAACCCAGATTCATGACACTTAGTATCTTCAACTCTGCCACCTCCAGCTCCATGTTCTGTCTTTTTGTTAGCACCTCCGTTTCCAAACCATACATCATAGCAGGCCTCACTACCGTCTTGTAAATCTTCCCTTTCACTCTTGCTGCTACCTTTTGTCATGTGTCTTATTTCTAGGTTTTACATATCTGTTTGTTTGATTTTGTTAGTTTCTGTCTATATTTTGGTTTGTGGACACTTATGCCTCCTCTTTCGCAGACGACCCCCACAAGCTGGTCACAGTCTGCACTTCTGTCACTTCAGCTGTGAGCAGTCAGTCTAATTAGGTCACCTGCTTGCTCAGCAACTCACACGTGCGGCTCATTTTCCCCTCATGTATTTAAGCACTGCTTGTTCATTGTCTCTTTGCGGCAACATTAGACTGTTTGGAGTTTAATGGACTTTATTCCTCCAAGTCTACTTCTCTTCTCCTCCAGAGCTTCTCTGGCTCTGGAGTGCCACTCGTTGTAAGTTGCACTTATTTGCCTTTTTGTCTGTTCAGCACCGTTTTGGAATTTTGTTCTCTTTGTTAATAAATGTCACATTGCAGTTCAGCGCTTGGGCCTGTCTTTCTGCCCTGAAAGGGTCAATTCATGACACCTTTCTGTCACAAATCACCCCAACACTTGTCTCCACCCACCCCACCCTGCCTGCACTCTCTTCTTCACCTCTCTTGTGCATTTTCTATTGTTTTGGATGGTTGACCCCAGGTATTTAAACTCAACTACTTTCACTACCACTACTCCTTTCATCTTCACCATTGCACATGCCTCCCTCTCATTCACACTCATGTATTCTGTCTTGCTTCTACTGACTTTCATTCCTCTTCTCTCCAGATCATACCTCCACCTCTCCAGGTTCTCTTCCACCTGCTCTCTACTCTCACTGCAGATCACAATGTCTTCTGCAAACATCATGGTCCACGGAGACTCCTGCCTGACCTCATCTGTCAGCCTGTCCATCACCATGGCATATATGTGTAATTTTTTTCACAGTGCAATTTTTTAAATTTTAATTTTATTATTTATTTATTTACTTATTTATTTATTGTGTTTTTACACTATTATTTTACAAACTTAAATGGTGCTTATTTTGTTTATTTTTCAAAATTATGCTGCTTGGTATCACCATAGAATTTGGATGAATGGTGTAACAATTCAGAAGTAATACTTCTGCCGCCTGCAAAGCTGCTGAGCTTACTCTGCGTGGGAGTCAGTGAGTCCCTGACTGAGGCTGTGCAGTGCACAGCGAGTCTTTGGCTCTGACATCTGATAGGCTGCCATAATCATGTGACACGGCAGACCATCTCTAAAATGTGCCTGGGCTGGTTTTTCACTGGTTTTCACACATGAATTTAATGCCTAAAACTCTCAGAAGTGAAAACAAATTGCATGTTTTGTATTAACACGGTGGTATTGCAATATTCAAAAAATTATCAACTCCAAAATATTGACCAGCTGGCATCAAAGTATCAATACTAGAGTATCGATATGCCCATCCCTCCTGAGGACAGAATTTCAAGGCTGATTAGCTATCAGAACCATCTCCCTCTGAAGGCATATTCACATGTTTACATTAACTTTACATGTATTTGTACCATGTGAAAAATTACCTCAGCCCAGGGCAGCTAGCTGAAGGTAGCAGTGTAGCCATTCACTCATTCCTGAGTGTTTCTGTGCTTATTGTGCTCCGGGGACTGACATATCCTATAAACCACTGAAACCACACACACCTGTCAACCAGTGGTTCAAAGATTTTTTTTGTCAATACTTCTATATGTACAGGGCATACAGGCGAATTGAAATGCTGTTTCTCTCTCTCTCTTAATGGTGTGCGCAATATATAAGAAAAGGAATAAGGATGAAAAACAAGCATTACTTGCATTACTTTATTCATTCTTTGATACAAATTTGCATTAGTTGGTTCAGGCTTGTTACCCAAGCCTAGCCAGCTAAGATTAGTGATGGGGGGGGGGGGGGAACTGCAGCTCTTGAGGATTTTAAGAAACGTGCACTGAATGAAACGAGCTGTTCTGAGTAAGGCTACAAAAGACGATTCACAATGATGCTTCTATGATTAAACAATTTCGAAAAATTTGACCAAAATACTGTATGTGACTTCCGGTTATGGCGGCCACGTAGGAAGACGTGTTTCACACTGCTCTGCTTGTAAAACTAAAAATTTTACTAAAACTCTCTCAATTGGAACAAAAACCCATCCCAGCGTTTTGGCGTGGATATGGTAAAGACCAAGGTTGGAAAATCAGGTGGAGGAAAAGGCAACTCGACAAAACAAGCAAAACTAACAGACTTCCACGCTCAAGGCGAGGCAGGGAAAACTCCAGAGGCAATGGCGGAGGATGGAGCCAGCGGCGGAGCGGGAACTGCTGGGGAGGGGACAAGCATAGTGCTCGCTGCCATCACCTCCATGAGAACAGAGTTTTCGTCTAAATTTGACGGGATTACAGCAGCGATAGAAGGTATGAGGAAAGAAATAAACGATTGCATGGTGCAAATGTCGCAGGCGGAGCTCCGAATATCAAGCGCTGAGGATGACGTCACCAGCCTGCAAATTAAGCTGCAAACACTGGAATTAAAATGGAAACGTCTGGAAGATAACGTCCTAGACTTGGAATCCCGCTCGCGACGGAATAATTTGAGGCTGGTGGGCCTCCCGGAGGGAGCGGAGGGACGGGACCCATGTTCCTTTTTGGAAAAGTGGATTCCAGAAGCACTGAATAACGCGGTTCTGCAGTCATTGGTCGTTTTAGAGAGAGCTCACCGAATCGGCCCACCGAGAGATAATAAGACACCACCGAGGACGCTGATTATGATGTTCCTCAACTACAGAGACAAGATGATGGTCACCAATGCTGCACGAGCTAAAGGGGAAATTAAATACCAGGACCAACAGGTGCAGTTCTACCCAGACTTCGCCACAGGAATACAACAATTAAGGAGGCAGTTCGACCCCACAAGCAAAGAGCTGCGCAACCTCGGGATTCGTCATGGAGTGATTCATCCGGCAAGACTGCTGGTCACATATAAGGGGAGAACCCACACCTTCAAGACCCCTCAAGAGGCGCAGGAGCTCATTAAGCAGATCCAAAAGGAGACTGGTGGGAGCTAAGCATGAACATGACAAAGGTAGAACATTTAAGCATTTGTACAGGCATCTGATTGATCTGAAACATATAACATGTCTACAAAATACAGACTGTATTTAAAAAAAAAAAAGTTATGATGTACAGCGTTGCTATAAAACTTTGAGAGGAGAAAGAGAGAGTGGTTTGACTGATCCTCGCAGGTGTGGAACGGTCATTAGCTATAACGGGAGACGGAATTTTTTTGATTTTGGGGGGATTACCACGAATGTGGGGAAAGGGAATTTTGTTTAGTTTGTAGGATGAATGTTCCATCATCCATGTTTTTGCTTCTCTGTAAGAGTATGTTCACATTGCAAGGTAATCTCAAACTCATTACTGATCATAGATCAAAGCGTTAACCTTAATTTAACTTCATGGAATTGCAGAGGTCTACAAAATCTTAAAAAACTTAAACAAGTTATGAATAAAATAAAAGACATAGATTCAAAAATTGTATTTTTACAAGAAACTCATCTAATAGAGGAGGATGTAAAAAGAATTAGGAGAAGATGGCAAGGTAATGTGTTCACCTCATCATTTTCATCCCGAGCTAGGGGAGTTATGATTCTCATACATAAAACAGTCCCATTTCAAGTGAAAAATGTAATTGGAGACAAATTTGGAAGATATCTAATCATCCAAGGATCTTTGTTATTAGAAAATATAAATCTGGTGAACTTATACAGCCCCAATATTGATGATCAAAACTTCTTTGTTAATTTATTCCTTACTTTATCATCACTTACAGGGCAACATATAATAGCAGGGGATTTTAATTGTACATTGAATCCCAGTATAGACAGATCAACAGGACTGGACTGTACGCACAATGGATGTAGGATGACCATTAATCATTTTATGAAAGAATTGAGATTGCTAAATATATGGAGAGAAATGAAACCACAAGTCAAAACCTATTCTTGTTATTCTAATACCTATAAGACATTCTCACGTATAGACTACTTTTTGATCTCTACAGAATTAAGGTCCAAGATTCAAAACTGTTTCTATGATAACATTGTGATCTCTGATCATGCACCCTGCTGTCTAATATATGTAGATAAGAAATTGACAAAGGATCCAGGTAGGTGGCATTTTCAGCATAAATGGCTTCAGGATGAGGAATTTATTAAGTACATAGAAAAACAGATAGATGAGTTCTTTGATATTAATACTACACAAACAACGGCATGTATAAAGTGGGAGGCTTTCAAAGCTTTTATTAGGGGGCATATTATTAGTTATACAGGTTCAAAATCTAAGAAGACCCAAGAGGAGAGAGTCCAATTGGAACGTAAAATAAAAATTCTTCAAGGAAAAAGTGTATGCAGGAAGTAACCCACAGTTAGAGAATGAATTACTGATTCTGAGAGCAGAATATGACAAAAAATCAGCGAATAGAACTGCCTCGAGTCTTCTAAGATTGAAGCAAACTTTTTATGAACAAGGTGAAAAATCAGGAAAATTATTGGCATGACAAATTAAACAATTAGAATTTAAAACACCAATTACCAGTATTATAAGTAACGGACAGGTAGTTATAGATCCTTTAGAAATTAATAGTGCCTTTAGAGATTATTATGAAAAACTATATGATACAAAAAATGAAACTGACTTAACAAAACTGAATGGGTTTTTGGGTGGATTATCTATACCGTGTATTCCAAATGAAAACAGGGAGATACTGGAGTCTAAAATTAGTCAAGAAGAAGTTGGGCAAGCCATTGATAATATGAAATCAAGAAAAAGAGCAGGACCAGATGGTCTTCCAGTCGACCTCTATAAAAAATTTAAGAATAAATTAATAAAACCACTTTTGGAAATGGTTTTAGAAGCATTTCAAAATGGTAATTTACCACCATACATGAATAATGCCTTAATTATACTGTTGCCAAAACCAGGTAAACCCCCTAATAAATGTGAAAATATGAGACCAATAAGCCTATTAAATGCTGATCTTAAAATAATCTGTAAAATTTTAGCAAAACGACTACAAGAAATATTACCAAATATTATTAACCGAGATCAGAATGGCTTTATAATGGGAAGACAAGGCTTCCATAATGTAAGAAGACTATTTAATATTATTTATTCCAATAAAGAAGCACCGGATACAGCTCTCCTATCATTGGACGCCGAAAAGGCCTTTGATAGGGTCGAATGGCCCTATCTTTTTGAAGTTCTACAAAGGTTTGGACTTGGAAATAATTTCATAAAATGGGTTCAGATAATATACAATAATGCTACAGCAGAAATCCTAACAAACAGCAATATCTCAAAATCAATAAAAATCAATAGAGGATGTGGACAAGGCTGTCCACTTTCACCTTTATTGTTTACTATGGCAATTGAACCTTTAGCGATGGCAGTATGTTTACATCCACAAATATATGGAATTAAAGTAGGACCAACAGAACATAAAATCTCCCTGTATGCCGATGACATAATTTTGTTTAAGTCGAATTTTAAAAAATCAATTCCGACCTTGTTAAATTTAATAAAGAACTTTGGGGAAATATCAGGATATAGAATAAATAAAACAAAATCTTCAATATTAATGCTAAATGAGACCCAGAGAAATCACCCAGCTCCTGAGGTAAATCAATTCAATGTTGTAAATCAGTTTAAATATTTAGGAATTCAAATTTTGCCTAAGCTAGAATCAGTCACCAGTGTCAACTATGAAGCCTTAATGACAGATATTAATGAGTTACTTCAGAGATGGATGTCACTACCAATGTCGATGATCGGGAGAATTAATATACTTAAAAGTAATATCTTACCAAAAATACTTTATTTATTTCAAAACATTCCTTTACCACCACCTTCAGATCTATTCTCAAGAATTAAAAAAAAGTTAGTGGAATTTATATGGAACAATAGGAAGGCTAGATTACGTTTGTCCTTACTATATTTACCATTTGATCGTGGAGGTCTGAAATGTCCAAACTTTATGTTGTATTACTGGTCAGCACAACTGAGGTCTATGACATATTATTTTTCATCAAATGATCTTCCTCACTGGACTGAAATGGAATCATACAATTTACCTTTATATCTTCCCTTATTCATATACTCAGACTAGGCTAAAAAATTACAGAAACAAGTTAAAAATCCAATTGTAAAGCACATGATCAAAATATGGTGTGAAACCAAAAAATATTTAAAAGAACCACACTTACTGTCACAATTTAGCCCAATATGGGGTAATCAATATTTTACATCAGGGAGAGCGGATGCTGTATTTAAAGTATGGAATTTAAAAGGGATTCAAAAGATTCAAGACTTATATTTGTCACGCTCAGATAACATGATGTCTTTTGAAGAACTGAGGATTAAATTCAATCTTAATAGAACACATTTTATTAAATAACTTCAGCTTAGAAATTTTATTCGTTCAAATCAAAATAATGCTCTCACCCAACCTACTTATTCATCCTTGGAAAAAATTTTGACGAAAGATAGTAAGAGAAAGGGTATTATTTCAGAGTTTTATAACTCATTGACACAATTCTCAAGTGAAAACTCACAGAAAAGACTGAATTATTGGAAAGAAGACCTGCAAATTGAAATTTCAGAGGAACAATGGGAAATGGCTTGTGCAGGAGCTCAAACCAAATCAATAAATGTACGTCTTAAACTGATACATTTCAAATGGTTAATGCAGATGTATGTTACACCAGTGGAATTAAATAGATATAACAAAAACATACCAGATACATGCACAAAACCGGAGTGGTGGCTCAGTTGGTAGAGCATCTGCCCCACACCTGGGAGGCAGGGGTTCAAATCCTGGCCGGGTCATGCCGAAGACCATATAAAAGTGGAACTTCCTGCCGTCCAGCTTGGTGCTCAGCAATAACGGAATGGAGGAGGGAAATTTGTAGCGGTGCCTTGCATGGCAGCAGCCCTCTGATTCTGCACTTGGGGTGTGTGTGTGATTAACACAGTAGATAGGTAAAACACAATCTCGTTCTATGATTGGTTGTACAGTTGAATGACAATAAGGGTGGAAAAAAAATGTATGGTGTGGAGTGTGTAATTGACTAGGCAGATTTGTCTCAAGGCAGTTTATTACACGTCTCCAACATGAGCATAGTGGAAAGAGGACATTTCAGAAAAAACTCGTCCCTTATATACCCAGGTCTCCCCACAGTTCACAAGTCACATTCCGTTCACACCAAAGGTAACTTTGCATTTCCTCTTTAATCCCTTAGCATCCCTCTCACAGTCTTTGGCCCACAAAGGATCCTCCAAGCAGTCTCTTGCATATAAAAGATTACACTTTCACAGCTTCCTGTTATCTCCAAGGAAACTCTGCACTTTGTTCTCATCTAAGATGTGAGGCATTATGCGAGGCATTAAGTAAGTCACATGTGTGGCTACAATGGAAAGTAAAGGAACCCTATTTCACTGTTTATGGGAATGTAGAAAAATCAGGATGTTTTGGGAAGAGGTGAGGGTAACAATTGAAAAAATAATTTCAAAACAAATCACATTGAACCCTAAACTGTTTTTGTTGGGTCTGTATCCAGAAAAACATAACTTTAATAAGAGTGAAAGAGCATTCATAGACCTCGGTTTGCTTAATGCCAAAAAATGTATTGCACTACTGTGGAAAAAGACTCATAGACCAGATGTGACTCAGTGGTTAAGACAGATGTTAACAAACCTTCCACTAGAAAGAATAACATACATACTGAAATTAAAGGAAAATTTGTTTGAGAATATATGGAGACCTTTCATTGATTGTGTAAAGAAATTAAACATAACTTCTGAAGAAGAAGGTGAATGATATGTGTGGACCTTGCAAATTCCAAACTGGTGAATGTAGTGTAACGTTGGGGCCATGTTAAGGGGGGCAGGGATTTCCCAGCATGCTTTGCCAGTTGAAAACGTTATGTGTGTGTAACCGTGATTTAAACGGAGGTCTGGGAGAATGACCTCCCCTCCTGCCTGTGCTCAGAGTGTGTGAAAAATAAATCCCGTTGATCACAACCATCTGCTCCATTTTCTTTGTGTAAACCTTGCATACGTCACACTGGTGTCAGGAGTGGGATGGAGCAAATGGAAGCTAGGATCAGAATGGAGATCCAGCAGCTGGAGCAGGCCATTGCTCAGCTGATGATGGACGATGGGACCGAGACACCACCACCGGGAGCCCGGAGCCGGGACGAACGAAGCGGCGGATCTGACGGGGCCAGCGCACCCCGCCTCCTGTCTTTTTCAAGACAGAGCAGAGCAAACATTCCACCCTTCTCAGGACAGCACGGGCTGGCGACCCCACGGCGATCAAGGGTGGCAATCGATCAGGAAACGACCACCCCACCTGTTCGACAGCGGGCCAAGATTCCCCGTTTCAACGGCGAAGCCACATTGGATGACTACCTGACACAGGTCGAGCTGACTGCGGTGCTGAACGGCTGGTCGCCAGAGGAAACCGCCGTAAAGGTCGCGCTGGCCTTGGAAGGGAAAGCCCTCTGCACGCTCTCTGATCTCCGGCCCGAGGAGCACCACAGCTGGCCAGCACTACAAGGGGCGCTCCAGAGACGATTTGGGAGAATAGCGGATGCTGAGCACACCCAAGAACAACTGACCCACCGCCGCCGGAACCACCAGGAAAAACTAGGAGCCTATGCTGCAGACATATGGCTGTTAACCCAGCGCAGCTACCCAGATTTCGCGCCGGAGGCAGTAGAGAAGCTCGCCCTCCGGAGTTTCATCCAAGGTCTCCGCCCGGCCCAGTTCCAGAGCCACGTACGGCTCCACGCCGCGAGCGACTGGAGGACTGCAGTGGCAGAAGCAGAGCGGGCAGAGCCGCTAATAAATCGCACCGCTGAAGCAGCAACGCACAGCCGAAGAACCTACCAGGCTACGATGGAGAGCGAGGGGGAGGAGGAGGAATTACGGCAGACCACGGCGGCGCGTCCACGGAGAAGATGGCCTCGGCGGCGCGAGGAAGGGTGCTTCCGCTGCGGAGAGATGGGACACATCGCGCGATACTGCCCCGCACCCACCCCACGACAAACCGGCCCCTCGCCGGCGTTAAACTAGAGCGAGGTGGCGTGAACGGGGGCAGGCCACCTCCAGCAGATGTTTCCCCCGAGGAGCCAGCACCGCGCGTGGGCCGAGTTGGACACTCTCCAGGGATCTATCTACAGTGCAGCTTGGGGAAGACGTCGATCCGGGCCCTGATTGACACCGGCTCTACAATCTCCTTGGTTCGACCCGGTGTGCTGCCGGGCACAAGCAAGACGGCTCCGTGGGGGTGGGAACCCACCGAGCGCTGCGTCACCACAGCTACCGGTGAGCGCGCCCGACTGAAGGGGCGGAGAGTGCTGGTGGTGGGGGTGGCCGGTCAGAACATAAGACACCCGTTCTGGCTGGCTGACATCCAAGACCCCTGTATTATTGGACTAGACCTGCTCACAGCCTGGCGTGCCAAGATCGACACCGCCGGACCTTCCCTCCAGCTGGGAAACCGGACCATCATGCTCCACAGCAGAACCCAGGGAAGGGACACGGGGGCACGCGCAATCGAGGGATCGCCAAGACAGACCGGACCAGGCAGGCCACTGCGAGGACTGGACACGATGACGTCACCAGCGCGGACAGAGGGAGCACGAGCACACACAGGGACAGCAAGGGGAGGGGTCAACGTGTCAGCAGAGACGCAGCAGGCGGTGGAGGAATTATTTCAGCGGAGCTGCAGCGGGCTGGACCCGGAACAGAGACGCCAGCTGCGGGAGCTATTGGACTATTACGTGGGTGTTTTCGCAGCGAAGGATGAGGAATGCGGCCGGACCGGGTTGGTGCAGCACGAGATCGACACCGGTGAGGCCAGGCCGATTCGACTCCGCCCACGCCGGCTGCCCTTTTCAAGGCGGGCAGCGGCAGAACAAAAAGTGCGAGAAATGCTGGAGGCAGATGTCATTGAGCCCTCCAGCAGCCCCTGGGCGGCGCCTGTGGTGCTGGTCAAGAAGGAGGACGGGTCGTGGCGGTTCTGTGTGGATTACCGACACTTGAACGGCGCCACCAGGAAAGATTCCTACCCCCTGCCCCGCATCAATGACGCACTGGACCACATTGCCGGCTCCAGCTGGTTCAGCTCGCTGGATCTACGCAGCGGCTATTGGCAGGTAGAGCTGTCACCCGAGGCCCGCCAAAAAAAAGCCTTCTCCATCGGGCAGGGACTGTACCAGTTTAATGTGATGCCGTTTGGACTCTGCAACGCTCCGGCCACCTTTGAGCGCTTGATGGAGCGAGTGCTGGCTCACGTGCCCCGGAGTCGCTGCGTTGTTTACCTGGATGACCTGCTGGTGCATGCAGCTGATTTTGACAGCGCCCTGTCAAATCTCCAAGAGGTGCTGGGAGCCATCCAGCAGGCGGGGCTACGGTTACACCCTAAGAAATGCCACCTGTTCTGGCGGGAGACCACCTTTTTGGGCCACGTCGTCAGCGCAGCGGGGGTCGCCACCGACCCGGAAAAAGTGGCAACAGTGAGAGACTGGCCAGTGCCGCGGAACGTTGGAGAACTGAGGAGTTTTCTTGGATTGGCCTCCTATTATAGGAGGTTTGTGAACGACTTCGCCACCATCGCCAGCCCGCTGCATCAGCTGACGCAGAAAGGACGCACGTTCCAGTGGAGTGACAGCTGTGCTGCTGCTTTCTGCCAGCTTCGCGCAGCGCTCATCAGAGCCCCCGTCCTGCGGTATCCTGACCCGAACCGCCCTTTCATCGTGGACACGGACGCCAGCAACCAGGGCATCGGGGTGGTGCTATCCCAGGAGGGAGAACATGGAGAGCAGGCAGTCGCTTTCTTCAGCCGCACTCTCAGCAGAGCCGAGAGGAATTACTGTGTGACTCGCAGAGAGCTGCTGGCTGTCATCCAAGGACTGCGTCATTTCCGCCCGTATGTGTACGGGGGGAGGTTCCAGCTCAGGACGGACCACGCTTCCCTGACCTGGTTGTTAAACTTCAAAGAACCGGATGGACATTTGGCGAGGTGGCTGGAGGCACTGCAGGATTATAATTTCCAGATTGTGCATCGGGCAGGCCGCCTCCATGCCAACGCTGATGCGCTGACTCGGCGCCCTGTGCGACAGAGGAGTGTCGTCACTGCCAACGGGCTGAAGATCGGGACCAAACCGCCCCACGGGCTGCCGCTCTCCGAGCCGCTGCGAGCAGGAATCACGCAGCGACACACAGCCCCTCCTCAGATGATCAGGCAGTTCTCCCCAGCGATGATGTCACAGAGGTTCTTGGCACGCAGCAGCTGCAGAGCGAGCAGGACAGAGACCCGGTCATTTCGCGGGTTCGGCAGTGGCTGGACGCAGGACAGCGGCCCGCCTGGGAGGTTGTGTCACCGCTGGACCCAGAGACTAAGGACCTGCACTCCCAGTGGGCCAACCTCCGCTGCCACGAGGGCGTGGTGTATCGGCAGTGGCAGACTCCAGCTGGGCAGCGGCACGTCTGGCAGCTGCTGGTTCCTCGTCGACTCCGGCCCAAAGTACTCCAGCTTGTTCATGGGGCGGTAGGAGCGGGCCACTTCGGAGTGACAAAGATGCTGCAGCGCCTTCGGGCCCGGTTCTACTGGCCCAGTTGTCATCAGGACGTGGAGCTCCACGTTCACCGCTGCGACACATGCACAGCTCAGAAGGGACCAACTCAGCGATCCCACGCTCCCCTGCAGCAGTACCGGGTGGGAGCACCGATGGAGCGAGTGGGAGTGGACATCCTGGGCCCTTTCCCGACCACGGACCGGGGGAACCGCTACGTGCTGGTCGCGATGGATTATTACCTCCGCCAGGCCGAAAAGGCCAGGAGGAGGTTATGTTTTTGCCGGGGTTTGTCTGTGTGTTTGTCTGTCTGTCTGTCTGTCTGTCTGTTTGTCTGTTGGTTAGCAAGATAACTCAAAAAGTCTTGGACGGATTTCCATGAAACTTTCAGGCGTTGTTGGAAATGGTACAAGGAAGAACTGATTAAATTTTGGGGGTGATCCGGTTCACCGTCTGGATACAGGAATTTTTTAAAGCATTTTTCAACACTGTGACATACAGCCATTTTCAACATGTGCGCAGGCGCAATGGAGGGCGCTGGTCGTCGTGTCTGCAACACAAACTCCGCGCTCTTCAACGTTTTAGGCACAAAAGCACACGGAAAACACTGCTGGCCTGGGCCCGCCAGCGTGCCTGTGTTTGCGCGCAACTGCAAAACCTCACACGGCCAGCTGTCCGCCGACGGATTCTTTGGCAGAAATTCCCCGGCCAGCCATAGGCGCTGCACATTTGGCAGAAATTCACCGGCCAGCCATAGGCGCTGCGCAAAAACGAGCTCTCTGCCGGCGAAGCTTCTAAATTCTCCTTTGCCGCGGAGCGCAACCCCAAAATAATATAATATAAAACCCACGGCAACCTGTCTACCCAATTTGCATCCGTCAGTGGAGGACATGGACACAACAGCAACACTTCAGTTTATTACCTCCGCCAAGGAGGCAATGCTTTTACTACTGAACCACTAATCCTATCACTATCACATTGATTGTCATTGATTAATTGTGTGTTTATTGCACTGTCCCTGTCAAATAAACAAATAATCATTGTGAATCCAATTGCTAGTCATATGTTTACATGCTCAAGGAATCTGAAAACGTACACACAAACACTGTATGGGGGGAATTGTGGCGCTCGGCGGAGGTCTGCGCTCTCCGAGTGCTTTTCTAGTTTCACTAAGTGGCCAGAGGCGTACGCGGTCCCGGATCAGAGCGCCGCTACGACGGCATCAAAGCTGGTGGATGAAATGTTCTGTCGGTTTGGCGCACCGGAGGAGCTGCACAGCGATCAGGGTCGGAACTTCGAGGCGGAGGTCTTCGGAGAGGTCTGCAAACGGCTGGGCATCCGGAAGACCCGGACCACCCCACTGCATCCACAGAGCGACGGCCTGGTCGAACGATTCAACCGGACCCTCACCACCCAGCTCGCTATCCTAGTGGACCAGCGACAGCGAGACTGGGACCTGCATCTGCCTTTTGTTTTGTGGGCGTACCGGACGGCAGCTCAGGAATCTACCCGGTGCACCCCTGCGGCGCTCATGTTTGGACACGAGCTGCGCACACCGGTGAATTTGGTATTCGGTTGCCCCCCTGAGCCGGAGGTGGAGGGAAAACCCGGATTGGATTATTTTTTTTGTTTGAAAGAACGTCTCCACACGGTGCACGAGCTGGCTCGAGAGGCCCTGGCAGCGGCAGGGGGTCAGCAGAAGCGAGTGTACGACTCCCGCTGCCAGGGGAGGGACTTTGCACCGGGAGATCGAGTCTGGGTTTTCTGCCCTGAGAGGAAGAGAGGACGATCACCGAAGCTGACGAGCCAGTGGTCGGGGCCATGCGTGGTCCTGGAGAGACTGTCAGATGTGGTGTACAGGGTGAGGCTTAGAAAAAGGGACCGGGTTGTGGTCCTTCATCGTGACCGTCTCGCCCCGTATCGGCCATCTGCACCGCTGGTGGACGAACTGGAGCTTCCATCCCGGCCCGATACCCCGACCGAGACCCAGATGGACACTAGGGGGCCTGTACGTGTTGGCCGCCGGCGCCGAAGACCGCCCCGACACCTGGATGAGTTTGTATTGGACTTTTAAATTGGACTTTAATTTTTCTGGGGACAGAAACCAGTCCGGGGGGGGGGGGGGGCAGTGTAACGTTGGGGCCATGTTAAGGGGGGCAGGGATTTCCCAGCATGCTTTGCCAGTTGAAAACGTTATGTGTGTGTAACCATGATTTAAACGGAGGTCTGGGAGAATGATCTCCCCTCCTGCCTGTGCTCAGAGTGTGTGAAAAATAAATCCCGTTGATCACAACCATCTGCTCCATTTTCTTTGTGTGAACCCTGCTTATGTCACAGTATATTATGTATTCTTATGTAATAGATTACCTAAACTAAACAGAGGAGCATTGTTGCTGACTTACTTTTGTTAATGGTTGTTGTTGTTGTTTTTAGTACATTTTTTTATTTATTTATTTTTTGTTGTTGTTAGTTTTTTTTAAATTTTTAAATTACTTTAGTGTTAGTGTCTGATTGTTTGTGCTATGTTTGTAAAAAAAAAAAAAGGTTCAATAAAAAATATTGTGACGTTTGCGGGATTCACACATAGAAAGAGGAGCAAGATGGTTGTGACGAACAGGCTTTATTTACACACCACTGACCCCAACTACCTCTGAGCCCAGAGAGGAGGGGAGGTCATTCTCCCAGACCTCCGTTTCAATCATGGTTACACACACATGATACATCTTGCCCTAATCCTGCTAAACACTGCTGGGTCATTACAACGCAGTTATAATGACACAGCAGTATAATAACTCAGTAATAGCACATTTAATACACACACACAGTAACATTTCAACTGGCAAAGCATGCTGGGAAATCCCTGCCCCCCTTAACATGGCCCCGATGTTACACTATTGTGGGAAAAAAAAATACTGTATGTTCTAAACATTCTTCTAGGACCTGTGGGAACTGTCAACATGTGGAAAAAGTGCATTAAATGGGACTTTAAGGAAACAAACTTAATAATGATCTCCAGCACCTTTTCACTCTATGGCCATTAAATGTACTTTTAACTTAAAAGTTGCAGATTTATATGTTTTATGAAAAAAGAATAAAGTAGTGAATTCACAAGAACAAAGTTGTACATTTACAAGAAAAAAGGTGATAAATTTACGAGAAAAAAGTAGTAATTTCATTAACAGATGACAATTCCCTTTCTATCAGGTTAATGGGGACAAGTCCCCTCACCCCCCCTTCATCTACGCCTGTGACTTTGCGCCTGAAATGAGGAAAGGACTCCTACAAATGTCACTATTAACCCGCCACACCGGGTATTTAGTCGGTTTTAATCCAGCAAAAATCACCCGAGCGATGCTTCACTGAGCTGCAGTGAGTTGCCACAGTGTTTTGTTTCGCTGCGTGTGCGCGTGTGTTCACGGCCCGGTAATTTCTAGGAACCTCTGTCCCGTCCCCGCGACCCGCCCCCTGCTTTTAACCCCGCAGGGACGGCGGCGTCAAGCGTTTCATGTCGGGCGGGATGAACGCAGTCGCCTTTCCCGTAAGCGGCCGGTTATGCCTGCAGCTGGGAGAGAACGCACAGCGGTCACATGACCTGTTATCTGCCCGGATACTACAGCGGTGGAGCTGGGAGGACGGAGCGGCAAAGACAAGGCGGCAGGGCCGATCAGAGCCCGCTCCCGCCCACGTCATGTGAGTCACGTATGAGTCACCGAACGTGCCAGTAAAAGCACAGCAGAGACTTCACTGGAATATCAACACACGGAAAAAAACAGAGGGTAACTTACAACCTCATACCGGAATACACGCTCTTTTTTTTTTTTAGCTGTCCTTTATGGATTACAAGGGAACGGAGGGACTTCTGGGAATCATGAAAAACTGGGATATTTCCGTAGCCCAGCTTTAAAGAAACACATTCACACCTCACATTTGGTGTCAATCAGTTGGTTACTTGCTGCATGGCTGATTTTATTACTGTGTAATTCTGGCAAATTTATTTTTATTAGCTTTTTTTTTTAGCAGATCACCCCCCCCCCCAAAAAAAGTCAAATGCAACGATGCCAAAACATAAGTTTTTACAAGTTACTGCAAGTATTAGAAAACTTAACTTTTTTGTGTTACCTGTACTTCCTGTCAGCACATTGAAAAGTACAGTGCAGCTGCAAAGTATTCACAGCGCTTCACTTTTTCCACATTTTATGTTACAGCCTTATTCCAAAATGGATTAAATCCATGTTTTCCCTCAAAATTTGACACACAATACCCCATAATGACAACGTGAAAAAAAGTTTTCTTAAGATTTTTGCAAATTTATTAAAAATAAAAAAAAAAAGCAAGAACTCACATGTACATAAGTATTCACAGCCTTTGCTCAATACTTTGTTGATGCACCTTTGGCAGCGATTGCAGCCTCAGGTCTTTTTGAATATGATGCCACAGGCTTGGCCCACCTATCTTTGGGCAATTTCACCCAGTCCTCTTTGCAGCACCTCTCAAGCTCCATCAGGTTGGATGGGAAGCGTCGGTGCACAGCCATTTTCAGATCCCTCCAGAGATGTTCAATTGGATTCAAGTCTGAGCTCTGGCTTGGCCACTCAAGGACATTCACAGAGTTGTCCTGAAGCCACTCCTTTGATATCCTAGCTGTGTGCTTAGGGTCATTGTCCTGGTGAAAGATGAACCATCACTCCAGTCTGAGATCAAGAGCACTCTGGAACAGGTTTTCATTGCTGCATTCATCTTTCCCCCTATCCCGACCAGTCTCCCAGTTCCTGCCACTGAAAAACATCCCCACAGCAGGATGCTGCCACCACCATGCTTCACTGTAGGGATGGTGTTGGCCTGGTGATGAGCAGTGCCTGTCATGAACTGGGGTTGATGGTTGCAACCCAGTTCCATGACGCTGTGGCTACTTGGTCTTTTGTGTATTTTTGCTTCCTATTTGCCATCAGGCGCTCTCAGGGAGCCTCTGGGGTTTGCTCGGCTCCCTGACAGCTGACAGCCATGCCTCCATCTCCTGCCAGTGATACCAGCTGTTTGTCATTATTATTTGTGTTTACTCCTCTGCTCTTTCATGCACGCATACACACACATACATGCATTTCCTCTCATTCTTACACTCATGCACATGCACACTCTTGCACACACACACACTCATTCTCACTCACATGCTCACATTCAAGCTCCTCTCCTGTGGAACCAGCTGCCAATCTGGATTCGGGAGTCAGACTCTATCTGTTTTTAAGAATAGGGTTAAAACCTTCCTTTTTGATATAGCCTACAATTAGGGAGGGATCATGTGTCTCTGAACCCTCCCTTAGTTATGCTGCTAATAGGTTTAGACAGCCAGGGGACCTCCAATAATGCACTGGGCTTCACTCCTTTCTTCACTCTCAATGAATTTTTTTTTTTTTTGCTGGTCATTAGCATCTGTTTGTTCTCTCCCATAGATTGAGTCCCCATCGTGCTGTTTGCTCTCTACATGTCTGTTTTTTTTCATCTTCTCTATCCCCTCAACCCCCCTCCCAGCCAGTTGCAACAGATGACTGCCCCTCCTTGAGCCTGGTTCTGCTGGAGGTTTCTTCCCGTTAAAAGGGAGTTTTTCCTCTCCACCGTCGCCAAGCACTCGCTCACAGGGGATCGCCTGATTGCTGGGGTTTTTCTGCAACTGTGGGGGTTTCCCCTACAGTTGAAAGTGCTATGAGGTAACTGAACACATTAGGAGCCTCTCTGCTCTCTCGCTGTCAGAAAGGGTATAGCGCTGGAGAAACATCGTCTTGAGCGCTTCATATTTTCCTTGGGCCGGTGGTTCCTGGAGCAGGCTCATCAACTGTTGTGTGGCGCGTGCATCCAGCGCAGCGACCACATAATAATATCTGATATTATTATGGGGCTGT
Organism: Pholidichthys leucotaenia; assembly: GCA_020510985.1. NCBI lineage: Eukaryota > Metazoa > Chordata > Actinopteri > Cichliformes > Pholidichthyidae > Pholidichthys > Pholidichthys leucotaenia. The sequence continues at coordinate 394,518,750 of CM035838.1, read as the reverse complement.
GCTCGGCTCGCTTTCCATGGCATGTCTTGGGTCACCAATGAGGAGAAAGTAGGCAGTCGAAGCAATGAGCTGGATGACACAGAAACTTTATTCCTTCTCCAACATAACTCACAGCAAAAGAGTCCCGAGTCCTTGTGCATTCCTCTTTTATCTCTTTATTTCCATGCTTCGAGACCCGGACTTCCAACCATACACATTGTTGTATGAATAAAGAATTGTGTTGCACATTAACATAACATAATGCCGGCGCTGCTCCAACACCTTCCTTCTCTCTGCGGCTCCCGCATATCTTACTCTCACCGGGGGGCACATAGAACCAACAGTCCCGTCTGATGCTCCCTGGTGACACCTCCTCATTCGGTCCATTGTCCTCCTCTTTCCTCTTGCCTTCTCTGGGTGGAGAAAACCCCCATCCCATGCCCCCACAATCTATATTTTGTGATAATTTGAAAATTAATGCATGCTAAAGGCACTAATATCAAGTTCATATCATTCCAAGGCAGTGCAACAAATTATTAATTCTTAAATCGTTAAGCCTTAGGAAGCAAACTGTTACTATTTTTTAAATTTATTATTTGTGACATTCATACAAGTGAAAACATACCTGCTGCTGTTGTGTCTGTCCTGTGTCTGTACCACTGATCACACAAACAATCCTTTAGTTTTCGGTGCATGATCTATTCGTTGCTGTTGAAGCCACAGATTTAGCTGTGCTTGTGAGGAGTCTCACACCATGAACAGCAGCAAGTACCAGAACTACGCAAAAACATTCAAAAATACAAAAACTACAAGTGCTGAAATTAGCTGCCATTTGACTGCAAAACAGGTATGTGGACTATACATTAAAACGAATTTGAAACACTTTCAAAAAGGCTATTTTAAATGCCCCACTACTCCACTCTTGACTGATTTAACACTACTTCAGCCGAAACCGGAAGTTGCCCCCATAATTGTTTCTACAGCAGCGTCCTCAGGAATTAGGCGGATAGGAAGCCAATAAAAGGAGGCCAGAACAGGAGAGGTACAGTGGCACGAAAAAGTATGTGAACCTTTTGGAATTTCATGGTTTTCTGCATTAATTTGTCATAAAATGTGATCTGACCTTCGTCTAAGTCAAGGGTATTGACATATATAATGTGCCTAAAATAATAACAAAAATTCTGAGCTTTCATGTCTTTATTGAGAACGACCATATAAACCTCATGGTGCTGGTGGAAAAAGTATGTGAACCCTTGACTTCATGATCTCACAAAGGCTAATTGGAGTCAGATGTTGGCATACCTGGATTCTTGTTAAGAAAATGAGTTTGGAGGTGTGGACTAGAGCTGCTTTGATGGATAAAAACCACTCAAACTTTCTGAGTTTGCTCCGTACAAGAAGAATACGCTTATGCGAGTCATGCCTCATCAAAAAGAGCTTCCAGAGGATCTAAGATCAAGAATTGCTGATTTACATGAAGGGGGGGAATGGTTACAAAGTGATTTCAGAGACTTTAGAAATTGACCTGTTTAGAGTTTGGCAAACGATCTACAAATGGGCACACTTTGGGACTGTGGCTACTTTACCAAGAAGTGGGTGCACAGCCAAATTGACCCCAAGAGCACAACGAAGACTCATCAATGAAGTAAAGAAACAACCACAAGTGACAGTTAAAGATTTGAAGGCATCTTTGGAACTGGCTAACATCAACAGTGGATATAAAAGTCTACACACCCCTTTTCAAATGCCAAGTTTTTGTGATGTAAAAAAATTTTTGTTTCTTCCATTAATGGGACCTATAACCTGTACAACCCAATTGAAAAACAAGCTGAAATCTTTTAAGGGGAAAAATAAAAAAAATAAAAACTTACAATAATCTGGTTGCATAAATATGCACACCCTTTTATAACCAGTGTTGGGAGTAACACGTTACAAAGTAACTGTAACTGCTACTGTAATGCCACTACTTTTGGAGTAACGAGCTGTGTGATAATAATAATAATAAGTTTATTTATAGAGCACTTTTCACAGACAGAGTCACAAAGTGCTTAACATGGTAAAAAACAAAATAAAAACACAGGCACATAAAACAGTAAAAAAAAGTAGACAGTAAAAGCACATAAAAATACAATCAACACATAGTTAATTAAAAAGCCAGGCTAAAAAGGTGGGTCTTTAGTTGCTTCTTAAAAACACCAATGGAAGGTGTAGATCTAAGTTCAAAAGGTAAGGAGTTCCACAGTCTGGGAGCAACAGCAGCAAAGGCTCTATCGCCTTTGGTTCTGAGCCTAGTACTAGGGACTACCAATAGATTCTGATGAGAAGACCTGAGAGACCTGCTGGGCTGGTGTAGAGAGCGCAGGTCACTAATATAAAAAGGCGCCTCTTCATGAATGGCTTTGTAAGTAAGAACAAGAACTTTAAAATCAATTCTATAATTTACAGGAAGCCAATGCAAGGAGGCCAAAACAGGAGTGATATGACAGAATCTACTGGACCTAGTTAGTAATCTTGCAGCAGCGTTCTGGACTAACTGTAGGCGGTGTAAAGAGGATTTGCTAAGACATGTGAAAAGAGAATTACAGAAAATGAAATTACTGTGAAATTGATGATGATGAAAGTTATGAAATTACTGTTTAAAAATTCAGTAATGTATTACAGTTACTGAAATTTGATCAGATGCGTTACTCGTTTTATTAATATGGATAGATATTTTTAGTGCAAATAAATACATACTGACCCTATGTAGCTGATGCAGCCGTCAGTCAATGTAACCTGTTGCAAAAAGCCTGTTCACTATTGAGCGGAGGAAAAGATGAAGCTACTTTGTTTTTGTGGAAATAGATTATTTTTCCTTTGTCGCAGTTAAGGACAAAAGCATATTGGTGGGTTGCAAGCTAAAGTGCTGGGTGAGATGGACTGCAGTCTTCAGAAGCGCCTGAGAACAGCAACAAGATCCGACAAAGCTAGTGCTATACTATGCTAACAACACAGTGTTAGTGGATTTATGCTATCGGAACAGCCACAGCTGGATGTAAAGTGGAAATACTCTTATCTGAACACCAACGGCTAGATTTCAAGCACAGGTATGCACCTGGACAGTTTGTAACCCAGCAAGAATTAAACTGACTGTCATGAACGCCCCTCTGGGGCAGAAGGACAGACCCACACCTTGAACTGTAATTGTGACATTTATTGACAAAAAGAACATAAAGTCCCAAAACTGTGCAGACACGGCAAAAATGCAAACAAGGAAAACTTACAGACAGTGGCGCTCCAAAGCTGAAATAGCTCTGGAGGAGATGAGGAGTAACTTGGGGAAAAAGTCCATTTAAGTCCAGTCATGAATCAATACTGCCGCAGTGAGAAGATGAGCAGGCAGTGAATAAATAGGTGAAGGCAACTGAGCTGACAGGTGACCTAATTACCTAACTGCTCACAGCTAGGGATGACAGGAGAGCAGACTGTGAGCAGCTAGAGGAGGTGTCTGGAGAAGAGAGGGCACAAGTATCAATGAATCAAAACTATATACGAAAACTGACAAGATAATAATAGCAGACATACAATACACAAAATAAATTGAGAGTCTGGGCTCTGTGGCAACACTGCTCCCAGACTCATGACAGAGCCCCCCCCCCCCCCTTCAAGGGGTGGATTCAGACACCCCCATGTACACCAAAAAAAAAAGACCCCCCTTCCCCACAAGAGAAAAAGGTGCAGCAAAAACACCCAGGGTGGGAGGTGGGGGAAAACAGGTTAGGGGGGAACAAAAAGTGAAACCCGCTCAGGGCCCGCACCCACGCTACACCAGGCCCCTGGCCCCCCTAGGCCAAAGAACTTGACTGTTCAGGTGGCCGGCCGAAGTCCCAAGCCAGACAGACGGCAAGGTGGAATGAGTCGGATGGCCTGCCGGAGAATATGGGCCACCCAACCCAGTGGCTCAGTCTGTCGGGCAGCCGGCCTGAGTTCTTTACCCACCAAAACTGGAGGGGTGACCCAGGAGGTGGCTCACCCACAGGGAGGCCCAGTAAAGGGATGAAGGGCCGATGGGGGGAAACCATGACGGTGTCTGGTGGCGGGGGAGAACCCACAATGACGTCTGGCAGTGGCAGGAGAACCCTGACGGTGTCAGGCAGAGGAGGAGAGGCCTCAACGCCCTCAGTGGTCCTGGACTGGAGGGGAGTTGCACCCGCAGAGGCGCCGGGCTGGAGCATCGCAGCACCCACGGAGGCTCTGGGCTGGAGCGCTGCAGCACCCGTGGTGGCTCTGGGCTGGAGCATTGCAGCACTCACGGTGACTCCAGGCTGGTGCATAGCAGCACCCACGGTGGCTCCGGGCTGGAGCTCAGCAGCACCCGCGGTGGCTCCAGGCTGGAGTACTGCAGCACCCGCGGTGGCTCTGGGCTGGAGCACTGCAGCACCCTCAGTGGCTCCGGGCTGGAGTGGAGCTGCACCCTTGGTGGCTCCAGGCAGGAGCGGAGCTGCACCTTTGTTGGGCCCGGACTGGGCCAATGCTGCACCCACGGTGGACCCAGATGGGTCCAGAGCTGCACCCACAGTGAACAGGCTGACCCGCGAGAGCACCAGGCCAAGGAGGTGGTCCACCAATGGGACACCGGACAAGGGCGAAGGAGGAAGGTCCACGACGACCTCAGCGGGGGGAGTTGGACCCATGATGACCTCGGGCAGCAAACCTTGACCCACGGAGACCTCTGGCTGCGCTGGAACATCTACGGTGACCCTGGGAGAGAGCTCAGAGGAAACAGACAGAGGAACAGGGTCAGGGTCACCGGCAGCGGCGGAGCCCGGTGAGGTGAGCTCAGATGCAGCGGGCGGCTGCATCCGGCCCTCCTCACCAAGAGCCAGGCAAGACCTCTCCAAAACTGATAAGATGAAAACAAGAGAGAGCACTTGCCTGAGCTTGAGCTCCACCGCCGTCCAGGACTCCGTCGATCCAGATGGCGACGATGTCTCGGGTCCGGTCTTTTGGAGGTCCAGCTCTGTCTCAAACTCTGCTGCGGTGGTCTCCACAGCAGGCATGATGGTGGTCACAATCCTTGTCTCCCCAGATGAAGGAGCCCACGCCGGCGGCTCGTCTGGCGTGGCAGCTGGGGGTTGGCTTCGCGCTGGCACTGGAATTGGGTCCTCCAGGGCCACAGGCTCCTCCGTTGTCTGGCGGCTGAGTTCCGGGGCCAACACTTAGTGATAACTGGAGGAGACACGGAGAGGGCAGGTGGGGAGTTATTTACTGTAGCAGGTGGGGAGAGCTCAGGGGACTGTGTTTCCTGAGCCTCCCTACTGGGAATCAGGCAAGGCATATCATCATAAATTGACATAGACTGAAATGAAACTTGCCTGTCACCCCATTGTGCGATGTTATCTGCTGCAGCCGGAGAACAGTCATCCCTCTCCATGTCTATGGTGAGCTTGGACCCCTCTGAGGATTGTGGAGGAGCTGCCCCTGTAGTCACAGAAGTGGACAAAGCCGTGGAACAAAGGGAGGACCTCTTGGCAGCAGGAGAGGATGCCAAAGAAGAGTGGGGAACTGCAGCTACAGGCCCAGAGAAAGCTGAGGATTCAGCCAAAGGAGAGAGGGAGGAAGGCTGTACCACAGAGGAGGGCTTCTGTTTCGGCGTCAGGGAAATGGCTGCTGGAGAAGCAGGAAGATTTCTCTGGTGGTTTGGAGCAGGATGACGGTGTCACTGTGGAGCTGGCGACACGCATGCTGGCGCTGGAGCTGGTGAGTCAGGAGGGGAGATGGACGTCCGCTGAGGAGAGTGCTTCCGTGACTGCTTTGGTCCAGCAGGAGACAACCCCATCTTCAGCTCCGGAAACGCTTGCTGGAATGCGGAGACCATGGAGAGCAGTTCCATATATTGTGGATACCTCCATAAGACGAGGTGTGCCTCCACAATGCCAACCGCTCCATTTACGCTTTCCCAGGCCTTCTTGGGTCCACAGGCGGCAAGAGCTTCATCCACAAAACTTTGGATGAAATCTGCCGCCCACTCTTCCTCCAAGCTTGGAGACCCCGCTGCCAATCAGCCTTTGTTTGTATGAGACCGGCGAGCTGGGAACATGATGAGCTCCAGTGCTCAGGTGAGTGGAAAAAAAGAAAAAATGCAAAGGACAAAATGCACAACTACAGCAGCTGGGTCTGATTCTTGGCGGCAGTATTCTGTCATGAATGCCCCTCTGGGGCAGAATGACAGACATACACGCTGAACTGTAATTGTGACAATTATTGACAAAAAGAACAGAAGGTCCCAAAACTGTGCAGACACAACAAAAATGCAAACAAGGAAAACTTACAGACAGTGGCGCTCTAGAGCTGAAATAGCATATCATGAATCAATACTGCCGCAGTGAGAGGATGAGCAGGCAGTGAATAAATAGGTGAAGGCAAATGAGCAGCAGGTGCGGGGCAACTGAGCTGACAGGTGACCTAATTACCTAACTGCTCACAGCTGGGGATGACAGGAGAGCAGACTGTGAGCAGCTAGAGGAGGTGTCTGGAGAAGAGAGGGCACAAGTGTCAATGAACCAAAAATATATACGAAAACTGACGAGATAATGATAGCAGACATACAATACACATAATAAATTGAGAGTCTGGGCTCTGTGGCAACACTGCGGCCAGACTCATGACACCGACTGATTGCCAGATACGTCGTTACAGAGTGAAGATGCGATAACAGTCATTTTCCATCAGACAGCTGAGACTGTGAGCCACTGAAGTTAAAACACATTTATTTGCTACCTGGATAAAGATTATTCAAAAATGGATTTGATCTCCAAAAGGAATTTAAGGGACTGGATCATGTCTCTGTCACAGCAGACATTTGGACTGTGGATAGTGGACATTTTATTTGGATATCTACACATCAGATTAAATTATAATATAAATGTAAGATAAACATTGACAGCTTTATGCAGTGTTGCCAACTCACTCTTTTGGAGTGATTCTCACTCTTTGTCCCTCTCTCTCACTCCACAAACCCTGTTTCTCACTCCAAAATGAGGAAATTACTGGCAATTCTGTGTTGATTTTCTTCAGATTTTTCCCACAATAAGTGCTCTCAAGGCAGGATAAAGCAGACTGAACATGTTCTAAATGTCATGAATCTGGGTTTGGCTGTTCCAAACCCAGCTCTGACTTATTGTTATGTTTTGCTCTATTTTCCACCTGGCGCTTCAGGGAGTTATTGGGCCTCCTCTCCCTGATAGCTTGGGCACGCCCCCTCCTCCTGTCAAGTGCCATCAGCTGTACCGTCACGGGTGTTCACACACATACACACTTCCACACACACATGCACACACTCCATTCATTCCTACCCATACACTCATGCACACTCTCTCACACACCAGGCCCAATCAAGTTCAGCCCAAGCTTTCTCACACCGGCAATCTCTTTCCAAGGTTGTCATAGCCAGGAGCGGCACTGGGGTTAAGCTCCCAGTGCTCATAAAATGCTCCTTACGGCGTGCGTCTCGAAAAGCCTCTGACAACTAAGTCCAACTCCTAGCCTGCCCATGTGGTTTAGTCTCTAAGCCCGGCGGAACTGCTTTTACTAATAGGAGAAGGGGCGAGGGCGGATCTCTGGCGCCTTAAAACCAGATGCTTCGGGTAGATGGTGGCTCGTCAACCTGGGAAGGTAGCCCATCTAGGGGAAGGTAAACCCTGATTTCAAACCTCCGCTGCCTTGCGGCACACCCGGTCATGGGAAAGGCTTCGGGACTCAACCCTGAGGAGAAATCCGGAGTCGGAGCCCCTAAGGCAGTTCTCTGTTGTGCTCAACATCGTTCTGGCAGCTCCTGCGACGGCGCTGGTACCAAACTATAGCAGCCCTGCTGTTCCTTTGGATTCATCAGTGACGTGGAGAGGGGGAACATGCTGCATGGGTAACATCTTGTCCTCCATATCTTCCTGCCCAGGCTTGAATCCTACCAACGCCCAACGCTGGAAGGTAGAACACCGGTGCGCATCGGCCTGTTCAGCCACAGGCGGTGCTGTTCCAGCAGAGTAGACGTTTAGGATTCTCTTCCATGGTCATCATAGTCCGATGAAATCTCTTTCCTCGTTAGCTTCAGAAGTATTTGTTCACTGCATTTGTGGAAAAGATTGTCGGAGCATTCACCTCCATACGCGGCAGCTAGCTCTCCTCGTATGTGTTGTCATTACCTTCGTTGTTATCCAGCCCGTCACTTCAAGCCTGATAAATCCCTTGGTGTTACGGCTGGCCCAGCTTCTCTGATTCATCCTCCAGACTGCACAGTTTGCCCCGGGATCGCTCCAGCCTCATAAGTTCATGATCGCCTTTCTCTTCGTGCTGACAGCAGTCTGCAGCACTAGGCTTTCCCTTTGACCGGGCTGTAGAGCATCCGGCAGACGCCCTGTATGTCTGGTGGCCTTAATTTCACCAATTGCATTTCCCTGTATCTTTATGGTCTACTGGACTTGTTATTTTGTGGTTTAATCTAATAAAATGGCACTTTCTACTTCTGCTATTGGATTTTCCATCCCTCCCCTCGGGCGCCACGTAATAGCACACGAGGGATTGTTGACACTGAAAGCTCTGTCTGAAACAGTCTATTTTCAGCCTGACATTAATAAGCCCGTCATGTAATCCATTAAGTAATTATTTTGCTATGTGTGCAAGATGATTTAAGTATGAATTTAAAAGTAATGTGAAAGTCACTTTTTCAAGTAACTAGTTACTTTAATCATGCAGTAATTGGTAAAGTAACTCAGTTACTTTTCAAAAGAAGTAACTAGTAGCTGTAATTAGTTACTATTCTTTAGTAATTTGCTCAACACTGGTTATAGCTGGGGATGTGGCTGTGTTCAGAATTAACCAATCACATTCAAACTCATGTTAAATGGAAGTCAGCACACACCTGCCACCATTTAAAGTGCCTCTGATTAACCCCAAATAAGGTTCAGCTGTTCTAATAGGCTTTTCCTGACATTTTTGTAGTCTCATCTTACAGCACAAGCCATGGCCCGCAGAGAGCTTCCAAAGCATCAGGGGGATCTCATTGTTCAAAGGTATCAGTCAGAACAAGGGTACAGAAGACTTTCCAAGGCATTAAATATACCACAGAAGACAGTGAAGGCAGTCACCATCAAGTGGAGAAAATATGAATGAATGAATGAATGAATTTTATTTATTTCGGATAGTACATTACAGGTTAAAAGAAACTGTATAATATAACAACAAGGTCAAATTAGACAAATACTCCTTCTACTATACAATTCCACGTGAGTTACCCGAAATGGGTGATGGCTGAAGCCGCAGCTTATATTGCCCACCCATATTCCATCCAAGAATTCAAAGGAGAAAAAAGAGAAAACAAGACAAGAGCGATTACAATTTAAAACAAGGCTAAGACAAAATATGACTGAGAGAAAAAGAAAACTGAGCTAGTCTAAGTTAAGCGGTTACTATTCAAAAACAAATCTAAGACATAGTGTCACAGAGAAAAAAGAAAAACTAAGCTATAACACAACACAGGCTGGGAATGTCAATCCTTATGTGAGTTTACATGTCGTCTTGTAAATATGTTTGGAGTATTTCTTCCTTTAGTTTTTGTTTAAATTGTCCAAGCTTTGTACATGATTTTAATTCAGGTCCAAAATCGTTCCATAATCTGACACCTTGCACTGAAATACAGTGTTGCTTGGTAGTTGTTCTCACTGTAGGCTTTTGAAATATACATGTTCCTCTGAAGTGATATCGTTTCTCCCTTGTTTGGAACAACTTTTGGATATTTGCGGGCAGTGATAGATTCTTCACTTTGAACATTATTATTGCGGTTTTAAAGTCGATCAGATCTTTCAACTTGAGAGTTTTTTGTTTAAGAAAAAGTGGGTTTGTTGGTTCCCTGTAAGCTGCTTTGTTGATTATTCTAATAGCTCTCTTTTGAAGCATAAAGAGTGGATATATGTTTGTTTTATATATATTTCCCCATACTTCATTACAATATGTCATGTATGGGAGTATTAATGAATGATACAAGGTGTATAGTGTGGGTTGATTCAGCAAATTTTTCACTCTGTGTAATATTGCAATTGATTTGGATACTTTACCTTTTATATAATTAATATGTGGCTTCCAACACAGTTTGTTATCAATTATTACTCCAAGGAATTTAGTTTCGGATACCCTTTCAACCTCTACACCATTTACACTGAGTTTGGGTACTGGGTAGTTGTGATGGTTGTTAAAGACTATAAATTTTGTCTTGCTTAAATTGAGCGTTAATTTGTTTGAATCAAACCACAGTTTCAGCTTTCCTAATTCCTTTCCGAGTGTATCCAGAAGTTGTTCCAAATTGTTTCCACTGCATAGCAGGTTAGTGTCATCAGCAAACAATATTAAGTCCATTTTTTCTGAAACTTTACATATATCATTTATATACATATTGAATAATAATGGTCCCAAAACTGAACCCTGTGGGACTCCACAGGTGACCTTCAGTAGCTCTGAGTTTTTGTTGTTAACACATACAAACTGATATCTATTCTTTAAGTAACTTCTTAACCAGGACAGTGCTACCCCTCTAATACCACAATTTTGTAGTTTCTTTAATAATAGATTGTGATCTACTGTATCAAATGCTTTTTTAAGATCCAGGAATACTCCAACTGAATACTCTTTATTTTCAATGGCTGTTGATATTTTTTCTGTAAATTCCATTAAGGCATATGCTGTTGTCCTTTTGTGTCTGAACCCATATTGCTGCTCACACAATAAATCATTCTTCAGTATGAAGTTGTCAATTCTCTCATAGAATATTTTTTCAAGTATCTTGGAAAATTGCGGTAATAGTGAAATTGGTCTGTAGTTGGAGAGTTCCCCTCTGTCGCCTGTCTTGTAAATCGGAATTACTTTAGCTATTTTCATTGCATTGGGAAATATACCTGATTGGAGAGACAGGTTACAGATATACGTCAGTGGTTTCACTATGCATTCGATAACAGTTTTGACTAGTAGCATATCAATACCATCGCAGTCAGTAGATGTTTTACTTTTGAACGATTTAACAATTTCAATGACCTCTCTTTCGTCTGTGTTCTTTATGAAGATGGTGTCTTTTACAGCAGTGTTATTGCATATTGAATCACCTGTTGGCACCGTAGTGGGTATTTCTCGGGCCAGTTTAGGTCCAATGTTAACAAAAAAATTATTAAATTCATCTGCAGGTGAAGCTATATTCACATTCGGAGTCGATTTATTATTTTTTGGAATGTTAGTTGGGTAGCTGGTATTTCTGCTTTTATTTCCAAGGATACTGTTGATTATTGTCCATGTATTTTTAATATTGTCTTTGTTTTTTTCCAGTTCTTTACTGTAATAGTCTCTTTTACTACATCTTATTATATATGTTAACTTATTTTTGTATGTTTTATACCGCTGCTCTGCTTCTTTTGTCCTTTTCTTTATGAAAGCTTTATATAATAAATTTTTCTTTTTACACGCCTTTTGTAGTCCTTTGGTTAGCCATGGTTTGTCAGTAAATTTGTGTTTAAGCTTTTTTTTAACTAATGGGCAGTTTTTTTCATAAAGAGTGGTTACAATGTTTATAAATGTGTCATAGGCTTCATTTACATCTGATACATAGACTTCTGTCCAGTCTTGCTTCAGCAAGTCCTCTTTAAAAGAACTGATTGCGTTTGGTGATTTGTGTCTGAACGATTTTGAGATTTTTTCTGGGTTGGGCCCCGTGTGGCCATGGATAAGTGCAAAGATTGGCAAGTGGTCGCTTATATCATTTATCAATAATCCACTTTCTATTTTCTTATCGAGAACATTGACAAACAGGTTGTCAATAAGTGTAGCAGAGTGAACTGTGATTCTACTGGGATGTGTTATTGTGGGATATAGACTCATGCTGTACATAGAGTTCATGAACTCTGTAACTACATTTTGTTGATGTGGATTAAGTAGATCAATATTGAAATCTCCACAAATTGCTACCATTTTCTTACTAGTAATATTATTGTACAGCTCGACTAATTTATCTCTGAATGTCTCAATGCAAGTTCCCGGCGTTCTGTATATGCAGCTTATGATTAGATTTTTTGTTTTGTCTAGGTCAATCTCAACAGTAACACATTCCAGAATCCCTGGTAGTGCTGAAAATATGGCATAACAGTGACATTGTGGAGAAAGGAGGCAGACGAGGCAACGAGCTGCACAACACATGAACTTCATTCCTTCTCCAACATTAAGTACAGTTAACTCTGCCTGTGTCTCTGTGCACCCTCTTTTTATAACCTTTATTTCCATGCATTGAGACCCAGGAATCCTGACCATAATACATTGTGTGGAATAAAGACATGCGTGGCACATTAACATCACATAGCGCCAGTACTGCGTCTCACACCCTTTCCCCCTCCAGTGGCTCTGGCACTTTCTCAACTCCTTGGGGGGCGAATAGTCCTTACTTACTGTCCTGTCTGAGAGCCCCTGGTAACACTTCCTCCTTTAGCCCATTGTTTCATCTTTCCCCAGCTGCCTTTTCTGGGTGGAGAATCCCCCACCCGTGCCATCACACAGCCCCCCCCCCCCCAAACACTTACAAAGGGCACTAACCCCCCTGTCCGTTGGGCTTGAGCCAGCACTCATAGCTGCTGTAACGGGGGGCCGCCGATCCGGTCGAAACCCCCTGCTGGTGAGGTGTACAGGAGGGCACGTCGCCAGGTGGAGAGCCAACAATTCTCTGTCGAATGTGCTGTATTTTCGTTTGTTGTCGCGCAAAGTTCGACTGAAAAATGCGAGTGGCTGCCACAAACCGGAGATGTACTGCTACACCACTGCCCCTATGGCAACATCAGATGCGTCCGTAGTGAGCGCTATCCGTGCCAACGGATCAGGGTGGGCTAGCAAAGCGGCATCTGCAAGCGCTGTTTTGGCATCTGGCGATGTTTTCCACGGGCTTCTTTTTCCTAAGTGCGGCATACAATGGCTGCATCAGCTGGGCTGCCCAGGGGAGGAAGTGGTTATAAAAATTAACCATTCCCAAAAACTCCTGTAGGGCTCTCACGGTCTGCAGATGCAGAAAGTCCGACACAGTGTGCACCTTATCTGGTAGTGGAATCACACCTTCCAACGAAATGCAGTGGCCCAAAAAATCAATCACTGGCACCCCGAACTGGCACTTCACCGGGTGAACTATAAGCCCGTGCGCTTCCAACCTCTGGAAGACCGTCTTGAGATGGGCGATGTGCTCCTCCTTGGATGTGCTAGCCACCAGAATGTCGTGTAAGTAGACAAAAACGAAGGACAAGTCACGGAGCACTGCGTCCATCATCCTCTGGAAGGTCTGCGCTGTGCCCTTTAATCCAAACAGCATGCGTAAAAACTCGAAAAGGCCAAAAGGAGTTATTATCGCACAACTCAGGAACATCTTACGTGTGCACCGGGACCTGGTGGTAACCGTGGACCAGATCCATTTTCGAAAAAATACGCATCTCAGCCAGGTGCTTGGAAAAATCCTGGATGAGCGGGATGGGATACAGATCGTGTTCTGTGGCAAAAGACGTAACAAACTAATAGTTTTTTGAATGCAGAAGATGCAATAGACTTACACAGTGGTCCTCTCCGGCATACAACTAGGAGCATGCCGGTCGCTATGGAGGGTGAGAGTGTGTATGGGCACATAATCATACCATGCAGGATAGCTGGGTAGACGGTTATGCTGTTTCATTCCATCTAGCGGCAATGCTCTGCACTGTGTGTGTTTATATATTTGCATATTTGTTCCGTCTAGCTGCAATGCTCCGTACTGTGGGTGTTTATATATTTATATATCTACATGTTATTCCATCTAGCTACATTGCTCCGCACTGTGTGTGTTTATATACTTGCATATTTATTCCACCTAGCTGCAATGCTCCGTACTGTGGGTGTTTATATATTTACATATTTATTCCATCTAGCTACAATGCTCTGCACTGTGTGTTCATATATTCATATATTTATTCCATCCAGCTACAATGCTCTGCACTGTGTGTCTGTGTGTGTGTGTATATATATATATTTTATAGTAATACGTACATATGTTTATTAGCTGCTCTTGCTTGCTTGTTTTTTTTTTTTTCTTGCCTTCTGATTGTTGCTCTGAGTGTTGCTATCCCTGTGCTGTTGCAATCCTGGAATTTCCCCGTTGTGGGACTAATAAAGGCTTATCTTATCTTATCTTATCTTATTGTTCAAATGCCAGAAATCACTGCACGGTCGCCACGACCCGTCGGCCTTAGGCACCATGTGTAGCAGGGATGCCCACGGGCTGTTGGAGCGCCTGACGATGAAAAACTGTTCTAAGTTGGCAAACTCCTTGCACGCGCTGGCCAGTTTAGCCGCGTCCAGGCACTGAGGTCGTGCAAACACTGGCGGGCCTTTTGTGGTTATAAAATGTTCAACCCCGTGTTTGGTTACCATAGCCGAAAAAGTCGGGACCGTGAGTGCTGGGAACTGTGCAAGTAATTGTTGGTACTTACCCCCTGGAGCTATGACGTTAGCCAGTGTTGTTGACCCAGCTCCCCGAGCTGTGCAAGGCAGGGAGGAAAAAGAGACAGCATCCACTAAACGTCTGTTGGCAACACTGACTGATAACACCTAAGCACATAAAAAGTCTGCACCTAAAATGGGGGCAGAACATGCAGCTACCACAAAGTCCCACTGGAAATTGTGTCTGTGCAAGCATATTGTCAGTGTCCATTTGCCAAACGTCCTGACGGTGGATCTGTTGGTGGCAGTGAGCTCGGGACCGCTGGCTTCTGCCACCTGTCCTCACTGACCAGCAGGATGAGGCTCTTCTGGGAGCCGGAGTCCACCAAAAACCATCTCCCTGAATGTGTGTCCGTGACATAAAGCAGCTTGTTCCTGTCGCCAGCGGCTGCAGCTGCTACTGAATGCCGAACGTGCCGTCTTCCCGGCATCTTGAATTGGTATGGCAACAGGCAGCATTGGGCATTCGAGCCGAAATGGCGATGATGGAAACGGATCTCCCCATTCCTTCGTCTCCTGGTGTCCATCCTGGCTACCACCAATGGCTCCTCGATCTCGCTGGAGTCCCTCATGGATGCCGGTGCCACTGCCTGAACGCTGAGAGTTCTGGTCGCCAAAATGATGTGGTCCCCTTCCTGCACCAGTGCGCAGTAGTCCTTGGTAACCAGCCATGGCGAGTTGGCCAGGATCGCCCTCACTGTAGCCGGTAGGTTCCTGAGAATATATCATATTTCCCTTGGGCCGGCCAGAGGGAAGTCTCCGAGGCGGTGCTCGGCTCATTCTCCATGGCATGTCTCAGGGTGACCAATGTGGAGAAAGGAAGCAGACGAGGCAACGAGCTGACAACACACGGACTTTATTCCTTTTCCTACATTAAGTACAGTTAACTCTGCCTGGGTCTTTGTCACGCACGTCTTTGTTCCACACAATGTATTATGGTCAGGATTCCTGGGTCTCTGTGCACCCTCTTTTTATAACCTTTAATTCCATGCATTGAGACCCAGGAATCCTGACCATAATACATTGTGTGGAACAAAGACATGCGTGTGTAACGGATGCCAACTAGTACTGTTCGGCGTAGAACGTTAGTAAACCTCCCTCCCAAAGCCTCATACAGTATCGGTAGCGCTGAGCTATCGGTCGGACCTTTAGCTCAGCGCGATCGTGCTGTGTCTCCCATGCTCGAACTGTGTGTAGTTGACTGAGAGGTCGCGGGTTCATGTCCCGTGTAGGGCGAACTGCGCAGGATGATCTCTGTCACAATGGTGCCGTGACCCGGATGGGAGTGAGGTTTAAAGGGGAGAGTGTAACGGATGCCAACTAGTACTGTTCGGCGTAGAACGTTAGTAAACCTCCCTCCCAAAGCCTCATACAGTATCGGTAGCGCTGAGCTATCGGTCGGACCTTTAGCTCAGCGCGATCGTGCTGTGTCTCCCATGCTCGAACTGTGTGTAGTTGACTGAGAGGTCGCGGGTTCGTGTCCCGTGTGGGGCGAACTGCGCAGGATGATCTCTGTCACACGTGGCACATTAACATCACATAGCGCCAGTACCGCTTCTCACACCCTTTCCTCCTCCAGTGGCTCTGACGCTTCCTCAACTCCCCGGGGGGCGAATAGTCCTTACTGTCCCGTCTGAGACTCCCTGGTAACACTTCCTCCTTCAGCCCATTGTTTCCTCTTTCCCCAGCTGCCGTCTCTGGGTGGAGAATCCCCCACCTGTGCCACCACAACATTACCAAGAACTGGATGACCCTTCAAAATTGATGAAAAGACAAGAAGAAAACTGGTCAGGGAGGCTGCCAAGAGGCTGATAGCAACATTGAAGGAGCTGCAGGAATTTCTGGCAAGTACTGGCTGTTTAGTATACAGTATGTGACAATAATCTCCTGTTTTCTTCATATGTTTGGGCTATGGGGTAGGGTGGCAAGATTGAAGCCTTATCTTACAAAGAAAAACATCCAGACCCGGAAACATTTTGCAAAAACACATTTGAAATCTCCCAAACACATGTGGGAAAATGTGTTATGGACTGATGAAACCAAGGTTGAACTTTCTAGCCATAATTCCAAAAGGTATGTTTGAAACAGACACAACACTGCTCATCACCAAAAGAACACCATACCTACAGTGAAGCATGGTGGTGGCAGCATTATGCTTTGGGGCTGTTTTTCTTCAGCTGGAACTGGGGCTTTAGTCAAGGTGGAGGGAATTATGAACAGTTCCAACTACCAGTCAGGATTGGTACAAAACCTTCAGGCTTGTGCTAGAAAGCTAAAGATGAAGAGGAACTTCATCTTTCAGCACAACAATGACCCAAAGCACACATCCAAATCAACAAAAGAATGGCTTCACCAGAAGATTAAGGTTTTTGGAATGGCCCAGCCAGAGTCTAGACCTAAATCCGATCAAACATCTGTGGGGTGATCTGAAGAGGGCTGTGCACAGGAGATGCCCTTGCAATCTGACAGATTTGGAGCGTTTTTGCAAAGAAGAGTGGGCAAATATTGCCACATCAAGATGTGCCACGCTGATAGACTCCTACCCAAAAAGAATGAGTGCTGTAATAAAAGCCAAAGGTGCTGCAACAAAGTATTAGTTTAAGGGTGTGCATATTTATGCAATCAGGTCACTGTAAGTTTTTTATTTTTCCCCTTAAAAGATTTCAGTTTGTTTTTCAATTGGGTTGTACAAGTTGTAGGTCACATTAATGATCGAAAAAAGGTTTGAATTGATTTATCTTGGTCTCATTTTTTTACATCACAAAAACTTGGCAGTTGAATAGGGGTGTGTAGACTTTTTATATCCACCGGTATGTTCATGAGCCTACAGTACGTAAAACATTGAACAAGCAGGATGTCTATGGCATGACACCTCAAAGGAAGCTGCTGCTTACTAAAAAGAACATTGCTGTATGCCTGAAGTTTGCCAAACAGCAAACTGACTGTCCACAGCGGTATTGGCAAAATGTTTTGTGGACTGATGAATGATTTATTGAACATTATAAAAATAACAAGACAAGCAACCCCCCCCCACACACAAAATAACAACACAATAAATAAAAAATAATTGTTCAAAAGGAGTAGGATGAAGCACATGTTTATCTGGTCCTACCCCTACTCTCATACGCCGTAATCACTTTAAATCATTATGATTTGGTCACGAAACAAAAAGACAATACTAAACCAAACTATCCATATTAGTATTTGCACTAATCACCTCACCCTTCCTTTTCTTCACATCCTGAAAATATATTATCTTTATACATGTTTTTAAACTGTGTTATAGTTCTGTTCCCTTTGATTTCACCATCCAAATTGTTCCACAGTCACACCACAAAATGAAAGAATATTTTCATGGTAGTGTGAACATGGTCTTTTTTTAAATTATATGTTCCTCTTAGGTTATACCCATTTTCTCTTTCAGTGAATGCTTTTTGAACGTTGTCAGGGAGCAAATACTTCTTAGCTTTGTACATTATTTGCACAGTTCTAAACTTAACCAGGTCCATAAACTTAAGACAACTGGACTTCAAAAACAGCATGTTTGTGTGTTCTCTATACCCAGCATGATGTATATTCTAAGTGCTCTTTTTTGGAGTATAGATAGTGGTTATAATGTTGTTTTATAGGTATTCCCCCATACTTCCACACAGTACATTAAATATGGCAATACAAGTGAACAATACAGAATACAGTGGTGTGAAAAAGTGTTTGCCCCCTCCTGATTTCTCATTTTTTGTATGTTTGTCACACTTAAATGTTTCAGATCATCAAACAAATTTAAATATTAGACAAAGATAACACAAGTAAACACAAAATGCAGTTTTTAAAGTGGGGTTAAATCCCACAAAGAGAAAATGTTGGAGTGAAGGGGTCCTTCAAAAACAAATAAATGCCTCTACTTCAGAAATATTGTCCTTCTCGTTTACATCTAATTTGACAGTTCAGTGTTATAATATAGGATAATAAGTGTTTAATGTAATGTGGCCTGAGTTTGTATCCTTGTTTATAACTGCTGGAAAGTTTTTAGACTCAAACCAAAACTAAAGGGGAAAAAAAATGTGCCAAAGTGAAACCAAAAGCATGCTGACCTCCCAAACAGAAGATGCAATATACTCCCAGTGAAAGCAAAACTGATGCTTGCACTGACAGTGTAAAAGTTTTTAAAATAAGTTTAATGGCACTTATCTGTTATAATATTTGACAAACATGAAAAAAGATCAAATATTCATCATATTTTCAGGGTAAAACAATTTGCCAACCTTTTTAAAGCCAATAGAAGTGAATTACTGGACTACTGCAGTGACACATGCTCAGAGTTACACTAATAATTATCCACGAACTGGGTCTTTTACATCCACTTTTATTCAGTAGAGACACAGTTGCCTCTGTGTCAAAATTCTCCAGCTGATCGACAGTCAGCCCTCCAGGACTGTGAACAGGGAAACACTAACAACGGAGGAATGGTTTCATCCAAGGCCATGTGACAACAACATTTCCAATTAACTGCTGAGCACTTTTCATGTTACTGTGGTTACAAACACCTACAAGTTTTAACAGCGCGTCAACACCTCAGTATGCTGCCGCCTCTCCTCAGGTGCTCAGAGTTAAAATGATATAAGCAGCTTTAAAAGAAGACCTTGACATTCTTCATAAGATGTTTAGCTTCAAAGTCCAGAAGAAACCATTACTGTTCAACTATTTTTACACTTCAGTTTCTATGCAGATTCTAAGCAGAACTGTTTAAATGTGGAGGCACTTGTATGGAGTAGATCTGAGGATAGCTGATATATTACAGCTGGATGAAAACAGGAAATATGTCTGTTTTAAATTTAAATGATGCACAAAAACGCTTCCTTTATCCAGAGTGTGGCGCACAAACACTGAAAAATAGACTTTGGTCTTTCACTCAGTGCTACTCTCCAGCTGGGACTGTTAGAAGAAGGGTTTTGGAGAACGAGAAGGTCCACCGGCAGAGACGAATCTTCATTCCCAGATGGGGGTCACCGCTGAGGACAGGTGACTCTCGTGTGTCCTGGCATGTGGCAGATGCCGCAGGTGCGGGGCTTCTTGGCAGTGAAGGATTTGTTAACTGGGCAGTCTCCCACTGCTCTTCTCCCCCTTTTCCCTCTGTCTCTTCCGCCATTAAATCCATCACCAAAACCTCCTGACACACAGGAACAGAGATCGAGTTAGACGTCATTTTATACAGAAAAAAAAATGTTTTGCAGTGTATTGCAACAGAAGTCAATCCAGTGAGCAGATGCCTCAAGGTCTCAGAGTTTGCGAGTTGCGAGTCGTGACGGTGACTTTCTTTTCAACCCTGCAACAAGTATAAGCTTAATGTGACATCTTTATTTGATGGTCCATGCGTGTCATAAAGCAAACAAAAAGCATTAGAACAGCCAGATAATGGAAGTCCGATTCTTTAATAAATCAAGCTTAAACACACAACGGATGTCTGTTTACAGTGTAATGATAACATGAGGTATGCTTGTTTGCACTGGGACAAGGACGCTAACAGAAATGCCAAATCTGTATTAACCTCTGAGATAAAGGTATTGTTTGGAGCTTTTTTAACACCCGGGTTACAGTGACACCTTGTGGTCACTAAGTGTACTGCAACCCAATTAGCACAGGTGTGCTTGAAAGCTTTAGGATCTGAGTTGCAGTTGTTTAAAAAAGGAGACTTTGTGAGCACAAGGGGTCAGTAAAACCTGATTTTAAAAAAAACCAAAACAAAAAACAAGAGCACTTCAAAAGCTGCAGTAGGCAGAAATCTGAGAAACCACTAAAAACTGGCTAACACGCCTACCTGCCTCCTGCAGCTCCCCCTCCCAGTCTTAAGCCACTCCCCACCTGAAATGCATGTCTGTGAGCAATGAATTACATTGCTGGAATGACTTGTGGATGCGTAGTGGTGCCACCATTGCCGGGGGTGGGACAGAGCAGCATGGATGACTGACTTGGCAGAAACAGAAGAGGCACAGCCAGTCGTTAGCAATAAACTACTACAATTACAAAATAAAGTGACAAAGATCAGTTAATAAAATCACACAAATATCAAGAATTGCTGGTGACTTCGATGTAAGAAAATGGCAATATCGAGGGCTGACTACAGCAACAGGTGCATGAAATGGCAGTGACATGAGAATTATGCCTCATACATACTACAGACGAACAGTTTACGATACAAAACTGTTGGTAAAAAAAATGGGTGTGGGGAAAATAGTCATTTTTCTGACATCGGGATGTGGACGTGAATGATTCTGAATCGATGCACAAATATCAAGAATATCAATTCTTAAATATTAACATAAGTAATTTTGACAGCAAAAAATGCAGAACTTGTAGTTTCTGGAGACAGTTTATGGCAGGACGCAAAACTGATGCATGACTTCACACAAGCCGTGCCAACCCAAACCAAAACACCAAACACACAAAACCCCGCCACACTCCGCCAGGAATTCGGTGTCCTCCGGCTTTGGGTGTCGTCATGTGGCTGCGAGGAGGACAAAGGAGAAACAGTCAAGCCGGTGACTGAATGTCCCTTAGCGCCCTGCCCGAGCCTTTCATTGCTCAGTGGAAGCCGGTGAAGGGAACTGGGTGAACTGCCCCCAGTGACATAGCGATCAGGGGTGAGCTGAGCATATGGTCCGAAGACGTCTGAGACTGCCTGAATGAACACTGACTGGTAACTTAATTTGTTTGGCTAATTTTCTGGTGGTTGGAGTAAAAGCTGCACAAATATGCTGCTCCAGGTGCTCTTTTCATGCTGTTAAAGTGGAATATATGCTGGAAAATTCCGATTCCATTCTTGAACGATGCGCAGTGCATCGTTTTTTTCCTTGCACTGTGTGACTGTGGAGGGCCAGAAGTGACATAAATAAATAAATACACCATTAATTAATTTAATAAATGTGTCATGAATTATTTATAATTGCAAATGAAAAGCTCTTTCATTAAATAAATGTGCCATGAATTATTTAAAATAGAAAATAAATAAATTATTAAATATATAAGTATTATTTAAATTACTGTTTAATTAATTTAATTACTTCACTACAGTATATATTTATTTTGTGGTTCCTGTGTTTCAGTGTGTTCATGAATTTATTTTATGTCAACCTCATAATTAAATGGTGTATTTATTTATTTCATTTTGCTCATTTCCTTCCAGTATCTTTTAATAAAACAAATGAAGAGAAATGTAGCCAGTCATGTGGGAAGTTAAATTTGCCAGAACATATTCCCCTTCAAAAAACAACATGAAAAATAAAAATTGCAATCCCTGACTCCTCTTTTTTTAATGTGTGATGTCTGGTTATGAAGCATTTATAACACAATCAGAAAACGAAAGCGCTTGTTTTCCCTGTGACTCACACAGCCTCGAGTGCTGAATGTAAATGTGGGCTGTAAGCACACACATTTCATGGCTCATCTGCTCTATGAAAAGGCTACAGATGCTATAGGGTCAATGTAGGAAAGTCTTTAAATCCAGTTTTTTAAAAAAGAAATTACAAATGCTCGCAGAACGGTTTGCGTCAGAGATCATAACAATATGTTTGAGCTAAGCTCTATAAAGAAGAGAGGGCAAAGTCTCTGCTGAACAACAGGGCGATTTCAAATCCAGATTCGAAAGCGTTTTTAACTATAAATGTTTGCTTCCTTTTTAAATCAGTGACTTATTATTTCCTTTAGCTCAGATTGAAAATTTTATTACTTTTTTATCATACTGTAGGAAAAATACAAAGGTGAAACACCAGTGAAAATCAAGTTTTTTTTCTTGTTAACATGTCTGGAACATATTTTGGATGACTTACAAGACATATCAAGAGCTTTATATTATCTTAAATCACGCTTATGTGTCAGGTCTATGTTTTTCTGCTGTGATAGTTCAGTTAAGCTCCTCCCCTTGGAAAAAGGCAAGATTAGACTGAGCGTTTTTGTGATGTCACTATAACAGGTGAACAAATTAGGACTAAGCACTGGCTGCTCAGATTTGCCAGCTTGCAGATTTCTGTGTGCTGTGGTCCTGGAGGAGAGGTGGATGTGGGTGGGCGTAATTACACTACTTGTGGCGGCATGAAATGAATAAGTGGCGAACTGAGAGTTTTAAGGGAGTTTATTAATCATACCGCCTTCACAGAACTCACTCCAGTGTCGTGCAGGCGCGCCGGAGCAAGCTCTCAGGCTCTCAGGCAAGGCATGTAGTCAGAAGCAGTGGTCAGAGAGAGAGAGAGAGAGAGAAAGAGTTACAGAGCGATGCAGTTTAAATACCCCACTACAGACAATGCATTCACAGCAGTAGGCATGGACATTTGCATTTGAGAGTCACCCACATCAATAGGAGGATTACTGACAGGAAGACATTTGCATTTGAGAGTCACCCATAACAATAGGAAGATTACTGGCAGGAAAGAGCTAGACAAAGGGAGGCTGCCTATTGATATCAATACACACATCTCATTGTTCTGCCAATTGCTCCAGCTGAGCACTCTGCTTGTCCCAGTCTGTTGTGGGGGTCACCCACACTACTCACAAAAAGTTAGGGATACTCAGTTTTCGTGTGAAATTTCAGGATGCACCTAAAATGCACTGTAACCTTTACCGATGAACTTAATTTGACCTTCTCTAACCTTTTGAATGCACATGTCCAACTGTTCAATGTTTCAGTATTTTTTGCATAACTTGCTGTTCTCTAACAAGGTGCTTAACGACAAAATTCCCAACAGGTGTTTGATCCATGAACCAACCAATAAATTTTCTGGTTCAATTGGAATTGGTTTTTAAACACTCCTCTTCATCATGCTGTTCACATTTTGATATCATGAGACCAAGACGACACCTAACAATTTATCAACAGTACCTCGCCATTGCGAGGCTTCAAACAGGATGCTCTCAGAGGGAAGTGGCCACTGAGCTTAGAGTGTCACACAGTGTCATTAGCAGGTTGCAACAGATATACAGAGAGACTGGAAGAGTCACAGAAAGGCATAAAAGTGGACTTGTTTTGGCCACAATCCCACGCTAATGACCGCTTTATTGTGAAGAGTGCCCTGTGGAACCAGATGATGAATGCCACTCAACTCCAGGACATTTAAGGGCGGTGAGAGGAACCCAACGTTCAAAACTGTTTCATCAGCGTGGTCTGCATGCTAGACGATCTGCAAGGGTACCTGACCACACTACCAGGCACAGGTGTCATCATCTTGCATGGGCCTGGGAGCATTTACGCTGGGACAAGGGATCAGTGGGCCTCAGTGCTGTTCTCTGATGAAAGTCAATTCACAATGAGTAGAAATGATGGCCGCCAATGATGTTGAAGACGTCAAGGAGAGCGCTATGTATCAGCAACTGTTGTCACCAGACGAGCCTTTGGTGGTGATGGTGGTGTTACGGTCTGGGCAGGTGTGTCTAGTCAATACAGAACTGTCCTACACCTTGTGAATGGTCCAGTGACAAACCGATACTACCTGAATAACATTAATCCAGTCATTGTGCCCCTGCATGAACAACACAGGCCTAATTTCAGCTTCATGGACGACAGTGCTCCAGCTCATAAAGGTCGCATCATTAGGGAACGGCTGCTGGAGGCTGGGGTACCTCAAATGGGGTGGCCTGCACTTTCTCCAGACCTGAATCCCATAGAAACCCTATGGGATCAACTGAGTCACCGTGTAGAGGCTCGTAACCCTGCACCCCACAACCTCAATGACCTGAGGGCCGTCCTTCAAGAAGAGTGGAATAACATGCCTCAGCAGACAATAAGTGGACTTGTGAACAGCATGGGATGTCGTTGTGAAGCTGTATTTGATGCTCAACAGCACATAAGTTATTGAGAGATTGACATTTTTTGTTGTGGTATACCCACCACTGTTGTTGGCTTTTGTTTCAATAAATTGTTTGAGATGAGGAAATCACCATTGCACAATTCTACTTAAATGCCCTACTTTCATGATGTAATATCACTGTAGCGTGAACTTTTTACATTTTCCAAAATTTCACCCGAAAGCAAAATATCCCTAACTTTTTGTGAGTAGTGTAGATCCTGGTGTTTGAAGGACGAAAAGGCAACTGTAAGACAATGAAAGGTTTTTTGTCGGGGAAAAAAAGAGCATAAGATACCATTTTAGACAATGTACAGGTGTATCTCAATAAATTAGAATATCATTGAAAAGTTAATTGATTTCAGTAATTCAATTCCAAAAGTGAAATTTATATAGATTCATTACACAGAGTGATATATTTCTTTTAATTTTGATGATTATGGCTTACAGCTAATGAAAACCCACAATTCAGTTTCTCAAAAACATTGATAATAAGATCGATACATAAGATCAATTTAAAAAATGGATTTTTAATAGAAATGTTGGCTGACTGAAAAGTATGTCCATGTACGCACTCATTATTTTGTTGGGGCTCCTTTTGCAAGAATTACTGCATCAAAGTGACGTGGCATGGAGGTGATCAGCCTGTGGTACTGCTGAGGTGTTATGAAAGCCCAGGTTGCTTTGATAGTGGCCTTCAGCTCATCTGCATTGTTGGGTCTGGTGTTTCTCATCTTCCTCTTAACAAAACCAAATAGATTCTCTATGGGGTTTAGGCCACGTGACCTTTCTGGCCAATCAAGCACAGTGATACCATGGTCATTAAACCAGGTATTGGTACTTTTAGTAGTGTGTGCAGGTGCCAAGTCCTGCTGGAAAATGAAATCAGCATCTCCATAAAGCTTGTCAGCAGAAGTTCTGTACAATTTCCTGGTAGGTGGCTGCAATGGCTTTAAACTTGGTAAAACACAATGAACCAACACCAACAGATGACCTGGCTTCCCAAATCAGGTGCCAAGTCCTGTCATTTGGAAATCAAGGTCCCAGAGCCTAGAGTGGAGAGGCACAAAATCCAAGTTGCTTGAGGTCCAGTGTGAAGTTTCTACAGTCAGTGATGATTTGGGGAGCCATGTCATCTGTTGGTGTTGGTCCACTGTGCTTTATCAAGTTCAAAGTCATTGCAGCCGCCTACCAGGAAATTTTAGTGCACTTTGACTTCAGTTCAGTCTGTTGACAAGCTTTATGGAGATACTGATTTCATTTTCCAGCAAGACCTACTGACGCTGCCAAAAGTACCAATACCTTGTTTACTGACCATGGTAACACTGTGCTTGATTGGCAAGCAAACTCTCCTGACCTAAACCTCATAGTGAATCTATGGAGTATTGTCAAGAAAAAGATGAGAGACACCAGACCCAATAATTGATGAGATGAAGGCCACTATCAAAGCAACCTGGGCTTCCATAACATCTCAGCACACAGGCTGATCACCTCCATGCCACGCCACACTGATACAGTAATTCATGCAAAAGGAGCCCCGACCATGTATTGAGTGTGTACACGGAAACACTTTTCAGTAGGTCACCATTTCAATTAAAACTCTTTTTTTTTCTTTTAAAGTTGAGCTTATGTAATGTTCTAATTTTTTTGAGAAACTGAATTTTGAGTTTTCATTAGCTGTAAGCCATAATCATCAAAATTAAAAGAAATAAACGCTTGAAATATATCACTCTGTTTGCAATGAATCTGTACGAGTTTCACTTTATGAACTGAATTACTGAAATAAATTAACTTTTTGATAATATTCTAACTTACTGAGCTGCACCTGCATATTTGTTTTTAAGGTGATTTATATCCACTGCAGTGCGTCTTTAAGATTAAGCTCCCGTTTAGACAACAGTTTCACTGAAAGCAGATCAAGATTCTGTTCATTCAACAAAAAACTCATTGCACAGCTCCACAAACGCCATAGAAACAGCCCCATTAGCCATGTCAGGCATGTTGATGGTGCTGTGATTGCAACATTACATGTCTGCAAGAATTTTCCTCTGGGGAAATATTCAATCATTTTGTTAATCAGCGTGTCACATTCTAAAGACGATGCAAGGTGCTTTTGGAATTTTGAGTGTGACTCGGACCAAAATTTTAGGTGTAAAACCTTCCCCAGATCATGGTCCAGACCTTCAAAAAGAGGTGGCTATATCCATCCATCCATCTTCTACCACTTTTCCAGAGGTCCGGGTCGCAGAGGTAGCAGCCCAAGCAGACAGGCCCAGACTTCCCTCTTCCCGGCTACCTGCTCCAGCTCTTCTGAGAGGATACCGAGACGTTCCAAGACCAGCTGGGGGACACAGTCTCTCCAGCATGTCCTGGGTCTGCCCCAGGGTCTCCTTCCAGTGGGACGAGCCTGAAACACCTCAAGTGGGAGGTGTCCAGAAGGCCCCCTGATCAGATGCCCAAACCACCCCAACTGGCTCCTTTCAATGTGGAGGAGCAGTGGTTCTACTCTGAGGATGACTGAGCTCCTCACTCTCTCTCTAAGGATGAGTCCAGCAATCCCACGAAGAAAGCTCATTTCAGCCGCTTGTATCCGCAATCTCATTCTTTCGGTCATTACCCAAAGCTCATGACCATTGGTGAGGGTAAGAATGTAGACTGACCAGTAAATTGACAGCTTTGCCTTAGAGTTCAGCTCCCTCTTCACCACAACAGACCGGTACAACGTCCACATCACTGCAGATGTTGCTCCAATCTGTCTGTCAATCTCCCGCTTCATTCTCCCTGCACTCATGGATAAGACCCCGAGATACTTAAACTCCCCCACTTGGGGCAGGAGCTCATCCCCAACCCAGAGAGGACAGTCCACCCTTTTCTGGCCAAACAACATCATCTGCAAACAGCAGAGATGAGATCCTGTGGTCACCAAACATGACACCCTCCGTTCCTTGGCTGTGCCTAGAAATCCTGTCCATAAAAATTATGAACAGGATCGATGACAAAGGGTAGCCCTGGCGGAGTCCAACTCTCACTCCAAATAAGTCCGAACCAAACTCTCACAACGGTCGTACAGAGACCAGATAGCTTGTAACAACAAGCCCGATACCTCATAATCCCAAAGCACCCCCCACCAAAAACCACAAGGGATGCAGTCAATGCCTTCTCCAAGTCCACAAAACACATGTGGACTTGTTTGGCAAACTCCCACGAACCCTCAAGGATTCTCAAGATAGTAAAGAGCAGGTCTGATGTGCCACGGCCACAACAAAAACCACACTGCTCTTCCTGAATCCGAAGTTCAACCAACGGCCAGACTCTCCTCTCCAGTACTCTGACATAGACCTTCCCAGGGAGGCTGAGAAGTGTGTTCCCCCTAAAGGTAGAACACACCCTCCGGTCCCAATTCTTGAAGAGAGGAACCACCACCCCGGTTTGCCATGCCAAGGGTACTGTCCCCAACTTCCACGCAATGTTGCAGAGGCGTGTCAACCATGACAGCCCTACAATATCCAGGGCCTTGAGGTACTCAGGGCGAATCTTGTCCACCCCCCGGGGCCCGGCCACCAAAGAGTTTTTTTAACCACTTCGGTGACCTCAGCCCCTGTGATGGGTGAGTCGTCCCCCACGTTCCCAAGCTCTGCTTCCTGTGGAAGGTGTGTCAGTGGGATTGAGGGGATCCTTTAAGTATTCCTTCCACTGCCCGATGATATTGCCAGTTGAAGTCAGCAGCGCCCCATCTGCACCATACACAGTGTGGACAGGGAGCTGCTTCCCCCTCCTTATTATTTACCTTTTGTTCTTATTAAAGACAAAAATAGAAAGGAGATGTTTTTACCTTCTTTACATGTTTCGACTGTTCACTGCAGCCTTCGTCAGACACACTTCTGGCAAAATGAACCTACTCGAGTTTCCCCCTCCTAAGTCGACGGACAGTTTGCCAGAATGTCTTTGAGGCCGACCAAAAGTCTTATTCCATGGCCTCACCAAACTCCTCCCACACCTGAGTTTTTACTTCAGTAACCTCCCGAGTTTCACTCTGCTTGGCCTATCGGTACACTTCAGCTGCTTCGGGAGTCCCACAAGCCAACCAAGCTCAACTGATTGGCTTGTGGGGGGTTTTACACCTCCCAAAGAAGGTGTAAAACCTTCCCCAGATCATGGTCCAGACCTTCAAAAAGAGGTGGCTATATGTTTAGTACAACTGAATGTGCCTTACCAGATGGAGGGACATTCTCATCTGCCCAATGGAAGAATCCACACTGCTGCTCCCTTGGTTTCCCACAGGTGTGAAACATACGACCCTTGTTGGGACCGTCCTTCTGCACCGTGCGTGTCACCGCACTCTCGTTACAGTTACACATCACCTGTCTTCCCGTCCCTGCATCTTGCCCTCTGCCTCCTTCAGATGGGTTTTGGTACCCAATAGAAGGCCTCGGAGGCTGGGAAGTCCTTGGTGCTGGCAGCTGAAATCCTTGATTTGATGGCACCCTCTGCTGAGATGGTTGATCTGCCCACAGGAAGAAGTTGCAGCTCCCGGCGTTACACTTATAGAACTGACGTCCCTGGTTTGGGCCATCTTTGCGGACAGTTAGGAGCAGCGCCTCCTGGCCACAGTTACACACAATGACATCAGTACTGGGATTCACATTTACACCACCTCCACCTGGTGGAGGTCTAGGCTGTGGGGTCCAGGAGGGTACAGGAGGAAGAGGAGAGGGAGGGTTGGATCTTTGGACTCTGGGAGGCTCGTGTCGTGGGGGTCTAGAAGTGGGTGGATGAGGGTTATCTCTTCTTCCTCCTCCTCCCACACCTCCCCCTAGTCCTCCTGCCCCACCTCCTCCCCCTCCCGCTCTGAGGTACTTCAGATCCAGCACCTCTCGAAGCATCTCATCACATCCACCGATGCACCCAACAAACTCCAGAGGCATCATGGGAGGAAGGCTGCCCCGGCGGAACTTGAACTTTAACCTAAAGAATGAAGGAGACATGGGAGTAAATACCACACCATCACCCCTCTGACACCCTCATCATCATGACAAAACTAACAAACTCTGTTGTGCTAAACTCCATCAGCTACTACACCACTATTCTATTCAAACAGACACAAAATATACACCACATTTCCAGGAAATAGAACCATGTTATGTCAGACACACTAAACTTTGGAGGGAAATTATATTTTCAGTGGTGCAGTCTTAAAGGATCAAGAGGTGAAATTTTAACAATTAGAATTTGACAAAGAAAATCATAATAACATTGTGAGATATGTAATATACAGTGGGGCAAAAAAGTATTTAGTCAGCCACCAGTTGTCAAAGTTCTCCCACTTAAAAGATGAGAGAGGTCTCCAATTTTCATCGTAGGTATACCTCAACTATGAGAGACAAAATGAGAAAAAAAAAAATCCAGAAAATCACATTGAAGGATTTTTAATGAATTAATTGGTAAATTCCTCAGTAAAATAAGTATTTGGTCACCTACAAACAAGCAAGATTTCTGGCTCTTACAGACCTGTAACTTCTGTAAGAGGCTCCTCTGTCCTCCACTCGTTACCTGTATTAATGGCACCTGTTTGAACTCGTTATCAGTATAAAAGACACCTGTCCACAACCTCAAACAGTCAGACTCCAAACTCCACTATGGCCAAGACCAAAGAGCTGTCAAAGGACACCAGAAACAAAATTGTAGACCTGCACCAGGCTGGGAAGACTGAATCTGCAATAGGTAAGCAGCTTAGTGTGAAGAAATCAACTGTGGGAGCAATTATTAGAAAATGGAAGACATACAAGACCACTGATAATCTCCCTCGATCTGGGGCTCCACGCAAGATCTCACCCTGTGGGGTCAAAATTATCACGAGAATGGTGAGCAAAAATCCCAGAACCACATGGGGGGACCTAGTGAATGACCTGCAGAGAGCTGGGACCAAAGTAACAAAGGCTACATCAGAAACACACTATTCCGCCAGGGACTCAAATCCTGCAGTGCCATACGTATCCCCCTGCTTAAGCCAGTACATGTCCAGGCCTGTCTGAAGTTTGCTAGAGAGCACTTGGATGATCCAGAAGAGGATTGGGAGAATGTCATATGGTCAGATGAAACCAAATTAGAACTTTTTGGTAAAAACTCAACTTGTCATGTTTGGAAGAGAAAGAACACCACACCTACTGTGAAACATGGGGGTGAAAACATCATACTTTGGGGCTGTTTTTCTGCAAAGGGACCAGGACGACTGATCCGTGTAAAGGAAAGAATGAATGGGGCCATATATCGTGAGATTTTGAGTGAAAACCTCCTTCCACCAGCAAGGGCATTGAAGATGAAACATGGCTGGGTCTTTCAGCATGACAATGGTCCCAAACACACCGCCCGGGCAACAAAGGAATGGCTTCGTAAGAAGCATTTCAAGGTCCTGGAGTGGCCTAGCCAGTCTCCAGATCTCAACCCCATAGAAAATCTTTGGAGGGAGTTGAAAGTCTGTGTTGCCCAGCGACAGCCCCAAAACATCACTGCTCTAGAGGAGATCTGCATGGAGGAATGGGCCAAAATACCAGCAACAGTGTGTGAAAACCTACAGAAAACGTTTGACCTCTGTCATTGCCAACAAAGGGTATATAACAAAGTATTGAGATGAACTTTTGTTATTGACCAAATACTTATTTTACCGAGGAATTTACCAATTAATTCATTAAAAATCCTTCATTGTGATTTTCTGGATTTTTTTTTTCTTATTTTGTCTCTCATAGTTGAGGTATACCTATGATGAAAATTGGAGACCTCTCTCATCTTTTAAGTGGGAGAACTTGCACAATTGGTGGCTGACTAAATACTTTTTTTTACCCCACTGTAGGTCATCTAAAAGTGAATTATACCATTAGACTACGTGTGTCCTTAACATGTTCACCTGAACAATAAACTGGACTGGTCACATAACACAAGCACATTTTACAAGAAGGGACAGAGCAGGATGTTCCTTCTGAAGAGACTGAGGTTTTTTAGAGTACAGTAAGTACTCCCAAAGACTTCTACAACTCTGTGGTGGCGTCAGACATCCTGTATGGTGGGGTCTGTCTGCTGGGTCAGCAGTGGCACAGCTGCTGACAGGAAGAGACTGAACAGGCTGATTAAGAAGACCAGCTCTGTTCTGGGATGCCACTTTGACCCAGTGGAGGTGATAGGAGAGAAGAGGATGGTAGCTAAGCTGTTGTCTGCTGGAGTCCGAGTCCCACCCCATGCAGGACACGCTGAGTGCACTGAGGAGCTTATTTAATGGCAGGCTGATCCATCCAAAGTGCATGAGGGAGAGGTTTTGTAAACCCACTAACACTACTTCTGTGCACAAATAAGGAAGATTCCTCTTCAATCCACTGTTAATATCATTATTATTGAAGGTCACAGCAACACTGTATCCATTCTACTGTGAAATCTACAGGTCTTTTGGTGTACAAGGGGCGCTGCTGAAGACATTCTATGACACGGTGGTGGCATCAGCCATCACTTTTGGAGTGGTCTGCTGGGGCAGTGGCATTACCGCAGCCGATAGGAAGAGACTGAACAAACTGATCAAGAAAGCTAGTTCTGTCCTGGGGCAACGCCTTGACCCGGTGGAGGAGATAGGAGAGAGAAGGATGGTGGCTAAACTGTCATCTCTGCTGGAGTCCGAGTTCCACCCTATGCAGGACATACTGAATGCACTGAGGAGCTCATTTAGCAGCAGACTACATCATCCCAGGTGCACAACCGAGAGGTTTCGCAGGTCCTTCCTACCAACGGCTGTCAGACTGTACAACCTAAGCAGGGCTGCTCGCAGAGATAGCAAAAAAGACGTAACAACCTAATAGTTTTTGAATGCAAAAGATGCAATAGACTTACACAATGGTCCCCTCCGGCATACAACTAGGAAAATACTGGTCGCTATGGAGGGTGAGAATATGTATGGGTACATAATCATACCATGTAGGATAACTAAGTAGACAGTTGTGCTGTTTCATCCCATCTAGCAACAATGCTCTGCACTGTGTGTGTTTATATATTTACATATTTATTCCATCTAGCTACAATGCTCCGCACTGGGTGTGTTTATATTTATATATCTATATATTTATTCCATCTAGCTACAATGCTCCGCACTGTGTGTTTATATACTCATATATTTATTCCATCCAGCTACAATGCTCTGCACTGTGTGTCTGTGTGTATATATATATATTTATAGTAATATGTACATATGTATATTAGCTGCTCTTGCTTTTTTTTCTTGCCTTCTGATTGTTGCTCTGAGTGTTGCTATCCCTGTGCTGTTGCAATCCTGGAATTTCACCGTTGTGGGACTAATAAAGGCTTATCTTATCTTATCTTAAATATATTCCTTACACACACATGAATAATTTAACTGTTTACTAGTGCTGTAAATACTATTTTACTTATTTTATTTTTTTTTACTTTTTGTACTGTGTATACCCCCCCCCCCCCCAATTTTATTATTGCTCTAAATGCAGCTATCACTTTACTGCTGCAATACTGTAAGTTTCCCCAGTGTGGGACTAATAAAAAACTAGTTTACCTTATCTGCTTGTTACAGGTACGACAAATTTTGAAATTGGACCTTAATCGCTTTTTATTTGTGCTGTTTTTAATTTTAAAATCTTCTCGCCTTCCTCAGGCACTACAGATGGAAATTAATGAGAATGCTATAATCTGGTACAGAGCATCTTTACTCTCTGTTTAATGTTTTTCTGTGCATGATCCCTGACAAATAAACTAAAACTATGTAGGATAGGAAATCACACGTATGGGTGGGCCAATTGCAGAAAAAGGTGCTGTAACCTACTACCTAAACCTTCAATTAAGTTAACAAAAGAAAAATGGATTTTGAATATTTTGATAATTTTAGATAAGACAACAAGAAAGAGCGAGAACAGAAACCATTTCAGCACAAGGAAATAATTTCAGTGATGGCGAAATCTCT
Organism: Pholidichthys leucotaenia; assembly: GCA_020510985.1. Taxonomy (NCBI): domain Eukaryota; kingdom Metazoa; phylum Chordata; class Actinopteri; order Cichliformes; family Pholidichthyidae; genus Pholidichthys; species Pholidichthys leucotaenia. Next base: position 394,485,462 of record CM035838.1, on the reverse strand, counting down.
GTGATTCAATTGGACTAAGTTTGATTCAGACTGTGATACTATTGTTTTGGACAAGTGAGCTGCCTCTGCTTTTTTGATTTGGTTGTGTGGGTAGATTTATGTTGGACAATCAATTTATTTTGTAGCTAAAATCTTAGCATGAGCATAATACTAATAAGCATAATCAGGGATGTTAGGGATGTTTTTTTGCCCCTCCATGGATCGCCACCTTATCGTGGTAGAGGGGTTTAAATGCCCAAATGGTCCCAGGAGCTATGTTTCCGGGGGCAACTTGTAGGGGTGTGTCATATCGTATCGTTCACAATAATACTGGTATAAATTTTGATATCGGTGTAAAAATGAATATCGCAATATTTGGGGTCTGCTGTGTGACAATGTCACACCGTTACACTGCTGACGGAAGTTACGCGTTACCATAAAACGACAAAACAAACATAGCGTGGGAAGCTGCTGTTCTGTCTCTAATTGAGTGGAAATATCTAAGTTTTCCTTTCTGTTTCAGACTGCTGCCATGCTTAAAAAAAAAAAAAAAAAAAGGTACAGCAATGTGGATAATCTGCCTGCATTTTGTCTGCACGTCAACAACCAATGCTGAAGCGGTGTTGACGTCGGACAATTCAATTCAATTCAATTCAACTTTATTTATATAGCGCCATTTCACAACAACAGTCATCTCATAGCACTATCAACTGTAGGGAGGACCCCCACAGTTGCAGAAAGACCCCAGCAATCAGGCGATCCCCTGTGAGCAAGCACTTGGCGACGGTGGAGAGGAAAAACTCCCTTTTAACAGGAAGAAACCTCCAGCAGAACCAGGCTCAGGGAGGGGCAGTCATCTGCTGCGACTGGCTGGGGGGTGAGGGGACAGAGAAGAAGAAAAGAACAGACATGTAGAGAGCAAACAGCACGATGGGGACTCAATCTATGGGAGAGAACAAACAAATGTTAATGACCAGCAAAAAAAAAAAAATATTTCATAGAGAGTGAGGAAAGGAGTGAGGCCCAGTGCATTACTGAAGGTCCCCCGGCTGACTAAACCTATTAGCAGCATAACTAAGGGAGGGTTCAGAAACACATGATCCCTCCCTAATTGTAGGCTATATCAAAAAGGTAGGTTTTAGCCCTATTCTTAAAAACAGAGATCGAGTCTGACTCCCGAATCCAGATTGGCAGCTGATTCCACAGGAGAGGAGCTTGATAACTAAAGGCTCTGCCTCCCATTGTACTTTTGGAGATTCTAGGTATTACAAGTAAACCTGCATTTTGGGAGCGTAGTGCTCTGTTAGGACTGGTGCCAGTCCAAGCATCTGTAGTTGTATTCTTGTTCCGTTTTGGCAGCTTCATCTTCATTTTATTCAACTGACCAAAGAGGGGAAAAAAACCCCAACAACATCTGTTCTGTGCGACAAGAGCCAAAAAGCTCCAAGAGTGGTCCATACAACAGAATTACAATGCAGGTGAAGTGATTCAGCATCAAACCTGATATCTCTGTGCACTTAAGATGTAACGGTTTATATTATTTTCTTGGAATATTTGACACAGAACAAAAACTATATCTGAGCTGCTGCTTATTTGGAAATCAGTTTTTGTTTTGTTTTTCCTGAATATGCTGAAGGTAAATAATGCCGGTCTGTGAAACTGTTCTTTTCGCATAAATTTAAAAGAAAAAAAACTATACTTTGTAATATTGTGAAAAATATCATTATAGTAAAAATTTTTAAGAAATATTGTGGTATCATTGTTAGGCCATATTGCCCATCCCTAGCAACTTGCCCCTGGTAGGGTCTCCCAAGGCAAACTACTCCTGGGTGAAGAGCCAGACTGAGTGGTCCAGTGGATCTCCATGAAAAAAGTTACATCAAGGACCCAGTGTACCCAAAGGAGGCACATGGATCCACCTGCCAGTGGGCTTACCACCTACAGGAGGGATCATGGTGCTATGTGAACCGGGTGGAAGCCTGGGCTACTCTGCCTGGACTGATGCCTCCGCGACCCAGATTCCCAGATAAACAGTAGAAGATGGATGGATGGATAGAGGGATGTTTTTGGCTATAAAGCAGATTAAAATCAGCCACATGGGGCATCCAAGCTACAAATTCACCCTTAAAATTTTGGGACTAAAAAAGTACCTCTATCATTTCTAGCCAACTAAGTTCATATTTTTAGTGAACATCCATCCATCCCTCCATTCAACTCAAGTTCTTGCACTAAGGCAACTAATTGAGGGAGTTATAAAGAAGCAGCTACCTGCAGTATTCACTTTCATTGATTTTCGCAAAGCATTTGACTCCATACATTGCGGTAAATTGATGAAACTCCTACTGGGTTATGGAATCCTGCCAAAAATGGTACAGTCAATTAGTAATATGTACACCAAAACCAAAGCAAAAGTGATCTTCCCAGATGGAGAAACAGTCATTTAATATTGAAGCTGGCGTGTTACAAGGGGACACTTTAGCGCCCTACTTGTTTGTGATAGCCCACAAAATCAAAAATAAATAAATAAAATAAAATTAATGACATGAATTTGTGCAATCGATTTTTTTTCAGTATGTAATTTAAAATGTAGAAAAAGAGATGATCCTTTTTACTGGTTATTAGACTGTATTATACTGTATATAAACTATAGAATTTACAGAAAATATATATTGTGACATATCACACACACACACACACGTACGCATACGTATACAGTGGTGTGAAAAAAAGTGTTTGCCCCTTCCTGATTTCTCATTTTTTTGTATGCTTGTCAAACTTAAATGTTTCAGATCATCAAACAAATTTAAATATTAGACAAAGATAACAAGTAAACACAAAATGCAGTTTTTAAATGAAGGTGTTTATTATTAAGGGAAAAAAAATCCAAACCTACATGGCCCTGTGTGAAAAAGTGATTGCCCCCTAAACCTAATAACTGGTTGGGCCACCCTGAGCAGCAACAACTCCAATCAAGCATTTACAATAACTGGCAATGAGTCTTTTACAGCACTGTGGAGGAATTTTGGCCCACTCATCTTTGCAGAATTGTTTTAATTCTACCACACTGGAGGGTTTTCAAGTATGAACCACCTTTTTAAGGTTATGCTACAGCATCTTAATTGGATTCAGGTCAGGACTTTGACTGAGCCACTCATTCTGCTTTTTTTAAGCCATTCAGAGGTGGACTTGCTGGTGTGTTTTGGATCATTGTCCTGCTGCAGAACCCAAGTGCGCTTCAGCTTGAGGTCACGAGCAGATGGCCGGACATTGTCCTTCAGGATTTTTTGGTAGATAGCCGAATTCATGGTTCCATTTACCACAGCAAGTCTTCCAGGTCCTGAAACAGCAAAACAGCCCCAGACCATCACACTACCACCACCATATTTTACTGTTGGTATGATGTTCCTTTTCTGAAATGCTCCGTTACTTTTATGCTAGATGTAATGGGACACACACCTTCCAAAAAGTTCAACTTTTGTCTCATCAGTCCATAAAGTATTTTCCCTAAATGTCTTGGGGATCATCAAGATGTTTTCTGGCAAAACTGAGATGAGCCTTTATGTTCTTTTTGCTCAGCAGTGGTTTTCGTCTTGGAACTCTGCCATGCAGGCCATTTTTGCCCAGTCTCTTTTTTATGGTGAAGTCATCAACACTGAACTTAACTGAGGCAAGTGAGGCCTGCAGTTCTTTGGACGTTGTTGTGGGGAATCTTTTGTGACCTCTTGGATGAGTCATCACTGCGCTATTGGGGTAACTTTGGTTGGCCGGCCACTCTTGGGAAGATTCACCACTGTTCAGTGTTTTCACCATTTGTGGATAATGGCTCTCACTGTGGTTCTCTGGAGTCCCAAAGCTTTAGAAATAGCTTTATAATTTTTTCCAGACTGACGGATCTCAATTACGTTGTTTCTCATTTGTTCCTGAATTTCTTTGGATCGCACCATGATGTCTAGCTTTTGAGGATCTTTTGGTCTACTTCTCTTTGTCAGGCAGGTCCTGTATAAGTAATTTCTTGATTGAGAACAGGTGTGGCAGTAATCAGGCCTGGATGTGGCTAGAGAAATTGAACTCAGCTTTCCAAAGATGTGATAAACCACAGTTAATTTATGTTTTAACAGAGGGGCTTTTTTACAGGGGCATGTAGGTTTGGAATTTTTCCCCTTAATAATAAACACCTTCATTTAAAAACTGCATTTTGTGTTTACTTGTGTTATCTTTGTCTAATATTTAAATTTGTTTGATGATCTGAAACATTTAAGTGTGGCAAACATACAAAAAAATGAGAAACCAGGAAGGGGGCAAACACTTTTTCACACCATTGTATATAATAACCTGGCTGGGGTGTGGACCCACAATATTCCTGGGTGGATGCACTACCACTAGGCCACCACTCAGGTACATCACATCTTGATTACCAGTTACTACTGACGTCACACATTAGCTACAATTATACACATAAGCACAGTTTAATGTTTAGCTCTCATTAGCACAATGCTAAATTGTTAACTGCATACAAAAATAAACTCATTATCCAACACCATTCATCCCTCCATCCATCTTCTTCCACTTAATCCTTTTTGGGTTGTGGTGGGGCTGGAGCCTATCCCAGCATCTTTGGGCGAGAGGCAGGGTCCACCCTGGACAGATCGCCAGTCCATCGCAGGGCCAACACAGAGAGACAGACAACCATTCACTCTCACAGTCACACCTAAGGACAATTTTAGAAACCCCAGTTGATGCCAATTAACCTAACGTGCATGTTTTTGGCGTGTGGAAGGAAACCGGAGAAATCCCAGAGTAAACTCACGCAGACACGGGGACTGCATGCAAACTCCACACAAATCACTGTTGGTCGGCCAAGGGTTACCCTTGGCCGGGGAACCCAGGATCCCCGGCCAAGGGTGAGTTGCTGTGCTGCCACAGTGCTAGCCACTCTGCCACCGTGCTGCCCTATCCAACATCATCTACCTGTAAAATTTAATAAGCCAATACAGTATTTAGCTGCTCACCTGTCCATGACAATGCAGTAACAGCAGTTTAACATTGACACACTAAAGAGACATGGAAATGACACACACACACACACACACTTTAGGTGCATGACGCTGATTTACCAACCCTACTACACTGAGGCTTTCCCAGGTTATGATTGCTTTTCAGATTACCTAATAGTCCTGGCAGCTTATTTTGGACAATTCCATGCTTTTAACTGGGAACAGGTTGGGGAATGACCTGTTCTGTTCCAGCATGACTATGTCCCAGTGCAAAAAGAAAGGCCCATAAAGGCATGACTGGATATGTTTGGTGTTGAAGAACTTGACCACAGAGCCTCGACTCAACCCTATTGAACACCTTTGGGATTAACCAGAACAGAGACTGGACCCAGGTCTACAAATTGTCTTCTCAATGAATGGACAAAAATCCCCACAGACACCCTCCAAAATCTGCTAGAAAGCTTTCCCAGAAGAGTGGAAGCTGTTTTAGCTGCACAGGGGGGACCAGCTCTATTAATTACAAGTGGGGGAAATAATAATTTCTCAGGTGCATCACGATGTGGATGATTCTGAATTTATGCATAAATGCCAAGAATTTGTTTCTTAAATATTAATAAGATAATTAATTTTGATGGAATGAAAAGAGTGGAATTCGGAAAGGGGGAACTGTAGCATCCAGACAGTTTATGGCATGACACAAAACAGAGACGAGTGATGGTGAAGCGGGACACACAGCCCCCTCTTCATTAAAAACAAGTGTATGGTAGGACTTTGGTCAAGCAATGTCAAAGCTTCCACCCAACTTGGAAAAGGTGCCTATATTCCGCTGTCCAGAATCAGAACCAACATCCCATAACAGAGATATTTTACAGACACAGTGAACCAAAGCTATGGAATCAAGGAAGACAACTCTGAAGTCTGTGTTACAACAAATATGCTGCTACAGGTGCACTTTTCATGTTGATTTTTTGAAGTGGAATACATGCTAGCAGATGTAACATTGATTTGCCTCATTTCTCTTCCATTGTTTTATTAAAAGACACTGGCAGTAAACTCATGGGTCACTGCAAATACTTTAATAATAATAATGGATTAGATTTCGGAATTTAGGGAAGTCTGGGCTTCTCTGCTTGAACTGCTACCTCCGCGACCTGGACCTCCAGAAAAGCGCTTTACATATCAAGTGACATCTGAAAGCGCTTACAGTGAGTCCATTATTCATTTACTCCAGACAGACATTGATAGTGGTAAGCTAATACTGTAGCCACAGCTGCCCTGGGGTAGACTGACGGAAACGTGGCTGCCAATCCGCGCCAACAGCCTCTCCGACCACTACCGAACATTTATACACATTCATACCCAGTGTCATGGACACTGGAGACAAGGTGGGTAAAGTGTCTTGCCCAGGGACACAACTGCAGGATGGCTGGGGTGAGCGGGATTCCAACCACCAACTCTCTGGTTATTGGACGACCCGCTCTACCTCCTGAGCCACTGCCGCCCACATTTCCCTCCTCCGTTCCATTTTTGCTGAGCACCAAGCTGGATGGCAGTAAGTTCCATTTTTTTTTTATATGGTCTTTGGCATGACCCGGCCGGGACTTGGCTTTAAAAGTATTAAGCTGTCACACACTGAGCATAGGCATAAATCAAGGAGCGGATTTTTTTTGGGGGGGGGGCATATCTGCCCCAACCTGAGAAAAAAAAAAAAAAAAACTGTCCCAGCCAAATCATCATAAAACTTTCTATATCATGTTACATAACTTAATAAAATGCATCTGAGGCACCAATGCTAAGCATAATTGTATTTTTTCTTGAAAATTTTCAGGTTTTCTCACAAATTTGTAACTTTTTCTCATTAATTTACTATATTTGTAAATTTACAACTTTTTTCTTGTAAATTAACTACTTTTCATTTCAGTTCTCCTGTATGTCCTATATGTATAGTAGTATTGACAAATAAAATCTTTGAATCTTGAATCTTTTTGCATCTTAAATTTGAAACTTTGTTCTTGTAAATCTGCCACTTTCTTCCCATGAATTTGCTACTTTGTCCCTATAAATTTGCAACTTTCCCCCCCTCTATAATCCACTACCTTTTGCATCTTAAATCTGCAATTTTTTCCTTGTAAATTTGCAATTTTTTCTTGTAAATTTGAAGGGTTTTTCTTGTTCCCATAAGTGAATATCATTTTTCTCATGTAAATTTGTGACTGACGATACTTAGTGTCCCTTCAATATTTACTACGCAGAAAATCTAGAGATGCTTTGAGAATCATTTTAGAATCAAATCGGTGCCTCCTGAATCATAACTGAATTGAATCGTGAGGTGCCTAAATATTCCCACCCAATATAATATTAATGTTTTTGGATTTAGAATGGGACAGCATAAAAATAATACTGAAACTGATGACGCTGCTGTTAATCTACAATTAGGCTATAATGTTTCCTCTGATTTCATCTAGTGTCACAATGAGGTTCCTATTTGTGGGTTTTGAGATCAGCCATGACAATAAATCATTGTAAATGAAATGAATCAAACATGGATGAGTTCCAGTTAATACAGGGTAATTGGATTCACAATAATTCTGTGTGAGTCACTTCAGTCCTCCAGCTTAGGCATTTGGTAAGAAGTTAAATATAATTTAGACTTATTTTACAGAGAAAATGAAGCTTAAATAGCTCCAATACAGTAAGTTTGTAAAACATACCATTTACAATTACTAGATTGATGAAATCTTATTATATCTTAAAGTCAATTATAATGACTGACCAATAACCACAGAAATAACTGGAAGCACTTTGTGAACCAGCGGTATTACAGAAGCAAATATTTCCAAAACATGTCCTGTAACTTAAAATAGCAACAGTTCAGATTCACTCAGATACACTTTTTAAACCTCCATATCAGTACAATGTGAAGATACAAGTCCTTCATTCAGATGCATTAAATGTAAATCTGCATACTTGCATTCTTAAAATGACACAATTATATTACAATCTTAATAGCACGTCTGTTTTATACAATCTTATTAGCATGTCTGTTTTTTATGACTTACAAAACATACCAAGAGCAAAATCACTCTTATGTGTCGTGCCTGTGTTTTTCTGCCATGAAAGTTCAGTTGAGCTCCTCCTCTAGGAAAAAGGCAAGTTCAGACGGAGTATTTTTGTGATGTCACTATAACAGGTGAACAAATCGGGACCAAGGGGCTGTTCAAATTTGCCAGCTTCCAGACTTCTGTGCACTGTGGTCCTGGAGGAGAGGTGGATGTGGGTGGGCCTATTTAGATCTTGGTGTTAGAAGGAGGAGGAAAAGGGCAAAGATTTTTTTTTTTTTTTACAGGGAACTGTTAAGTCAATGAAAGTTTTTTTTTTTTTTTTTTAAATGGAAAAAAGGGCACAAGATACCATTTTAGACTAGGTAGATTTGCTTGTAAGGGGATTTATATCCACTGCACTGCATCTTTAAGTATGATGTAAAAAATATACCAACATTAAACACCGGATTGTGTAAAGTGATGATACAAAATCCATCAGATAGAGGAATTTTCATAATGTGTATGCACTAGGGCTGCAACAACTAGTCGACAAATACTGTAGTTGACAGCAAAATTTGTCGACAATTAATTTAGTAGTCGACGCGTTGTTAGTGACGTCATCGTATGTATCCCACGGCATGCAATGCCACGCTAAATACTAGCCATGTTTACATGCGCAAAACTTCTTCAATCTGATTAGTTCAGATTAGAACTTTACTGTTTACATGGACCCTGAAAAAGCTGATTCGATTATGACGTGCATTTACATGTGTCACACGTTTGAATGGAGTAAATCATTTTGACATGCACAGAATTGTCTGACATTCCGGAAATAGTAGAAGAAGAAGAAGCAACTTCCGATGTAAACAAACTCCTCTTCATGTCTTTCTCTTTTTGAAATGGACCTGCATTGTGTTATTCAGACTGTACTTTCGCTTCTGCTGATCTCTGTAATGAAGCTACAAGCCCAGCAGTACATACTTCTGCATATGACGAACAGAGGGAGACGACAGGACGATACAGACCAGATTTGTTTTACTCCCGCCATGTCTTCCACTAGCTGCTGTAAAGGCAGAAATACGTCACGTCGATGTGTGGCTGACGTACAGACATGCGCAGTAAACATATTTTCTACCCAAACTTCGGAATAAGTGTTTATATGCACACTAATCGGATTAACAATTGGCATAACCCACCCGTCTCAAACAGAAGGAAATTTTGATCCGAAGGAGTGTGATCAGGTCAGAATATTCAGATTGGCATGTTTACAAGAAGGATTTTTATTCCGATCAGGCTTTTAATCTGGTTACTTGTGTCCATGTAAACATGGCTAATGTTTCACCATAGCCAACTGAAGTAGCTCAGAGTGAGACATCATGCTTTTCCCAGTTCTTTGGCGCGCTGACAGAGCATGCGTGCTAGTGACCGGGAACAGAGCAGGGGAAGCAGCACCATGATGGAGGCTGAAGCGGAGCTCACGTGAAACAAATGTTCCAAAGTTTGGGAACATTTTCTATGTGACTCAGCCAACAAACACTAACGCTAGTCGTACCACCTAACACCGACACGAAGCGACTCAGTCCACGGCAAGGGCTCGCCGGAGGAACTAACTGAGGCAGCAGTTGGACGGGAGCCGGATCGGAGTTCGGGGGCGGCGGTGGTGGGAGACGGGGACCAGTGGAGGACCACCGGGACCCAGCCAGACAATAGCCTGAGTCAGAGCTGTGGCGAGGCTCAGCGGAGGAACTACTGAGGCAGACGGCGGTAGGTGGCGGGGCTCAGTGGAGGAACTACTGAGGCAGACGGCGGTAGGCGGCGGAGCTCAGCGGAGGATCTACCGGGACCCCAGCCGGACAGAAGCAGGATCGGAGCTCGGCTGCAGCAGTGGTGTGCGGCGGGACTCAGTGGAGGAGCTGGACAGGAGCTTGGTTACGGCGGCGGTAAGCAGCGGGACTAGCAGCGGAGGGGGCTAGCTGAGGCCCAGCTGGATTCGAGGTCGGTCGGATCGGATACCGGCGACACAAGCAGAGATTGTTTTTACTATCCACAGGTCAGTAAAAATGCCACCAAAGAAGGAGGAAATGGAAGAGATCAAAAAATCTCTGAACTTCTTGTCAGAAGAAGTGGCCAAAATGGTTAGCCAGCAGGCCAAAATAATAGGCCTAATGGAAGAAGTACGAGACTTAAAATTAACAATTCAGGAAAAAGACAAAAAAATTATGGACTTGGAGCGACGCGTCGAGGATCTTGAACAAGGTTCTCGTATGGATGACCTAATTATAAGTGGACTAGACATCAAATATCAATCATACGCTCATGCTACAACAGGACTGAGAGGTGAGGAGGCTCCCCTGAGTGAATCAGTCTCCCTAGAAAACCAGGTGCTTCAGTTCCTTGACAGTAGAGATATAAAGGTCGAAGCAAATGCAATTTCAGCCTGTTATGCTTTACCCAGAAAAGATAATAAAACAAAGAAATCAATTGTGATGCGCTTTGTGAACAGAAGGGTAAAGAATGACATACTGAGGCAGGCCAGAAAGCTACGGGGAACAGAAGTTTACCTAAATGAACACCTAACAAAAACAAATGCTGAAATAGCACGGCAAGCACGGCTGCTGAAAAGACAAAATAAGATACAGGCAACATGGATAAGAAATTGTAGAGTTTGGATCAAACTAAATGGAACACCTGAGCAAGCAAAGAGTATAATGATCAGAGATGTTACTGACTTAAATAAATACAGATGAACACTGATTAAGAAAATTAAGAGACAATGATAATCCATATTCACACACACGGTAAGAATAGTTCTTTTGACATACCATGTCAATGTACTTAAAAAAAAAAATAAGCAAAACAAACAAAAAACTTATGACTGACTTGAGTAGACCTCAATTATCCCCAGTTGGAGGAAGTCATTTGACACAGAGTGAGGAAACTCAAACTCTGAAAATATGCCATTATGCTGAACATAAACTACAAGAGATGGAGAACGATATTGATCCTGATAACCACTTTTTCAATAATATTGATAACCATTGTGAACATTACACTGAAAAGCAATTCAAAAGTCAAGTGCAACTAGATGGTAAACTATCAATAATACACTTCAACAGCAGAAGTCTTAACAAAAACTTTCCACGGATTCAGGACTATTTAAAACAGCTAGACAGAAAATTTACAGCTATCGCAGTCTCTGAAACTTGGCTTAATGAAGAGCAGGCTCCCCTGATGGCAATAGAGGGATATCAGATGTTTCATATTAACAGATCTCAAAAAAAGGGTGGTGGTGTTGCACTGTATATTGATGACCTGTATAGGTGTAAGCTTGTAAATGGAATGTCCTTTGCACTACCAGGGATTTTGGAATGTGTTACTGTTGAGATTGACCAAGATAAAACAAAAAATCTAATTATAAGTTGTATATATAGAATGCCAGGAACTTGCATTGAGACATTCAGAGATAAATTAGTCAAGCTGTACAATAATAAGATAAGATAAGATAAGATAAGCCTTTATTAGTCCCACAACGGGGAAATTCCAGGATTGCAACAGCACAGGGATAGCAACACTCAGAGCAACAATCAGAAGGCAAGAAAAAAAACAAGCAAGCAAGAGCAGCTAATATACATATGTACATATTACTATAAAATATATATACACACACACACACACACACAGACACACAGTGCAGAGCATTGTAGCTGGATGGAATAAATATATGAATATATGAACACACAGTGCAGAGCATTGTAGCTAGATGGAATAAATATGTAAATATATAAACACCCACAGTACGGAGCATTGCAGCTAGGTGGAATAAATATGCAAGTATATAAACACACACAGTGCGGAGCAATGTAGCTAGATGGAATAAATATATAGATATATAAATATAAACACACCCAGTGCAGAGCATTGTAGCTAGATGGAATAAATATGTAAATATATAAACACACACAGTGCAGAGCATTGTTGCTAGGTGGGATGAAACAGCATAACCGTCTATTTAGTTATCCTACATGGTATGATTATGTGCCCATACATATTCTCACCCTCCATAGCGACCGGTATGTTCCTAGTTGTATGCCGGAGAGGACCATTGTGTAAGTCTATTGCATCTTTTGCATTCAAAAAACTATTAGTTTGTTACGTCTTTTTGCTATCTCTGCGAGCAGCCCTGCTTAGGTTGTACAGTCTGACAGCCGTTGGTAGGAAGGACCTACGAAACCTCTCGGTTGTGCACCTGGGATGATGTAGTCTGCTGCTAAATGAGCTCCTCAGTGCATCCAGTATGTCCTGCATAGGGTGGAACTCGGACTCCAGCAGAGATGACAGTTTAGCCACCGTCCTTCTCTCTCCTATCTCCTCCATCGGATCAAGGCGTTGCCCCAGGACAGAGCTAGCTTTCTTAATCAGTTTGTTCAGTCTCTTCCTATCGGCTGCAGTAATGCCACTGCCCCAGCAGACCACTCCAAAAGTGATGGCTGATGCCACCACCGTGTCATAGAATGACTTCAGCAGCGCCCCTTGTACACCAAAAGACCTGAGTCTCCTCAGCAGGAACAGCCTGCGCTGTCCCTTCTTGTAGAGTGCGTCAGTATTGTGTGACCAGTCTAGTTTATTGTTCAGATGAATACCCAGGTACTCGTAGGATGTCACCATCTCGATGTCTGTTCCCTGTATATTTACTGGTGCTGTGAGGGGCTGCCCATGCCTGCGGCAGTCCACCACCAGCTCCTTAGTTTTCCTCGCGTTGATCTGGAGGCAGTTCCGATGGCACCAGTCCACAAAGTCCTGGATAAGCCCTCTGTACTCAGCTTCATCTCCGCTGGAGATGAGACCAACGATCGCAGAGTCATCAGAGAACTTCTGTAGATGGCAATGTGTTGTGTTGTGTGAGAAGTCCGCAGTATAAAGAGTGAACAGGAAGGGAGCCAGCACCGTTCCCTGGGGGGCCCCCGTGCTACTGATGATCGTGTCGGAAACACAGTCCCGGGTTCTCACAAACTGAGGCCGGTTCGTGAGGTAGTCCAGGATCCATGATGACAGGTGCTGGTCCACCCCTGCGCGCAGCAGCTTGTCCTTCAGGATCATCGGTTGGATGGTGTTGAAAGCACTGGAGAAGTCAAAGAACATGATCCTCACCATATTCCCGGGCTTCTCCAGGTGGGACAGAGAACGGTGAAGGAGGAAGATCACCGCATCCTCCACCCCAATGCCATGCTGGTAGGCGAACTGGAGTGGATCCATCGCTGGTTCCACCAGGGGGCGGAGATGAGCAAGGAGCAGTCTCTCCAGGGTCTTCATCAAGTGGGACGTCAAGGCCACCGGTCTGAAGCTGTTCAGGTCTTTGGGGTGGGAAGTTTTTGGTACAGGTACCACACAAGATGTTTTCCACAGCTGTGGTACCCTCCCCAGTTTCAGGCTCATGTTGAAGATATATGTCACAATCCCACACAGCTGGTCTGCACAGGACTTGAGGAGCTTTGCGCTGATGCCGTCCGGTCCCGACGCCTTCCTCGCCTTGATCTTCCTCAGCTCCGTCCTCACCTGGGTCTTGGTCAGGGTCAGGATGGGGGGGCTGTGTGTTGGGAGTGGGGGGGGTGTCGGTGGAGTGGGGAGTGGGTAGCAGGACTTGATTTCTTAGAGGCAGCAGTGGTTGTTGTGCAGACAGGGGGGAGGGCGGTTGGTCAAATCTATTGAAAAACAGATTCAGGTTGTTCGCCCACTCCCTGCCCCCCGTGGCCTGGGGGGAGGTATTCTGGAGCCCCGAGATGGTTTTGAGGTTTCTCCAGACCCCGCTGATGTCGCTCTGTTGCAGCTTGTCCTCCATCTTCTTCCTGAAGCTGTCCTTGCCTTCTCTGATCTTTCTCCTCAGCTCCCTCTGTACGGACTTCAGCATCTCCCTGTTCCCCGACCTGAAGATCCTCTTCTTCTCTCTCAGAAGTGTTTTTATCTCAGGGTTGATCCAGGGTTTGTTGTTTGAGTGACGCCGTATGGTCTTGGTGGGAACGGATTTGTCCACACAGAAGCTGAGGTAGCCCGTGAAGGTGTGAATGAGGCCATCGATGTCCTCACCATGTGGATCGCAGAGCTGCTTCCAGGCAGTGGCTTCAAAACAGTCCTTTAGAGTGTCCATTGTCTCCTCAGACCATAACTCCACAGTGTGCATAGCCGGAGGTTGTCTGTGCACTAGGGGTTTGTACACCGGTCGGAGATGAACCAAGTTGTGATCCGATCTCCCAAGTGGGGGGAGTTGTGATGAGGTGTACGCCTCCTTAGTGTTTGCGTAGAACAAATCCAGTGTTTTATTGTCTCTAGTGTGGCATGTGACATACTGGGTGAAAGTGGGCAGAATGGGAGACAGTGAAACGTGGTTGAAATCGCCTGAGATGAGGAGAAGAGCATCTGGGTGTTCTGTCTGCAGCCTGCTGGTTACTGAATGGATGACGTCACGCGCTGTCCCAGCGTTCGCCGTCGGATTTGCATAAACAACAATGCAGATCACGTGTGAGTGTTCTCTCGGGAGATATGTAGGCCTCATGCTAACAGCTAGCAACTCAATGTCTTTGCTGCAGTGTCGTTGTTTAACAGTGATATGTCCCGGTCTGCACCAGTTGTTGTTAACATACATTATCACTCCACCGCCCCTAGTTTTGCCACTCTCTGGTGTTCGGTCAGCTCGTATCATGTGAAAACCCTCCAGCTCAATGTTAGCATCTGCTGCTAGTTCAGTTAGCCACGTCTCAGTAAACAAAAGGAGAGAGCACTCCCGGTAAGTGCTATCATAACGGGAGATAGCCGCTAGCTCATCTAACTTTCCCAGTATCGACCGTACATTTCCCATGACAACAGATGGAAGGGAGGGTCTGTACCTTATATTTTTTGTCCTCCGCCTTACTCCAGCCCTGCAGCCGCGGCGTTTTCGCCTCAGTTCTCTCGGTATGTCGAGTTTTTCCAGTGGGACCGGGTGGCGGTTAAATGCTAGCAGCTCTTCCCTGTTGTATCGAATCCTGCTATAAACAGTGGCTCCGTCCACCGGCTCAGGAGACATTTGGGACGATCTGTGTGTCCGTGATATAAGTGGGGTGAAAAAAAAAAAGTGATCAAAAGAGAGAGGAAGGGAAAAAAAAACTCGGAATCGAGCCGCTGTTGCAAAAGGCAGCCGACTGGTGTGGC
This sequence comes from Pholidichthys leucotaenia, assembly GCA_020510985.1. Taxonomy (NCBI): domain Eukaryota; kingdom Metazoa; phylum Chordata; class Actinopteri; order Cichliformes; family Pholidichthyidae; genus Pholidichthys; species Pholidichthys leucotaenia. The sequence continues at coordinate 394,470,266 of CM035838.1, read as the reverse complement.
GCCGAGAGATGAAAGATCAGATTAATAATAATATAATATAATAATATTACTAGTAAGAAAATGGTAGTAATTTGTGGAGATTTCAATATTGATTTACTAAATCCACATCAACAAAATGTAATTACAGAGTTCATGAACTCTATGTACAGCATGAGTCTATATCCCACAATAACACATCCCAGTAGAATCACAGTTCACACTGCTACACTTATTGACAACCTGTTTGTTGATATTATTGAAAAGAAAATAGAAAGTGGATTATTGATAAATGATATAAGTGACCACTTGCCAACCTTTGCACTTATCCATGGCCACACGGGGGCCAATACAGAAAAAATTTTAAAATCGTTCAGATACAAATCACAAAATGCAATCAGTTCTTTTAAAGAGGACTTGCTGAAGCAAGACTGGACAGAAGTCTATGTATCAAATGTAAATGAAGCCTATGACACATTTATAAACATTGTAACCACTCTTTATGAAAAAAATTGTCCATTAGTAAAGAAAAAGCTTAAACATAAATTTGCCAATAAGCCATGGTTAACCAAAGGATTACAAAAGGCGTGTAAAAAGAAAAATTTATTATATAAAGCTTTCCTAAAGAAAAGGACAAAAGAAGCAGAGCAGCGGTATAAAACATACAAAAATAAGTTAACATATATAATAAGATGTAGTAAGAGAGACTATTACAGTAAAGAAGTGGAGAAAAACAGAGACAATATTAAAAATACATGGACAATACTTAACAGTATTCTTGGAAATAAAAGCAGAAATACAAGCTACCCAACCAATTTTTCAAAAAATAATAAAACGACTCAGAGTGTGAATGCAGCTTCACCTGCAGATGAATTTAATAACTTTTTTGTTAACATTGGTCCTAATTTGGCTCGAGAAATACTCATTACGGCGCCTACAGGTGATACAATAAGCAATAACACTGCTATAAAAGACTCCCGCATTTTCATAAAGAACACAGACGAAAGAGAGGTCATTGAAATTGTTAAATCGTTTAAAAGTAAAACATCTACGGACTGTGATGGTATTGACATGCTCTTAGTCAAAACTATTATTGAATGTTTAGTGAAACCACTGACGTACATTTGTAACCTGTCTCTCCAAACAGGTATATTTCCCAATGCAATGAAAATAGCTAAAGTAATTCTGATATACAAGACGGGCGGCAGAGGGGAATTCTCAAACTATAGACCAATTTCACTATTGCCGCAATTTTCCAAGATACTTGAAAAAATATTCTATGAGAGAATTGACAACTTCATACTGAAGAATAATTTACTGTGTGAGCAGCAATATGGGTTCAGACACAAGAGGACAACTGCATTTGCTCTAATGGAATTTATAGAAAAAATATCAACTGCCATTGAAAATAAAGAGTATTCAGTTGGGGTATTCCTGGATCTTAAAAAAGCATTTGATACAGTGGATCATAATTTATTATTAAAGAAACTACAAAATTGTGGTATTAGAGGGGTAGCACTGTCCTGGTTAAGTAGTTACTTAAAGAATAGATATCAGTATGTATGTGTTGATAACAAAAACTCACAGTTACTGAAGGTTACTTGTGGAGTCCCACAGGGTTCAGTTTTGGGGCCATTGTTATTCAATATGTATATAAATGATATATGTAAAGTTTCAGAAAAAATGGACTTAATATTTTTGCCGATGACACTAATCTATTATGCAGTGGAAGCAATTTGGAACAACTTTTGGATACACTCGGAAAGGAATTAGGAAAGCTTAAACTGTGGTTTGATTCAAACAAATTAACGCTCAATTTAAGTAAGACAAAATTTATAGTCTTTAACAACCATCACAACAACTCAGTATCTAAACTCAGTGTAAATGGTGTAGAGATTGAAAGGGTATCTGAAACTAAATTTCTTGGAGTAATAATTGATAATAAACTGTGTTGGAAGTCACATATTAATTATATTAAAGGTAAAATATCCAAATCAATTGCAATACTACACAGAGTGAAATATTTGCTGAATCAACCCACACTATATACCTTGTATCATTCATTAATACTCCCATACATGACATATTGTACTGAAGTATGGGGAAATACATATAAAACAAACATATATCCAGTCTTTATGCTTCAGAAGAGAGCTATTAGAATAATAAACAAAGCAGCTTACAGGGAACCAACAAACCCACTTTTTCTTAAATTAAAAGCTCTCAAGTTGAAAGATCTGGTTGACTTTAAAACTGCAATAATAATGTTTAAAGTGAAGAATCTATCACTGCCCGCAAATATCCAAAAGTTGTTCCAAATAAGGGAGAAACAATATCATTTCAGAGTAACATGTATATTTCAAAAACCTCCAGTGAGAACTACCACCAAGCAACACAGTGTTTCAGTGCAAGGAGTCAGATTATGGAACGATTTTGGACCTGAATTAAAATCATGTACAACGCTTGGACAATTTAAACAAAAACTAAAGGAAGAAATACTCCAAACATATATACAAGATGACATGTAAAATCACATAAGGATTGTCATATCCAGCCTGCGTTGTGTTGTAGCTTAGTTTTTTGTCACATTTTGTCTTAGCTTTGTTCTGAATTGTAATCGCTCTTGTTTTGTTTTTTCTTTTGAATTCTTGGATGGAACATGGGTGGGCAATATAAGCTGCGGCTTCAGCCATCACCCATTTCGGATAACTTATGTTGAACTGTATAATCAGAGGAGTTATTGTCTAATTTGACCTTGTTGGATTTTCTTTCCCCCTTTGTTATATTATTCAGTTTCTTTTAACCTGTACTTTTAATCTATCTGAAATAAGCCTATCTGTTAGAAGCCTGTCTTAAGGAAATCAAAGTTTGGATGACTTGTAATTTCCTGCTATTAAATTCAGATAAGACTGAAGTCATTCTTGTTGGTCCAAAAAACCTTAGAAATTCCTTTCCAAATCAAACTTTCAGTTTGGATGCAGTTACTCTTTCTCTTAATAGCTCTGTGAGGAACCTTGGAGTTATTTTTGATCAGGATTTGTCCTTCAATTCACATATTAAATTTGTTTCTAAGACTGCCTTCTATCATTTGCGTAATATTGCCAAGATTAGGAGCATCTTGTCTCAGAGTGATGCTGAGAAGCTGATCCACGCTTTTGTTAGCTCGAGATTAGATTATTGTAATTCTTTATTATCAGGTTGTCCTAAAACATCTTTAAAAAGTCTTCAGCTGATCCAAAATGCTGCAGCAAGAGTTTTAACAGGTACTAGAAAGAGAGATCATATCTCTCCGGTTCTGGCCTCCCTTCATTGGCTTCCCATAGAGTTTAGAATTAAGTTTAAAATCCTTCTTCTTACTTACAAAGCTCTAAACAATCAGGCTCCTTTTTATTTAAAAGATCTGATACTACCGTATCATCCTAACAGAGCACTACGCTCCCAAAATGCAGGTTTACTTGTAATACCTAGAATCTCCAAAAGTACAATGGGAGGCAGAGCCTTCAGTTATCAAGCTCCTCTCCTGTGGAATCAGCTGCCAATCTGGATTCGGGAGTCAGACTCGATCTCTGTTTTTAAGAATAGGGCTAAAACCTACCTTTTTGATATAGCCTACAATTAGGGAGGGATCATGTGTTTTCTGAACCCTCCCTTAGTTATGCTGCTAATAGGTTTAGTCAGCCGGGGGACCTCCAGTAATGCACTGGGCCTCACTCCTTTCCTCACTCTCTATGAAATATTTTTTTTTTGCTGGTCATTAACATTTGTTTGTTCTCTCCCATAGATTGAGTCCCCATCGTGCTGTTTGCTCTCTACATGTCTGTTCTTTTCTTCTTCTCTATCCCCTCACCCCCCAGCCAGTCGCAGCAGATGACTGCTCCTCCCTGAGCCTGGTTCTGCTGGAGGTTTCTTCCTGTTAAAAGGGAGTTTTTCCTCTCCACCGTCGCCAAGTGCTTGCTCACAGGGGATCGCCTGATTGCTGGGGTCTTTCTGCAACTGTGGGGGTCCTCCCTACAGTTGATAGTGCTATGAGATGACTGTTGTTGTGAAATGGCGCTATATAAATAAAGTTGAATTGAATTGAATTGAATTGAATTGAATAAAGATTCATTCATTCATTCATTCATTCACAAACCTGTTCAATGTAAGCTCTGTAAAGTGAGCCTTACGTACCCATGGAGCCACTACAGTGATGCACAAGCATTTGAAGAGGAAACATGTTTTGGAAGAGTCAGACGCCCCTCAGTAAGATAGTTAGCTCCCATGCTAGTAGCTAGCCTATTACTGTTAGTGCGCATGTGGCGGATCATGACAGTTCAAAGAGTAATGTCATTACTCTTGACAGGGAAGGACTTCAACAAATGATTCACCAGTTCAACCCTGAATACATGCTGCCATCCAGAACCCATTTCACCCACTTGATGACTTTGTCTTTGACTTTGTTGTTCACCAAATGCTCTATTTTTTTTTTAAGGAAAATGTTTTATTTTTCACAATAAAAAGAAATGAGAGATTGTTTTTTTGTGCAGTTCTTAATGATTAGTCGACTAGTCATTACAATAGTCGGCGACTAGTCGACTACAGAAATAGTCATTAGTTGCAGCCCTAGTATGCACACGCAAGACAAAAATTGGTGTTCTACATAAAGTTTCCGAGGAAAGCAGACAAGAACACATGGACGTGAATGCAATACCCCCACCTCCGTTTTCTTTGAAGAGCCTAATATGTCACTGAAGGAGATCAGTTTTCAACTTTTCCATGTAATTATTGGGGCAGAACCAAATTACGATAAGCCTATCATCCATGAATATACAAAAACAAACAAAGGTGTATACAACCCATAGTTGTAGGTCAGGATCACAAGGTGAACCTGTGTAGCAAGTTTGGTGACCCTATAGAGCTTTACACCTTCTATAGTAAGAGGGCATAGGGAATACTAACCTTGACCTTTGACCTTTTGACCCCTGTCATGACCCACTTACTGGGCAAAGGCTAGAATTGCCTATTTAACCTGGGATCTCCAAGTCCATTTCAACCCTCATGTCAAGGTGGACAGACCTATAGTCATCCACCCACAGGCAAGGTAGACTAACACCTACGAAGTCTTTTCTGCACATAAGCAAGGTAGACTGTCACTGTCACCAGTATCCCAGGTCAGGGTTTGAACCCATGACACCTTGATCTGAATCCCTTCCCTACTAGCACTGAGCTAGTAGTGGAGGTGTACCTTAACGTGTCAGGAGACTGCACCACTGACCAATTCCTTATGGAAGAGGGGTCTGTAACACCCCAAACCTGTAGTCAGAGGTCATGGTGTCAGGGTGAACCTGTGTACCAGGTTTGATGACTCTAACATTCTTTATTGTTGAGATATTGTTTTAAGCCATTTTGATGTTGACCTTTAACCTTGCGATCAAAAAACCACAGCCACACTTAAGGGTCACGTGGTGAACCTGTGTACCAGGTTTGATGACCATAGCTTTACTCGTTCCATAGTAATCATACATCATTTCTTTCAGCAGTTATCCCGTTTGCAAGAATTAGGGAAAACCTGGCCTCAGACCTTGATCTCAAGGTCTATAATTCCTGCAAAGATCATCCGATCAGGGTCAAATTGCAATATGCACATCGTCAGTGTATACCAAGTATATACTGTATGTCAAGGGTGTCCAATCATGTGCCATGGAGGACCAAGACCCTGCAGGCTTTACCTCCAACCAGTGTCTTCAACAGCAGATTTCACTGAATTTCTTCCCACTGATTGCCAATAAGTGAAAACATCCGTTGACGAGACAGGGTATAAGAGAAAACCTGCAGGGTCTTGGCCCTCCATGGCATGATTGGACACCCCTGCTGTATGTTTCTATGGTACCAAGTTTCAAATCAATCAGAACAAAACGATAGGAAGAGTTGATCGCACAAATGTGGGACAGGCGGATGGAGGACGGACTCCCCCTCCCCCATAACATAATCCTGAGTCATTATATGACTCAGATACAAAACAGTAGAAAGTAAAAGTTTAATACTGGGGACACCTCCTGCTACCAGCATGTGAAGTAATCCATCAAGCTGTAAAATACTGGCTGAACTTTGATTCAAAGAAAAAAAGCCCACATACAAACACACACATACTGATGTTTATGTGCTGCAGCTCAACTTTGCACTCACTACCAGATTGGTTACTATGGCTACTGATGCTGGTGTGGAGCACCTCGGCTTACTGTAAGAGTGTGCCCTATATTTGGACTGAACAGACACATGCTCAAGGGGTTGACGCCCACTTGCATAAACAAGGATTCTGATTAATTTCTCACATTGATGAAGCCATTGAACGCTTCAGAGTTTTCACTGTTTGTTGGTGTTTATATGACGCAGAGCATGAATTAAGGCACTAAAATGAAGGATGAAAGGGAATCTGTACTTCTTAGTAAACATCTGCAGTTACTGTAGGTTGGAGTAAGCTGAAGGGAAAAATCTATAACAAAAAAAACTAGAACTGCTATGTAGGTAAAACTGTAAAATAACATCAGATTTTACATTTCATAAGAAGCAGATGAAAAAATAGCTTTTAGGGTAAAGTAATGCATTATTGTAACTTAACTTTACTTTCTACTGTTTTCATCTGCAGTGTTTATCTAAAGGTGTGCTGTTAGACTTGCCAAGGTGTGGACTGGACAACTGATGAAGCTAAGGATCCAAAACTTTATACACAGACTGGCCCTGGGACTAGCACCTGTGGCTACAGTTTTTGGGGTCTAAAGTTCACAAATCAAGGTCACAGGGTTTAGAAAAAGTTTGAAATTCTGGTGTACTCATTTTTTTAGATGTGCTATGGTCGCTAATCTTGGTACACAGATTGACCTTAGGATCCTCACCTGTGGCTGTGGTTTTTGGATCATAAGGTCAAGGCCACCAGATCAGCTGCATCCTAACTAGAGAACAAACAAATGAGCCTTGGGTCACTGAGCCTGCCCCCCTGACCTGTGTTTATGGGGTCAAAAGGTCATGAGTCTGGAAAGCTAATATGGACATAAAGTATGCCACTGATAAATATTTCGACATGATGTTTGTCTCATATCTTACTAAAGACTAGAAAGAGATGGGTACACTACCCAGAGCAGTTGCTAGAGAACACAGAGTTGAGGCATGCTGTTTTTCAACCTTTATTGAGCCAAGGCACCCTTCTTACACTGAAAAAATCCTGCGGCACCCCACCAACCCAAAATGCTACAAATTGACACACTGTAGCTTGTTATGACATATCTAATGACAACTTAGTCTTGTAATTAGCCCTGTAACAATAATAATTTTGGAAGACAATACATTTTTAATAGTAAAGTTTTCATTTATAACCACCATGTTAATAGAGGGGATGCATTGTAACAGAATTCTTGGCAGTTATAGAACAGTTACCATAGCAACACAGCATTACGTGGCAATCATATGTGGCAGCTTTATTTTGTATGTAGCAAAACATAAAAATCACACAAAATATTTAGTGCACAGAGTACTTTTTTTTTTTTACTTTAGATGTTAATACCACACCATTCACTTGACTGTAGTGATGTGTGGGTAAAAACCAAGGAACACTTGGTAAGTGAAGAACTGATTCAGAGCCTTTAATTATTTATTTATTTGCCAATTAATCAAGATAGAATGATAAGATTAGCTCTCCACAATACAAGTAGGTACTCAGTGCACTGCTGTGACTGAATATTGTGTGTATTTTTTGTGTTTTACTGCATACACCCCAGTGCTGCCACTCATTTTTGCCACTCAGTGTTTTTTAACTGACATGAGTTCCATTCAGTGACATCATACGCATACCCTCTATATCTGTACTGTTGGTCAAAGGCTCAATTATACCAGACTGTGGGGAAATGGAGGCTCTGCATATCTGACCGCAGTTTTGTTCCCACTTGGAAAAACTGAGTGGGATAGATAGTTGTTTTTTTTCCCACAATATTTTTTATTGAACTTTTTTTTTTTTTTTTTTTTTACAAACATGGCACAAACAATCAGACACTAACACAAAAGTAATTTAAAAATTAAAAAGAACAATAACGACTTCCGGTTATGGCTGCCACGTAGGACGGACGTGTCTCGCTCTGCTCTGCTCCTGGAGAAAAAAAATCGGCAAATAACTCTCTCATTTGGGACAGAACGTATCCCAGCATTTGGGCGAGGATATGTCGGCGAAGCCTAAGGCTGGAAAACCAGGAAAAGGAAAAAGCGAGCCGCCGAAACAGTCCAAATTAACGGACTTTCAGGTCTGTGACGCAGCAAACAAGGCTCCATATATGGCGGAGGAGGCTGGCGGCGGTGCGATTTCTGCGGGGAATGGCGCAGATGCGCTGATGGCTGCCATGAGTTCAATGAGAGCGGACTTTTCCTCTAGATTTGATGGGATTATGACAGCGTTGGAAGGAATAAGAAAGGAATTGGGTGACTGTGTAGAACGAACGGCGCAGATGGAGCTCCGTCTCGCTAGTGCTGAAGATGACGTCACCCGTCTTCAATTAAAGGTGCGCACTTTGGAAAAAAAAAATAAATCTCTGGAAGATAATATTTTGGATTTGGAATCTCGGTCGAGACAGAATAATTTGAGGCTGGTGGGTCTTCCAGAGGAATCAGAAGGTCGGGACGTATGTTCCTTTCTGGAAAAGTGGATTCCGGAGGTGCTGGGCAGCGAGGAGTTGCAATCAGCAGTGATCCTGGAAAAAGCACATCGTATTGGCCCACGGAGAGATAAGGGACCGCCGAGGACCTTAATTATGAAGTTTCTTAGCAACAGAGACAGGATGAAGATCTTCAACGCTGCACGTGCTAAAGGAGAGATTAAACACCAGGACCAGCAGGTGCGGTTCTACCCAGATTTGGCCACAGGAATCCAGCAATTGAGGAAGCAGTTTGATCCCGTACGTAAGGAGCTGCGCAACCTTGGGATTCGTCATGGTGTAATCTATCCTGCGAGACTGCTGACCACGTATGAGGGCAGAACCCACATCTTCAAGACCCCAGAGGAGGCGCAGGAGTTCATCAAGAAGATCAAAGAAGAAGAAGAGACTGGTGGGAGCTAAGCATGAACAAAATATAAGGTAGAATAATTAAGCATTTGCACAGGCATCTGACTGACTTGAAGTAAATAGTAAGTTTACAAAATATAGATTGTATTATATATTAAAAAAAACAAAACAAAACAAACAAAAAAAAAAACTATGATGTACAAAGTTGTTAAAAATTTTGGAGTTAAGTTGGAAAACTACAGAGGAGAGTTAATGTTACGTCATTAAAAGCAGTAGAGTTAGGGTGATTGGGAGGATGAAGAAGGAGTGGCTTAGGCTGTTCCCCGTGGGTGTGGAACGGTCGATGGCTATATCGGGAGACAGAATTTTTCTTTTGATTTTGGGGGGTTTGCCACAAGTGTGGGAAGGGGAAATTTGTTTGTGTGTAGTTTGTAGGATGAATGTTCAACCACTCATGTTTTTGCTTCTCTGTATGAGCATGTTTACACTGCAAGGTAATCCCAAACTCTCTATTGATCATGGACCAAAGTGTTAACCTTAATTTAACTTCATGGAATTGCAGAGGTCTACAAAATTTAAAAAAACTTAAACAAGTTATGAATAAAATAAAGGACATGGGTTCAAGAATTGTGTTTTTACAAGAAACTCATCTGATAGAGGAGGATGTTAAAAGAATTAGGAGTAGATGGCAGGGAAGTGTATTCACCTCTTCATTTTCATCCCGAGCCAGGGGAGTTATGACTCTCATACATAAATCAGTTCCTTTTCAAGTGAAAAATGTAATTGGAGACAAATTTGGAAGATATGTAATCATTCAAGGTTCTTTGCTATTAGAAAATATAAATCTTGTGAACTTATATGGTCCCAATATAGATGATCAGAAGTTCTTTGCTAATTTATTTCTCATCTTATCATCACTTACAGGGCAACATATAATAGCAGGGGATTTTAATTGTACATTGAATCCAGGTGTGGATAGATCAACAGGACTGGATTGTACGCACATTGGATGTAGGATGACTATTAATCATTTTATGAAAGAATTGAGATTGTTAGATATATGGAGAGAAATGAAACCACAAGTTAAAGCCTATTCTTGTTATTCCAGTACCTACAAGACATTCTCACGTATTGATTATTTTTTGATTTCCACAGAATTAAGGTCCAAGATTCAAAACTGCTTTTATGATAACATCGTGATCTCTGATCATGCACCCTGTTGTCTAATATATGTAGATAAAAAATTGACAAAGGAATCAGGTAGATGGCAATTTCAGCATAAATGGCTTCAGGATGAGGAATTTGTCAAGTATATAGAAAAACAGATAGACGAGTTCTTTGACATCAATACTACACAAACATCAGCATGTGTAAAGTGGGAGGCTTTCAAAGCTTTTATTAGGGGACATATTATTAGTTATACAGGATCAAAATCTAAGAAGACTCGAGAGGAGAGAGCTAAATTGGAACATAAAATAAAAAATCTTCAGGAAAAAGTGTATGCAGGAAGTGACCCAAGGTTGGAGAATGAATTACTGATTTTGAGAGCTGAATACGACAAAAAATCAGCGAATAGAGCTGCCTCGAGTCTTCTAAGATTGAAACAATCTTTTTATGAACAAGGTGAAAAATCGGGAAAATTATTAGCATGGCAGATTAAACAATTGGAAATTAAAACACCAATTACCAGTATTATAAGTAATGGACAGGTAGTTATAGATCCTTTAGAAATTAATAGAGCCTTTAGAGATTACTATGAAAAATTATATGATACCAAAAATGAACCTGATTTAACAAAACTAAATGGGTTTTTGAACGAACTATCTATACCGTGTATTCCAAATGAAAACAGGGAGATATTGGATTCTAAAATTAGTCAAGAAGAAGTTGGGCTAGCCATTGATAATATGAAATCAGGAAAAAGTGCAGGACCAGATGGTCTTCCAGTTGACCTTTATAAAAAATTTAAGAATAAATTAATAAAACCTTTTTTGGAAATGGTTTTAGAAGCATTTCAAAATAATAATTTACCATCATACATAAATAATGCCTTAATTATACTGCTGCCAAAACCAGGTAAGCCCTCTAATAAATGTGAAAATATGAGACCAATAAGCCTATTAAACGCCGACCTTAAGATAATCTGTAAAATTTTAGCAAGACGAATACAAGAAATTTTACCAAATATTATTAATCGAGATCAGAATGGCTTTATAAAGGGTAGACAAGGCTTCCATAATGTAAGAAGACTATTTAATATTATTTATTTTAATAAAGAAGCACCGGATACAGCTCTCCTATCATTGGACGCCAAAAAGGCCTTTGATAGAGTTGAATGGCCCTTTCTTTTTGAAGTCCTACAAAGGTTTGGACTTGGAAATAATTTCATAAAATGGGTTCAAATAATATACAATAATGCTACAGCAGAAATCCTAACAAATAACAATATTTCAAAACCAATAAAAATCAATAGAGGATGTCGACAAGGCTGTCCACTTTCACCTTTACTGTTTACTATGGCAATTGAACCTTTAGCGATAGCGATACGTTTACATTCACAAATATATGGAATTAAAGTTGGACCAACAGAACATAAAATCTCCCTGTACGCCGATGACATAATTTTGTTTATGTCGAATCTAAAAAAATCAATTCCAACCTTGTTGAATTTAATAAAGAATTTTGGGGAAATATCAGGATATAAAATAAATAAAACTAAATCTTCAATATTAATGCTAAATGAGACCCAGAGAAATTACCCAGCCCCTGAGGTAAATCAATTCAATGTTGTAAATCAGTTTAAATATTTAGGAATCCAAATTATGCCTAAGCTAGAATCAGTCGCCAGTGTCAACTATGAAGCCTTAATGTCAGATATCAATGAGTTAACTCAGAGATGGATGTCACTACCAATGTCGATGATCGGGAGAATCAATATACTTAAAAGTAATATTTTACCTAAAATACTTTATTTATTTCAATACATTCCCTTATCACCACCTTTAGATCTATTCTCAAGAATAAAAAAAAAGTTAGTGGAATTTATATGGAACAACAGGAGGGCTAGATTACGTTTGTCTTTATTATATTTACCATTTGATCGTGGAGGTCTGAAATGTCCAAATTTTATGTTGTATTATTGGTCGGCACAACTGAGGTCTATGACATATTATTTTTCATCAAATGATCTCCCTCACTGGACTGAAATGGAATCATACAATTTACCTTTACCTCTTCCCATATTCATATACTCAGATTCGGCAAAAAAATTACAAAAACAAGTTAAAAATCCATTTGTAAAGCATATGATCAAAATATGGTGTGAAGCTAAAAACTATTTAAAAGAACCACAGTTATTGTCACAATTTAGTCCAATACGGGGTAATCAATATTTTAAACCAGGGAGAGCGGACGCTGTATTTAAAGTATGGAATTTAAAAGGGATACAAAAGATTCAGGATTTATATTTGCCATGTGCAGACAACATAATGTCTTTTGAAGAGCTGAGGATCAAATTTAATCTCAATAGAACACATTTTTTTAAATATCTTCAACTTAGAAACTTTATTCGATCAAATCAAAATAAAGCTCTCACTCGACCTATTTATTCATCCTTGGAAAAAATGATGATGAAAGATAGTAAAAGAAAGGGTATTATTTCAGAGTTTTATAACTCACTGACACTATCTTCAAGTGAAAATTCACTGAAAAGATTAAACTACTGGAAAGAAGATCTGCAAACTGAAATTTCAGAGGAACAATGGGAATTGGCTTGTACAGAAGCTCAAACCAAATCAATAAATGCACGCCTTAAATTGATACATTTCAAATGGTTAATGCGGATGTATGTTACACCGGAGGAGTTAAATAGATATAACAAAAATATACCAGATACATGCACAAAATGCATGGAAAGTAAAGGAACCCTATTTCATTGTTTATGGGAATGTAGATTAATAAGAATGTTTTGGGAAGAGGTGAGGGTAACAATTGAAAAAATAATCTCAAAACAAATCATATTGAATCCTAAACTGTTTTTGTTGGGTCTGTACCCAGAAAAGCATAATTTTAATAAAAGTGAAAGAACATTCATAGACCTCAGTTTGCTTAATGCCAAAAAATGTATTGCACTATTATGGAAAAAGACTCATAGACCAGATGTGACTCAGTGGTTAAGACAGATGTTAACAAACCTTCCATTAGAAAGAATAACATATATACTAAAATCAAAGGAAATTGTGTTTGAGAATATATGGAGACCTTTTATTGATTATGTAAAAAATTTAAACATAACTCTTGAAGAAGAAGGTGAATGATGTGTGTGGACCTTGTAAATTCCAAACTGGTGAACATAATATGTATACTTATGTATTGGATTGTCTAGACTAAACAGAGGAGCATTGTTGAAGACTTGATTTTGTTGGTGGTTGTTGGTGTTTTTAGTGCATTTTTTTTTTTTTTGTAGTACTTTAGTGTTAGTGTTTGATTGTTTGCATCATGTTTGTTAAAAAAAAAAAAAGGTTCAATAAAGATATTGTGGAAAAAAAAAAAAGAACAATAACAAAAAATAAATAAATAAAAAATTGTGTAATAAAAACAACAACAACCATTAACAAGCACAAGTCAACAACAATGCTCCTCTGTTTAGTCTAGGTAATCTATTACATTAGAATACATAATATACATTCAACAGCTTGGAATTTGCAAGGTCCACACATATCATTCACCTTCTTCTTCAGACATTATGTTTAAATTCTTTACATAATCAATGAAAGGTCTCCATTCTCAAACACATTTTCCTTTGATTTCAGTATATATGTTATTCTTTCTAGTGGAAGGTTTGTTAACATTTGTCTTAATCACTGAGTCACATCTGGTCTATGAATCTTTTTCCACAGTAGTGCAATACATTTTTTGGCATTAAGCAAACCGAGGTCTATGAATGCTCTTTCACTCTTATTAAAGTTATGTTTTTCTGGATACAGACCCAACAAAAACAGTTTAGGGTTCAATGTGATTTGTTTTGAAATTATTTTTTCAATTGTTACCCTCACCTCTTCCCAAAACATTCTGATTTTTCTACATTCCCATAAACAGTGAAATAGGGTTCCTTTACTTTCCATACATTTTGTGCATGTATCTGATATGTTTTTGTTATATCTATTTAACTCCACTGGTGTAACATACATCCGCATTAACCATTTAAAATGTATCAGTTTAAGACGTACATTTATTGATTTGGTTTGAGCTCCTGCACAAGCCATTTCCCATTGTTCCTCTGAAATTTCAATTTGCAGGTCCTCTTTCCAGTAATTCAGTCTTTTCTGTGAGTTTTCACTTGAGAATAGTGTCAATGAGTTGTAAAACTCTGAAATAATACCCTCTCTCTTACTATCTTTCATCAAAATTTTTTCCAAAAATGGATAAGTAGGTCGGGTGAGAGCATTATTTTGATTTGATCGAATAAAATTTCTAAGCTGAAGATATTTAAAAAAGTGTGTTCTATTAAGATTGAATTCAATCCTCAGTTCTTCAAAAGACATTATGTTATCTGAGCGTGACAAATATAAGTCTTGAATCTTTTGAATCCCTTTTAAATTCCATATTTTAAATACAGTATCCGCTCTCCCTGGTGTAAAATATTGATTACCCCATATTGGGCTAAATTGTGACAGTGAGTGTGGTTCTTTTAAATATTTTTTGGTTTCACACCATATTTTGATCATGTGCTTTACCATTGGATTTTTAACTTGTTTCCGTAGTTTTTTAGCCGAGTCTGAGTGTATGAATAAGGGAAGAGGTAAAAGTAAATTGTATGATTCCATTTCAGTCCAGTGAGGAAGATCATTTGATGAAAAATAATATGTCATAGACCTCAGTTGTGCTGACCAGTAATACAACATAAAGTTTGGACATTTCAGACCTCCACGATCAAATGGTAAATATAGTAAGGACAAACGTAATCTAGCCTTCCTACTGTTCCGTATAAATTCCACTAACTTTTTTTTAATTCTTGAGAATAGATCTGAAGGTGGTGGTAAAGGAATGTTTTGAAATAAATAAAGTATTTTTGGTAAGATATTACTTTTAAGTATATTAATTCTCCCGATCATCGACATTGGTAGTGACATCCATCTCTGAAGTAACTCATTAATATCTGTCATTAAGGCTTCATAGTTGGCATTGACGACTGATTCTAGCTTAGGCAAAATTTGAATTCCTAAATATTTAAACTGATTTACAACATTGAATTGGTTTACCTCAGGAGCTGGGTGATTTCTCTGGGTCTCATTTAGTTGTTAATATATTATATTAACAATATTGAAGATTTTGTTTTATTTTATATCCTGATATATCCCCAAAGTTCTTTATTAGATTTAACAAGGTCGTAACTGATATTTTAAAATTCGACATAAACAAGGATGGATAGTTTTTAATGTATTTTTCAGTTTTGGTTCCAACTGTTTTCAAAGTTTAAAACACTGAACCATGCTAGGTTAGTCTGGGATCAATAACTCAAACCCAAGGGACTATTATGTGGCCATATAAATATTAGAAGCATGATCCCAAAATGAGAACAATTAGAAAATAGAAATATTATTAGGAGAGTCGGACACTGACATTTTAGGTTTATCTGAAACATGGCTTTGTAGTTCTTCACCTGAAGCAGCAATAGTATTACCTGGATATTCTGTTTTTAGACGAGACAGAAACAGAGGAAGAGGCAGTGGTATTCTATTGTATGTTAAAAACTCATTACAGTGTACCCGGCTTTTAGCACCCAGTGAAATCAAAATTGAATACATTAGTGAGAGTATCGTTATCCCATGAAATGTCCTTTGTGATTATTTGTTTATATCACCCACCTTCTGCTAAACTAGATTTTTATGATCAGGTTAAACTCTTGTTACAATATTTTAACACTAATAAGGAAGTAATCATGAGGAGTGATTTTAACATTAACTGGAACTGTAAAAAAGATAGGAAGATTCTAAAGCAAACTATGAATCACTATAATTTCTCTCAGCTAATAAAAAAGCCAACCAGAATAACCAATTATTCCAGAATAATAATAGACTTATTATTCACTAACTGTCCAGAGGGAACTACAAAAACTTATAATGTTTTTATTGACCTCTCAGATCATAACATAATTTCTCTTCACTAGGAAGCTTACAAAATATCTGTTCCAAAATACACTCTCAAAATCAGATAATCATACAGCTCTCTATGAATTTATACCTAAAAACCAGCAGCAGAATCTCATTACAGAGTTTAACAACTATAACTGGACCAATGTCATGTCCTGTGATAATGTTGACTCTGCTTGTGATCTTTTGAACAAATCAATTACGGAGGTCATGGGACAATTAGAGGAAGAAACAAGAAAAGGAGAGGTAACTCACTACCATGGGTAGCAAGCTGTAGAAAGCTCATGCATGAGAGAGATACACTATTAAAAAACATTTAAAAACTGGTTTAATCATTGATCAACATAATTTCACTTCAGCAAGAAATGAACAATCTCTGACAAAGACCAAGGCTGATTTTTTTTAGATCATTGAAAATGCTCATGGAAACAGTAAGCTGCTATGATAAAGTATTAATAAGTTGCAGGTGGCTGCAATAACCCCAATTTTTAAATCTGGGGAAAAAAAAACTGATATTTCAAATTACCAACCAATTAGTATATTACCAGTTGTACGCAAAGAAGCAAAAAAATGAGTTGTCGAACGACTTCTTGATCTTCTTAATCTGGATCAATCTCTCCTGCACCCTATGCAATTTGGTTTTCGTTCCCACCATTCTACTGAAATGGCCATGTGTGTGTTTTTAGAAAAGATTAAGTATCTGCAGGACAAGAATGCATATTTTGGGGCTGTTTTCCTTGACTTAAAGAGAGCTTTTCATACTGTCAACTACGACCTTTTTTATCTAGATTAACTAATTTTGATTTTGCAGAACACACTAGCCGTTGGTTTGCGTCTTGTTTGTGTAATAAGAAACAATATGTGACTGTTGATGGTGTAAAATCTTTTTATCTTGACAACTGTGCTGGGGTTCCACAGGGATCAGTCCTTGATCCTATTTTATTTTCCTTATTTATTAACAACCTGCCGAATATCTGTCCTAATGTTGAAACCATAATGTATGCAAATGATGTAGTGATTTTTTTGTGAGGCTCAGAATATCTGTGACGCTTCTGGTGCCCTTACACAAGCTTTATTGGTCATTCAAACCTGGCTAACTGTTTCTTGCCTTTTGTTAAACAGAAAAAAAAAACTGTCCACATGATGTTTAGTAAACAACATCAAGAAGTAACTAATTCTAATGTGTTTTTAAACGGGCAAGAACTTGACATTGTCTATAATTTTAAATACCTTGGGATCATTCTTGACCCTCAGCTAACATTTAGAGAACATGTGAAAAATCTCTCCAATACTACAAAATTTCAACTGTATAATTTTAAACACATTAGAAATAAACTGACAAAATTCCACTAAAATGTTTTATATTCTATTATTTTTTTCCCAAAGAGAATATTGTGGAACAAGTTGGTCATTAGCCAGTGCAATTATTCTAAAGTCTATTGAAATGATTTACAAGAAAGCTCTGAAAATATTTAACAGGAAGCCACAATCATATCACCATTGTAACATACTGGACAAACATGAATTTTTGAGTTTTAGTCATTTTATTTACAGTATCTGACAAAAGTGAGTACACCCCTCACATTTTTGTAAATATTTCATGATATCTTTTCATTGGACAACACTAAAGATATGACACTTTGGTACAATGTAAAGTAGTCAGTGTACAGCTTGTATACCAATGTAAATTTGCTGTCCCCTCAAAATAACTCAACACACAGCCATTAATGTCTAAACCACTGGCAACAAAAGCGAGTATACCCCTAAGTAAAAATGTCCAAATTGTGCCCAATTAGCCATTTTCCCTCCCCAGTGTAATGTGACTCATTAGTCTTATGAGGTCTCAGGTGTGAATGGGGAGCAGGTATGTTAAATTTGGTGTTATCGCTCTCACACTCTCTCATACGGGTCACTGGAAGTTCAATATGGCACCTCATGGCAAAGAACTCTCTGAGGATCTGAAAAAAAGAAATGTTGCTCTACATAAAGATGGCCTAGGCTATATGAAGATTGCCAGCACCCTGAAAATGAGATGCAGCATGGTGGCCAAGACCATACAGCGGTTTAACAGGACAGGTTCAACTCAGAACAGGCCTCGCCATGGTCGACCAAAGAAGCTGAGTGCACGTGCTAAGCGTCATATCCAGAGGTTGTCTTTTGAAAATAGATGTATGAGTGCTGCCAGCATTGCTGCAGAGGTTTAAGGGGTGGGAGGTCAGCCTGTCAGTGTTCAGACCATACGCCGCACACTGCATCAAATTGGTCTGCACGGCTGTCGTCCCAGAAGAAAGCCTCTTTTTAAAGATGATACACAAGAAAGCCTGCAAACAGTTTGCTGAAGACAAGCAGACTAAGGGCATGGATTACTGGAACCATGTCCTGTGGTCTGATGAGACCAAGATAAACTTATTTGGTTCAGATGGTGTCAAGTGTGTGTGGCGACAACCAGGTGAGGAGTACAAAGACAAGTGTGTCTTGCCTACAGTTAAGCATGGTGGTGGGAGTGTCATGGTTTGGGGCTGCATGAGTGCTGCCGGCACTGGGAAGCTACAGTTCATTGCGGGAACCATGAATGCCAACATGTACCGTGACATACTGAAGCAGAGCATGATCCACTCCCTTTGGAAACAGGGCCGCAGGGCAGTATTCCACCATGATAACAACCCCAAACACACCTCCAAGATGACCACTGCCTTGCTAAAGAAACTGAGGATAAAGGTGATGGACTGGCCAAGCATGTCTCCAGACCTTAACCCTATTGAGCATCTGTGGGACATCCTCAAATGGAAGGTGGAGGAGCGCAAGGTCTCTAACATCCACCAGCTCCGTGAGTGTCGTCATGGAGGAGTGGAAGAGAATTCCAGTGGCAACCTGTGAAGCTCTAGTGAACTCCATGCCCAAGAGAGTTAAGGCAGTGCTGGAAAATAATGGTGGCCACACAAAATATTGACACTTGGGCACAATTTGGACATTTTCACTTACTTAGGAGTGTACTCACTTTTGTTGCCAGTGGTTTAGACATTAATGGCTGTGTGTTGAGTTATTTTGAGGGGACAGCAACTTTACACTGTTATACAAGCTGGACACTGACTACTTTACATTGTATCAAAGTGTAAGTAAGTAAGTAAGAAAGTAAAATTTATTTATATAGCACTTCTCACAGAAAGAATCACAAAGTGCCTCACAATAAAATAAAACACAATCACAAATACAACAATAAAAGCATTAAAAACAAGTATAAAGACATTAAAAACATAAAAACCATAATCCATAATCAAACTAAAAAGCCTGTTTAAACAGGAGTGTCTTCAGCTGCTTTTTAAAAGCGTCAACAGAGTCTACTGAGCGCAACGACAGTGGTAGCGCATTCCACAATTTTGGTGCCACTGCCTGAAAGGCTCCATCACCTTGAGTTTTAAAATGGGTTTGAGGGACAGCCAGTAAAAGTTGATCCGAGGATCTCAAAGACTGTGAGGGGTTGTACACTTGAAGCAGCTCAGTAATGTATTTAGGGACCTGGTCATGAATAGCTCTAAAAACAAGAACTAAAATTTTAAACTGAATCCTAAAACCAACTGGGAGCCAGTGAAGTGCTGCTGAAGTTGGTGAGCCCTTTTCTTAGTGTGAGTTAAAAGTCTAGCAGCCGAATTTTGAATAACCTGGAGGCGCTGAAGATGCTTTTGGCTCAGACAGGTAATAAAGACTATTACAATAGTCTAAGCGAGAAGAAATAAAAGCATGTATAATCATCTCAAGTTCCGCCTTCGACACCAGGGTTCTCAACTTAGAAATATTCTTCAGATGGAAGAAACAATTTCTAATTAATTGATTAATGTGGTCCTCAAGAGACATAGCCGAGTGTCATATCTTCAGTGTTGTCTCATGAAAAAACATAATAAAATATTTACAAAAATGTGAGTGGCGTACTCACTTTTGTGAGATACTGTATTTTAAACAAGTGTGTTTAATCTACAACGTGTTGAATGGACTGGCCCCTCCACCCCTACGTGACTTCATAAGTTGTGGCACTGACAAAAGCATTACAAGTCACAAGAGCATTATCAAGAAGAGACTGTATTATTCCTCGAAGACGTACCACCTTTGGACAAGGTGTTTTATCAGTTAAAGGGGGCGCTCTATGGAATAGTCTACCATTAACTGAGAAAGTGCTTGACCTATATTTCTTTTAAAGTTCATTTAAAGAACTGGCTTTTAGCTAATCAAACTTGCACACATCTGTGATGCAAGATAAACAAAAGAATTTGGTCACACACTCACCAGGACTATTCCGTACTGTGAATGCACAACAATATCTCCTTTTTATAATGCTTTTATTCTACATGCCTTTTTATTTTATGTTTTTATTTTTACATTCACATTGGTTTTAGTTGTATTGTTTTAACGTGATTCTTGTTTTACTGTGTTTTATTCTTGTTGATGTTTTTTCCTTCTTGTACAGGGAACATCTACAGGTAGTCATGTGAAAAAATTAGGACACCCTGTGTAAGCCTGTGTGTTTTTAAACATATTTGGACATATGGATATTTAATATCAAAGTTAAAAATACTGGGAGATTCACGTAATACAACTAAACGGTGTTGGCTCCCTTCCTGTTCACTCTTTATACTGCGGACTTCTCACACAACACAACACACTGCCATCTACAGAAGTTCTCTGATGACTCTGTGATCGTTGGCCTCATCGCCAATGGAGATGAAGCTGAGTACAGAGGGCTTATCCAGGACTTCGTGGACTGGTGCCATCGGAACTGCCTCCAGATCAACGCGAGGAAAACTAAGGAGCTGGTGGTGGACTGCCGCAGGCATGGACAACCCCTCACAGCACCAGTAAATATACAGGGAACAGACATTGAGATGGTGACATCCTACAAGTACCTGGGTGTTCATCTGAACAATAAACTAGACTGGTCACACAATACTGACGCACTCTACAAGAAGGGACAGCGCAGGCTGTTCCTACTGAGGAGACTCAGGTCTTTTGGTGTACAAGGGGCGCTGCTGAAGACATTCTATGACACGGTGGTGGCATCAGCCATCACTTTTGGAGTGGTCTGCTGGGGCAGTGGCATTACCGCAGCCGATAGGAAGAGACTGAACAAACTGATCAAGAAAGCTAGCTCTGTCCTGGGGCAGCGCCTTGACCCGGTGGAGGAGATAGGAGAGAGAAGGACGGTGGCTAAACTGTCATCTCTGCTGAAGTCCGAGTTCCACCCTATGCAGGACATACTGAATGCACTGAGGAGCTCATTTAGCAGCAGACTACATCATCCCAGGAGCACAACCGAGAGGTTTCGCAGGTCCTTCCTACCAACGGCTGTCAGACTGTACAACCTAAGCAGGGCTGCTCGCAGAGATAGCAAAAAGACGTAACAACCTAATAGTTTTTGAATGCAAAAGATGCAATAGACTTACACAATGGTCCCCTCCGGCATACAACTAGGAAAATACCGGTCGCTATGGAGGGTGAGAATATGTATGGGCACATAATCATACCATGTAGGATAACTAAGTAGACGGTTGTGCTGTTTCATCCCATCTAGCAACAATGCTCTGCACTGTGTGTGTTTATATATTTACATATTTATTCCATCTAGCTACAATGCTCCGCACTGGGTATGTTTATATTTATATATCTATATATTTATTCCATCTAGCTACAATGCTCCGCACTGTGTGTGTTTATATATTTACATATTTATTCCACCTAGCTGCAATGCTCCGTACTGTGTGTTTATATACTCATATATTTATTCCATCCAGCTACAATGCTCTGCACTGTGTGTCTGTGTATATACACTACCGTTCAAAAGTTTGGGGTCACTTAGAAATTTCCTTATTTTTGAAAGAAAAGCACTGTTTTTTTCAATGAAGATAACTTTAAACTAATCAGAAATACACTCTAATATCTAATATACATTGCTAATGTGGTAAATGACTATTCTAGCTGCAAATGTCTGGTTTTTGGTGCAATATCTACATAGGTGTATAGAGGCCCATTTCCAGCAACTATCACTCCAGTGTTCTAATGGTACAATGTGTTTGCTCATTGCGTCAGAAGGCTAATGGATGATTAGAAAACCCTTGTGCAATCATGTTAGCACAGCTGAAAACAGTTTAGCTGGTTAGAGAAGCTATAAAACTGACCTTCCTTTGAGCAGGTTGAGTATCTGGAAAAAATTATTATTTCAAATACAAATCATTATTTCTAACCTTGTCAATGTCTTGACTATATTTTCTATTCATTTTACAACTCATGGTGGTAAATAAGTGTGACTTTTCATGGAAAACACAAAATAATTGTCTGGGTGACCCCAAACTTTTGAATGGTAGTGTATATATTTATAGTAATATGTACATATGTATATTAGCTGCTCTTGCTTTTTTTGTTGCTATCCCTGTGCTGTTGCAATCCTGGAATTTCCCCATTGTGGGACTAATAAAGGCTTATCTTATCTTATCTTAAACAATTAAAAATGAATTAAAGTCTTGTAATGTCAAATTTTCTGTAAAATGTAATTCTAAACAAATAGTAAGGAATAAATTAGGACACCCCCCATCCTTTTTAGGACACCCCCACATTCATTTCCACTTAAAATGGATAAAATAAATTTTTAAAAATGCATTTGCATTAAAAACAAAAACAAGGTTATAAATAGATATAATAGATATGTGAACATTTCTTAATAAAGAACTTAATATTTATAGGGGTGTCCAAATTTTTCCACATGACTGTATATATTGGACAACAGATGGAAATTAGCCTCTGGCTACAATCTGGCATGTTTACACTGATCCTTTAAATAAAACTGAATTGAAATATAGGCCATATAGCGGCTCGTTGACATTACTGGGCTCTCCTTGCTCATTTGGCTGCAGTCCAAAATGCTACCACACTGGAGCTTTGGAATTCAGTTTTCTGCTTATTCTTGAGAACTTTCTGGAATTGTGCAGCTGTCAGGAAACTCAGCTACAAGCAGTCCTGCTGCACTCAAGTTGTGATTTATTTATTCTCAGTGTGAAATGCAGCATGATTACATAGAAATCAGCACTGATATCCCACTGTTACCAAGAGAATAAATTAGTCTGAAAATGAGACATGACCATCTATGGCTGCTGTGGAGCCAACATCAGCGTGTCCTGGTTCACCTCTGCTCTGTGCTCGTTCATGCATCCTGGTTCACCCTGTATTAATTTTTTCCCTGTGATGCTCTGCTACTCTTTTCCATAACAGCCCCTCCATTTAAAAAAACACAAAACCTCCTGCTGTGTGGCGCTGGATATGAAACATGACACACAAATGGCCCCACCAAATAAAAACAAGTACACACACACAGTCTCTTCCTGTAAATATGGAAGCTATTTAGAGCTGATATGAAAAAATGACAGTAAATTATGTAAAATGTCAGATGCATTTTGCAATGCTATCAGTTGAAATGGATGACAGACAGCGGCAACCACTAACTATATAGATCGGTGAACTCCAATCAATCACTGATCTGAGTTTGACATGTGGCGATAAAACACTTGAGGCCCTGCATATGACAACATTTCAGAAGTCTGTCTACAGCTTAGCTGTCTGTGCATATGACGATGGATATTTGGAGGTGTCAAAGTGTAGAGATTTGAAAACAGTCTCCAGAGTGGAGAGGTTTTATCAGCACCATTTTTTTTTTCATCCTTGTGCACAGAAATAAACAGCAATGGTAGGTTACAGCCCCAATTTACAATAGATTTGAGCCAATACACACACCAAGCAGCTTGTATTTCTCACAGAAACAAGCTCCGTGATTAAACTTTAAGCTTGATGTGTTTATAGTTAGGATTAGGTTAAAAAAAAGAACTCTTAACGGCATATGGATAATCCGCCCCACAACCAGGGGGCTGGGGTTTAAGTCCCTGTCATCCAGGTTGGTGCTCAGCAAAAATGGAAAGGAAGAGGGAAATGTTGGTTACCTAGTCACAGGGGGTGCACAAGCCAGCGTACTCCCTGTGCCGGTCCCAGCCCGGATAAATGGGCGGGATTGCATCAGGAAGGGCATGCAGTGTAAAAATCCTTGCCAGATCTACATGCGGATCATTACGATATCAGGTGATGATATGCCGTGGTGGCCCCAAAAGGGAACAGCCCAAAGACAAAAAAAAAAAAAAAACCATAACAAACCAAAAAAACAAACAAAAAACCAAAATGGTATATGGATAATGCTTTCCACCATTTACAATAGATGCAGTCTGATAAATAAAAATAATCGTCAAATTTATAACCAAGGAGGATTTACAGACTGAAATACATCCCTAAAATGTCACTTACCTTTGCTGAATGATGAAAAAATCACTGTGGAACAGCCAATGTTTTAAATCTAATTTTGCACAGCTCCCCAGCCGGCCAACATTACATCATATTATGGATGCAGGTTATCAATTAATTCATTAATTGATAACTGATTCACCTTATTGATCAATTAACGATTAATTGATAAGTGGCATTTTTTGTAGTTTAACAAATTTTTCACTGTATAGTGTGTACTATGTGCTGGTACATCTCAGTAAATTGCAAATGTCACGATTTTTTATTTATTTTAAAACTACCAATTGTCCTGTGTCTGGGGTCCAATGTCATCTCAGACCGCAGACACAGGTTATTGTTGTATTGTGTTTCCCTGTTTTTGTCTGCACATTTGTCTAGGATTATTCTGTGTTTCTGTTTCTGTCCCTCTCTCTCTCTCTCCAGGCAGTTCCCACTGGCTGCTCAGCCTGCCACTGCAGTAAGCAGCTTGTAATCAGCTCAACTGCTGCAGCTCACACACCTGCCTCCACTCCATGCCATTAGTTCCTCACTATTTATATTCTGTCAGTTTATTCAGTTATTGTCGCTGTGTTAGTCACGATCCTGTTAGACTACATTGGTGCTGTTGTTCCCCGGAGCTCAGCCTGGCTCCGGCACACACTAGTAAATCTCCTTTTTTCTCCTATCCAAGTTCACGTTTTGTTGTTGTTCCCCCAGAGGGCCAGTCTGACCCTGGGGCGTGACGTGGACTCCAACTTCTTAGCCTAGCGGTGTTACCTGTGCTGCTTCGCCTCCCGTTGACTGTTTGTGTTGGACACTTTGTACAGTTGCATCTTTGTTTAATAAACACACACTTCATCCTGCACGTGGGCTCGTCTCTTTCCCTCCATGCACCGTGTCAAGCCGCACGTATATGACACCAATATCATAAAATGTATCTTTTTTAAATGTATTAAAAAAAATAAATTCTAATTTACTGAGAAGCACTAGTAGACTAAACAGGAAAATAAATTGTGAGCTGGTTCATCTGTTGCATGTTAAACATTAGTACACTGCAATCCAGGCAAACCCACTACAATCTGTGCTCCTTTGTTGTCTGTTACCTCAGTGGTAACTTGAGCTCGGTCTGCTTTACCGTCTAGCAACAAGTTGAAGGCAGCAAGGAAAGGTTTTTGCGCTCATGTAGTCTTTTTCCTTGCTGCAGTCCATTTCTCCGCCCTGCTGATTTGAAGTAGGCGGGTGGACATTGGAACGTACCATTGTAACTTGTGATTCTCCAACATAACCCGGAAGGGTGAGTTTTTTTGTTCTGCAGAGTGCGTGCGCTCTGGGAGCTTAGCATCTTCTGCTTTTTCAGCTGAAATGCAGCAGTGGGTGACCGTGTGCGCCCCCGCCTGGATGGCAAAGCCATTATATTTCATAGAATAAACTCCCATTGCAAAGGACTGCCGAGTTATCAATTAATTGGCAACTAATTTAATTTAGTCAACTAAATTCTTATCAACAATTAATCCAAAGTCAATTAATCATTAACATCCCTACATCATATCACTATTTTTTTCTTACTTGTAACGCTTTTGTGTAAGTTATGACTGAAGACTCCTTATCAAATATTAAAACCAACTGTCAGTAAGTCAGATTTTTTTAATTGCCCACAATTACACAGGTTATTTATTTATGACTCCCTCATTCTTTCAACTTTAAAAAAACAAAAATAAATATGAATTTTTTTTGCAGGGAGAATCTGATGTTTATAATTGTGGTTTTGTGTGTGTGTCTGTGTGTATCACGATCATAGGATTTTGTGTTGCCATGGTAACCATGTCAAATATCAAAAGCAGGCATGCAGCAGGGGTTATACGGGCGTGCACGGGTACCATGTCAACATTCCCGAATTTCAGCCTCCCTGGATATGTGGAAGTTTGGGAGGAGAAATCTTTAATGAACGTCCATAGGGGATCCATAGGGGAGCTGTGGGCATTCATAACTATGACATCACAGGCGCACACTGTGTTCCTATGATGTCACATGACCATATAAAGAGTTCTGAACAACTCCTTTGAACAACTCCTTCTATGATGTCATACAGACATCATAGGCACCCTGTGAGGTCAGAACACTCTTTTTACAGGCATGCAGGAATGCTTGCTTACTCTTGCTTTCTATGGGCATGCAAAAATACTTGCTTAACAATGTCAAAGATCAAAGGCAGGGATCGCCATGGCACTGTTGCCATGGTAACAGTAACTTTCTACAGGCATGCAGAAATGCTTACTTACACTTGCTTTCTACGGGCATGCACGGGTATGCACTAGTAATATAAAGTAAAACTTCCACTCGTCATCCATTAATTACAACAGCACTTTTCACGCAAGTGTGGTTGCTTCCGTGATGTGTCGTGTGCACTTAAGCTGGATTCATGCTGCACCTTCACTGTCCATGTACGTGTAACCATAAACCTCGTGTGACGAAATTTACATCATCCTCTCCACTCCGCTAGTGTATGCAGGACTGTACTGTGGACGAGCGCGGGCAACCCAAATTTTATGACTGTGAGGCCTGCCTACGACCTGAATGCGTTGACAGAGCATGTACAAGAATGAACGTCCCATTCACGAGATGGCACTACCAAAACAGCATACAAAGACAAAGCAATGAGGAGGCGGAAGACGAGAATAGACATACATGAATCCTTTTGCAACAGCAGCAGCTTGACCGGAGAAGAGCTCTGGAAAATGGTAATTCCTCCTTTTCCTTGAAACGACAACACTGTTGTTGCTACAAAACAAAAAAAAATGTTTGTCACTCTCGTGTTTATAGCTGGTGAACAAATTGGCGCGTTAGCACATTTGCGCTACCCATAGGGCCGGGGCAAAACTACAAATAACAGTTGTGCGCATGCGTCAACTGCTTGGCCTGGTAGATGAAAAAAGTGAAAAAAGTGAGCATGTACAATGCCACGTGCGTGTCGGGCTCGTCCAAATCGCACGCGGACCAAAGCGGACCAGAGGGGATACGCAGCACGAATAAGGCTTCAGACGTTTCTCTCCAGGTCTAAACGAAAATGCTGTCATGTGCACCAGGCCTTAAAAAGTGCGAAAAAGCCATCCCTGACATCCCTGTACACCAGACAGGTACAGAGGATGGCTACCTCCATTTTAAATGATGACTCCCACCCTTTGCACTGCCACTTTCAGCTTCTTCCCTCCAGACGGAGGTTTCCTGTCCCAAAAAGTAAAACCCAGCGCTACAAAAACAGCTTTGTTCCTGCTGCTGTTAAAGAGTTGAACAAGATGTAACAATATATTGCACATAATTTAGTTACCTGTTTATTAATTTTATTTTATATTTACTTATTTTTGTAGGTTTTTTATTTGGGTTCCAAATCTTTTATTGGGTTTTAGACTTTTGAGTTTTTAACCTCTTTGACTAGTCTTTAACTTTTTAATATGACCCTTCTCTCTCATCTCCTTGTTTTGTTTTGTTTTTCCTCTTATCGCTTTGTCCTATGTCCTGATTGGTGGAGCCTTGAGTACTTTCATCATGTTTATAGTCAGCTTCATGTGTGCCTGTGTTTGTGTTCATGTTGAATGTAATTGTGGTTTGTAAATATGGATGTCACCTGACTACAAAACAAATCTACCTACGGGTACAAATAAAGTAACCTGAACCTGAGGGGTTGTTGAGGTGTTAACTTATGCTAATGGCACCCATGTCTGTGGCTCAGTAATTGTACATGAGTGACATTAGACAATTTCCCATGGCACCCCGAATGATCTCTCATGGCACCCTAAGGTGCCACGGCACACCAGCTAAAAAAAAAAACAAAAAACAAAACTGTTATAAACTATATAATCACTTCCCACATATGTCAAATGGTGACATTTTCTCAAGCAGTATATTTAGCATTTTGTGAGATTGATCTTTGTAGGTCACCTGAAGTAACAAAAAAGTACCTACAGAGAATTCATGAATGGATGGCTATATGTTAAAAAAAGACGAAGGTCCTTACTGTCACAACTTCTATAAATAAACTATCCATCCACTCATCTTCTACAGCAGGGGTGTCCAATCATGTGACATGGAGGGCCAAGACCCCGCAGGTTTTCTCTTCTACCCAGTCTCTTCAGCAGGTGTTTTCACTTATCAGCAATCAGTGGGAAGAAATTCAATGGAATCGGCTGTTGAAGACACTGGTTGGAGGTAAAGCCTGCAGGGTCTTGGCCCTCCGTGGCACATCATTGGACACCCCTGTTCTACAGCTTACCAGGGTCCAGGTTGTGGGGGCAGCAGTCCAGGCAGAGAAGACAGACTGCCACCTGGTTCACACTGCACCATGAGCCCTTCTGCAGGTGGTGAACCCACTGGAGAGTGTACCCATACGGCTCACTGTATACACTAGGTCCTTGTTGCAACTTTTTCATGGGGATCTGCTGTACCTCTCTTGGTCTGGCCTTTCACCCAGGACCTGTCTGCCATGGGAGACCCTACTATGGGTAAACTGCCCCCAACAACATACCTCCTGTGATCACAAAGGCATGCAAACCCCATGATAAAATGGCAATCCATGGAGGAGTGTTATAAACTAAGAAGTTCATATTTGGGGGAGTTTTGATTAAAAGAAAACCCCACATGAGCTCCTGTGTGTTCACTACTGCTCATGACAGTTTAACCCTTTAAGGATGATAGCCACAAATTCACCTAAAAATGTTTCCAGTCTGAATAAAGCCGAGGTGGTGTATGTATTCCACTAATGCCGGTTAATGCATATTCACCACAAACCCATAAGTAACACCGTTTCTCCTCATGTGACTTTATACCTCTCAGACTCTAAAGCCTGAAGGGATAATGTTATTACCCTGCCGGGTGGATGTGTGACAATGGTGGCAGTCGCATCAATGCATACCTTGTAAATGTGATAACTAGAGAAAGAAATGACATGGGCTTTTTAAAGTGATACCATGGGTGTATCCATGAAAAATCTCGGACAAGCTCAAATTTGGGTGACCACTGACGTTTAGGTCAAGGTCAGAGGTCAATTCTACCAAAATCTTATGAACGTGACAACTACACAAAGGAATGATGTAGCCTTTTCAAACTGATATCATGTCTAAGACGAGCATTGGACTGCTTAGACCCTCTGACTGTGGGTTTGGGGTCAAAAGGTCAAAGATCATGGTTATCTTTCCTTATGTCCTATTACTATAGAACAAATAAAGCTATGGTCACCAAACTTAGTACACAGGTTCACCTTGGGTTCACCCTGTCACTAGGGGTGGGAATCGTGAGGGACCTTGCAATTCCCACCCCAATTCGACCTCACAATCCACAATTCAACGATAATCGCGATATCACAATATCGAGGATCGCAATACCATATATTTCTATTTTTTTTCACCTTATTCAACCACAGACCATGTCCCAGTGTGAAACTGTTGACATCTCTTTTATATAATAAAGTATTCAGTCTTCAGTCTATTCAGTTCACCTTAATGACTTTTATTTCAGTGACTGGCGACTGGAAAATTTGCAAGTAAACTGCTGTAACATTTTTGCATTTTCTTAAGTGTAACATGTATTTTCAAGTTTCAACAAAATGTTATAATTAAACTAAATAAAACATGAAGTTACTGTTACATAATACTGTCATAATGCCTTTTGGCTCTGACAACCTTTAGTGTTTGGTTTTTTTTTTAAAAATAAAACAGTTCTCAAAGTCCAACTTGACTGACTTATCCATGAGATAATGAGCTGTTATGGTTACATATGAATTTTTCCCACCCCAATCTAGACGTTTAAAAATTTAATTAGGCTTCAGACGAAAATTAAAAGAACTTTTTCCAGTTCAAAATAAGAGTTTAAAAACACTTTACATACCAGTGCAGGAATGTGAGTCTTCACCACACATACAGTGAAAGATCTGAGATGATTATGGTTATCTTTTTTAATTAAATTACAAAGCATGGTGTTCTAATTTTCCAACATGCAATAATGTTCAGAATGAGGGCTGATATTATCCATCCATCCATCCATCCATCTTCTTCCGCTTAATCCTTTTCGGGTCGTGGGGGGGCTAGAGCCTATTCCAGCATCTTTGGGCGAGAGGCAGGGTCCACCCTGGACAGATCACCAGTCCATCGCAGGGCCAACACAGAGAGACAGACAACCATTCACTCTCACATTCATACCTAAGGACAATTTAGAATCTCCAGTTTTTGATGCCAATTAACCTAACTTGCATGTTTTTGGCATGTGGGAGGAAACCAGAGAAATCCCGGAATAAACCCACACAGACACGGGGAGAACATGCAAACTCCACACAGATCACTGTTGGTCGGGGGCTGGGATCAAACTCAGGATCATCCGGCCAAGGGTGAGTTGCTGTGCTGCCGCAGTGCTAACCACTCCGCCACCGCGCTGCCCCGGCTGATATTATCACGACAATAATAGAGAACATGAAAAAGAGTAAGATACTTTTGTAATTCACTCATTTACTGCACTTAACATATTAGTCAGCATAACTGAAGCAGCTGTCAGGCAACTATTGTCCAAAAGAGATTACTGTCCCACAGCAAGTACACACAGCAGCACACACTAATAGTGTGGTCAGTTTTCTAAAGCTAAGAGAGTCGCTCACTGAAAATAAGAAGCACTAACTACTTGCTAAAACTCACTAACCTTACCAGTGCAGTGTTTAGAAGTGGCCCGACTTCAGTCATTCATCATCGGGGCAGAGCACAGCGAAGGTCTGCTGACAGGAGGCCAGAGACAGGGGAATGAAGACGAGGAGGTGGGGAGGGAGGGATGCATGCTGTAGTGCAGCTGTGATCTGATAACTTTACAGAGTCCACGTTTTATTTTTGGTAAAATCTTCCCATACTTTGGAAAGTTTGGGCCTTCTCTGTGATTTTCTTCTCTGTGTCGCCACAATGTGCTCTTAAATTGTACACCCGGGCTGGGGGTAAATCTCACGAGACACCTTTGCTGCAATGACTTTGTGCCATCTAGTGGACTGAAAACTCAATTGATAACTGATACCCAAAAGTATCCATCTATCCATTTTCTACCGCTTTTCCGGAGGTCCAGGTTGAGAAGGCAGTAGTCCAAGCAAAGAAGCCCAGACTTCCCTCTCCACGGCCACCTGCTCCAGCTCTTCAGAGAGGATACCAAGACGTTCCCAGGCCAGCTGGGAGACGTAGTCTTTCCAGTGTGTCCTGGGTCTGCCCCGGGGTCTCCTCCCAGTGGGACGAGCCCGAAATATCTCAAGTGGGAGGTGTCAAGGAGGCATCCTGATCAAATGCCCAAACCACCTCAACTGGCTCCTTTCGATGTGGAGGAGCAGTGGTTCTACTCTGAGCCTATCCCGGATGACTGCGCTCCTCACCCTATCTCTAAGGGTGAGTCCAGCAATCCTACAGAGAAAGCTCATTTCAGCCGCTGGTATCGGTGATCTCATTCTTTCAGTTATTACCCAAAGCTCATGATCATAGGCGAGGGTAGGAACGTAGATTGACTGGCAAATTGACTGCTTTGCCTTAGAGCTCAGCTCCCTCTTCACCACAACAGACCAGTACAATGTCCGCATCACTGCAGAGGCTGCTCCGATCCCTCTGTCAATCTCTCATTCCATTCTCCCCTCACTCATGAATGAGATCCCAAGATACTTAAACTCCTCCACCTGGGAGGTGGAGGAGTTTAAGTAGTTTAAGTGGATTGTCCTCCCAACCCGGAGAGGACAATCCACCCTTTTCTGGCTGGGCACCACAGACTCGGACTTGGAGGTGCTGATTCTCACTCTAGCTGCTTCACACTCAGTAGCAAACCATCCCAGCAAGGCCTGTAGGTCACTGCTCAATGAAGCCAATAGGACAACATCACCTGCAAACAGCAGAGATGACATCCTGCGGTCACCAAGCATGACACCACCCGATCCCTGGCTGCGCCTAGATATCCTATCCATAAAAATTATGAACAGGATCGGTGACAAAGGGCAGCCCTGGCGGAGTCCAACTCTCACAAGAAACGAGTTTCACTGGGTATTGGCAATACAAACCAAACTCTTGAAATGGTCGTATAGGGCCCGGATAGCTCCTAACAGCAAGCCCGATACTCCATGCTCCCGCAGCACCCCCCCACAAGAGACCACGAGGGACGCGGTTGAATCCTTTCTCCAAGTCTACAAAACACATGTGGACTGGTTGGGCAAACTTCCACAAACCCTCGTTGCTGCCAACTACCGACAAAATCAGGATGCCTGAACCGGCTAAGTCTGCGCCCAAGAAGGGCTCCAAGAAAGCCGTGACCAAAACCACCGGTAAAGGAGGCAAGAAGAAGAGGAAGACCAGGAGGGAGAGCTACGCCATCTACGTTTACAAGGTACTGAAGCAGGTCCACCCTGACACCGGTATCTCCTCCAAGGCCATGAGCATCATGAACTCCTTTGTCAACGACATCTTTGAGCGCATCGCCTCCGAGGCCTCTCGTCTGGCCCACTACAACAAGCGCTCCACCATCACCTCCAGGGAGATCCAGACCGCAGTGCGCCTCCTGCTGCCCGGTGAGCTGGCCAAGCACGCCGTGTCTGAGGGAACCAAGGCTGTTACCAAGTACACCAGCTCCAAGTAAACTCCTGACTACACTCATATCAACCCACGGTGGCTGCACGGTGGCGCAGTGGTTTAGCACTGTGGCAGCACAGTTTTACCCTCGGCCGGGGGATCGCGGGGATCGTGGGTTCGATCCCAGCCCCCGACCAACAGTGAGCTGT
This sequence comes from Pholidichthys leucotaenia, assembly GCA_020510985.1. Lineage (NCBI taxonomy): Eukaryota > Metazoa > Chordata > Actinopteri > Cichliformes > Pholidichthyidae > Pholidichthys > Pholidichthys leucotaenia. The sequence goes on along the minus strand of CM035838.1, from coordinate 394,437,045 downwards.
GTGGAGTTTGCATGTTCTCCCCGTGTTGCGCGGGTTTACTCCGGGATTTCTCCAGTTTCCTCCCGCACACCAAAAACATGTAGGTTTAGGGCGCTCGCGCACGCAGCGACCAGCAGCCGGTGGCTTGTCACCAGACTGCAAACCAAGTCTACCTACGGGTACAAATAAGTAACAAAAAAAAAAAAAAAAAAAAAAAACCCTCAAGGATTCTCGAGAGGGTAAGGAGCTGGTCCGTGTTATGATCCGAGCACTGATCTCGTCCGCGCTCGGGTCATACGTCATCTCCTGCAGGCTTGACAGCAGTGATTACCCTCTGGCTCCCCGGGCTCTTATTGTGACAGCGCTCGGAGGAGCTTCCTGCTGTCAAAGCCTGCCAGCTGTGCTGCATTCAGGGCTCATTAGTGGCCGGCATTTAAGCGGACACTGAATGCAGCCCAATGCAGCAGTCTCCGTCAAAACTCCTCATTGTCTGACGCATCGGGCATTCTCCGGCTCTGACGCTGTTTATTTCATCGTCTACGATTATAAGTTTACCCTATTGTGATCCTGTTTTCATTATAGTGTGTTTTAGCCCATCGAGACTCATTCCTTTCCATTACTTTGTTACTTTGTGTTATCCTCTGTTCCTTCGTCCTAATAAACATCATTGCAAACTCACCGGTGACTTGTTGGCGTCTTATGGTGGCTCGCTAGGGCCACCCGTGACAGTCCGATGTGCCATGGCCAGCACGAAAACCACATTGCTCCTCCTGAATCCGGGGTTTGACCAGCGGTCAGACTCTCCTCCCAGTACCCTGGCATAGACCTTCCCAGGGAGCCTGAGAAATGTGATCCCCCTAAAGTTGGAACACACCCTCCGGTCCCTTTTGTAAAAAGAGGAATCACCACCCTGGTTTGCCGTGCCAATGGTACTGTCCCTGACCTCCACGCAATGTTGCAGAGGTGTGTCAACAATGACAGCCCTACAACATCCAGGGCCTTGAGGTACTCAGGGTGAACCATCGTCCACCCCCGGGGCCCGACCACCAAAGAGTTTTTTAACCACTTCGGCAACCTCAGCCCCTGTGATGGGTGAGTTGCCCCCCTCATCCCCAAGCCCTGCTTCCTCTGTGGAAGGCGTGTCAGTGGGATTGAGGAGATCCTCGAAGTATTCCTTCCACTGCCCGACGATATCCCCAGTCAAAGTCAGCAGCGCCCCATCCGCACCATACACAGTGTGGACAGGGAGCTGCTTTCCCCTCCTGAGCCACCGGACAGTTTGCCAGAATCTCTTCGAGGCTGACTGAAAGTCTTGCTCCATGGCCTCACCAAACTCCTCCCACACCCGAGTTTTTGCTTCAGCAACCACCTGAGTTGCACTCCACTTGGCCTGCCAGTACACCTCAGCTGCTTCGGAGTCCCACAAGCCAACCAAGCTCGATAGGACTCCTCCTTCGCTTGATGGCCCCCCTCACCACTGGTGTCCACCACTTGGTTCGGGGGTTGCCACCACAAGATGCACCAACGACCTTGCGGCTACAGCTCTGAGCAGCTGCTTCAACAATGGAGGCGGAGAACATGACCCATTCAGACTCCATGTCTCCAGACTCCCTCGGAATGTGGTCGAAATTCTTCTGGAGGTGGGAGTTGAAGACCTCCTGGACAGGGGCCTCAGCCAGATGTTCCCAGCACACCTTCACTATACGTTTGGGTCTATTGGGTCTGAGTGGTGTCCACCCTTGCCATCAGGTCCAACTCACCACCAGGTGGTGATCAGTTGACAGCTCTGCACTTCTCTTTACCCAAGTGTCCAAGACATGTGGTCGCAGGTCTGATGACACGATAACAGAATCGATCATCGACCTGCGACCTAGGGTGTCCTGGTGCACAAATGGACACCTTTATGCTTGAACATGGTGTTCGTTATGGACAAACGGTGGTTGGCACAGAAGTCCAACAACTCAACAGGCCGTTCCTCCCAATCACCCCCCTCCACGTTTCACTGTCTTTGCCCATGTGCACATTGAAGTCCCCCAGTAGGATAACACCCAAAAGTATGCATCATTTATATATTTTTGAGTGTGCATTTTTTTAATTAAAAAAATCTAACTGTGCATTTATTGATCGTGCATCGTTGCGAGTGCCAAGTATCGTGATTCATCACTGAATCAATCTTTTTTTACCACCCCTACTGTGACCTCTGACTGTGGTTTTGGGATTACAAGGTCAAGGTCAAATTAAAGGGTTTAATCAAATTAAATATATCTCAACAACAAAGACAACTAAAGTCTCCACAAACTTGGTACACAGGTTCACCTTGGGACCACCACTTTCAATGATGAGTTTGGGGCCAAAAGGTCAAAGGTCAAGGTCAAAATGCCCCATAACCCCTATCTCAACAACAATGACACCTAAGTTCACCAAATTTTTGTACACATGTTCACCCTGAGACCCTGACCTCTGACTATGGGTTTGGGGTCAAAAGATCAAAGGTTAGCATCCCCTATGCCCTACTGGTATAAAATGGGTACAGCTAGGGTCACCAAACTTTGTACACAGGTTCACCCTGTCTACCTGGCCATTTATGATTTATGTTACTTACTTGCATCATAGCTAAATTTATATCCATTATATGTGCTCTATTCAAATTGGCAAGCTCCATTTAATTTGGCATCTGCTTGACAGCAAAACACTTTTTTTGTCTAACTGTAATTGTATTTAGGCTTTAAAGGTTTAAGGTCATCTTAACTTTTAGAAAAACAAGGAGAAAACATATAAGTGCCTACCTATATACTGTATAACCTCAAACTAGTCTGAGATATAACGCAACTGTTTCAATTTCTATTGAATCTTAACTCTTTAAAGCACCAACACAAACTGCATATACAGTATGACTTCCTATGTGGGTATAATAATTTCCACAGCCCTAACACCCATCACTGCTTAGATATAAAGCTGCCAAATCTTTAAGGAATACAAAATGGACACACATGAGGGCCAGCAGCAGATGGACCATGACGAACAGAAGGTATTCTCAGGGGAAAACAATTAATTTCCATCTGATTGTCATTGCTTTCTATGTGTCCCATTACGCTATACATAGGTTATAGCTTAAATATATCACTTTATCCCTGTGCTGTTGCAATCCTGGAATTTCCCCATTGTGGGACTAATAAAGGCTTATCTTATCTTATCTTATCTTTACTTCTTAAACGTCAAGAGGAACCAAAGTCTGTTCATGTAATTGCCCCTGGGAGTGAATAACTTGTTTAAGACAAAAATACCACTGAAAACGGCCAGGAAATATTACTGTTAAAAAAAGACGCATTGTGTTAAAGATTGCCGTCATCCGCATTTCAGCAGTAGACCCGACCCTGAGTGACTCATCAGTGCAGAGAAGCTGGTAAATCCCAGTATGCTGAAGAAGCAATCTGAAACCAAACAATCTTTCTGAGACGTTCTTTTAATGAGCGTTTGGTCTCAACTGGAGGAAGCAAGAATGCTTGTTGGCCCTTTTAGATATTGATAAAGTCATGAATAATAAAGTTTAATACATAGAAGAGGAGCAAGAAAATGGAAGTATCAGTCTAGTGCCAAATTATTAAAATTCAACAAAAAATGCAATTTTATTTTACAGTAAGATTAAAAGAAGAATTGATTTTATTGCCAAGAGAATGTTTTATCTTAAATGTACAGAGGCTAAAATTTGACCCAGACCCATTTATGAATGGTGTCGAAGAGGACAAAATGTTGACACCAGACCATCAGTGACAGAGTAGCTCATTCCGGCCTGATGGAATCACCCTGATAGTGCACAGATCTTCTAACCTTTGACCCTGACCTTGAGCACTACCAAGACACAGACCCACTTGAGGATAACTGTCCATGAGTTTCCCAAACACTGAAGCAATTGCCTAGGAAGAGTAAAGCCATAAATGCCCAGATGTTCTGACCTTTGACAACGACCTTAACCTGAAGCACAACCTGGATGCAGACAAACCTGATGATCATTGTGCATGGGTTTGTTGAGAAATAAAGCAATTGTCTAGGAGGATTAACGATCACATAAGTGCCCAGATCTCCTGGCCTTTGACCTTGAGCAAAACTTAAATGCAGGCCTACCTGAGGATATTTGTGAGTGAGTTTGGTAAGGATTAAAGAGAGAGCAGCCCAGAACCAAGTGCGATGGTGAGGGTTCGTCAATGGCCTATGCTCCATGGTGAGCTATGGGCTTAAATAAGTATGTAAATTAGTAAGGATTAAGGCAATTACCTAGGAGGCAGGGATGCATGATATGTATTGGCATACTATCGTATTGGCCAATAGAGCATGTAAAATCATTTATCTGCCACTGGCAAAAATTAACGCTTACAGCTGATAGAATATTACAGTAGACAGTATCGAGTGACGCTTTGTTAGTGACGTTACACTTTTCCGTCAGTGCAAGGGACTGACATTACATTAGGTGAGCGCATTGACTAACATGGCTGCCCCCACACACCCAGCATGCTGCAGCTACATACTCCCTCAGACAATGCGACATGTGATTGTTATTTATATTACTTTTTGTGGTTAAGTGCTGTTGAAGGATATTACACATCTTCAAAAGCAGAGAGGAATTACTGTACATCGGAAGAATATTCCAAGTTCCTATAATGGTACTGGTGTTTACGTACGACAGAGTGAACAGAAGCAGGGTAGCCAGTCTGACAACTTGGCTCGGTAAAGGGGGCTTTGAACAGACCAATGCTGGCTAGTCTTTTTGTTGTAAATGCCCGGTCCCATGGAAACAAGGCTGACAAACTAAAACTAGATATATAACCCGATCAACCATAGGAGACAGCTCTGTGATGATCAACATTCAAAGTTGGTTGCATCCCAAGATCAAAGACAGTGATTGAGCTAGCGTGCTGCTAACTACACTGAAGGACAGAATAGAGGAATCTGGTTAAGGGTTGTGGAAGAGGAATCTGAATGTGAATAAGAGCTTGTTTACAAACTCAGTGGTCATTGATAAATACTGCTCACCGGACCTGGAGCTGCTGGCAGTTAAATGCAGACCTTTCTGTGCACCACAGTTTTCTGTCATGGTAACAGTGGTCCAACTGCTAATGCTAATTTAGCCCTCAGCTAATGTGCTAGCAGCCACTAACAAGCAGCAGACCCAGTTTTGACCAACATATTAAGTGTGCAATATGAGGAGATAACACACTGGACTGTGTATATTCTAATATTGTAAAGGGATACAGAGCCGCCCTCCCCTCACACATTTGTCTGAAAATACATAACACATTTATTTTCGTTTTTAGCTGGGGTAGTTGTCTTATTTTACTTGGGGAAATGTGTCTTTATATGCTAGTAAATCATTACTGTTAGACAAAGGAGATGTAAATAGGTAGAGGGAAAAAATGTGCATATATCGGTGTCGGTCATTTGCAGAGGAATGTATGAATGGAATCAGCTCCCCAGATATATCACACAAATAAATAGAATAACTCACCTTAAATCGTTACCAAAGCAATACCTTTTAAACCACTGTCAGATAAAATAATGGTGATTATATCTATAGGATTAATAATAACTAGAATTGCTGTTGACTATAATGGCAAATTATCAGCAGTAATACAGTGGTGTGAAAAAGTGTTTGCCTCCTTCCTGATTTCTCATTTTTTTGTATGTTTGTCACACTTAAATGTTTAAGATCACCAAACAAATTTAAATATTAGACAAAGATAACACAAGCAAACACAAAATGCAGTTTTTAAATGAAGGTGTTTATTATTAGGGGAAAAAAAATCCAAACCTACATGGCCCTGTGTGAAAAAGTGATTGCCCCTTAAATCTAATAAGTGGTTGGGCCACCCTCAGCAGCAACAACTGCAATCAAGCGTTTGTGATAACTGGCAATGAGTCTTTTACAGTGCTGTGGAGGAATTTTGGCCCACTCATCTTTGCAGAATTGTTGTAATTCAGCCACATTGGAGGGCTTTCAAGCATGAACTGCCTTTTTAAGGTCATGCCACAGCATCTTAATCGGATTCAGGTCAAGACTTTGAGCTACTCCAAAGTCTTCATTTTGTTTTTCTGAAGCCATTCAGAGGTGGAATTGCTGGTGTGTTTTGGATCATTGTCCTGCTGCAGAACTCAAATGTGCTTCAGCTTGAGGTCACGAACAGATGGCCGGACATTCTCCTTCAGGATTTTTTGGTAGACAGCAGAATTCATGGTTCCATTTACCACAGCAAGTCTTCCAGGTCCTAAAGCAGCAAAACGGCCCCAGACCATCCCACTACCACCATCATATTTTACTGTTAGTATGATGTTCCCTTTTTGAAATGCTATGTTACTTTTACGCCAGATGGGACACACACCTTCCAAAAAGTTCAACTTTTGTCTCGTCAGTCCACAGAGTATTTTCCCAAAAGTCTTGGGGATCATCAAGATGTTTTCTGGCAAAACTGAGACGAGCCTTTATGTTCTTTTTGTTCAGCAGTGGTTTTCATCTTTTAACTCTGCCATGCAAGCCATTTTAGCCCAGTCTCTTTCTTATGGTGGAGTCATGAACACTGACCTTAATTGAGGCAAGTGAAGCCTGCAGTTCTTTGGATGTTGTTGTGGGGTCTTTTGCGACCTCTTGGATGAGTTGTCGCTGAGCTCTTGGGGTAATTTTGGTCAGCCGGCCACTCCTGGGAAGGTTCACCACTGTTCCATGTTTTCACCATTTGTGGATAATGGCTCTCACTGTGGTTTGCTGGAGTCCCAAAAGCTTTAGAAATGGCTTTATAACCTTTTCCAAACTGATAGATCTCAATTACATTGTTTCTCATTTGTTCCTGTATTCCTTTGGATCGCAGCATGATGTCTAGCTTTTGAGGATCTTTTGGTCTACTTCATTTTGTCAGGCAGGTCTTATTTAAGTGATTTCTTGATTGAGAACAGGTGTGGCAGTAATCAGGCCTGGGTGTGGCTCAAGAAATTGAACTTAGCTTTCCAAAGATGTGATAAACCACAGTTAATTTATGTTTTACGTTGAAATGAGCTGGTTTACCATCAATGGAGGACATGCTAATACAGATGAACCTGAAATGGCTCGGACATGTTGAGAGGATGGACCACCAGCGTCTCCCTCGGCAGTTACTCTACTCACAGTTATGCGAGGGCAAACGCAATCAGGGTAGACCAAGGCTCAGATTTAAAGACACTGTAAAAAGAAACTTGAAGAAGTTGGATATAGACAGGGGTTCCTGGCAGCAGAAGGCTAAGGACAGAGCTGTGTGGAGGAATCTGATCAGACCTAAATGAAACAGTCATTGTTGCCCACGACAGACTGCTATGATGATGATGATGATGATGAGGGGGCAATCACTTTTTCCACACAGGGCCATGTAGGTTTTGATTTTTTTTTTTTTTTACCCTTAATTAAAAACACCTTCATTTAAAAACCACATTTTGTGTTTACTTGTGTTATCTTTGTCTAATATTTAAATTTGTTTGATGATCTGAAACATTTAAGTGTGACAAACATACAAAAAAATGAGAAATTAGGAAGGGGGCAAACACTTTTTCACACTATTGTATATCACTTATTATGATTCATATCCAGTGTTAAGGACTATGTTATGATATTTATTTACCTTTTATTCTTATTAAAGACAAAAATAATAAAAATAATAGTAAAAGGTAAATAATTACAAGAAGAAGAAATGAACCTACTTGAGCTATGTTATATTATATAATACGGTACCATGTTATATAAGATAAGATAAGATAAGATAAGCCTTTATTAGTCCCACAACGGGGAAATTCCAGGATTGCAACAGCACAGGGATAGCAACACTCAGAGCAACAATCAGAAGGCAAGAAAAAAAACAAGCAAGCAAGAGCAGCTAATAAACATATGTACATATTACTATAAAATATATATATATACACACACACACAGACACACAGTGCAGAGCATTGTAGCTGGATGGAATAAATATATGAATATATGAACACACAGTGCAGAGCATTGTAGCTAGATGGAATAAATATGTAAATATATAAACACCCACAGTACGGAGCATTGCAGCTAGGTGGAATAAATATGCAAGTATATAAACACACACAGTGCGGAGCAATGTAGCTAGATGGAATAATATGTAGATATATAAATATATAAACACACCCAGTGCTGAGCATTGTAGCTAGATGGAATAAATATGCAAATATATAAACACACACAGTGCAGAGCATTGTTGCTAGATGGAATGAAACAGCATAACCGTCTACTTAGTTATCCTACATGGTATGATTATGTGCCCATACATATTCTCACCCTCCATAGCGACCGGTATGTTCCTAGTTGTATGCCGGAGGGGACCATTGTGTAAGTCTATTGCATCTTTTGCATTCAAAAAACTATTAGTTTGTTACGTCTTTTTGCTATCTCTGCGAGCAGCGGAGATATATATGTGTAAAGAGTACTACATTACATCATATACATGTCTGTTCTGCTCCCCAGATGTCTATCTTGCACACGTCTGGGTTTTTTTTCTTTATTCTGTTACTTTCAGGTAACAGTTACATCTTGAAAGTTTATTTGGGCAACTGTTGTCTTATGTAATATATGTTATACTATACGTATGTATGGGTTATGACCTGAATTTCGGACCCTAGGAAGAATAGCAGCAGCTATTAGCTGCAGCTAATAGGGATCCTAATAAATAAACAATATATCGGTACCAGCAAAAACTAGTTTTAAATTAGCGGCATATCGGCTATGTGCAAAAAATCTACTATCATGCATCCCTACTAGGAGGAGGAGTGATTTTTCTGAAATCACATAGGTACCCAGATCTCCTGATCTTTCACTGTGACCTATGGCAACCTGGATGCAGGCTGCACTGAGGATCCTTATGAGTGAGATTGGTGACCATCAGGGCAAACGCCGAGAAGAAGTAGTGATTCCTGTGAAATGCGGACAGATATACATCGTGCCATCGCAATAGCGCCTTTCAGCTTCCCTGGAATGAGCTTAAAAACAAAACAAAACACTGTTCTACTTACCATTTCATCACCAGAGGGGAGAGTAAAGTATTGTGAGCACCCAGTCCTTGTGTGTGTGTGTGTGTGTGTGTTTCCACACACTGTAAAAACAAGTGCTTGTGTAAAAATGAAGGTCCAGCATAGTGGGGACAAAGCTTGCTGTCTCTGAATTGTTGGCTATGGCAAAAACGTAGTTTTGAATTTTCATAAAATGTTGGACTCAACAAAATGACTAACATGGCGCTCACACATACAGACTAAATGTACAATGCCGCTTGTGGCCTCTCATTAAAATGTAGCTGTAAAAAAAAAGTCCCCGGCTCTTACCTGCTCACCACTAGTATTGCATCAGAGGATATTTGCATAAAGCAGCTAAGCACTGAAGGGGGCAGTTAGACACCCTTTAAACCACAGTGGTGCAGCAGAACACAGTAAAATACAGCTGTTGTAATGGGGTCACCATTTTTCATCTTGGATGTCAAATAACATCCAAACCTCACAGATTCATCACACAACAATTTGATTTCCAAGGCCAAGTGAAAAAATATGAACGACTCCAAGGAAGTATCTTCTAAGCGTCTGCATACAAAAAAATCAAATCTTTTCAGAGATTTTTGTGTTTCTGTTCTCTACTTTCACAGTGCAAATAGCTGTTAACTTTTGGCTGTGTTTGGGGAACAAATTAAAATATCATAAATCAAAAATGTTAGCACAAACTAACATAACCAAATTTCTGTGTGACAGCATCATCAGTGCATCATCAGCTTAAAACTACATTTTTTTAATGCATTAACCTATAATGTGTTTTCCAAATGCCCAGCTTTGTGAATGGACCATTGAAACATGGTCCAGTGTAAAATCAATACTTACATGTGGATAGGTTGTGGCTGACAGGTTGGACAAACACTCTCATCTCTGCTGACCTCAAGCACTGGATCTGGAAACCACACGGCGGTCTTACAGGCTGGGAAGCCCACACATGACAGGTACTTACTGGGGGGGAAAGACACAGAGCAAATCAGAGGGGCAAAACACAACAGACAAGACTCATCCACGAAAGGAAAGGAGGACCATAAGCTTTAGAATGCAACATTGTGTAAGATTCAGATCCTTTATGTCTATATGATAATGTGCTTATTACTCATCGCAATTATTATTCATGCAGTAGTTAGATGAGCCCCGTGGCCTTCATCAGAGCATTGCTATGCCACTAGGTTAAAACAAACTAGTGAAGCTGGGAATAGCCAACTTTGTTTTGAAGCTTTGTGTGTTATCTTCTTACTTTTGTGTGTTTAACACTGGATTATGTCGTCTTGGTTTAGCACCAGAAAATCATTTTCAAAGGAACATGCTTGTAAGGAACCAAAAAGTCCTGTTTGTTCTCAAATTTCACACTACCTTGTAATGAGAAGACTGGTCTTTAAAGAAATGCAGACTTTTCAAACTGTAAACAGCAGCTGCTGAAGCTCATGCACATAAGAATGCACTTCTTCATTTTCCTGTGATACCACAATTAAGATAATTCCCTTCCACAGCACGTAGGTCACCATGTGGTGTATAGGGGCAGCGTCTAGCTCAGTTTCCATGAGCCTAGGCCACACAGCTACTGTCACTAGTAAAAGCTACAGTGGGGGGGTGTCATTCCTATGGTAGCTCTGTGTTATTTTTCCTTTCCATTGTATTATGCTGAGCACTAAGCTCAAAGTTAGAAAGTACCATTTTTAGCTCATTTCAGCAAAGCCAAAAAGAGTTAATGCAATGATGCGGTGTCTGCCATCCGTCCAACCACATTTCACGGGAATTACTACTGCTGCTAGGCATTTGCCTCAATGCTCACCAAATTAACTCATAAGGATCCTCAGGTCGACCTGCATCCAGGTTGTGCTCAAGGTCAAAGGTCAGGAAATCTGGGTACTTGTATGATTTTAGAAAAAAATCACGACTCCTCTTCGGCAATTACCTTGATTCACAGCAAACTCACAAGGATCCTCAGGTCGACCTGCATCCAGGTTAAGGTCAAGGTCATTGTCAAAGGTCAGGAGATCTGAGCATTTATGATTTCACAAAAAAAAAAAATGTTACTCCTCCTAGGGCCTACCCCAGCAGACCACGACAAATGTGATGGCTGATGCCACCACAGAATCGTAGAAGGTCTTCAGGAGTGTCCCTCGCACTCCAAAAGACCTGAGTCTCCTCAGGAGGAACAGCCTGCGCTGACTCTTCTTACGTTGGTGTTGTGTGACCAGTCCAGTTTATTGTTCAGGTGAACACCCAGGTAGTCACGTTTCAGTGAACAGCATGATGCTAACCTCTCTGAAGGCGCTCTCATATAGGGACCGAGCCACTAGTTCGTCCATCTTGTTAAGCAGCAATCTGACATTTCCCATAATAAAGGATGGTAGAGCGGGCTTGTACCTTGCCTTCCTTGCGCGTTGCTGCTCAACATCCCCGTCATTTTCGCTTGATTTCTCGAGATATATCGGGTCTCTCAGTTGGCATCGCAGGGTTGCGTAATGCTAAGAATTGACTGCAGTCATTGGCAATATGAATAGAAAGACGGCTATTATCAACGCCAGTATGGCGATATTAAGGGGATAAGGGATAAGGACCTGTACTTATATAGCGCTTTTCTAGTCTCAAAGACCACTCAAAGTGCTTCACTAGCACTAACCCTCTACTCTAAGGGCCTATAGGAGACAGATATCTAGGGACAATTTAGAACAGCCAATTAACCTAACATGCATGTCTTTGGATTGTGGGAGGAAACCGGAGCCCCCGGAGTAAACCCACGCAGCACAGGGAGAACATGCAAACTCCACACAGAAAGGTTCCTACCCCTGCCAGCCTGGGGATTCGAACCTGGAACCTTCTAGCTGTAAGGCAACAGTGCTAACCACTGCACCACCGTGCTGCCCACATTAGTGCCCCATATTAGTGTCCATGGTGTCCGTGATGAATACTGGATACCAAGATCAGAAAAATTGTACCAAAGAAAAACGGATAGTAAATAAAAACGAGAAAGAAAGCTCAGAACTGAGTCACTGCTGCAAAAAGGCTGCCAACTCGTGTGGCGCCGGAAGCCAAAACGAGTTCTTTGCCTTCCTAACAGACTCAGTAAAGACAGGTCTTTAGTATGACCCGGGTTGGGCATGAACCCACAACCTCACCAGCTGTAGGGCAGATGCTCTACCACTAGACCATCACTCCGGTTGTGACACCATAGTTGTAAACTATTTTCATGTCTAATCTCACCTATTTCCATCCCTCTTTTTCTTTAGCACCATGTCCCGACCACAGTTGGGGCACTTCCTCACTGGCAAAGGGATCTCCATGTCCTGCTGCTCTGCTTCCGTGATCTCCTGTGCTGCACCCAGATAGGGTGACAATGCCTCATCTAACCTGAAAAAAGGGAAGAGCACGAGATCCGTGCAGCAGGATGCATTGAGAACAGGAAAAGTCAGTTGCTGTAATATATGATCTGATTTAGCTCATCTGGATACAAATTATCAGGTAAATTGAGAACTAACTTCTTTGCCTTCCTAACAGACTCAATAAAGACAGCCTTGTATTTCTGGATGTGGTGCTGTAGGACAATTTGTTTATCCTTCCTGCCCTCTGACACCAGCTTGAGGTCGGCCTCCAACTCAGCACGCAGGTGTGGTTTGGACATCTCATAACCCATGGCGTTATAACCTTAGAAAACACACATTTACGCTTCAGAATTGAGAAGAACAAAGAACAAAGTTCTATGGTTTAAAGCCTACAGTGTGTGCCCACATACCCTCCACCAGTCCCATGCCAAGTTCTCCAGGAAGGAACCTTTGGTCAGCTGTCAAGCCCACATACATGCGACTCTTTATTGTCTCTATGTGGTCTGCATGGGTTGCATCTGTGCCTGTAAAATGCAGTCAGAATTGTTCAACTTGAATCAAATACAAAACTGAATTTTAATGGCAAAGGTCAAAGATATTGCTGTTTGACTCAGGAAATCCCTTATTTGCCGGATAAGGGATAATGGAGGTGCAACCAGATCACATACTCTGGAAACTAGTGAGCACAAACTACTGAGGTAAATATAGAAAATGTTTAAGTGTGTGCATGTGTAAAGAAAAAAAAATCAGGTATACATCTATCAAAACTGTAGTTATACCCACAGAATATATAACTATGTGTGGCTAAAACAGATGCATATACCAATCAGGCATAACATTATGACCACCTGCCTAATATTTTGTTGGTCCTCTTTTTGCTGCCAAAACAGTCCTGACCCATCGAGGCATGGACTCCACTAGACTCGTGAAGATGTGTGATTGTATCTGGCACCAAGATGTTAGCAGCAGATCCTTTAAGTCCCGCAAGCTGTGAGATGGGACTTCCATGGATTGGACTTGTTTGTCCAACACATCCTACAGATGCTTGACTGGATTGAAATCTGAGTAATCTGAAGGAGTACACCAACGAGTTTGAAGAGTTGACTTATCCTCCAAACAGCACTGTGGCTAGCTTCATGATAACTTCCAGTTACCAGGCCACTTGTTGAAGATTCATTCACCGTGGTCGCTTGTTATATTGTCTAATTAAATGAAATCTAAGTTGTGTTTCCCCTAGGTTTACAGCCTGGGGGGGGGGGGGGGGCAGGACAAACCAGTGTTTCATCTGGCTTAAAGACTTTGGTGCGATGGCAACATATTTTCCGGGGGGGGGGGGGGGGCTGACAAAACACATGACACGATTTTAACCGGAATATGTTAATTTTACATTATTTCTTTTTTCTTTTTTTTTAAATGTTGCACAGTAATATTGCATAATGGAACTTACCATTTGAAGTACTGTACAACCAAGGCTTAAATATTGGCATATTGGGCCAGTTGGGGTCCCACCCAGACGTCCTGTGTTTGGACTTTTTACTGGTGTCATCCTTCTCTCCTCCCTCTGTTCTCACCTCTCCTTGACCCTCTGCCTGAACTTTCCTCTCCTTGGCTCCTCTCTTCTGTCTCATCTTGCCCTCTCTGAGCTCTGTCTAATTCAGGTTCTCTCTCTGTCTATGGTGGTATACAAATAGGTTAGAAAATACCAAGTGTCATGCTTTGTCCTGCAGGATTTTTCTTCACGGTTTACATAAATAACCAAAATGTGTATTTTTTGTATTTTTATTCTAGTGTTTCTTTTTTTCCATTGACGAAGAGTAGAAAAGGGAAAGGGGGAAAAAAAAACCATTCATAATAGTAATTTACTCATGCATACTTAAATTACACTGGTCAACACCAAATTTATTGTTTAACCCCTTGCACTCCGGTCAATTTCCCTAAAAACGCCAAAAAATAACGTGCCCAAAGTAAATCGAAAGCTATTCTTCAACCCTCTGCAGCATCTTCATGGAGTTGGTCTCATTTAAAAGAAAACACTTTGAATTTTTTGGCAAAACAGTCATAATCTCTCTAAGTGCTCCGGCCACTGAGTTACAGTCATCTAAACATACTGAACTTGAAGAAAATAAATTTGGCCTGGGTGTTTTTTTGGATACAAATGCTTGCAAATAACACACAGCTTCAGATCCGGGCTGGAAAATGCAACAGAAATGTAGAACCAAGTGTTATCCAGCTGAGGTCAAAATTTTGTAACAATACCACAAAAAATGAATATATTACACAGCTTTTTCCTCAGGTAGTTCCCAGGCGTTTTTGAACTGTGCCAAATGGCACAGTTTGGAAAAATGTCTGTAACTTTTGAATGATTCAATATAGAAGCTTCATCTTGGGCTCTAATGAAAGGTGACACTCAGGGCTGTGTGTGTCTGTGTGTGTGTGTGTGTGGGGGGGTTGTCTCCCCACCCCACACCACAGAGGACGGACATCAGCCATCGCTACATGACGGAATAGACTCATGTGGCAATCGCAGCACAGTCACCGCGGGCCCCCCCCCCTCGCTACAGAAGAGTAGCGGGGGGGGGGCGTTCACGGTCCGGACGCGGCGTACGAACCGTGTACCGCGGCGCACGGACTTCGGACTTCGTGCGCCGCACAGTTGTAATTTACCGATCGGTCAAAAGTCATTTTTGATTACAATTTTCAGGGATAAAGAATAATTTAGCTTATAACACATACCTCTTCACAGCAGCAGAGTCCTGGCAAATTTCTCTTCCTCATTGTCAGACGAACGCGACGCTGGTCCCTTGTTACGGACTCGTGGTTCTGGTCTCGCGACCCGGTCAAAACATAATTCCATTATTGCGGTTTTGCACTTCCATGATTGCGGTTTTGGCGAATGATTTACGACCCTCGTCGTCGGCCTCCGTCGGTCTATGATGACCATGGAAGAGAATCCTAAACATCTATTCTGCTGGAATAAAAAAAAAAAAAAAAGCACCGCCTGTGGCTGAACAGGCCGATGCGCGAATGGCAGTCCCTGTCACACAGGTCGCACTTGTGGGTGGTCTCCGTGCTGCTGGGTCCGTGACGGTTCTTCCTGCGGGTCCTTTTTTCATCTGCAGCAGTCAGTCTGTCTTCACCCAGCCTTACACAAAACAGCTTTCGAACTTCTGTGCTTCAATTGGCTCGCTGCATTCGCAGCGTTGGTAGGCGGGAGTGCCGAGTGACGAGAGTGCCCTCGTGCGCTCTAGGACGCAGAGACGTGCCCGTTCGCGGTACACAGGAGTGCAACAGGTTAAGTTTTTTTTTTTTAGCTGATTTAGGACAATTTTGATGTGCTGAATCCAAAAATCACATTGGTTTTGCTCAATCAGGTCAACTTTTTGAACTATGGCCACATGTTTTTGTTTACATGTACGAGTATTTTTGCTTTATATGATGCAAAATTCTTTTTAATTTCTTGAAATTCTCTGAATTTTAAATAATGATGACATAACATCCAATTTACATGCACTTACCTTTATCAGTGTCTACTATTCAATTTACAGTACAACTGTACAACTGCTTACAACATAATATAAAAACCTGACCTGATCGAGAGAAATGGATGTCATTTGTGGATGTCATTTTTGGATTCAAGCAGTGCAAAATTGTCTCAAATCAGTTGAAAAAACACAGACAACTTGTAAAAAATATATTTTTGTTATGTTGTGTTATATAATCAGAGGTGGGTATAGTAGCCAGAAATTCTACTCATGTAAAAGCAGTACTATGAAATTAATAATTAAAAGTAGACAACCGGCTTCCGGTTATGGCTGCCACGTAGGACGGACGTGTCTCGCTCTGCTCTGCTCCTGGAAAAAAAAAAATCGGCAAATAACTCTCTCATTTGGGACAGAACGTATCCCAGCATTTGGGCGAGGATATGTCGGCGAAGCCTAAGGCTGGAAAACCAGGAAAAGGAAAAAGCGAGCCGCCGAAACAGTCCAAATTAACGGACTTTCAGGTCTGTGACGCAGCAAACAAAACTCCATATATGGCGGAGGAGGCTGGCAACGGTGCGATATTTGCGGGGAATGGTGCAGATGCGCTGATGGCTGCCATGAGTTCAATGAGAGCAGACTTTTCCTCTAGATTTGATGGGATTATGACAGCGTTGGAAGGAATAAGAAAGGAATTGGGTGACTGTGTAGAACGAACGGCGCAGATGGAGCTCCGTCTCGCTAGTGCTGAAGATGACGTCACCCGTCTTCAATTAAAGGTGCGCACTTTGGAAAAAAAAAATAAATCTCTGGAAGATAATATTTTGGATTTGGAATCTCGGTCGAGACAGAATAATTTGAGGCTGGTGGGTCTTCCAGAGGAATCAGAAGGTCGGGACGTATGTTCCTTTCTGGAAAAGTGGATTCCGGAGGTGCTGGGCAGCGAGGAGTTGCAATCAGCAGTGGTTCTGGAAAAAGCACATCGTATTGGCCCACGGAGAGATAAGGGACCGCCGAGGACCTTAATTATGAAGTTTCTTAGCAACAGAGACAGGATGAAGATCTTCAACGCTGCACGAGCTAAAAAAGGAGAGATTAAACTCCAGGACCAGCAGGTGCGGTTCTACCCAGATTTGGCCACAGGAATCCAGCAATTGAGGAAGCAGTTTGATCCCGTACGTAAGGAGCTGCGCAACCTTGGGATTCGTCATGGTGTAATCTATCCTGCGAGACTGCTGACCACGTATGAGGGCAGAACCCACATCTTCAAGACCCCAGAGGAGGCGCAGGAGTTCATCAAGAAGATCAAAGAAGAAGAAGAGACTGGTGGGAGCTAAGCATGAACAAAATATAAGGTAGAATAATTAAGCATTTGCACAGGCATCTGACTGACTTGAAGTAAATAGTAAGTTTACAAAATATAGATTGTATTATATATTAAAAAAACAAAACAAAAACAAAACAAACAAAAAAAAAACAAACTATGATGTACAAAGTTGTTAAAAATTTTGGAGTTAAGTTGGAAAACTACAGAGGAGAGTTAATGTTACGTCATTAAAAGCAGTAGAGTTAGGGTGATTGGGAGGATGAAGAAGGAGTGGCTTAGGCTGTTCCCCGTGGGTGTGGAACGGTCGATGGCTATATCGGGAGACAGAATTTTTCTTTTGATTTTGGGGGGTTTGCCACAAGTGTGGGAAGGGGAAATTTGTTTGTGTGTAGTTTGTAGGATGAATGTTCAACCACTCATGTTTTTGCTTCTCTGTATGAGCATGTTTACACTGCAAGGCAATCCCAAACTCTCTATTGATCATGGACCAAAGTGTTAATCTTAATTTAACTTCATGGAATTGCAGAGGTCTACAAAATTTAAAAAAACTTAAACAAGTTATGAATAAAATAAAGGACATGGGTTCAAGAATTGTGTTTTTACAAGAAACTCATCTGATAGAGGAGGATGTTAAAAGAATTAGGAGTAGATGGCAGGGAAGTGTATTCACCTCTTCATTTTCATCCCGAGCCAGGGGAGTTATGACTCTCATACATAAATCAGTTCCTTTTCAAGTGAAAAATGTAATTGGAGACAAATTTGGAAGATATGTAATCATTCAAGGTTCTTTGCTATTAGAAAATATAAATCTTGTGAACTTATATGGTCCCAATATAGATGATCAGAAGTTCTTTGCTAATTTATTTCTCATCTTATCATCACTTACAGGGCAACATATAATAGCAGGGGATTTTAATTGTACATTGAATCCAGGTGTGGATAGATCAACAGGACTGGATTGTACGCACATTGGATGTAGGATGACTATTAATCATTTTATGAAAGAATTGAGATTGTTAGATATATGGAGAGAAATGAAACCACAAGTTAAAGCCTATTCTTGTTATTCCAGTACCTACAAGACATTCTCACGTATTGATTATTTTTTGATTTCCACAGAATTAAGGTTCAAGATTCAAAACTGCTTTTATGATAACATCGTGATCTCTGATCATGCACCCTGTTGTCTAATATATGTAGATAAAAAATTGACAAAGGAATCAGGTAGATGGCAATTTCAGCATAAATGGCTTCAGGATGAGGAATTTGTCAAGTATATAGAAAAACAGATAGACGAGTTCTTTGACATCAATACTACACAAACATCAGCATGTGTAAAGTGGGAGGCTTTCAAAGCTTTTATTAGGGGACATATTATTAGTTATACAGGATCAAAATCTAAGAAGACTCGAGAGGAGAGAGCTAAATTGGAACATAAAATAAAAAGTCTTCAGGAAAAAGTGTATGCAGGAAGTGACCCAAGGTTGGAGAATGAATTACTGATTTTGAGAGCTGAATACGACAAAAAATCAGCGAATAGAGCTGCCTCGAGTCTTCTAAGATTGAAACAATCTTTTTATGAACAAGGTGAAAAATCAGGAAAATTATTAGCATGGCAGATTAAACAATTGGAAATTAAAACACCAATTACCAGTATTATAAGTAAGGGACAGGTAGTTATAGATCCTTTAGAAATTAATAGAGCCTTTAGAGATTACTATGAAAAATTATATGATACCAAAAATGAACCTGATTTAACAAAACTAAATGGGTTTTTGAACGAACTATCTATACCGTGTATTCCAAATGAAAACAGGGAGATATTGGAGTCTAAAATTAGTCAAGAAGAAGTTGGGCTAGCCATTGATAATATGAAATCAGGAAAAAGTGCAGGACCAGATGGTCTTCCAGTTGACCTTTATAAAAAATTTAAGAATAAATTAATAAAACCTTTTTTGGAAATGGTTTTAGAAGCATTTCAAAATAATAATTTACCATCATACATAAATAATGCCTTAATTATACTGCTGCCAAAACCAGGTAAGCCCTCTAATAAATGTGAAAATATGAGACCAATAAGCCTATTAAACGCCGACCTTAAGATAATCTGTAAAATTTTAGCAAGACGAATACAAGAAATTTTACCAAATATTATTAATCGAGATCAGAATGGCTTTATAAAGGGTAGACAAGGCTTCCATAATGTAAGAAGACTATTTAATATTATTTATTTTAATAAAGAAGCACCGGATACAGCTCTCCTATCATTGGACGCCGAAAAGGCCTTTGATAGAGTTGAATGGCCCTTTCTTTTTGAAGTCCTACAAAGGTTTGGACTTGGAAATAATTTCATAAAATGGGTTCAAATAATATACAATAATGCTACAGCAGAAATCCTAACAAATAACAATATTTCAAAACCAATAAAAATCAATAGAGGATGTCGACAAGGCTGTCCACTTTCACCTTTACTGTTTACTATGGCAATTGAACCTTTAGCGATAGCGATACGTTTACATTCACAAATATATGGAATTAAAGTTGGACCAACAGAACATAAAATCTCCCTGTACGCCGATGATATAATTTTGTTTATGTCAAATCTAAAAAAATCAATTCCAACCTTGTTGAATTTAATAAAGAATTTTGGGGAAATATCAGGATATAAAATAAATAAAACTAAATCTTCAATATTAATGCTAAATGAGACCCAGAGAAATTACCCAGCCCCTGAGGTAAATCAATTCAATGTTGTAAATCAGTTTAAATATTTAGGAATCCAAATTATGCCTAAGCTAGAATCAGTCGCCAGTGTCAACTATGAAGCCTTAATGTCAGATATCAATGAGTTAACTCAGAGATGGATGTCACTACCAATGTCGATGATCGGGAGAATCAATATACTTAAAAGTAATATTTTACCTAAAATACTTTATTTATTTCAATACATTCCCTTATCACCACCTTTAGATCTATTCTCAAGAATAAAAAAAAAGTTAGTGGAATTTATATGGAACAACAGGAGGGCTAGATTACGTTTGTCTTTATTATATTTACCATTTGATCGTGGAGGTCTGAAATGTCCAAATTTTATGTTGTATTATTGGTCGGCACAACTGAGGTCTATGACATATTATTTTTCATCAAATGATCTCCCTCACTGGACTGAAATGGAATCATACAATTTACCTTTACCTCTTCCCATATTCATATACTCAGATTCGGCAAAAAAATTACAAAAACAAGTTAAAAATCCATTTGTAAAGCATATGATCAAAATATGGTGTGAAGCTAAAAACTATTTAAAAGAACCACAGTTATTGTCACAATTTAGTCCAATATGGGGTAATCAATATTTTAAACCAGGGAGAGCGGACGCTGTATTTAAAGTATGGAATTTAAAAGGGATACAAAAGATTCAGGATTTATATTTGCCATGTGCAGACAACATAATGTCTTTTGAAGAGCTGAGGATCAAATTTAATCTCAATAGAACACATTTTTTTAAATATCTTCAACTTAGAAACTTTATTCGATCAAATCAAAATAAAGCTCTCACTCGACCTATTTATTCATCCTTGGAAAAAATGATGATGAAAGATAGTAAAAGAAAGGGTATTATTTCAGAGTTTTATAACTCATTGACACTATCTTCAAGTGAAAATTCACTGAAAAGATTAAACTACTGGAAAGAAGATCTGCAAATTGAAATTTCAGAGGAACAATGGGAATTGGCTTGTACAGAAGCTCAAACCAAATCAATAAATGCACGCCTTAAATTGATACATTTCAAATGGTTAATGCGGATGTATGTTACACCAGAGGAGTTAAATAGATATAACAAAAATATACCAGATACATGCACAAAATGCATGGAAAGTAAAGGAACCCTATTTCATTGTTTATGGGAATGTAGATTAATAAGAATGTTTTGGGAAGAGGTGAGGGTAACAATTGAAAAAATAATCTCAAAACAAATCATACTGAATCCTAAACTGTTTTTGTTGGGTCTGTACCCAGAAAAGCATAATTTTAATAAAAGTGAAAGAACATTCATAGACCTCAGTTTGCTTAATGCCAAAAAATGTATTGCACTATTATGGAAAAAGACTCATAGACCAGATGTGACTCAGTGGTTAAGACAGATGTTAACAAACCTTCCATTAGAAAGAATAACATATATACTGAAATCAAAGGAAATTGTGTTTGAGAATATATGGAGACCTTTTATTGATTATGTAAAAAATTTAAACATAACTCTTGAAGAAGAAGGTGAATGATGTGTGTGGACCTTGTAAATTCCAAACTGGTGAACATAATATGTATACTTATGTATTGGATTGTCTAGACTAAACAGAGGAGCATTGTTGAAGACTTGATTTTGTTGGTGGTTGTTGGTGTTTTTAGTGCATTTTTTTTTTTTTTGTAGTACTTTAGTGTTAGTGTTTGATTGTTTGTATCATGTTTGTTTAAAAAAAAAAAAAAAAGGTTCAATAAAGATATTGTGGAAAAAAAAAAAAGTAGACAACCAAAAATTTTTACTTGAGTTAAGGGTACAAAGACCACCCACTTAAAAACCTGAGTAATGACTTTAGTCTTGAAGATTTGAGGTTTTTCTCCAAAATTTATAACGGGGAATGACAGTTACCGGTTATAAGCCATCGCTCAATTGGCGTAGAGCGCGGCGCCAGGGGTTGTTCCCGACGGTGGGAGGGATCATCGGATCTCACTGGACAGCTACCGCCCACCTCAAGCTGGGCAGCCCCCAGCCAATAAGGTGTTGTCCCGCCACGGCTTGCTTTCCTCATTGGGTGCATGGGGATGAGGAGAAGTCCGAACAGCAGGCTGAGAACCTTCGCACCAGGCAAGACAAAAAAACCAGAGAGACCAGCTCTAAAACTGGGAACTTGGAACGTCCGCACTATGATGACAGGACTCGCTGCTAACCTCAAGGACATCAACGACACCAGGCAGACTGCCATCATCAATAATGAGCTGAAGAGACTGGGAGTGGATATCGCCACTCTCCAGGAAACACGGTTGGCTGACACAGGCACACTGAGAGAGAAGGACTACACGTTCTATTGGCAGGGAAAGGGCAGTGACGAACACAGGGAACACGGAGTGGGCTTCACAGTGAAGAACATCTTGCTGAAGATGGTGGAACCGGGCAGCAAAGGCTCTGCACGACTCCTCACCCTCCACCTCAACACCACTCAAGGCCCAGTCACCCTCGTCAGTGTGTATGCCCCAACACTGACAGCCACACCAGAGGCAAAAGACGAGTTCTACGAGAATCTCGCAACAACTGTCAGGATCATCCCCAACTCTGAACAACTCATTCTCCTTGGAGACTTCAATGCCAGAGTGGGCGCTGACCATGACTCCTGGCCCTCCTGTCTTGGACCATTTGGCATGGGCAGAATGAATGACAACGGACAGCGGCTGCTCGAGTTCTGCACATATCACGATCTGTGCATCACAAACTCGTTCTTCAAGACCAAGCCCCAACACAGGGTTTCCTGGCGACATCCGCACTCAAAGCACTGGCACCAGCTGGACTTGATCCTGACCAGGCTCACCTCACTGAAGAACGTGCTAATCACCCGTTCGTTCCAGAGTGCAGATTGCGACACAGACCATTCATTGGTGTATTGCAAGGTCAAGCTGCAGCTGAAGAAATTCCATCGTGCTAGACAGCCTGGAAAGGCAAGGATTGACACCAGCAAGATGGCCCAACCAGAACTTGAGCAGTTTGCCTCCACCTTTGAGAAGGAACCTGGTGTACCACAAGAAGGAGAATCTGCAAAGCAGAAGTGGGAAGAGCTGCGAAACACCATCCACCGCACCCTTGGCTACCTTTGGGAGGAAGACCACGAAGTCACAGGACTGGTTTGATGCCAAGTTGACCGAGATGACCCCCGTCATTAAAGCCAAGCGCTCAGCACTTGCTGAGTACAAGAAGTACCCAAACGAGAAGAATCTCCAGATTCTCAGGGCTGCGAGAAGCAAAGTTCAGCAGACTGCTTGGCGCTGTGCCAACGAGTACTGGACTCAGCTCAGCCAAGACATTCAAACTGCTGCCATAACAGGGAACATCCGTGGTATGTACAATGGCATCAAGAAAGCACTTGGTCCGGCTCAGAGCAAGACGGCCCCCTACAAATCCTCCACTGGGGAGATGATCACAGAAAAGAACAAGCAGATGGAGAGATGGGTGGAACACTACTCCGACCTCTACTCCAGACAGAACACCGTGACACCGTCAGCCCTGGATGCCATCGACTGCCTGCCATCCATGGACGAACTTGACGCCAAGCCAACCATCGACGAACTCAGCAAGGCCATTGATAGCTTGGCTGCTGGCAAGGCACCCGGCAACGACAGCATACCCCCCGACCTGATCAAGCACTGCAAGACCGCCCTACTGCTGCCATTGCATGACGTCCTCTGCCAGTGCTGGAAGGAAGGTGCCGTACCACAGGACATGAGGGACGCCAAGATCATCACCCTCTACAAAAACAAAGGGGAGAGAAGCGACTGCAACAACTACGGGGCATCTCCCTCCTCAGCGTTGTTGGCAAAGTCTAGGCACGAGTTGTTCTCGTTCGTCTACAGAAGCTTGCCGAACGTGTCTACCCCGAGTCTCAGTGTGGCTTCCGCGGTGAGCAATCGACGGTAGACATGATATTCTCCATCCGCCAACTCCAGGAGAAATGCAGAGAACAGAACATGCCCCTGTACATCGCCTTCATCGACCTCACCAAAGCGTTTGATCTGGTCAGCAGAGAGGGCCTTTTCAAGATCCTGCCAAAGATAGGATGCCCACCAAAGTTGCAAAGCCTCATCGAATCGTTTCACACCAACATGCAGGGGATAGTGTAGCACAACGGCAACGTCTCAGAGCCATTCAACATACGCAGCGGAGTGAAACAGGGCTGTGTACTTGCGTCAACCCTCTTTGGGATTTTCTTTGCTATGCTCCTGAGGCATGCCTTCAGCACAGCAACAGAGGGAATCTACCTGCACACAAGATCTGACGGCAGGCTTTTCAACCTCGCCCGCCTGAAAGCCAGAACCAAAGTACGCGAGACTCTAATCAGAGACATGCTGTTCACAGACGACGCTGCAGTCGCAATCCACACACAGCAGGAGCTTCAGACCCTGATGGACCGCTTCTCCCAAGCATGCAAGGACTTCGGGCTTACCATCAGCCTGAAGAAGACTAACGTCTTGGCGCAAGGCACCGAAGCACCACCAACCATCACCATCGACGACTACGAGCTGGAGGTCGTGAATCAGTTCACGTACCTGGGGTCCACGATCAGCAACAACCTCTCCCTTGATACAGAGATCGACAAGAGGATTGGAAAATCAGCCTTCACACTCGCTCGCCTCACCACACGAGTGTGGGAGAATCCCAAACTCTCTGTCAAGATGAAGATGGCAGTGTACAACGCCTGTGTCATCAGCACACTGCTCTATGGGAGTGAGACGTGGACAACACACACCCGGCAGGAAAAGAGACTGAACTCCTTCCACTTGCGCTGCACTCACCACATCCTGGACATATCCTGGCAGGACAAAGTGCCCAACACAGAAGTTCTGTCCCGCGCCGGCCTTCCCTCCATGTTCACTCTACTCAGGCAGCGCAGGCTCCGCTGGCTAGGCCACGTTCACCGTATGGAGGATGGCAGAATCCCCAAAGATGTCCTCTACGGAGAACTGGCGACTGGCAGGAGAGACGTTGGCCGCCCACAGCTGCGCTTTAGAGACGTCTGCAAGAGAGACATGAAGGCCCTGGAGATCAACACAGAGCACTGGGAGGACCTTGCAACGGACCGCTCCAAATGGAGAGGCACCCTGACCAGACAGCTCAAGGCGGGTGAAGAGAGACTGACTGCTGCAACAGATGAAAAAAGGACCCGCAGGAAGAACCGCCACAGACCCAGCAGCACGGAGACCACCCACAAGTGCGACCTGTGTGACAGGGACTGCCATTCGCGCATCGGCCTGTTCAGCCACAGGCGGTGCTGTTCCAGCACAGTAAACGTTTAGGATTCTCTTCCATGGTCATCATAGACCGATGGAGGCCGACGACTGATAATCAGAGGTGGGTATAGTAGCCAGAAATTCTACTCATGTAAAAGCAGTACTATGAAATTAATAATTAAAAGTAGACAACCAAAAATTTCTACTTGAGTTAAGGGTACAAAGACCACCCACTTAAAAACTTGAGTAATGACTTTAGTCTTGAAGATTTGAGGTTTTTCTCCAAAATTTATAACAATATTCTTATAGTTTTCTACTTTTCTCTGTCAATTTATCTAAATTTGCAACCAATTTCAAATTTGTAATTTTCTCTTGTAAAATTATGACTTTTCTTGTACATTTGAGACTATTATAAATGCGGATTATTTTATAGCTAATTTTTTATCTTTTTTAATCCAATCCAACTTTATTTATAAAGATTTTTAAAAACGACAGTTGACACAAAGTGCTGTACATCAACGATAAATAAAATATAAAAACAATAAAATACAGCTAAAGTACAAAACAGCACAAACAAAACAATCGTCATACAGTAGCGACAATAAGAACAAATAAAATCAATGTCTCAAACTGGGCCAAAAGCCAGAGAATAAAAATGGGTTTTAAGAGGAGTTTTAAAACTGGACGGTGAAGAGGCCTGTCTGATGGACAAAGGCAGATTATCATAAAATTACTGTTTTTTTTAATAAATTTGAAACAGAATGTGGCAAATTTTTTACTTTTTTCCTCATACAATTTAAACTTTTGACCATAATTTTGTACAGCCAGAACAGAACAATAACTTTCACTCAGAATTCAAAGAAATATAATTATTAAAATTACATTTAAAGAAATAAATTAACTTAAATGACCAAATATGCAGTTTTTCTGTTATAATATTTCTATTTATTTATAGCGTTTTTTAGAAATCTCCTCACCAACCAGACAGCAGGAAAAATCTCTCTTATTTTGAAATCCAAATGTTGGCACGTTTAGTTTCTCTGAAGGCTGCTGACGGATTAAAGTCATTGACTTCGTGAATTTCGGTCATCTTAACTTGCCAGGTACATAATAATGAACATAAATTATTAGTTAATACTGTAGTAGCTGGGGAAGAAAATCCTCAGCGATTCATCAGTCACTCTTGCCTTTCCCTGCAATGAAGCCTAACCAGACCTGTTAGCTAAGTGACTCCTCATTGTTGTTCCAGTTACCAGCGGGTTAAAACCGCCATAAATGCCTCCACTGCTTATCGCTTGTACTTTTTCCGCATTTAAAGTACTTTAATAAGTTCCTGCTTCTCTCAGACAGCAACGCTAGAGAGACACGCTCTGCCTGCAGAACTGGTCACGAGGGCGCCGAGCGCTTCCACACAGATGACGGTCATGAGTGTTGTTTGTGCGTGCGCTTGTGGCGCGTTTCTTTCATATTTAATTTTTTCTTAAATTAATATATCATAGGCGCGGTGGCATACTTCCTTAGGGAGGTGGGCCGCCACACAGAAATGTTACCAGAGGAAACCCTGACAAACTCTTAACCACTTGCACTCCGGGCAATTTTCCTAAAAATGCCAAAAAATAACGTGCCCAAAGTAAATCGAAAGCTGTTATTCAACCCTTTGCAGCATCTTCATGGGGTTCGTCTCATTTAAAAGAAAACACTTTGAATTTTTTGGCAAAAAAAACATAATCTCTCTACGTGCTCCGGCCACTGAGTTACAGTCATCTAAACATACTGAACTTGAAGAAAAAAAAATTGGACACAGTGTTTTTTTGGATACAAATGCTTGTAAATAACACACAGCTGTCCGATCCGGCTGGAAAATGCAACAGAAATGTAGAACCAAGTGTTATCCAGCTGAGATCCAAATTTGGTAACAATACCACAAAAAATGAATATTTTACACAGCTTTGTTCTCAGGCTGTTCCCAGGCGTTTTGGAACTGTGCCAAATTGTGCCAAATGGCACAGTTTGGAAAAACATCTGTAACTTTTGAATAATTCAATGTAGAATCTTCATTTTAGGCTCTAATGAAAGGTCACACTCAGGGCTGTGTCTGTGTGTGTGTGTGTGTGTGTGGGGTCGTCCCCCCCCCCCCCGCCACCAAGGACCAAGTTCGGCCCTCGCTACATGACGGATTACACTCCTTGCATGTTTTCACAGCGGCTCCCCCCCCCCCACCTCGCTACTGTGTGTGTGTGTGGGGGGGGGGGGGGACCGTGAACGCCCCCCCCCCCCCCGCTACAGAAGAGGGCCATCGCTACATGATGAAATAGACTCATATGCTTCCCCCCGCGGACCGGGGGGGGCGTTTGGACCGTGAACGCCCCCCCCCCGCTCCTCTTCTGCAGCAGGGGGGGGGGGGGGGGTTCACGGTCCGAACACGGCAAATGAACCGTTTATCGCGGCGCACGCACTTCGTACTTCGTGCGCAGTACAGTTGTAATTTACCGATCGGTCAAAAGTCATTTTTGGATTACAGTTTTTAGGGATAAATAATAATTTAGCTTATAACACCTTACCTCTTCAAAGCAGCAGAGTCGTGACGAACATCTCTTCCCCCACTGTCAGACGAACGCGACGCTGCTCCGCTCGTGGATCACGATCAAAACATAATTCCATTATTGCCGTTTTGGCGAATGATTTACGACTTTTGTCGTCGGCCTCCGTCTATTCTGCTGGAATGAGTGCAGGTCCCACTTGTGGGTGTTCTCCATGCTGCTGGGTGAGCCTGGGTCTGTAGTAGATTCGTCCAGCGTCCTTTGTTTTCATCTGTTGCAACAGTAAATCTCTCTTCACCCAGCCTGAATTTCTGTGCTTCAATTGGCTCCTGCGTTCACAGTAGGCGGGTCCTCCTTCCTAGATTTTCATTCATTGGCTCTTCAAGGTTTCAGAAACCCAATTCAAGGCTCTTATTAGTCGAATGAGAGGTCAATCAGATGAACTAATCTGTTCGCGGCTGTCTGCAGCTTTTTTTTTCAGTGGCGCTTGGAGGCCAGCACCATCTCCATCTGCACCATCATGCGTCATGCGTCCAAGCGCGCACGAGGGCGCTCTCGTGCACCCTCGTGCGCCCTAGAACGCAGAGACTTGCCCGCCCGCGGAACAACGGAGTGCAAGTGGTTAAGGGAATCATGATGTTTTGGCGCTAGTTTTTTTTTTTTTTTTTTTAATGCAAAAGATGCAATGGACTTACACAATGGTCCCCTCCGGCATACAACTAGGAAAATACCGGTAGCTACGGAGGGTGAGAATATGTATGGGCACATAATCATACCATGTAGAATAACTAAGTAGACGGTTGTGCTGTTTCATCCCATCTAGCAACAATGCTCTGCACTGTGTGTGTTTATACATTTACATATTTATTCCATCTAGCTACAATGCTCCGCACTGGGTGTGTTTATGTTTATATTTATATATCTATATATTCATTCCATCTAGCTACAATGCTCCGCACTGTGTGTTTATATATCTACATATTATTCCATCTAACTACATTGCTCCGCACTGTGTGTGTTTATATATTTCCCTTCTTGTAGAGTGCGTCAGTATTGCGTGACCAGTCTAGTTTATTGTTCAGATGAACACCCAGGTACTTATAGGATGTCACCATCTCAATGTCTGTTCCCTGTATATTTACTGGTGCTGTGAGGGGTTGCCCATGCCTGCGGCAGTCCACCACCAGCTCCTTAGTTTTCCTCGCGTTGATCTGGAGGCAGTTCCGATGGCACCAGTCCACGAAGTCCTGGATAAGCCCTCTGTACTCAGCTTCATCTCCATTGGAGATGAGGCCAACGATCGCAGAGTCATCAGAGAACTTCTGTAGATGGCAGTGTGTTGTGTTGTGTGAGAAGTCCGCAGTATAAAGAGTGAACAGGAAGGGAGCCAGCACCGTTCCCTGGGGGGCCCCCGTGCTACCGATGATCGTGTCGGACACACAGTCCCGGGTTCTCACAAACTGAGGCCGGTTCGTGAGGTAGTCCAGGATCCATGATGACCGGTGCTGGTCCACCCCTGCGCGCAGCAGCTTGTCCTTCAGGATCATCAGTTGGATGGTGTTGAAAGCACTGGAGAAGTCAAAGAACATGATCCTCACCATATTCCCGGGCTTCTCCAGGTGGGACAGAGAACGGTGAAGGAGGAAGATCACCGCATCCTCCACCCCAATGCCATGCTGGTAGGCGAACTGGAGTGGATCCATCACTGGTTCCACCAGGGGGCGGAGGTGAGCAAGGAGCAGTCTCTCCAGGGTCTTCATCAAGTGGGACGTCAAGGCCACCGGTCTGTAGCTGTTCACGTCTTTGGGGTGGGAAGTTTTTGGTACAGGTACCACACAAGATGTTTTCCACAGCTGTGGTACCCTCCCCAGCTTCAGGCTCAGGTTGAAGATGTACGTCACAATCCCACACAGCTGGTCTGCACAGGACTTGAGGAGCTTTGCGCTGATGCCGTCCGGTCCCGACGCCTTCCTCGCCTTGATCTTCCTCAGCTCCGTCCTCACCTGGGTCCTGGTCAGGGTCAGGATGGGGGGCTGTGTGTTGGGAATCGGGGGGTGTTGGTGGAGTGGGGAGTGGGCAGCAGGACTTGATTTCTTTAGAGGCAGCAGTGGTTGTTGTGCAGTCAGGGGGGACGGCGGTTGGTCAAACCTATTGAAAAACAGATTCAGGTTGTTCGCCCACTCCCTGCCCCCCCGTGGCCTGGGGGGAGGTATTCTGGAGCCCAGAGATGGTTTTGAGGTTTCTCCAGACCCCGCTGATGTCGCTCTGTTGCAGCTTGTCCTCCATCTTCTTCCTGAAGCTGTCCTTGCCTTATCTTATCTTAAAGGCTTAATAAAGGCTTATCTTATCTTATATAGAAAAATCAATATAGAAAAATTACAGAATACCTAATTATTGAAAGCGAATTGGACATCCAGTATTAGCAACTGATTCAGAACCTTTGCTTATTTACTCATCAGAGCACTTATTTGTGTGATCTTTTATGACTTATATTCATAGTAGTGTATCTGGCACGTTGGGGAATGGATCCTAGCATTTTTCCTTAAGAGGACCAGGCCAAATGTCCTCACAAGGAAAAATGTGCTCACAAAAAAGGTGGTTTGTAAATGGGTGGTCCACACAAGAATAGAAAGACAGGTAAAAAAACATACACACACATACTGGTTTTAATGTTTGATGGGGACCAATTTTCTGATCATCACTTGTGGGGACTACCCTTTCTACACAGAGATTCCTTACATTTAGATAGAAGATTAATTTGACACTCTGGAAGGGGCCCCCTCCCCCCCCCAAAAAAAATATAATGCCATGGGAAACATTGCTGAGGTCCAAATGTAAACACAGTATGACAACAATACTCCAGCACACTATTTTGAACACCCAGAATTAACTAAAATGAGGAGTTTGTGCACAAACACTGTGTGCTTCACCAAACACTGTCCAGGTAGAACGTTTGTTCCATTTCTGCAATAACAGGAAGTGCCGTGGGGGTGTTAATTCAGGTTCAGGTTTATTTATTTATTATATACAGGCTAAAATGAAATGGAGTGACTTCCGGTTATGGTGGCCACGTAGGAAGACGTGTTTCACACTGCTCTGCTCGTAAAAATAAAAATTTTACTAAAACTCTCTTATTTGGAACGAAAACCCATCCCAGAGTTTTGGCGCGGATATGGTAAAGACCAAGGTTGGAAAATTAGATGGAGAAAAAGGTAACTCGACAAAACAACCCAAGCTAACAAGATTTCCACGCTTGAGGCGAAACAGGGAAAACTCCAGAGGCAATGGCGGAGGAGGGAGCCAGCAGCGGAGCGGGAACTGCTGAAGAGGGGACAAACATAGTGCTCACTGCCATCAACTCCATGAGAACAGAGTTTTCGTCTAAATTTGATGGGATTATAGCAGCGATAGAAGGTATGAGAAAGGAAATAAACGACTGCATGGAGCGAGTGTCGCAGGCGGAGCTCCAAATTTCAAGCGCTGAAGATGACGTCACCAGCCTGCAATCTAAACTGCAAACACTGGAATTAAAATGCAAACGTCTGGAAGATAACGTCCTAGATTTGGAATCCCGCTCACGATGGAATAATTTGAGGCTGGTGGGCCTCCCGGAGGGAGCGGAGGGACGGGACCCACGTTCCTTTTTGGAAAAGTGGATTCCAGAAGCGCTCAATAATGTTGATCTGCAGTCATTGGTCGTTTTAGAGAGAGCTCGCTGAATTGGCCCACCGAGAGATAATAAGACACCACCGAGGACGCTGATTATGATGTTCCTCAACTACAGAGACAAGATGACAGTCACCAATGCGGCGCGAGCTAAAGGGGAAATTAAATACCAGGACCAACAGGTGCGGTTCTACCCGGATTTGGCCACAGGTATACAACAATTGAGAAAACAGTTCGACCCCGCCCGCAAAGAGCTGCGCAACCTAGGGATTCGTCACGGAGTAATTCATCCGGCAAGACTGCTGGTCACATATAAAGGGAGAACCCACACCTTCAAGACCCCTCAAGAGGCGCAGGAGCTCATCAAGCAGATCCAAAAGGAAACTGGCGGGAGCTAAGCATGAACATGACAAAGGTAGAACATTTAAGCATATGTACAGATATCTGATTGATCTGAAACAAATAACATGTCTACAAAATACAGACTGTATTTTTAAAAAAAAACAAACAGCTATGATGTACAAAGTTGCTATAAAACTTTGAAGTTATGTTGAAAAAACTACAGAAGACAGTTAATGTTATAAGAATAGTAGTAGCGTCAGGGTGATTGAGAGGAGAAAGAGAGAGTGGTTTGACTGATCCTTGCAGGTGTGGAACAGTCATTAGCTATAACGGGAGACGGAATTTTTTGATTTTGGAGGGATTACCACGAATGTGGGGAAAGGGAATTTGTTTTTGTTTAGTTTGTAGGATGAATGTTCTATCATCCATGTTTTTGCTTCTCTGTAAGAGTATGTTCATATTGCAAGGTAATCTCAAACTCCTTATTGATCATAGATCAAAGCGTTAATCTTAATTTAACTTCATGGAATTGCAGACGTCTACAAAATCTTAAAAAACTTAAACAAGTTATGAATAAAATAAAAGACATAGATTCAAAAACTGTATTTTTACAAGAAACTCATCTATTAGAGGAGGATGTAAAACGAATTAGGAGAAGATGGCAAGATAACGTGTTCACCTCATCATTTTCATCCCAAGCTAGGGGAGTTATGACTCTCATACATAAAACAGTCCCATTTCAAATGAAAAATGTAAATAGAGACAAATTTGGAAGATATCTAATCATCCAAGGATCTTTGTTATTAGAAAATATAAATCTAGTGAACTTATACGGCCCCAATATTGATGATCAAAACTTCTTTGTTAATTTATTCCTCACTTTATCATCACTTACAGGGCAACATATAATAGCAGGGGATTTTAATTGTACATTGAATCCCAGTATAGATAGATCAACAGGACTGGACTGTACGCACAATGGATGTAGGAGGACCATTAATCATTTTATGAAAGAATTGAGATTGCTAGATATATGAAGAGAAATTAAATTTATATGAAGAGAAATTAAATTTATGTTGAAATTAAATTTCAACATAAATGGCTTCAGGATGAGGAATTTGTTAAATACATAGAAAAACAGATAGATGAGTTCTTTGATATCAATACTGCACAAACAACGGCATGTATAAAGTGGGAGGCTTTCAAAGCTTTTATTAGGGGGCATATTATTAGTTATACAGGTTCAAAATCTAAGAAGACTCGAGAGGAGAGAGTCCAATTGGAACGTAAAATAAAAATTCTTCAAGAAAAGGTGTATGCAGGAAGTAACCCACAGTTAGAGAACGAATTACTGATTCTGAGAGCTGAATATGACAAAAAATCAGCGAATAGAGCTGCCTCGAGTCTTCTAAGATTGAAGCAAACTTTTTATGAACAAGGTGAAAAATCAGGAAAATTATTGGCATGGCAGATTAAACAATTAGAATCTAAAACACCAATTACCAGTATTATAAGTAACGGACAGGTAGTTATAGATCCCTTAGAAATTAATAGTGCCTTTAGAGAATATTATGAAAAACTATATGATACAAAAAATGAAACTGACTTAACAAAACTAAATGGGTTTTTGGGTGGATTATCTATACCATGCATTCCAAATGAAAACAGGGAGATACTGGAGTCTAAAATTAGTCAAGAAGAAGTTGGGCTAGCCATTGATAATATGAAATCAGGAAAAAGAGCAGGACCAGATGGTCTTCCAGTTGACCTCTATAAAAAATTTAAGAATAAATTAATAAAACCACTTTTGGAAATGGTTTTAGAAGCATTTCAAAATGGTAATTTACCACCATACATGAATAATGCCTTAATTATACTGTTGCCAAAACCAGGTAAACCCCCCAATAAGCCTATTAAATGCTGATCTTAAAATAATCTGTAAAATTTTAGCAAAACGACTACAAGAAATATTACCAAATATTATTAACCGAGATCAGAATGGCTTTATAATGGGAAGACAAGGCTTCCATAATGTAAGTAGACTATTTAATATTATTTATTCCAATAAAGAAGCACTGGATACAGCTCTCCTATCATTGGACGCCGAAAAGGCCTTTGATAGGGTCGAATGGCCCTATCTTTTTGAAGCCCTACAAAGGTTTGGACTTGGAAATAATTTCATAAAATGGGTCCAGATAATATACAATAATGCTACAGCAGAAATCCTAACAAACAGCAATATCTCAAAATCAATAAAAATCAATAGAGGATGTCGACAAGGCTGTCCACTTTCACCCTTATTGTTTACTATGGCAATTGAACCTTTAGCGATGGCAGTACGTTCATATCCATAAATATATGGAATTAAAGTAGGACCAACAGAACATAAAATCTCCCTGTATGCCGATGACATAATTTTGTTTATGTCGAATTTTAAAAAATCAATTCCGACCTTGTTAAATTTACTGAAGAACTTTGGAGATATATCAGGATATAAAATAAACAAAACAAAATCTTCAATATTAATGTTAAATGAGACCCAGGGAAATCATCCAGCTCCTGAGGTAAACCAATTCAATGTTGTAAATCAGTTTAAATATTTAAGAATTCAAATTTTGCCTAAGCTAGAATCAGTCACCAATGCCAACTAAGAAGCCTTAATGACAGATATTAATGAGTTACTTCAGAGATGGATGTCACTACCAATGTCGATGATCGGGAGAATTAATATACTTAAAAGTAATATCTTACCCAAAATACTTTATTTATTTCAAAACATTCCTTTACCGCCACCTTCAGATCTATTCTCAAGAATTAAAAAAAAGTTAGTGGAATTTATAGGGAACAATAGGAAGGCTAGATTACGTTTGTCCTTACTATATTTACCATTTGATCGTGGAGGTCTGAAATGTCCAAACTTTATGTTGTATTACTGGTCAGCACAACTGAGGTCTATGACATATTATTTTTCATCAAATGATCTTCTTCACTGGACTGAAATGGAATCATACAATTTACCTTTACCTCTTCCCTTATTCATACACTCAGACTCGGCTAAAAAAACTACAGAAACAAGTTAAAAATCCAATTGTAAAGCACATGATCAAAATATGGTGTGAAACCAAAAAATATTTAAAAGAACCACACTCACTGTCACAATTTAGCCCAATATGGGGTAATCAATATTTTACACCAGGGAGAGCGGATACTGTATTTAAAATATGGAATTTAAAAGGGATTCAAAAGATTCAAGACTTATATTTGTCACGCTCAGATAACATAATGTCTTTTGAAGAACTGAGGATTAAATTCAATCTTAATAGAACACACTTTTTTAAATATCTTCAGCTTAGAAATTTTATTCGATCAAATCAAAATAATTCTCTCACCCGACCTACTTATTCATTTTTGGAAAAAAAATTTGATGAAAGATAGTAAGAGAAAGGGTATTATTTCAGAGTTTTATAACTCATTGACACTATTCTCAAGTGAAAACTCACAGAAAAGACTGAATTACTGGAAAGAAGACTTGCAAATTGAAATTTCAGAGGAACAATGGGAAATGGCTTGTGCAGGAGCTCAAACCAAATCAATAAATGTACGTCTTAAACTGATACATTTTAAATGGTTAATGCGGATGTATGTTACACCAGTGGAATTAAATAGATATAACAAAAACATACCAGATACATGCACAAAATGTATGGAAAGTAAAGGAACCCTATTTCACTGTTTATGGGAATGTAGAAAAATCAGAATGTTTTGGGAAGAGGTGAGGGTAACAATTGAAAAAATAACTTCAAAACAAATCACATTGAACCCTAAACTGTTTTTGTTGGGTCTGTATCCAGAAAAACATAACTTTAGTAAGAGTGAAAGAGCATTCATAGACCTCAGTTTGCTTAATGCCAAAAAATGTATTGCACTAATGTGGAAAATGACTCATAGACCAGATGTGACTCAGTGGTTAAGACAGATGTTAAAGTCCTGGGACATTTTTTTATTGAACCAATAAACTGATTGTATGAAAATATTCCATTCCATACCCCACCCGTTTTCTGAACGAATTTCACCCATGCCGTTCTGATTTTCCCAAGGACGGGAAATTCAAAAACACTCACCGCATGCTCCGCTGGTATAACGTCGCACCCGTAGACAACACAACGCCAAACCATAATTAATTCAATTCCTGAAATCCTAATCTTAATAAATAATCTATTTGTAATCCACAAGTACTCCGAGAAATATCCGTATTCGCCGATTTTAAAACGTAAACAACAAACAATGTCCGCCGAGCGTGTGCGTGTCTCTCCCTGTGATGATGTCACACAGTCAGAGGCCATCTTAGCCGCTGATCGCTCGGCTGAGTCAGACAGCTCTCAAGGACAGCGTACTTCAAGAGCGCATTGTCACCTTATGCGACATTTGTTGACACCAAAACATGTGCGGTTCAAATTAGCTCGTCTCACACAAAAATTTAAGATATGATTTAGCGATATTGAATTTTCGCCCGGCCGACGCCTTTAACAAACCTTCCACTAGAAAGAATAACATATATACTGAAATCAAAGGAAAATGTGTTTGAGAATATATGGAGACCTTTCATTGATTATGTAAAGAATTTAAACATAACGTCTGAAGAAGAAGGTGAATGATATGTGTGGACCTTGCAAATTCCAAGCTGGTGAATGTATATTATGTATTCTTATGTAATAGATTACCTAGACTAAACACAGGAGCATTGTTGTTGACTTGTGCTTGTTAATGGCTGTTGTTGTTTTTATTACACGTTTTTTTTTAATTTTTTTGTTGTTATTGTTCTTTTTAATTTTTAAATTACTTCTGTGTTAGTGTCTGATTGTTTGTCCCATGTTTGTAAAAAAAAAAGGTTCAATAAAAAATATTGTGGGAAAAAAAAATGCAATGGAGTGTCACGGTCAAGTAGAACCAGTCAATTCACTTACAAAAAATTAACATTTGCATTAATTTTTTAATCTATTAATTGGACTACTGTAATTAATTGCATTAACGCATTAATATTCCCAGTGCTAGAAAATGTATGTTTTAGTATAATATTTAATGTTATGTCTTGTTTGTTTTGATTTCTCTTTAAAGTTGCACAATATTCCCTTGTTAACCTGTTTTATCTGCATTTTAAATTAATTTTAGAAGAGAAGGAACGTAAGAAGGCACTTCACGTGACAGCTCACAGTATGAATTAGCCTTCAATGACAAGAAGGAAACTACTGAATTTTAACTCAGTGAATTTCTAGACCAACAGTCAGACCCTAACAGGGCCAAACCTCTGTCACTGGATGTGGGTCAACGGTGTGGAGACAGAAGTAAAGGTAACAACCCCAAAGCAGGGAATAGCATTGCAATGGTTCAGGTAGTCCATTGTTCAGAATATAAAACTGATATTGTTCTTCTATTGAGACAAAGCAGAGATATCTCATACCTTTGACATGTTTCGACTGTTGTCTGCAGTCTTTTTCAGAAAGTGTTGTCTGATGTCCGTGACATGTCACATCAGCTGTTTTATCCTTTCCGTGGGCGTGACCGACCTGACAGATCTGCCAGGTCAGTCATGCCCCCTTCTGTGTGATGGTCTCTGGAGCAGAGTCCCAGGTGTGCGAGAGCATGAAGGCTCCATCATCTCGGTTCACGGTGTTGTGGGCTCGCTTCCTGATTTCAATGGCTTCTTTGATCCAGCGTTTGTGTTTGTTGTCCTCTGATCCAATTATTTTTGCGTTGTTCCAGACCATGATGTGGTTGTTTATCTTGCAGTGGTCTGATAATGCTGATTTGAGATTTTCCTGTTCTGCCTTTTCTTTTTGCTTTCTTGTGAGTCACCGTGCTGTTTCTCTTTCATATTCTTTTTGGTGTTCCCTTTTCCGTGTAGCAAACATCCTCCCTGTTTCTCCTATGTATGTTTTTTTCTCATGATTTGCATGGCATTTCATAAATTACGCTGCATTTTTTGTTTGACTGTATTTTGTGCTTGGGGTGAACCAAAAGCTGCTGCAGTTTTGTGTGGGGTTTTATTGTCGTGTTTACTCTGTGTTTTTTCATGATTCTTTGTATGGGTTCAGTTATTCCCCGGATGTATGGTAAGGTCACTATGTTTTTGTTGTTTTCTGTTTTTGGTGTCTGTTTTTTTCCTTTTTGTTTATGTTCTTGGTCTTTGTTTTGGACTTGATATTTTCCTTTGTTTATTGCCCATGTTGGATATTGACAGTCCATGAGTGCGTGTTGTATGTGCTGTTCTTCCTTCCGTCTCTCCTCCTCGTCCGTGATGATGGTAGTCTGTTCAAATAATGTCCTCACAACTGACAGTTTGTGTGCCGTGGGATGTTCAGATGTCCAGAGGAGGTATTGGTCCGTGTGTGTTGGTTTCTTGTATACTGTGATTCTGATGCTGCCGTCGTCCTTGTGGTGAATTTTCGCATGCCAGGGGGCATGACCGACCTGGCAGATCTGTCAAACCTGTCAGGTCGGTCACGCCTACGGAAAGGATAAAAGAACTGATGTGACACGTCACAGACGTTAGATGATGCTTTCTGAAGACTGCAGATGACAGTTGAAACATGTCAGAGGAAACATGTCAGAGACATCCCTTTGCTTTGTCTTAATAGAAGAACAAAATCAGTTTTATCATTAAGAAGACAAAATAAATCTAAGATATTGTTCAGAACATACTGTGTTTGTGTGTGTGGCGGGTGGAGGGTGTCACAGTTATACACAGTACTTAGTTTTTTTGCTGTTCTCTTCTTAGGTGTTTTTGGTGAATTTTACACAACAGTAAGGAGTAAGAAGAAAAACATTTTTTTTTTAAATTGCAAAACTATTTGTCTATTGTACTTCTAAGCAAAAAACTTTTCCATACACACATTCCTGATGTCCAGTATGATATAAAATAAGTAACTAAATGTGAATATACGCAAGATAACACTTCCAAAAGAAAAGGTGCTTTTTAGCTTTTGGCAGCTCACAGCTGCTGGTCGGCCACTGGGGAAAGTGACTTCATTATACAGTCACAGTGAGGTACCTTTCTGTCACTCAAGAGGTCCAGCTATCTGTCATGAATGTGAGATTCTCTGCTGCTAGCTGGTTTTGAGTACATTTGCACATTGTTTCATAGAAACTGGGAATTACTTCTGAGAAGAAAAATGCATGAGCGGGAACTTCGTAATGAGAATCAACCATTTTCATAAGGTGAGTAAAGCCCTCAACTCCAACCACTGAAAACAGCTGCAAATCTTTGGCAATGAACAGCCCCACTGCCCTTATTTTTTTTGAGTGTGTGTGTGTGCCTATAGTCAGTGGGAAATGTATGATGGAAGACTGGTTAATCCCACTGGTTAAATGGGCAGACAATAATAATCATCATCATCATCATCATCATCACAGCAGTCTGTCGGGGGCGACAATGACTTTCATTTAGGTCTGATCAGATTCCTCCACACAGCTCTGTAATTCGCCTTCCGCTGCCAGGAACTCCTGACCTTGTTAACCCGGGCAACGTCCGAGCCGATATGAGTTGCTCTCTGACTGACCATTTCATGAAACTGCTTGCAAAGCATTTGAGTACTGCTACGTTTTGCTGGAAAGGGAGTCGACTGTCTTGTGCATCTCGGAGGGTGAAAAACACCTCGTGGGTAAAACCAGGTCTGTGGTGGACCACTCCCAGTTACACGGGGTGAGACTGGACATCCTGGCAGATAAGCACATCTGTCGCAAAGTCTGTGGTGGACTTTTGCCAGTCGGTGCATCGTGACATGCACTACACAAAGAGCAAAAATAAACAAACCTTATTATCAACTGGTCAGTCACTGCAACAGATACTGGAGTCAGTTTGTCTTGGCCTGTCCTTGCCACTGATAATACCTCTATCTGCCAAGAATAATAATGATAATAATAATAATAATAATAATGACTGCTTTTATATCACGCCTTTCAAGATACCTAAAGTGCTTTACAGTGAGTCCATTATTCATTCACTCCACAGAGACAATGGTAGTGGTAAGCTACTGCTGTAGCCACCACTGCCCCGGGGCAGACTGGCAGAAACATGGCTGCCAATCCACACCAACAGCCTCTTTGACCACTAACGAACATTTATACACATTCATACCCAGCATCATGGACACAGGAGGCAAGGTAGATAAAGTGTCTTGCCCAGGGACACAACAGCAGGATGGCCGGGGAGAGAGGGATTCAAACCGCCAACCCTCAGAATCAGAATCAGGTTTATTGCCATTGTTCATGTAGTACACAAACTAGGAATTTGTCTCGGTACAATGCTGCAACATTAAACATGATAAGATAAGAGAAATAAACTATACATGTAATAAAGTGTAGGATAAGATTAAGTGATACTGGTCAACAGTTAAAATATATATTAGCCAGCAGCAGATACTGTGGAGAACTATATAGTGCAGTCGGTAATGCAGGAAGAAAACAGTGATGATTGACATGAGTCTGGTTGAGCTGCTGTACATGGTGCACGAGAGTCACTTAGTGTTCAGCAGTCTAATGGCAGAGGGGAAGAAGCTGTTCATGTGACGGGAGGTTTTAGTCTGGATGGACCGAAGTCTTCTACCAGAGGGGAGGGGGGCAAACAGTACATGACCAGGGTGTGAGGGATCGGCTATGATCCGGCCAGCACGCCTCCGGGTCCTGGAGATGTACAGATCCTGGAGAGATGGGAGCTTGCAGCCGATCACCTTCTCAGCAGTGCGCACGACGCGCTGCAGCCTAAGTCTGTCCCTGGCAGTGGCTCCTGCGTACCAC
Organism: Pholidichthys leucotaenia; assembly: GCA_020510985.1. Classification (NCBI taxonomy): domain Eukaryota; kingdom Metazoa; phylum Chordata; class Actinopteri; order Cichliformes; family Pholidichthyidae; genus Pholidichthys; species Pholidichthys leucotaenia. The sequence continues at coordinate 394,396,529 of CM035838.1, read as the reverse complement.
ACGGTTATGGAGGTGGTGAGGATGGACTCGATGATGGCTGTGTAGAACTGCACTAACATCTTGGTGGGTAGCTTGAGCTTCCTCAGCTGCCGCAGGAAGAACATCCTCTGCTGGGCTTTTTTGATGAGTGAGCTGATGGTCAGCTCCCATTTGAGGTCCCTGGTGATGGTAGTGCCTAGGAAGCGGAAGGAATCAGCAGTGGTGATGGGAGAGCCTGAGAGGGTGAGGGGGGGCAGAGGAGTAGTGACTTTCCTGAAGTCTACAATCATCTCCACTGTCTTCAGAGCGTTCAGCTGCAGGTTGTTATTGCTGCACCAGGACGCCAGCTGGGCCACCTCTCTCCTGTAGGCGGACTCGTCGCCGTTGGAGATGAGCCCGATGAGGGTGGTGTCGTCCGCAAACTTGATCAACTTGACAGACTGGTGGCTGGAGGTGCAGGAGTTGGTGTAAAGGGAGAAGAGTAGGGGGGAAAGTACACAGCCCTGGGGTGATCCGGTGCTGATGCTAGTATAGTCTGAGACAGTCTTTCCCAGCCGCACATGCTGCCTCCGGTCCGTCAGGAAGTCGATGATCCACCTGCAGAGGGAGTCAGGCACGTTGAGCAGGGACAGCTTGTCCTGGAGCAGAGCGGGGCGGATGGTGTTGAATGCGGAGCTGAAGTCCACAAACAGGATCCTGGCGTAGGTTCCCGGGGAGTCCAGGTGCTGCAGGATGGAGTGGAGGGCCAGGTTGACTGCATCGTCTACAGACCTGTTGGCTCGGTAGGCAAACTGCAGCGGGTCCAGGAGAGGGGTGGTGATGGACTTGAGGTGGGACAGGACCAGGCGCTCAAAGGACTTCATGACTACAGAGGTGAGCGCTACAGGTCTGTAGTCATTAAGTCCAGTGATCCGTGGCTTCTTGGGGACAGGGATGATGGTGGAGGATTTGAGGCAGGATGGCACGTGGCATAACTTAAGGGAGGTGTTAAAAATGTCTGTGAATACAGGAGCCAGCTGTTTCGCACAGAGTCTCAGGGTGGAGGGAGACACGCCGTCTGGGCCGGGGGCCTTGCGCGGGTTCAGTCTGGAGAACTGTTTGAGCACATCCTGCTCACTGATGATAAGGGGAGGGGGGGAGGTGGGGGGGGTGCCTTAAATGAAGTAGGGAATGTGGAGGCTGTGGAGCTGGAGGGAGGGGGGGAGTTGGACACAGATGACGAGGTGTCAAAACGGGCATAGTGTTGGGACAGTCTCTGACAAAGGGCTTTGTCATCCTGACCTTTAGGAGCCTTAGGTCGATAGTTGGTGATCTGCCTCAGTCCTCTCCACACGGAAGCCGAATCATTAGCAGTGAACTGCTGCTGGAGTCTCTCTGAGTATAGAGATTTAGCCCTCTTCAGCTCTCTGTTAAACCGGTATTTAACCTCCCTGTAGCAGTCCCTGTCTCCACTTTTCAGCGCTGCTTCCTTCTCCTTCCTGATCTGTCTGAGCTTAGCTGTGAACCAGGGTTTGTCATTAGAGTAACTCACCCTGGTGCGTGATGGAAGAATGTTCTCTTCACAAAAGTGGATATATGAGTTCACAGTGTCCGTGTACTCATCCAGATCATGCGTGGCTCCTTTAAGCATGCCCCAGTCAGATATTTCCATGCACGTTTCCAGCTTCTCCTCAGCATCACTGGTCCGTATCTTCGTAGTGCTCACAACAGGTTTAGTGAGCTTCAATCTCTGTCTGTATGTGGGAATGAGGTGAACCATCACGTGATCAGATAATCCCAGCGCAGCTCGAGGGACAGCGCGATATGCGTCTTTCACTGTGGTGTAACAGTGATCCAGTGTGTTTAATCCTCTGGTGGGGCATTTAATAAACTGTTTGTAGCGGGGGAGATCGTGGCTCAGATTGCACTGATTAAAGTCGCCAGCCACAATAATCAGCGAGTCTGGAAAACTCCGCTCTGTGTGTTGAATGTGATCCGCGAGCACGCGCTGAGCTTCGCGCGTGTCCGCGTCGGGAGGGGCGTACACAGCGATCAGTATAAAAGAAGCAAACTCCCGCGGGGAATAAAAAGGCTTGCAGTTGATAACAAGAAATTCCAAGGCAGGAGAACAGTGTTTGGAAATTACCGTTACATCAGAGCACCAGCTACAGTTGATGTAGAAGCAGACACCGCCTCCTGTGGTCTTGCCGGAAAGCTCTGTGTCACGATCAGCACGGAAGAGCTGGAAGCCGTCGAGGCGCAGCGCGCTGTCCGGTATATTTTCCCGGAGCCAGGTCTCAGTAAAGCAGAGGACAGCTGAGGAGGCGAGGTCCTTCAAACGCATCAGCAGTCTCAGTTCATCCACCTTGTTAGAGAGAGAGTTGGTATTGGACAGAAATATGCCAGGCAGCGCCGTTCGCGAGCCTCTCCTGCGAAGTCGTACGAGAGCGCCCGCTCGTCTTCCTCTCTTCCGCCGTCTCACTTTCCGAGCCAAACAATAAACCAGATCAGCGGCAGGGGCTAGAAAAACTGGGAGGAGGTCCGTGGGGGTCAAAGTCCTGATATTTAAAAGTTCTTCACGGGTATAAGTCCTCTGGTTATTGGACGACCTGTTCTACCTCCTGAGCAACTACTGCCCACATTTCCCTCCTCCTTTCCATTTTTGCTGAGCACCAACCTGGACGGCAGAAGTTCCATATATGTCTTGACATATATGACCCGACCAGGACTTGAACCCCAATCTCCTGGTTGTGGGGCGGATGCGCTACCTCTAGGCCACCACTCCAGTGGGAAACGATGTGTGATCATGTTGGAAGTATTTTCTTTTGAGTAGGCGACGTGTGTCAGACAGTGCTTGCAGACAGTTACACTTTTGTTAGAGTTTTTTCCTCTGTCTCCATTATAGTCAATATCCCTCCAGGATTTCGCAAAGTTGTAATCACATCAATTCACGTGAAATCACTGATTAGGCGTCTTTTGCGCAACCTTGCAACTTTGTCCAATCACCCCAACTTTCCTGCAATTTTGGCCAATCCTTGTCAACTTCCGTCAGTTTCGCCAATCAAATTTGTCCCTGAGTAGCACTCAAACATTCAGTCTAACCAATGAAATGTGTCGCTGCACTGCGCTCACTTTCATGTTTACAGTGAGTATTACCAGAACACATTAGCAAAAAAACAGAGTGTGATTTAAAAAAAAACACTCATCCGCAAGGTTTCCCACACCGTCCCTCCCTCAGTCTCCCACGGCCTGCCGGTGGACGTCTCGCCACTTCTCCATCCTGACCGTGTGCACAAAGTGCCGGGTTTGTGTTGAAAAACGCCCACCTGCTTCAAAACCACCCCCGTCATGGGAACGCGCGTAAGGAGAAATGCCGTAAAACCACAAACAAATGAGCAAATATAACACTACAGCCAGCAGCAGTACAACTGTGAATCTCCGGTCTGGACACGACCCCCCCCACCCACCCAATAGGACTGCCGGTAAATGAAAGATGAGTATCTGATCAGGCAGGTGTGTGTCAAGACACGCAGCAGACAGACAGACAGTTATGAGTTAGGCATGGAAAGAGAGAGAATATTCTTTGTAATTTTTTTTTTCCCAGAAAAACAGACTCCGATAGACAATACAGAGCAACAGAATAAATTATTTATTTTTTCCTCTCCGCTCGGTGGTTGGGGACCGCTGCGGTTTTCAGATGAAGGTGTTGTCAATAATTTCCAAATCTATACTCTTGAACATGCATTCAATGCAATTTAGCTGTCATAATGGATATTGCGTTAAAATCACTGTTAAATAGAAATTTTTTGACAATCCTGTGTTTTTCTTGTGGTGTTACAGAATATCATTGCAGTAAACAATGGAAAAAAACCATCTGCTTTAAAATTTGAAATTCTTCCCACAACTTTTAGTGCAAAAAAACCCCTCTCAAAACATCAATTTACCACAACTTTTTAAAAAAGCTCACGCAAATTTTTTGGGCCGCAACAATCATAAAAACATCCCGTGAAATCCTAGAGGGACTGAATATTGAAGCCAAAATGTCTCCACACCACAGATTTAAATGCCATTGGTGCTTCCGTGTACCGCTGCTGCCTCTCTTCCCTGCTCGCTATGTTGAACTGAAACTTGATGCCAGTAGGAAGAACGTTGGAAGTATCCTGACGTTAGCTTATAGCAACTGGACATTTCATGTGGAGGTGTTTTTTCCTGGGGTTCCTGTGTGCAGATTCAGGCACACTCAAACTGAAAAATTTCAGAGATAAATATAATGCCATTTCACTGTACAATAACTTACTCTAATGTGGAACTGTGGTCATAACAATGCTGTCATATTGCACCTTACAGTCTAATTGGTACCTCGCATTTCACCATGCGCCTAATAACCCTCCTTTCTACAGTCAGTACTATCCATAGACTCATAAGGATCATCATCTATTTAACCTAGTAGTAGCCTATGTAGTACATAAAGTTATCCAAGCATTTTTTTTTTTACTTCTCTGGGTAACTGCATGGTCATGTTAACACCCAAGTATGTCCCCCTTGTACAAAGGCAGCCTGCTTATACACGGACTGTGAGGAGGTGGACACAGGAGGCTGCTGATGCACTGCAGGACTGCTTCGAGACGACAGACTGGAGTGTACTCTGTGAACCACATGGGGTGGACATAGACAATATGACCGACTGCATCACAGAATACATCAGATTCTGTGAAGACATGACCATGCCAGCTCAGACTGTACACTGCTTCTCCAACAACAGACCATGGGTCACCAGTGACCTGAAAGCACTTCTGAACAAAAAGAAGAGAGCTTTTAGGGCTGGAGACAAGGAGAAGCTGAGGGGAGTGCAGCAGGAGCTGACAGAGATGCTGAGGAGGTGCAAGGACAATTATAGGAGGAAGTTGGAAGAGAAACTCAGGCAAAATAACACTAAAGATGTGTGGGAGGGAATGAAACAAATAACTGGGTACAAGGGGAGAGTCGGGCAGCCATCTGGGAGCCAGGAGAGAGCTGAGAAACTGAATCTGTTTTTTAACAGGTTCAACTCACAGTCTGTCACCCCAGCAACACAACCAGACCCCCACGCACCCCTCCCCACCCACCCTCCTGTGCAGAACCTCTTTCCATCTCCCCCTCTTTCTCCTCAGGGGGCACCAGGACCCTTCCTCACTTCACGGTGACTACAGATCAGGTGGAGAAACAGCTGGAGAGACTCCGTCAGCAGAAGGCTTCGGGCCCTAATGGCATCTCCACAAGGACCCTGAGGACCTGTGCCAACCAACTAGCTCCAGTACTGAAACACCTGTACAACCTGAGCCTGAGTCTGGAGAGAGTACCGGTGCTGTGGAAGACATCCTGCCTGGTTCCTGTCCCCAAGAAGTCATCTCCAACGGATCTGAATGACTACCGACCAGTTGCCCTCACATCTCATGTGATGAAGGTCCTGGAGAGACTGGTCTTAGCCCACCTGAGGCCGCAGGTGAAGACGTGGCTGGACCCTCTGCAGTTTGCATATCAGCCCCATTTAGGAGTTGAAGATGCGGTCATCTACCTGCTGCAACAAGCCCATCTGCACCTGGATGGTGGAGGAGATACTGTGAGAATCACTTTTTTTGATTTCTCCAGTGCCTTTAACACCATCCAACCACTGCTGCTGGGTGAGAAGCTGCGGGTGATGGGGGCTGACAGCTCTGTGATCTCCTGGATTACTGACTACCTGACGGGCAGACCACAGTTTGTCCGGCTGGGCAGTGTCTTGTCTGGAGTGGTGGCTAGTGATACGGGAGCTCCACAGGGGACTGTGCTCTCTCCTTTTCTTTTTACCTTATACACCACTGACTTTCAGTACAACACTGAGTCATGCCACCTGCAAAAATTCTCTGATGACTCAGCTGTTGTGGGGTGTATAAGAGAAGGAAAGGATGGGGAGTACAGGACACTGGTGGACAGATTTGTGGAGTGGACGGAGCAGAATCACCCGAAGTTGAATGTCAGCAAGACCAGAGAGATGGTGATTGACTTCAGGAAGAGGAAAACGCCTTCTCAACCACTGCAGATTAGGGGGGAGGATGTGGGAGTGGTTGAGGACTACAAATATCTGGGTGTCAGGATCAGCAGCAGGCTGGACTGGAGATCCAACACCGATGCTGCGCACAAGAAGGGGATGAGTAGACTCTACTTCCTGAGAAAGCTGAGATCCTCCAACATGTGCAGCAGGATGCTGGAGCTTTTCTACCAGCCTGTTGTCGCCAGCACCATCTTCTTTGCTGCTGTCTGTTGGGGTAGCAGTATCAGGGCCAGAGATACCAACAGACTTGACAAGATTATCAAGAGGGCTGGCTCTGTAATTGGTCTCAGACCGGAGACCTTTGAGACAGTGATGGAGAGGAGAACACTAAACAAACTGCGATCCATCATGGACAATCCTGATCACCCCCTCCACCACACACTGGATAGACAGCGAAGCACTTTCTCCAGTAGACTACTACAGCTTCGTTGTCGAACGGCCAGGTACAGGAAATCTTTCCTGCCACATGCAATTTCACTGTACAATAACTCACTATGATGTTGTATTCTGGTCATAGCAATGCTGCCACACTGCACCTTACAGACTAACTGGTACATCACTTTTTCACTCTGCTCCTGATAGTCCTTCTTTGTGCAACGGGATGATTCATGTGTTTATACGGGTCATCATATATTAAGATATGATGTATATAGGTTTTATAGTCGTGTTAGTTTTTACTTTCCATGGGTAATCCCTTTGTCTGTCATGTGTGTGTTTCTGTTGTTTGGGTGTCAACTGTCATGCTGCTGTTACACTGTAATTTCCCAGTTTGGGATCAATAAAGTACATCTATCTATCTATCTATCTAACTCCTTTTTCTATTATGCTGTGTGTATTTCTGTTGGTTTTGGGTTGTCTGGTACATCCACCCATCCATCTATCCATCTAACACATGCAAACTATAAAACCGAAATACTGCAGCATAAAAGTGTATATTGAATCAATGGTTCTGCACCAAATGGTTTGGTTTTAGACCAAGAATGATGTTAATGTAGCCGTTTCTGTTGTTTGCAGCGAATAACAGGACAGTTAAGAGGAATTTATCCCAGATGGACTGAACCTCGTGGCTGAGTGAACTAGTGCAGACTACGTGAGTGGCTTCTCGTAGGCCAACAGGTCATGTCTTTGCTACTCTTTCTTTGCCTTGTTGGACCTCCACTGGCCCAATCCATCCCCATTCCATATGTAAAGACATGGATTACAAAAGAACATGAAACTGCCCAAGACATAAGAATAAGTAAAGAAAAAAAAAACAACAGGAAAGCTGGACTGGGTTTGAATTTGCTCATGTTAGGCTTCTTTTTGATAGAAAATAGCAACTTCTGTGTTGCTCCTGAAATGAGGCATGAACAGCCAACCAGGACAGACTGTGAGGTTTGCATGGTACACCGTTTCTTTGGGGGGAAAAAAAACACCAGCCTGAGACCCCCTAAATTTAAATCACAACAGAGGGTTACAGAGGCAACAGAGGAATATAGGTTACTGCTTCCTGTTTATGGTAACAAACGCATTTTAACGCAAAAGAGAAAGAGCTGATTAGGTTAAAAAAGTTACGAAGATCTCTTTTATGGAACCTGTTTCCTGGCTTTAAGTGTGTGCAACCTACCGATGCCATGTTTCTCCATGAGTGATATGAGGTCGGCCTCAGTGAGCAGCTGTGGAGGACTCGTCTGTCCGTCTACCATCTCAATAGCAGAGGGCTGGAACTGAGAGCCTTGTTCATACACTGGAATCACCTACAAACACATTCACAGGGTTATATTGTACACCAGCAGCTGACTACAAAGGAAGCCTAAACTGAAATTGTGCACAACAGTTCAGTTTGCAAAGCAATGAAATGATAATAAAGGGAGCTTCATCTTTTCTTAATAATTTTGTCAGTGCAGTACGTACCTTGGCACTCCACCTGTCATATGGGTAAACATCCAGGTAGTTTCGAGCAATGATCATGAGCCCTGAGGTGGAGAACTTTTCCTGAGCAATATCTATGTCCACCACGGTCTCGTGCCCCAAAGCATCCTGGGATACACAAGCCAAGAAATGCCGGACGATGAACTCATACAGACAGCCTTCATTTCCCTGGAACAAATGAAAACAACATATTAAGATTTGTTCTTGAGGACAAGAAGTTCAAAATCATCTTGCATCTTTCACTTTTAAAGCAGACGGACAGTGACATTTTTTTATTGAACCAATCAACAGATTGTATGAAAATATTCTATTCTGTCTATTCCCGCGATTTAATATGTGTCACCAGCTTCCATAAATGACCTTATTTGCTCATAGCTCAGCCTTCACTTAGTGAGGCTGCAGTACCGCCATCTCTCGATAGGTGCGGGCATTGGTGACGTCACAACAGCAATACATAGTAAATGGCAGAATGAGAGCAAAGTGATTCGGACAGCGATTATTTTCTCGAGTTTGACGACCTCAATATAAATGATGACATTGAAAATGAGGAATCGGATGATGAAGTAGTTTTGGGTGGTGCTGAGGGGGTATTCAGCCTTATTTGTGGGAAAGAAGTGAGGGTTATGTTGCCTGCCTGTGCAGTGAGCCTCATCAGAGAAACATTCCCATCTGATCACTACAAGGGATTTTGCCTACCAAGATTAGATTTGTGAACAATGATATGTAAATAAAGTTTTGTAAAATCATATATTGGAGACTTCCGGTTATGGCTGCCACGTAGGACGGACGTGTCTCGCTCTGCTCTGCTCCTGGAGAAAAAAAATCGGCAAATAACTCTGTCATTTGGGACAGAACGTATCCCAGCATTTGGGCGAGGATATGTCGGCGAAGCCTAAGGTTGGAAAACCAGGAAAAGGAAAAAGCGAGCCGCCGAAACAGTCCAAATTAACGGACTTTCAGGTCTGTGACGCAGCAAACAAAACTCCATATATGGCGGAGGAGGCTGGCGGCGGTGCGATGTTTGCGGGGAATGGCGCAGATGCGCTGATGGCTGCCATGAGTTCAATGAGAGCGGACTTTTCCTCTAGATTTGATGGGATTATGACAGCGTTGGAAGGAATAAGAAAGGAATTGGGTGACTGTGTAGAACGAACGGCGCAGATGGAGCTCCGTCTCGCTAGTGCTGAAGATGACGTCACCCGTCTTCAATTAAAGGTGCGCACTTTGGAAAAAAAAAATAAATCTCTGGAAGATAATATTTTGGATTTGGAATCTCGGTCGAGACAGAATAATTTGAGGCTGGTGGGTCTTCCAGAGGAATCAGAAGGTCGGGACGTATGTTCCTTTCTGGAAATGTGGATTCCGGAGGTGCTGGGCAGCGAGGAGTTGCAATCAGCAGTGGTTCTGGAAAAAGCACATCGTATTGGCCCACGGAGAGATAAGGGACCGCCGAGGACCTTAATTATGAAGTTTCTTAGCAACAGAGACAGGATGAAGATCTTCAACGCTGCACGTGCTAAAGGAGAGATTAAACACCAGGACCAGCAGGTGCGGTTCTACCCAGATTTGGCCACAGGAATCCAGCAATTGAGGAAGCAGTTTGATCCCATACGTAAGGAGCTGCGCAACCTTGGGATTCGTCATGGTGTAATCTATCCTGCGAGACTGCTGACCACGTATGAGGGCAGAACCCACATTTTCAAGACCCCAGAGGAGGCGCAGGAGTTCATCAAGAAGATCAAAGAAGAAGAAGAGACTGGTGGGAGCTAAGCATGAACAAAATATAAGGTAGAATAATTAAGCATTTGCACAGGCATCTGACTGACTTGAAGTAAATAGTAAGTTTACAAAATATAGATTGTATTATATATTAAAAAAACAAAACAAAAACAAAACAAACAAACAAAAAAAAAACTATGATGTACAAAGTTGTTAAAAATTTTGGAGTTAAGTTGGAAAACTACAGAGGAGAGTTAATGTTACGTCATTAAAAGCAGTAGAGTTGGGGTGATTGGGAGGATGAAGAAGGAGTGGCTTAGGCTGTTCCCCGTGGGTGTGGAACGGTCGATGGCTATATCGGGAGACAGAATTTTTCTTTTGATTTTGGGGGGTTTGCCACAAGTGTGGGAAGGGGAAATTTGTTTGTGTGTAGTTTGTAGGATGAATGTTCAACCACTCATGTTTTTGCTTCTCTGTATGAGCATGTTTACACTGCAAGGTAATCCCAAACTCTCTATTGATCATGGACCAAAGTGTTAATCTTAATTTAACTTCATGGAATTGCAGAGGTCTACAAAATTTAAAAAAACTTAAACAAGTTATGAATAAAATAAAGGACATGGGTTCAAGAATTGTGTTTTTACAAGAAACTCATCTGATAGAGGAGGATGTTAAAAGAATTAGGAGTAGATGGCAGGGAAGTGTATTCACCTCTTCATTTTCATCCCGAGCCAGGGGAGTTATGACTCTCATACATAAATCAGTTCCTTTTCAGGTGAAAAATGTAATTGGAGACAAATTTGGAAGATATGTAATCATTCAAGGTTCTTTGCTATTAGAAAATATAAATCTTGTGAACTTATATGGTCCCAATATAGATGATCAGAAGTTCTTTGCTAATTTATTTCTCATCTTATCATCACTTACAGGGCAACATATAATAGCAGGGGATTTTAATTGTACATTGAATCCAGGTGTGGATAGATCAACAGGACTGGATTGTACGCACATTGGATGTAGGATGACTATTAATCATTTTATGAAAGAATTGAGATTGTTAGATATATGGAGAGAAATGAAACCACAAGTTAAAGCCTATTCTTGTTATTCCAGTACCTACAAGACATTCTCACGTATTGATTATTTTTTGATTTCCACAGAATTAAGGTCCAAGATTCAAAACTGCTTTTATGATAACATCGTGATTTCTGATCATGCACCCTGTTGTCTAATATATGTAGATAAAAAATTGACAAAGGAATCAGGTAGATGGCAATTTCAGCATAAATGGCTTCAGGATGAGGAATTTGTCAAGTATATAGAAAAACAGATAGACGAGTTCTTTGACATCAATACTACACAAACATCAGCATGTGTAAAGTGGGAGGCTTTCAAAGCTTTTATTAGGGGACATATTATTAGTTATACAGGATCAAAATCTAAGAAGACTCGAGAGGAGAGAGCTAAATTGGAACATAAAATAAAAAGTCTTCAGGAAAAAGTGTATGCAGGAAGTGACCCAAGGTTGGAGAATGAATTACTGATTTTGAGAGCTGAATACGACAAAAAATCAGCGAATAGAGCTGCCTCGAGTCTTCTAAGATTGAAACAATCTTTTTATGAACAAGGTGAAAAATCAGGAAAATTATTAGCATGGCAGATTAAACAATTGGAAATTAAAACACCAATTACCAGTATTATAAGTAACGGACAGGTAGTTATAGATCCTTTAGAAATTAATAGAGCCTTTAGAGATTACTATGAAAAATTATATGATACCAAAAATGAACCTGATTTAACAAAACTAAATGGGTTTTTGAACGAACTATCTATACCGTGTATTCCAAATGAAAACAGGGAGATATTGGAGTCTAAAATTAGTCAAGAAGAAGTTGGGCTAGCCATTGATAATATGAAATCAGGAAAAAGTGCAGGACCAGATGGTCTTCCAGTTGACCTTTATAAAAAATTTAAGAATAAATTAATAAAACCTTTTTTGAAAATGGTTTTAGAAGCATTTCAAAATAATAATTTACCATCATACATAAATAATGCCTTAATTATACTGCTGCCAAAACCAGGTAAGCCCTCTAATAAATGTGAAAATATGAGACCAATAAGCCTATTAAACGCCGACCTTAAGATAATCTGTAAAATTTTAGCAAGACGAATACAAGAAATTTTACCAAATATTATTAATCGAGATCAGAATGGCTTTATAAAGGGTAGACAAGGCTTCCATAATGTAAGAAGACTATTTAATATTATTTATTTTAATAAAGAAGCACCGGATACAGCTCTCCTATCATTGGACGCCGAAAAGGCCTTTGATAGAGTTGAATGGCCCTTTCTTTTTGAAGTCCTACAAAGGTTTGGACTTGGAAATAATTTCATAAAATGGGTTCAAATAATATACAATAATGCTACAGCAGAAATCCTAACAAATAACAATATTTCAAAACCAATAAAAATCAATAGAGGATGTCGACAAGGCTGTCCACTTTCACCTTTACTGTTTACTATGGCAATTGAACCTTTAGCGATAGCGATACGTTTACATTCACAAATATATGGAATTAAAGTTGGACCAACAGAACATAAAATCTCCCTGTACGCCGATGATATAATTTTGTTTATGTCAAATCTAAAAAAATCAATTCCAACCTTGTTGAATTTAATAAAGAATTTTGGGGAAATATCAGGATATAAAATAAATAAAACTAAATCTTCAATATTAATGCTAAATGAGACCCAGAGAAATTACCCAGCCCCTGAGGTAAATCAATTCAATGTTGTAAATCAGTTTAAATATTTAGGAATCCAAATTATGCCTAAGCTAGAATCAGTCGCCAGTGTCAACTATGAAGCCTTAATGTCAGATATCAATGAGTTAACTCAGAGATGGATGTCACTACCAATGTCGATGATCGGGAGAATCAATATACTTAAAAGTAATATTTTACCTAAAATACTTTATTTATTTCAATACATTCCCTTATCACCACCTTTAGATCTATTCTCAAGAATAAAAAAAAAGTTAGTGGAATTTATATGGAACAACAGGAGGGCTAGATTACGTTTGTCTTTATTATATTTACCATTTGATCGTGGAGGTCTGAAATGTCCAAATTTTATGTTGTATTATTGGTCGGCACAACTGAGGTCTATGACATATTATTTTTCATCAAATGATCTCCCTCACTGGACTGAAATGGAATCATACAATTTACCTTTACCTCTTCCCATATTCATATACTCAGATTCGGCAAAAAAATTACAAAAACAAGTTAAAAATCCATTTGTAAAGCATATGATCAAAATATGGTGTGAAGCTAAAAACTATTTAAAAGAACCACAGTTATTGTCACAATTTAGTCCAATATGGGGTAATCAATATTTTAAACCAGGGAGAGCGGACGCTGTATTTAAAGTATGGAATTTAAAAGGGATACAAAAGATTCAGGATTTATATTTGCCATGTGCAGACAACATAATGTCTTTTGAAGAGCTGAGGATCAAATTTAATCTCAATAGAACACATTTTTTTAAATATCTTCAACTTAGAAACTTTATTCGATCAAATCAAAATAAAGCTCTCACTCGACCTATTTATTCATCCTTGGAAAAAATGATGATGAAAGATAGTAAAAGAAAGGGTATTATTTCAGAGTTTTATAACTCATTGACACTATCTTCAAGTGAAAATTCACTGAAAAGATTAAACTACTGGAAAGAAGATCTGCAAATTGAAATTTCAGAGGAACAATGGGAATTGGCTTGTACAGAAGCTCAAACCAAATCAATAAATGCACGCCTTAAATTGATACATTTCAAATGGTTAATGCGGATGTATGTTACACCGGAGGAGTTAAATAGATATAACAAAAATATACCAGATACATGCACAAAATGCATGGAAAGTAAAGGAACCCTATTTCATTGTTTATGGGAATGTAGATTAATAAGAATGTTTTGGGAGGAGGTGAGGGTAACAATTGAAAAAATAATCTCAAAACAAATCATATTGAATCCTAAACTGTTTTTGTTGGGTCTGTACCCAGAAAAGCATAATTTCAATAAAAGTGAAAGAACATTCATAGACCTCAGTTTGCTTAATGCCAAAAAATGTATTGCACTATTATGGAAAAAGACTCATAGACCAGATGTGACTCAGTGGTTAAGACAGATGTTAACAAACCTTCCATTAGAAAGAATAACATATATACTGAAATCAAAGGAAATTGTGTTTGAGAATATATGGAGACCTTTTATTGATTATGTAAAAAATTTAAACATAACTCTTGAAGAAGAAGGTGAATGATGTGTGTGGACCTTGTAAATTCCAAACTGGTGAACATAATATGTATACTAATGTATTGGATTGTCTAGACTAAACAGAGGAGCATTGTTGAAGACTTGATTTTGTTGGTGGTTGTTGGTGTTTTTAGGGTATTTTTTTTTTTTTTTGTAGTACTTTAGTGTTAGTGTTTGATTGTTTGTATCATGTTTGTTAAAAAAAAAAAAAAGGTTCAATAAAGATATTGTGGAAAAAAAATCATATATTGAGTTTATTAATGTTCATGTCAATGTTATAATTCTCATAGTTCAGCATTCATCAAAGTCGCATGTCATATACATTTGAATAATTTGAACACACTAAATTCTTCTCAATTTGAAAAGAAATATTACATACTATACCACCTTTGTATGAACGTTTGAAAACACAGCAGAAATATACAAAGAAATACAAAAATCAATGGAGTATCACTACAGATTAAGAAAATAACTAGTTTCCAGATATAGCAATTATTATATTCCAATAAATAACGTTTCACAGTTATAATGGGCACCATTTTATGGTAGAAAATTGGGGTTCCATTTTTAAAAGCACATTTCTCTTACAATCTTAGGCTTATATTTATTTTTCTTAGCAAATATGTTGCTTCCCTAAAAATTGAAAGCTGAACTGTCATCGGTAATTACCTCCGCCAGGCCGAAAAGGCCAGGAGGAGGTTATGTTTTTGCCGGGGTTTGTTTGTCTGTTTGTCAACTCCGCGTTCTTCAACGTTTTAGGCACAAAAGCACGCGCAAAACACTGGTGGCCTGGGCTCGCCAGCGTGCCTCTGTTTGCGCGACGCTGCAAAACCTGACACGGGCACCTGTCCGCCGCCGCATTATTTCCCAGAAATAATTTGATTTTGAAAATCATCCATCGCTTGGAATTCATTTAAAATGTTTAGTAAACATTTGCAGTGAATATTAAAAATACAAAACTTACCCTGTTTACTTCTCGTTTTCTGACAGCTGATCGCCTCGGTAGATCACCCTTGCTTTTCACGCCACTGTCACTGACACTTGTCTCAGTCAGACTTGGGAATCGCGGGATATATAGTTGGAATAGCCGTTTTCTTTATCACCAATCTTTTTGCAAATTGCATCTTATTCTCGAAATCGCTGTCAACGAAATGTCTACTGCACATGTAGGGCGCTGACGAGGCGCAGGTGTGCGCACAGCTGAGGCAGATGCCTGAGAGCGGCGAGCCGTGACACCTGCAAAATATATGTGGACAAGAAAGACTGACAAACCTGGGTACTATTTCACTGCAGTCTGCTTTAATACAGAAGCTGAAGCAATAGGGAACACTGTATGTCTCTGTAATTGAGAACTTTGCTTCTAAAAAACACAGGAGGATGGACTTCCAATATAAGTAACCGGTGAGTTAAACTGTCTTTCTTCAGCATGTTTTTTTCCCCCTAACCGTTCTTATGATCATGAAAATATTTGGTAATTCCGAGAAATATCCGTAACCGCCGATTTTAAAACGTAAGCATCAAGTGTTGCATGAAGCAAAACACAGCAGGACCATCGCACCTGTAGACAACACAACGCCAAACCACATTAATTCGATTCCTGAAATCCTAATCTTCATAAATAATCTATTTGTAATCCACAAGTATTCCGAGAAATATCCGTAATCGCCGATTTTAAGACGTAAACAAGTGTTGCATGAAGCAAAACACAGCACTGGCCGCCGACCGTGTGCGTGTGTTTGCCGGTGGTGACGTCACACAGTCAGTGGCCATCTTAGCCGCTGATCGCTTGGCTGGGTCAGACAGCTGTCCACAACAGCGTACTTCAAGAGCGCATTGTCACCTTATGCGACATACGTTGACACCAAAACATGTGCGGTTCGACTTAGCTCGTCTCAGACAACAATTTGAGATAAGAATTAGCGATATTAAATTTTCGTCTGTCCGTCTGCTTTAAGTTGCTGTATGTGAAGTCTAATCCATCACATCACAGAAAAGCATTTAAAAGGGAGGAAGAGATTTTAATTAATATACCGTATTCTATTAACATAATTTTTGTATGACCCACAAAACTGGAAAGACTAAAATAAATTATGACTGATAATAATGAGTCTATTTGATGAATTAAAAATAACATAATTCCTTATAATTGTTACAGGAGGAGCATATAGACTATGCATTAATTTTTTTTCAGGGAGCGGATGAACACGGTGTGTGTATATATGCATGCACACTTGCACTTACAGTGGTGTGAAAAAGTGTTTGCCCCCTTCCTGAGTTCTCATTTTTTTGATTGTCACACAAAAATGTTTCAGATCATCAAATTTAAATATTGGACAAAGATAACACAAGTAAACACAAAATGCAGTTTTTAAATGAAGCTGTTTATTATTAAGGGTAAATAAAAATCCAAACCTACATGGCCCTGTGTGAAAGTGATCCCTCCATTAGAACCTAAACTAACTGTGGTTTATCACATCTTTGGAAGGCTGAGTTCAGTTTGTCTAGCTACACCCAGGCCTGATTACTGCCACAACTGTTCTCAATCAAGAAATCACTTAAATAGGGCCTGTCTGACAAAGTGAAGTAGACCAAAAGATCCTCAAAAGCTAGACATCATGCTGCAATCCAAAGAAATTCAGGAACAAATGAGAAACAAAGTAACTGAGATCTATCAGTCTGGAAAAGGTTATAAAGCCATTTCTAAAGTTTTGGGACTCCAGAGAACCACAGTGAGAGCCATTATCCATAAATGACGAAAACACGGAACAGTGGTGAACCTTCCCAGGAGTGACCAGCTGACCAAAATTACACCAAGAACACAGCGACGACTCATCCAAGAGGTCACAAAAGACCCCATAACAACATCCAAAGAACTGCAGGCTTCACTTGCCTCAGTTAAGGTCAGTGTTCATGACTCCATCATAAGAAAGAGACTGGACAAAAATGGCCTGTATGGCAGAATTCCAAAAGGAAAACCACTGCTGAGCAAAAAGAACATAAAGGCTTGTCTCAGTTTTGCCAGAAAACATCTTGATGATCCCCAAGACTTTTGGCAAAATACTCTGTGGACTGACGAGACAAAAGTTAAACTTTTTGGAAGGTGTGTCCCATTACATCTGGTGTAAAAGTAACAGCATTTCAGAAAAGGAACATCATACCAACAGTAAAACATGATGGTGGTAGTGTGATGCTCTGGGGCTGTTTTGCTGCTTCAGGACCTGGAAGACTTGCTGTGGTAAATGGAACCATGAATTCTGCTGTCTACCAAAAAATCCTGAAGGAAAATGTCCAGCCATCTGTTCATGACCTCAAGCTGAAGCGCACTTGGGTTCTGCAGCAAGACAATGATCCAAAACACACCAGCAAGTCCACCTCTGAATGGCTTAAGAAAAACAAAATGAAGACTTTGGAGTGGCCTAGTCAAAGTCCTGACCTGAATCCGACTGAGATGCTGTGGCATGACCTTAAAAAGGCGGTTCATGCTCGAAAACCCTCCATTGTAGCTAAATTACAACAATTTTGCAAAGATGAGTGGGCCAAAATTCCTCCACAGTGCTGTAAAAGACTCATTGCCAGTTATCACAAATGCTTGACTGCAGTTGTTGCTGCTAAGGGTGGCCCAGCCAGTTATTAGGTTTAGGGGGCAATCACTTTTTCACACAGGGCCATGTAGGTTTGGATTTTTTTTTTCCTTAATAATAAACACCTTCATTTAGAAACTGCATTTTGTGTTTACTTGTGTTATCTTTGTCTAATATTTAAATTCATTTGATGATCTGAAACATTTAAAGGCCAAATGTCACGTAATTTTTTTTTCTAAATGACAACGAATTTAGATAAAATACACATAGCTTAAACCAAATATTCATACCGGAGACCATATCACCCACCTGTATTTACATAATTGCACAAAATACACCAGATGAAGGCCCCACCTTGCTTGCTGGCTTGTGACAGCCAGTCCAGACCACGCCCATGTTTTTGACATCACCAGTTGTACCCTGGCTGCCCTGCCTATCCACATTCACACTTATCAACATTGGACAATCATGACGGAAAGTGACAGCGATTGTGAACAAATTAGTTTAGTTTTGTCTTTTTTTTGGTCTTTTTTTTTTGTCAGTGGTTCAGACAGTGACAGAAGCATAGAACCTTACCGGTTCGAGCCGTCCGAGACGGAATCAGATGCTTTGTCTGATGACAACAGTTCCAACGATGACCAGAGAGCAGAACCAGTGGAAAATGTCATTGAACTGGACATTAATCGCCTCCAGAATTGCGAAGCCGAAGGGGGTCTGTCCAGGGCGCCCTATAAATATTGATTTTTCGGAAGCCATTATTATTACAGTGGAGGAGAGCCGCTGCTGTCAAGAAATTGACCAGATCAATATGAAAATGGAGGCGCATACCTGTCAAGTGAGACGTTTTCGCCGTATTTTAATACCGTAAAACGCGGCTATAAGGGACAGCGGAGTAATAATGGACATTTCTCTGGGAAATGTTTTCATACCGGTCATGTGAGACGTTTTCGCCGTATTTTGGTGCCAAGCGCGGCTGTGGGGGACGGCGCAGTGGTGGACACTTTTCTGGGAAATGTTTTAAATGTAGTTCGTGTTGTTATTGTCAAATATTTTACGGAAAATACGGAGAAAATGCAATTTTAGCAAAAACGGGCGTATTGCCATTTCTGTACACCCAAAACAAAAACATACGGGAAAAAAAATTGAGTGTCTTGAGGAGCACTCCTGTGTGTGATCCCCCACAGCTGGTGCTGGCTCAGCCTGAGCTATTATCACTACAACGAGAAGTGTGGAGTCAGTCATTAGTTTGATTGTCTGGGCGGGCTGATCGCTCAGCTTGAGCTATTATCACTACTGTTCGAAGTGTGGAGTCAATCATTAGTTTAATTGTCTGGGCGGGCTGATCGCTCAGCTTGAGCTATTCTCACTACAATGAGAAGTCATTAGGACAATGGTTTAACACGTTCAGCTGTGCAGCGGTTGCGGAACAGACAGAGATCGCCTGACAAATACAGAATTCTGCTTTTTTTTTTTTATTTTGCGCTGGACGCTGAGTTGTGTTGTTATTGTCAAATATCCATGAATCCTTAAAATATTTGACAATAACAACACGAGTTGCATTTGGGGCATTTCCCAGAGAGGTGTGCCTTGTTACTCTGCCGTTCCTTATAGCCGCTTTTTACGGTGTTGAAGTACGGCGAAAATGTCTCACTTGACAGGTATGAAAACATTTCCCAGAGAAGTGTCCCTTATTACCCAGCTGTCCCTGATAGTCCCGTTTTAAGGTATGGGTGAAATATCCAATTTTTTCTTTCTTGTTGCTCACTTCAACCTTCCAGTCTCCATATAAACAATCAATTGAAATACCCCAAGCATCAAACTAGGGTACAATCGATTTTGTCACTTCCGCCTTCTTCCCCAGGCGATTCCAGGGGCCGTGTCAGGCCAAGCGCGGCAGTTTTAAATTAACAAATATTCCGTTGTTACTGAAGCATATGCACCAAGACCCGAACGGATCGGTTCCCTTTTATATCTAGTTTCAAGATATTTAAAGTACCCTGTTACGTGACATTTGGCCTTTAAGTGTGACAAACATACAAAAAAAATGAGAAATCAGGAAGGGGGAAAACACTTTTTCACACTACTGTATTTGGTGGGGCTGTGTGTGTTTGTGTGTCAT
Source organism: Pholidichthys leucotaenia (assembly GCA_020510985.1). NCBI lineage: Eukaryota > Metazoa > Chordata > Actinopteri > Cichliformes > Pholidichthyidae > Pholidichthys > Pholidichthys leucotaenia. The sequence goes on along the minus strand of CM035838.1, from coordinate 394,376,857 downwards.
TTTTTTTTTGTTTCCAGGACCATAAAAAGCAGGACACATTTATTTTTTCAGAGGGGGCTGTCATGGAGGGAAAAAGAGGAGCGGAGGATCACACTGTGCATGTCCGTGCAGTCAAACTGATGTCTCTCCCACAGCTTTCCTTTCAGGAGCAGCTGGACTCAGCTCAACAGCACCTGGAGATGGCGAAAGCCGCTGTAGACTGTACAGGGGATTGACTGAAACGTGATGCTCATAAACTCACTCTCAGCCGCTGTGATATTTGCACAGTTGTGGCACACATGGTTGTCCATTGCAGGTTCAAAATGAATATAATCTGTCAGAATAATGACAGTTCATTTCCACTCTCTGCCGATGTGCTGTGATGTGGTGACTGTGACATCTACTTCATCGCGCTTTCATCTGGTTTGTCCTATTCAAATGTCTGCTGAGCTGAGTTCAGGTGGGCAATGATCCATGCTGCCTGCAGAGTCATTCTGACCAGGGAACTTATCCCGCATGACCCTATTTAAATGACAGATCTTACTGGGTTTGCCTGGATTACCAAGGTAGTTTGACAGGGGCTTATGAAAGAGAACCCTTTCAGTACCACTACCTGCAGTAATACGTTGAAAATGGATGAAAAATCTTTGCTAAAATGTTTTGTGCAGCCACAGGCGAAACAGGTTGCTGGGATGTTTCTGTCTGAGATTTATTATAATAACTAACCTAATTTATTCTGTAACTTCTATAGTATTCATGATCCATTGACAGAACACAGGTACTGGTCATTCTTTAAAATGGTTCACTTCCAGATGTTTTCTGGATTTGCAGCTGTAGTCTACTGTTGTCTGTTTCAGGGCAAAATCAATACCACACAACTACACATCAGAACATACTGGCCACTGCAGATATCTAATTTGCCAAAAGCTAATATCAGTCAACAAGGTGAATATCAGCAGATACCGATGTCTTCACTGTGTTCTGTGGTATAGTCCTGGAGCCAGATAGCCCTCCCACCTTCCCCAAAAATCTCTCAGCAATCCCTATATTTTCTGAAGCCGTGGCATGTCCACTGTGTGAAATGAGCAGGTAACATTGCATAAACTCATTTGCACAGTTTTTTTCAGCCCATTTTTAACACCACCTTCAGATATGGATTTTTGCACAGATTTTAGGTACAAATATTTCAAAATGCTGGTTGCTTTCACCGGACCTGCCTCCATAACATCCTCGGCATCCGATGGTTCCACCACATCACAAACAATGGGGTCTACAGGAGGGCTGGCTGCCCCATCCCCATTTCCACCATCATCAGAAGAGGAAGACTGCGCCTCCTCGGCCACATGGACAGGTTGAATGATAGGATTCCAGCCAAGCAGGCCCTCTCCATCAGCACTTGTCCGCCAGCTGGTTAAGTCCTGACTGATAGCCTTTAAAAAGGTCTGTGAGTATCAGATTGTCACACCACGAAGAACTCATGATGGGTAGAAGCAAAGAGCTCTCGCTACACCTTCGCAACCTTATTGTTGCAAAACATATCTGTTACAGGTGCACTTCTAAATTGCTGAAGGTTCCAGTGAGCACTGTTGGAGCCATCATTCGAAAGTGGACAGAACATCATTTTACCATAAACCGGCCACGGCCAGGAGCTCCTAGTAAAATTTCTGACAGAGGAGTCAAAAGAAATATCAGAAGAGTTACCCAAGAGCCAAAGACCACTTGTGGAGAGCTCCAGAAAGACCTGGAGTTAGCAGGTACTGCTGTTTCAAAGAAAACAATAAGTAATGCACTTAACCGACATGGGCTCTATGCCCGCTCACCTTGCAAGACTCCATTGCTGAAGAAAAAGCATGTTGAAGCTTGTTTAAAGTTTGCTGCACAACATTTGGGCAAGCCAGTAAAATACTGGGAGAATATAGTCTGGTCAGATGAGACCAAAACTGAACTTTTTTGATGCCACAACACACAGCATGTTTGGAGGAGAAATGGCACTGCACATCAGCCCCAAAACACCATACCAACAGGGAAGTTTGGAGGTGGGAGCATCATGGTGTGGGGGTGTTTTTTTAGCACATGGTACAGGCAGGACTCCATATAATTGAAGGAAAGATGAATGGATAAATGTACAGAGACATCCTAGATAAGAACCTGTTGCCAACTGCCAAGATGCTGAAGATGAAACGAGGGTGGACATTTCAGCAAGACAATGATCCCAAACACGCAGCCAAGGAAACTCTCAACTGGCTCCAGAGCAGGAAAATAAAGCTGCTAGAATGGCCCAGTCAGTCACCTGACCTGAATCCAACTGAAAATGTGTGGAACAAACTGAAGATCAGAGTTCACAGAAGACACCCACGAAACCTTCGAGATTTGAAGACAGTTTGTGTGGAAGAATGGGCTAAAATCACTCCTGAGCAATGCCTGCCCCTAGTTTCTCCATACAGGAGGTGTCTAGAAGCTGTTATTACCAACAAAGGCTTTTCTATTAAATATTAAATAAACTTCACCAAGTGTGTTCAATACTTATTCCTTGTGTCATTCCACTTTATTAAAAATAACTTGTTTTGTGAACACAGTTGCCTTAATTTCTTTCTATGTACTGTATGAATTACTTGGGTTGTAATGTACAGTATATCGTGATATATATATTGTTATTGTCAAATAAGATTACTTATATCATGATATGAAATTTTGGTCATATTGCACAGCCCTAATTTATTGTGGTCATTTGTTTTACAATCAAAAATCCCTCATATTTTAAACAGGGGTGTGTACACCTTTTATATCCACTCTATGTTTGTCCTCCAAACAACGTAAGGACACACATGAAGGGTTAATATTAACCCACGCAGCTTCACATTGTGCAGACGTACCTGCAGTGTATTAGTGTACTTGGTGGGGTGTATAGGAGGGTGGGCTTGGTCAGAGTTTTTTCCCTGCCGTGGGTTAGGTCCTCCTGGCTGGTCGAGCACCCGTTGAGCAAACGTCCCCCACTGTGGACTGTGCGTCTGCAGCTCCACCAGGGGGCCAAGAGCCAAGTCAGCTGGGAAAATGTTTGTCTCTGTGCGAGGATAACTGATCAGCCTTAGCAGGAGAAAATAAAAATAAATTTACATGTCATCTACAGTCAAATGAAATGTAAAAACCTGGAGATATGACAGAACCATTGAACAAATATATCAAATGTCCAACGTGCCAGATGGTGTCTTTTCATTTACAAAAATAGAAGCAATACAAATACATAGGAAAAAGTCTCTAATTATGATCAGGCAAAAACAATTTAAATGAGTTCAAATAAGTTCATATAAAGAAAGCTCAGGTGGTACATTCACAGTTGGGTTAGTTTACCACATTACTTGACCCTCTGGTATGCAATATATAAAGTACACAAACTAAACTTCTGTTCAAACACTCACCCTTGGTTATAGAGTTTTTCTGCAATTTTCATGGTCTCTTTAGCATTTATTCTTAGTTTCCGAGATGCCAGTTTCTCTAGTTCCTGTCAGTCAGATAAATACAGAGGACTGTTTTAGTGTGAAAATGATACTTCATGTGCTGAAAAACAAAGTAATATACTTTATAAACAGGTGGTTAATTTTATATGCTTACCACGGTGTCTAAAGGCAACGGCCTCCATTTGCTCTTGGGTTTGCTGGTTACTGAGGTGACTGTTGCTATGGGATTCTGGAAAAAAAATTAAGAGTCAAATGTGGTTTCAATCGATTTTAAATTTCTTCAGGTCCAAAACACTTAAAATTTCACTCTGGTCCCGACAGCTGCATCAACATCAGAAAGGATGCATACTCATAGTTTGCACGTGTCGTGTTTTTCTATGTAGGCAGCACACTGTATTTTTCTAAATTTATATAAATAATTTTGCTCGATCGTGTAAAAATTGTAAGTTGTAGGTCTGAATGCTCCTGGAGCCTGTCTCTTTATTCTTGTAGGTGAAGAACCATTGTGTGCTCAAGACCAGAACGGTCTAATGAACTCATGCTGTGTGATTCCAAAGGCCTTTTCAAACCACACAAGGACTTTTGTCAGAAAAATATACACAAAATTAATCTGAACAGATTCAACTGGTTCTTAATAGCATATTCACACAGGTATCAATTTTATACCATCACCACAAGAAGTACTTGAATAATAAATTCAAAGACAGTATTCGGCTCGAGATCACCAAGAAGCTGGACTACTGTCACCGCTTGTAAATGTAATATGTTAGCACAAAAAGGAGCCAAGTCTAGCCACAGCAGCTTATAATGTATAACAATTACATCTGATGTTCATAGTGAAATTAGAGTGCTTTGCAAATTTTGTTATTGGCCTCATTTTTGAAAAATAAATGACTTTGAGGTAGTATGCCTAAACTTTTCCACTGTCAGCCAGCCTGTCCAATATTCCCTAATCCCTACAGCAGCTAAAGCAGAAATAGAATGGAACTTTATACACCAGAAATTTTGCACAAGATCAGTGTGAATAGTTGACATTCAAGTAAGACTATCTGCCCTGCCATGCTGCAGTGTGAAACAGCCTTTAACCTCAAAGCCTCTGAAAATTTGTTAAATTGGCATTTCTAATTTGTGAAATTAAGCCACAAGAACCAAAAAGTGTAAATAGACCCAAAATGATTAACGGTTTTTAATAGAAGCAAAGGAAAATAAAACTGCAGTTGGCAGCAAAGTGTACCAGTGCTCGCCTAGGTCTATAAAAATGTCCACCTGCTGCTGCACCTTAACATTTTCCACAATGCAGGAACACATGCATAAGCTAAAAACCAAAGTTCAAAACAGCCCCATTTTATATACAGACAACTACCTTACAATCGTTTTGTTGCAAAGTGGCAGATTTGTCAGCAGCAGTAGGAAGAACCTTCAGTGACAAGATAAAGTATGTGAACCCTTTGGAAAATGTAAAAAGTTCACGTTACAGTGATATTACATCATGAAAGTAGGGCATTTAAGTAGAAGCATGCAATGGTGATTTCCTCATCTCAATTTACTGAAACAAAAGCCAACAACAGTGGTGGATATACCACAACAAAAAATGTTAGTGTCTCAATAACTTGTAATGTGCCCTTGAGCATCAATTACAGCTTGACAACAACGTCTCCTGCTGTTCACAAGTCAACTTATTGTCTGCTGAGGCATGGCATTCCACTCCTTGAAGGGCGGCCCTCAGGTCATTGAGGTTGTGGGGTGCAGGGTTATGAGCCTCTACATGGTGACTCAGATGATCACACAGGTTTTCTATGGGATTCAGGTCTGGAGAAAGTGCAGGCCACTCCATTTGAGGTACCCCAGCCTCCAGCAGCCGTTCCCTAATGATGCGACTTCGATGAGCTGGAGCATTGTCATCTATGAAAATGAAATTAGGCCTGTGTTGTTCATGCAGGGCACAATGACTGGATTAATGATGTTATTCAGGTAGTATTGGCTTGTCACTGTACCATTCACAAGGTGTAGGGCAGTTCTGCATTGACTAGACACACCTGCCCAGACTGTAACACCACCACCACCACCAAAGGCTCGTCTGGTGACAACATTGGCTGATACATAGCGCTCTCCTTGACATCTCCATCATTGTTGGTGACCATCATTTCTGCTCAACATGAATCAACTTTTATCAGAGAACACCACTGAGGCCCACTGGTCCTTTGTCCAGCGTAAATGCTCCCTGTGTGGGACACATATGTGAGTTTCATATGCTTCATTTGTATATCACTGTATGCTTACTGTATGCTTCACGTCTCAGATGAACAAAAGGACTGAGCCTCCTAGGAGATAACAGGAGGATGTGAAATGTGGTCTTTGGTATGCAAAGAGATGGCCTTGGGGGATTTCCTGGCCGCCAGTGACTTTAGGTGGAGGTGATAAGACCTGGAAGAAGACGCATTGTGACTTGGGATTAAATACAATGTGACTATGTGCTTTGATGTCCTGGGGTATAAAAGGACGAATGTCTGGGGGTTTCTTTCTCTTTTCTGTTTTTGGATGATGTTGAAGAATGTGAATAAACCTGACTCGTGAGATAAACTCAGCCTCGTCATTCCCACATTCTCCACACTGGTGACCCTGAGACGTATCATGAGCGAAAGAAACTCCCCCGAGCCGGACTCGTCAGGAGCCAGCCAGGCGAACGCAGCCACAGTCAAGCTACCAGACTTCTAGCAAGACAACCCATGCTCCTGGTTCCACTTGGCCGAAGCACAGTTCGCCCTCCGGGGGATAACGGTAGATGACACGAAATTCTACCATGTTATTGCCAAGCACGACAACAGCACGGCTCGACATGTGCAGAGCCTTTTGGAGCGCCCACCGGCCGACGACAAATACGGCGGGTTGAAGGCTGCGCTCATCCAGCGTTTCACCCCCTCAGTCCAGGAGAGAGCGGAGAGGCTCCTGGCTCTGAACGACTTGGGAGATAGCACGCCCGTCGACTTGATGGAGGACATGCTGAGGTTGAGTGACTCAGACGGCGACGACTTCCTCTTCACCCACATTTTCCTGAGAACCCTACCGTCGGCCACGAGAGCGACCCTGGCCAGTTCACCGTTGTTGGCCCAGCGGGACTTCCGCGCACTGGCCCAGGAGGCACAACGGATTCTCAACGCCAGCAAACAGCGCGTGGCCACCGCGGCAGCGACGGAGCTCGGCGCGACGGCCGGAGATGGCAGGGGGCCAGAGGCGGCAGTAGCAGACCCACCGACAACAGCGGCGGCGAGGGCCAAGGATCGCGAAGGAGACGACCTCTGTTTCTACCATTGCCGCTCTGCAGAGAGGGCACGCAAATGTATACCACCGTGTCAGTTCAAGTGCTCGGGAAACGCCAAGGCCGGGGCTCGGTAGCAGCCGCGGCCCTCGAGGAAGAGAACAAGCTGCTCTACTTGACGGATGCGCGTTCGGGGAGGCAATTCCTCGTGGACACAGGCTCCCAAGTGAGTTTCATCACGCCTTCCTATGCTGACCGGCTGGCGGGTCCCGGAAGTCACAGCGCGTCAGCAGCGAACGGCTCGAGGATTAAGACCTTTGACAGCAGCTCCCCAGCAGGAGGGCGCCGCGGAGGTGGTAAAGCCCGCTTACAGCAGATACGGGAGAAGACTGAGGCCCAAGCAGCATGTGGACTGATGTGTGTGATTTTATCATGACATGCAGACTGTTATTACGTTGTTCCATCTTAGACGTTTGGGGGGGTCATGTGGGACACATGTGAGTTTCATATGCTTCATTTGTATATCACTGTATGCTTACTGTATGCTTCACGTCTCAGATGAACAAAAGGACTGAGCCTCCTAGGAGATAACAGGAGGATGTGAAATGTGGTCTTTGGTATGCAAAGAGATGGCCTTGGGGGATTTCCTGGCCGCCAGTGACTTTAGGTGGAGGTGATAAGACCTGGAAGAAGACGCATTGTGACTTGGGATTTAATACAATGTGACTGTGTGCTTTGATGTCCTGGGGTATAAAAGGACGAATGTCTGGGGGTTTCTTTCTCTTTTCTGTTTTTGGATGATGTTGGAGGATGTGAATAAACCTGACTCGTGAGATAAACTCAGCCTCGTCATTCCCACATTCTCCACACCTGGCCCATGCAAGATGATGACGCCTGTGCCTGGTGGTGTAGTCAGGTCCCTTGCAGGTCTTCTAGCATGCAGACCACGCTGATGTAAACCATTTCGAATGGTCTGACGTGCATTTTAGGTCCCTCCTGAAATTTCACCCGAAAGCTGAATATCTCTAACTTTTTGTGAGTAGTGTATATAGATTCATTACACACAGAGTTATATATTTCAAGTGTTTATTGCTTTTAATTTTGATGATTATGGCTTACAGGGCAGCTCGGTGGTGCAGTGGTTAGCACTCTGGCAGCACAGTAAGAAGGTCACGGGTTTGATCCCACCCCTGACCATCGGTGAACCTTCTGTGTGGAGTTTGCATGTTCTCCCCATGTCTGCGTGGGTTTACTCCGGGTACTCCAGGTTCCTCCCACAGGCCAAAAACATGGAGGTTCGGTTAACTGGCATCAAGTGGGGATTCTAAATTGTCCTTAGGTATGAGTGTGAGAATGAATGGTTGTCTGTCTCTCTGTGTTGATCCTGCGATGGACTGGCAATCTGTCCAGGCTGTACCCTGCCTCTCGCCCAAAGATGGTGGGATAGGCTTCAGCCCCCGCGACCCGAAAAGGATTAAGCGGTTGAAGATGGATGGATGGATTATGGCTTACAACTAACGAAAACCCCACATTCAGTTTCTCACAAAATTAGAATATTACATAAGAACAATTTTTTTAAAAATGGCTTTTTTTGACTGACTTCCGGCGCCACATGAGTAGGCTGCCTTTTGCAACAGCGGATCAATTTCTTCCTATTTCTGTTACTATCTGGCTCTCTTGCCAATCTTTATGATCCAGCGTCACCTTTATTCCATCCGAACACGTAGATCGCCCAAATGTCTCCTGATTCAGCGGACGGAGCCACTGTTTCTGACAGGAAGCAGTGTAACAGGGACCAGCTGTTAGCACTCAACCGGCCCATGATGCTAACGCGAAAACTCGACATACCGGGAGAATTAAGACGAAAACGACGTGGGTGTCGTGCTGGTGTAAGACGGCGGGCAAGGAATATAAGGTACAGACCCGCCCTCCCATCTGTCATTATGGGGAATGTACGATCGATACTCGGAAAGACAGATGAACTAGCGGCTATCTCCCGCTACGATAGCATATACCGGGAGTGTAGCCTGTTCCTATTCTCAGAGACGTGGCTAACAGGACTAGCAGCAGATGCTAACATTGAACTGGAGGGTTTCCACGCAATACGGGCAGACCGAACACCAGACAGTGGGAAGGCACGGGGCGGTGGGGTGATGATGTACGTCAATAACAACTGGTGCAGACCGGGACATATCACGGTTAAGGAACAGCACTGTAGCAAAGACATTGAGTTGCTAGCTGTTAGCATGCGGCCTACCTATCTCCCGAGGGAATACTCACACGTGATCTGCATTGTTATTTATGCAAATCCGACGGCGAACGCTGGGACAGCGCGTGACGTCATCCACTCAGTAACTGGCAGACTGCAGACAGAACACCCAGATGCTCTTCTCCTCATCTCAGGCGATTTCAACCATATTTCACTGTCTCCCATTCTACCCACGTTCACCCAGTATGTCACATGCCACACTAGAGACAATAAAACACTGGACGTGTTCTACGCAAACACTAAGGAGGCATACACCTCATCACAACTCCCCCCACATGGGAGATCGGATCACAACTTGGTTCATTTCCTGCCGGTGTACAAACCCCTAGTGCACAGACAACCTCCGGTCATGCGCACAGTGAAGTTATGGTCTGAGGAGGCAATGGACGCTCTAAAGGACTGCTTTGAAACCACTGCCTGGGAGCAGCTCTGCGATCCACATGGTGAGGACATCGATGGCCTCACTCACACCATCACGGACTACATCAGCTTCTGTTTGGACAACACCGTACCCACCAAGACCATATGGTGTTGCTCGAACAACAAACCCTGGATCAACCCTGAGATAAAAACACTTCTGAGAGAGAAGAAGAGGATCTTCAGGTCGGGGAACAGGGAGATGCTGAAGTCCGTACAGAGGGAGCTGAGGAGGAAGATCAGAGAAGGGAAGGACAGCTTCAGGAGGAAGATGGAGGACAAGCTGCAACAGAGCGACATCAATGGGGTCTGGAGAAACCTTAAAACCATCTCTGTGCTCCAGAATACCTCCTCCCAGGCCATGGGGGCAGGGAGTGGGCGAACAATCTGAACCTGTTTTTTAATAGGTTTGACCAACCGCCCTCCCCCCCGACTACACAACAACCACTGCTGCCTCTAAAGACATTGAGTCCTGCTGCCCACACTCCACTCCACCAACACCCCCCCCCCCCACTCTCAACACACAGCCCCCCAACATGACCCTCATTAAGACCCAGGTGAGGACGGAGCTGAGAAAGACCAAGGCGAGGAAGGCCTCGGGACCGGACGGCATCAGCGCAAAGCTCCTCAATTCCTGTGCAGATCAGCTGTGTGGGATTGTGGAGCTCATCTTCAACCTTAGCCTGAAGCTGGGGAGGGTACCACAGTTGTGGAAAACATCTTGTGTGGTACCTGTACCAAAGACCTCCCGCCCCAAAGACCTGAACGGCTACAGACCAGTGGCCCTGACATCTTACGTGATGAAGACCCTGGAGAGACTGCTCCTTGCTCACCTCCGCCCCCTGGTGGGACCAGCGATGGATCCACTCCAGTTCACCTACCAGCATGGCATTGGGGTGGAGGATGCAGTGATCTTCCTCCTTCACCATTCTCTGTCCCACCTTGAGAAGCCCGGGAATGCGGTGAGGATCATGTTCTTTGACTTCTCCAGTGCTTTCAACACCATCCAACCGATGATCCTGAAGGACAAGCTGCTGTGCACAGGGGTGGACCAGCACCTGTCATCATGGATCCTGGACCACCTCACTAACCGGCCACAGTTTGTGAGAACCCGGGACTGTGTGTCCGACACGATCATCGGTAGCACGGGGGCCCCCCAGGGAACGGTTTTGGCTCCCTTCCTGTTTACCCTTTATACTGCGGACTTCTCACACAACACAACACACTGCCATCTACAGAAGTTCTATGACGACTCTGTGATCGTCGGCCTCATCTCCAACGGAGATGAAGCTGAGTACAGAGGACTTATCCAGGACTTCGTGGATTGGTGCCATAGGAACTGCCTCCAGATCAACGCGAGGAAAACTAAGGAGCTGGTGGTGGACTGACGCAGGCAAGGACAACCCCTCACAGCACCAGTAAACATACAGGGAACAGACATTGAGATGGTGACATCCTACAAGTACCTGGGTGTTCATCTGAACAATAAACTAGACTGGTCACACAATACCGACGCACTCTACAAGAAGGGACAGCGCAGGCTGTTCCTACTGAGGAGACTCAGGTCTTTTGGTGTACAAGGGGCATAACTGAAGACATTCTACGACATGGTGGTGGCATCAGCCATCACTTTTGGAGTGGTCTGCTGGGGCAGTGGCATTACAGCAGCCGATAGGAAGAGACTGAACAAACTGATCAAGAAAGCTAGCTCTGTCCTGGGGCAGCGCCCTGACCCAGTGGAGGAGACAGGAGAGAGAAGGATGGTGGCTAAACTGTCATCTCTGCTGGAGTCCGAGTTCCACCCTATGCAGGACATACTGAACGCACTGAGGAGCTCATTTAGCAGCAGACTACATCATTCTAGGTGCGCAACCGAGAGGTTTCGCAGGTCCTTCCTACCTACGACAGTCAGACTGTATAACCTAAGCAGGGCTGCTCGCAGAGATAGCAAAAAAACGTGACGACCTAATAGTATTGAATGCAAAAGACGCAATAGACTTACACAATGGTCCCCTCCAGTATATACAACTAGGACAGTATCGGTCGCTACGGAAGGTGACAACATGTATGGGTACATATTCATACTATGTAGGATAACTAAGTAGACGGTTATGCTGTTTATTCCATCTTTCTACAATGCTCCGCACTTTGTATATATATTGATGTGTATGTATGTATATCCACTGCTCTTATTTATATCTTCCGTATCTTCTTAATTATTGCTCTGAGTGTTGCTATCCCTGTGCTGTTGCAATCCTGGAATTTCCCCATTGTGGGACTAATAAAAGCTCATCTTATCTTAATAGAAGTCTTGGCCGACTGACATGTCCATATTCACACTCAATACTTGGTCAGGCTCCTTTTGCATGAATTACTGCATCAATGCAGTGTGGCATGGAGGCGATCAGCCTGTAGTACTGGTGAGGTGTTATGGAAGCGCAGGTTGCTTTGATAGTGGTCTGCAGCTCATCTGAATCATTGGTTCTGGTGTCTCTCATCTTCCTCTTGATAATACCCCATAGATTCTCTATAGGGTTTAGGTCAGGAGAGTTTGCTGGCTAATCACGCACAGTGATACCATGGTGATTAAACCAGGTTTTGGTACTTTTGGCAGTGTGGGCAGGTGCCAAGTCCTGCTGGAAAATGAAATCAGCATCTCCATAAAGCTCGTCAGCAGAGGGAAGCATGAAGTGCTCTAAAATTTCCTGGTAGGCAGCTGCACTGACTTTGGACTTGATAAAACACAGTGGACCAACAGCAGCAGATGACATGGCTCCCCAAATCATCACTGACTGTGGAAAATTCACACTGGACCTCAAGCAACTTGGATTCTGTGCCTCTCCATTCTTCCTCAAGACTCTGGGACCTTGATTTACAAATGACAGGACTTGGCACCTGATTTGGGGGGCCATGTCATTGGCCAGCAGTGCACCCCCCTAATGTAACAGTAGGGGAAACACTGGACTTAGAAGTAGATCTGATCACATTTTATGACCAATTAATGCAGAAAACCTGGAAATTCCAAAGGGTTCACATACTTTTTCTTGCCAATGTAAAAATCTAAGATTTCAAAAAGGAGCATACAAGTGACTGCATACATTCAATGGCAAAAAATATTAATTAAAACACATTTTTGAGCTGCCTGTGGTTTTCAATTGATTCCAACTATCAAGACTAGGTGACAGCACTGCTCCAAAAAAGCCTAAGCAGATCACTCTAAAACACTGCGGAGGCCTGTGCCAGTCACAACACACCCTGCAGGTGAAACAGTGGTATTACAGGACGTCCAGATCAGCCCCAACTGTAATAAGCGACTTTCGCATCTTGGCTCGTGCAAAGCATCATGGGATCGTGGCTACCAAACAAACTACCAAAATGGGGGAGGTTAATCTAAATGTGGATGAAACATGCTCTATCGATACATTTAATTTATGGAAAGTTCCTGATCTATCAGCATATTGTATGCGTAGGGGTCTTCCCGGTTGTACCAGCAAACACAAGGATGAGCTAGTTGCGCTTGCATTTGCGGCCACATTGCAGAAATTGCCAATAGTGTTGTCTATGGACGAGGAATCCGAGCAGATTCAACGTGACTATGCCAGCTTGTTGACGTTTAAAGTGGAGGATGAAATGCTGACAATTCCCGACCCCCTGAGACTTAAGGAAGGCTGGGAGATGGGAATTAATGCTGTGTCAAAATGCCGCCCCCCCCCCGTACTGTATGTACACTGACATAGCAGATTTTTTGTTGTCAAAGGACCAAGCGCCCTTACTTGCGAGACTCCAAAACGACTACAAAGAAGGTAAGCGAGTGGTTTAACAGCTCAACTTTGGTTTTGTCATTTTGAGTAAATTTCACTACAAGGCATAGCCTGCTTACTTAGATCTATAGGTTGATACTACTATAGTTTAAGTACTGCACGTTTTCAATGATTTGCAATTTTATTTTATACCAGCCTACTTATCAATGGCCTTAATTACATGTGTGTGTAGATCAAGCTTCATTACCAATATACAAAGAACTATATCCTAGATCCAGGCCTGCCTGTCCGTACCTACTACTTCAGGGTTTAGGCTTGTGCAGGTCTAAATATGACATATTATTTTATACATTTTATAAAATAATATAATTGCCATTAACTATTACCAAACTTGTGTCAGCTAAGGCCTATTTTTAACGTATAACGCATAACGGAGATTTAAAGCTTAAAGCAGACTTTAAGCGGCAATTGTTCAGATGTGACAGTACTGTTTCTATACAAAAGCAAGCCAGCTAGCGGAATGTTTGGTAGTCGTGACCTTTGAACCGGATGTCGGGTCACATAGTTCGCACATGCGCACTCGTAATGCAAAAGTGGAGTTGTGGAGGCACCAGGAGAGACCTTGGCCGACACAGAGGAGAAGATTAAAAATATTCTCATGGAGAAACTACAGTGACCACCAGGGATCAAGATGGAGACAGCCCACCGCACCGGGAAACCTGGAGGAGAAAGACCGAGGCCCATTGTGGTCAAGTTCCTGCGGCACAAGGACAGGATGACCATTCTTCAAAGAACCAAGTCCAGAAAATCACACTGAAGGATTTTTAAAGAATTTATTTGCAAATTACGGTGGAAAATAAGTATTTGGTCACCTACAAACAAGCAAGATTTCTGGCTCTCACAGACCTGTAACAACTTCTTCAAGAGGCTCCTCTGTCCTCCACTCGTTACCTGTATTAATGGCACCTGTTTGAACTCGTTATCAGTATAAAAGACACCTGTCCACAACCTCAAACAGTCAGACTCCAAACTCCACTATGGCCAAGACCAAAGGGCTGTCAAAGGACACCAGAAACAAAATTGTAGACCTGCACCAGGCTGGGAAGACTGAATCTGCAATAGGAAAGCAGCCTGGCGTGAAGAAATCAACTGTGGGAGCAATTATTAGAAAATGGAAGACATACAAGACCACTGATAATCTCCCTCGATCTGGGGCTCCACGCAAGATCTCACCCCGTGGGGTCAAAATTATCACAAGAACGGTGAGCAAAAATCCTAAAAACCACACCGGAGGACCTAGTGAATGACCTGCAGAGAGCTGGGACCAAAGTAACAAAGGCTACCACCAGTAACACACTACGCCGCCAGGGACTCAAATCCTGCAGTGCCAGACGTGTCCCCCTGCTTAAGCCAGTACACGTCCAGGCCCGTCTGAAGTTTGCTAGAGAGCATTTGGATGATCCAGAAGAGGATTGGGAGAATGTCATATGGTCAGATGAAACCAAAATAGAACTTTTTGGTAAAAACTCAACTTGTCGTGTTTGGAGGAGAAAGAACACCATAACTACTGTGAAGCATGGGGGTGGAAACATCATGCTTTGGGGCTGTTTTTCTGCAAAGGGACCAGGACGACTGATCCGTGTAAAAGAAAGAATGAATGGGGTCATGTATCGTGAGATTTTGAGTGAAAACCTCCTTCCACCAGCAAGGGCATTGAAGATGAAATGTGGCTGGGTCTTTCAGCATGACAATGATCCCAAACACACCGCCCGGGCAATGAAGGAGTGGCTTCGTAAGAAGCATTTCAGGGTCCTGGAGTGGCCTAGCCAGTCTCCAGATCTCAACCCCATAGAAAATTTTTTGAGGGAGTTGAAAGTCCGTGTTGCCCAGCGATAGCCCCAAAACATCACTGCTCTAGAGGAGATCTGCATGGAGGAATGGGCCAAAATACCAGCAACAGTGTGTGAAAACCTTGTGAAGACTTACAGAAAACGTTTGACCTCTGTCATTGCCAACAAAGGGTATATAACAAAGTATTGAGATGAACTTTTGTTATTGACCAAATACTTATTTTACCGAGGAATTTACCAATTAATTCATTAAAAATCCTTCATTGTGATTTTCTGGATTTTTTTTTTCTCATTTTGTCTCTCATAGTTGAGGTATACCTATGATGAAAATTGGAGACCTCTCTCATCTTTTAAGTGGGAGAACTTGCACAATTGGTGGCTGACTAAATACTTTTTTGCCCCACCGTATATATCAGGTCCTGCTACCAAAGCCAAGTTGTAGATACTATGCCTTTTGAAATGGAAAACATCATGGAGTGTGTAACTGTGGAATTAATTACAACTACAAAAAAACATCATAATAAGTTGAATTTATAGAGCACCGGGTACCGATATTGACATTTTCAAAGAAAAATTGTCTGAGCTTTTCAGTGCAGTAGGTAATAAGAAGCTGGTATTTATTTGTGGAGACTTCAATATTGACTTATTAAATCCAAATGACCATATCCAAATAAGTGAATTCATAAATGCCATGTTTTGTATGGGTTTCTACTCTTCAATAACATACCCCACGAGAATAACAACACATTCAGCAACGCTTATTGATAACATTTTCACAAATGTCACTGAGGGGAATGTAACTGCTGGTCTTCTTGTCAATGATGTGACAGACCATCTGCCGGTTTTTGTTTCTTCACACACTGGTGTAACACATAACGTTGAAACAGATAAGGTTTTTAAACGACTTGTAACAGAAACCGCAATCAACAATCGTAGAAATGATCTAAAAATACAAGACTGGAGCGGTGTTTATGTTGACGACATTGACACAGCATATGGAGAATTTGTCTCTATTTTATCACAACTATATAATAAACATTGCCCTCTAGTGGTAAAGGAAACTAAAGTTAAATACAGAGATACGCCTTGGATCACCAAGGGCCTGCAAAATGCTTTTAAAAAGAAAACTTGTTATACGAAACGTTTCTGAAATTAAGAACTGTGGAAGCAGAAAAGAAATACAAGACTTATAAAAATAAACTCATTAGTATTTTAAGATCGAGTAAAAAAACATATTACAGTAAATTATTGGAAAATAAAACTAATACATGTAATATATGGAAGGTGTTAAATAATAAAACAAAGAGAGGAAATTCCAACCACATCCCTAATTTAAATTCAGATAATGGAATAATCAATGAAAACAGCTTGATCTCCAACACATTTAATGAATATTTTGTTAATATAGGAAAAAAGATCGCCAACTCCACTGTATCATCAGCAAATACAGTGGGGCAAAAAAGTATTTAGTCAGCCACCAATTGTGCAAGTTCTCCCACTTAAAAGATGAGAGAGGTCTCCAATTTTCGTCATAGGTATGCCTCAATTATGAGAGACAAAATGAGGAAAAAAAAAATCCAGAAAATCACATTGAAGGATTTTTAATGAATTAATTGGTAAATTCCTCAGTAAAATAAGTATTTGGTCAATAACAAAAGTTCATCTCAATACTTTGTTATATACCCTTTGTTGGCAATGACAGAGCTCAAACATTTTCTGTAAGTTTTCACAAGGTTTTCACACACTGTTGCTGGTATTTTGGCCCATTCCTCCATGCAGATCTCCTCTAGAGCAGTGATGTTTTGGGGCTGTCGCTGGGCAACACGGACTTTCAACTCCCTCCAAAGATTTTCTATGGGGTTGAGATCTGGAGACTGGCTAGGCCACTCCAGGCCCTTGAAATGCTTCTTACGAAGCCACTCCTTCGTTGCCCGGGCGGTGTGTTTGGGATCATTGTCATGCTGAAAGACCCAGCCACGTTTCATCTTCAATGCCCATGCCGATGGAAGGAGGTTTTCACTCAAAATCTCACGATACATGGCCCCATTCATTCTTTCCTTTACACGGATCAGTCGTCCTGGTCCCTTTGCAGAAAAACAGCCCCAAAGTATAATGTTTTCACCCCCATGCTTCACAGTAGGTATGGTGTTCTCTCCTCCAAACATGACAAGTTGAGTTTTTACCAAAAAGTTCTATTTTGGTTTCATCTGACCATATGACATTCTCCCAGTCCTCTTCTGGATCATCCAAATGCTCTCTAGCAAACTTCAGACGGGCCTGGACATGTACTGGCTTAAGCAGGGGGACACGTCTGGCACTGCAGGATTTGAGTCCCTGGCGGCGTAGTGTGTTACTGATATAGCCTTTGTTACTTTGGTCCCAGCTCTCTGCAGGTCATTCACTAGGTCCCCCCGTGTGGTTCTGGGATTTTTGCTCACCGTTCTCGTGATCATTTTGACCTCACGGAGTGAGATCTTGCGTGGAGCCCCAGATCGAGGGAGATTATCAGTGGTCTTGTATGTCTTCCATTTTCTAATAATTGCTCCCACAGTTGATTTCTTCACACCAAGCTGCTTACCTATTGCAGATTCAGTCTTCCCAGCCTGGTGCAGGTCTACAATTTTGTTTCTGGTGTCCTTTGACAGCTCTTTGGTCTTGGCCATAGTGGAGTTTGGAGTCTGACTGTTTGAGGTTGTGGACATGTGTCTTTTATACTGATAATGAGTTCAAACAGGTGCCATTAATACAGGTAACGAGTGGAGGACAGAGGAGCCTCTTGAAGAAGAAGTTACAGGTCTGTGAGAGCCAGAAATCTTGCTTGTTTGTAGGTGACCAAATACTTATTTTACCTAGGAATTTACCAATTAATTCATTAAAAATCCTTCAATGTGATTTTCTGGATTTTTTTTCTTCTCATTTTGTCTCTCATAGTTGAGGTATACCTATGATGAAAATTGGAGACCTCTCTCATCTTTTAAGTGGGAAAACTTGAACAATTGGTGGCTGACTAAATACTTTTTTCCCCACTGTACAAGTGGCGCTGACAATGTCGTCAACATAAACGCTTACTCAATGTTTTTGAAAGAAACTGATGAAAAAGAAATTCTTGACATTGTTAACAAATTCAAAGACAAAAAATCAACTGATTGTAATGATTTCAGTATGTTCTTGGTTAAATGTATTATTGATTGTATTGTTAAACACTTCACTTACATATGCAACATGTCACTTACTGCTGGTAAATTTCCAAAGAAAATGAAAATAGCAACAGTCGTTCCTCTGTATAAGACTGGTGACAAACACTTATTGTCAAACTACAGACCCATCTCCTTGTTACCTCAGTACTCCAAAATACTGGAAAAAATATTTGTTAAGAGACTAATTGATTTCATTGATAAGCACAATATACTCTGCGAACAACAGTATGGATTCAGGAAGAACCGGACCACCTCACTGGCACTCATGGACTTTGTTGAACAGATTACGGATGCAACAGATAGAAGAGAATACACAGTTGGAATATTTCTGGACTTACAAAAGGCATTTGATACAGTTGACCATAAATTACTCCTCAGTAAATTACATAAGTATGGCATCAGAGGAATTGCTTTTGACTGGTTACACACCTATTTAGAAGACAGATATCAATATGTTCATATGAATAATACAGACTCTGAGTTGCTGAAGATGACGTGTGGGGTACCACAGGGTTCTGTGCTTGGTCCATTGCTGTTTATTTTGTATATTAATGATTTATGTTCTGTGTCTAAATTGCTCAAGTGTATTTTATTTGCAGATGACAACTTTTTTTTGTAGTGGAGAAAATCTTAAGCAGCTTCTGGATTCAGTAGAAAATGAACTTAAACAAATCAATCAGTGGTTCACTGCCAATAAATTATCTATTCACCTTGGAAAAACAAAATGTATAATATTTGGAAACTGCAAATTACATAATCACAGAAAAATTAAAATAAACAATGTTGAAATTGACACAGTTTTCGAAACCAAGTTCCTAGGGGTCATGTCAAAACTAAAATGTCTAAATCCATTGCCATACTGTATAAAGTTAAGGATCTCCTGTGTCAGAAATCTCTTTGCATTTTATATAATTAACTGATAGTTCCTTTTATGATATACTGTGTGGAGATCTGGGGAAACACATATAAAACAAACACAAACTTAATCTTTTTACTACAGAAAAAAGCCGTACGCATTGTATCAAAGAAACCTTACCATGAACCAACAAATCCAATATTCATTCAATTACATACTCTTAAATTTAGAGATCTGGTAGATTATAATGTCATACAAATCATGTACAAAGCAAATAATAACCAATTACCTGTAAATATTCAGAGGCTGTTTAAAAAAAGGGAAAGCAAATATGAGCTAAGAGGTAACTCTGTTTTTAATAAGCCAAAGGTTAGAACAAATACCAAGTATAATTGCATGTCTGTCACTGGAGTTAAACTGTGGAACTGTTGCTCTGAAAATATTAAAACATGTTCAACTCTGAAGCAATTCAAAAAATTGTACAAAGATGAGAAAATCTCCCAGTATCTCACTGTAAATGCTGGGAGATAAATTTGTAATAACTTAAAGGGTTGGGGGGTTTTTTTGTCTACTTGTTCTATTTGATTTTCTTTGTTGATTTTGGGTAAGACTTAAATTTTTATGTTATTGATTTTATTAAAATTGTAATGGGGTAGGTACTATATACACCCTTTCGGTTGTTCTTTTGTGTGTTATTGTATTGTATGTGTTTACTATTATTATTACCGAATAAATTCATTCATTCATTCATTCATTCAAAGTCGCTTATTCAGCACAGCTCTCCATAATACAATACACTGGCATCTTTGTTATAACATGTTGTTTCTGCACACTCCAATTATAATACAGGGTTACAAAAATATATTTTTTTCTAAGTTGTCTGTGTTTTTTCAACCGATTTAAGACAATTTTGCACCGCTGAATCAAAAAAAAAAAAAATAAATCCAAAAATGACATCCATTTCTCTCAATCAGGTGCTAAGTAAAAACCTGTATTTACTTAGTACTTAGTACTGTACCTTATTAATGTACCTTAGTACTTAGTACTGTGCATGTACTTAAAAGGTAAGTACATGTAAATTAAATGTTACATCATCATTGTTCAAAATTCAGAGAATTTCAAGACATAAAAAAGAATTCTGCATCATATAAAGCAAAAATACCCGTACAAGTAAACAAAAACGTATAAAACAACATGTGGCCATAATTCAAAAAGTTGACCTGATCGAGCAAAACCAATGTGATTTTTGGATTCAGCACATCAAAACTGTCCTAAATCAGCTAAAAAAACTTAAAAGACAATAAATTTGGTGTTGACCAGTGTAATTATAGGTAATCTATTAATATTTTAAAGAAGAAAAACAAAAAAAAAAAAAAGCTTGTTTAAAAGTTATACAGTTTGTTTTTTTTATTTTTATAATTCTTTATTAGTCCCACAATGGGGAGATTCAGGGCATCCACCTGGATGGATGAAGCAGCCACGGTGCAGCACCAATCCCTTCACCGATTCACACACACATTCACACCTAGGGCCACTTTAGAGTCTCCAATTAACCCAACTTGCATGTTTTTAGCCTGGTTTTGGAAACTCTGAACTTTAGCTTTGTCAGAAGACTCCACGTGGAAGATTTAAAGCTTCACTAATAGATTTTTGCTCTTCTGGTGAAGATCCTAAAACTAACACAAAGTCCACAAGAGAGAAGGAAGAATGAAGAACTCGACAACTACTACTACTTGGCTTTGGCTCAACAAGTCACCATTTTCACCACACATTGTACACAAACCTTGTTATTAAAGACAATGACAACTGCATCTTTAATAAGGTAGGACTTCTTTGATTCATCTTGTGAATGAATAGAATCACTTTTTTAGCTGAGCCCTGTGTTACAGGGACTCTCAATGTCACGTTTGCCTTCCAATTCTCACGTCTTGCACTGTGGGAAACAGTGAAAACCAGTGAAGTGTTAATTGCGAAGCTTCTCGCTAGCAAACACCAAATGCATTTCTGAGAATCATAGATTCAGATGACACCTCTCTGTGATGAATAAGTGCAACCATACAAGGTTTCAAACAAAAAGATGTTCAGGTTTGAGCTACAGAAGAGATTATGTAAAATTATAGAGCCTATACTATCCAACAAATAAAACCATGAAAAAACATGAAGTCTGTTGACTAGCTGTGTAATTATCGCCAGCCTTCACAATGGGGTTATTAGTGACGGTAATGTCGTTAGGCTACACATCATTATTTACGCAATATCACATTAAATGTTTGTGTACAAATTAGGTCAAAACCTCTTCAGTAAATGAATACTGTTTGTATTGTGCATTTTGTTGTGTGTATTATTACTTACAGGCAGTGGAATTACTTGATGTTTCAAAGAGCTTTTTTCATAGATGACATTGAGCAATATAATTGCAGGGTTATGGCAGGGTGACCACACGTAACATGATGGTTTACACTGATTAAATAGAATGGAATCAAAATTCCATCCATCCATCTTCTACTGCTTTTCGGGGGCCCAGGTTGTAGAAGCTGCAGTCTGAGCAGAGAAACCCAGACTTCCCTCCACAGCCACCTCCACTAGCTCTTCAAGGAGGACTCTCCACCGTGTCCTGGCTCTACCCCAAGGTTTCCTTTCTGGGAGGTCTCTTCCCAGTGGGACGCGCCCAGGATTGGTGACAAAGGGCAGCCCTGGCGGAATTCAACTCTCACTGGGAACAAGATTGACTGATGAACTCTTGCAATGGTCACATCAGGACTCATAGCAGCAAGTTGGGAGTTGTAGCATGCAGCAACAACTCCAACATCCCATCAAGCTAAAAAAGGGTCCTATTGAGCTTGGTTGGCTTGTGGGACTCTTGAAGCAGCTGAGGTTGTACCGGCAGGCCAAGTGGAGTGCAGCTCGGGTGGTTGCTGAAGCAAAAATACTGACGGCTGCCAGTGGTACCCCTCAGCCTCTTTCGTTGTTGCTGAGATGTAGTTTATATGGCATTTTGACATTGATCTTTGATCTTGCAATCCTAAAAGCATAGCGATAGTTCAGGGTCACAGGGTGAATCTGTGTACCAAGTTTGGTGACCCTTGCTTTACTCGAACTATAGTAATAAAGCATAGGAAATGCTAACCTTGACCTTTGACCTTTTGACCCCAAACCCATCATGAGAAGTAAGGGTCTGAGAACTTCAAATATTTGTCTTAGACACGATGATATTCATTTCTTTCTCTAGCAACTGGTTTCCCAAGATTTCCGTAAAATTGATCTGACCTTGACCTAAAGGTCAGAGGTCACCCAAATTTGAACTCCTCCAAGATTTTTCATAGAAACTGCGATGGTATTGATTTGAAAAGCTTATGTCATTTGTTTCTCTAGTTATCGCGTTCACAAGGTAGGCGTTGACGCCGCCACTGCCCCTCTGTCCGGCAGGGTGACAACAATATCCCTTCAGCCTTTTAGAGGCTCAGGGGTAAAAACTCAGGTGTGGAAGGAGTTTGTGAGGCCAAGGAAGAAGTCTTTCCATCAGCCTTGAAGATATTCTGGCAAACTCTCGGGCGACTTGGCCAAGGAAACAGCTCCCTGTCCACACTGTGTGTGGTGCATATGGGGCGCTCCTCATTTTGACTGGCAATGTTGGGCATTGGAAGGAATACTTCGAGGATCTCCTCAATCCCACTGACACACCCTCATAGAGGAAGCAGAGCCTGAGGACGAGAAGGATGACTCGCCCATCACTGGAGCCAAAGTTAGTGAAGTTGTCAAAAAAAAAAAAATACACTCTTCAGTGGCAGGTCCCAGGGGATGGATGAGATTCACCCCGAGTACCTCAAGGCTCTGGATGTTGTAGGGCTGTCCTGGTTGACATGCCTCTGCAACATCAAGTGGAGGTTGGGGACAGTGCCTTTGGCATGGAAACTAAATTAAATACAGCCGTGTATTCGGTTCTGACATCCTACTGGCTCTGTGAACCATACTGACCTATGTACTGTAGAAAGGCAGTGATAAAGAAACACCGTCCTAAATATTATTTTTACATTTTCTCACACTTGTTTTGGCCATCACTGTAACCAATCTCACTGGTAATACCCATGGTTCTTATTTGGTAATAAGCCAAACAAATGTACCCAAGTTTTAAAGCCAACACAAAATGGTTAAGTATGTGAAAACAATACACTGTTTTACATTGGTTTATAGAGAGCAGCTTTATACTAGGAAATTTTATTTTTACTAATTATCAGAACACCAAGAGACTATGCAGCAAAACAATGAATGAACTTTGGAAAGAGTTACAGTATATTTATATTGCTTTGCCTGAGATAGAAAAGGGAGACCTGCCATTTCCTGATATTTTGGTTTTACATCAAACTCTGGGTGTTGTAATTGACGAGTTCCCCAAAAGCTCATTTCCTCATAAAGAAATGGGAATTAAAGCCAAGTTTTTCTCCATAATATTTATGTCCATTTGTGTTATAAGAAAATGGTATATTTTGAATCTTGATAAAATGCACTCTGCATAAAACAAACATACATGCATGGGCACATACCTCCATGCAGATCTGGTAGAGCACCAGACAGGCTGTGTGATTGAAGAGACGGTTTCTTTTCCAGCTGAACTCCACAGTGTCCTCCTCCACCTCATGGAGCACTGAGGCAAACACAGACAAGGCAGAAGGGGGGGGGGGGGGGGGGGGGGGTGACTATCCTTTTTAAGCCAAAACTCACTCTATATACAGTGGATATAGGGGACGAAGGTGAACCTATTATCTTGTAGAAAGTCTCGGGTATGAAAGCCTGGATGGCCTTAAACCTCTCCACCACGAACCCCAGAGTGGGAAACTGACAGCTGCCATATGAGATGAGGTGATTGGCCAGGGACTCTGGGAAGATCTTCTGCAGGCGAAGTGTCTGGAATCGAGTGAAAGATGCACCTGCAGAAGACAGGCATTTAGATAAAAGTCGTATTATGCATCATCACTCATAATGTTGTGATTATGTGGCACAACTAGACCGACGCCTTTCCTCTACCAACAGCTCTGAGTAGTTCCCCTTTTTTTCTTGTCTTTCATAAGATCTGAGCACACATACTTAATGCAAGCACATTCATCAGTGGCATACTCTATGTCTATTTTGTTTTTCCAGACCTTATGACCTTGACCTTTGAGATTTTGACCCCAAAAACACAAATAAAGGTTGGTGTCCTTAAGGTCAAACTGTGTACCAAGTTTGGTGGCATTAGTTTCACCACTTCTCAAGATAAGCCTGACTTATACTTAAACATCAAAACAACGCTGTAGCTCCGGAGTAGTTGCGGACCCTATGCCTTGCCCGGACGTGCACCTCTCCAGAAATATACCTACTTGTCATGACCATAAAGACTGCAACAGCTGTGATTGGTCCACTTTGTCTCCTCTTATATTTCCTGCTTCTTGTCTCTGCTCATTTACCACGGCACCACTTCCAAAGCAAGTTGGATAAACAGCGGACCAAAATGAAGAGAGATTAACCAAGGAATTTCTCAGATAGGAACATTTGTATTTCTCATCCTCACCCAAGTACAGAGATGATCAAATGATAAAATAAGATAAGATAAAATAAGCCTTTATTAGTCCCACAATGGGGAAATTCCAGGATTGCAACAGCACAGGGATAGCAACACTCAGAGCAACAATCAAGAAGACAAGAAAAACAAGAGCAGCGAATATACATATGGACACATAAATATATATACACACAGTGCGGAGCGTTGTAGCTAGATGGAATAAACAGCATAACCGTCTACTTAGTTATCCTACATAGTATGAATATGTACCCATACATATTGTCACCCTCCGTAGCGACTGATATTGTCCTAGTTGTATACTGGAGGGGACCATTTATGTAAGTCTATTGCGTGAAATGCCAAATGATGGCAGTGGCAGTGGTCATATATACTAGTTTCTCCAAAGTCTTCTCTCTTTTCCCCATTGCAGTGATCGTGGTAAAAGTTGCTGCTGTTCAACCTTTATTAGCTCCGATTCCATCAAAATTCAATTCAATTCAATTCAATTCAACTTTATTTATATAGCGCCATTTCACAACAACAGTCATCTCATAGCACTATCAACTGTAGGGAGGACCCCCACAGTTGCAGAAAGACCCCAGCAATCAGGCGATCCCCTGTGAGCAAGCACTTGGCGACGGTGGAGAGGAAAAACTCCCTTTTAACAGGAAGAAACCTCCAGCAGAACCAGGCTCAGGGAGGGGCAGTCATCTGCTGCGACTGGCTGGGGGGTGAGGGGATAGAGAAGAAGAAAAGAACAGACATGTAGAGAGCAAACAGCACGATGGGGACTCAATCTATGGGAGAGAACAAACAAATGTTAATGACCAGCAAAAAAAAAATATTTCATAGAGAGTGAGGAAAGGAGTGAGGCCCAGTGCATTACTGGAGGTCCCCCGGCTGACTAAACCTATTAGCAGCATAACTAAGGGAGGGTTCAGAAAACACATGATCCCTCCCTAATTGTAGGCTATATCAAAAAGGTAGGTTTTAGCCCTATTCTTAAAAACAGAGATCGAGTCTGACTCCCGAATCCAGATTGGCAGCTGATTCCACAGGAGAGGAGCTTGATAACTGAAGGCTCTGCCTCCCATTGTACTTTTGGAGATTCTAGGTATTACAAGTAAACCTGCATTTTGGGAGCGTAGTGCTCTGTTAGGATGATACGGTAGTATCAGATCTTTTAAATAAAAAGGAGCCTGATTGTTTAGAGCTTTGTAAGTAAGAAGAAGGATTTTAAACTTAATTCTAAACTCTATGGGAAGCCAATGAAGGGAGGCCAGAACCGGAGAGATATGATCTCTCTTTCTAGTACCTGTTAAAACTCTTGCTGCAGCATTTTGGATCAGCTGAAGACTTTTTAAAGATGTTTTAGGACAACCTGATAATAAAGAATTACAATAATCTAATCTCGAGCTAACAAAAGCGTGGATCAGCTTCTCAGCATCACTCTGAGACAAGATGCTCCTAATCTTGGCAATATTACGCAAATGATAGAAGGCAGTCTTAGAAACAAATTTAATATGTGAATTGAAGGACAAATCCTGATCAAAAATAACTCCAAGGTTCCTCACAGAGCTATTAAGAGAAAAAGTAACTGCATCCAAACTGAAAGTTTGATTTGGAAAGGAATTTCTAAGGTTTTTTGGACCAACAAGAATGACTTCAGTCTTATCTGAATTTAATAGCAGGAAATTACAAATCATCCAAACTTTGATTTCCTTAAGACAGGCTTCTAACTTGGCTAATTGATTAGTATCATCTGGCTTCATTGACAGGTATAATTGTGTGTCATCTGCATAACAGTGAAAATGTATACAGTGCTTTCTAATAATGTTGCCTAACGGAAGCATATATAAACTAAAAAGAGTAGGGCCTAGCACAGATCCCTGTGGAACTCCATGACTAAGCTTTGAGTTGAGAGAAAACTCATCATTTACATGAACAAACTGGAACCTATCAGATAAATAAGATCTAAACCACTGCAACGAAGTTCCATTAAGTCCAACATAGTGTTCTAATCTATCAAGTAGAATATTATGATCAATAGTATCAAAAGCTGCACTAAGATCTAAAAGGACAAGTACAGAAACTAGTCCATTATCAGATGCAATGAGGAGGTCGTTAGTGACCTTCGCTAAGGCTGTTTCAGTGCTATGATGGATTCTAAACCCAGATTGAAACTCCTCAAATAAACCATTTCCCTGCAGGTGGTCAAATAATTGCGTAGCAACAACTCTTTCTAAGATTTTTGAAATGAAAGGGAGATTAGAGATTGGTCTATAGTTAGCTAAAGCTCCTGGATCTAGTGTTGGCTTTTTGAGTAAGGGTTTAATTACAGCCGTTTTAAAAGCCTGCGGTACATGGCCTAAAGTTAATGAAGAATTGATTATATGAAGAATAAAGCTACCAATAAGTGGGAAGACTTCTTTAAATAACCTGGTAGGAATAGGGTCTAAAAGACAAGTTGAAGGTTTGGATGAGGAAACTATTTTGTCTAACTCACAAAGGTCGATTGGAGTAAACTCATCAAGACAGACATCAATAGAAGGAGTTGTAGTAGTTACAGTATTTAAGTTAACTGTGGGAAGAATCTGATTGATTTTATCTCTGATGGATGAAATTTTATTATTGAAAAAGTTCATAAAGTCCTGACTAGTAAGCTCTAAGGGGATGCTAGGATTGACAGAGTCCTGACTCTTTGTCAACCTGGCTACAGTACTGAAAAGAAACCTGGGATTATTCTTGTTCTCTTCTATTAATGCAGAGTAATAACTCGTTCTAGCTTTTCTAAGAGATTTTTTATAAATTAAAAGATGATTTCTCCAAGCTAAATAGATTTCATCTAAATTAGTAGAGCGCCATTTTCTTTCTAATTGACGAGTCTTCTGTTTTAAGCTACGAGTTTCTGTGTTGAACCAAGGAGTTAAAAATCTCTGATTAGACTTTTTCTTTTTTAAGGGGGCCACCAAGTCTAGAGCCTGATGTAGAGAAGCTGAAACACTATCCACCATGTTATCAATTACAGAAGGAGCAAGCTGTCTATAGCTTATTTCCGTTGTGTTGACACATGGCATAGAGGAAACAATCTGCATAAATTGTTTCCGCTCACTGTCCATCACCACTGAATAAACAAAATCACAGGAAATTACTATATATCGGCAGAAAAACCCGTTTTGGCAGCGCAACAACGTAGTCAGACTAGTGCACAAGTAAAAAATGCTGACAACGGCATAGGCCACTTGCGCAGGCTACCAAGTAGGGTTGACGGAGAAATATTAATCAGGCTTTAAGGGCCATCCACAACAACCATGATAACGATAACTATAAAATTATAGTTTTAAAAATCATTCTAACTGAAGCTGATGGCAGAGTCCACACTACAGAGATAACTACAATGAAAGTGGCAAACGATATCGTTGGGATCACTTTCAGAGTGATTTTGTGAACCATAAAAACACTTTCAGCCAATCAGAAAACATTCGACCATCACTGTCACCTGTTTTGACAGCAGGGCTGAAATAAATGACGGAGGCTGGAAACGTTTATCTACCTACTTTCATCAGAATCTGAGTGCCCAGCAGGTGGAGGAGAGGGAGCAATAATTAGATGCATAAAGTGGCCCTCTGAAACAGCTCTATGCATTGAAAGCTGAAGTTATTATTATTATTATTAGCCTATTATTAATTATTTGCAAGCCCACATGATTCTGCTTTGCGCTGTGCGCTGACTTCATCCTACCTGTGGAAGTCCGGAGTCTGGAGCTGAGAGAAAAATCAGGTGAATAATTTCACACTCTTTTGATAAAAGAACTGAATGATAAATGGACAGAAGCGACTGATCTTCCTACACCCAGCAGAGTCGAGGCACAAGCACGGCGAGTGCTGCCTTACCTATCCGGAGGTCCAGCTCCTGCCGCACATCAACAGCATCGCTGACATCGGCATTTGGCTCAGTTAGAGTCTCACAAGCCCTCCGTATTGAGTTTGGGGTGATCTCAGAAAACCTTGCTCGGAAGACTTGTAAATTTGGCTTCACTGAAAAAAAAAAACCACACACATATATCCATTATCAGCAGGACTGTTTTCAGGGTGTGTAAAGAAGGTCTGCTTTTCTAAGGGAATACAATTTTTTTCTAATTACAATGATTTGTTAACATGCAATGTTTCTATACCTGCTTTGCAAATGTCTATGACTTCAAAGCCAATGTTCTCGCCCTCCCTGTCACAGTCTGTCCAGATGACCAAGGCCTGGCACTGCCTCACCTCCTTTTCTAGTGTGTGCTATGGAGAAAAAAGAAAGAAAGAAATGAACATCATAATCCTCCTTCCCAATAAAGAAACTGAATTGCTACATACCCATGACTAGAATCTAAAGTAATATTTTGGTTCCTGTTTTGTGATTTGTGTCAGTAAATAAATGTACCTTGATTTGTATCATGTTATCTGGACAGTACTTCTCTACTTCTGCATCAAAGAGCAGCACAGGATTACAACTGCGCCTACAAGAAAAACGGCTACATGTTATGATGATATACTATGACGCTGCTGAACAGAAAAAAAGTTAATCAAATGTTTGTGTACTTTGCAGCCAAGTATTTTTGTTTAGAAATGAGAAAAACATTATCAGGAAACTGGATTACCATTCAGACCCACAGAGACAAGACTTCTGTTTTTCTTTTGGATAACACCAAGCAGAAACAAAAAAATAGAACTGTACTCTGATTTTCACTGAAATGTTAGCGTAAGCAATTCGAACCATAGCAAGAAGTGGGCAGCTGTAGATGTTCTTCACTTGTGTCTTTGTGGCATGTTTGGTTTGGAGACGGGCAGCTCGGTGGAGCAGTGGTTAGCACCGTGGCAGCACAGCAAGAAGGTCAAGGGATCGATTCCACCCTTGACCATTGTGGGTTCGATCCTACCCCCTGACCATCCGTGACTGTTCTGTGTGGAATTTGCATGCTCTCCCCGTGTCTGCGTGGGTTTACTCCAGGTAGTCCGGTTTCCTCCCACACGCCAAAGACATGCAGGTTAGGCTAACTGGCATCAACTGGGGATTCTAAATTGTTCTTAGGTATGAATGTGAGAGTAAATGGTTGTGTCTCTCTGTGTTGACCCTACGATGGACTGGCAATCTGTTCAGGGTGTGCCCTGCCTCTCGCCCAAAGATGCTGGGATAGCGCCCCCCCACCCGAAAATGGATGGATGGATGGTTTGGAGACTTGATTTGAAGTTGGGCAGTTAAAAGTGAATCAACAGAATCCATAACAAAATCAGCGTAACTGATCCAAAGTTATCTCGTCTTAAGAAAACAAACAAACAGAAAAACCCACACAAAATAGTATAAAGCCATCCAGCTGAGATCAAAATATGTTTGTGAAAGACTGACAGAAAAATCAAGTTTGTAGGAGCAAAGGCAAAAAAAGGGGTTGGCAGCAAAGCACAAAGACCATCAAACATACCATTTCTGAAAAGGCGCTTTAAACTCCAGACCCAGTAAGTGGCCCGATACTGAAGTCATTGTTACTGTCACATTCTGGTCGGTGATGGATACAAAGACAGAGAAACAGTAAAACACAATATACATTTGGATGTATATGCACAAAAATTAAATTTCTCAAGGGTTTGACTTACCTGGCCAAAGAGATGATATTCATACTCATAGATTTTGTTGAACTTTGACATTCCCTCCCTCTAAGGAGAGAAAAATAATCAGTATCAGATCAACCAAATCATCATTTGTGCTGATTTTAAGAAATATGCTTCTTAGCCCTGTGAAACGTGAGTACTGCAGCCGGTACTTCTTAATGACGATGATCATTTTTCTTTTGGATTGTATGATGACTAATTAGACAAAATACCAATGACATGTAACTCCTCTAATTTTCAGAGAGTCAATCAACTCCTGAAGACCTTCTACGATTCAGTGGTGGCATCAGCCATCACATTTGGAGTGGTCTGCTGGGGCATCACGGCAGCCGATGGGATGAGACTGAACAGGCTGATCAAAAAAGCCAGCTCTGTTCTGGGGTGACGCCTCGACCCACTGGAGAAGATAGGGGAGAGAAAGATGGTGGCAAAACTGTCATCTCTGCTGGAGTCCGAGTCCCACCCCAAATGGGACACGCTGAACGCACTGAGGAGCTCATTTAGCGGTAGGCTGTGCCATCCTAAGTGCTCGAGGGAGAGGTTCCGCAGGTCCTTCCTACCTACGGCTGTCAGACTTTATAACCTAACCAGGGCTGCTTGTAGAGGTCGTATTAAATGTACTAAACGTAACAACTCGGCACAATAGAGATCGTCCCCTCCAATACACAACTAAGACAATTACAATTATTAGTGAGGGTGGAAACAACACTGTTGAAAATGCGAAATATATTGTCTGGGTACATATTTATATCCTGCCGGGTAAATTAACAAACTGTAATGCTGTTGATGCCATCTAGCTGCAATGCTCCTGCAGTGTGTATATAACTGTGTACATACAGACGTGGACAAAATTGTTGGTACCCCTCTGTTAATGAAAGAAAAACCTACAATGGTCACAGAAATAACTTGAATCTGACAAAAGTGGTAATAAATAAAAATTCTATGAAAATTAACCAATGAAAATCAGACAATGCTTTTGAATTGTGGTTCAACAGAACTATTTTAAAAAACAAACTCATGAAACAGGCCTGGACAAAAATGATGGTACCCTTAATATTTTGTTGCACAACCTTTTGAGGCAATCACTGCAATCAAACCATTTCTGTAACTGTCAATGAGACTTCTGCACCTCTCAGCAGGTATTTTGGCCCACTCCTCATGAGCAAACTGCTCAAGTTGTCTCAGGTTTGAAGGGTGCCTTCTCCAGACAGCATGTTTCAGTTCCTTCCACACATGTTCAATAGGATTTAGATCAGGGCTCATAGAAGGCCACTTTAGAATAGTCCAATGTTTCGCTCTTAGCCATTCTTGGGTGTTTTTAGCTGTGTGTTTTGGGTCATTATCCTGTTGCAAGACCCATGACCTGCGACTGAGACCAAGCTGTCTTGACACTGGGCAGCACATTTCTCTCTAGAATACCTTGATAGTCTTGAGATTTCATTGTACCCTGCACAGATTCAAGACACCCTGTGCCAGATGCAACAAAGCAGCCCCAGAACATAACAGAACCTCCTCCATGTTTCACAGTAGGGACAGTCTTCTTTTCTTGGTATGCTTCATTTTTGCGTCTGTGAACATAGAGCTGATGTGCCTTGCCAAAATGTTCCAGTTTTGTCTCGTCTGTCCATAGGACATTCTCCCAGAAGCTTTGTGGCTTGCCAACATGCAGTTTGGCAAATTCCAGTCTGGCTTTTTTATGATTTGTTTTCAACAGTAGTGTCCTCCTTGGTCGTCTCCCATGAAGTCCACTTTGACTCAAACGACGGATGGTGTGATCTGACACTGATGTACCTTGACCTTGGAGTTCACCATGAATGTGTTTAGAGGTTGTTCTGAGCTCTTTTGTTATCATTCTTCATCAAGTTTCCTCCTGCGGCCACGTCCAGGGAGGTTGGCTACAGTCCCGTGGATCTTAAATTTCTGAATAATATGTGCAACTGTAGTCACAGGAACATCAAGCTGCTTGGAGATGGTCTTATAGCCTTTACCTTTAACATGCTTGTCTATAATTTTCTTTCTAATCTCCTGAGACAACTCTCTCCTTTGCTTCTTCTGGTCCATGTTTAGTGTGGTACACACCATGACACCAAACAGCACAGTGACTATTTGTCACCCTTTAAATAGGCCGACTGACTGATTACAAGTTTGTAGACACCTGTGATGTTAATTAGAGGACACATCTTGGTTGAACATGTCCCTATGGTCACATTATTTTCAATCTTTTCTAGGGGTACCATCATTTTTGTCCAGGCCTGTTTCATGAGTTTGTTTTTTAAAATAATTCTGTTGAACCACAATTCAAAAGCATTGTCTGATTTCCATTGGTTAATTTTCATAGAATTTTTATTTATTACCACTTTTGTCAGATTCAAGTTATTTCTGTGACCATTGTGGGTTTTTCTTTCATTAACAGAGGGGTACCAACAATTTTGTCCACGTCTGTATGTA
Source organism: Pholidichthys leucotaenia (assembly GCA_020510985.1). NCBI lineage: Eukaryota > Metazoa > Chordata > Actinopteri > Cichliformes > Pholidichthyidae > Pholidichthys > Pholidichthys leucotaenia. The sequence goes on along the minus strand of CM035838.1, from coordinate 394,344,185 downwards.
TATTTATTTACTGCTTGGCTAACCAGTTCGTATCTTAGTATCTTATTGACTATTGCTCTGAGTGCTGCTATCCCTTTGCTACTGCAATCCTGGAATTTCTCCATTGTGGGACTAATAAAGGTTTATCTTAACTTTATTGTAGGTATCAACCAACGAAGTTCATGCAGAACAGGCCACTCAGAAGCAACCCAAGAGTCAGTTTTGATATACTGTACATGTACAGGCTGTGAAAAAGTATTTCCTCCCTTCCCAATTTCTTATATTTTTGCATGTTTATCACACTTAAATGTTTCAGATCATCAAACAAATTTTAATATTAGACAAAGATAACCTAATGATTTTAATGATTTCACTTATTAAGAAAAAAAAGATATCCAAAACTACCTGGCCCTGTGTGAAAAAGTAATTGCCCCTAAACCTAATAACTGGTTGGGCCACCCTTGCCGGCAACAACTGCAATCAAGCGTTTACGTTAATTAGCAATGAGTCTTTTGCATCGCTGTTGAGGAATTTTGGCCCACTCTTTTCACAGAATTGTTTTAATTCAGCCACATTGGAGGGCTTGAGCTCGAGGTAATGAACTGACAGACAGACATTCTCCTTCAGGATTTTCTGGTAGAGAGCAGAATTCATGGATCCGTCAATCATCCATGTAACAAACATGTAAGAAAAGAGACCTTGCTCAAATTCAACATGAAGCTGTTACAGGGCTGTGTAATTTGGCAAAATTTAACCAAAACTGACATTTCGATCCCAGATCTGATGTAATCCTGGCCATGTCAGGGTTTTTTGCCCCGACTCTATCAATACTTTCCCCACTGTGTGTTAATGGACTGTCCCTGGGCTGGGTGATATGGCATAAAAATAAAATCCCCCCAATTTTTTCATGCCACATTTGACTTTAAATGCTATTTTTGTTTGAAGACAAGGAATTTTTTTCACAACAATGATTTGATCAAACAAAGATGAATCCATACATTTCTGATTAATAACGGGCCAAATTAACTTTTATAAAATTAACTTTTAAGGGTGGGGGAGGGTGTTAGAGCTGGAGGCTACCACATTTACTCTTTTGAATAGGAAAATTGATTGTTACAATATTCTTTTTTTTTTACATTGTTAAAAAAACAAAACTGAATTGCAATTTAAAACTGATTTATTGTCCAGCCCTAACTGTCCCCTTGCCTGCTTTAATTAACTCAGTATGAAATAATGGTGCTTTGTGACAGTGAACAGTGGAGCAACAATCAGCTGACATTAAAAATAGTTTCTCCAGTCTCTCCGTGCAAAAAGCAGCTGCACTGGCAGTTCAATTTAGCTCCAACCCCAAAACCTTTCTTTCATATTTATCCTGGTCAAAACAAACCCGCTGAAGCTGGATTTACAGAAGATCAGTGGGACGGATGTAGAGCTGCTTTACTCTTGGCTATAGTTTTTTCAGCTTCATATGAAATTAAAAATCATGAACAAGTTGCACTGTTTGAAAAATAAACTAAACGTTGCTCCCCTGATGGTAACAAGTAGATAGTTTATGAAATAAAAGCTGTGCTATTACAATAAAAGCAAGGCTGTAAATAATACATTTAAATCTGATCAATGGAAAACATAAAAAGAAACTTAAGCAATGTTGATAAAACATAAATTTCAATAATCTATTAATAAACTAGAAAAGCACTCGGAGAGCGCAGACCTCCGCCAAGTACCTCAGTTCCCCCTAATATTGGGATTTTCCCCAAATATAATAGTGCTACATTTATTTTATCTACATTTTCAGATTCCTTGACCATCAAAACACACCTTTAGCAATTGGATTGACATTGATATCTTTACTAGTTCAGTAGTTATTGACAAAAATCACTTTTTCGGTAATGGCAGTTTTCTTGAGGCTATAGCTCCATAGCTTTTGAAGATACAACAAATCTATTGGCACACTACTGATTCCTCAGTGTCTTGGCTATATTTTGGTGTTTGTTGTATGTTTATATCTTAATTTGTTATCTTACAGTGATGAAAATTCCAAAGATCCCCTATTATTTCCTGTTCTGGATCACAGTATCTGGATTTTTTCCAGGATCGGGATCAGACTTTGCTATTTCGTAGAACCTATTGGGATCTTATCCTGTATTTTTTTGGCAAGCGTCCTGACCATTTGTTGTGGAGTTATATACACATATGCTAAAAATGGCCAATCATCTCGCAATGATAAAGAATCCTTTAAAAAAATTCCTGGATCCAGACGGTGATCCGGATCACTCCCAAAATCTAATCATTTCTTCCTTGTCTCATTTGGGACTTGTCCAGAAAATTTCGTCAAAATCTGTTCATAACTTTTTGAGTTATGTTGGTAACAGACAAACAAACAAACAAACCCCGGTAAAAAACATAACCTCCTTGGCGGAGGTAATTAAGTTATTTGGCTTTATCTGTATACACTCCACAGTAAATCAAATAAAATGCTAGAAAAGCCAAAAGCAAAGTGTCTTGTTGTCACCCGTGCAGCCCTAACATGCGGCATCAGTACTGAGCTGGACTAACAGCATAACTGGGTGGATGATGGAACCAGGCAGGCTGTGTCTGAAGAAACAAACGGAAACCTCCTTGATGCATCTGACTACTGGTTAAAGGTGGTTTAAATAAAGACTGATTAGTGATCAGCTTCACTTATAATTGACAGTGACTATATCATCACATAGCATGATAGATTTAGCTGAAGTTGGTCTTGGTGAAGCTGAAACTCATCGCATCCTTAAATTCTGAAAATTTCATTGTATATTATATAATTCAACTTAAATACTTATTTTAGGTGTAGTGCGTAAAGATAAGTAGGAAACAAGGGGAAAATTCAAAGAAGAGACAATTCTGAAAATTTCATTGTATATTATATAATTCAACTTAAATACTTATTTTAGGTGTAGTGCGTAAAGATAAGTAGGAAACAAGGGGAAAATTCAAAGAAGAGACAAAAAAAATTACACTCATATAATTCATAAACCCCTTTCAATGCGTTACTGTGGAGGAGTGACTGACCCTCCGGGCCCCGCCGCTGGACAGGATCTCGGAAATCCCTTTGGCCGCGTCGTTCTTCTCGGCCACGCAAAGGACCCGCTTGATCTGAGCCCGACTCCGGATCATGTCTGCCTCCTCCTGCGGTATGTCCAGACACTGGACGCTCTGCGCCGCACACAGGTGCCTCCGTAATGGTCCCCCTGACCGCCGTAGTGCAGACCGAAGCGCCGATACCCCGAGGGAGTACGCCACTACCATGCCTGGCCTCTCTCACCCGAGGCAGCCGCTGAGCCCACCGCTGTTAGCATGTTAGCTGGCCCAGTTAGCGACTGCCATGACGTCTAAATGCACATAAAATCATTTATGATACCAAAATGTATCAGCACATTCAATAACCTTACTTTTCTGAAGTCAACTAATAAAAATGTCAGGTGGAATACAATAACAGATGACAACAGGCCGAATGTAAACTTAAGAACAAAGTTAGCTGTTTACAAAACCCGCGCCGCCTGTCATTATCTGCCGTAATCCAGGTCGTAATAGTGTCGTAAAACCCAACAAATAAGATTTTCAGCAATAAAGTAGCAGCGTGTGAATTTATATGAACTGTTGTATGCAAAGGTTATAATATTAATGCATGTTTGCAACAACAATAATAATAATGTAACGTTAATAGTACTTATATTTAACCCAGCGCCGTATAATATGATTTAACCCAGCTACGAAGAATGGGGGGGGGCGTTTACTTTATTTTTCTATTTACGAAAATTACATCCGAGTTTATTTATTTATTTGTTTATTCTGTATTAGCGAAGATTACTGTCTTGATTAAAAAGGAATACTTTTTTTTACAAGTACCTATGATATAAGAAGAAAAATTAAAAAATAAGACCCCAGGCCCCCATACCATCTCAATTTGGCTCTCAAATTCTTAAAAAGAAAGGATTTTTCAGTGTATGTGCTAGGCTTTTAAAATTCTACATGCCTCATTAATTGCATTTTAAGCTGTTTAATATAAGCTGTCCTACAAGTCTCTTTGAAACCGACCTCAATCTCAGCTCCAAGCAATACAAAACTGAAGAACAAACAGGGTACAGGGGTACAGTATAGGCTACCTTGTACTGTACACCAAAAACTGATCACAAACACAAGCTGAATGCTGTATACACATTTGAAATGTTTTCTTCTCTCTTTGATTGGAAGTTTGATGTTTACTTTTTGTAAGATAGTTGTTATTGACTTTGTTTTAATTTTTGATGCATGCACAGAAAGAAAATAAGCAAAACTATTAACCAATTTTTTTCTTCAATCAATGCAGCATTTGAAAATAAAGTTACAATTAAATTTTGAATTCTTGTTTCTGATATGCTCATTTGAACTTGTGTTTTCCTAATAAAACTTATTCCTTTTCTTTTAACTAAATAATATAACATTATAAACATATATTCAACCCCCAATAAAAAGGGCATATACAGTACTAGTGAATCTAAAAAAAAATTACAACATTGTTTTAAAAAAGTAACTATTTAAAATAATTTAATTCCAAAAGTCACCTTTCATAAATGCTATATTCCTTACAAATAGGGAAATATTTCAAGCCTTTTTGTGTTTTGACACATAGGTGAAAATCAAGATTTTTTTTTCTTCTTGTTAACATGTCGGTAACTGTTTTTTATGATTTACAAGACAGCTAAGTCACGTACATGTCTGTTTTTTTCTGTGAAAGTTCAGTGAAGCTCCTCTCCTTTGAAAAAGGCAAGTTTAGATGGAGCGTTTTTCTGATGTCACTATAACCTGTGAACCAATAAGGTACTAAGCAGCGGCTGTTCAAATTTGCCAGCTTGCAGGTTTCTGTGTTCTGGCGGGTGAGATGTGGATGGGCCTAATTAGATCCTGACATTTGAAGGAGGAGAAAAAGGGAAAATGTTTTTACAAACAACTGTAAGACAATGAAAGGTTTTTTTGTGTGGAAAAAAAGGGGCATAAGATACCATTTTAGACAATGTAGATTTGTTTTTAAGGGGATTTTTATCCACTGCAGTGTGTCTGCAGTGTGTGCAGTGTGTACGCATAGTAGTACTGACAAATAAAATCTTTGAATCTTGAATCTTATAGAACGCTTCTTACTCATCTCTAGATGGCCAAAGCGCTTTACAGATCCTACTATCCACCCATTGACACACACATTCACACACTGATGGCGGCAGAGCTGCCAAGCACAGGTGCTGGCCTGACCCACCAGGAGCAACTGGGGGTTCAGTGTCTTGCTTAAAGACACTTCGACATGCAGAGAGAGCGGGAATTGAACTACTGACCCTCCGATTGTAGTCAGCCACACTGCATCTGCTCCACAGCTGCGTGCCCCTTTAAAATTTCAAGGGGGTACTGCTGAGCCTTTTGATCACGCCCATTGCTGTTCGTCATAAAATATAAAATTTTTCGCCAGTCCTGAGGACCTTGCAGAAATTGTAAGTTTTCATGCATGTTTACCCCCTTAAAACTGCATTTAAAAATCAGCCAGAATAATAATCGGAATCCTATCGGCTTCAATAGAGTCTCACACCTCTGGCGCACACTGTTTCACGGTGTTCACCTCTCGGTACTCGGGCCCTAATAGGGATTTACAATACAAAAATGTAAGAATTCTAAAAAGTGTGCTCATTTATACACTCAATACTTTGTTAGGGTTCTGTTGCTATGAATTACTGCATCAACGTGGCGTGGCATGGAGGTGATCAGCTTATGTCACTGCGGAGGTGTGACTGAAGCCCAAAATGCTTTGATAGCAGCTTTCAGCTCATCTGTATTGTTGGTCAGGTGTTTCTCATCTTCTTTTTTATTTTCGACTGTTTTCCACAGAGAATCTACTAGGTTCAGGTCAGGCCAGTTGGCTGACACCAAACTCAGTCCACTCCTTATGAAGCTCCCCCAAGGTCTTGAATGAACTTTTCTTGATAATCATCTCAAGGCTGTTGCTTGTACACCCTTTTCTACCACACTTTTTTCTTCTAGTCCATTGATATGCCTTGATACAGCACTCTGTGAACAGCCAACCTTTTCAGCAGTGACATTCTGTGGTTTACCCTCCTTCTAGAGTGTGCTTATAATTGTCCTCTGGACAACTGTCAAGTCAGTAGTCTTGCCCATGATTGTGGTTATGTACTGAACTGGTCAGGGGGATACATGGTATTTATAGTGTTTGAATAGTAATTTGCTTAAACATGATGGACTGGCGATCTGTCCAGGGTGTACCCTGCCTCTTGCCCAAAGATGCTGGGATAGCCCCCCCCCGCGAGCCGAAAAGGATTAAGCAGAAGAAGATGGATGGATGGATGGATGGATGGATGGATGAAATTAAATATTCTAAGGAACTGAGATGACAGATTTCTGATTCTCATGAACTACAAATCACAATATTATTGCCACATCAGCACCTCTAAATCTGAGTCCATTGTCTTCAGTGGGAAAAGGGTGGATTGTCCTCTTTGGGTTGGGGTTGAGCTCCTGTCCTAAGTGAAGGAGTTCAAGTATCGTGGGGTCTTATTCACGAGTGAAGGGAGAATGGAGCGGGAGATTGACAGGAGGATCAGAGCAGCATCTGCGGTGTTGCAGACATTGTACTGGTCTGTTGTGTTGAAAAGGACGTTCAGTCCCAAAACAAAGCTGTTGATTTACCCATCAATCTACGCTCCTACCCTCACCTGGTTGTGAACTTTGGATCATGACCGAAAGAATGAGATCATAGATACAAGCGGCTGAAATGAGCTTTCTCTGTAGGGTGGCTAGACTCATCCTAGGAGATAGGAGAGGCACAGGGTAGAGCCACTATTCCTCCACTTCTAAAAGAGCCAGTTGAGGTGGTTTGAGGATGCCTCCTGGACACCTCCCACATGAGGTGTTCCTGGCACGTCCCACTGGGAGGAGACGCCAGGGCAGACCCAGGAAACACTGGAGAGACTACACCTTCATAACCAGTGTCATGGACACTGGAGGCAAGGTGGGTAAAGTGTCTTGTCCAAGGATACAACGGCAGGATGGCTGGGGAGCGCAGGATTTGAACCACCAACCCTCCAGTTATTGGATGACCCACTTGTTATGTCTGGAATTACCTGCTGGACAGACGAGGCAAGGTGGCTGGGAAAACAGCTTTATTGAACTCTCACTCTGACAGCTACTGACAGGTTGGTGGCTCAGCTCCAGTCGAGATAAGAGAGCTATAAGATGGCCAGCCCTGCCTTATATAGGGCGGGGCGGAGGTGCCACCTGGTGGTGTGTGTACATCTTACACTTTCGTATTAAATGACTATATAACATCACCCCCCCCCCCCCCAAAAAAAAGTCCAAAACCACTCACTCAGTTAAGGCCCTCCCCAATTTGGGACCCGAATCACACACTAACAAATGAAGACTAATGTCTCTAAATGGCCTAACACATTCACACAACAACACCTAAAATAGGGAGGACGGGTGGACTGCCGTCCTGCCCACACAGCAAGGTGGATTAGTCTGCCACCTGCTAAAGTAAATTAAAGTCCATTAATAACTAAAATTGTATGCCGTGTTCCTAAACTAAGACAGACAAAACCCAAAATAATCCCTTATATAACATTAACATTCAATATATACGGTAACATTCTCTTTTTTTTAACAACGGCACCAACACAACCGCAGAACTTCAATATATACTATTTACAAACAGTTTCTCAAGTAAGAAAACTGTCCCAGCCCCCAACCAACAGTGATCTGTGTGGCGTTTGCATGTTCTCCCCGTGTCTGCATGGGTTTACTCCGGGATTTCTCTGGTTTCCTCCCACATGCTAAAAACATGCAAGTTAGGTTAATTGGCATCAACTGGGGATTCTAACTTGTCCTTAGGTATGACTGTGAGAGTGAATGGTTGTCTGTCTCTCTGTGTTGGGCCTGTGATGGACTGGCAATCTGTCCAGGGTGTACCCTGCCTCTCGCCCAAAGATGCTGGGATAGGCTCCTGCCCCCCCACAACCCGAAAAGGATTAAGATAAGATAAGATAAGATAAGCCTTTATTAGTCCCACAACGGGGAAATTCCAGGATTAAGCGGAAGAAGACAGATGGATGGAAAACCTAACTGGCATGGGGGCCCAGGGCATCCTCTCAGTAGATGCGCCCCTGGAAGCAGCCGGTCTTTGGGGTGATAGCTGACCCTCCGGGCGCTGAAGCCGCTCCTTTTCTCCATCAGCCTCATCCCATGTCCAGCCTTGTTTCCCGGAGCCTCCTCTTGGACCCGCCAAAGCTGGTTTGCATGCCACACCAAGCCGTCAGAGAGCCTGAAGTGCATTGCATCCAGTCTGGCCACTATGCGCAGGCGCTCCCGACGCTCCTGGAGTTGTCGTCTGGCCCATCTTTGCTGTGGGCGCTCCTCACCTCAAACCTGGACCCAATCCAGGACCTTCAACGAGGCCCGGCTCGGCTTGAGGTGTTGCTGTCGAGTACACCGATCCCTTGTGCTCATACATCTTGTCCTGACCTCTCCTAATGCTGGTGTAACGTGTGCCCTCATAGCCGCAGACCCTCCATCTCCTCGCAGCCAAACTCCGGAGGCACCCGGAGCTAACCCATTGGTGCCACTCGCCGGTGCAGACGTCTTGCCGTCACGCTCGGTACTCCCCCGACCATTTCCCAAGCGCCAGCCCTGAAACCCTCCTGCACTGGCCCTGAGCAAACTTGGTCCCGCTTGACCACCATGGTGTCCGGTAGTTCTTCATCCCACACCACATCTTCATCAGATGCCAGAATCAGGGGGTTACACTGGCCACAGCCCGACCACTCCTCACCAGCGTCATCCTTGATGGCGAAACCCAGTCCGTAAAATAAATCACAGCCCATGATGTTATCACCTCATGCTGTTACGTGGAATGTGAAGTTGAGCATCGTCGCAGACTTGTATTGAACAGTCAGCTCCAAAGTCCCAACCGTGTCCAGCCTTCCACCTCCATAACCATACAGCGGCGTTGGGTTGCCTCTAACCCTGTGGTGGGGAAAAAACCTGTTCACCGTGGCCCAGTTCAGCAGCGAACCCTCCGCTCCCATGTCGATCAACAGTGGCACCTCCACGTCATCCAGGCTCACCGTGCAAAACGTGTACCTGTTCATCTCTAGGGGCACCGTGTGAATGGTTGTCTGAGGCGGGTGCAGCAATTTCTTCCATGGGCTCTCCAGTTTAACTTCACGGCACATCCTGGCAAAATGGACCAAGCAATCACATCTGTTACACCATGCTCCTCTTGCCGGGCAATCCTTAGCCTTTTTCCAGTGCATCTTAGACCCACAACCCATACAGCGGGACTTTCCCGGGGCCGACTCCTGGCTTGTAGCATTGGCTTCCATCTCCTCACCGTCCCAGCTATCTTCGCTGTCCAGGTCTGTGGCATTTGCCGCAACAAGAGGCTCTAGCAGCTGCTGTGACTATGTCCCGGTTTGCTCTAGGGCTAGCTTGTCCACGGCTTCCATTTAGAGCGCTAGTTTGACGGCTTTGGCTAACGTGAGATCATTTGGTGCTGTAAGTAGCCTAGCTCGCAGTGTGGCGCTACAGGTATGTTCTGCCAGCTGGTCATGAACCATTTCCTCCTCCAGTGCTCCGAAACGGCACTCACTAGCCAGCTGCCTTAAATCGGTGACAAACTGCCAGACGGGTTCACCTACCCGCTGATGCTGCTGCCGAAAGTGAATCCTCCGGACCATCACATTATCCGGGGTGTCGAAATGGCTAGCTAGCAGCTCCGCTACCTCCTCGCAGGTGTCCACAACACCAAGCGTTCGTAGGATTCGCTGGCCCTCTATGCTCAAGCTGTGTACCAATAGCGCCCGGGCTCTCTGCTTCCTGAGCTCCCCGAGACCCAGCGCGGCAATGTAGTTCTGAAAAGCCTTGTATCACCTAGGCCAGGGCACCAGCGGTTCTCCGGGCGCCTCGAGGAAAGGACGAATGGGGACCATGCACGTCTCCATGGTTTAATCCGACGTTGCCAATGTTATGTCTGGAATTACCTGCTGGACAGACGAGGCGAGGTGACTGGAAAAACACAGCTTTATCGAACTTTCACTCTGACAGCTACTGACAGGTTGGTGGCTAAGCTCCAGGCGAGATAAGACAGCTATAAGATGGCCGACCTGGCCTTATATAGGGTGGGGTGGAGGCACCACGTGTTGGTGTGTGTCCGGCTTACACTTTTGTATTAAATAACTATATAACACCACTTTACCTTCTGAGCCACTGCCACTCCCGCCGCTGCTGGACAAATGGATAAAAATCGTAACTAGAAAAGCACTCGGAGAGCGCAGACCTCCGCCAAGGCAGCTCAGTCCCCCATGCTGTGATCTACTCAAAAATGTAATTGCTGGACTTTGAAAAAACATCCAATATATTAATGTCTTTATTACCTCCTTCCCATCAGAACACATGTCAAACATAAACTATTGCAAATACAGGTACATCTTACAATATTTTGTATATTTTTTCCAATCACCCTGACTAGTTACTGTGGAGCTACATGTGCATATGCTCAAATAGCCCTATCTCCCAATAATAAAGAATCCTTTATAAAATTCCTGGATCCAGACGGTGATCCGGATCACTCCCAAAATCTAATCATTTCTTCCTTATCCCAGTTCGGACATTTCCTGAAAATTTCATCAAAATCTGTCCATAACTTTTTGAGTTGTGTTGGTCACAAACAGACAGACAAACAAGCAAACCCCGTCAAAAACATAACCTCCTTGGCGGAGGTAATAATCAAAGTTGAAACAAAAAGAGTTGGAATATTTCCTTTTATTTGTAAAGAATTTAAAATGTATGAAATTTTACTAGAATTTAATTAATAGAAATAAATTAAAAATGTCATATTTTAATTTTTGAGACGCACATGACTGAAAACTTTCTGTTTTAAAGTGAAATTTCTCTAGATGGGCGGAGCATTGATCACGTGACCCAACCTACTACCAGCTGGGTAAATATGGCGTCTGACTCTCGCTGTAGACGTTAAATGAAGCTCTTCTGTGTGCAGACCCCCTTCAGACTGTCGCGCCGGCTCCTCCTGTGTCGGTGCTGCGTTTTTCCGTGAAGAGAAGGCCGTGAAGAAGAGGCGGAGACGCGGTTTTCTCTGGGCGGACGCTGCTTCACCTTCCCCGCTGAGCATGAATGGTGTGATGTGCGCGCGGATGCTCTCATTGGTGCTCCATAATTGCTTTTGTTAACCAAGGTGGTCGCTTGTGTTTCTGTGAGTTGTACGTGATTTTGTTTCGGTGTCTGCGTTTTTAAAACTTTGCTCCGTGGACTAGCTCCTGCTCATTGCACACTCCCATCCGTATCTGTTTTACAGAAATCCCTTCCAGCGTGAGCCGCCGCTGGTCTGCGTGAGTGTGGGATGATGACCCGGAATGAGCCCACCCTTACGCTGACTGTTTTTTCATGATTCCCACTCCCGTTGTGTGTCTCATGTCTTGCTCGGAAACACCACTATGATAGGCTCCCCTGATGTAGTAGCTTTTACTAAAGAGGATGAGTATGGGGAAAGTAATTCGGATTCCTGGGCTCTCCCAGAGGAGTTCTCCATCCCCCTCCATCCATTGGCTGACTCCAACCCTTGGGCCAAAACCTCCTATGCCAAGTTCACTAGAGACTTCATCCTCATCTCAGAGTTTTCTGAGCAGGTGGGGCCCCAGCCTCTCCTCACCATTCCTGATGACCCCAGAGTTTATGCCACCTTCGATCTCAACTACTTCTCCCTGCGCATCATGTCGGTGGACTACCAGGCCTCCTTTGTAGGGCACCCACCTGGCAGTACCTACCCGAGGCTCAGCTTTGTGGAGGACTCACGGGTGGTCCTTGGCGATTCAAAGGAAGGGGCGTTCGCCTACGTCCATCACCTCACCCTGTATGACCTGGAGGCGAGGGGCTTTGTGCGGCCATTCTGTATGGCGTATGTGACCGCAGATGAGAAGAAAATCATGCTGCAGTTTCAAGAGTTGTCCCTTCGGTTCTCGCAGGCATCAGAGTGTCTGAAGGCCGGGAACAGGAGAGCATTTGCCAAGGAACTCCAGAGGAAGCTTCAAGACCTTGAGTGAGAATTTTACATATTTTATCCCATGCAAAGATTGTTGTACATGTGTCAAGATGCATCTAATTTAAAGGTCTCATATTGTACACTTTTAAAGCTCCCATTCACTCAAACATGGTGTATTTGTGGGTTTTAACCTTTTGAAATGATCATATGACTACAGTAAAAATATTAAAATCTCTCTTCACTTTGAAATATATTGTAACTAGGGATGCATGATAGTAGAATTTTTGTGGATAGTTTGAAAATAGTCATAACGGATACTGATATACACATATTTTTCCCACCTATTTACATCTCCTTTGTCTTACAGTGATGGTTACCTATCATATAAAGACACATTCCCCAAGGAAAATAAAACCACTACCTCAGCTTAACCCACCTTATTCCTGGGGGTGCCGCTATAGGAACGATTATGGGCGGAGCTTCCGGTTTCATCTGACCTAGTGTTAAATCAGTCAGTAAGAGTGGAATAGCAGGGGCATTTGAAACAGTGTTCTTAAAAGTTTTTCAAATTTGAATTTTATTTTATTTATTTCGGATAATACAGTACAGGTTAAAGAAACTGTATAATATAACAACAAGGTCAAATTAGACAAAGACTCCTTCTACTAAACAATTCCACGTGAGTTATCCGAAATGGGTGATGGCTGAAGCCGCAGCTTATATTCATTTTAATGTATAGTCCACATACGTGTTTTGCACTCAAGTGGCAGCTAATTTCAGCTCTTCTAGTTTTTGTATTTTTTGAATGTTTTGGCGTAGTTCTGGCACTTGCTGGTGTTCGTGGTTGTGCCATAGACTGGATAAATGGAGGCTTCTCACCATACGGTGACAGACGACATCCAAGCACGGTGTTGTGGCGTACGTCTGCTCTAAGGTAAATTTGATTATGTCCAACATATTTTAACAAAATGCAGCTGACTTTATTGCGATGGGGACGTGCTGGTCTGAATGTGCACTGCGTCATTATGAGTACAGGCAACGAGAAGTCATAGAGACGTGGACAAAATTGTTGGTAACCCTCTGTTAATGAAAGAAAAACCCACAATGGTCACAGAAACAACTTGAATCTGACAAAAGTAATAAATAAAAATTCTATGAAAATTAACCAATGAAAATCAGACAATGCTTTTGAATTGTGGTTCAACAGAATTACTTCAAAAAACAAACTCATGAAACAGGCCTGGACAAAAATGATGGTACCCCTAGAAAAGATTGAAAATAATATGACCATAGGGACATGTTCAACCAAGATGTGTCCTCTAATTAACATCACAGGTGTCTACAAACTTGTAATCAGTCGGCCCATTTAAAGGGTGACAAGTAGTCACTGTGCTGTTTGTTGACATGGTGTGTATCACACTAAACATGGACCAGAGGAAGCAAAGGAGAGAGTTGTCTCAGGAGATTAGAAAAACAAATTATAGACTAGCATGTTAAAGGTAAAGGCTATAAGACCATCACCAAGCAGCTTGATGTTCCTGTGACTACAGTTGCACATATTATTCAGAAATTTAAGATCCACAGGACTGTAGCCAACCTCCCTGGACATGGTCGCAGGAGGAGACGGATAATACGAATGGTGACAAAAGAGCCCAGAACAACCTCTAAACACATTCATGGTGAACTCCAAGGTCAAGGTACATCAGTGTCAGATCGCACCATGCGTGGTTGTTTGAGCCAAAGTGGACTTCATGGGAGACGACCAAGGAGGACACCGCTGTTGAAAACAAATCATAAAAAAGCCAGACTGGAATTTGCCAAACTGCATGTTGACAAGCCACAAAGTTTCTGGGAGAATGTCCTATGGACAGACGAGACAAAACTGGAACTTTTTGGCAAGGCACATCAGCGCTATGTTCACAGACGCAAAAATGAAGCATACCAAGAAAAGAAGACTGTCCCTACTGTGAAACATGGAGGAGGTTCTGTTATGTTCTGGGGCTGCTTTGCTGCATCTGGCACAGGGTGTCTTGAATCTGTGCAGGGTACAATGAAATCTCAAGACTATCAAAGTATTCTAGAGAGAAATGTGCTGCCCAGTGTCAGACAGCTTGGCGTCAGTCGCAGGTCATGGGTCTTGCAACAGGATAATGACCCAAAACACAGCTAAAAACACCCGAGAATGGCAAAGAGTGAAACATTGGACTATTCTAAAGTGGCCTTCTATGAGCCCTGATCTAAATCCTATTGAACATCTGTGGAAGGAGCTGAAACATGTCGTCTGGAGAAGGCACCCTTCAAACCTGAGACAACTGGAACAGTTTGCTATGAGGAGTGGGCCAAAATACCTGCTGAGAGGTGCAGAAGTCTCACTGACAGTTACAGAAATGGTTTGATTGCAGTGATTGCCTCAAAAGGTTGTGCAATAAAATATTAAGTTAAGGGTACCATCATTTTTGTCCAGGCCTGTTTCATGAGTTTGTTTTTTAAAATAATTCTATTGAACCACAATTCAAAAGCATTGTCTGATTTTCATTGGTTAATTTTCATAGAATTTTTTATTTATTACCACTTTTGTCAGATTCAAGTTATTTCTGTGACCATTGTGGGTTTTTCTTTCATTAACAGAGGGGTACCAACAGTTTTGTCCACATCTGTAAATCATGACTCTTTCTTTGTTTGGTAGCGGCAAAGTCCCGGGAAAACCCCATGAGTGCCTGGTATCATTGGAAAGCTTAGAAATCCATCCATCCATCCATCTTCTACCGCTTTTCCGGAGGTCCGGGTTGCGGAGGCAGCAGTTCAAGCAGAGAAGCCCAGACTTCCCTCTCCCCAGCCACCTGCTCCAGCTCTTCAGAGGGGATACCAAGGCGTTCCCAGACCAGCTGGGAGACATAGTCTCTCCACCGAGTCCTGGGTCTACCCCGGGGTCTCCTCCCAGTGGGACGTGCCTGAAACACCTCAAGTGGGAGGCGTCCAGGAGGCATCCTAATCAGATGCCCGTACCACCTCAACTGACTCCTTTCAATGTGGAGGAGCAGCGGTTCTACTCTGAGCCTCTCCCGGATGACTGAGCTCCTCACCCTCTCTCTGAGGGTGAGTCCAGCAATCCTACGGAGAAAGCTCATTTCAGCCGCTTGTATCCGCGATCTCGTTCTTTCGGTCATTACCCAAAGCTCGTGACCATAGGTGAGAGTAGGAACGTAGATTGACTGGTAAATCGACAGCGTTGCCTTAGAACTAAGCTCCCTTTTCACCACAACAGACCGGTACAACGTCCGCATCACTGCAGAAATCGTACTTTGTAAAAATGCCTATGTTTTTGCGGAAGACGATCAAACACGAATTTTCAACCTAGCTAAAATATAAACAAATCGTCTTTTTCTGGGTCAGTTTTTGCACAATTCCTACAATTTAAATATCATTTTGAAGGTCTTTTAATACAGAATATGGAAATAACGTTACATCAGTTTTGAAAATATCCTCAAAGTGACTCATTTTGCCAGCACGGGTCATTTGTTTACAGCGTTAGCAGCTCCGTTAGTTAGCGCCGCTGCTAAGATGCTATCTACAAGGCCACTTTTTAATGTCATCTTCCCATCCCTTCATAGTCGTGGGAAGTGGTATGATTATATTACTGTTTTAAGGTGCAAGAGGCCGTGTTCCCACATTTCTGATGCCGAAGTCATTGTTTTTGAACAAGGAAAAGTGTTCCGTTTCAGTGACAACCATATGTTCTAAACTAGTACCGCAAGTTGCTATCATAATTCACGCAAGGCATCAAGGGGCCTAGGAATAAGGTGGATATGAAAATAAATACGGTATTTATTTTTAGTAACTTGTTCAATATAACTGTAAACTTACTTCTTTGAATAGGCTTGGAGGATACTGTTTATGTGACTTTCATTAAAACAGCCACAATCAGACCTCAGAGAAGAAACATGTAAATAAATGCAATCCAGTGTTTCCCCTACCATTATACTAGGGGGGCGCGCCGCCCCTAACAGCAAACCCCCGCCCTCATGAAGGTAAAGTTAATTTTATTTTCCATATAGCGCCAGATCACAACAGAAGTAATTTAAGGTTATTTAAGTTCTGTACCTTGTTTTTTTGTTTTAAAAAAAGCCTTATGTTATTATCTTATTTACATGATGGCGTGTCAATTCTCCTCTGCTCTTTGTATTGTGAATTCTGACACACACACATGTGCACACTCCCACCAGTGGACAGAGAGTGCACTTTGGAAAATATGTTGCGTCAATCACCTGAAAAGTAGCCAAAATATATCTGCATTTCTTTAAAAATGCTTCCAGGGTGGTGAAGATGACAACACTCACTCTCCTGCAAGTAGTAGCTGGCGTTGCTCTCCTGCTCCAGGTCCAAGTGTGGCATTTTGTGTCCAGCGCCACACAAAGCAGGATACTTTTTTTTTTTTTGGAGAGGGCTGTCACAGAAAAGAGGAGCAGAGCATCACAGGGTAAAAGTTGATGCGGGACCAGAATACGGGAAGGAGATCTTTACCAAATTGTTTGAAGATGCACTCCAGCGGCTCTAAAACCATCTCAGAAACCAAAGTGTATTGCCCAAAATAGTATATTGTGGCTTTTTATACACAAAAAAACTTTCATTGCCTTAGAATGGCTTGGAAAGAACTTTCACATCTTCCACCTACTTAGGGTGGGGGCAAAAAAGTATTTAGTCAGCCACCAATTGTGCAAGTTCTCCCACTTAAAAGATGAGAGAGGTCTCCAATTTTCATCATAGGTATACCTCAACTATGAGAGACAAAATGAGGAAAAAAAAAATCCAGAAAATCACATTGAAGGATTTTTAATGAACTAATTGGTAAATTCCTCGGTAAAATAAATATTTGGTCAATAACAAAAGTTCATCTCAATACTTTGTTATATACCTTTTGTTGGCAATGACAGAGGTCAAACATTTTCTGCAAGTCTTCACAAGGTTTTCACACACTGTTGCTGGTATTTTGGCCCATTCCTCCATGCAGATCTCCTCTAGATCAGTGATGTTTTGGGGCTGTCGCTGGGCAACATGGACTTTCAACTCCCTCCAAAGATTTTCTATGGGGTTGAAATCTGGAGACTGGCTAGGCCACTCCAGGACCTTGAAATGCTTCTTACAAAGCCACTCCTTCGTTGCCCGGATGGTGTGTTTGGGATCATTGTCATGCTGAAAGACCCAGCCACGTTTCATCTTCAATACCCTTACTGATGGAAGGAGGTTTTCACTCAAAATCTCACAATACATGGCCCCATTCATTCTTTCCTTTACACGGATCAGTCGTCCTGGTCCCTTTGCAGAAAAACAGCCCTAAAGCATGATGTTTCCACCCCCATGCTTCACAATAGGTATGGTGTTCTTTCTCCTCCAAACACAAGTTGAGTTTTTACCAAAAAGTTCTATTTTGGTTTCATCTGACCATATGACATTCTCCCAGTCCTCTTCTGGATCATCCAAATACGTTCTAGCAAACTTCAGACGGGCCTGGACATGCACTGGCTTAAGCAGGGGGACACGTCTGGCACTGCAGGATTTGAGTCCCTTGCGGCGTAGTGTGTTACTGGTGGTAGCCTTTGTTACTTTGGTCCCAGCTCTCTGCAGGTCATTCACTAGGTCCCCCCGTGTGGTTCTGGGATTTTTGCTCACCGTTCTCGTGATAATTTTGACCCCATGGGGTGAGATCTTGCGTGGAGCCCAGATCGAGGGAGATTATCAGTGGTCTTGTATGGCTTCCATTTTCTAATAATTGCTCCCACAGTTGATTTCTTCACACCAAGCTGCTTACCTATTGCAGATTCAGTCTTCCCAGCCTGGTGCAGGTCTACAATTTTGTTTCTGGTGTCCTTTGACAGTTCTTTGGTCTTGGCCATAGTGGAGTTTGGAGTCTGACTGTTTGAGGTTGTGGACAGGTGTCTTTTATACTAATAACGAGTTCAAACAGGTGCCATTAATACAGGTAACGAGTGGAGGACAGAGGAGCCTCTTAAAGAAGAAGTTACAGGTCTGTGAGAGCCAGAAATCTTGCTTGTTTGTAGGTGACCAAATACTTATTTTACCGAGGAATTTACCAATTAATTCATTAAAAATCCTTCAATGTGATTTTCTGGATTTTTTTTTTTTTTTCCTCATTTTGTCTCTCATAGTTGAGGTATACCGATGATGAAAATTGGAGACCTCTCTCATCTTTTAAGTGGGAGAACTTGCACAATTGGTGGCTGACTAAATACTTTTTTGCCCCACTGTACGTATGCATGGATCTATGAAGATTCTAATTAGCTCCACCCATACTTCCGCCCACCAGTAGCTGGAAGAAGACGAGGACTCCGAGAAGGCAATCCAACTTGAGGAAGTAAGGTTTCTATATGTGAACCTGCGGAAGGATCATTCTTGGTGGAGCGGAGAGTCACTGCTCAGCTCTGCATGGAGGCTGGAGGGCTCCACACCGGTCTCTGGTTACCCACTCACCACGGATCGACTCACTGGGGGCTGGCGAGCAGTTTGCCTGAGTCTGGTGCGCCCACCAGTCAGCTTGTTCAAAGTGAAGGAGGCTGGGGAGAGCGCTCTTCCCGGCTCGCCTCACTTCAAGCTGCCCCAAGGCAAACTGCTCGCCGGCCCTCAGCCAAGCGATCTGCGGTGAATGGGTAACCAGAGACTGCTCCTTCAGGGGAAGAAGGAGGAGCTGAGGCGCACGCGCGCTTACTCCCCCCGGCTCTCCCCAGCCTCCTTTGGAGCGAGCTGGCTGTCGGGGTGCAGCAGCAGTTGGTCCCGGTGAGGGGAGTCCTCCAGCCAGGCAGCAACCCTCCACTCCACTGAGAATGAGCCTTCTGCAGGTTCACCTACGATGATACTCACCTGGCCTTTGTGCCACGCACACCAAGGCCATCTTCCCTGGCATGCAGGGTAATGCAGGCTGCAAACCCATGTCTTCTCCGGTATTTTAGCAGGGACACTAAGGTTTTTCCAAATAAAATTAATCATTGCTGTCATATTTTCATGTCTGTGGGTAAGACCTGCAAGTTAAAAGAAGAGGATTTCTTGCTCACACAGCCAAAAACTGAGCATGTATAATCTGCCATCTTTCCCAACTTGTAAAAGCTCCTGCTGCTCCTGGCTTCTTTTTCTTTCTTTTTTTTGGTCCTCGGCTCCTCCCCTGAAGCAGTGAACCCAGGTCTCTAGCCATGCCCAGTGCTTAGCATGATTGGTTATAACATTAACCAATCAGGCTAAGCAGGAATGCTTATATAGCAAGAAATGCTCTGTCCAAAGATGCCTGTTTGGGGGGGCGGAGCTTAAGTGAAACGTTAAAGCAAAAAACTAAAATATGAGACATTTCAATGAGTTCGCTCTTGATATGTCTTGTAAGTCACAAAAAACATGTTACAGACATGTTAACAATGGGGGGAAAAAATTTTTTGCCGGAGGTGTCACTTTAAACTCAAAACAATAAACTCAAAACTTTAAACTACCTAGAGGATGGATGTTGCTTACAGGTCTGAGAAGAAAACAAACATGCAAGTGCCTCACACCTACATTCTGTCTAATGGCCAGCAGATGTCATCACATGTGACAAAAAATCTTAACTCTATAGACATCTATAATAAATGGTAGGGGTGTAACGGTACATGTATTTGGATTTTTTGGTACGGCACCTTCGGTTCGGTGCAGAGGCGTACCGAGGTTCCACATGGACCGTGTTGAATAACGGACAGGAAGTGTAACTGCCTTGCGCTGTACATGTAAACAAACAGTGCAGCCCAGTGTCTGACTAGGGAACGTTATAGCTGGCCGTGCGGAGAAGCCAGAGCTTGAAGACCCTCTTCACAAGTCTCTTGTCTGGGAACACTTTGGTTTTCTGGTGAAATATGTGGACAAAGGCAAGTGAATAAGATGAAAACAGCATTAGATAATGCTTTTTGCAGTATGTTGAACTTGTTAACTCATTTGAAATGGCACCACGCGAACTTGCATTACAAAAAAACCCAAAAAACAACACAGTACAAGCGCAGCTTCCAGCAGCATTTAGACAGCCTCTCCAGGGCTTTTCAGATCGAGCCAAAGCAATAACAAATGCCATTGGTGTTTTTATAGCAGCGAATCTAAGGCCATATTCAGTTGCTGAGAACACTGGGTGTAAACACATGCTGAAGGTAACTGAGCCACGGTATGAAGTTTCTTGCTGTGCCCACTTCAGCCAGAAAATAATACCATCCTTTTAAGAAAAAGCTATATCTGTTAATGCTGCCCTTGAGGCCAGTGTTTTTCAAGGGTCCCCTGGTATGTTCAGATTTTTTGTGGTACATTATTTAACTTCTTAATTGTCCAAAAAATTGCAAATAATTTGCTGTTGTTGTACACGAGTGCCTTCAGAATCTATACACAACAATGACAAATTACTTGAAATTTTTTTTTTTGACCAATTAACAAGTGAAATTAGATAATTTTCCCACAGAAACCTGAAAATACCAGAGCACCCTGGTTAAAAACACTGCTTCAGGCAATAAGGAACTTTAATTTCCTAAAAATAAGATAAGATAAGATAAGCCTTTATTAGTCCCACAATGGGGAAATTCCAGGATTGCAACAGCATAGGGATAGCAACACTCAGAGCAACAATCAGAAGGCAAGAAAAAACAACATCTAGTAAACATATGTCCATATTACTATAAATGTATATATATATAGACACACAGTGCAGAGCATTATGGCTGGTGGATGTGCAGCAGAAAGTCTAAGCTCTCTCTCCGCGGATGCAGCGGGCCAGCTGGAAGTCTTTGGGCATGATGGTGACCCCCTTAGCGAAGAAGAGACCACCAGGTGGGTCTCGCTGGTCTCCTGCAGAGCCATGACGGCGAAGCTCAGGAAACGCAGAACGGTCTTGAAGTCCTGAGCGATCTCCCTCACCAGGTGCTGGACGGGCAGCTTACGGATGAGCAGCTCCGTGGATTTCTGGTAGCGACGGATCTCTCTCAGAGCCACGGGCCTGTGACGGCGAGGCCTCTTCACTCTGCCGGTGGCCAGAGCGCCTCTCCGAGCAGCCCTGTGGCTAGCTGTCTC
The DNA here is from genome assembly GCA_020510985.1 of Pholidichthys leucotaenia. Lineage (NCBI taxonomy): Eukaryota > Metazoa > Chordata > Actinopteri > Cichliformes > Pholidichthyidae > Pholidichthys > Pholidichthys leucotaenia. The sequence continues at coordinate 394,323,067 of CM035838.1, read as the reverse complement.
CTGGGGGGCTTCTTCCTCCAGTAGATTTTACGGGCGGTCTGCTTGGTTCTTGCCATCGCTCTTTATTATTCTGTCTTATATTTCTTTCACGCCGCCTAAACTCCAGCCCGGCACCCGCTTCGTTTTCGCTACAGCTCCCGGTATGTCGAGTTTCCCATTAGCACCGGGCGGCGGCCAAGTGCTAGCTAGCACTAGCTCCTCCCCGCTGTAACGTCTCCCGCTGCAAACCGTGGCTCCGTCCGCCGACCCGGGAGACCCCCGGGGCGATCCGTGCGTCCGTGATATATATACAGAGTGAAAGGTGTAGAAAGAAGAAGGAAGATAAAAAAAAAAAAAAAGGCTGTTGCAACAGGCAGCCGACTCGTGTGGCGCCGCCGGTCCGTCGGAACCGGAACCAGTTAATAAATAAATTAAAAATAAATAAAACCAAATAAAAGAATAATTCAGACTGTTCACACTTATATTGTTGCACTTGTCTGCATTGTTCATTTGCTAAAAAGAGAATTTATTTGTTTTATTGTATACATTTTATTTATTGGAGAATTTTCTGCTGGCAGTTTGTAAGGGGGGGGGGGTTTCGGTCAAAGCTGTTTCAGCTTATACAAAAGATAAGCAGTTTTATGTTTTGCATTTTGTTTCCTTACTGTACCGAAAATGAGCCGAACCGTGACCTTAACAACCAAGGTACGTACCGAACCATGATTTACATGGTTACAGTTACAGTTACATCCCTAGTAAATGTTGTCTGATTATTTGTACCAACACCCTGTCCTGATTTTTAGCTCATTCTGGCAAAGCCGAAAGGATCTAATGTGATGGTGCTGTGTCCGTCCATCCATCCATCTACGTTTCACTGTAATTGCTACTCCTTCTAGGCATTTGCCCCAGTTGTCACCGAATTTACACACAATGATCTTCAGGTGGGTCTGTATCCAAGTTTTGCTCAGGAAATCTGGACACTTATGTGATTTTTGGGAAAACAGCTAATCCTCCTAGACAATTGCCTCGATGCTCCTCAAAGTCATCCACAATGACCCTTAGGTGGTCTGCATCTAGGCTGTGGTGGATCAACAGTTAGGAGATCTGAGCACACTCGGGATTTCATCAGGCCAGAATGAGCTTGTCTGGTTCTTAATAGTATGTTTCGATGTCTTACTATGGGATATGCCCCTCCTGCATATACCTCAGAAGCATTTATCTCATTACGCCAGTCCTGATTGCTTGATGATTGCGTTGCCATACCTTGCAAAATCACCTCCTACAAGAAGCCTATGCTACGACCTATTCAAAAACCTCTTCTCCCTTCAGAGCATATGTCAACCTTAGGCTAGCTAGCTTAACTGGCCATAGACCGAAGCTTAATTTTTCACTCTGCTGCTGGGCGCTAGCAGCCAATTCCCACTTAACAAAGTGTCTCTCTAGTCTTCACCATACACTGGAGCTGGAAAATAATAACATAACTCCAGTGAACTCATTATTTTTCTTCACCAGCATGATTTTAGCACACCAACTAAATACCACGCTCACATGTTAGCAGACCAGCTAAGCTTTTATCTTTTGGTGTTAACACCCCAGTTAACGATGGATCCCAGTCTTGCTCACACCAGAGAGCTCAGTGACTTGGAAGCTCGTTTTTGTAATTGCAGGAATAAAATTTCGAGTAAAGACACACACCAGGTCTGCTTGTCTTGTCTTGGGCTGGAACATGCCAATTCGTAATAGAGGTACTGGGTTCATACAGACACTGCGCCCGTTTTACCCTGAAGAGTCTCTGCTGATGGTTGCCTCACTATTCGCCTTTCAAAGTGTTTGTTACAAATACAAGGTGCTGCCGTTCGGTCTCCCTCTGAGCCCACAGGTGTTTGTTTGTTGTACCAAGGTTGTTATAGCCCTGTTATGGAGACAGCGCAGCCATCTGGCAATGTACTTAGACATTGACAGACTCATCTTGGCGCCATTGGAACAGGAGACTGTAACGCACACGGTTGTTGTCATTCAGCACCTGACCGATCTGGGTTTTGTGATAAACAAAGAGAAAAGTGTGCTTTCTCCAACATGGAGAATAACCTTTCTGGGTTTGTCAATAGACTCTGTGTTGTTCACAGCCCGCCTGTCAGCGGCGAGAGTGGAATCATTCCCTGTCAGACTATTCCCCCGACAGCTGGGCCTGATGGCTTTCACAGTCCTGGTGGTTCGGCTCGGTCATCTGTATATGACTGATTTCCAGTGCTGGGTGGTTCTCCTTCAGATTGGATCCCGTGCGTCATGGCGCATGCAGGGTGCCGATGAATATGGAATACGCAATGGCACTGCGCCATTGGCGACACCCATCCTTCCTGGTACAAGGGGTGCCACTTGGCACAATCCAGATCCGTAAGGTTGTCACCACAGATGTGTGCTTGATGGGCTGGGGCAGAATACATGAGGCTCATGCTGCAAGAGGCCCCTGGAGGGGCGCCCTGCAGCAAGCGCACATACAGTGGGGAAAATAAGTATTGAACACGTCAACATTTTTCTCATTAAACATATTTCTGATGGAACCATTGACCTGAGATTTTCGCCAGATATCAGTAACAACCCAAGTAATTCATCCATACAAAGAAATCAAGACAACTGTCTTCACAAAACAAGTTATATTTATTAAAGTGGAATGACATAGGGAATAAGTATTGAACATGCTTGATGAAATTCATTTAATATATAGATGGTAATAACACCTTCCAGACGCTTCCTGTATGGAGAAACTTGGTGCAGGCATTGCTCAGGAGTGATTTTAGCCCATTCTTCCACACAAACCCTTTCAAATCTTGAAGGTTCCGTGGGTGTCTTTTATAAACTCTGATCTTCAGTTTGTTCCATAGATTTCCAATTGGATTCAGGTCAGGTGACTGACTGGGCCATTCTATCAGCTTTATTTTCCTTCTCTGGAGCCAGTTGAGTTTCCTTGGCTGTCTGTTTGGGATCATTGTCTTGCTGAAATGTCCACCCTCATTTCATCTTCAGCATCTTGGCAGATGGCAGCAAGTTCTTATCAAGGATGTCTCTGTACATTTGTCCAGGGGTGTCCAACCAGGTGCCATGGAGAGCCAAGACCCTGCAGGTTTTCTCTTCTACCCAGTCTCTTCAGCAGGTGTTTTCACTTATCAGCAATCAGTGGGAAGAAGTTCACAGAAATCTGCTGTTGAAGACACTGGTTGGAGGTAAAACCTGCAGGGTCTTGGCTCTCCATGGCACATGGTTGGACACCCCTGCATTTGTCCATTCATCTTTCCTTCAGTTATATGAAGTCTGCCTGTACCATGTGCTGAAAAACTCCCCCACACCATGGTGCTCCTACCTCCAAACTTCACTGTTGGTATGGTGTTTTTGGGCTGATATGCAGTGCCATTTCTCCTCCAAACATGCTGTGTGTTGTGGCATCCAAGAAGTTCAATTTTGGTCTCATCTGACCAGACTATATTCTCCCAGAATTTTTACTGGCTTGGCCAAATGTTGTGCAGCAAACTTTAAACGAGCTTCATCATGCTTTTTCTTCAGCAATGGAGCCTTGCGAGGTGAGCAGGCATAGAGCCCATGTCGGTTGAGTGCATTATTTATCGTTTTCTTTGAAACAGCAGTACCTGCTAACTCCAGCTCTTTCTGGAGCTCTCCATGAGTGGGCTTTAGCTCTTGGATAACTCTTCTGATAGTTCTTTTGACTCCTCTGTCAGAAATCTTGCGAGGAGCTCCTGGTCATGGCTGGTTTGTGATAAAATGATGTTCTGTCCACTTCCGAATGATGGCTCCAACAGTGCTCACTGGAACATTCAGCAGTTTAGAAATGTGCCTGTAACCAATGTCATCATTGTTTTTCAACAATAAGGTTGCGAAGGTCTAGAGAGAGCTCTTTGCGTCTACTCATCATGAGTTCTTTGTGGTGTGACAATCTGATATTCACAGACCTTTTTAAAGGCTATCAGTCAGGATTTAATCAGCTGAAATTACTTTGCACTGATGGGGGATGGAATGGCTTCATAAATTCTGATGGATTTCAGCAGGTTTCTTGGCTTTCTATGCCTTTTTGCACTTCTTTTTCTTCGTGTTCAATACTTATTCCCTGTGTCATTCCACTTTAATATACGTAACTTGTTTCATGAACACAGTTGCCTTGATTTCTTTGTATGGATTACTTGGGTTGTTACTGATATCTGGTGAAAATCTCAGGTCAGTGGCTCCATCAGAAATATGTTTAATCAGAAAAATGTTGACGTTTTCAATACCTATTTTCCTCGCTGTAAATTATCTGAAGCTTTTAGTGGTGTTTCTCACACTGAAACATTTTCTCCCGTTCTCCATGGACCTCACGTCTTACTGAGGACGGACAGTACAACCACTGTGTCTTATATCAACCATCGGGGGCACTATGGTCCAGATGGTTGCACATGTTGGGACACAGATGGATCCTGTGAAGTAGTGATCAATTCTTGTCTCTCAGAGCCACACACACATCCAAGATGTCCTGAATCACAGAGTGGACCTCCTGTCCAGGGGCGCTCCTATATTTGGGGAGTGGGGGCTCCACCAAATCATAGTGGAGCAGATTTGGATGAAGTTCAGCTGGGGGTGTAGGCAGAAGGGGCGTATCCCATAGTGAGACATCTCACTCATACTACATGAAGAACCGGGGATACAGCCGTACCTTTAAGTTTTATTTCACTTCAAGCACATCTTGACTAAACTGATAATTATTAATGATATGATTGTACAGTAGGGTCTGTTTCAGTCTATGAAGTCTTATAAAGTTGGGTATTTCTGATCACTGCCGACCTTGTGATAAGTTGGTAGTTTATGAGCATGCAGTTTTCCTTATCATCGCTTGCCCAACACATTTGATTTTAAAATGGCAACATTACCATTGCAGAAATGCTCATCATGACCTTCATACTGGCACCTGATAAAAGGGGGCTGGGAAACTTATTCTATAAAAACTAAATATGCATGAGCCTTATAATCAAGGTGCAGATGTCCAGTGTTTCTTTGCTGGTTTATTCTAATTACCTTCAAGGTTGTTTTTTTTATTTCCCTTCACACCACTGACTGAAGTTTTGTCATCCGTAGGTTCACTCACTCAGTCCTGCAGCATGAGGAGGGTCTGCAAAGAGAGGCAGGACCTCAGAGTCTGTACTCTGCTCACGCTGTGGAGAAGGCCAACGAGCTTGCAAATGTTGAAAAGAGTATTTATGAACACCGAGACCTGTTGAGACAGATTACCTCCTACCATCGCCATCCACGCCGCGATCCTCATGCCATCACTTGCCAAAAGTGCGTGAGTGAGTGTTTGATTGAATGTGAGGAGCTCTTGGAGAAATACGCCAAGCTTGCCAACACCTCTGGTTACAGTGAGAAATCAGGAAAAGGGGAGGAAGGGCGGAGCCAGTTTGGTGACGAGGGTGAAGAAGAAGCAGATGAGGAAGATGATGATGGGATTAAGCGCAAGCCATCTTACACACCACAGCTGATCAAAGCTAAGTCTGCAAAGTGTTTTGACAAACGGTTGAAGACCCTTAAAGAACTTTGTGATGAGGCTTTCTATGAGGCGACAGTGGAGCTCTTGAAGGAGTTGGAGCGGAGTTTCCGGGGGGACCTGTGTTACCTGTACACACGGCATCTGGATAAGGCACTACGTAGGAAACTGAGAGTTACCAACTTCCTCTTTGAGGAAGACCTTGGTGGTGGTGATGATGAAGATGAACTGGAACAATTAAGACCTTTCTGTGCTGTGAACCATGCTATAAATAATAGTGTACACTTAAATCCCCCTCCTATTGTGCTCGGACCAGAACTTCTTGAGGTAGAACATCCAGATCCTCTAGACCCCAGCTCTGAGACCAGTGTTACTCAGGAGAGTGAGCTTGGAATTGGGGACAGCCATCTGGAGTCCTCCCCCTCAGATCAGACTTTAGAGACCCAGGAGAGCTCAGAGGAGACCAAAGGAAGCTTTAGCAGTGATAGGAGCGGAGCGGGCCAAGCAGAGAAGCAGCAGAGTCTGGCTAGTACAAAGTCAGAAGCTCCTGATTCTGACTTGACTCCTGATCATAACACTGACCTTGAGAGGGAGAGTAGCAGTGAAGAGATGGAGACCACTGCAGGAGAAGATGAAGGTGATCAGACTCCCGTGTCTTTGCTGGAAGTGGTTTCTGAGCTGGAGGCCAGTGGGGAGGTGTGTCAGGAAAGACAAGGATCTGAACTTCTGGTTCCAATAGACACAGCATGCTGTATGGCCCAGGAGAGTTTCCTTTATGATGCTTCTGCCCCGGATGTGGCTCTCTCTCCACCCTCTCAAATGCTGGTGGTCAACCAGGAGCCCCAGGCCCTTCTGCCCTTGCAGGATGACTACACCGTGGGTTCTCCATGCTCAGAAAACCCTGCATCAGGCCTGGAGCTGCATGTGGGCCACACAGGAGACGCAGTTTCCCACACCTCAGCGGATGATGGGTCAGACTACGCCATGAATGTCTCCACAGGGTCTGATCAGACTGCCTCGCCCCTTGGCTACGGAGGATTGGTGACCCTCCATCAGAGGAAGAAAGCCGGGCAAGGAGCTTTGAGATTTGTGCGACAGTACCCCTTTGCCATGCCAGCTCTGTGGTGCTTGCTGAGCGGCAGAACATTAGTGGTGCTCGGGGCGGATGAGGGGATGGTCCGCCGGCTGGTGGCTGCTCTGGCTCTATTTGTACCCGATCCTGGGAAGTGTGCAGAGAGAGTTCAAGCTTGGCTGTCGTCTCCCTTCACACTCACTGACCTGCAAAGGTGGAAACTCATTGGACTGCAAAGGTATGGAGAGGGGGAAAAACATTTTGTGTAATTTTGTGTAACAAACAGCGGACGCATGATGTCATTAGGACAGATGCTCTAAAGCAGTGAGTGTTCTGCTCACAAAGAGGTAATCAAATCAAAGTGAAATGAAGGATGGTGTATTCTACATTTTTAGTCTGAATCACAGCTTACTCTATTACTCATCCAGTGTGACTCAGCCCTTAATGACTCATGCAACAAACTGTACAGCTAATCAACCTTCAGCTACACATCTGTCCCTGAACCTCCCTTTGATTTCTACTCATCTTTCTTCGAGTACCATGGGCTGACAATTTTGCAAAGTATTTAAATATTTTACAGGTAGCTTGATGTAATCAAGGCCATCCTATTTCACCTCTGTGATGAGTCACTAGATACCCATCAACGTATTCAGATTCCCTTGAAAGGTGCAGTGCTGCAAGTGTTGAGGCAAGGTGATGATATCTGCTATTTTATCAAGTATGATAGTTCCAGACATACAAGTGTGTAACAGCAAAAAATAAGCAGAATTCTTAAGCACTGAGCAGCATTTCTATCAGTTTGAGTTTGACGCAGCCTGCCAGAAGTAGTGGTGATCAGCAAGATTCATGTAACATTTATTTATTAGCATTTGTGAGGCTCAAGCATAATTCACTTTACCATATACTCTTTAATGTAATGTTCACACTTGTTTGACACAGTGTCTTTAGTCATGACGGCCCATTGTTGCCCACTAAATGTTACACCTACACAGCAATCTAAGATCAGATATTAAATAAGTCCAATAATTTTAACAACACTGTTAACTTTATAAGTATAATAAATTAATTAACAATCCCAAGATTTTCTCATCTCAATCGCTACAATACATTGGGGAATTTTACTGAGTAGATTTATTGCTGCATACTTTTTTATTATATTTAGTATATATTTAAAGAAATAACTTTGTCATTTTGCATTACTTTTGATTTGACTGATTTGCTTTGCGTGCATTTCAAGTTTTTCCTCTCATTGATTCTTACTTATAAAAAGCACATAGAAATTGGTGCACATAAAGTTGTGGAAATGATCATACGACAAGTTGCATGTGGTGTTTTGAAACTGTGCGTCTCTGGCGAATCTCATCATACGGACAATTTTTTTTTATCTGTCCTGTCCATCAGCTTGACAAGCAGAAAAGATACCTACTTGCTTTATTGCGCCCAACAGATTTACTTTGCCAAAAGGAGCTCTGCTCATATTTAATATATACTGTTTATAAATAGTATTTATAGAATCCTCTTGCACTGTGATGGACTGGTGATCTGTCCAGGGTGTACCCTGCCTCTCACCCAAAGATGCTGGTATAGGCTCCAGCTCTCCATGACCCAAAAAGGATTAAGTGGCAGAAGATGAATGAATGAATGACTCCTCTTGCTCCATAATAACTTTAATACTTTATTTATATTGTCTTATGGTGGACCTGACAGAGAGGAATGGAGGAGGGAATTGAAGGGATATGAAGTGGTCAGAAGAGGTGGGGGTGACGGAGTGAGGGGGAAGAGAAAGAGAGAAAACACAAGAAACAGTTGCTGCTTCTGAGAAGATCAAGACACGGGCCCGATATCTGCATTTGAAAGAGAACAGATAGACGTGTGTGGGTATGAGCGAGAGAGATGGTGTGTGTGCACATTTTGCGAGGGAGCATACAAAAAAAGGGGGATAAGGGTAAGGACCTGTACTTGTATAGTGCTTTTCTAGTCTCAAAGACCACTCAAAGCGCTTCACTAGCACTAACCCTCTACTCTAAGGGCCTATAGGAGACAGATATCTAGGGACAACTTAGAACAACCAGTTAACCTAACATGCATATCTTTGGATTGTGGGAGGAAACCGGAGCCCCCGGAGTAAACCCACGCAGCACAGGGAGAACATGCAAACTCCACACAGAAAGGTTCCTACCCCTGCCAGTCTGGGGATTCGAACCTGGAACCTGGAACCTTCTAGCTGTAAGGCAACAGTGCTAACCACTGCATCACCGTGTTGCCCCCCCCCCCCAAAAAAAAAACAGGGTAGCAGGCCATGAGGCTACTAAAACCCAGGACAGCCAGGCACCTGCCACAGGAGGAAGGGCATTGAGTGACCGGGCAGCCAGGCGACCAAGGCCAGTGCACTGCCGCCCTGGGTGTTTGAACTTTTAAGAGTTACGATAATTAGGCAAGTTACCTTAAAGACACACTGGTGGATATAAAGGCCCTATTAAAACAAATCTACATTATCTAAAATGGTATTTTATGCCAAGGTTCCAAGGTTGTCATAGCCAGGAGCGGCACTGGGGTTAAGCTCCCAGTGCTCATAAAATGCTCCTTATGGAGTGCGTCTCGAAAAGCCTCTGACAACTAAGTCCAACTCCTAGCCTGCCCTTGTGGTTTAGTCTCTAAGCCCGGCGGAACTGCTTTTACTAATAGGAGAAGGGGCGAGGGCGGATCTCTGGCGCCTTAAAACCAGATGCTTCGGGTAGATGGTGGCTCGTCAACCTGGGAAGGTAGCCCATCTAGGGGAAGGTAAACCCTGATTTCAAACCTCCACTGCCTTGCGGCACACCCGGTCACGGGAAAGGCTTCGGGAGTCAACCCTGAGGAAAAATCCGGAGTCTGAGTCCCTAAGGCAGTTCTCTGTTGTGCTCAACATCGTTCTGGCAGCTCCTGCAATGGTGCTGGTGCCAAACTGTAGCAGCCCTGCTGTTCCTTTGGATTCATCAGTGACGTGGAGAGGGGGGACATGCTGCATGGGCAACATCTTGTCCTCCATATCTTCCTGCCCAGGCTTGAATCCTACCAACGCCCAACGCTAGAAGGTAGAACACCGGATCACTGGAGAGGACACTCCAGCTTCGCCTTTGGCGTAGACAAAACACGGGGAATGACAGTTACCGGTTATAAGCCACCGCTCAATTGGCGTAGAGCGCTGCGCCAGGGGTTGTTCCCGACGGTGGGAGGGATCATCGGATCTCACTGGACAGCTACCGCCCGCCTCAAGCTGGGCAGCCCCCAGCCAATAAGGTGTTGTCCCGCCACAGCTTGCTTTCCTCATTGGGTGCATGAGGATGAGGAGAAGTCCGAACAGCAGGCTGAGAACCTTCGCACCAGGCAAGACAAAAAAACAAGAGAGACCAACTCTAAAACTGGGAACTTGGTACGTCCGCACTATGATGACAGGACTCGCTGCTAACCTCAAGGACATCAACGACACCAGGAAGACTGCCATCATCAATAATGAGCTGAAGAGACTGGAAGTGGATATCGCCACTCTCCAGGAAACGCGGTTGGCTGATGCAGGCACACTGAGAGAGAAGGACTACACGTTCTACTGGCAGGGAAAGGGCAGCGACGAACACAGGGAACACGGAGTGGGCTTCGCAGTGAAGAACACCTTGCTGAAGATGGTGGAACCGGGCAGCAATGGCTCTGCACGACTCCTCACCCTCCGCCTTAACACCACTCAAGGCCCAGTCACCCTCGTCAGTGTGTATGCCCCAACACTGACAGCCACACCAGAGGCAAAAGACGAGTTCTACGAGAATCTCGCAACAACTGTCAGGATCATCCCCAACTGTGAACAACTCATTCTCCTTGGAGACTTCAATGCCAGAGTGGGTGCTGACCATGACTCCTGGCCCTCCTGTCTTGGACCATTTGGCGTGGGCAGAATGAACGACAACGGACAGCGGCTGCTCGAGTTCTGCACATATCACAATCTGTGCATCACAAACTCGTTCTTCAAGACCAAGCCCCAACACAAGGTTTCCTGGCAACATCCGCGCTCAAAGCACTGGCACCAGCTGGACTTGATCCTGACCAGGCTCACCTCACTGAAGAACGTGCTAATCACCCGTTCATTCCAGAGTGCAGATTGACACAGACCATTCATTGGTGTGTTGCAAGGTCAAGCTGCAGCTGAAGAAATTCCATCGTGCTAGACAGCCTGGAAAGGCACGGATTGACACCAGCAAGATGGCCCAACCAGAACTTGTTGAGCAGTTTGCCTCCACCTTTAAGAAGGAACTTGGTGTACCACAAGAAGGAGAATCTGCAAAGCAGAAGTGGGAAGAGCTGCGAAACGCCATCCACCGCACAGCCTTGGCTACCTTTTGGAGGAAGACCTCGAAGTCACAGGACTGGTTTGATGCCAAGTTGACCGAGATGACCCCCGTCATTGAAGCCAAGCGCTCAGCACTTGCTGAGTACAAGAAGTACCCAAACGAGAAGAATCTCCAGATTCTCAGGGCTGCGAGAAGAAAAGTTCAGCAGACTGCTCGGCGCTGTGCCAACGAATACTGGACTCAGCTCAGCCAAGACATTCAAACCGCTGCCATAACAGGGAACATCCGTGGTATGTACGATGGCATCAAGAAAGCACTTGGTCCGGCTCAGAGCAAGACGGCCCCCCTCAAATCCTCCACTGGGGAGATGATCACAGAAAAGAACAAGCAGATGGAGAGATGGGTGGAACACTACTCCGACCTCTACTCCAGACAGAACACCGTGACACCGTCAGCCCTTGATGCCATCGACTGCCTGCCATTCATGGACGAACTTGACGCCGAGCCAACCATCGACGAATTCAGCAAGGCCATTGATAGCTTGGCCGCTGGCAAGGCACCCAGCAACGACGGCATACCCCCCGACCTGATCAAGCACTGCAAGACCGCCCTACTGCTGCCATTGCATGACGTCCTCTGCCAGTGCTGGAAGGAAGGTGCCGTACCACAGGACATGAGGGACGCCAAGATCATCACCCTCTACAAAAACAAAGGGGAGAGAAGCGACTGCAACAACTACAGGGGCATCTCCCTCCTCAGCGTTGTTGGCAAAGTCTACGCACGAGTTGTTCTCATTCGTCTACAGAAGCTTGCCGAACGAGTCTACCCCGAGTCTCAGTGTGGCTTCCGCGCTGAGCGATTGACGGTAGACATGATATTCTCCATCTGCCAACTCCAGGAGAAATGCAGAGAACAGAACATGCCCCTGTACGTCACCTTCATCGACCTCACCAAAGTGTTCGATCTGGTCAGCAGAGAGGGCCTTTTCAAGATCCTGCCAAAGATAGGATGCCCACCAAAGTTGCAAAGCCTCATCGAATCATTTCACACCAACATGCAGGGGATAGTGCAGCACGACGGCAACGTCTCAGAGCCATTCAACATACGCAGCGGAGTGAAACAGGGCTGTGTACTTGTGCCAACCCTCTTTGGGATTTTCTTTGCTATGCTCCTGAGGCATGCCTTCAGCACAGCAACAGAGGGAATCTACCTGCACACAAGATCTGACGGCAGGCTTTTCAACCTCGCCCGCCTGAAAGCCAGAACCAAAGTACGTGAGGCTCTGATCAGAGACATGCTGTTTGCAGACGACGCTGCAGTCGCAACCCACACACAGCAGGAGCTTCACACCCTGATGGACCGCTTCTCCCAGGCATGCAAGGACTTCGGGCTTACCATCAGCCTGAAGAAGACTAATGTCTTGGCACAAGGCACGGAAGCACCACCAACCATCACCATCGACGACTACGAGCTGGAGGTCGTGAATCAGTTCACGTACCTGGGGTCCATGATCAGCAACAACCTCTCCCTTGATACAGAGATCGACAAGAGGATTGGAAAATCAGCCTTCACACTCGCTCGCCTCACCACACGAGTGTGGGAGAATCCCAAACTCTCTGTCAAGACGAAGATGGCAGTGTACAATGCCTGCATCATCAGCACACTGCTCTATGGGAGTGAGACGTGGACAACATACGCCTGGCAGGAAAAGAGACTGAACTCCTTCCACTTGCGCTGCATTCGCCACATCCTGGACATATCCTGGCAGGACAAAGTGCCCAACACAGAAGTTCTGTCCCGCGCCGGCCTTCCCTCCATGTTCACTCTACCCAGGCAGCGCAGGCTCCGCTGGCTAGGCCACGTTCACCGTATGGAGGATGGCAGAATCCCCAAAGACGTCCTCTACGGAGAACTGGCGACTGGCAGGAGAGACGTTGGCCGCCCACAGCTGCGCTTTAGAGACGTCTGCAAGAGAGACATGAAGGCCCTGGAGATCAATACAGAGCGCTAGGAGGACCTTGCAACGGACCGCTCCAAATGGAGAGGCACCCTGACCAGACAGCTCAAGGCGGGTGAAGAGAGACTGACTGCTGCAGCAGATGAAAAAAGGACCCGCAGGAAGAGCCGCCACAGACCCAGCAGCACGGAGACCACCCACAAGTGCGACCTGTGTGACAGGGACTGCCATTCGCGCATCGGCCTGTTCAGCCACAGGCGGTGCTGTTCCAGCAGAGTAGATGTTTAGGATTCTCTTCCATGGTCATCATAGACCGACGGAGGCCGACGATTTTATGCCCTTTTTTTTCTACAAAAAAAACTTTTCATTGTCTTGCAGTTTCATGTCAAAATCTTTTCACCACCCCCCCCCCAAAAAAAAAAAAAATAAATTGCCAGAATGAATAATAGTAGGTAGCACTATTATCACTATTATTACCCTGCCTCTCGCCCAAAGATGCTGGGATAGGCTCCAGCCCCCTCCCCCCCCCGTGACCCGAAAAGGATTAAGCGGAAGAAGATGGATGGCTGGATTATTATTAGCACATTATCAGAATAAATCCTGTGATAACAAGACTTACCGGTTGAAGGACATGCCCAGTTGTATGCATGGTGGCCCAGGATAATGACTGAAACTGCATCGTCCTTAAAACCAGTTTAATGGTAAAACCCATCTTAAGCTGGGTCAAGTTTTCAAAGCAGTTTGTTAAAAAATGCGAACTAGCCTGGAAGATAATGTCAGTTAGGCCAGAGAGTCCTGATTGGCGCCACACTACCCACATGCCACCACCATGATGGTTACATCACCAAAAATGTTCATCTCAGCTCACTTTTTTTTTGCAGGGGGCAGGGCTTAAGTGAAACTTTACAGCAAAGAAACATATGAGACATTTGAGCGATTTCGCTCTTGATATGGCTTGTAAGTCATAAACATGTTACAGACATGTTAACAAGAAAAAAAATCTTGATTTTTGGCAGTGTCACTTTAAGTACAGTGGGGCAAAAAAGTATTTAGTCAGCCACCAATTGTGCAAGTTCTCCCACTTAAAAGATGAGAGAGGTCTCCAATTTTCATCATAGGTATACCTCAACTATGAGAGACAAAATGAGAAAAAAAAAAATCCAGAAAATCACATTGTCTGATTTTTAAAGAATTTATTTGCAAATTATGGTGGAAAGTAAGTATTTGGTCACCTACAAACAAGCAAGATTTCTGGCTCTCACAGACCTGTAACTTCTTCTTTAAGAGGCTCCTCTGTCCTCCACTTGTTACCTGTATTAATGGCACCTGTTTGAACTCATTATCAGTATAAAAGACACCTGTCCACAACCTCAAACAGTCAGACTCCAAACTCCACTATGGCTAAAACCAAAGAGCTGTCAAAGGACACCAGAAACAAAATTGTAGACCTGCACCAGGCTGGGAAGACTGAATCTGCAATAGGTAAGCAGCTTGGTGTGAAGAAATCAACTGTGGGAGCAATTATTAGAAAATGGAAGACATACAAGACCACTGATAATCTCCCTCGATCTGGGGCTCCACACAAGATCCCAGTCCGTGGGGTCAAAATGATCACGAGAACGGTGAGCAAAAATCCCAGAACCACACGGGGGGACCTAGTGAATGACCTGCAGAGAGCTGGGACCAAAGTAACAAAAGCTACCACCAGTAACACATTACGGCGCCAGGGACTCAAATCCTGCAGAGCCAGACGTGTCCCCCTGCTTAAGCCAGTACATGTGCAAGGCCCGTCTGAAGTTTGCTAGAGAGCATTTGGATGATCCAGAAGAGGATTGGGAGAATGTCATATGGTCAGATGAAACCAAAATAGAACTTTTTGGTAAAAACTCAACTTGTCGTGTTTGGAGGAGAAAGAACCACCATACCTACTGTGAATCATGGGGGTGAAAACATTATACTTTGGGGCTGTTTTTCTGCAAAGGGACCAGGACGACTGATCCGTGTAAAGGAAAGAATGAATGGGGCCGTGTATCGTGAGATTTTGAGTGAAAACCTCCTTCCATCAGTAAGGGCATTGAAGATGAAACGTGGCTGGGTCTTTCAGCATGACAATGATCCCAAACACACCGCCCGGGCAACAAAGGAGTGGCTTTGTAAGAAGCATTTCAAGGTCCTGGAGTGGTCTAGCCAGTCTCCAGATCTCAACCCCATAGAAAATCTTTGGAGGGAGTTGAAAGTCCGTGTTGCCCAGCGACAGCCCCAAAACATCACTGCGCTAGAGGAGATCTGCATGGAGGAATGGGCCAAAATACCAGCAACAGTGTGTGAAAACCTTGTGAAGACTTACAGAAAACATTTGACCTCTGCCATTGCCAACAAAGGGTATATAGCAAAGTATTGAGATGAACTTTTGTTATTGACCAAATACTTATTTTCCACCATAATTTGCAAATAAATTCTTTAAAAATCAGACAATGTGATTTTTCTGGATTTTTTTTTTTTTCTCATTTTGTCTCTCATAGTTGAGGTATACCTATGATGAAAATTGGAGACCTCTCTCATCTTTCAAGTGGGAGAACTTGCACAATCAGTGGCTGGCTAAATACTTTTTTGCCCCACTGTAGAAGCACCAACTTCCTCTTTGACCATTTCAAAATAAAATTAAAACTGGTAGTTTTGCAGAGAAATCAACTCCCTCTTTATAATGAACTGAAAAAGAATATAACAAGTTGCTATCGTAATTTTTTTTCCTTCGTACATTCATGATTATCAAGAGTTTTATGTTGCTGTAGTTGTATTTTAGGGTTAAAGGTGTGAAAAGTTGCTTAAAAATACTTCATTTTCAGTATTTTCTCATTGTAAATTTAGCGGTTAATATTAACTATAGAAAATGCGCAGTTGATTAGTTAAAAAACACAATTAGTTTTTCAACATAAGAATGTAATACTTGCATTTTAGCGGTGCAGGGTGAAGTGCTGCCCGGTCACAGCCTGCAGGTGTGTGCTCTGCGCACTGGCTCACGTGGCTGCAGAGACTGGCACCAGCAATGTTGTGCAGAACTGCAGAGGCCAAAACGTTCCCACGCTTTCTCTGGTGCGTCCAGCAGAATTCCCTGAAGCTGCTTATCCACAGTCAGCAGTTGCAGATCATAATCAGATGTCTGCGTTTGTCTCTTACATACACCACAATGTTGAGATGCATTTCTCCGGTTTTCTTTATTCTTTCAAATATCCAGTTCAAAATTAACACTGACCTGACATTTGACTTTGGCAAGCTTAGAATTAGCCTATTTTTAATTTGGCATGGCTCTTCATATTAATGCTGAGGAAAGCATTTCTTCATGTTACATTCATGTTTTGAGTGTTTTTAGTTCCTATTTTTTGCATGTAAAGCCAGTTTCTCATTAAGCACGTGCCCCTGCATATGGAAAACAGCAGCAGTGCATATGTTTCAGCTCCTGGTCCTCTGCTAGTTCTAATCTGTTGCAGTATTGTTCAGATGACTTTCCAGTCAGTAAGGTGTCCCGATGTACTAAATCTTGAAAAATATGAGAGAAAATGGTCATTAATCTCTGGTGTCTGCTGCCTTTCTCAGAATTGCGACTCCTGTGGGCTCCAATATGCTCTACTCACTGTCCCGCTACAGCCGCTACATTGCCATCCTGGATGTGGACCAGAAGACCCTGCGCTGCCCCCCTTACCGCGGTCAGCTCCTTTCCAACGTAGCCGACCACCGCACCTACATCCGCCGTGGCTCCACCTACTTTCTTCACGTCCAGAGCACGCTCTGTCACCTGGCAGCCAAGGCCTTCCTCTTTACCTTCACCCACCATCTCCACCTGCCCGTCAGCTCCACAGAGGGGCCCGAGGTTGTGGAGGCCCGACGGCAGGGTTTCCTGCAGGAACAGCTGGGGCTGGGCGAGGACGACAGCCAGATAGTGCTCTACCTCAGCCAGCTCGTCACTCGGCACTACCTACGGCCCTCCTCCATGGCAGGACCACCTTGTTTTAGGTTTAACTACACCACCAGCGTTTTATACAAAATCTAACATTATTTAGGGAGGACTGTTGCATTATAGCAGAAATCACCACTTTTAATGGACCAAACAAATGTGATTTTAATAAGATCCAAGGTCAGTTTATTTTCGAGTTAAACTTGCTGGACTGGTTATTTTTTTCCACCTGTGTTTAAAAATGTTATCTGCTTTGCTGTCATTTTCCTCTGCTCACGCTCTTTCCACACTCTGGTTTCGGGATAAGAGTAAGTTGCGAGTGGCGTTGAGCGGGGCTACTTGCCCTTATTTGACAGCAGATGAAGGAGATGTAGTTACTGTCCACTGAGCCAATCTTGTGTAGTTGCTTCATAAAATTAGTAATTAAAAAAAACCAAAAACAGTTGAAATACACAATTCGAACGCGTCTCCAGTCCCATGTGGCAGTTTGGTCGCCCAAACTCGGCCATCTCTCTTGTAACCCTTCCAGGCACTTCTCAGTTTGTCAGCGAAGATTCCATGCGTGTTAAATGTGAACATGTTTTTCTGAAAGTACAGTAACAGACTTGCATGCTGACATTTTCCCCACATCCAGAGCAGCGGGGTTGCTCAGCAGTCCTCATCGGCACCACACAGGCTCGTTGCAGCTGGTTTTGTGACATGCCTCTCTCTTCACTGCTGAATGTTCAAAGGCCAAATCCTTTTTGAAGTCTGCCATCTTTTTTTTTTTTGTAATCATTTTGCTCCCCACAACCTCACTTCTAAGTTTTTGTGAGAGAATGTGAAAAATCATTCCTGCAGCATCTAACGACTGTCTGCTTAGAGTCTTGGCTGTTGGATTTTAAGAGCATTTAGGAAGCATTCCCAAAGGCTGCTTTTCATCTTTGATGCATGAGGAAGCATGTCTGCCGTTTGACTGTAAAATGACGGAGGCATGTGCTGTGTTTTGCAAAGTTTGATTTTTCTAGTGGTCTGGACCATCAGCAGCTAGAGATTTTAGCACTGATTTCAGATCAGAATGAAGCCTTGCGACACGTACCCTTACAGTGAAACTAGTGGAGTCGCCATGCTGCTGGCCATTAGAATGAATGCATGTCAAAGGTGCTTTGGCTTTGACTTCGCTTTTCAAACCCAAAAGCTGCTTCCATCTTGTAAATGCAGTCCGTCAGTCATCACATATGCGTAACTCTGCGTCATCAAGTCACGCTGATAGTCACTGCTGCCGTGCATTTTCCACACATATTGGTCAGGAAGATTTTAAACCCACGTAACGTAAATGTATTGAGCTCCACTGTTGTCTTAAAGTTGCGTGGGACTGTTGTGTCTGCATGAGAACGTCTTGTGCCTGAGTGATCAGTGTATTTATAACGTTTCAGTTTTGTTATATTATAAACTGACTTGGATCAAATGGTGGACAGTCTGAAGTGTACCTGTCCTCTTTAGTTTGGACTGCAGTAGCGTTGCATGAGTCATTTGTCCTCGGCGCAGCTCCTCGCCTCGTTCTGGGTCCCAATCGAACGGTTTGAGCGCTCGCCTCTTAAGGGCTCAGTCGTGTTTTCCACTGGTGATGGTTCATAAAGAGAGAGTTTAAACTGCAGAGGTGGGGTGCTGCCCTTTTGGACAAACACGTTCACGTCATGGGTGTTCTTAGCCGCCCAAAAGGCTGTGGCTGGAACTTTTGTGTGTTGCACTATCACATTTATTTCCTGCTTTCACTCACTGGTTAGGCACAGCCATCAGAAATGAGTTAAGACACCAAAATCCACTTGGTGGTACACAAAAGCAACGCTGCATGTTGAGTGATTTTTAATTAATGGAACATTTTTAATAGGTTGTATATACATTGGCATCATTATTTAAAACTTATTCCTTGTTACCTCTAAGCATTCACTATTGTACCAGTATATTGCTGACAAAAAGGAAACTAATACTTTATGGAATAGTTTTCTGGTGCCATCGTGAGCCTGTATTTAATTTTCCCGAGAGGTATGACCATCAAATCTGTTTCTCACCTTATATTTGTTGGAGTAAAAACTCAGATTTTCATGATTGTGATTTGCAAATTTGGAGTTTCTGTTAGGAACAATTACTAAGAGGACACGTCTCCCCATCACCTTCAACTCTACATGTGCAGTCATTCTAACTCTGTGGCGTCGGTGATGGAGCTGTGATTGTGTATTTAGGATGGTAACCGTAACTGTGATTGCATGGTCAGATTTTTAATGTGAACGCTCAGAAAATGTGTTATTATGCCTTTTTTTTTTTTTTTTTTTACTATGAGCAAGACTTTTAGTTCTCAACGCTATCATATTTTTTTATTTTCAGTGAACGTATTATTTCAGTTTTGGCTTAGTAATATTTCCTTTGCTGTATTACTCTTTTTTTTTTTTTGCTTAGCTGTTACAGACCTTTTTCAACATTTCCTGTCTTGCTAATGCAAAAAGATGAATGTAATCTGAATAAGCCATACCACAGTGTGCTGAACATGTTGTCACTAGTGTCCTTATGTTGCCATATCATGTCTGACCATGTGGGAGTGCTCTGCCTGTATGGTGCGTTTGGTTTTTTTGTTTGCCAGTACTTTTAATAAAGCACACTATGAATGTCTTTAATTCTTTTGTCATGTTGTAAGTCATATATTAAAGCATTTTTCAGATCATACTGTTGACAGTGTGATGCTGTAAGTGGAGACCAGAGCAGCCTGCGGTCCAGATCGGATTCACCGACAGAGCCGTGTCTGCATGAGAAGCTTCAGTAGTGGAAGCTGTGTGAGTGTTTGAGGTGTCATGAATAATAAATGCTCATGTGTGAATGCATCTGTCTGGCCTGCTGTAGCGGCAGAGGGAAAGGTGGTGGACTCATGAAATAAAACAATTTTGTAGCAAAAGAGTGATGAGCCATCTTGCTAAGCGTGTGCAGGCAGCTCGGCGTGCATATTCTTATGTTGGCTTTGGTGATTGATATTAAAGCTGAACTTGTATTAGGGGGAGTCCAATGATGTGCCATGGAGGGCCAAGACCCTGCAGGCTTTCTTCCAACCACTTCAGCAGGTGATTTCGCTGAATTCCTTCCCCCAATTGCTGATCAGTGATAACTGCTACTTTAGTAGCTGGCCTGAAAAAAAGCCTGCAGTGGCTTGGCCCTCCATGGCACGTGATTGTTGGGCATCCCTGTTGGAAGAGAGATTTCTCAGGAGGAAGAGAAGCTTCTTGTACCTGTACATCTGAAAAAAAATGAATATTGAGTTAAACTTTCATATTTTCTAAATTCACAAATAATGAGGTACAGTTAGGCCCAAAAATATTTGGACAGTGACACAAATTTTGTTATTTTAGCTGTTTACGAAAACATATTCAAGATACAATTATATAATCAATATGGGCTTAAAGTGCAGACTCTCAGCTGTAATTTGAGAGTATTCACATCCAAATTGGAGCAAGGGTTTAGGAAATACAGCTCGTTAATATGTAGCCACCTCTTTTTCAAGGGACCAAAAGTAATTGGACAATTGACTCAGAAGGCTGCAAAAAAAATAACAAGGTTGCATGGGCTCTTCCCTCGTTAACCTGTCATCAATTAAGCAGTTAAAAGGTCTGGAGTTGATTCCAGGTTTGGCGTTTGCATTTGGAAGCTGTTGCTGTGAACACACAACATGCAGTCAAAGGAGCTCTCAATGGAGGTGAAACAGACCATCCTGAGGCTGAAAAAAAAGAAGAAATCCATCAGAGAGATAGCAGAACTGTTAAGAGTGGCCAAATCAACAGTTTGGTACATTCTGAGAGAGAAAGAGTGCACTGGTGAGCTTGGGAACTCAAAAAGGCCTGGACGTGCACGGAAGACAACAGTGGTGAATGATCACAGAATCCTTTCCATGGTGAAGAACAACCCTTCACAACATCCACTCAAGTGAAGAACACTCTCCAGGAAGTAAGTGTATCAGTATCTAAGTCCACCATAAAGAGAAGACTTCATGAGAGTAAATACAAAGGATTCACTACAAGGTGCAAACCATGAATCAGCCTCAAAAACAGAAAGGCCAGAATTGACTTTGCCAAAAAACACCTGAAGAAGCCAGCCCAGTTCTGGAACAGCATTCTTTGGACAGATGAGACTAAGATCAACCTGTACCAGAATGATGGGAAGAAGAAAGTTTGGAGAAGAATTGGAACAGCTCATGATCCAAAGCACTACATCTTCTGTAAAACATGGTGGAGGCAGTGTGATGGCATGGGCATGCATGGCTTCCAATGGCACTGGGTCACTTGTTTTTATTGATGATGTGACAAAAGACAGAAGCAGCCGGATGAATTCTGAAGTGTATAGGGATATACTTTCTGCTCAGATTCAGCCAAATGCAGCAAAGCTGATTGGATGGTGTTGTGTTCGTGTTCATTGAGGAGAGAAGAGACTTGCAGTTGAACCAACGTAACTTTATTTTTTAGCGGCAGCTCACACAGACACTTTCACATCGGCTCCCATGTTGGCCCTTTCTTATTCTACTCAGTGCATCATTCCAACAAGCGGTAACAAGGTAGCAGCGACGCCTAGTGGTAAACACTGATCATTACATCCCCCTTTCTTTGAGGTGAATAAACATTAATAAACATTGATGCAAAACAGTGTATATGTATTCAGTATGAATGGACTAATACAAAACACAAATTTCAGTTCTCCCTGAATCAACATGCCCAAAGAAATTAACATCTGTTACATTTTTCTTATTCTTTGCTTTTTTTTTTTTTTTTTTTTTTTTTTTTTTTTATAAGTCCAACCTATCTGGTTTCTTTATTTCTCGTTTTGATCTTCTCGGTTCATCTTTGTCAGGTGGAACATTTGCTTCACAGTTCATAAGAGGTGTGGTTGTGGGAGATTCTGGGTGAGCATTATTGGGCCCACCAGGTGCTTGTGGAGTCTTGAGGAGACTGCGGCGATTGCGCCTGAGCACCTGTCCATCCTCGGTTCTCACTGTGAATGATCTTGGAGCAACTTCCTGTAATACAACTCCTTTAGTGTTCCAGCCAGATGCATCCTCGATCCTAACTGGGTCGTTGTTGGCCAGTGGAGAGAGTGGTTTGGCTGAAGTGTCATAGAATGTCTTTTGTTTCAGTTTCTGCTTCTCAAGCTTGTTTCTGAGTTTTGTATCTTTCCTTTGTGAAGTAGCATTTGGGTAGCTGGGAAGCGTTGTACGCAGCTTTCTGTTCATTAGTAGCTCAGCAGGTGACAGTCCGCACTGAAGTGGAGAGGCGCGGTAACTGAGTAGAGCCAAGTATGGATCCGAGTTGCTGTCTGCAGCTTTCTTAAGCAGTTGCTTCAGAATGTGGACGCCTTTTTCTGCTTGTCCATTTGATTGTGCATAGTGTGGGCTTGACGTCACATGCCGAAATTCATACTGTTCTGCAAACTGCTGCCATTCCCTGCTACTGAAACATGGTCCATTATCTGTCACCACAAGGTGTGGGATGCCATGCCGAGCAAATGTGGATTTGGTATGAGTGATCACACAGGCTGATGTAGTGCTTGAGAGTAGTGCCATTTCTGGAAAGTTGGAAAAGTAGTCCATGACTACTAAGTAGTCTTTGCCTTTAAGGTGAAACAGGTCTATCCCTACTTTGTGCCAAGGGGATGCAGGACTTTCAGATATCACCATTGGCTCTTTGCTTTGTTTACTTCGGTGTTTATGGCACGTTTCACAACTACTCACAAGCGTCTCGATGTCTTTGTTTAGTCCAGGCCAGTACACTGACTCCCTTGCTCTCCTTTTACATTTTTCAATCCCAAGGTGTCCTTCATGTATCCTGTTTCACAAATCTGGTCTTAGAGCCTCAGGGATGACTATTCTTCCTTTCTTCAGTAATAGTCCATCAACAAAACTGAGATCTCCTCTGACATGGTAATAGCGAGGGCAAGATCCTGCAGGCCATCCCTCGTCCATGTTCTGAATGACACGCTGTAGCTCGGTGTCCTGTGATGTCACCTCAGCTATTTGTTTCGACTTTGTGTCAGATACTGGCAGAGCACACGACACCATGTTGATGTGATTTTCAATATCCTCATCTGTGGAACTCAGACACTTTTCAGCAGGTGCTCTGGACAAGGCATCTGCGAGTATCAGGTGCTTTCCCGGTGTATAAACCAGTTCAAAATCGTACCTTTGCATTTTCATCATTAGGCGTTGGATCCGTGGGGACATTTCGTTAAGATTCTTCTTGATAATGGAGACGAGTGGGCGGTGGTCAGTTTCCACAGTAAAAGACGGCAGTCCATAGACATAACTGTGAAACCGCTCCAGCCCGTAGGAAACGCCTAAACACTCCTTTTCAATCTGGGCATATTTGCATTCAGACTTTGTCATAGCCCTTGACGCATAGGCTACTGGTTTCCAGTACTCTCCTTCTGCCTGTAGGAGCACTGCTCCGATGCCATCTTTGGACGCGTCAGTTGACACTTTGAGCTTTTTCCGGTGGTCATAGTAGGCTAATGCTGGTGCTCTGGTAAGAGTTTGCTTAAGTCTTTGCCACTCTTGCTCATGTTTTTCGGCCCATTTAAAGTCACAGTCGTTGTGTAAGAGCTCTCGGATGCATGACGTCTTTGCTGTGAGGTTGGGAATAAATTTGCCTATGAAATTTACCATTCCCATGATGCGTAACACGCCCGTTTTGTCTGTTGGTCTTGGCATGTTCAGTATTGCTTTCACTTTATCGCCATCTGGTTGTATGCCTTGAGCTGTGAGTTTGTCTCCGAGGAAGAGAATCTCTTGTACTGCAAACTCACACTTGGCTCTATTGAGTTTCAGCCCGTACTTCTGAATGCGCTCCATCACTTTGTTAAGTCTCTGGTTGTGCTCTTGGAGAGTCGAGCCCCATACAATAATGTCATCTATGTAAACTCTGACTCCCTCTAGGCCTTCAATGATCTGTTCCATCACTCTGTGGAATATTTCTGGTGCAGATTTTATTCCAAATGGCAGCCTAAGAAAACAGTATCTACCGAAAGGTGTGTTAAAAGTACAGTACTTAGTGCTGCTCTCATCCAGTTTTAACTGCCAGAAACCCTGAGAAGCGTCGAGCTTTGTGAAGTAGTTAGCTCCTGCCATCTCACTAACTATTTCCTCACGTGTGGGGATTTGGTAGTACTCGCGCTTAATGTTCTCATTTAGATCTTTTGGGTCCATGCACATTCTCAACTCACCATTCTTTTTCTTTGTGACGACAATCGAGTTGACCCAGTCTGTGGGCTCCTGCACCTTTTTGATCACGCCCATGTTGGTCATCCTGTCCAGTTCTCGTTTGAGGGCTTCACGCAGTGGAGCTGGGACCCTACGTGGTGCGTGCACAACTGGTTGGGCGCCTTCTTTTAGCTGGATTTTATATGTAAAGGGCAGTGTGCCAAAACCTTTGAACACATCAGAAAAGTTTTGCACAATAGCGTTAGTGTCACACTTGGAATCTGATTCAATGCAGTACACTCTTTTCACTAACCCTAGCTCTTCACAGCTTTTATCACCCAACAGTGATTCACATTTCTCATTCACAACAGAAAAGTTTACATTGTGCACTTTACCTTTAACAACAACATTCAGTTTACAGGTACCAAAACACTGTATGGGTTGCCCATTGTAATCTTTCAACCCTGATTTCTTTCTGTATATGTGTGGCTTAACCTGCATTTCCTTTACATCAGACATGCTAATGAGGTTAGCTTTTGCACCAGTGTCCAGTCTCATAGTGACGATAGTCCCGTTAACCAGCAGAGGAGTGATCCACTTGTCCTCATTGGTAATGCTGTTGACTTTTTCTCCTTCATTTTCACAGTTAACGATGCCCACAAAGAAAGTGTCACTTAAGTCTGTGTCTTCGACTACATTCACGTTTTTGCCTTTCTTTCCTTCCTTTCTTTTGGTGAAGCATTGCTTGGCAAAATGATTCTTTCCATGGCAGTTGGAGCATACTTTACCAAACGCTGGGCATTGCTTTGGCTTGTGCTGTAATCCGCAACGCTTGCAGAAGAACGTGGGATCCTCGGTCCGCTGTGCAGTCCCGGCCCGTGAGCGACGCCTCCCGCTCTGAGATGACACGGCGCCGACCGCTGCTCCTTCACTCGGAGGTGTGGCGCCTGGCATGCCGCAGAACGTTTTCATGTGCTTCTGGGACAGTTCGCTTGCCTGGCAGAGTTTAACAGTCATCTCCAGCGTCAACTCCGTCTCACGAAGCAGTCTCTCTCGTAACTTTTTGTCCTCAACACCAAACACAATTTGATCTCTGATCATTGAGTCCTTCAATGTCCCAAAATTGCAGGATTGTGCTTTCAAACGGAGAGCTGTCAAAAAACTGTCAAAGGGCTCACTCTGTTGCTGCATACGAGATCTAAACATGTATCTTTCATATGTCTCGTTTTTCTAAGGAGTGCAGTGAGCATCAAACTTAGCGAGCACGACATCCAGCTTATTTGGGTCTTCACCCGTTCCGAACACGAACGTGTTGTACACTTCAATGGCCTGTGGCCCCGCTAAGTTCAGCAAAAGTGCTACCTTTCTCAAGTCCGGCTTCGTGTCCAGTCCCATGGCCGTGACATACAAGTTGAACTGCTGCTTGAATGCCCGCCATTTTTCATCCACGTTACCTGCCAATTTCAGGTTTTCCGGCGGCTTCAACTCCATGACGACTTCTCACGTGGTCGCTCAGTTCATGCAGTTTACTCCTGGTACCATGTTGTGTTCGTGTACGTTGAGGAGAGAAGAGACTTGCAGTTGAACCAACGTAACTTTATTTTTTAGCGGCAGCTCACACAGACACTTTCACATCGGCTCCCATGTTGGCCGTTTCTTATTCTACTCAGTGCATCATTCCAACAAGCGGTAACAAGGTAGCAGCGACGCCTAGTGGTAAACACTGATCATTACAGATGGCACTTCACCAATGATCCAAAACATACTGCAAAAGCAACCCAGGAGTTTTTTAAAGCAATGAAGTGGAATATTCTGCAATGGCCGAGTCAATCACCAGATCTCAACCCAATCGAGCATGCATTTCACTTGCTCAAGACAAAACTTAGGGCAGAAAGACCCACAAACAAGCAACAACTGAAGACAGCTGCAGTAAAGGCCTGGCAAAGCATCACAAAGGAGGAAACCCAGCGTTTGGTGATGTCCATGGGTTCCAGACTTCAGGCAGTCATTGCCTGCAGAGGATTCTCAACAAAATATTGAAAAGTAACATTTTACTTAGGGTTATGTTTATTTGTCCAATTACTTTTGAGCCCCTGACATGAGGAGCGTTTGTATAAAAATAGCTACAGTTCCTACATGTTTAATCATACAGGCCGTGGGACGAGACCAGAAATTGTGGCTGGAAATGAAGTTTCGTTTGACGGGTGAGCGAACCAAAAAAGAACATTTGTTTTAGGGTAATTTGAGGGTGCTCTTTCCAAAAATAAAGTTTTCTGGATTGTAAATTTGCACGTTAATTAGCTATTAATCAAAACATAATTAGCTACTAATGAGCAGGGAAAAACGCTAGCTGTCCACCAAACTATTCTTAAGTATCTTACATACTGAAAGTTTATATTATTTTTCTAGGAAACTAACTATTTTGTGTCACAGATGCAAAAAAGACCCCAAAAATGTTTGATTTTAGTCACCTGACTGACCCAGATATTATATTTTGATCAAATTATGGAAAATGATGAGTCCGACACGAGTCTGCAGATATTGAGAAAGACCAATACATAACAGTACAGAAATATTTTAGAGCTGTACTAGATTAAAAGAAACATTCCTACCCTGTCATTAAAATCCAAACTGGAATATATCTGAATAAGAATTAAATGCAAATTGGTTTGCTAAGAAATTCTTTCCTGTTCACTGAACTCTCTACCTTTCAAGTCATCCCGTCTCACCGACCTCAATACCAACAATACTTAACAGATTTAAAAAGCCTTTAGGGACAAAATTTTAATTATAGATTCTTACCTGCGTTCACTTTTAAAGTATGCTTTCCTCGTCACTGTCATCAGGATCTGAATCTGCCTCCACAGTCACATCAGCATTGTCTTCATCTACGTTTTTGCAGCCGATACACTGACAGAGCTCTGTGCAGCTCAATCCATGCTCCTGGCAAGAACATTTTCCTTTTGCACAGCCTGTTTTCTTGCAAGCACACTTAATATGTTTCAAAATAGAATCAGGGGCACATGGTAGTGTATTCCAGACTGGCAGCAAACAGTTGTTGGCAATGTGCCATCCAAAGCCAACTGGACTGGGGCATTCCACGCGCTGCTTCAGACACCGGCGATGAATTGCTGCTTGGTAGTTGACCCTTTTTGTGTGGTTCAAGAGAGTGTCTCTGTTGGGGGGCAAGGCAGCATCAATTTTGAACTTGTATCTAAAAATACAATTCCTGGCTTCATCAACCGAATCTATGTCACTCTTGCCATACAGTTCACAGACAAATTTTTCCACATCGTCCATGTACGCTTCAGGAAGGTCCCATTCAGCACCGAGGGCCTGGAATAAGGTCTGATAGGCGCTGTTTTTCATCATGATATTGAATGCTTTGACCTTTCCCTGCCCCTTGAAGGCACTGGTGCTATCATATCCGGTGAAGCAGTGAAGACCAATGAGGGCTTTGCAGATGGATTCCCCTAGGTGTCTACTAAGTGGGTTGACGGCAACCAGCTGGAATTCACTCCATGGGCCTAGATGTAGGAACAGGATTTGGCTGGCTATGTCCTCCGAAAAGGCCATAGCTACCACAAATACATCTGTGTCTTGACTACGAATGACGACATTTTTGAAACCACCCTGGTTAGTAGCATGTTGCGCATGGAGCAGCATTCGTGTGTCAGCCTCCTCGTGGTCACAGCAGAGATCCTCAACAGCTGATGTTGTGACACACCCATTTTGAACATAAAGCTGGTGGCACTCTGGTCCATGACCCACTACAACATGAATGTCCTTAATCTGATCGGGCTGTGCATTTTTTCCATTGATGGAAGAAGAACTCAATCAGATTTTCCTTGTTTTCTCCACAGAGTAGAAACTTTCTGAACTGTTGCAGGGTTTTCTGATCAGCACCTGTAATTTTCATTCTTTCTGTGCCATGAGATGCACGCCTATCCCTCTCGCCCCCTTTGATGCTGTGTACTGGATATCGGTCTGGAACGAAGTCTATTCGTTTGGCACCATGTCGAAATGCAACTGAAACCAACCTTTCAAGAACTTGCTTGGCCAGCTTCCCAAAAGTGGATGGAACGTCAGTCATTTCTCGAATTAGAGCCATGCCATCCATAATGCATGCTGCTGACTCTTGAATCTGATGACTTTCAGGAGAATCAGTTGGTGCTAGGCTCATCAGATGCTTCCGTAGCTTTGACTTGTCAGTTTTTGCCAGCGTTCCCTCAAGCGTCGCGATAGATGGAGGAAACGGGTGCAGGCTGTACTTCAGAGCCTCTTTCATGTCAACATTCCTTATTCTGCCTTTAACAATAATTCTCCCTAGCAAGTCTGTACTGGCCTTAATGGCTACACTTTGGGACTTCTCCTTAGTTGGCACACTACCTGATACATCAGAAAACGTCTTTAACTTCATGCATTTGATCGGAGAATATATGTCTTTATTTTCTTCAACGAGTCTCTCCTCAACATAATTCTGGAAGGCCAACTGCCCCACTTCCTCAGCTCTCTTTAAGTCATTCTCAACCTCTGCTGGAGCTATTCTGCCTGTAGCAATATTCATCAGTCTGTCCTCATCCACTGCAAAAGGATTGCACATGGCATTGACTGTTGTCATCATATTTTGTACAGCCTGCTCATCAGAAGATATTCTGGATTTGTCGAGATCCTTCCGTGCTCTGGTCTGATCAGTTTTGCCAGCCATTTCTTCGCATCTTGCACAAAGTTCAGCTCTAGCTGGGTAAGAAAGGATCCACCTGTGCACAGCTCCCTTTTTCAATGTGATCCCGGTCAATCCACCTTTTGTTTTGGAGTCCCGGTTCATGGTCTGCTCAATGGTCTGATCAACTGGAACTTGACTGAAACCGTAGAGTTGCTGCCTTTGAACCACAAAACCTCCACTTTTCATGTCTGCATGGATTTCTGGATGTGTTGTTGCAAGATTCATCATTTCATGGAGATAAACTGGGGCATGCCTGGCATAATTGGTGCGATTGTAGGCGAAGAAGCCAGGAATTAATCTTGCCAGTGAAGACAGGTGAAGATCCCAGTTGCCTTGTCTGGAGGCCCTGACAAACATCAAGAAATATCCAAACATTTTGATGTATGACCACCAGAATGAAAAGGTTTGGCTCTCATTACATTTGTCACTCACAAACTTGTTGAAAGCACTACTAAGTGCACTGAACTCCTCTGATTCAGCTACATCCTGAAAAACAGTGGTTGGAAAAGCTAATGAAAGTTCTTTGCTGATTTCCTGAACTTGACAGCATCTTTCTTCTGGAAGACTTTTAAGAAATTCCATCCAGCATAGCCTCATAAGGGCTTCGTACATGGTTTTGTGTGCACGGACACTCCGATTGTAATGGTTACCAGTGAGGACTGCATTTACTGAACCTTGAGCCACAATCCCTGATTCCACAAAGATGTCTTCAAGACCAGAACCACTGAAGCGTTTGCCCATCACTGCAAGGTAAGCTTTAGCTGTGTGAAACTGGCCAAGTCTGATTACTAGCTTTCTCTGCAAGTCTTCACTTTGCCATCTGATCTGTTGGGCTTTATGGTATATTGCCTGATCAAAGACCAACACGATACATTCCAACTGCAGCTTCTCAGCAATAAGTAGACTTCTTTGTATAACAGTGTTCACAGTGGACATGTCTGTTGGGCTAGCATCAATAACTGGTAAGTATGCTACAGTGCTCATGGAAGGAATGTCCCTTTGTAGTAGAGTATTAAAACCAGTCCAACCAGGGAGAGGATCCTCCGTGTCCGCCATCTTGGTCACAACATAGGCCAAGTCAACATGCTCAGCTTTGTTTTCTTCCAGTTTATCTATGTGGATGCCCTGATTTTCAAGTGAATGTGGTGGTCCAACCTTCTTCCCACCATAATAATGGGCCAGATTCTTCTCCGGCGTCGCAAGGGTTCTTTTGCGTGATTTCTTTGTAAGTGGATGAAAATCATTGGGATTTTTGTCCACCTGCATGTTCCGCTGAATGGCAATACCGTTTGTATTGTGGGTTGTGCCAGCACCTGTTTGAGTGTCTTCACCGACATCGTTGTTGTCCCATGCCAATGTGGTGGGAATGTTCTTACTCAAACCAGGGAGTAGAGTATGGCTGTGTTGTGAGACATGTATATGTTGGACACTGCATATGTGATTTAACCACGATGAAGGAGAGCCAGCCCCCTGCGGTGCGGAGCCACAGAGCCTGGACCCCCTGCGGAGGACAGGGGACAGAAGACTTCCTGACCACTGAGGCTCGGGAAGAGAGAAGGGGGAGTTATGTAAATAAAAGGCTAATGAATGTGAATAAAGAGACTTTGATATAGATGTGTGATTTCCCCCGCGAGGGAAATGGTTTGATGTGAGAAGGTTTAAATGAGAGAACTTTGGTGTGTTCACTCTCTTTGTTCGCTGCTCAAGAATAAGAGCAGACAGTGGAATGATTTCTTGAATAAACTGAAATGAAAGACAATTCGGTTTCGTTATTCAAGAGCCCCCACATTGGTGACTGACGACGTTGAGAATGAACGAAGAAATTCTCAGGGTCCCGGACTCACAGCGCTCAGAGCTGGCGAGCGCAGTGGCCGTTAAGCTGCCTGATTTCTGGCAGGATAACCCACGGTCGTGGTTTCTGCAAGCAGAGTCGCAGTTCGCGCTCGCAGGAGTAACGGTGGATGACACTAAGTTCCACCATGTCATCGCTAAACTGGACAACAGCACAGCTCGGTGCGTGCAAAGCTTGGTGGAGCAGCCACCCGCGACCGACAGGTACGGCAAGCTGAAATCCACCCTCATCAAGTTTTTCACCCCCTCGGCTGAAGTGAGGGCGAGGAGGATCCTGTCTTTGCTAGACCAAGGTGGACACAGGCCGAGCGCCCTGATGGAGGAGATGATACAGCTGAGGGGGTTGGACAACGATGATTTCATTTTTCAGTTCATCTTCCTCTCCAACCTCCCGGCGCATGCGAGAAGCACGCTGGCCGGCAAAAAGTGTCACACCCTGGAGGAGTTCCGGGAGCTGGCCCAGGAGGCAGACGGGATCCTGGACGCCTGCGGCGGGCAAGCAACCACAGCAGCGACCCGAGACAGCGGGGAGCCAGAGGCGGCAGAACCAGACTGGCCGACGATGGCGGCAACACGGCCGCGACGAGGGGGAGCCAATAGCCCGGCGACAGAGGCGCGGGCACGACACAGCGGAGGAGAAGATCTCTGCTTTTACCATCGGAGGTTCGCAGAGAAGGCACGCAGGTGTGTGCCGCCCTGCATCTTCAGGAGTTCGGGAAACGGCAAGACCGGGGGTCGCTAGCAGCTTCGACCCTCGGAGAACGCAACAAGCTGCTCTACATCACGGATGCGCGCTCCGGACGAGTGTTCCTCATTGACACCGGAGCACAAGTGAGCTTCATCACCCCAACATACGCGGACCGGGTAGCTGGACCCCACGGTGACGGAGCTACAGCGGCAAATGGCTCGAACATCAACACCTACGGGAGAAGGACCTTGCCTTTATGCTTACATGGCCGCACATATGAATGGACTTTTGTAGTAGCGGCGGTGAGTTTCAACATGTTGGGCGCGGATTTTTTGTGTTCACACAATCTGTTAGTTGATCTTGCTAATAGACGGCTGGTAAATGCACTCTCTTTTTACTCTCTCCCCTGTTCAGCTCGAGTGTCCCCGCCACCAGTACAGACCCACGTCGCTACAGCAGGTGGTAAGTTTCACACACTCCTCACCCAATTTCCAGCGCTCACTGTGCCCACTTTTTCAGCGACGGTCGCGAAGCACGGGGTGAAACACTTCATCCCCACTTCTGGTCCTCCCGTGTTTGCAAAAGCTCGGCGCTTGGATGCAGTTAAGCTCGCCATTGCGCGCGAGGAGTTCGCCAGCCTGGAGAGGCTGGGCATCGTTCGTAGGTCGAAGAGCCCGTGGGCTTCGCCGCTGCACATGGTACCGAAAGCCGATGGCTCCTGGAGACCGTGCGGGGATTACCGCAGGCTAAACAACGCTACGGCACACGATCGTTATCCCATCCCGCACATTCAGGATTTTTCGGTGCACCTGGCGGGGGCGCGCATTTTTTCAAAGATTGATCTAGTTCGCGGCTATCACCAAGTCCCGGTCCAACCGGAGGACATTCCTAAAACAGCGGTAATAACCCCGTTCGGACTTTTCGAATTTTTACGCATGCCGTTTGGTCTCAAAGGGGCGGCGCAAACATTTCAGCGGATGATGGATGCCGTGTTACGCGATCTCCCTTTCGTGTTTGTGTACCTCGACGACATTTTGGTCGCGAGTACTTCAGAGGACGAACACGAAACGCACCTCACAGCAGTTTTTAGGAGGCTGGGAGAGCACGGCTTAATAGTTAACCCAGCCAAGTGCCAGTTCGGCGTTGAGCGGATTGATTTTTTGGGTCACCGCGTCTCCCCGGAGGGAGCGGTTCCGTTACCAGAGAAAGTACGCGCGGTAGCGGATTTTCCCCGTCCACAAACGGTCAAATCACTACAGGAATTCTTGGGGATGGTGAATTTTTATAACCGGTTCCTGCCCCACGCAGCTCAAATCATGCAACCGTTATATGCCGCGCTCAAAAAACAAAAGCCGACCCAGGCGGTCGAATGGTCCCCGGAGCGGGAGCGCGCGTTCACAGAGGTTAAAAAAGCCTTGGCTGACGCTGCGCTCCTGGCCCACCCAGACCCTGCAGCACGTATCGCGCTGACGACAGACGCTTCAGATTTAGCCATAGGGGCCGTTATTGAGCAACAGGTAGCCGGAGTTTGGCAGCCTTTGGCTTTCTTTAGCAAATCTTTAAGCGCGGCTGAGCGAAAATACAGCGCGTTTGACAGAGAACTGTTGGCGCTGCATTTGGCTATTCGTCATTTCCAGTTCTGGCTGGAAGGACGGTGCTTCACCGCTTATGTGGACCACAAGCCGCTCACATACGCCATGGCCAAAATTTCAGATCCGTGGTCCGGCAGGCAGCAGAGGCAGCTGGCCGCAATCTCGGAATTTACCACTGACATTAGGCACGTCGCGGGCAAATTCAATGTAGTAGCGGATTGTCTCTCACGCGCGTTCACGACCCCGACACGCGCAGAGGCAGAACGGGCCACCGTGACCGCGCCGCAGGAGAGCGGCACGGTGGCGCGCGCAGCCCCGGTGCACGTGGGTATAGATTACGCAGCCATGGCAGCGGACCAGGGGGCGGACGCAGACGTGCGCGCGCTCCAGTCTGGACCAACAGGGTTGAGGCTGGAGAGCAAGTGTTTACAAACCGGTATGCCCCCCCTGATCTGCGACATGTCGACGGGGCGCCCGCGTCCGGTGGTTCCGGCCACGTGGCGCCGCCGTGTTTTTGACTCGGTCCACTCACTGGCGCACCCGGGGGTGCGCGCGTCGGTGAAACTAGTGGCGGAAAAGTTTGTTTGGCCGTGCCTGCGCAAGCACGTGAAGGAATGGGCAAAAACCTGCATTTCCTGTCAACGGGCCAAAATTCACAGGCACACAAGAGCCCCGTTAGAACCGTTCCGCATTCCGGCCAGAAGGTTCGACCATGTGCACGTCGACCTTGTGGGCCCCCTACCGGCATCACAGGGGTTCACGTATCTTTTGACAATGGTGGACCGCACCACACGTTGGCCGGAAGTGGTTCCACTTGCGACGACCACGGCCGCGGAGGTGGCTCGCGTTTTTTTAACGGCTTGGGTGGCGCGCTTCGGGGTTCCGTCGGACATTACGTCCGATAGAGGACCGCAATTCATCTCTGAGCTGTGGTCAGCGATGGCCAACGGCTTAGGAGCCAAAATTCACCGCACTACGGCTTACCACCCTCAGGCTAATGGTTTATGCGAGCGTTTTCATAGGTCTTTGAAGGCAGCACTCAGAGCGTCGCTCACGGATGCAGATTGGGTAAATAAACTCCCATGGGTTTTATTAGGGTTGCGTTCTGCGCCTAAAGAGGACTTAGACGCCTCCCCAGCGGAGCTGGTATTCGCACAAACTCTGAGGCTGCCGGGCGAGTTTTTACCAGAGCACCCAGAGCCCCCACCTCTCTCTGCTCTGGGACCGTTAGTTGGCACGGGGGCAGACACGCTCCCGGGTCCGGTTCATCACGCTTTTCCACGAGTTTTCGTCCCCAAGGCTTTGAAAAATGCCGATTTCGTTTTTGTCAGGCGCGAAGCCCTTAAAGCAACGCTCAAACCACCTTACGAAGGGCCATTTCGAGTGCTGGAGGCAGGTGATAAGCAATTTGTGCTAGATTTTGGGGACAGAAAAGAGACAGTCAGTATTGACAGACTAAAACCTGCTTTTGTCATGAAGGACGTGTCTGTACCGGTCGCGGTGGCGCCTCGACGAGGCAGGCCCCCGCAGAGGGCAATTAACCACTCTCTTCCTCAGTCAACAGACCCGAAGCAGAACAGCACCGCAGGCAAGGCGGGGCCAACGCACAGCAGATTCGGCAGACGGCTGAAGCCCAAGCGGCGCACAGACTGAATGTTGGTGTTGATTATTCAGTAGTGAGTAAGGTGATATTAAATTTTGGGAATTAGTCTGTTCTTCATCGTTTGGGGGGGGGTTATATGGCTGTGTTGTGAGACATGTATATGTTGGACACTGCATATGTGATTTAACCACGATGAAGGAGAGCCAGCCCCCTGCGGTGCGGAGCCACAGAGCCTGGACCCCCTGCGGAGGACAGGGGACAGAAGACTTCCTGACCACTGAGGCTCGGGAAGAGAGAAGGGGGAGTTATGTAAATAAAAGGCTAATGAATGTGAATAAAGAGACTTTGATATAGATGTGTGATTTCCCCCGCGAGGGAAATGGTTTGATGTGAGAAGGTTTAAATGAGAGAACTTTGGTGTGTTCACTCTCTTTGTTCGCTGCTCAAGAATAAGAGCAGACAGTGGAATGATTTCTTGAATAAACTGAAATGAAAGACAATTCGGTTTCGTTATTCAAGAGCCCCCACATAGAGCATCATTTAAAGCAACTTGACGTTCAGCTAGAGCTGTGTCATACTCCAGAAGTTTGGAATGTGACACGGTATGGCCAAGGCCATTCAAAATTCCTACAAGCTTAGATGATCCAGTCAAGTGGCGGACAGTCATGCCAAGAACCAAATGTTTGGGTGTGCACTTTTTCCCACAAGATGCTAGATACACTATATCTTGGGCAACAGAAAGAATCTTGCGTTCTGCTTCAGCGTTGACACTGAGGTAATCCTCAAAGTTAATAACGTCTGTTTCACCAATACACCACGCAAGAAAGTTAAAAAGTTCATGGGGTGCAAATGCCTTCATTGCATTTTCATCCAAATATTTGCCTGTAGGTGGCCATGGTCCTTGTTGATCTGGGAGTTTACTGATCTTGTTTCGAAGGAAGAGTGATGTTGTGTACAAGTGACGTTGTTCTTCTAGATAAACGTGCATTTTCAGCATTGCCACCACTATCCTTACTTTCAGACTCTGTCTCTTCAGTTTCAGTCTCAGTTGTGCTTCCAAAATCCTGAGCTATCACCTTGGAAACATTGTTTACTTCACTAAGAACTAGTTCACATAAATTCCTAGTTTTGTTTTTGACAAAGATTAAGCCAGGATATCTGCTCACGAGTCGCCTTTTCAGTTGACAATTCCTAAATGTCTTCAAATGGCTCACCACCAGCTTCTTTTTTCAGGTATTCTACAAAGATATGAGTCAGCATGCTCATCCTAATGACTTCCCCACTTTCAATGATTCGTCGTTCAATGATGTCAGTGCAAAATTTTGCAAATTGATTGTCAAACTTATTTGTATCACTGACACTTGCTCTTTCTTTGCTGCAAGATGTTGTTCTTGTATATTCCCTGTAGCAAGATTTATGATACTTTGCTTCCTTTGCAACTATGTCTACTTGCCTTATTTTCAAAAGCAGTTCCTCATCATTCTTTTCTTTTTCTGCTTCCTTCAGTGCATCAGCTGCTTGATATGTCAGGCATTGGGTTAGCGGTGCTAATTTCCGTACTTTCCTGTGAGAGTCCTTCTCATATTTATTCCTTTTACAGATGCAGCACTCAGCCGGGAACAGATCCAGTCGCTTCCTGTTCTCCTCAAAATCCGCTGATTTTGTACGCCTTACTTTTTTTGGTGGATTGTCAAGGGCTGATCGAAGGAAATGTTCAGATTGACGCTTCCTGGAAGTACTTGGTTCTGGATCACTTTTTTTTTTTTTTTGAATTTATTTATTTCGGATAGTACATTACAGGTTAAAAGAAACTGTATAATATAACAACAAGGTCAAATTAGACAAAGACTCCTTCTACTATACAATTCCACGTGAGTTATCCGAAATGGGTGATGGCTGAAGCCGCAGCTTATATTGCCCACCCATATTCCATCCAAGAATTCAAAGGAGAAAAAAGAGAAAACAAGACAAGAGCGATTACAATTTAAAACAAGGCTAAGACAAAATATGACTGAGAGAAAAAGAAAACTGAGCTAGTCTAAGTTAAGCGGTTACTATTCAAAAACAAATCTAAGACATAGTGTCACAGAGAAAAAAGAAAAACTAAGCTATAACACAACACAGGCTGGAAATGTCAATCCTTATGTGAGTTTACATGTCGTCTTGTAAATATGTTTGGAGTATTTCTTCCTTTAGTTTTTGTTTAAATTGTCCAAGCTTTGTACATGATTTTAATTCAGGTCCAAAATCGTTCCATAATCTGACACCTTGCACTGAAATACAGTGTTGCTTGGTAGTTGTTCTCACTGTAGGCTTTTGAAATATACATGTTCCTCTGAAGTGATATCGTTTCTCCCTTGTTTGGAACAACTTTTGGATATTTGCGGGCAGTGATAGATTCTTCACTTTGAACATTATTATTGCGGTTTTAAAGTCGATCAGATCTTTCAACTTGAGAGTTTTTTGTTTAAGAAAAAGTGGGTTTGTTGGTTCCCTGTAAGCTGCTTTGTTGATTATTCTAATAGCTCTCTTTTGAAGCATAAAGAGTGGATATATGTTTGTTTTATATGCATTTCCCCATACTTCATTACAATATGTCATGTATGGGAGTATTAATGAATGATACAAGGTGTATAGTGTGGGTTGATTCAGCAAATTTTTCACTCTGTGTAATATTGCAATTGATTTGGATACTTTACCTTTTATATAATTAATATGTGGCTTCCAACACAGTTTGTTATCAATTATTACTCCAAGGAATTTAGTTTCGGATACCCTTTCAATCTCTACACCATTTACACTGAGTTTGGGTACTGGGTAGTTGTGATGGTTGTTAAAGACTATAAATTTTGTCTTGCTTAAATTGAGCGTTAATTTGTTTGAATCAAACCACAGTTTCAGCTTTCCTAATTCCTTTCCGAGTGTATCCAGAAGTTGTTCCAAGTTGTTTCCACTGCATAGCAGGTTAGTGTCATCAGCAAACAATATTAAGTCCATTTTTTCTGAAACTTTACATATATCATTTATATACATATTGAATAATAATGGTCCCAAAACTGAACCCTGTGGGACTCCACAGGTGACCTTCAGTAGCTCTGAGTTTTTGTTGTTAACACATACAAACTGATATCTATTCTTTAAGTAACTTCTTAACCAGGACAGTGCTACCCCTCTGATACCACAATTTTGTAGTTTCTTTAATAATAGATTGTGATCTACTGTAACAAATGCTTTTTTAAGATCCAGGAATACTCCAACTGAATACTCTTTATTTTCAATGGCTGTTGATATTTTTTCTGTAAATTCCATTAAGGCATATGCTGTTGTCCTTTTGTGTCTGAACCCATATTGCTGCTCACACAATAAATCATTCTTCAGTATGAAGTTGTCAATTCTCTCATAGAATATTTTTTCAAGTATCTTGGAAAATTGCTGTAATAGTGAAATTGGTCTGTAGTTGGAGAGTTCCCCTCTGTCGCCTGTCTTGTAAATCGGAATTACTTTAGCTATTTTCATTGCATTGGGAAATATACCTGATTGGAGAGACAGGTTACAGATATACGTCAGTGGTTTCACTATGCATTCGATAACAGTTTTGACTAGTAGCATATCAATACCATCGCAGTTTTCCACCTTTCGATCCTCTTTCTCGCATCTCTGATTCTGGTGACATCAGTAAACTTAGCATAACATCGTTTGTGACTGCCAAAGTTGGATAGTAACATTGAAACGGTACATTCTGTGCAGGAATCCTCGCCTGAGAACAGAGTCACATGGTTGGGGCATTTTCCCTCTATTCCACACTATTCCAGTGCAATTTCCCCTTCTCTGCTATCTATATCCTTCCACTGCTCAATACTTTGACATATCTTCTTATATTTAGCCACAGTTAGCTTTATAACCTCAGTATTATCGTCGGCGACAATGTGTACACAACATTCCATGGAGGCTGCCATCTTGGAAAATATCAGACTGTAAAAACATCTCTGATTGGCTGGGAATGAGACAAGCAATTTGAATGGCTAGCTAACTGCACATAGGCCATCTAGTGAGAAAGTGCTAAACTAGGCAGGAGTCAGTTTTGGGTCGCTGTAAAGATAAGCTTTTAAATTGGTTCTATAATTTAATGTGCAACTTATTTTTCCAGAAAAATGTGTTTTAATATTACAGTATATGTCATCTTTAAAATGCAACTAACAGAACTTGGTTCGGTGAGTCGTCAAACGAAAGTTCATCTTTTCAGACCTCGTCCCATGGCCGAAAGACCCACAAACAAGCAACAACTGAAGACAGCTGCAGTAAAGGCCTGGCAAAGCATCACAAAGGAGGAAACCCAGCGTTTGGTGATTTCCATGGGTCCCAGACTTCAGGCAGTCATTGCCTGCAAAGGATTCTCAACAAAATATTGAAAAGTAACATTTTACTTAGGGTTATGTTTATTTGTCCAATTACTTTTGAGCCCCTGAAATGAGGAGCGTTTGTATAAAAATAGCTACAATTCCTACATGTTTAATCATATATTTTTGTTCAACCCCTTGAATTAAACCTTAAAGTCTGCACTTCAATTCCGTTGTAGTTGTTTCATTTCAAATCCAATGTGGTGGCATGCAGAGCCCAAATCATGAAGACTGTGTCACTGTCCAAATATTTCTGGGCCTAACTGTATGTCAAGCATTTCTTAATTTTAAAGTAATTCAGTTTAATCAGAATTTTTGAGATGCAATAGTATAGCAGTTTCTGAGAATTCAAGCCTGCACTTTTGAACTGCTCACACACTTGATCACATCTTCATCTAAAGGTCAGTGATCCTGCAAAGTCTGCACCTTACATAAGAATAAATAGACTGTGGAGAGTGTGGGAAATGATGAGGCCAGTTTACGAACAAACGAAGTTTATTAACACTCTCTCATCATTCATACACAGAAAAGCATGAAAGCATTCAGGCACGGTTCTCCTTTATATCTCCGCCGCTCATCTCACATCTGCGTGACATTTCACCATCACAATACATTCACCCTTAAACCCCCCCGTCCGTTGTTTACCCTCTGCTTCCTGACTGAGACGCTGTCTGACTCACTCAAGTCTCTACAACTCTACAATATGCATTTTGTGTCTGCTACCCCCCCCCCCCAGATAGATTTTCAGTCGGCACGTCTTTTGGGCTTCAGTCTCCTCCCATATCTGTTGTAACGGGGGTCTCTGTGTTGGCGGGGGGCTGCTGGACGTGTGTCTGACTGTGGGTGGGCCATGGCGGTGGGGGGGACCGCTTTGCCCATATGGCTGTCCTGGTGAATCGTTTGCCTGGGGAGTTCTCAGTGGGGGTCTTCCACACCGAGGGGCCCGGGCCAGCAGCACTTACTCGTCTGCCACTACAAAGGCGGGCTTAAGTCTGTCTATGCATATTTTATCCCGACGCCCCCCCAAGTCTAGCAAAAAATGCTTGTTCCCTGTTTCCAGCACTCTGAACAGGCCATCATAGGGTGGGCGCAATGGAGGGCGGTGGGCATCGTGTCTGACAAACACGAACTCCCTGTTCTTCAAAGTTTTTGGCACAAAAGCGCGTGGAAAACAGTGGTG
This sequence comes from Pholidichthys leucotaenia, assembly GCA_020510985.1. Classification (NCBI taxonomy): domain Eukaryota; kingdom Metazoa; phylum Chordata; class Actinopteri; order Cichliformes; family Pholidichthyidae; genus Pholidichthys; species Pholidichthys leucotaenia. The sequence continues at coordinate 394,283,023 of CM035838.1, read as the reverse complement.
GGCCGGGCTGGGCAGCGTGCCTGTGTCTGCACTATGCTGCAAACGCTGAGACGGGCAGCTGTCCGGCGCGGGATTATCTAGCAAAAATTCCCCGGGCAGCTGCAGTGGCTGAGAAAAAACCAGCTCAGCCGGGGAAGCCTCCAAATCCTCTTTTGGTGTGGAACGCAACCCCAATAAAACCCACGGCAACCGGTCAAACCAATTTGCATCCGTCAACGAAGCCCTGAGTGCTGCTTTCAGTGACCTGTGAAAACGCTCGCATAACCCATTTGCCTGTGGGTTGTATATGGTTGTGCGATGAATTGCAACACCCAGGCTGCGGACCAAAGTTCGGAAACAAACTGAGGGCCCCTATCGGACGTGATGTCCGACGGGATTCCAAAGCGCGCCACCCATGTTGTCAAAAAAGCGCGTGGACGTGGCTGCCGCCAGCGGGACTGCTTCTGGCCAGCGTGTGGTGCGGTCCATCACTGTCAGAAGGTGCGTGCACCCCTGCGACGGCGGGAGGGGGCCCACGAGGTCCACGTGAACATGGTCGAATCTTTTAGCCGGTATACTAAATGGCTCCAAAGGAGCCTTCGTGTGTCTGTGCACTTTGGCTCGTTGGCACGCTACGCAGGCTGCCGCCCACTCTTTCACTTGTTTGCGCAGGCCTGGCTACACGAGTTTCGCTCCCACCATTTTGACTGACGCGCGCACTCCTGGGTGCGCCAAAGCGTGAACTGACTCAAACACGTGGCGGCGCGTGGAGACGTCGCAGATTGGGGGGGGGGGGGGCTGCCGTCTTGCAGTACTCTGCTCTCCAGCCTTAACCCTGTTGGCCCAGACTGGAGTGCGCACACGTCCATATCGCTAATCTGCTCTGCGGCCATGGCTGTATAATCTATTCCTACGCAGACCAGGGCCACAACCGCGCACGAGAGGCAGTCCGCCACCACATTCAGTTTACCCGACACATGCTGAATATTTTTTTTTTTTTGATTTTGTATACTTTATTGATCCCCAGAGGGGAAATTGAAGGCATCCACCTGGATGGATGAAGCAGCCACGGTACGGCGCTATCCCTTTACCATTCACACACACATTCACACCTAGGGCCACTTGAGTCTCCAATTAACCTAACCTGCATGTTTTTGGCCTGTGGGAGGAAACCGGAGAACTCCCGGAGTATACCCACGCAGATACGGGGAGAACATGCAAACTCCACACAGATCACTGTTGGTCATCGGTCGTAAACTCCGAGATCGCGGCGAGCTGTTTCTGCTGCCGGCCCGACCATGGTTCCGAAACCTTGGCCATCGCGAACGTCAGCGGCTTGTGGTCCATGAACGTGGTGAAGCTGCGCCCTTCCAGCCAGAACTGTAAGTGGCGTATGGCCAGGTGGAGAGCCAGCAACTCCCTGTCGAACGCGTTGTATTTATGTTCACTGTCGCGCAAAGCCCTGCTGAAAAAAGCGAGCGGCTGCCAAGAACCGGCGATACGTTGCTCCACGACGGCCCCTATGGCCACGTCCGAGGCATCGGTAGTGAGCGCTATCCGGGCCGCCGGGTCTGGGTGCGCCAACAGTGCGGCGTTTGCCAGGGCTGCTTTCACCTCAGAGAACGCCTGCTCCCACTCCGGAGTCCATTCGACTCCATCCGCGGGTTTCCGTCTCTTGAGCGCGGCATACAATGGCTGCATGAGTTGAGCTGCGCAGGGGAAGAAACGGTTATAAAAGTTAACCATCCCCCAAAATTCCTGCAGCGCCCTGACCGTCTGAGGCCGGGGAAAATTCGCTACAGCGCGCACCTTATCGGGCAAGGGTATCGCTCCCTCCGGTGAGACACGGTGCCCCAGAAAATCAATCCCCGTCATGCCGAACTGGCACTTCGCCGGGTTGATTATTAACCCATGCTCCTCCAACCTCTGGAAAACCGTCCTGAGGTGGGTTACGTGTTCGTCTTCGGACGCACTGGCTACCAGGATATCATCCAGGTAGATGAACACAACGGGAGATCGCGCAGCACCGCGTCCATCATGTGCTGGAACGTCTATGCCGCTCCTTTTAATCTGAATGGCATGCGCAGAAACTCGAACAAGCCGAACGGAGTTATTACCGCTGTTTTGGGTATGTCTTCTGCACGCACTGGGACCTGGTGGTAACCGCGGACCAGGTCTATTTTAGAAAAAATGCGTGCTCCGGCGAGGTGAATGGAAAAATCCTGAATGTGGGGAATCGGGTAGCGGTCGTGTGCTGTGGCGTTATTCAACCTGCAGAAATCGCCGCACGGTCGCCACGACCCCTCAGCCTTAGGGACCATGTGTAGCGGGGATGCCCATGGGCTGTTCGATCGCCTGATGATGCCCACCCTTTCCAAGTTGGCAAACTCCTTGCGCACTAAGACCAGTTTAGCTGCGTCCAAGCGCCGAGGTTGTGCGAAAACAGGCGGCCCGGTGGTGGTGATAAAGTGCTCCACCCTGTGTTTAGCGATGGCCGCTGAAAACGTTGGGACCGTGAGTGCTGGGAACTGAGTGAGCAGTGTGTGGAACTTAACGCCTTGAGCTGTGACGCTGGCTTGTGTTACTGGCCCGGCCCCTCGAGCAAAGGTCTTAATGTCCGAGCCGTTTACCGCTACCAGCCCGGGGCCGCTAGGGCCTACCAGCCGGTCAGCATAGGTCGGCAGGATGATGCTCTTCTGGGCTCCGATGTCTACGAGGAAACGCCTCCCTGAGCGCGAGTCTGTCACGTAGAGCAGCTTGTTCTCTTCGCCGGCGGTCGCAGCTGCTACCGACTGCCGGCCCTGACATTTCCCGAGCACTTGGATTGGCACGGTGGCGCACATCTGCGTGTGTTCCCTCCAAAACAGCGGTGGTAGAAGCAGAGAGTGTCTCTCTGGTGCTCCTTGGCCTCCGCTGCCGCTACCGTCGGCGGCTCCTCGCCTCCTCTGGTCGTCTCGCTGGGCTCCGACGCCGCCGCGTTCACCGTGAGCGCTCTGGTGGTGAGGATGATCCGGTCTGCCTCCTGGGCTAGCGCACGGTAGTCACGCACGGCCAGCAACGGCGAATTGGCCAGGACTGCTCTCGCCTCTGTTGGAAGGTTCCGGAGGAAAAGGTGGGCAAACAGAAAATGCCCGTCGTCCGTGCCCATTAACACCAACATCTTCTCCATCAGATCGACGGCCGAACCATCTCCTAACTCGGAATGCCTCAGGAGCCTCTCTGCTTTCTCACAGTCCGAGAGCATGTAGCGCCGGGTCAACGCAGCTTTGAGAACCTCGTATCTGTCGTGGGCTGGGGGCTGGTCGAGCAGGCTCGCTACCTGCTGAGCTGTGCGAGCGTCCAGCGCTGCAACCACATGGTAAAACTTGGTGTGGTCTGCCGTTATTCCCCAGAGGGCGAACTGGGCCTCGGTGTGGTGGAACCAAGAGCGCGGTTGTGCTGCCAAAAGTCCGGTAGCTTGACTGCAACAGTGCACGTGTTGCTGGGGTTTCCCGTCCGGGCCGTCTGTGGGATGCTTGCCGCGTTGGTGGGGCTTCCCGTCCGGGCCGACTCTGGGGTTCTTGCCTCATGTTCCATAATACGTCTAGGGTCACCAGTGTGGAGAATGTGGGAAATGATGAGGCCAGTTTACAAACAGACGAAGTTTATTAACACTCTCTCATCATTCATATACAGAAAAGCATGAAAGCATTCAGGCACGGTTCTCCTTTATATCTCCACCGCTCATCTCACATCTGCGTGACATTCCACCATCACAATACATTCACCCTTAAACCCCCCGTCCACTGTTTACCCTCTGCTTCCTGACTGAGACGCTGTCTGACTCACTCAAGTCTCTACAACTCTACAATATGCATTTTGTGTCTGCTACAAGACCATCAATGACTGAGTAACTCAAAGAAATGCCCAGATCTTCTATCCTTTCACAATGACCTTGAGCTCAACCTGGATGCAGACAAACCTGAGGATCATGGTGAGTTTGTTGAGGATTAGGGCAATTTCCTAGGAGGAGTAACAATTTTCATAAAATCGTGTAAGCGATGAGATCTCCTGACCATGAGCACAACCTTGATGCAGACCCACCCGATGATCATTGTGAGTTTGGTGACCATTAGTGAAAACGCCTTAGGAGTAGCTATTAACGTGAAATGGGGACAGACAGATGAATGCTACGCAATCAAGTAGCTTCTTTCTGCTTGGCTGGAATGAGCAAAAAATTCAGATTTAGATAAACTGTGAGCTTGGTCAAAGCCTATGGAATGTATCGACAGAAGAAAAAAAAGTGAAACATCTTGAAAGGGTTGTCGCAAATAACCTGGCTTTTTTTCCTCATATCCATAATCTACACACACTAAGGGAAAAACAACTACAGCTATAATAAGTTCATTTTTCTACTTTCTCTATAAGACATATTAGGATCAGCCATGCTTTCCTTGCTCACCTCTGCCCCCTGGTGGGACCAGCGATGGATCCACTTCAGTTTGCCTACCAGCATGGCATTGGGGTCGAGGATGCAGTGATCTTCCTCCTTCACTGTTCCCTGTCCCACCTGGAGAAGCCCGGGAACGCGGTGAGGATCATGTTCTTTGACTTCTCCAGTGCTTTCAACACCATCCAATCGATGATCCTGAAGGACAAGCTGCTGTGCGCAGGGGTGGACCAGCTCCTGTCATCATGGATCCTGGACTACCTCACTAACCAACCACAGTTTGTGAGAACCCGGGATTGTGTGTCCGACACGATCATCGGCAGCACGGGGGTCCCCCAGGGAACGGTTTTGGCTCCCTTCCTCTTCACCCTTTATACTGTGGACTTCTCACACAACACAACACACCGCCATCTACAGAAGTTCTCTGACGACTCTGTGATCGTCGGCCTCATCTCCAATGGAGATGAAGCTGAGTACAGAGGACTTATCCAGGACTTCGTGGACTGGTGCCATCGGAACTGCCTCCAGATCAACGCAAGGAAAACTAAGGAGCTGGTGGTGGAATGCCACAGGCAAGGACAACCCTTCACAGCACCAGTAAACATCCAGGGAACAGACATTGAGATGGTGACATCCTACAAGTACCTGGGTGTTCATCTGAACAATAAACTAGACTGGTTACATAATACCGACACACTCTACAAGAAGGGACAGCGCAGGCTGTTCCTACTGAGGAGGCTCAGGTCTTTTGGCGTACAAGGGGTGCTCTTGAAGACATTCTACGACACGGTGGTGGCAACAGCCATCACTTTTGGAGTGGTCTGCTGGGGCAACGGCATTACAGCAGCCGATAGGAAGAGACTGAACAAACTGATCAAGAAAGCTAGCTCTGTCCTGGGGCAGTGCCTTGACCCAGTGGAGGAGATAGGAGAGAGAAGGATGGTGGCTAAGCTGTCATCTCTGCTGGAGTCCGCGTCCCACCCTATGCAGGACATACTGAACACACTGAGGAGCTCATTAAGCAGTAGGTTACATCATCCTAGGTGCACGACCAAGAGGTTTCGCAGGTCCTTCCTACCTACAGCTGTCAGACTGTATAACCTAAGCAGGGCTGCTCGCAGAGATAGCAAAAAAAAAAAAAAAGCATGACGACCTAATAGTATTGAATGCAAAAGATGCAACAGACTTACACAAATGGTCCCCTCCAGTATACAACTAGGACAATATCAGTCACTATGGAGGGTGACAATATGTATGGGTACATATTCATACTATGTAGGGTAACTAGACGGTTATGCTGTTTATTCCATCTAGCTACAATGCTTCGCACTGTGTATATACAGTATATTTATGTGTACATATGTATATTCACTGCTCTTATTTTCTTACCTTCTAAATTATTGCTCTGAGTGTTGCTATCCCTGCGCTGTTGCAATCCTGGAATTTCCCCACTGTGGGACTAATAAAGGCTTATCTTATCTTTGTCTTCTTCTTTTGGCTGCTCCCTGTAGGGGTTGCCACAGTGGATCATCTGCCTCCATCTCACCCTATCCCTTACATCTTCCTGTGTAACACCAACCCTCTCCATGTCCTCCTTCACTACATCCATGAATCTTCTCTGTGGTCTTCCTCTTTCCCTCCTGCCTGGCAGCGCCATCTTCAACATCCTTTGTCCAATACATTCACTATCCCTTGTCTGCACATGTCCCAACCATCTTAGCCTTGCCTCTCTTACCTTGTCTCCAAACTGCTCAACCTGAGCTGTCCCTCTGATATATTCATTTCTAATCTTGTCCATCCTAGTCACTCTCAATGAAAATTTGAGCATCTTCAACTCTGCCACCTCCAGCTCCACCTCCTGTCATTTTGTCAGCGCCACTGTCTCCAAACCATACATCATCGCAGGTCTCACTACTGTCTTGTAAATCTTCCCTTTCACTCTTGCTGCTGCTCTTCTGTCACAAATCACCCCTGACACTCGTCTCCACCCACTCCACCCTGCCTGCACTCTCTTCTTCACCTCTCTTGTGCATTTTCCATTGCTTTGGATGGTTGACCCCAGGTATTTAAACTCATCTACTTTCACCACCTCTACTCCTTCCATCTTCACTTTTACAGCTGTCTCCCTCTCATTCACACTCATGTATTCGGTTTTGCTTCTACTGACTTTCATTCCTCTTCTCTCTAGAGCATACCGCCACCTCTCCAGGTTCCCTCCCACCTGCTCCCTACTCTCACTGCAGATCACAATGTTGTCTGTAAACATCATGGTCCACAGAGACTCTTGGCTGACCTCATCTGTCAGCCTGTCCATCACCATGAAAAACAAGAAGGGGCTCAGAGCTGATCCCTGATGTAACCCCATCCCCACTTTGAACCCATCTGTCACTCCTACAGCACACCTCATCACCGTCTCGCTGTCTTCATACATGTCCTGCACCACCCTCACATACTTCACTGCCACTCCCGACTCTCATACAGTACCACACTTCCTCTCTTGACACCATATCATATGCTTTCTCTAGATCCACAAAGACACAGTGCAACTCCTTCTGACCTTCTCTGTACTCCTCCATCAGCACTCTTAAAGCAAACACTGCATCTGTAGTACTCTTTCTTGGCATGAAACCATACTGCTGCTCACTGATTGTCACCTCTCCTCTTGACCTGGCTTCAACAACTCTTTCCCATATCTTCATAGTGTGGCTGATCAACTTTATGCCTCTGTAGTTACTACAGCTCTGAGCATCACCTTTGTTCTTGAAAACTGGTGCCAAAACACTTCTTCTCCATTCCTCAGGCATCCTCTCACTCTCCAAGATTCTGTTAAACAATCTGGTTAAAAAGTCCACTGCCATCTCTCCTAAACATCTCCATACCTCCACAGGTATGTCATCTGGACCAACCGCCTTTCCATTCTTCATCCTCTTCAAAGCTGCCCTCACTTCCACCTTGCTAATCCTCGGGACTTCCTTGTTCACAGTCTTTCCTTCATCCATCCTCCTCTCTCTCTCTCATTTTCTTTATTCATCAGCTCTTCAAAGTACTCCTTCCACCTTCTCAACACACTCTCGTCATTTGTTAGTACATTACCGTTTCTGTCCTTAATCAGCTGCGCATATTTTCCAGCTCGATCTCTGTCTAGCTAATCGATACAACTCCTCTTCTCCTTCCTTAGTGTCCAGCCTCTCATACAACTCACTATATGCCTTATCCTTTGCCATGTGCCTAGATTCCAAATACTCCTGTCTGCTTTCTTCATCTCCCTATCTCACTTTTTCTTTGCCAAAACCTCTTTCTTTGAATTCTTTCCTGTACCTCCTCATTCTACCACCAAGTCTCCTTGTCTTCCTTCCTCTGTCCACTGGATACACCACATACCTTTCTACCCAATACTTCTACCCTTTCCCTCAATACTTTTGCTGTATTTTCCCAATAATCTGATAATTCTTCTCTACCACCCAGAGCCTGTATCAACTCCTTCATCAACTCTGTGTGACCTTCTTCCTTCTATAACTTCCCCCACTTAATCTTTGGCTCTGCCTTCACCTTCCTCTTGCTTTCCAAAGTCATCCTACAGACTACCATCCGATGCCGTCTTGCTACATTCTCCCCTGCCACCACCTTGCAGTCTCTTATCTTTCAGATTTCTCCTTCTGCATAAGATGTAGTCCACCTGTGTGCACCTTCCTCCACTCTTGTAAGTCACCCTATGTTCCTCTCTCTTCTTGAAGTATGTATTCACCACAGCCATTTCCATCCTTTTAGCAAAATCCACAACCATCTGTCCTTCCACATTTCTCTCCTTAAGACCATACCTACCCAGAACCTCTTCATCACCTCTGTTCCCTTCACCTTCATGTCCATTAAAGTCTGCTCCAATCATCGCTCTCTCCCCCCTGGGAACACTCTACCACTTCATCCAATTTTTTTCCAGAATTCCTCTCTTTTACCTGGCATCTAACTTGTGGGGCATATGCACTGACAACATTCAACATCACACCTTTGACTTCTAGCTTCAAACTCATGATTCTGTCCGACTCCCTCTTTACCTCCTGAACACTCTTCACATACTCCTTCAAGATTACTCCTACTCCATTTCTCTTCCCATCTACACCATGACAGAACAGTTTAAATCCCCCTCCAATGCTCCTACCCTTGCTTCCCTTCCATCTGTTTTTTTGAACACACAGTATATCTGCCTTTCTCCTCTCCATCATATCAGCCAACTCTCTGCTTTTATCAGTCATAGTCTCTACATTTAACATCCCTACTCTCACCGCCACACTTCTACTTTTCGTTTTCTCTCTCTCCCTCCTAACACGCCTTCCCTCTTTCCTTCTCCTCGATCTTTGACCAAGAGTAGCCCAATTTCCACCAGCACCCTCTCGGTTAACAGCACTGGTGGAGGTCATTGTTAACCCGGGCTTTGACCGATCCAGTATGAAAGTCTCATTCGTCATGATCCGCATGTTTGATTTGGCAAAGGTTTTACTTTACATCGGATGCCCTTCCTGACACAACCCTCCCCCATTTACTCAGGCTTGGGACTGGCACTAGAAGTACACTGGCTTGTGCACCCCCTGCGGCTGGGATCAGCAATACTTTGTAAAATGTGCTAATTTTTCCACTTTACAAAATGTCATAACCTTTTAAGATTGAACAGGTGAAGGTAGGCCTAATTGTGGGCAAACTAGCATTTTAAAATTAATTTAACACACTTGACAGCAGAGGAAGGTGAATGTAAATTTTAGGGCTATTTGTCATCAGTTTAGGTTTTTATGCCCACAAAGCACAGACATAGAGAAAATTTAGTCAGAACATGCAGAACATTTAGTTATGAGGGGAAACCAGCTGAACATCTGACTTCCCTTGTAGTGAGGTCAACAAGGAGGTTGGCAGGTGAGGACAGAGGACCTTCACCACCCATTTGACATTTTTGTGCAGAAATGCAAACACACAGATTCAAGGGCAGGTTGGCCACAATATTGGGTCATCACATCTTTGGGTGGTGTAAAAATGTAAAAGAAAAAAAAATCCTAAATGATTCTAGATTACAAAAATCCATACCACTATGACCTGTAATGTACTTTAATTTGTAAGAAATTCTCATGAGTTTTAAATGCTGTGAGTAACACACAAATGCACAAACACACACACACACACGACAGGGAGTGAATCTGAAATGTTTTATTTAAAATTGTACTACAGTAATTAAGTTTTTGTCATTGCAGAAATCTCCTTCCAGACCTTTTAAGGAAATAAAACAAGACAAATGATCTTTACACTGGACAAGGCTAGCTGGAATGACCCAATTCAAGAAACACATAATCCCAACTTTCTATTTTGAGCTTTTGGGTTTTAGGACCTTTGTTATATAGATATAAAAACACAGAAAAGCAAACATAATGAAGACAATATGGACCCTCTCAGATGTAAATACTGATCCACTATAGGGGCAGCTGAAGATAGCGGAGATGTCATTAACTGTTTCTGATGTCGGTGATCATATAATGTCAATATTGTTTGAAGTTCATCATCAAGACTGGCGGGTATGCCCCGAAGTTCAACAAAAGAATCAATGTAAAGTTATAAAAATCGAAATCAAATAACATCCATCCCCCCAAAAACAGGATCAGCCTGAACACCCTCGACATCCACAGTGGGTACATTCGATAATCCTTCCCTGCAGAGAAAAAAGAAAACACAAACTTAGTTCAAGGATACTCACCTTATTATTACTAACCCCAAGATCCTGTAAGATATCAGAACACAACCATCACCAATATGCTGTTTACACATGTGTATTTACAGATTACATATTCTCCAGAGTCCTCATTTTAAAGGGCCATTAAGGTTCACTTTCAGTTTACATCATGGACATGTATACACTGTATGTATGTTATAGTTTGAAAGACTCATGGACATCCAGCCATCCGTCCAACCATCCATCGCCTCACCGCTTAATCCTTTTTGGGTTGCCGGGGAAAGGGGGGGGGCAGGATGCACTCTGGACAGATCACCAGTCCATCGCAGGGCCAACACAGAGAGACAGACAACCATTCACTCTCACATTCATACCTAAGGACAATTTAGAATCCCCAGTTCGATGCCACTTAACCTAACCTGCGTGTCTTTAACCTGTGGCAGTAAATCGGAGTAAACCCACGCAGACACAGGGAGAACATGCAAGCTCCACACAGAAGGATCACCGATGGTCGGGGTGGAATAGATCCCGTTACCTTCTTGCTGTGCTGCCAAAGTGCTAACCACTGCGCCACTGAGCTGCCCCCATGGACATACAGTTGCACTCAGAATCATTCAGCCTTCACTCAGAATCAGAATCAGATTTATTGCCATTGTTCATGTAGTACACAAACTAGGAATTTGTCTCGGTGCCATGCTGCAACATTAAAAATATGATGAGATAAAGAGATAAACTAAAAAACTAAAGGATTAAAAATGTGCAATAAGTGTAGAAAAATAAGTAGTAATAATAATAATAATAATAGTAATAATGAGTAGTACTAGTCAAGGCAGTTTTAAAAAAAAATAGCAAGTAGCAGATAATATGGGGTACCACAGTGCAGTTGATAATGCAACAGAAAAAACAGTGATGAATGACTTGAGTCTGGTTGAGCTGCTGTATATAGTGCACGAGAGTCAATAAGTCACTTAATGTTCAGCAGTCTGATGGCAGAGGGGAAAAAGCTGTTCATGTGCCGGGAGGTTTTAGTCCGAATGGACCGAAGTCTTCTACCTGAGGGGAGGGGGGCAAACAGTACGTGACCAGGGTGTGAAGGATCGGCTATGATCCGGCCAGCACGCCTCCGGGTCCTGGAGAGATGGGAGTTTGCAGCCGATCACCTTCTCAGCAGTGTGCACGACGCGCTGCTGAGAAGGAGTGCTGCACTCATTCATCTTCAACCACTTAATCATTTTTTGGTTTGTTTGTTGTTGTTTTTTTTTTTTTTGGGGGGGGGGGGGGGGGTGTTGCTGGAACCTATCCCAGCATCTTTGGGGCAAGAGGCAGGGTACACCCTGGACAGATCACCCGTCCAACACAGACAGACAGACAACCACTCACTCTCACATTCATACCTTTTTTTTTTTTTTTTTTTTAAACTCTATTGAACATTACATAGTATTTTAAGGCACTTTCATTAGAAAAACGCATCAACATTAACTGGCATTTTGAAGGGTATGTATACAAAAATAACTGAGGAAGCAGTCACAAAAGAAAAACAAAAAAAAAAATCCAAAACTTTGTTTTTGATTTTTGAGGCGGTCTTACTGACGTAATTTATATTTATCCAATAAATCCAGTAATTTCAGGCTTTGCATTGCATTATATATAGTATAGATTTGGTGTAAAGTTTAAGATCATTCATCCAACCTTGAATATGGTATTTAGTCTTTAAGTATCTGCATCTATGAATGAAATGTTTTGCTAGAATAATCAAGACATTTAAAAGAAATTCTAAATCTTTATCTTTTAGAAATACTCCATCTCTAACAGACATCCAGTTTATTGGGTGTAGCGTGATTTCTTTTAGCTGAAGCCAACTCTGCAATGAGAGGCAAAATTCCTGAACAGGTTCACAATGAAGAAATACAGAATGTGTTCTACTGTTTCTATGTCATTTGTGCAAAAGGTGCATGAATTATTTTCCCAATTAAATTTTTGATGTAGAAAATGATTTGAGGGATATATGACATTTAGAACTTTGAAATTAATTTATTTTGCTTTGGGTGGGATTGGGTAGAAGAAGTATTGTTCTTGTTTGCGCTTCTTCTTCCTTATCATTTTGTAAAATATATTTCCTTTTCAGATGGTCAGAGGAATATTTCTTTGATAGGATTTTCCTAATAAGTTTGTTGGCAAATTGTTTACTTTTCAGGTTGGTACCCTCAACACAGAGCGGCCCCAGCTCTGGTACGGTGTTTGAGTAAGTCAAATACTGTTGTGCCATTGTTTTGATGGGAACCGGAATGTCCTTAAATACTTTATTAAATTCTCTTACTGGGCAGCTAACATCAAATTTAAGGCAAAATTCTATGTACTGTAAGAAATCACCAGATTCATTCATTAGCTGGGCCACATCCCATATTCCCTTCCTTTTCCATCCAGGTTCCCAAAAACAATGATTTCTGATTTGACAAAACATACCAGTTATTAAATTCCAGAAAAGCAAAACCTGTTGGTGAAATTCTGAGAGTTTAACAGGCAGTTTCAATAAGTCATAGTCACATCTTAAAACAAACACATTCGTACCTAAAGACAATTTATCCCCAGTTGATGCCAATTACCCAAACATGCATGTCTTTGGATTGTGGGAGGAAACCGGAGCACCCAGCAAAACCCCCACACAGACACATAAAGAACATGCAAACTCCACACAGAAAGGCCAATGGTTGCCAGGGGGTGGGATTGAACCCACGACCTTCTTACTGTGCTGCCACAGCGCTAACCACTGCCCCACCAAGCTGCCCATCATTCAACATTGCAAGTTATCTATATTTTCGACAAAGAAACAGGAAACAAACAGTTCAATGGTTTACCCATTTATTTATTAATTTATATTTTTGCAAAGAGCTGAAAATCTGTAACTTTTGAAAATAAACATATTGCAATAGAAGTTGAATAATTTTGAGTGCAACTACATTTTACCAGGTTAAAATCCACGAATATACCATTTTGCATAATATGGGCCCTTTACCACTGAGACTGTCTTTAAATTATATGGCTTAGTAAACAAAGCAAATTTGATTTGCATGAATAAGCATAACCTGTAGATGGTGAATTGTCACCTCTCAATTGCTAATGACAGGTTAGATGCAGCCATTGCTGAACAATAACACTAGAGCTTGATTTTTATTTCCACAACTATACAGTAAACGTTCAGAGATGAAGACTATAAAAAAGAGAAAGAATTATTGAACTGAAAGGGGAATAAAGCTAACTAGAGTGATTTTGAGGTAGACGAGAGCACTTGAAATCACAGACAGAATGCACTGAGCAAAACTCACTTTAATAATACATTTACAGTGCATCCGGAAAGTGTTCACAGCGCTTCACTTTTTCCACATTTTGTTATGTTACAGCCTCATTTCAAAAGGGATTAAATTCATTTTTCCCTCTAAATTCTACACACAATACCCTATAATGACAATGTGAATTTTTTTTTTTTGATTTTTGCAAATTTATTAAAAAAATAGAAAACTAAGAAATCACACGTGCATAAGTATTCACAGCCTTTGCCATGAAGCTCAAAATTGAGCTCAGGTGCATCCTGTTTCCACCGATCATTCCTGGCACAAATCTGGGGGAGGGTACAGAAGAATTTCTGCTGCTTTGAAGGTCCCAATGAGCACAGTGGTCTCCATCATCCGTAAATGGAAGAAGTTCGGAACCACCAGGACTCTTCCTAGAGCTGGCCGTCCGTCTAAACTGAGCGATCGGGGAGAAGGGCCTTAGTTAGGGAGGTGACCAAGAACCTGATGATCACTCTGTCAGAGCTCCAGTGTTCCTCTGTGGAGAGAGGAGAACCTTCCAGAAGGACAACCATCTCTGCAGCAATCCACCAATCAGGCCTGTATGGTAGAGTGGCCAGATGGAAGCCACTTCTTAGTAAAAGACACATGGCAGCCCACCTGGAGTTTGCCAAAAGGCACCGTAAGGACTCTCAGACCATGAGAAAAAAAATTCTCTGGTCTGATAAGACAAAGATTGAACTCTGGCGTGAATGCCAGATGTCACCAATGTCCAATGTCACCTTCTATACCACGCAGTCAATTCCAGCAGCACTGAGCAGCAGGATTAAATTCTTCACCTGTGGCTGGTCCTGGACTTTTGGAGGTGATTCGGTTGACACTTGGCAGTGGATTGGTGGCTTGGGGAAAGATTCTGGTGGACTCAGAATTGGGCCTTTCTGCCTTAGAAGCAGACTGGCAGTCATTACTACTAGGCCTCACAGGCAGCCACCAACAACAGGCTCCACAGGCAGCCACCATCACCAGGCCAGCAGCCACGACCATTGGGCTCCACAGGCAGCCGCCACCACCAGGCTTCACAGGCGGTTACCACCACCAGGCCCTGCAGCCACCTCCATCAGGCTTCAGGCCTGGCACCAGGCCTTACAAGCATTTTCATCAACACCGAAATAGTCTTGGAAACAGACTCTTGTCTCCTTGTCCACTGCAAATTATTGCAAAAACTGCAGCAAAATGCCACCTAAGCCAAAAGCAGAGGCCAAATCCGAGGAGGAATATGTGTCCCTCACACAGGTAAATGACTTACTGCAACAGCAAAAAGAACTGTTTTCTGCATTGTTAAACCAACAACAGGAAACTTTCAAAAGCCTCATCAAAGTGATCATGGACTCAGCTAATGCAAGAGTGGACACGATGACGAGAGAGTTGCAGGACATTAAAACCAATCTACAAATAACTCAAAAAGATGTAGATGACATAAAAGCCGATTTGTCTAAACAAGCAGACTGCAACAATGTGCTGCAATCAGATGTTTCTAAAGTGTGTGACAGTCTGTTGACTATCACCGACAAATTTGAATATCTGGAAGGACAATCCTGGAGAAATAATGTGGTATTTGATGGTGTTGTGGAGGCACCAGGAGAGACCTTGGCCGACACGGAGGAGAAGATTAAAAATATTCTCATGGAGAAACTACAGTTACCACCAGGGATCGAGATGGAGAGAGCCCAACGCACCGGGAAACCTGGAGGAGAAAGACCGAGGCCCATTGTGGTCAAGTTCCTGCGGCACAAGGACAGGATGACCATTCTTCAAAGAGCCAAGTCGCTCAAAGGAACAAAAATCTTCATCAATGAGGACTTCACTGATTTGGTAAGAAGGAAGAGAAAAGAATTAATGCCAGAGCTGAAAGCTGCAAGAGCACGGGGGGACATAGCCTACTTAAGGTATGACAGACTCATTATTCACCCACGCCATCCCCGTAACAGTACACCAAGATCAATGGAGCCAAAAATCAACCAGAAATGATTGACATTTCATTATCAACTTGGAGATATAAACTGTGCATCTGTTTCCATTGACTGGAATAATTAAGATGCAAACTTTTATAGGAAACAACCTCATTTTTAAAGGGTACGAATATACTGAGCATAAGCCACACAGTGTTGAATATGAAACCGATCCTGAAAATCACTTTTTCAACAGTATAAAGCATCAGTGTAAATACTTTGGCTCAGACCAACTAAAAAATACAATTTCTGACCAATCATTGTCAATAATACACTTTAATAGTAGAAGTCTCAACATGAATTTTTCCAAAATCCAGGACAGTTTGTTGCAATATAACACAAATTTTTCTGCTGTTGCAATTTCTGAGACTTGGCTAAAAAATGACCAACTTCATACAGTGCAAATGAGAGGCTATGATTTATATACCACAAGCAGGTCAAAAAAAAAGGGGTGGTGGTGTTGCTTTATATATCAGGTCCTGCTACCAAAGCCAAGTTGTAGATAACATGTCTTTTGAAATGGAAAACATCATGGAGTGGGTAACTGTGGAATTAATTACAACTACAAAAAAAAACATAATCAGCTGTATTTATAGAGCACTGGGTACCGATATTGACATTTTCAAAGAAAAATTGTTTGAGCTTTTCAGTGCAGTAGGTAATAAGAAGCTGGTATTTATTTGTGGAGACTTCAATATTGACTTATTAAATCCAAATGACCATATCCAAATAAGTGAATTCATAAATTCCATGTTTTGTATGGGTTTCTACCCTTCAATAACATATCCCACTAGAATAACAACACATTCAGCAACGCTTATTGATAACATTTTCACAAATGTCACTGAGGGGAATGTAACTGCTGGTCTTCTTGTCAATGATGTGACAGACCATCTGCCTGTTTTTGTTTCTTCACACACTGGTGTAACACATAACGTTGAAACAGATAAGGTTTTTAAACGACTTGTAACAGAAACCGCAATCAACAATCTTAGAAATGATCTAAAAATACAAGACTGGAGTGGTGTTTATGTTGACGACATTGATACAGCATATGGAGAATTTGTCTCTATTTTATCACAACTATATAAAAACACTGCCCTCTAGTGGTAAGGAAAACTAAAGTTAAATACAGAGATAAGCCTTGGATCACCAAGGGCCTGCAAAATGCTTGTAAAAAGAAAAACTTGTTATACAAAAAGTTTCTGAAATTAAGAACTGTGGAAGCAGAAAAGAAATGCGAGACTTGTATTTTAACATCGAGTAAAAAACATTACAGTAAATTATTGGAAAATAACAAAACTAATACATGTAATACATGGAAGGTGTTAAATAATAAAACAAAGAGAGAAAAACTAAATTCCAACCACACCTTTCATTTAAATTCAGATAATGGAATAATCAATGAAAATAGCTTGATCTCCAACACGTTTAATGAATATTTTGTTAATATAGGAAAAAAGATCGCCAACTCCACTGTATCATCAGCAAACACAAGTGGCGCTGACAATGTCGTCAACATAAACGCTTACTCAATGTTTATGAAAGAAACAGATGAAAAAGAAATTCTTGACATTGTTAACAAATTCAAAGACAAAAAAAAAAAATCAACTGATTGTAATGATTTCAGTATGTTCTTGGTTAAATGTATTATTGATTGTATTGTTAAACACGTCACTTTCACATGCAACATGTCATTGCTGGTAAATTTCCAAAGAAAATGAAAATAGCAAGAGTCGTTCCTCTGTATAAGACTGGTGACAAACACTTATTGTCAAACTACAGACCCATCTCGTTACCGCAGTTCTCCAAAATTCTTCACTGATCAAAGTTCTCAAGAAAGGCAAATCAGCTTGACCTGATTGTCTCACCAGTGAATGCCTCATCAATGCTGATTTCAATTTGTGTATTCTGTTGTCATTGTGTTTTAACTGTATGTTTGTTCATGGTTACATGCCAGATATGTTGATGGACTCTGTTATTATTCCCTTGGTGAAAAACAAGTGTGCCAGTCTGTCTGATATGAACAACTACAGACCTATAGCTATTGCAAATGTTATATCTAAATTGTTAGAGGGTTTAATTCTTTTTTTTTTATTTAAGTTTTTGTAAAGGGTATACAGGTCATTACAGCATTGCATTGTTTACATTTTCATCACATGTTCCCTTTATTTTTTGCTATTTGACAACATTGGTAGGATAATTATTACAACACCCCTTTTTTTTTTTTAAAGTGAAAGAAAAAGTGAAATTTAAAGAGAATAAAATAAAAAAACGAACAAACAAACAAACAGAACAGCAAAAAACAAACAAACAGAAAATTAAGTAATTAAAAGTAAAAGAGCATCTGAGTAGCTTTGGAACAAAGAGCGGGATCATTATTGAAATGGTATTTGTCAAAGATTAGATCTAATGGAAGACACATATGCGATCCAGGGTTGCCAAAAGTTCATGAACCCATCCATGTCCTGTCTCAGTGCGAATGTCAACTTTTCCATCGAGTAAATGTCTTGAATCACGTTAATCCAATCTTCAGGTGTAGGACAGTCCTTCAGCATCCATTTTTTAGTTAGGGCTTTTTTACTTGCCAATATTAAAACATTGAATAAGTATTTTTCTCCTCGTCTTTCCAGTGAGTCCGGTAGTAAACCCAAATACAAAGTTACAAAAGAAAAGGGAACTGTTATTTTGAATATTTTCCCCAATATTGTATGTACATTGGTCCAATATTGGTGGATAACTGGGCATGACCAAAACACATGAAAATGATTTGCAGTCTTTTCACCACACAAGCGCCAACAGTTCAACCCCTTATGGGTAAATTTGTTTTGTGCAGGTGTTCTGAAAAATCTTACCAAATTTTTCCATCCAAATTCTCTCCACTGCAGGGATGAGGTACTTTTCCATTGCTGTTTATTTAGCTTTTCCCATATTTCCAATTGTAAAGTGAAATTCCCCTCTTTTTCCCATCTCTCTTTTATATATGATGTGTTGTCTCCTTTTAAGTCTTGCAGACCTTGGTATATTTTAGAAATGTATCTGATTCCTGGGATCCCTTTATATGCCATTAAGAAGACCTTCAGAACACCTGACTGGGCCCTTTCCAAATCCTCCTTTTTAAGTATATTGTTTATGTGGTGTCTAAGCTGAAAGAACCTGTAAAGATCTTGATTTATTAGACCTTGTTTTTTCAAATCTTCAAAACTTCTTAAAGTTTGCCCCTTAAAAAAATCGTAATATTTTATCAGCCCTTTCTCTTTCCACTCTTTAAATCTAGTGTCTGTTTTATTGGGGGTAAAGTCTTGATCATAGGCAATCCATTGCAGAAGTCGATAGGGCTCTTTAGCTTGATTCTCTCTGACTATCTTAAACCAAATTTTTAGCGGGGTCTCTATCCACGGGTTAGTGTTATTCAAGAGTTTAGGTAAGGCATTGTTCCCTATTATCGCCTGTAGGGGGATGTCACTTGTTATTTGGCATTCGATCTCCTTCCATTGTGCAGTGTAGACTGGGTTACATATCTCTATTAAAGTTTAGAGGGTTTAATTCTGGACAGAATTGAGGATTATCTGTGGACAAACGACAATCAGTTTGGTTTCAAGTCAGCCCATTCAACTGATAAGGCTGTTTACCTACTCCATGAATTTGTTGACTACTTCAGAAGCCAATCCACTAGTGTCTATGCTACGTTTTTAGATGCTAGCAAAGCTTTTGATAGGATTAACCACTGGTGTTTGTTTAGAAAACTGATCGGTCGAGGTATTCCTATTTACATTGTTAGCATCCTGTTATACTGGTACAGAAGGCAGTCTATGGTTGTTAGGTGGGGCAATGTTACCTCATCCAAATTTCATGTGACCAATGGTGTTAAACAAGGTGGTATACCGTCACCCTTGTTGTTTAATGTCTATGTTGATGATCTCAGTGTACTGTTGAACAATACTAATGTGGGTGGCTCCATTAATGGTGCACTGTTAAATCAAATTTTCTATGCTGATGATCTCTGTTAAGTTTGTCTACTGCAGCGATGCAACATCTCCTCTCGGAATGTGAGAAATTTGGTGAAAAAAATGACATCTTGTTTAACTGTACTAAATCTATGTGTATGGCTTTCAAACCGAAGGGTGTCAATACTTCGAATCCTGTAATGCCACTTTGTGGCAATAGCTTGAACTTTGTTGAAAAAGTCAAATACCTAGGTGTGTGGATTGAATCTGATAAGACCAATGTTGATTGTAACAGGCAACTCAGGAAACTCTATGCTCAAACAAATTTACTGTTGCAAAATTTCCATAGATGTTCTCCTGGTGTTAAATGTATGCTGTTCAAGACCTTCTGTACCTCAATGTATTGCTCGCCTTTATGGTTTAATAGCAATGTTGCTGTTAGGAACAAAATCCGCATTACATATAATAACTCCCTAAGAAGGCTGTTAGATATACCTCGTAGGTCGAGTGCAAGCAAGATGTTTGTGTCCTTGAACATTCCGTCTTTTGGCGAGTTGATACGAAAGAATGTTTACAGTTTTATGAGAAGGTTGCTGGCATGTAACAATCATCTTATATCAGCAATTGTCAACTCGTCACTCACACTTCACTCCAGCATTTGGAAGTGGTGGCGTTGTATTTTATACTGATGTAGCTCATGTATTTTTACCTACATATGTATAAGCACTATGGGATGCTTGAGATTGCATGTGTGGATTGACCTCACGTCTTGGATGGAACAATATGTCTGGACCGCCTGTGGATAACAGTAAGAAGACGGAGGTACGGCGATAAGGAGCTGAAAAGACTTCCTGACCTCCTGGGGGCCAGGCGGAGGACTGAAGGACGCGGGGGGAGAGTTATTGTCAATAGGGGGTTTTGACGGTGATATGTGATCCTTCCTTTGTTTTGAGATGTATAAATAAGAAGGTTTTGACTCAGCTCTCTCTCTTCTGTTCTTGAGAGATAGCTGGGGATGTGATCGCAACAATAAAACCTGAATTAAGAAATGATTCAGCCTTGTTATTTCACGCTCCCCACATTGGTGACCAAGAGACGTGAGAATGCATAGAAGGGATTCTCCTGATGCAGACTCGTCGGAGTCTGCCCAAGCGAGCGCCGTCTCCATTAAACTGCCAGAATTCTGGCAGGACAACCCGGACTCGTGGTTCCTCCAGGCTGAGGCACAGTTCACGCTCGCAGGAATAACGGCGGATGACACTAAGTTTTACCACGTCATCGCAAGGCTCGACAACCGCACAGCTTGATGCGTGCGGAGCCTGGTACAGCAGCCACCCGCTGACAACAAATACGGCGAGTTGAAGGCTGCCCTCACCGAGTGTTTCACACCCTCAGCCGAAGAGAGGGCTAGGAGGCTCCTGGCTATGCACGGCCAGGGAGGGCGCAGGCCAGTCGTCCTGATGGAAGACATGCTGCAGCTGAGGGAATCGGACAACGATTTCCTATTTATGCACATCTTCCTAAGTAACCTCCTGTCGCACATGAGAGGGACCCTCTCCGGCATGCCTTGTGTGACCCAGCGGGACTTCCGTGAGCTGGCCCGAGAGGCGCAGCGGCTCCTCGACTCCTGCGGCGAGCAGACGGCCACAGCAGCAGCGGCAGACCTAGGTGCGGCGACCCGAGGCAACGAAGAGCCAGAGACAGCGGAGCCAGCCCCACCAACAATGGCAGCGACGCGGTCCCGGCGCAGCGGAGGAGATGGCCTCTGTTATTATCACCGGCATTTCGCAGAGAAGGCACACAGGTGTGTGCTGCCGTGCAGCTACAAGAACTCGGGAAACTCCAGGACCGGGACCCGTTAGCAGCTTCGGCTCTCGGTGAAAGAAATAAGCTGCTGTACATCACAGATGCGAGCTCCGGGCGGCACTTCCTCGTAGACACCGGAGCCAAGTGAGTTTCATCACCCCGACCTATGCTGACCAGTTGGCTGGCCCCCGTGGTGACGGGGCAACGGCGGCGAACGGCTCGAGCATCAACACCTACGGAGAAAGGACCTTGTTTCTGTCCTTGCACGGCCGCACTTATGAATGGACTTTTATCATAGCGGCAGTGAGCTTCAATATGTTAGGTGCCGATTTTCTGTGCTCGCATGGTTTGTTAGTTGATCTTGCCAACAGACGCTTAGTTAATGCACTATCTTTCTATTCTATTCCTTGTGCAGCTCGAGTGTCCCCACCACCGGTGCAGACCAATGTCGCCACAGCAGGCGGTAAGTTTAACACACTCCTCAACCAGTTTCCAGCGCTCACGGTTCCTACTTTTTCGGCAACAGTTGCAAAACACGGGGTGGAGCATTTTATCACTACAGCGGGCCCCCCCGTCTTCGCGAAAGTTCGGTGTTTGGATGCTGCTAAGCTTTCCATAGCGCGCGAGGAGTTCGCCAGCCTGGAAAGACTGGGCATTATTCGTCGTTCGAAAAGCCCATGGGCTTCGCCGCTGCATATGGTCCCTAAAGCTGACGGCTCCTGGAGACCTTGCGGCGATTACCGCAGACTAAACAACGCCACAGCGCATGACCGCTACCCAATCCCACACATTCAGGATTTCTCGGTGCATCTAGTGGGGGCGCGCATTTTTTCTAAAATAGGCCTGGTTCGCGGCTACCATCAGGTTCCTGTCCGGCCTGAGGACATTCCTAAAACAGCGGTAATAACCCCTTTTGGACTTTTTGAGTTTTTGCGCATGTCGTTTGGTCTTAAAGGCGCCGCACAAACATTCCAACATATGATGGATGCCGTGTTACGCGATCTCCCTTTTGTGTTCGTCTACCTCGACGACATTTTAGTCGCCAGTACTTCAGAAGAGGAACACGAAAAACACCTCACTGCGGTTTTTCGGAGGTTGGGAGAGCACGGGTTAATAATTAATCCAGCCAAGTGCCAGTTTGGCGTGGCGCAGATCGATTTTTTAGGGCACCGCGTCTCCCCAGAAGGGGCAATCCCGCTACCAGATAAGGTGCGCGCAGTGGCAGATTTTCCCCGACCACAAACGGTCAAATCATTGCAGGAATTTTTAGGAATGGTAAATTTTTATAAACGTTTCCTGCCACACGCAGCGCAACTCATGCAACCATTATACGCCGCGCTCAAAAAACAAAAACCCCCCAATCCTATCGAGTGGTCCCCGGAGCGGGAGCGCGCATTCGCGGAGGTAAAAAAAAGCCCTGGCTGACGCCGTACTTCTGGCTCACCCAGATCCATCAGCCCGCATAGCGCTCACCACCAACGCATCAGATTTAGCCATAGGGGCGGTCGTGGAACAGCACGTTGCCGGGGTTTGGCAGCCGCTGGCATTTTTCAGCAGATCCTTGAACGAAGCCGAGCGGAAATACAGCACGTTTGACAGGGAGCTGTTAGCGCTCCATTTGGCTGTCCGCCATTTCCAGTTCTGGCTGGAAGGTCGGCGTTTCACCGCTTTTGTCGACCATAAGCCGCTCACTTTTGCGATGTCCAAAATTTCAGAACCTTGGTCGGGCCGGCAACAGAGGCAGCTGGCCGCAATTTCGGAGTTCACCACCGATATTCAGCACGTAGTGGGTAAACTCAACGTAGTGGCAGACTGCCTCTCTCGCGCGGTCACAGCACCGGTGCGCGCGGAGGCAGATTATACTACCGCAGCCGCAGGACAAAATGACAGCGCGGAAGTGCACGCGGCCCCAGTTCACGTGGGGATAGATTACGCAGCCATGGCAGCGGAACAGGGTAGAGATGCGGACGTGTGCGCGCTCCAGTCTGGACCAACAGGGTTAAGGCTGGAGAGCAGGTGTTTGCAAACCGGTATGGCCCCCCTAATCTGCGATGTATCGACTGGGCGACCGCGCCCGGTAGTCCCGGCCATGTGGCACCGCCGCGTTTTTGACTCGGTTCACTCCCTGGCGCACCCGGGAGTGCGCGCTTCAGTGAAAATGGTAGCGGAGAAGTTTGTTTGGCCGAGCCTGCGCAAGCACGTGAAAGAGTGGGCAAGAACCTGCATGGCTTGCCAGCGGGTTCAAAATTCACAAGCACACGAAAGCTCCCTTAGAACCGTTCCACATTCCGGCCAAGAGATTCGATCATGTGCACGTCGACTTCGTGGGCCCCCTACCGTCGTCGCAGGGTTTCACACATCTTTTGACAATGGTGGACCGAACCACACGTTGGAGGGAAGTGGTCCCACTGGCATCGACCACAGCTGCAGAGGTGTCTCGCGTTTTTTTGAAGGCCTGGGTAGCACGTTTCGGGGTTCCGTCGGATATTACGTCCGACAGAGGGCCTCAATTTGTCTCTGAGCTCTGGTCGGCGATGGCCAGCAGCTTAGGAGCGAAAATTCATCGCACTACCGCTTATCACCCCCAGGCTAATGGTTTATGCAAGCGTTTTCACAGGTCTTTGAAGGCAGCCCTCAGAGCGTCGCTTACGGATGCAGATTGGGTAAACAAACTACCATGGGTTTTATTGGGGTTGCGTTCTGCGCCCAAAGAGGATTTAAATGCCTCCCCAGCCGAGTTAGTTTTTGCACAACCTCTCAGGCTGCCCGGTGAGTTCCTACCAGAGCATCCGGAGCCGGGGCTCCCCCCGGCTCTGGGGCCGCTGATCGGCACGGGAGTAGACATGCTCCCGGGCCCCGTTCATCACACTTTTCCGCGCGTTTTTGTTCCCAAAGCTTTGAAAAATGCAGAGTTTGTTTCTGTCAGGCACGAGGCTCTGAGACCCACCCTCTGCCCGCCATATGATGGTCCATATAGGGTGCTGGAAACAGGTGATAAGCATTTTGTGCTAGATTTGGGGGACAGGAAAGAGACAGTTAGTATTGACAGACTAAAGCCTGCTTTTGTGATGAACGACGAATCTGTAAGGGTGGCGAGGGCACCTCGACGTGGCAGACCCCCCAGGGAACACGTCCCTGAGCCCCCACAGGGATCAAATAACCACTCTCTTCCTCAGTCAGCAGATTCTTTGCAGGACGGCGCCGCAGGGACAGCGAGACCTGCATACAGCAGATTCGGAAGACGTCTGAAACCCAGACGGCGTACAGACTGATTTTTGATGGGATCATGTGGTATAGACTATGCTATTGAGGTTATCATGTTTTGTGAACTCTGATATATTGTCCATTCTTCGACGTTTGGGGGGGGGGGGGGGGGGGGTTATGTAGCTCATGTATTTTTACCTACATATGTATAAGCACTATGGGATGCTTGAGATTGCATGTGTGGATTGACCTCACATCTTGGATGGAACAATATGTCTGGACCGCCTGTGGATAACAGCAAGAAGACGGAGGTACGGCGATAAGGAGCTGAAAAGACTTCCTGACCTCCTGGGGGCCAGGTGGAGGACTGAAGGACGTGGGGGGAGAGTTATTGTCAATAGGGGGTTTTGACGGTGATGTGTGATTCTTCCTTTGTTCTGAGATGTATAAATAAGAAGGTTTTGACTCAGCTCTCTCTCTCTTCTGTTCTTGAGAGATAGCTGGGGATGTGATTGCAACAATAAAACCTGAATTAAGAAATGATTCAACCTTGTTATTTCACGCTCCCCACAACTGAGTTCTATTTATACTATGAGTTCTATTTATACCATAGATGCTATTTATACTATGAGTTCTATTTATACTATTTTATACTGAGCTCAATATTGTATGTTGCTCTGAGTGTTGCTATCCCTGTGCTGTTGCAATCCTGGAATTTCCCCGTTGTGGGACTAAAAAAGGCTTATCTTATCTTATGTTATTGTTGTTACAAGAGTGCAGAGTGACTGCTGAACTGTATATACCTTTATTTTCTATACGTTTTAGTTCTGCATTTAATATGAACCCTGAGTTTGAAATAAACGTTTGAATTTGAGTTTGAAAATACTGGAAAAAATATTTGTTAAGAGACTAAATGATTTCATTGATAAGCACATTATACTCTGTGAACAACAGTATGGATTCAGGAAGAACCGGACCACCTCACTAGCTCTCAGGGACTTTGTTGAACAGATTACGGATGCAACAGATAGAAGAGAATACACAGTTGGAATATTTCTGGACTTACAAAAGGCATTTGATACAGTTGACCATAAATTACTCCTCAGTAAATTACATAAGTATGGAATCAGAGGAATTGCTTTTGACTGGTTACACAGCTATTTAGAAGACAGATATCAATATGTTCATGTGAATAATACAGACTCTGAGTTGCTGAAGATGATGTGTGGGGTACCACTGGGATCTGTGCTTGGTCCATTGCTGTTTATTTTGTATATTAATGATTTATGTTCTGTGTCTAAACTGCTCAAGTGTATTTTATTTGCAGATGACAACTTTTTTTCTGTAGTGGAGAAAATCTTAAGCAGCTTCTGGATTCAGTAGAAAATGAACTTAAATAAATCAATGTGTTCACTGCCAATAAATTATCTATTCACCTTGGAAAAACAAAATGTATAATATTTGGAAACCGCAAATTACATAATCACAGAAAAATTAAAATAAACAATACTGAAATTGACACAGTTTTCGAAACCAAGTTTCTAGGGGTCATTGTTGATAAACTAAACTGGAAATCACACATAAATTATGTCAAAACTAAAATGTCTAAATCCATTGCCGTACTGTATAAAGTTAAGGATCTCCTGTGTCAGAAATCTCTTTGCATTTTATATAATTCACTGATAGTTCCTTTTATGACAACATACTGTGTGGAGATCTGGGGAAACATAAAACAAACACAAACTTAATCTTTTTACGACAGAAAAAAAAAAAACATAAGCATTGTATCAAAGAAACCTTACAGTGAACCAACAAATCCAATATTCAATCAATTATATACTCTTAAATTTAGAGATCTGGTAGATTATAATGTCATTCAAATCATGTACAAAGCAAATAATAACCAATTACCTGTAAATATTCAGAGACTGTTTAAAAAAAGGGAAAGCAAATATGAGCTAAGAGGCAACTCTGTTTTTAATAAGCCAAAGGTTAGAACAAATACAAAGTATCATTGCATGTCTGTCACTGGAGTTAAACTGTGGAACTGTTGCTCTGAAAATATTAAAACATGTTCAACTCTGAAGCAATTCAAAAAAATTGTACAAAGATGAAAAAATCTCACTGTAAATGCTGGGAGATAAATTTGTAATAACTTAAAGGTTGGTTTTTTTTTGTCTACTTGTTCTATTTGATTTTCTTTGTTGATTTTGGGTAAGACTTAAATTTTTGTTATTGATTTTAAAATTGTAACTGGGTATGCACTATATAAGCACTAGCTTCAGCCTACACCCTTTCGGTTGTTCTTTTGTGTGTTCTTTTGTATTGTATGTGTTTATTATTATTATTACCAAATAAATTCATTCATTCATTCAATGCCAGGCATCATGTTTGGAGGAAACCAGGCACTGCTCATAACCATGCCAATGGTGGCGGCAGCATCATGCTGTGGGGATGTTTTTCAGTGGCAGGAACTGGAAGACTGGTCAGGATAGAGGGAAAGATGAATGCAACAATGTACAGAGACATCCTGGATGAAAACCTGCTCCAGAGTGCTCTTGACCTCAGACTGGGGCAATGGTTCATTTTTCAGCAGGACAATGACCTTAAGCACACAGCCAAGATATCAAAGGAGTGGCTTCAGTACAACTCTGTGAATGTCCTTGAGTGGCCCAGCCAGAGCCCAGACTTGAATCCAACTGAACTTCTCTGGAGAGATCTGAAAATGGCTGTGCACCGACGCTTCCCATCCAACCTGATGGAGTTTGAAAGGTGCTACAATGAAGAATGGGCAAAACTGCCCAAAGATAGGTGTGCCAAGCTTGTGGCATCATATTCAAAAAAACTTGAGGCTGAAATTGCTGCCAAAGGTGCATCAACAAAGTATTGAGCAAAGGCTGTGAATACTTACACACATGTGACTTCTTAGTTTTTTATTTTTAATAAATTTGCAAAAATCTAAATTTCCACATTGTCATTAGGGATATTGTGTGTAGAATTTTGAGGGTAAAATGAATTTAATCCCTTTTGGAATAAGGCTGTAACATAAAATGTGGAAAAAGTAAAGCGTTGTGAATACTTTCCGGATGCGCTGTATATTTGGTTTATCCACGTACAAAGACTCGCTGGGTGTCTGGATCTTCTCTCTGCCCCTTCAGTGAATTAATGCTAATAATCTATCATAACCTCTATTTGGTTTAATGTCCCCAAAGCTCGTTTTGCCATAGTTAGTTTTTCCTTTGTATGAAATGGTTTCAGAGTTTTTAGTAAACTCAAAGGATGTGTTACAAAATTTTAAGTTTGACCAACATGAAGTAGTACACAGTCCACCTCAGTTTATCCTTCAAAAATGACATACATAACGTCAGTCAGAGAAATGGCTTGGATATACATTGGTGTGAAAAAGTGTTTGCCCCCTTCCTGATTTCTCATTTTTTTGCATGTTTGTCACACTTGAATGTTTCAGATCATCAAACAAATTTAAATATTAGACAAAGATAACACAAGTAAACACAAAATGCAGTTTTTAAATGAAGGTGTTTATTATTAAAGGGAAAAAATCCAAACCTACATGGCCCTGTGTGGAAAAAGTGATCCCCCCCCCGCTAAAACATAAATTAACTGTGGTTTATCACATCTTTGGAAAGCTGAGTTCAATTTCTCAAGCCACACCCAGGCCTGATTACTGCCACACCTGTTCTCAATCAAGAAATCACTTCAATAGGACCTGCCTGACAAAGTGAAGTAGACCAAGAGATCCTCAAAAGCTAGACAAAATACGACTATCCAAAGAAATTTAGGAACAAATGAGAAACAAAGTAATTGAGATCGATCAGTCTGGAAAATGTTATAAAGCCATTTCTAAAGCTTTGGGACTCCAGCAAACCACAGTGAGAGCCATTATCCACAAATGGTGAAAACATGAAGTAGTGGTGAACCTTCCCAGGAGTGGCCGGCTGACCAAAATTACCCCAAGAGGGCAGCGACGACTCATCCAAGAGGCCACAAAAGACCCCACAACAACATCCAAAGAACTGCAGGCCTCACTTGCCTCAGTTAAGGTCAGTGTTCATGACTCCACCATAAGAAAGAGACTGGGCAAAAATGGCCTGCATGGCAGAGTTTCAAGACAAAAACCACTGCTGAGCAAAAAGAACATAAAGGCTTGTCTCAGTTTTGCCAGAAAACATCTCGATGATCACTTTTGGGAAAATACTCTGTGGACAAGACAAAAGTTGAACTTTTTGGAAGGTGTGTGTCCCATTACATCTGGCGTAAAAGTAACAGCATTTCAGAAAAGAAATTTCAGAAAAACAAATCTTAGAAAGAGTTGTTGCTACGCAATTATTTGACCACCTGCAGGGAAATGGTTTACTTGAAGAGTTTCAATCTGGGTTTAGAATCCATCATAGTACTGAAATAGCCTTAGCAAAGGTCACTAATGACCTCCTCATTGCATCTGATAATGGACTAGTTTCTGTACTTGTCCTTTTAGACCTTAGTGCAGCTTTTGACACTATCGATCATAATATTCTACTTGATAGATTAGAACACTATGTTGGACTTAATGGAACTTCGTTGCAGTGGTTTAGATCTTATTTATCTGATAGGTTCCAGTTTGTTCACGTAAATAATGAGTTTTCTTTCAACTCAAAGCTTAGTCATGGAGTTCCACAGGGATCTGTGCTAGGCCCTACTCTTTTTAGTTTATATACGCTTCCGTTAGGCAATATTATTAGAAAGCACTGTATACATTTTCATTGTTATGCAGATGACACACAATTATACCTGTCAATGAAGCCAGATGATGGTAATCAATTAGCCAAGTTAGAAGCCTGTCTTAAGGAAATCAAAGCTTGGATGACTTGTAATTTCCTGCTATTAAATTCAGATAAGACTGAAGTCATTCTTGTTGGTCCAAAAAACCTTAGAAATTCCTTTCCAAATCAAACTTTCAGTTTGGATGCAGTTACTCTTTCTTTTAATAGCTCTGTGAGGAACCTTGGAGTTATTTTTGATCAGGATTTGTCCTTCAATTCACATATTAAATTTGTTTCTAAGACTGCCTTCTATCATTTGCGTAATATTGCCAAGATTAGGAGCATCTTGTCTCACAGTGATGCTGAGAAGCTGATCCATGCTTTTGTTAGCTCGAGATTAGATTACTGTAATTCTTTATTATCAGGCTGTCCTAAAACATCTTTAAAAAGTCTTCAGCTGATCCAAAATGCTGCAGCAAGAGTTTTAACAGGTACTAGAAAGAGAGATCATATCTCTCCGGTTCTGGCCTCCCTTCATTGGCTTCCCATAGAATTTAGAATTAAGTTTAAAAATTCTTCTTCTTACTTACAAAGCTCTAAACAATCAGGCTCCTTTTTATTTAAAAGATCTGATACTACCGTATTATCCTAACAGAGCACTACGCTCCCAAAATGCAGGATTACTTGTAATACCTAGAATCTCCAAAAGTACAATGGGAGGCAGAGCCTTCAGTTATCAAGCTCCTCTCCTGTGGAATCAGCTGCCAATCTGGATTCGGGAGTCAGACTCGATCTCTGTTTTTAAGAATAGGGCTAAAACCTACCTTTTTGATATAGCCTACAATTAGGGAGGGATCATGTGTTTCTGAACCCTCCCTTAGTTATGCTGCTAATAGGTTTAGTCAGCCAGGGGACCTCCAGTAATGCACTGGGCCTCACTCCTTTCCTCACTCTCAATGAAATATTTTTTTTTTTTGCTGGTCATTAACATTTGTTTGTTCTCTCCCATAGATTGAGTCCCCATCGTGCTGTTTGCTCTCTACATGTCTGTTCTTTTCTTCTTCTCTATCCCCTCACCCCCCAGCCAGTCGCAGCAGATGACTGCCCCTCCCTGAGCCCGGTTCTGCTGGAGGTTTCTTCCTGTTAAAAGGGAGTTTTTCCTCTCCACCGTCGCCAAGTGCTTGCTCACAGGGGATCGCCTGATTGCTGGGGTCTTTCTGCAACTGTGGGGGTCCCCCCCTACAGTTGATAGTGCTATGAGATGACTGTTGTTGTGAAATGGCGCTATATAAATAAAGTTGAATTGAATTGAAAAGGAATGTCATACCAACAGTAAAATATGGTGGTGGTAGTGTGGCGGTCTGGGGATGTTTTGCTGCTTCAGGACCCGCAAGACTTGCCGTGGTAAATGGAACCATGAATTCTGCTGTCTACCAAAAAATCCTGAAGGAAAATGTCCGGCCATCTGTTCGTGACCTCAAGCTGAAGCGCACTTGAGTTCTGCAGCAGGACGATGATCCAAAACACACCAGCAAGTCCACCTCTGAATGGCTTAAGAAAAACAAAATGAAGACTTTGGAGTGGCCAAGTCAAAGTCCTGACCTGAATCCGGCTGAGATGCTGTGGCATGACCTTAAAAAGGCGGTTCATGCCCGAAATTACAACAATTTTGCAAAGATGAGTGGACCAAAATTACTCCACAGTGCTGTAAAAGACTCATTGCCAGTTATCGCAAACACCTGATTGCAGTTGTTGCTGCTAAGGGTGGCCCAACCAGTTATTAGGTTTAAGGGGCAATCACTTTTTCCACACAGGGTCATGTAGGTTTGGATTTTTTTTACCTTTACTAATTAACACCTTCATTTAAAAACTGCATTTTGTCTTTACTTGTGTTATCTTTGTCTATTATTTAAATTTGCTTGATGATCTGAAACATTTAAGTGCGACACACATACAAAAAAATGAGAAATCAGGAAGGGGGCAAACACTTTTTCATACCACTGTATAGTGTAAAATTAGTTTTCTTTAAACATAGTAACACTTAAAAGTTCCCACAAGTATTAAACATATAATATATTCACTTTATTCTTCTTCTAGCTGCTCTATTTAGGGGTCGCCACAGCAGATCATCTGCCTCCATCTCACCCTATTCCTTGCATCTTCCTCTGTAACACCAACCCTCTCTATGTCCTCCTTCACTACATCCATGAATCTTCTCTGTGGTCTTCCTCTTTTCCTCCCACCTGGCAGCTCCATCTTCAATATCCTTTGTCCAATATATCCACTATCCCTCCTCTGCACATGTCCAAACCATCTCAGCCTTACCTCTCTTACTTTGTCTCCAAACCGCTCAACCTGATATACTCATTTCTAATCCTATCCCCCCAGTCATTCCCAATAATAATCTTAACATCTTCAACTCTGTCACTTTCAGCTCCACCACCTGTCTTTTTGTCAGTGCCACCATCTCCAAACTATACACTACCATCTTGTAAATCTTCCCCTTCACTCTAGCTGCTATCCTTCTGTCACAAATCACCCCCAACACCCGTCTCCACCTTGCCTGTGCTCATTTTGTCACCTCTCTTATGTACAGTCCACTGCTTTGGATGGTTAATTCCAGGTATTCATTTACCTTCACAACCTCTACCCCTCACATCTTCACTGTTACATCTGTCTCCCTCACATTCACACACATGTATTCTGTCTTGCTTCTACTGAATTTCATTCCTCTTCTCTCCAGAGCATACCGCCATCTCTCTAGGTTCTCTTCCACCTGCTCCCTACTCTCACTACAGATCATAATGTTGTCTACAAACATCATAGACCATGGAGATCCCTGTCTGACCTCGTCTGCCAGCCTGTCCATTGCCATATGATTTTATATCGTTTAATATATCTTTTTTTCAGTTTCCTCCCAATACCATATTATGGTATATTCTTTCAAAATCAACTTGTTTTCTCTGAAATTAAAGAAAAATGTATCTTAATCACAGCAATTTATTTTTCTTCCTCAACAGAAAACAAAGGCTAGTGAATAAAGACACTATGATGGTGCAGCTTTGGTAGCCAGACTTCACTGCCTGTACTTAGTCAGCAATAACAAATTAAAGCAAAGAACAAATACATTAGGCAGATGATCTGCCGTGGTGGCCCCTAAAAGGAGCCCGTTGAAAGAAGAAGAATTTGTTGTAGAGTGAACTGAATGTCAGACTTACAACTTCTAGTTTGCTCTTGGGGACTCTGCAGATGCAGTTAGTGCCAAAGTTGGTGTCTCTTGTTTGAATGCAGCGCAGACAGCAGAGATTCTCGTAGCCCTGCTTCTTCCACTTGGCAATTAGGTTCTTGTCTGCATAGCCTTCCTTTATGCAGTACTCATACAGCTCTGTCGGGACACATTCTTTTAGACAACAGGGGCTGGACAAACATAACAAACCAATTCTTGAACGATACAAAACGTGCAGCAGGAAATGATAAAATCACAACTTAAATTCAATACTTAAATATGAAAAACAATAGGGAAAATAAAGAGTTAACAATTTCCATTATAAATGTGTTACAAAAAAAAAAAACTTATGCAGAACAGTTAGTTAAACTCAGACAGCCCACTTTAATCACAGGGTGTCCAGCAAACATAAAATGAAACACAAATTATATACAGAAGGATAAATGTTTGGTTGGTTCTACCTACCTCTGCTGATGGCCTTTCGTTTGTAGAAGAGGTCGAAGATGTATCGACTCCGCTGATGATGCAGCCTGAAAATTGGCCAAAGAGACTCCACCTTTCGCTTTCCCTCATGTGGCTCTGTTTCAGCTGGGACGCAGAGGAATGAAGACAAAAATCAGTAAGTGGTGTACCTGTTTGGTTATTCATCTGCATTTATCTTATCAAAAGACTTTTTAAACACAGCCTGCATTGTTTTAGTCTACTGATGGCTTAATACCAAATACAGCAGCAAGGAGGAACTAGAATGAGATATCAGATTTTTTCTGTACTAGTTTTCCTTCATTGAATGCCTATAGAATCACCGTCCTTAACGATCGGGTGCCATGTCTTAACAAAATGTTGCACCTCTTCATCCCAACGGAGCACTGAGCTCTCAGGCTAATAACTACAGTCTCTAAATGGTACAATAGAACATGAAGTTTATAGTAATACTCAGTAGTGATGGGAAGTACTGTGCCGATGCGTCACAAGGGTGTGTCGAGAAATCCAGAAAGTGTTTAGTGAAGCGTGTATTGAGGCGTGTATCATTTATGGTGAGTGATGTCATTGATGACATTTGAAGCCTCGCTGCGTGTAGTGGTTCAGGAAGTGGTTTGAATTTTGGCTTGATGTATTGACACGTATATAAAGCCCAAGGAATCTCCTCACAATCCGTAGGTAGAGTTGGAGTGTCCCCCTTCGTCAGTTGCACAACCACCTTCACTGACCTTCTGATCACAAGCACATTCACTTTACTCTTCCTTAATACTGTCACAGTTTGAAAACATAATTGTCCCCCGTCACTATTATATGACTTTTTCAAATATTGATGTCAAGGAGGATGTTCACTTTGGAATACAGACGTGGACAAAATTGTTGGTACCCCTCTGTTAATGAAAGAAAAACCCACAATGGTCACAGAAATAACTTGAATCTGACAAAAGTGGTAATAAATAAAAATTCTATGAAAATAATCCAATGAAGATCAGACAATGCTTTTGAATTGTGGTTGAACAGAATTATTTTAAAAAACAAACTCATGAAACGGGCCTGGACAAAAATGATGGTACCCTTAACTTAATATTTTGTTGCACAACCTTTTGAGGCAATCACTGCAATCAAATGATTTCTGTAACTGTCAGTGAGACTTCTGCACCTCTCAGCAGGTATTTTGGCCCACTCCTCATGAGCAAACTGCTCCAGTTGTCTCAGGTTTGAAGGGTGCCTTCTCCAGACGGCATGCTTCAGCTCCTTCCACAGATGTTCAATAGGATTTAGATCAGGGCTCATAGAAGGCCACTTTAGAATAGTCCAATGTTTCATTCTTAGCCATTCTTGGGTGTTTTTAGCTGTGTGTTTTGGGTCATTATCCTGTTGCAAGACCCATGACCTGCGACTGAGACCAAGCTGTGTGACACTGGGCAGCACATTTCTCTCTAGAATACCTTGAGTCTTGAGATTTCTTTGTACCCTGCACAGATTCAAGACACCCTGTGCCAGATGCAGCAAAGCAGCCCCAGAACATAACAGAACCTCCTCCATGTTTCACAGTAGGGACAGTCTTCTTTTCTTGGTATGCTTCATTTTTGCATCTGTGAACATAGCGCTGATGTGCCCTGCCAAAAAGTTCCAGTTTTGTCTCGTCTGTCCATAGGACATTCTCCCAGAAGCTTTGTGGCTTGTCAACACGCAGTTTGGCAAATTCCAGTCTGGCTTTTTTATGATTTGTTTTCAACAGTGGTGTCCTCCTTGGTCATCTCCCATGAAGTCCACTTGGGCTCAAACAACCATGAATGGTGCGATCTGACACTGATGTACCTTGACCTTGGAGTTCACCATGAATGAGTTTAGAGGTTGTTCTGGGCTCTTTTGTTATCATTTGTATTATCCGTCTCTTCCATTTTTCATCAAGTTTCCTCCTGCGGCCACGTCCAGGGAGGTTGGCTACAGTCCCGTGGATCTTAAATTTCTGAATAATATGTGCAACTGTAGTCACAGGAACATCAAGCTGCTTGGAGATGGTCTTATAGCCTTTACCTTTAACATGCTTGTCTATAATTTTCTTTCTAATCTCCTGAGACAACTCTCTCCTTTGCTTCCTCTGGTCCATGTTTAGTGTAGTACACACCATGACACCAAACAGCACAGTGACTACTTGTCACCCTTTAAATAGGCCGACTGACTGATTACAAGTTTGTAGACACCTGTGATGTTAATTAGAGGACACATCTTGGTTGAACATGTCCCTATGGTCACATTATTTTCAATCTTTTCTAGGGGTACCATCATTTTTGTCCAGGCCTGTTTCATGAGTTTGTTTTTTAAAATAATTCTGTTGAACCACAATTCAAAAGCATTGTCTGATTTTCATTGGTTAATTTTCATAGAATTTTTATTTATTACCACTTTTGTCAGATTCAAGTTATTTCTGTGACCACTGTGGGTTTTTCTTTCACTAACAGAGGGGTACCAACAATTTTGTCCACGTCTGTATGTACTACTACCTTGGAACATCAATTAGAATGCATTAGCCAAGAAACTCACACTATTTATGAACAAGCACATTAATAAGGGGAGACAAAAAGACATGGTTTGTGAATGGGTTATTATCTTGAGCTCACAAGAGAAAAATGCATAGTTAAATGAAATTAATTTATTTAATGTTCCTGGAAGTCATTCGTCCCATGCCCAAACTGTGAGAAGACAGCTTCAAGAGTATCACATACAGTAAAAATGTCTATGAACACATCTGCCTGTTTTACAGTCTTTGACCAGCAGGGAAATTTGTGTGGGAGTGTTTTTTTCTCCCCACCATTGCCAAGTGCTTGCTCAAATGAATTCACTTTATTTTTTTATTTATTTATTTATTTATTTATTTTTTTGGGGGGGGGGGTTAAAATTACAAATTGCTTTAAGACAAGTAATAGTGTGAGGTACGCCTAAAAATAATATTGTTGAATTTAATTGAAAGGTGATATTTATGTTTGGGAGGTTTGAGTCTAGGGTTGGGCAATATATTGAGTTTTGAGGATATATCAATAAATGTCTGAAATAAAACTTTATTACAGACACAAGTATAAACCCAAGAGCTCAGAGATTTTCACCCAAGAACTCAGCAATTTAAAAATTAATGTGGAGGATGTACATAACAGACTATCCATCCATCTTCTACTGCTTTTCCAGAGGTTCGGGTCGCGGAGGCAGCAGTTCAAGCAGAGAAGCCCAGACTTCCCTCCCCCCAGACACCTGCTCCAGCTCTTCAGGGAGGATACCAAGGCACTCCCAGACCAGCTGGGAGACTTATTAGTCTCTCCACCGAGTCCTGGGTCTACCCTGGGGTCTCCTCCCAGTGGGACATGCCTGAAACACCTCAAGTGGGAGGCGTCCAGGAGGCATCCTAATCAGATGCCCATACCACCTCAACTGACTCCTTTCAATGTGGAGGAGTAGCGGTTCTACTCTGAGCCTCTCCCGGATGACTGAGCTCCTCACCCTAACAGACTAAAGAACTTGAATTCTAACAAATCAATGGGACCTGACAGTATCCACCCGAGAATCTTTAAAGAACTGGCAGATGTCCTTAGGTTTCCATTGCATACAATATTTGAAAAATCTGTGAGTGAAGGTAAACTCCCACAAACTTGGAAAAAGGGACATATTACACCAATATTTAAGAAAGGGGCCAAAAATCTTCCTAGCAATTATAGACCAATTTGCTTCACATCAGTAGTCTGCAAAATATTGAAGGGTATTATTTGCGATGAAATAGTCAAACATATGAAGACATATAATTTGTTCTCAAAGCATCAGCATGCTTTCCTGCCAAGGCACGCCACAGTTACACAGATGCTTGAATGCTTCGAACAATGGACAGACTGGTTAGATCTTGACATACCAGTAGATGCTATCTTGACTTTAAAAGGCCTTTGATTCAGTACCCATTAGATGTCTTCTACAAAAAGTAGAGAGTTACAATATCTCTGGCAAGCTATTAAAATAGATTAACTCCTTTCTTACAGGACGACAACAAAGGGTTTGTGTAAATGGATCTCTGTCACAAGTGGTGTTCCACAAGGCAGTGTCTTTAGGCCAGTGTTATTCACACTATTTGTTAATGATATGCCTGAAGTTGTTGGAGCTAACCTGAAGCTCTTTGCTGATGACACAAAAATCTACATGCCCATAAGATCACCAACAGACTGAGAGGCTACAGCAGGACCTGCTGAGTCTCCAGGAATGGGATGTAAAGTGGCAATTATGCTTCCATCCCGACAAATGCACAGTGATATGAATGGGGCAGGCCATCCAAAATTTACCTATGAAATGCTGATAAGGGAAAAAGTATTCCCCTCCAGTTCACAGGTCATGAACGGGACCTTGGAGTGACTGTAGATAAAGAGCTGTCTTTTGAAAAACACATACAGACAATGGTGAAGAAAGCCACCCAGATAACAGGTGTCATGTGGAGAACCTTTGAATGCATAGACAATGAAGTTTTCAGGCTCCTGTATAATACAATTATATGGCCTCATGTTGAATACGCAGCCCCAGTGTGGTCACCCCACTTGTGGAAGCTCACAGATGCTATTGAACAAGTACAGAGGAGAGCCACTAAACGAGTACCTGGGCTAAGCAACCTGTCGTATGAAGAGCGCCTGAGGCACCTGAGTATCCCCACACTAGTGTATAGACGTTTGCGAGGAGATCTAATCAACACCTTTAAGTACATCCATAAGAAATACGATACAGATCCCTGTCTATCAGACCTTCTGATGGCTACAAGGACCTGAGGTCATAATCTGTGGCTTCAAAAGAACAGTGTTAGGTCGAACTGTAGGTTGTTTTTCTTCAGCAATAGAGTGGTTTCATGGTGGAACAACCTACCAGAGGATGTGATAAATGCCCAGAGTGTGGATGCCTTTAAGGCCAGATTAAGGCCTTTGAGGGCTGCTTGGTAGTGCAGTGGTTAGCACTGTAGCAGCACAACAACATCACCGGATCGATTCCACCGCTGACCATCGTGGGTTCGATCCCACCCCCTGACCATCGGTAACCCTTCTGTGTGGAGTTAGCATGTTCTCCCCGTGTCTGGGTGGGTTTACCCCAGGTACTCCGGTTTCCTCCCAGAGGCCAGAAACATGCAAGTTAGGTTAAGTGGAGACTCTAAAGTGGCCCTAGGTGTGAATGTGTGTCTGACTGGTGAAGGGACTGGCACCGTGGCTGCTTCATCCATCCAGTGGAGGCCCTGAATTTCCCTCTGGGATTAATAAAGTACAAAAAAAATTGATACGCATCCATTGATAAGCACCATCCAGTGCTCTATAATTACAGAGCACCCCCTATAATTGCTCTATAATTACGCTCTACAATTATAGAGCACTGGATGGTGCTTATAACCCACTGTTGCCCGTGATGACGGTGAAATAGTGATACTAAGGTAGCGGCTCAAATTGGAATAAACATTGCTACAGAACGGGCATCGACAGTCCCCTTCTGAAAGGCCTACCTTCTCTCATTTTCTGATCCAGCTCGTCCAAGGTGGGCTCAATGAGTTCCCATCCGTCTGGGGGAGGTTTTCGGCTGCGCTTTACTTTAGGCATTTTACTTTGTTTTGTAAAAAAAAAACCCGCAACAAAAGCTCCTGGTGTTTTCCTTTTTCTATCCCGAAAACTCAGGCGCGGACATGTGACGTCACCACCGGTTGGGCCCTTCCGTCAGATAAATAGCGTCATGGTACAAAACAACCTCTGAATTATAGAATATTTACATGTAATAAGTTTTTAACTCTTATCAGGCTTATACACAATAGACAGTATTTTAAAGATTAACTTGTGTGAAGTAATGGGTTTATATCATATCAAATCAAAGTAAAAGTGCCACTGTCATTCACTGCGTGTTGCATCACTTTAGCAGCCTTGCATATTGCCTTGTGATAAATAATATGATTTAGGTTTCTTTTTTCATGCTAATAATTGCATTTACTATATTAACTAAATATTCTGAGGAAATTTTATGCTAAGTATCTAGAAAAAATATTTATTCTTGTTTTCTTTTACTGTGATCGATATTATCAACAGGCATTTCTTTGGATGACTCAGCAGAGTCTGCTGCTGTGAGTTTAGCCAGCTGTCAGTGTTGTGCTGCTGCTGCTGCTTCCTTCACAGTTAGATTTTGCGTCTACATTTCCTATTTAGGGCATTTATAGCAAAGGCTTGATTTATCAAAATGCCGAAAGGAGGTAAGAAATTATTTAAAACACGGTACAGTGTATGGAAACTAGTTTATGTAGTCGTTTTTTAAGCCAGCAGCATTCGATACGCTCCTGTAACACGGACGGGTGTATCTAACACACCTGAGCTATAAAAAGATTTAAATCTGTTCAACCAAGTTATGAATTTGGGTTCATATTCAGCTTTACTGTATGGCAAGTATGGATGTTGCTGCCATTATCTACAGTACACAATGTCTTCAAATCTTTGTGTAATAAATTCTTTGAATGATTGTGGAGAGACGTGGGCAGTAACGAGTTCATTAGGAGTACATGTACTCAAGTAACTCTTGATCTGAATTGAATCGGTGAATTCCAAAAGGGCCCAAGTCCACACTTTTTCAAAGGGCACTTGGGCCCCTTTTGAATTCACCGATTCAATTGTACTTTAATGAGTAGTTTCACTACAGGATACTTTTTAGTCTTAGAATATATTTATGAAGTAAAAACTGTAATTTCACTCAGGTATACTGTAATAATACAAGCTGAGTTGCTTTTGAAATCACTGAACGTGCTTGTTTATACTTTAAGAATTCACCAGAAATGGTTTGATTTGAAATCTTACAACTCCGGAAATATTTGATTACTGTCTGTTTTTTGTGATTTTGGATGCATTAGAGGGTACATATAGTTTGCATTTTATGTTTCCTCAGACTAAAATCATTTAAGAGGAAAGTATACTAAAGTGGCAAGAGTAAAGATGCAAATTTACAATAAAAAGTTGCAAATAAAGCCTGAAATAAGTCAAATTTTATCACATAAGTCACAAAATTTTAAGAAATCAAATTTGCAAGAAAAACATGAATAAAACCTTGTACTTTCTGAGAACAGTTAAATGTTTATTTGAAAGGGACATTACATATTTAATGAACATTAATACAAATGTAAGTATGCCAGATTTAGCAGTACTGCTAATTTGCATCTGTAGTCTCCCGGTGGGCCACAAAACCACACAGACAACCATACACAAGAAGAACAACTGCAGTGAAAATGTCCAAAGTGGGTATGCAAAAGTGCAAGAGTTCAGGTG
Source organism: Pholidichthys leucotaenia (assembly GCA_020510985.1). Classification (NCBI taxonomy): domain Eukaryota; kingdom Metazoa; phylum Chordata; class Actinopteri; order Cichliformes; family Pholidichthyidae; genus Pholidichthys; species Pholidichthys leucotaenia. Next base: position 394,242,891 of record CM035838.1, on the reverse strand, counting down.
CTACAAAACAAAACATTCAAACGTCACACGAGTGAAGTGCTGCATATGCGTACACACACACACACACACACACACATGCACCCAAGCACCTCACAGCAATAACGAACAACAGCAACAAACAAGTGGCGGGGCATATGTGCGTGACGCACGGGCACATATATATATATATATATATATATATATATATATATGCTATGGGTACAGTTTTAAATAAAGTCTTAAATCCACAAGAACAAAAGTCACATATTTACATTTAAGAAATGTCAATTTGTGTAAAAAGCTGAAAATTTATAAAGCAAAAATTTAGAGGCAATTATGAAAATTTATGCAAAGAAGGAGTACAAATTTAGGAGAAAACCTCTCAAATTGGTGACTGTAAAGCCAGTAATTTACCTTTTTCATAGACATTTTCTTACTCTAATTTAAATATTTTTTTTGCTGACTTCTTTTACTTATACTTGAGTCATCACTACCATAAAATAATGCTACTTTAATTTGAGTACAATTTCTGACTACCCATTTCTAATTGTAGGTAAGAAAAGCGGCCACAAGGGTCGCGCCAGGACGTACACTAGCCCTGAGGAGATAGACGCCCAAATGAAGGCAGAGAAGGAGAGGAAAAAGGTTGGTGGAGTGCACATCCATGTGAAGTTGCTTATCAGCTGTTTGTCACATAATTGGAACTCTGGATTAAACATTCCCCAATGATGATATTTTTTTTTTCATCAGTTAAGGCAGAGGTTTTTAACTTAACTTGCAAGAGGTCCAGCAGATGTCTGAACTCTCTATCTTCTTAAGACATCTAAACATACAATTGTACTTGAAATTATTCAACCCAAACTGCAAATAATGTTTATTTTTAAAATTTACAAACTCTTACTGTTGGCTTGTTTCAAAAAACATAAACTTTTACAGTAAGCGATTCAGCAAGTGCTATTGAAATGTTGCTCATTTGAATGCATCTGTGTTTGTGTTGTAAATAGTTGCAAGAAATAGTGTATGAACCCTATGGAATGACCTGGATTTCTGCATTAATTGGTCATAAAAATATGATCTGCTCTATATCTAGGTCCCAAGTATAAACTAGAAAAGCACTCAAAGAGAGTGCATACCTCCACCAAGGCTCCTTCCGTCCCTCATGGATCACCTGCAAAATGTAATGGGCTCATGTACAGTGGGGTAAAAAAGTATTTAGTCAGCCACCAATTGTGCAAGTTCTCCCACTTAAAAGATGAGAGAGGTCTCCAATTTTCATCATAGGTATACCTCAACTATGAGAGACAAAATAAGAAAAAAAAAATCCAGAAAATCACATTGAAGGATTTTTAATGAATTAATTGGTAAATTCCTCGGTAAAATAAGTATTTGGTCAATAACAAAAGTTCATCTCAATACTTTGTTATATACCCTTTGTTGGCAATGACAGAGGTCAAACATTTTCTGTAAGTCTTCACAAGGTTTTCACACACTGTTGCTGGTATTTTGGCCCATTCCTCCATGCAGATCTCCTCTAGAGCAGTGATGTTTTGGGGCTGTCGCTGGGCAACACAGACTTTCAACTCCCTCCAAAGATTTTCTATGGGATTGAGATCTGGAGACTGGCTAGGCCACTCCAGGACCTTGAAATGCTTCTTACAAAGCCACTCCTTCGTTGCCCAGGCGGTGTGTTTGGGATCATTGTCATGCTGAAAGACCCAGCCACGTTTCATCTTCAATGCCCTTGCTGGTGGAAGGAGGTTTTCACTCAAAATCTCACGATACATCGTCCCATTCATTCTTTCCTTTACACGGATCAGTCGTCCTGGTCCCTTTGCAGAAAAACAGCCCCAAAGTATGATGTTTCCACTCCCATGCTTCACAGTAGGTATGGTGTTCTTTCTCCTCCAAACACGACAAGTTGAGTTTTTACCAAAAAGTTCTATTTTGGTTTCATCTGACCATATGACATTCTCCCAGTCCTCTTCTGGATCATCCAAATGCTCTCTAGCAAACTTCAGACGGGCCTGGACATGTACTGGCTTTAGCAGGGGGACACATCTGGCACTGCAGGATTTGAGTCCCTGGCGGCGTAGTGTGTTTCTGATGTAGCCTTTGTTACTTTGGTCCCAGCTCTCTGCAGGTCATTCACTAGGTCCCCCCATGTGGTTCTGGGATTTTTGCTCACTGTTCTCGTGATCATTTTGACCCCATGGGGTGAGATCTTGCGTGGAGCCGCAGATCGAGGGAGATTATCAGTGGTCTTGTATGTCTTCCATTTTCTAATAATTGCTCCCACAGTTGATTTCTTCTCACCAAGCTGCTTAGCTATTGCAGATTCAGTCTTCCCAGCCTGGTGCAGGTCTACAATTTTGTTTCTGGTGTCCTTTGACAGCTCTTTGGTCTTGGCCATAGTGGAGTTTGGAGTCTGACTGTTTGAGGTTGTGGACAGTTGTCTTTTATACTGATAACGAGTTCAAACAGGTGCCATTAATACAGGTAACGAGTGGAGGACAGAGGAGCCTCTTAAAGAAGAAGTTACAGGTTTGTGAGAGCCAGAAATCTTGCTTGTTTGTAGGTGACCAAATACTTATTTTACTGAGGAATTTACCAATTAATTCATTAAAAATCCTTCAATGTGATTTTCTGGATTTTTTTTTCTCATTTTGTCTCTCATAGTTGAGGTATACCTATGACGAAAATTGGAGACCTCTCTCATCTTTTAAGTGGGAGAACTTGCACAGTTGGTGGCTGACTAAATACTTTTTTGCCCCACTGTATAGGCCACGAGCCAATTCTGGTGAAAACTGCATCAAAGTCCCCCCCTCCCCCTGATTCTGGGTGGAATCTTCTTGGATACATTTTAGGGCTTTGAGGCGGGGGGGGGGGGGGGTGCTGCACTATGTTGGCAAAGGGGATGCCTCTGCTGCGCGGTGGGGCTGCCCTCACCTCAATTTTAATTGCATTTTAGACACTGAGAGCTTGGGGGGATGGGGGCCCCGCTGCCTATCGCAGTGGCTAGTGGTGCTCCAACCACCATCCCCCCAATTTTAACTGCACCATGGTAGTCCACACAGTTACACACAATCATATCATACAACCGACATACACCTAACATATTTTGTACGGGGGGTGTGTCTTCCCCCACCCCCGTTGCCCTCCTCCTGCTGGGGGCTTGGGGGCCCGGCGGGGGCCCTGGGACCCGTCATGCTGTCAAAATCCCTGGGTGCTGCTAAATGTGTAGATCCAACCAAGGGAATGAGAGAGGGACTGAATTAGAGAGTAAGCGAGAGTGAGGGAGTGATGAATGGAGGTGGTGATGGTGGGTCAGTTTTGTGTGGCGCTTTGCGTGTCGGGTGGCATCTCGGGGTGCCTGCGGTGATCTGCTGATCAGTCGCTCGGGTGGGCGCTGGGGGTAGGGGTTTGCTTCTGTGGCCGCGGCCGCCCTGGGGTGGGTCGGCAGGGGGGTGGCTGCTGGCCTGCGCCGGCGGTCTCCCCGGCTGCTGCCGGGCACTGGAGCACGTTCAGGTTCGCTGCATCTGCGTCGCAGTCGCCTTAAGAAATAAGGGTGAATGAGGGTGGGTGAGTATGAGGGGAAGAGCACGAATGGATGTGAGTAGGTCGGAGTGTGAGTGAGTGGGTGTGGGTGACTCTGAGGGCGAGTGGGAGTGAGCTTGAACGGGTACAGGAGTGAGGGAGAATGGGTGGGTCCGGGAGTGTGAGAGTGGGTGAGTGAGAGTGAAGGAGTGCATGTGGGTGCGTATGAGAGCATGAGGGTGTGAAGGTGTGGGGATGGGTGTGTCTGCGAGTTGGGAGGTGCTGGATTGAGGGGGGTAGTGCCTCTCGGCTATGTGGGCTCCCCTGGGCGGGGGGGGGACTTCTTTGGGTGTGGGGGTCCCTGGAGTGTGTGGTGGTGGCGCTGGGGGGGCGACTGCTGTGGGGGTGCCTGGGGGTGCTCGCACCAGGCCGCACGGGCCAGTGTCCGGCCCGGAGGGTGGGGTTGCTGGCCTCCTGGTGCCTGCGGCCCGGGGACTTGTGTTGGCCCTGCTGGGGGGGGGGGGGTTGGTGGATCACCTGTCCTCCGCGTGCCCGAACTCGCATGTGCTAGCCAAACAACGAAAGGCAGCTACGTACTGTAGTACTGACCCACTGGTAAAACACAAATCTCTGGGCCATCACTTCCTGTGGAGCAGTAAAATGTTTGGCTAACAAGGCAGCACATTCGCCGTAGGTCTCCACCGGGCCCAGTGCATCCAACACACACTGTCACTCTAAGCCAAGGCTATCACGTAGCTCAGCACGTAAACGACACTCGCCAGGATTAGCTAAGCCCCTAGCCAACACATATGTCTGAAACGACTAAAACCAACAAGGCCACGGGATGGGCGGCTCACCCGGGGTCCTGAGGAACAGCGGTAGGAGCACCAACCACTCTTCCAGAAACGTGTCCATATTTGGGAACAGCTTTGTAATTTTCTCCTGAATATCCATTTTTCTGCTTGTCGCCAAATATTATGTTTGGAAACAGGGCAGCAGAGGTAGGAGTTGTATCGAACAATAACTTTATTACACAGTTAACAGTAATAGCAACAAGCTAGCAGAGGTGCGGTACAGGCAGGTTACAGGTGAAAGGCAGAGCGGCAAAGAGAGCGCCTCCCACCGTTAGTCCCTTAATATAGTCATGGCGTGATGACGTCACAACGTGCGTGCGTCCCCACGTCTGTGACGTGCATGGTCGCATTTCCAATATGCCACAATGCTGTCCTTTAAGAACTGTGATTGGTCAAAACAAGAAAGAGGGGAAAAAATAAATAAAAGCGCTTTCTCGCTCTCTCTGATAGTAGGCAGGCATATAGAAGCTGCTGACATTGATTTCAACATGTGTAGATAGTGAGACATTGTGTAGTAATACAAAAAATTATATAGACAAGCAGGCCTTCTTGTTTAACAAGTTTTTAGCCATCTTTTTTGGTGGGGTGAGGGTTGTATACAGCGGGGAAAATAAGTATTGAACACGTCAACATTTTTCTCATTAAACATTTCTGATGGAGCCATTGACCAGAGATTTTCACCAGATATCAGTAACAACGCAAGTAATTCGTACACAAAGAAATCAAGGCAACTGTATTCACAAAACAAGTTATATTTAATGAAGTGGAATGACACGGGGAATAAGTATTGAACACGCTTGGTGAAATTCATTTAATATTTAGTAGAAGAGCCTTTGTTGGTAATAACAGCTTCCAGACGCCTCCTGTATAGAGAAACTACAGTGGTATGAAAAAGTGTTTACCCCCTTTCTGATTTCTCTTTTTTTTTGTATGTTTGTCACGCTTAAATGTTTCAGATCATCAAACAAATTTAAATATTAGACAAAGATAACACAAGAAAATACAAAATGTAGTTTTTAAATGAAGATGTTTATTATTAAGGGGAAAAAAATCCAAACCTACATGGCCCTGTGTGAAAAAATGATTGCCCCCATAACCTAATAACCGGTTGGGCCACCCTTAGCAGCAACAACTGCAATCAGGCATTTGTGATAACTGGCAATGAGTCTTTTACAATGCTGTGGAGGAGTTTTGGCCCACTCAACTTTGTAGAATTGTTGTAATTCAGCCACATTGGAGGGTTTTCGAGCATCGGTCATGCCACAGCATCCCAATTAGATTCAGGTCAGGACTTTGACTGAGTCACTCCAAAGTCTTCATTTTGTTTTACTTAAGCCATTCAGAGGTGGAGTTGCTGGTGTGTTTTGGATCATTGTCCTGCTGCAGAATCCAAGTGCGCTTCAGCTTGAGGTCATGAACAGATGGTCAGACATTGTTCTTCAGGATTTTTTGGTAGACAACAGAATTCATGGTTCCATTTACCACAGCAAGTCGTCCAGGTCCTGAAGCAGCAAAACAGCCCCAGATCATCACACTACCACCACCATATTTTACTGTTGGTATGACATTCCTTTTCTGAAATGCTGTGTTACTTTTACGCCTGATGTGATGGGACACACACCTTCCGAAAAGTTCAGCTTTTATCTCGTCAGTCCACAGAGTATTTTCCCAGAAGTCTTGGGGATCATCAAGATGCTTTCTGGCAAAACTGAGACAAGCTTTTATGTTCTTTTTGCTCAGCAGTGGTTTTCGTCTTGGAACTCTGCCATGCAGGCCATTTTTGCCCAGTCTCTTTCTTATGGTGGAGTTATGAACACTGACCTTAACTGAGGCAAGTGAGGCCTGCAGTTCTTTGGATGTTGTTATGGGGTCTTTTGTGACCTCTTGGATGAGTCGTCGCTGCGCTGTTGGGGTAAGTTTGGTCAGCCAGCCACTCCTGGGAAGGTTCACCACTGTTCCATGTTTTTGCCATTCATGGATAATGGTTCTTACTGTGGTTTGCTGGAGTCCCAAAGCTTTAGAAATAGCTTTATAGCCTTTCCCAGACTGATAGATCTCAATTACTTTGTTTCTCATTTGTTCCTGAATATCTTTGGATCTTTTGATCTTTTGGTCTACTTCACTTTGTCAGGCAGGTCCTGTTTAAATGATTTCTTGATTGAGAACAGGTGTAGCAGTAATCAGGCCTAGGTGTGGCTAGAGAAATTGAACTCAGCTTTCCAAAGATGTGATAAACCACACTTAATTTATGTGTTTGACGGGGGGGTGTGTGTGTGTGTGTCACTTTTTCACACAGGGCCATGTAGGTTGGGATTTTTTTTACCCTTAATAATAAACATCATTTAAAAACTGCATTTTGTATCTACTTATGTTATTTAAATTTGTTTGATGATCTGAAACATTTAAGTGTGACAAACATACAAAAAAAAAGAGAAATCAGGAAGGGGGCAAACACTTTTTCACACCACTGTAAACACAGGCATTGCTCAGGAGCGATTTAAGCTCATTCTTCCACACAAACTGTCTTCAAATCTTGAAGGTTCCACGGGTGTCTTCTATGAACTCTGATCTTCAGTTCGTTCCATAGATTTTCAATTGGATTCAGGTCAGGTGACTGATTGTGCCATTCTAGTAGGTTTATTTTCCTTCTCTGGAGCCAGTTGAAAGTTTCCTTGGCTGTGTGTTTGGGATCATTGTCTTGCTGAAGTGTCCACCCTTGTTTCATCTTCAGCATCTTGGCAGATGGCAACAGGTTCTTATCAAGGATGTCTCTGTACATTTGTCCATTCATCTTTCCTTCAATTATATGAAGTCCTTTCTGTACCATGTGCTCAAAAACACCCCCACACCATGATGCTCCTACCTTCAAACTTCACTGTTGGTATGGTGTTTTTGGGTTGATGTGCAGTAACACTACTTCTCCAAACATGCTGTGTGTTGTGGCATCTGAAAAGTTCAGTTTTGGTCTCATCTGACCAGACTATACTCTCCCAGTATTTTACTGGCTTGCCCAAATGTTTTGCAGCAAACTTTAAACAAGCTTTAACATGCTTTTTCTTCAGCAATGAAGTGTTGCGAGGTGAGCGGGAATAGAGCCCATGTCGGTTAAGTGCATTACTTATTGTTTTCTTTGAAACAGCAGTACCTGCTAATTCCAGGTCTTTCTGGAGCTCTCCACCAGTGGTCTTTGGGTCTTGGATAACTCTTCTGATAATCCTCTGCCAGAAACCTTGCGAGGAGCTCCTGGTTGTGGCTGGTTTATGGTAAAATAATGTTTTTTTTTTCCACTTCCAATTGATGGCTCCAACAGTGCTTCCTGGAACTTTCAGCAGTTTAGTAATGTGCCCGTAACCAATGCCATCATTGTGTTTTGCAGCAATAAGGTTGTGAAGGTCCAGAGAGAGCTCTTTTCTTCTACCCATCATGAGTTCTTTGTGGTGTGACAATCTGATATTCACAGACCTTTTTAAAGGCTATCAGTCAGGATTTAACCAGCTGAAATTAATTTGCACTGATGGGGGATGGAATGGCTTTCTAAATTCTGATGGATTTCATCTGGTTTCTTGGCTTTCTATGCCTTTTTGCACCTCTTTTTTCACGTGTTCAATACTTATTCCATGTCGTTCCACTTTATTAACTATAACTTGTTTTGTGAAAACAGTTGCCTTGATTTCTTTGTATGTATGGATTACTTTGGTTGTTACTGATATCTGGTGAAAATCTCAGGTCAGTGACTCCATCAGAAATACGTTTAATGAGAAAAATGTTGACGTGTTCAATGCTTATTTTCCCCACTGTATATATAGCCTTACCATCATGGTGCACAAAACATATAATGCTGCACTAAAGTTATCTAAAACTCAAATATCACAGGAGCCAAACCTTGGCTGTATGTACAACAGCAACACAGAGTATACTTATAGTCTAAGGAGCTGATGCTTATTTTACATGTCCCATCACCTGCAAGGGCTGCTGGGAAATGGAATGCCTGTTTTCTTCTTAAAGTGTATCAGACTGATGCACTAGGGGCCCCCAAACACAGTCGTGCATAGGATCCCAAAACCAGGAAACAGCCCTGGCAACAATCTCAACTAGAAAAGCACTCGGAGAGCGCAGACCTCCGCCAAGCGGCACAGTTCCCCCCATACAGTGTTTGTGTGTACGTTTTCAGATTCCCTGAGCATGAAAAGATATGAGTAGCAATTGGATTCACAATGATTCTTTGTTTATTTGACATGGACAGTGCAATAAACAGACAATTAATGAATGACAATCAATGTGATAGTGATAGGATTAGTGGTTCAGTATTGTAAAATGGGGCTATAAGGGACGGCGGGTTAATAAGGGACACTTTTGTGGGAAATGTTTTAAATGTAATTGTGCTTTTTTTATTTTGAGCAGGACGCTGAGTTGTGTTGTTATTGTCAAATATCCATGAATCCTTCATCAAATCTAGGCGGAAGGAAAATTAAAAAAGCAGAATTACATTTAGAAAAGTGTCCCATATTACCCCGCCATCCCTTATAGCCCCGTTTTACGGTAGTAAAAGCATTGCCTCCTTGGCGGAGGTAATAAACTGAAGTGTTGGTGTGTCCATCTCCTCCACTGACGGATGCAGATTGGTTAGACAGGTTGGCGTGGGTTTTTATATTATATTGGGGTTGCGCTCCACAGCAAAACAGAATTTAGAGTCTTCCCCGGCAGAGAGGTCGTTTTTACGCAGCGTCTATAGCTGGGCGGGGAATTTGTGGCAAATAATGGGGCGGCGGACAGGTGTCCGTGTCAGGTTTTGCAGCGTGGCGCAAAAGCAGCCACGCTGGCGTGCCCAGGCCAGCAGTGTTTTCCGTGTGCTTTTGTGCCTAAAACGTTGAAGAACGTGGAGTTTGTGTTGGTCAGACACGACAACCAGCGCAATGTGCGCAGCGCCTATGGCTGGCACAGGCACGCTGGGGGTCCGAGGGCACCAGTGTTTTCCACATGCTTTTGTGGCTAAAACGTTGAAGAAGGCGGAGTTTGTGTTGGTCAGACACGACGCCCAGCGGCCTCCATTGCGCCTGCGCACATGTTGAAAATGGCCCTATGTCACAGTGTTGAAAAATGCTTTAAAAAAATTCCTGTATCCAGACGGTGAAGCGGATCACCCCCAAAATTTAATCAGTTCTTCCTTGTACCATTTCCAACAACGCCTGAAAGTTTCATGCAAATCCGTCCCAGACTTTTTGAGTTATCTTGCTAACCAACAGACAGACAGACAAACACACAAACCCTGGCAAAAACATAACCTCCTCCTGGCCTTTTCGGCCTGGCGGAGGTAATTATCTTGTAGCAGGGATGGCAATTTTCTGCCAATCCGCGGATTTCCGCCGATTTATTTTCAAATTGATCATTTGTGTGAATCGTCTAAATCCATTGAAAAAATTTTAGGGGGGGTAAGGTACCTTATTGTTACCGATTTTAGCGAAAATCAACACGATTACATAAGCGCTCGGCGCTTCCCCGGAAGTCGTCTCCCGTGATAACCCGGATGTGTTGTGTTCAAGCTACTGCTGTATTGCAGTAGCTTGACGGCCCTGCGATTGGATAGTTGCAAACGATTGGACCAATCAAATGACTCGTATGCTTTTTCAAAGATTCATGGCGGCGTGTTCTCAGGGATGTGATTTTCTGCTAATTCGCCGAATTCCGCTTTATTTTATCTTCCAGGAAGATAAAGTACGTTAAGTACGTTAGTGGCTTGTGGTCCACGAACGCAGTGAAGCTGCGCCCTTTCAGGCAGGACTGGAAGTGGCGTATGGCCAGGTGGAGAGCCAGTAACTCTCTGTTACTGGCTGCGTACAACGGCTGTATGAGCTGGGCTGCGCGAGGGATGAAACTGTAATAAAAGTTAACCATCCCCTTTTATGATTCCAAACAGTTTGAAATTGACAGTGCACAGTGGACATTGACTCATAACTTTTGAATATTTCTAAGACTTGGCTACATCAGTGATTGTGCAAAATGAACTGCTCAAGTCTCAGTGGAGATTGAAACTGGTGATCTGAAATGAATGCTGAAATTATAAAAAGTAATGGTATGTTGGAATTTTATTTCTATTATGGAATAGATAAAATTAACTGATTTTGATTTGATCAAGTGTTAAAGCATGTGATGGATAATGCTTGTTGGAATATTTTAGGAATGCTATCTTCTTGGAACATAAGTCAATATTATACAGTAATAAGTGGCATTCAGCTGTTTGTTTTATGTCATTTAAGCACAGTTCTGGTACTTAAAAATCATAAAAACCCAGGAGCTTCGGGGGGCTTTGCCTCCCTTGCCCCCCCCCCCCACACCGGGGCTCTGCCCTGGACCCCGCTGGGGGACTGTGTCCCTCAGACCCCCTGCTGAATTTTCAAATAATTTCCCCAACCCCAAATCACATCGCTGGTTCGTGTTGAAATTCTGAGCTTTGACATAACGCACGGCTCAGGAGACGCACACACACAGGTTCAGAGTAGCTCAAATAGCTTTATTAACAACAGGAGTGTATGAATGTGTGTCTGCAAGATGTGAATGTGTTGGTGGCGGCGTCTGCTTCGGGCACAGAGGCAGGAGACCGTACAGCCGGACAACCCTATGGGAAAAGCACAGGGAGAAGGGTGACGGGCACACACCAACACAGGAGATATATAAGCGAGAGAGGAGCTTACTTGGACAGGACGGATGACTGGCACAGCAAGGGACGAGGTCCGGTAGACAGCCACCTGGAAAGCCCGGTGCAGCAGCGAGGAACAGGCGATGGAGAAGAGTAGTCCGCCGCCGGGAAATCCACCTGTGCACAGGGGAGCAGACTTGGAGGAGAAAAAGGTAAGATCTTCTTACCGGAATGATCAGCTGAGAATGAAAGGGAACTCACAGCGATGCGTAGGGAAGTCTGACGGCTTCAGGCCGAAGCCCAGGGCGAGGCGGCTTAAATCCCTCGCCGCTGATGATGTGCAGGTGTGTGTGCAGGTGGCGCCGCTGATGAGCGGCGCGGCGTGACAGTACTCCCCCCTCTAGCAGCGCCTCCCGGCGATGGCTTCTCTGGGTGCGCTCGGTGGAAATCAGCGATGAGCGATGGGTCCAACACAAACGACGAGGGTACCCACTGCCGATGTTCAGGCCCATAGCCCTCCCAGTCCACCAAGTACTGCAACCCACGACCCCGGCGCCGGGAGTCCAGGATGGAGGAGACGGGCCAGGCCGGATGGCCATCAATCATCCGGGGCGCGGGTTGCACCGCAGGAGGAGGGCAAAGGGGGTCGGAGACTGCCAGCTTCACCTTGGACACGTGGAAGGTGGGATGGATGTGGAGGGAGGGGGGAATAGCTACACACACAGCCACCGGGTTGATGATCCTGGTGATGGGGTATGGGCCCATAAATCGCTGTGCCAGCTTCCTCCTCTCGCCTTTTAAAATCACGTCCTGGGTCGACACGTAGACTTGCTGACCAACTCTGTACGCCGGGGCAGGTCTTCTGTGCCGGTCCGCCACGGCTCTGTTGCGCTCCGCCGTGCGTAAAAGCACACTGCGCGCTGACGCCCAGATGGAGCGGAACTGCCTGAGATGCGCCCGTACTGAGGGGACAGTTACCTCACTCTCCTGCGCCGGGAACAGCGGGGGGTCGTAACCCAGGGACGCCTTAAAGGGAGACATCCCTGTAGCAGAAGAGCGAGCGGTGTTGTGGGCGTATTCAACCCAGGCGAGGTGGTTACTCCAGGACGTGGGTTTGGACGCCGTCACGCAGCGGAGCACAGCCTCCAGCTCCTGGTTGGTCCGCTCACACTGCCCGTTGGTTTGGGGGTGATGGCCGGAGGAGAGGCTCACCTTGGCTCCTAGGGCGTTGCAAAACGACTTCCAAACTTCTGAAGCAAATTGGGGCCCCCGGTCCGAGACCACGTCCACCGGAATCCCATGCAGCCTGACCACGTGCTGGATTAGGAGGTCCGCCGTCTCCAGGGCAGTTGGGAGACCTCGTAGGGGAACGAAGTGTGCCGCCTTGGAGAAGTGGTCCACGATGGTCAGGACGGTGTCGTAGGTGTTAGAGACTGGGAGTCCGGTGACGAAATCCAGGGCGATATGTGACCAGGGCCTGCCAGGGACGGGCAGAGGCTGGAGCAAACCCGCTGGAGGGGCATTACCCGACTTGTTGGTGGCACACACTGGACAGGCCCGGGCGTAGCGGGCAGCGTCCCTCCGCAGGCCCGGCCACCAGAAGGACCGCTGGAGGAGGTCAATCATCCGGGAGGAGCCAGGGTGACAGGTGAGCTTGGATGTGTGCAACCAGTGGATGACCTCCCCCCGAACCGTGGATGGCACGAACAGCCTCCCCTCCGGTCCGCCACCAGGGTCAGGTTCCACTTCCTGCGCCTTCCGGATCTTGCTCTCAATGTCCCAGGTGACGGCTCCCACGACGCACGACCTGGGTAGGATGGTGTGGACCGTGTCCTCCGACTCCTCAGGGGCGAATTGCCTAGAGAGGGCGTCGGGCAGACCGTTCTTGGAGCCAGGCCTGAAGGTGATGTTAAATTGGAACCTGGCAAAGAACAAGGACCAGCGCGCCTGGCGGGCGTTCAGGCGCTTGGCAGATCTAAGGTATTCCAAGTTCTTGTGGTCCGTCAGGACCACGAACGGCAGGTCCGCCCCCTCTAGCCAGTGACGCCACTCCTGTAGCGCGAGCTTGATGGCGAGGAGCTCTCTGTCCCCCATGTCATAATTCCGCTCCGCCGGGGACAAGCGCCGGGAGAAGAAGGCGCAGGGCCGTTTGACTCCGTCATCTGGCGACCGCTGGGATAGCACCGCTCCCACTCCTGTGTCCGAAGCGTCCACTTCCACGATGCACTGCAGCGCAGGGTTGACTTGGCTAAGGACCCGGGAGGAGGAGAACTCCGCCTTCAGCGCCTGAAAGGCAGCCGCGGCCTCTTCGGTCCACCGGAACGGAACCTTAGGGGACGTGAGGCGGGTCAGCGGGCCAACGATGGTGCCAAAATTTGGGACGAAGCGGCGGTAGAAGTTCGCAAACCCAACGAACTGCTGCACCTGCTTCTTTGATGCAGGTGTGGGCCATTCCACCACTGCCTTCACCTTCTCTGGGTCCGGAAGCACCTGGTCGTGGGAGATGATGAACCCAAGGAAGGATGTTGTCTTCGCATAAAACTCACATTTCTCGGCCTTCACGTACAACCGGTTTTCCAGCAGTCTTTGGAGGACCCGCCTCACGTGGACCTGGTGCTCGTCCCTGGACTTGGAGAAGACGAGAATGTCATCCAGGTAGACGAACACAAAAAGGCCGATGAAATCCCGGAGGACGTCATTGATGAGGCGCTGAAAGACGGCTGGAGCGTTGGTCAACCCGAACGGCATCACCAGGTATTCGAAGTGGCCGTTCGGGGTACGGAAGGCTGTTTTCCACTCATCTCCCTCCCGGATCCGGACGAGGTGGTATGCGCTGCGTAGATCCAGCTTGGTGAACCAAGTCGCCCCCTGGAGGGAGTGGAAAGCGGTGTCCATGAGGGGCAGGGTGTAGCGATCCTTCTCCGTAATGTCGTTAAGGGCACGATAGTCAATGCAAGGACGGAGGGATCCGTCCTTCTTACCGACGAAGAAGAATCCTGCCCCCACAGGTGATGACGATGGGCGGATTATCCCAGCACTCAGCGACTCCTTGAGGTACGAGTTCATGGTCTCCTTCTCCGGCGCAGATAGACTGTAGAGTCGCCCAGAGGGTAAGGGTGCCCCCTGGCGGAGGTTGATTGCACAGTCATAGGGCCTATGAGGAGGGAGAGACATCGCCTTGGACTTGCTGAATACCATACCCAGGTCGTGAAACTCCAATGGCACCAGGGACAGGTCCGGGGGCGCAGCGTCCGTAGGTGAAGGAGAAGCGGACGGAGAGCAGGCAGCTGACTGTAGACAGGTGCTCATGCAGAACGTGCTCCATGCCGACACCCCGGCGGACTTCCAATCCAAAATGGGGTTGTGGAGGCGTAGCCAGGGATACCCCAGGATGACGGGCGACACAGAGTTGGGCAGGACGTAAAAGGTTATCTCCTCCCGGTGGTTTCCAGAGATAATAACCGGGACGGGGATGGTCTGGTGTGTTACTCTCCCCAGGGAGGCACGAGAGAGGTTGACCAGGGAGACAGGGTTCCTTAGTGCCTGACAGCGGATGCCCAATCGGGTTGCCAGGCTTTGTGAAATAAAACTGCCCTCCGCGCCCGAATCCACCAGTGTGTGGGTGAGATGCCCAGTAGAGTTGTGACAAAAACGGATGGGCAGTTTCAATTGTGTGAGGGGACTTAACCAATTGACATCCGCGAGGCCCCCTACAGTGACTCGCGGACCCCGCCGACTGGCTTTCCGTGGGCAAAGCTTCATCGTGTGTTGGTCATCTCCGCAATACATGCAGAGATCCAACTCACGGCGGCGTTGTCTCTCCGCAGGGGAAAGCTTTGTCCAACCCGTCACCATCGGCTCCGACTCCTCGGGGCACGATGGTGGCGGCGTCGCCAGGGGGCGAGCTTGGAACAGGCGCGGCGAGACTCCACGAGGGCGAGAAAAAGACGACTTCCGCCCCGAAGAGCGCTCGCGCAGCCTGTTGTCCAAACTGATCGCTAGGGATGTCAGCTCCGCTAGAGTCTCCGGGATATCCCGCCCAGCCAGTTCATCCCTCAGATCATCGTTGAGACTGCGGAGGAAAAGGCCACAGAGGGAGCGTTCCTCCCAGCCCAATTCCTCCGCCGCTACCCGGAAGTCGACCGCATAGTCGGCTGCCAACCGGCTTCCCTGCTGGAGGCTGAGAAGCCGATCGACCTGGACCGTCTCGGTAGGAGAGTGGTCAAAGACCTCCAGGAAGCGTCTCACGAATTGGTCATACGTGAGGGTGGCATAACTGGGCCTCGCCATAACGGCGTAGGTCCAAGTTAATGCTCGCCCCTCTAGGAGATTCCCGATATAACCAATTCGGCTATGATCTGAGGGAAAGTCTCCGGGCACACGGTGGAAAACGGACTCACACTGCATTATGAACCCCCGCGCTCCGCCGAGCTTACCGCTAAAGCGGGCGGGGGTTGGAATGGGCGTGAGCCGAGCCGGTGCATCCGGAGCCTGCTGGACGGCCGCTGGAGCAGCAGGAGCCACACCACCCTGACGAGCCGGGGGGAACGGCTGTTGGGGGTCCAAGCAGTCCAGTCGGTTATTTATAATAATCAACTGATTAAAAATCACCTGTTGCTGAAAAGCTATTTGGTCCACTCGAGCCTCGAGAGTGGTAAGCCGGTGTGCGAGCCCGCCGTCTGCCGAGCCGCTCTGCTGAAGCCGTACTGACATAACGCACGGCTCAGGAGACGCACACACACAGGTTCAGAGTAGCTCAAATAGCTTTATTAACAACAGGAGTGTATGAATGTGTGTCTGCGAGATGTGAATGTGTTGGTGGCGGCGTCTGCTTCGGGCACAGAGGCAGGAGACCGTACAGCCGGACAACCCTATGGGAAAAGCACAGGGAGAAGGGTGACGGGCACACACCAACACAGGAGATATATAAGCGAGAGAGGAGCTTACTTGGACAGGACGGATGACTGGCACAGCAAGGGACGAGGTCCGGTAGACAGTCACCTGGAAAGCCCGGTGCAGCAGCGAGGAACAGGCGATGGAGAAGAGTAGTCCGCCGCCGGGAAATCCACCTGTGCACAGGGGAGCAGACTTGGAGGAGAAAAAGGTAAGATCTTCTTACCGGAATGATCAGCTGAGAATGAAAGGGAACTCACAGCGATACGTAGGGAAGTCTGACGACTTCAGGCCGAAGCCCAGGGCGAGGCGGCTTAAATCCCTCGCCGCTGATGATGTGCAGGTGGCGCCGCTGATGAGCGGCGCGGCGTGACAAGCTTTCGGTATTGTTTTCAGCGGAATTATGAGATTTTTATCGAAGGATCAGGAGTCATCAGTGCTAGAAATAGACAAAAGTGTCAAAAATAAGTTCCGATGGAATTGGCTTGAGAGAAAAGTGATGGTAAAGGTGAAAATTGGCTCAAAGTTCGACGAGGTAACAGAAACACTCGGACAATTTCTGAAGAAACCAGAAAAGGAGATGAAGTTCAAAGTTCAGAGACTGACACAGCTTGCTGCCAAAAGGAAGAAAGTTTCACATTAGAAGTGACTTGGTGACCAGTGTAAATAGTGTAATAAACTCTTATAGAACTGTTAAATATGTTGGACTAAAGACAGTGAGACAACATTGAAGAAAAAGTAAGTTAACTTTTCATTAAATTTAATGATTTACCCAAGTCTAGTATTTCATTTTTTTTTTATCATTTTTTTCAGTCTAAATTACTTCTGTTTTACTGAAAACCTCCCAGCTTCAAGGGGGCTGCGCCTCCCGGCCCCCCATAAGTCAATCGACCAAATTAGATTTCAGCTGAAATCAGAATTTCCTGTTGCCATCCCTGCTTGTAGTCCACTTTAAAGGTGACGGACAGTGACATATTTTTATTGAACCAATCAACTGATTGTATGAAAATATTCTATTATGTCTATTCCCGCGATTTAATATGTGTCACCATCCTCCATAAATGACCTTATTTGCTCATAGCCCAGCCTTCACTTAGTGAGGCTGCAGTACCGCCATCTCTCGATAGGTGCGGGCATTAGTGACGTCACAGCAGCAATAGAAAGAAAAAGGCAGAACGAGAACAAAGTGATTCGGACAGCGATTATTTTGTCGAGTTTGACGACCACAATATAAATGATGACATTGAAAATGAGGAATCGGATGATGAAGTTTTGGGTGGTGCTGAGGGGGGTATTCAGCCTTATTTGTGGGAAAGAAGTGAGGGTTATGTTGCCTGCCTGTGCAGTGAGCCTCATCAGAGAAACATTCCCATCTGATCACTACAAGGGATTTTGCCTACCAAGATTAGATTTGTGAACAATGATATGTAAATAAAGTTTTGTAAAATCATATATTGAGTTTATTAATGTTCATGTCAATGTTATAATTCTCATAGTTCAGCATTCATCAAAGTCGCATGTCATATACATTTGAATAATTTGAACACACTAAATTCTTCTCAGTTTGAAAAGAAATATTACATACTATACCACCTTTGTATGAACGTTTGAAAACACAGCAGAAATATACAAAGAAATACAAAAATCAATGGAGTATCACTACAGATTAAGAAAATAACTAGTTTCCAGATATAGCAATTATTATATTCCCATAAATAACATTTCACAGTTATAATGGGCACCATTCTATGGTAGAAAATTGGGGTTCCATTTTTAAAAGCACATTTCTCTTACAATCTTAGGCTTATATTTATTTTTCTTAGCAAATATGTTGCTTCCCTAAAAATTGAAAGCTGAACTGTCATTGGTAAATACCTCCGCCAGGCCGCAAAGGCCAGGAGGAGGTTATGTTTTTGCCGGGGTTTGTTTGTCTGTTTGTCAACTCCGCGTTCTTCAACGTTTTAGGCACAAAAGCACGTGCAAAACACTGGTGGCCTGGGCCCGCCAGCGTGCCTCTGTTTGCGCAACGCTGCAAAACCTGACACGGGCACCTGTCCGCTGCCGCATTATTTCCCAGAAATAATTTGATTTTGAAAATCATCCATTGCTTGGAATTCATTTAAAATGTTTAGTAAACATTTGCAGTGAATATTAAAAATACAAAACTTACCCTGTTTACTTCTCGTTTTCTGACAGCTGATCGCATCGGTAGATCACCCTGGCTTTTCACGTCACTGTCACTGACACTTGTCTCAGAGTCAGACTTGGGAATCGCGGGATATATAGTTGGAATAGCCGTTTTCTTTATCACCAATCTTTTTGCAAATTTCATTTCAAATTGCATCTTATTCTCGAAATCGCTGTAAACGAAAAGTCTACTGCACATGTAGGGCGCTGACGAGGTGCAGGTGTGCGCACAGCTGAGGCAGATGCCTGAGAGCGGCGAGCCGTGACACCTGCAAAATATATGTGGACAAGAAAGACTGACAAACTTGGGTACTATTTCACTGGAGTCTGCTTTAATACAGAAGCTGAAGCAATAGGGAACACTGTATGTCTCTGTAATTGAGAACTTTGCTTCTAAAAAACACAGGAGGATGGACTTCCAATATAAGTAACCGGTGAGTTAAACTGTCTTTCTTCAGCATGTTTTTTCCCCCTAACCGTTCTTATGATCATGAAAATATTTGGTAATTCCGAGTAGGGATGGGCATTCGGTGAAATTTTCTTCACCGATCGTCGGGAGAATTAATGATTAATAATCGGTTAATCATTAACATTTTTAGGTACGTAACAAGGCAGGTAGACTACATTAGAACATCAGGAATCACCAGCACGGAGAGCCCTCTCTCTGTTCTCGTGTTGGCTCGGCTCGGGAATCTCGCAAGCTGATTGGCCGAGACGTTTCACCCCGCAAGCTGATTGGCCGAGACGTTTTACCAGCTTCTCTCCCTGCCGAGCGGCCACCCAACAAACGAAGACCGCATTTATTGCTCTATCGCTCGTGTTACTTAGTCTAGCCGCGCAGAACTTTTTGCTGTTCTCTTGTGCCATTTTGTGCGAAATAGTCTTCCCGTCGAGCCACTACGCGGCCTCCTGCAGCTTCCCTCGACGTGTGTACACCGAATCTTCATGACTTTCTCAATAAAGTTTCTGAAAAAAAAAAAAAGAATCTTCACGACCGCCATTACTCAGCGCGCAACCACTGTTGGCGGTTTCTTCGCGTAATAAAGGTGTTCCATGGACCCTGTCGATGAGGTATATTTGTATGCTGCATTGCAGTGATTGTAGTACACCTGGTCATTTTTAAATTGAAATGGTCCCACGCAACACTTCGCCGTAACCACTTCATGATTTAGCGATTGCCCTACGGAAGCCCGCATGTATCAACTGAGGCACGCCAGGGTACGGCGATGGTGTAATGTTGCCCCCTGGTGTCCAAATTTTGCCATTGCATTGTTTGAGGACGGCCGTGCACTAGGCCTCGGATTGTTTTTTTTAAAAAAAACGGTTTGTCGACGAAAATGAACTTCCTCGGTGAAATTCTTAATGATCAATTATCGGTTAATCGGTAAATTATGCCCATCCCTAATTCCGAGAAATATCCGTAATCGCCGATTTTAAAACGTAAACATCAAGTGTTGCATGAAGCAAAACACAGCAGTGGCCACGGCAGTGTGCGTGCGTATGCCGGTGGTGACGTCACACAGTCAGTGGCCATCTTAGCCGCTGATCGCTTGGCTCTCCAGGGCAGCATACTTTCAAGAGCACATTGTCACCATATGCGACATTTGTTGAGACCAAAACATGTGCAGTTCGCTTTAGCTCGTCTCAGACAACAATTTGAGATATGAATTAGCGATATTGAATTTTCGTCTGTCCGTCTGCTTTAAAAACAATTTGCACATTCATGCTGTGAGACCTTTTTCTGTTGACAAAGACTTCATTTTCTGATGGTGCTATGATGTGGATGTGTTCCGTCAATTACACCAGCCACTCCAGAGAACCCCTTTTCTTTCTTAATCCTTCTATAGGAGCATAGGACTTCGACATTTTGTCTCCACTTTCTGCGGTTTCTGGCTGTTGGCTGTTTGGCCATTTCCCAACTCATCCATGAGACTTTGCTTCCATGTCTGCTTGGGGCCTCCTCTTCTTCGCTTTCCTTGTGGGTTATAGTCTGTGGATTGTCATGTGAGAGTAACTTCAGGGTTTCCGCCCTAGTTGTCCTCAGGTGAAGAAAGAGGGTTGTTGGCCCTGCAGCTTCCTGGTGGATGTGGCTCCAGTGCATCATAAGTCTCTGGAAAGGAGCCCTGGCTCTTTCAAGAACTGAGTTTGTGGTTTGCAGTCTGTCAATAGTATCTGTAATGTGTATCTATTTTGTGTGAGTGGGTCATCAACCCATTGCATAACCCCCAACCTGGAGGACCAGGATGCACCGTTTCATCTGACCTGTATTCTAAACTGCATCTATCCCACACAGACCTGTTCACCATGGTTGGACCTATCAGGAACACAAGGCTCCCGCTGACATAGCTCAGAGGCTCATTGAGGCACGCAAGCTGTCCCACCATAACAAGGCAGATGCACCACTGGGACACCAGGAAACCCCACTGTGTGCATAAAAGCCCTTTTGTGATCTTGTAGGGTGCAGAAATCAAGAGGGAAAGATATAAATTGTAATACAATATGAGACTGCAACAGTGTGTTTATTCTCTGTGTGATCATCAGAGGTTGTATTAACTGAAAATTATCTTTCATTGAGAGATTTTTTTTTTCAGCAGTGACAGAAAAATTTGAAACCTGTCATTTTGATAGATTACACTGAGAGTGATCTAATTAAAATCAATTAAAATGACAGATAATAATAGATTATGACAGAATTATATACAGTATATACAGTATATACAGTATATATATATATATATATATATATATATATATATATATATATATATCATCATCATAGCAGTCTGTCGGGGGCAGCAATGGCTGTTTCATTTAGGTCTGATCAGATTCCTCCACGCAGCTCTGTCCTTCACCCTCCGCTGCCAGGAACTCCTGAACTTGTTAACCCAGGCGACGTCCGAGTCGGTGTGAGTTGCTTTCTGACTGACCATTTCATGAAACTGCAAAGTATTTGAGTACTGCTAGCTTTTGCTGGACTAGCGGCACATTCTTGGCAGATAGAGGTATTATCAGTGGCAAGGACAAGCCAAGACAAACTAACTCCAGCATCTGTTGCAGTGACTGACCAGATGATAGGTTTGTTTATCTCTGCTCTTTATGTAGTGCATGTCACGATGCACCGACTGGCAAAAATCCACCACAGACCTTGCGACAGATGTGCTTATCTGCCAGGCTGTCCAGTCTCACCCCGTGTAACTGGGAGTGGTCCACCACAGACCTGTGACAGATATTGTTTTTAGTTCTGCCAGGATGCCCAGTTACACCCTCGGAGGGGCGGGGTTGCCTATATATATATATATATATATATACAGTATATATATACTACTTACAAAAAGTTAGGGATACTTGGCTTTCGGGTGAAATTTCAGGATGCACCTAAAATGCACTATAACCTTTACAGGTGAACTTAATTTGGCTTTCTCTGACCTTTTGAATGCACATGTCCAACTGTTCAAAGTTTCAGTACTTTTTGCGTAACTTGTTCTCCAACAAGGTGCTTAATGGCAAAATTCACAACAGGTGTCATCCATGAATTGACCAATAAATTTTCAGGTTCAATTAGAATTGGTATTTAAACAGTCCGCTTCATCATACTGTTCACATTTTGACATTGTGAGACCAAGACGACACCTCACAATTAATCAACAATACCTCGCCATTGCGAAACTTCAAACAGGATGTTCTCAGAGGGAAGTGGCCACTGAGCTTAGAGTGTCACAGAGTGTCATCAGCAGGTTGCAACAGAGATACAGAGAGACTGGAAGAGTCACAGAAAGACATAGAAGTGGATGCCCTTTGGCCACATCCCATGCTGATGACCACTTCATTGTGAACAGTGCCCTGTGGAACCAGAAGGTGAATGCCTCTCAACTCTAGGCACATTTAAGAGAGGTGAGAGGCACTCAAGTGTCATGTCAGACCATTCAAAACAGTTTACATCAGCGTGGTCTACGTGCTAGATGACCTGCAAGGGTGCTTGACCACACCATCAGGCACAGGTGTCATTGTCTTGCAAGGGCCAGGGAGCATTTATACTGGACAAGGGACCAGTGGGCCTCAGTGCTGTTCTTTGATGAAAGTCGATTCACGCTGAGCAGAAATAATGGCCGCCAACGATGTTGAAGACGTCAAGGAGAGTGCTATGCATCAGCCACTATTGTCACCAGACGAGCCTTTGGTGGTGGTGGTGTTACAGTCTGAGCAGGTGTGGCTAGTCGATACAGAACTTGTGAATGGTACAATGACAAGCCAATACTACCTGAATAACATTATTAATCCAGTCATTGTGCCCCTGCATGAACAACACAGGCCTAATTTCATCTTCATGGGTGACAATGATCCAGCTCATCTAGGTTGCATCATTAGGGAATGGCTGCTGGAGGCTGGGGTACCTCAAATGGAGTGGCCTGCACTTCCTCCAGACCGGAATCCAATAGAAAACCTATGGGATCAGCTGAGTCGCCATGTAGAGGCTCGTAACCCTGCACCCCTCAGTCTCAATGACCTGAGGGCCGCCCTTCAAGAAGAGTGGAATGCCATGCCTCACCAGACAACAAGTTGACTTGTGAACAGCAGTAGATGTTGTTGTCAAGCTGTAATTGATGCTTAAGCGCACATGACAAGTTATTGAGACATTGATATTTTTTGTTGTGGTATACCCACCACTGTTGTTGGCTTTTGTTTCAATAAATTGTTTGAGATAAGGAAATCACCATTGCATGCTTCTACTTAAAATGCCCTACTTTCATAATATTACTGTAGTATGAACTTCTTACATTTTCCATAAATTTCACCCAAAAGCCAAAAATCCCTAACTTTTTGTGAGTAGTGTATATGGGGCATAGGGGAAGCTACAGTATAAGGGTCAGCTATATATTTTACAGGTAGTGTTATCACTGTGTAGTTATTGGGAAATCTTTCAGCTCAAGCATCCGTTTTTGTGTTTATCTTAAACCATAAAAAAACAGATATCGCGCTTATCAAACAATATTCTCTCTGCTTCAACCTTATACTTCTGTTTGCTCTTTGCCCCTGTCTGCCTGGGCTGGATGTTGTTTCTGTGTTATAGCAAGAGCAGGAAGAGGAGGAGGAGGGTGAGGGTGCGGCTCAAAATGACACAGCAGCAGAGAAGCTACCGGCATCTGGATCAGATGATAGCGATGATGATTCCCAGGTATCTAACTCAGTTTCCATCACACCTTTCCTCAGCCACCACATGCACAATACAGTGTCTGCCTCATGCTGGATGTGCAGCTTTTTATAATCTGCTTTGGTGAATTTTCTGTTAATGGAGTGCTGCCAGTGTTTCTTTATTATATGAGCTTTGTTAATGTGTTTGTAGAAGAGGAGAGCTGGCGTGGAGGGCTTGATAGAAATTGAAAACCCCAACAGAGTAGCTCAGAAGTCCAAGAAGGTGACACAGATTGAGCTGGATGAGCCTCGACAATTATCAAGGAGAGAGAGGTTTGTTTCCACTCAGTTACATTCAGTTATTTACATGTATTCTTTAAAAAGCCTCTACAGTCCAGGATTGCTTGAGGTTCTGATTTCTCTGGAGCACCACTGAGCAGTGTTCTCAGATTTTGCATGAAAAAATAAGACGCTGTCCCCAAAAAAGCCCAAAACAAGCAGCTTAAAAATCAACTATATGAGGTAATAGCAAAAATAGAAGTATATAAGCACTAAATGAGAATATCAATCTATTTAAAACTGGAAATTTAAAGCCACGCTATGGAAGAATTAGTCTTGGGGTTCTCTGATGGTTTTGAAGCATTACCACTGTCAGTGTGCAGCCCTTTACAGGTTGCTCAGACATTTAGTGTGGTTTTGCTTACAACTGTCTTATTAGCATGCCTCAAAACTTTTAGCATGAGCTAAACTACTGGTGCACCACTCAGTACCCACAAATATAAACTAAGAAATGGACTACTTCATAAACGCAGCCCATTATCAAACAAGCTGAAAAGTGCAAAGCAATAGAGGGTAAAAACAACCCATGACTTACTAGTCCATCAATAATAAGGCAAGGTCACCATCAGTTTTGCATCTCTTTATCTCTTAACTTCCACCAACGAGTGTAAGCTTGTCCAATATTCACTCTGGCTCAGTCACTCTCTCGCTTTTTCTTTATTTCCTCTTACAAGATCCTCTTTGGTTTCCTCACTGGTTCGGTCATGATGTTCCAAAAATACCATGTTTGATAGCTTCTTGTTATATTTAGTGATCAAACAACACCACGCCCTATGATTGCCTAAAATGTGCCAGATGTAGTCTTTTAGGTGTTCCTACTAGGGATGGGCATTCGGTGAAATTTTCTTCACCGATCGTCGGGAGAATTAATGATTAATAATCGGTTAATCATTAACATTTTTAGGTACGTAACAAGGCAGGTAGACTACATTAGAACATCAGGAATCACCAGCACGGAGAGCCCTCTCTCTGTTCTCGTGTTGGCTCGGCTCGGGAATCTCGCAAGCTGATTGGCCGAGACGTTTCACCCCGCAAGCTGATTGGCCGAGACGTTTTACCAGCTTCTCTCCCTGCCGAGCGGCCACCCAACAAACGAAGACCGCATTTATTGCTCTATCGCTCGTGTTACTTAGTCTAGCCGCGCAGAACTTTTTGCTGTTCTCTTGTGCCATTTTGTGCGAAATAGTCTTCCCGTCGAGCCACTACGCGGCCTCCTGCAGCTTCCCTCGACGTGTGTACACCGAATCTTCATGACTTTCTCAATAAAGTTTCTGAAAAAAAAAAAAGAATCTTCACGACCGCCATTACTCAGCGCGCAACCACTGTTGGCGGTTTCTTCGCGTAATAAGGGTGTTCCATGGACCCTGTCGATGAGGTATATTTGTATGCTGCATTGCAGTGATTGTAGTACACCTGGTCATTTTTAAATTGAAATGGTCCCACGCAACACTTCGCCGTAACCACTTCATGATTTAGCGATTGCCCTACGGAAGCCCGCATGTATCAACTGAGGCACGCCAGGGTACGGCGATGGTGTAATGTTGCCCCCTGGTGCCCAAATTTTGCCATTGCATTGTTTGAGGACGGCCGTGCACTAGGCCTCGGATTGTTTTAAAAAAAAAAACAAAAAACGGTTTGTCGACGAAAATGAACTTCCTCGGTGAAATTCTTAATGATCAATTATCGGTTAATCGGTAAATTATGCCCATCCCTAGTTCCTACCCAAACAGTAAAGCTACAGACTGCTGTTGCTGGCTATGGTGGAAGTGACAGGTGCATTGTCAGAGGTTAATTTAACACCAAAATGATTTTGGAAACATTATTTAATTTATTTATTTCTTATTAAGTCAAATATAGAAATGCTGAACAGCCACAAGAGGAAGCACAAAACCAGGGTACTGCTTGTGCTGGTCCCAAGCCTGGGTAAATGGGGAGGGTTTTGTTAGGAAGGGCATCCGGCATAAAAATCCTTGACAAATCAAATATGCGGACCCATGATCCACTGTGGCAACCCCGAATGGGGAGCAGCCAAAAGTGTGTGTGTGTGTGTGTGTGCGCGCGTGCGCACTAATGGAATAACAATTAGTACTCTAAATATATAAATACATCTAATAACGTAAATATGTTGCTGGTTATTAGCTCATTCCAACAAAGCCGAAAGGAGCTAATACGATGATGTGGTGTCCGTCCATCCACATGTCACAGGAATCGCTACTCCTTCAAGGCATTTGCCGGAATGTTCACCAGACTCACTCACAATGATCCTCATATACTGTAGGTCTGCATCCAAGTTGTGGTCATGGTCAAAGTTCAGGAGATCTGAGCACTTACAGCAGGGAAAATAAGTATTGAACACATCAACATTTTTCTCATTAAACATATTTCCGATGGAGTCATTGACCTGAGATTTTCGCCAGATATTAGTAACAACCAAGGTAATCCATACATACAAAGAAATCAAGGCAACTGTGTTCACAGAACAAGTTATATTTAATAAAACTGAATGGCACAAGCAATAAGTATTGAACACATGAAGAAAAAGAGGTGCAAAAAGGCATAGAAAGCCAAGAAACCAGATGAAATCCATCAGAATTTAGGAAGCCGTCCCATCCCCCATCAGTGCAAATTAATTTCAGCTCTTTAAGTCCTGACTAATAGTCTTTAAAAAAAAGTCTGTGAATATCAGATTGTCACACCACAAAGGACTCTTGATTAGTAGAAGCGAAGAGCTCTCTCTAGACATTTGCAACCTTATTGTTGCAAAACATGATGATGGCATTGGTTACAGGTGCATTTCTAAACTGCTGAATGTTCCAGTGAGCACTGTTGGAGCCATCATTCGGAAGTGGAAAGAATATCATTTTACCATAAACCAGCCATGACCAGGAGCTCTTTGCAAGATTTCTGACAGAGGAGTCAAAAGAATTATCAGAAAAGTTATCCAAGAGCCAAACACCACTGGTGGAGAGCTCCAGAAAGAGCTGGAGTTAGCAGGAACTGCTGTTTCAAAGAAAACAATAAGTAATGCACTCAACCAACATGGGCTCTATGCCCGCTCACCTTGCAAGATTCCACTGCTGAAGTTTGCTGAAGTAAAAGCATGTTGAAGCTCGTTCAAAGGTTGCTGCACAACATTAAAATACTTTGAGAATAGTCTGGTCAGATGAGACCAAAATTGAACTTTTTGGATGCCACAACACACAGCACGTTTGGAGGACAAATGGCACTGCACATCCCATCATGGTGTGAGGGTATTTTTCAGCACATGGTACAGGACGACTTCATATAATTGAAGGAAAGATGAATGGACAAATGTCCAAAGACATTCAGCTTCTGATATACAGTGGGGTAAAAAAGTATTTAGTGAGCCACCAATTGTGCAAGTTCTCCCACTTTGAAGATGAGAGAGGTCTCCAATTTTCATCATAGGTATACCTCAACTATGAGAGACAAAATAAGAAAAAAAAATCCAGAAAATCACATTGAAGGATTTTTAATGAATTAATTGGTAAATTTCTCGGTAAAATAAGTATTTGGTCAATAACAAAAGTTCATCTCAATACTTGTTATATACCCTTTGTTGGCAATGACAGAGGTCAAACGTTTTCTGTAAGTTTTCACAAGGTTTTCACACACTGTTGCTGGTATTTTGGCCCATTCCTCCATGCAGATCTCCTCTAGAGCAGTGATGTTTTGGGGCTGTCGCTGGGCAACACAGACTTTCAACTCCCTCCAAAGATTTTCTATGAGGTTGAGATCTGGAGACTGGCTAGACCACTCCAGGACCTTGAAATGCTTCTTATGAAGCCACTCCTTCGTTGCCCGGGCGGTGTGTTTGGGATCATTGTCATGCTGAAAGACTCAGCCACGTTTCATCTTCAATGCCCTTGCTGGTGGAAGGAGGTTTTCACTCAAATCTCACGATACATGGCCCCATTCATTCTTTCCTTTACACGGATCAGTCGTCCTGGTCCCTTTGCAGAAAAACAGCCCCAAAGTATGATGTTTCCACTCCCATGCTTCACAGTAGGTATGGTGTTCTTTCTCCTCCAAACACGACAAGTTGAGTTTTTACCAAAAAGTTCTATTTTGGTTTCATCTGACCACATGACATTCTCCCAATCCTCTTCTGGATCATCCAAATGCTCTCTAGCAAACTTCAGACGGGCCTGGACATGTACTGGCTTAAGCAGGGGGACACGTCTGGCACTGCAGGATTTGAGTCCCTGGCGGCGTAGTGTGTTTCTGATGTAGCCTTTGTTACTTTGGTCCCAGCTCTCTGCAGGTCATTCATTAGGTCCCCCCATGTGGTTCTGGGATTTTTGCTCACCGTTCTCGTGATAACTTTGACCCCACGGGGTGAGATCTTGCGTGGAGTCCCAGATCGAGGGAGATTATCAGTGGTCTTGTATGTCTTCCATTTTCTAATAATTGCTCCCACAGTCGATTTCTTCACACCAAGCTGCTTACCTATTGCAGATTCAGTCTTCCCAGCCTGGTGCAGGTCTACAATTTTGTTTCTGGTGTCCTTTGACAGCTCTTTGGTCTTGGCTATAGTGGAGTTTGGAGTCTGACTGTTTGAGGTTGTGGACAGGTGTCTTTTATACTGATAACGAGTTCAAACAGGTGCCATTAATACAGGTAACGAGTGGAGGACAGAGGAGCCTCTTAAAGAAGAAGTTACAGGTCTGTGAGAGCCAGAAATCTTGCTTGTTTGTAGGTGACCAAATAGTTATTTTACCGAGGAATTTACCAATTAATTCATTAAAAATCCTTCAATGTGATTTTCTGGATTTTTTTTTCCTCATTTTGTCTCTCATAGTTGAGGTATACCTATGATGAAAATTGGAGACCTCTCTCATCTTTTAAGTGGGAGAACTTGCACAATTGGTGGCTGACTAAATACTTTTTTACCCCACTGCATATAGAGTGATGTCCCCCAAGTACGTGGCGGTAATGCACCTGTAAACTGGTTGCCAACCGACAATCAAAGCTAAAAGAAGAAGAAGAACCTGTTGCCATCTGCCAAGATGCTGAAGATGAAACAAGGGTGGACATTTCAGCAAGACAATGATCCCAAACACACAGCCAAGGAAACTCTCAACTGGCTCCAGAGAAGGAAAATAAAGCTGCTAGAATGGCCCAGTCAGTCACCTGACCTGAATCCAATTGAAAATCTATGGAACTAACTGAAGATCAGATTTCATAGAAGACAGCCATGGAACCTTCAAGATCTGAAGACAGTTTGTGTGGAAGAATGGACTAAAATCACTCCTAAGCAATGCCTGCGCCTAGTTTCTTTGTACAGGAGGTGTCTGGAAGCTGTTATTGCCAACAAAGGCTTTTCTACTAAATAAATGAATTTCATCAAGCATGTTCAATACTTATTGCCTGTGTCATTCTACTTTATTAAATATAACTTGTTTTGTGGACACAGTTGCCTTGATTGCTTTGTATGTATGGATTACTTGGGTTGCTACTGATATCTGGTGAAAATCTCAGGTCAGTGGCTCCATCAGAAATATGTTTAATGAGAAAAATGTTGATGTGTTTAACACTTACTTTCCCAGCTGTATATGATTTCAGAAAAATCAATAATTGTCCTAGGCAGTTGCCCTAATTCTCATTAAATTCATGCACAATGATCCTCATGTAGGTCTGCATCAAAGTTGTGCTCAAGGTCAGGAGATCTCAGCACTTACGAGTTTATGAAAATTGTTACTCCTGGGCAGTTGCCCTAATTCTCAACAAACTCATGATGATCCTCAGGTTTGTCTGCATCCAGGCTCTCAGGTCAAGGTCATTGCCAAAGGTTAGAAGATTTGGGCGTTTAGGATTTCACAAAAAATCATTAATTCTCTTAGGCCATTTCCCCAATGTTTGGCAAACTCATGCACAAATGATCCTCAAGTGGGTCTGCATCTAGGCTGCAGGTCACGGTCAACAGTCAGGAGATCTGAGCACGCTTGTGGTGATTTCATCAGGCTGGAATGAGCTACTCCATCATTAACATTCTGGTTTTGTATAAAATTTGTTTTATTTCCTAAATTAACAAAAAAATTTGAAACATTTAAGCAACTCAAATTGAAAAAAAAATTGAATAATAAATTTTACAAGGGAAAATAAATATTCATGCATATTCTTTTTTGATAGATGAAAAAACAAAGGGGTAACAGTTGATAAACCCCCAAAAAGGTTGAACAAATAGAAATGTATTTAATAACATATTGGAACAGTCTTCCCTGATCACAAGTGAAGTTCATTTCCTGCTACTCAGTGGATGAACATCCCTGCAGGTGAGTGGAGACTGTGTAGAATTGATTCATTAGCGCCCCCCCCCCCAACAACTGGAGGGAACATTTGAGAAGTTAAATAACCTTGTAACCTATATAAGAGAAGAAGCCCAAGTAAGCATTCATGTGTGCGTAGTTTTAAAAATGCCCAAAGGAAATGTAACCCACGGCTGCTCATTTTTTTTATGAGCAACATCCCCCACCCCCACCCCAAAAAAAGAAGCCCAATGTTGAAGGTAAACAAGCAGAACTGGCAACACTGACATGGACTGATTGTGTTTTAAAAGCTTTTTTGATGGTACAACTGTTACACTAATCTAAAGTAACTGTTTAGGAACTGTTAAATCTAAAGTATTTTCCATATTTAGAAATGAGTTTTTAAGAATGTTTTAAGTGTTGTTGGGAGTGTAAATTGCTGCCCAACAATACTTTTCTTTCTCTTGTGTGTATAAACTCAGTTTTATTATCCATATCAGAAATGACTTTGTGCCACTGTCTCCACTTTGACATCCAGAGAGGAGATTGAGAAGCAGAAGGCGAAGGAGCGCTACCTGAAGCTACACATGGCTGGGAAGACAGACCAGGCCAAGGCTGACCTCGCTCGCCTCGCCATCATCAGGAAACAGAGAGAAGAGGCAGCAAAGAAAAAAGAGGAAGAGAAAAAAGGTCAGCAGTGGGATAACATTTCCTGTGGGAACTATCAGTAACAAAAATTAATTTCTTCTTATTAGCACCAAATCCACCCTATCTAAAATCAGCAGCTTCTCAATTAATATTGGCAGCTCCTTTGTTTTCCCCTTCCCATGGGTTAAGAGTCTGGGTGTCACCCTTGACAACACGCTCATTCAATCCTATATCAATAATGTCACCTGTTTAGCTTATTTCCACCTGTGTAACATCCCTCGCCTCCGTCCATCCCTCTCACTCAACAGTACTGTTATTCTGGTTCACAGTCTGGTCATGTCTCGTCTTGGTTACTGTTGCTCCCTTCTGTTTGATCTTCCCGGCAAGTCCGTCCACATAATGCAGTTGGTCCAAAACTCTGCCGCCCACATCATTACCAGAACCCTCTCCATTAGTCATATAACACCTGTGCTGCAGCAAATCCATTCCTGTCAAATTCTGCATTATATGTAAGAGCCTGCTCCTCACCTTTAAGATCATCAGCAATCTTGCCCCTCAGAACCTGGGGTCTTCTTCTGCTATCCAGCTCACTCTCCCACCCGCTCATTTGACCACCATGTGGTCGAGAGCCTTCAGCTGGAAAACATTAATCCTCCATTTCAAGGAGTATTTTAGATTGAGTTGGAGTCAGTTTGAATTGGTTTTGGAGAAGCTCGACCCGTCAATTTCTCGAATACAGACTAATTACAAAGAGCCCATCTGCCCTTCTGAATGGAAACTTGTAAGAAATATGACCGTGACAAAGGCACAAACACTCACCTGGCATGTCGACAGATGTGGACACATTCCTCCAAGCGTTTGCTTTCAAGTTTTGATCATGGTATCCTCTTAGTGCCAGATCAAAGAGGAGTTGTCTGACACAGCTAGGATCAGGCTCTTCTCCACCATCATTAGAAGCAACTGTCCTCTTCTTCCTATATCGGCATCTGATGTCACGCCCTTCCTTAATTTTGATTGGCTGGTTAGAAAGGTTTGACATTGATGAGTGCAGCGGTGCTCTAAAAAGTTGAACTTTTTTCAACCTTCAGCACCCTGAGCACTGTGACAAAAAACAGTCACCGCTGAGAGTGTTTTAGTGCCGAGAGCACCAAGCGCATTAAATGCTGGACTACATACAAAATGAACAGAAAATAGTTGTCCACAGCGGGAAAAAATGTGTTTGGTGGACACGCAGCCTTATAATGCAGTGGTGACTGTGTTAATTAGCAGGTGGTAAATATTTGGTGTCCTTTTCTCAGAATACATCTCGGTGTCAATGCTCATTTATTGTTTTGTTTGCAATCTTTATTGTTTTGACCCCCATTTTCCACTGACTCCGGTTGCAATCCGTTACGGCTGCGATCCGGTCTCCACAGCAGATTGTTTCCATTCTTTGTTTCACTCCCCACCTGGTCTGGATCATTGCGGAATGAATCTGGTTTGCCCGATCCGGATCACTAAAAATATGCAACATATCTACAAACCCTAATTCCAATGAGGTTGGGATGTGGTTTAAAATGTAAATAAAAACAGAATACAGTGATTTGCAAATCCTTTTCAACATACATATATTCAAGTGTATACACTACAAAAACAAGATATTTAATGTTCAAACTGATAAACTTTATTTTTTTGCAAATATTCAATCAGTTTGAATTTGATTATGCAACACATTCCACAAAAGCTGGGACAGGGGCATGTTTACCACTGTGTTGTGTCACCTTTCCTTTTAACAACACTTAAGTGTTTAGGAGCTGAGGACACTAATTGTTGAAGCTTTGGTGATGGAATTCTTTCCCATTCTTGCTTGATGTACGACTTCAGCTGCTCAATAGTCCGGGTCTCCGTTGTCGTAGTTTGCACATCATAATGTGCCAGTGGGCGATAGCCCTGCCCTGCAGGCAGGCCACTCTAGTACCTGCACTGTTTTACTATGAAGCCACACTGTTGTAACACGTTGGGAATGTGGCTTGGCATTGTCTTGCTGATATAAGCAGGGACGTCCCTGAAAAAGACATTGCTTGGATGACAGCATATGTTGCTCCAAAACCTGCATGTACAGTTCAGTATTGATGGTGCCTTCACAGATGTGCAAGTTACTCATGCCATGGGCACTAGCACATCCCCATACCGTCACAGATGATAGCCTTTGAACTTAACTCTGACAACACCCTGGATGGTCATTTTCCTTTTTAGCCTGGAGGACACGGCGTCCATGATTTCCAAAAACAATTTGAAATGTGGACTCGTCAGATCACAGCACACTTTTCCACTTTGCGTCAGTCCATCTCAGATGAGCTCGGGCCCAGAACAACTGGTGGAATTTCTGGGTGTTGTTGATACATGGCTTTGTCTTTGCATGGTAGAGTTTTAACTTGCACTTGTAGATGTAACGACGAACTGTGTTAATTGATTGACAATGGTTTTCCAAAGTGTTCCTGAGCCCACGTGATAATATCCTTTACAGAATGATGTCGGTTTTTAATGCAGTGCTGCTTGAGGGATCAAAGGTCGTAGGCATTCAATACTGATTTTCTGCCTTGGCGCTTATGTGCAGAAATGTATCCAGATTCTCTGAATCTTTTGATGATATTATGGACTGTAGATGACAAAGTACCTAAATTCCTTGCAATTGTATGTTGAGAAATGTTGTTCTTAAACTGTTGGACTATTTACCCACACAGTTGTTCACAAAGTGGTGAACCTCACCCCGTCCTTGCTTGCGAACGACTGAGTCTTTTAGGGATGCTCCTTTTATACCCAATCATGACACTCATCTGTTTCTAATTAACCTGTTCACCTGTGGATTGTTCCAAAAAGGTGTTGTTGTTTTTTTTGAGCATTCCTCGACTTTCCCAGTCTTTTCTTTTGCCCCATCCCAGCTTTTTTAGAATGTGTTGCAGACATCAAATTCAAAATGAGTAAATATTTGCAAAAATAAATAATCAAAAAATCAGTTTGAACATTAAATGTCTTCTCTTTGAAGTGTATTCAATTGAATATAGGTTGAAAAGGATTTGCAACTCATCGTATTCTGTTTTTATTTACATTTTACACAACGTCCCAACTTTGCCTCTGATAGGGTCTCCCAAGACAAACTGGTCCTGGGTGAAGGGCCAGACTAAGAACAATCCAACAGACTCTCATGATAAATTGTATATCAAGGATTCAGTGTACCCCGCCCGGTATGGGGTTACCGGGGCCCCACCCTGGAGCCAGGCCTGGGGGAGGGGCTCGAAGGCTAGCGTCTGGTGGCCGGGTTTCCACCCATGGGACCCGGCCGGGCTCAGCCCGAAGGAGTTACATGGGTCCGCCCTCCAGTGGGCTCACCACCTGCAGGAGGGATCATGGGGGTCCGGTGCTATGTGGATTAGGTGGCGGTCAAAGGCGGAGACCTTGGCGGACTGATCCCAAGCTTTCTAAACTGGCTTTTGGTACATGGAATGTCACCTCTCTGGTGGGGAAGGAGCCTGAGCTGGTGTACGAGGTTGAGAGATACTGGCTAGATATAGTCAGCCTCACCTCAACACACAGCTCCGGTTCCGGAACCAGTCTTCTGGAGAGGGGCTGGAGCTTGGCCTTTTCTGGAATTGCCCCGGGCGAGAGGCGACGAGCAGGGGTGGGTATTCTTGTATCGCCCCACCTTGCTGCCTCTATATTGGAGTTTTCCCCGGTGGACGAAAGGGTTGCTTCCCTGCGCCTTCGGGTTGGGAAACGGGTCCTGACCATCATTTGTGCCTATGCACCAAATGATGTTTCAGAGTACCCACCTTTTTTGGAGTCTGTGACTGGGGTGCTGGAGGGTGCTCCTCTTGGAGACTCCATTGTCCTACTGGGGGACTTCAATGCGCACGTGGGCAACGACAGTGAAACCTGGAGGGGGGTGATTGGGAGGAACGGCCTGCCCGATCTGAACCCGAGTGGTGTTCAGTTATTGGACTTCTGTGCTAACTACAGTCTGTCCATAACGAACACCATGTTCAAGCATAAGGGTGTCCATATGTGCACCTGGCACCAGGACACCCTAGGTCGCAGGTCAATGATCGATTTTGTTATCGTATCATCAGACCTGCGACCGTATGTCTTGGACACCCGAGTAAAGAGAGGTGCAGAGCTGTCAACTGATCACCACCTGGTGGTGAGTTGGATCCGATGGCAGGGGAGGAAGCCATTCAGACCTGGTAGACCCAAAAGTATAGTGAGGGTGTGCTGGGAGCGTCTGGCTGAGGCCCCTGTCCGGGAGGTCTTCAACTCCCACCTCCGGAAGAACTTCAACCACATTCCGAGGGAGTCTGGAGACATGGAGTCTGAATGGGCCATGTTCTCCACCTCTGTTGTTGAAGCGGCAGCCCAGAGCTGCGGCCGCAAGGTGGTCGGTGCATCTTGTGGTGGCAACCCCCGAACCAAGTGGTGGACACCAGTGGTGAGGGGGGCCATTAAGCTGAAGAAGGAGTCCTATCAAGCTTGGTTGGCTTGTGGGACTCCCGAAGCAGCTGAGGTGTACTGGCAGGCCAAGCGGAGTGCAGCTCGGGTGGTTGCTGAAGCAAAAACCCGGGTATGGGAGGAGTTTGGTGAGGCCATGGAACAAGTCCTCAAAGAGATTCTGGCAAACTGTCCGGCGGCTCAGGAGGGGAAAGCAGCTCTCCGTCCACACTGTGTATGGTGCGGATGGGACACTGTTGACTTCGACTGGGGATATCGTCGGGCGGTGGAAGGAATACTTCGAGGATCTCCTCAATCCCACTGATACGCCTTCCACAGAGGAAGCAGGGTTTGGGGACGAGGGGGATGACTCGCCTATCACAGGGGCTGAGGTCTCCAAGGTGGTTAAAAATCTCCTTGGTGGCTGGGCCCCGGGGGTGGACGAGATTCGCCCTGAGTACCTCAAGGCCCTGGATGTTGTTGGGTTGTCATGGTTGACACGCCTCTGCAACATTGCGTGGAGGCCGGGGGCAGTGCCTTTGGCATGGCAAACCGGGGTGGCGGTTCCTCTCTTCAAAAAAGGGGACCGGAGGGTGTGCTCCAACTTTAGAGGGATCACACTCCTCAGCCTCCCTGGGAAGGTCTATGCCAAGGTACTGGAGAGGAGAGTCCGGCCGTTGGTCGAACCTCGGATTCAGGAGGAGCAATGTGGTTTTCGTCCTGGCCGTGGCACATCGGACCAGCTCTTTACCCTCTCGAGAATTCTTGAGGGTTCGTGGGAGTTTGCCCAACCAGTTTACATGTGTTTTGTGGACTTGGAGAAGGCATTCGACCGCGTCCCTCGTGGATTTTTGTGGGGGGTGCTTCGGGAGTATGGGGTATCGGGCTTGTTGTTACGAGCTATTCGGTCTCTGTACGACCGTTGTGAGAGTTTGGTTCGTATTGCCAACACTCGGTCGGAGTCATTCTCAGTGAGAGTTGGACTCCGCCAGGGCTGCCCTTTGTCACCGATCCTGTTCATAATTTTTATGGACAGGATTTCTAGGCGCAGCCAGGGAATGGAGGGTGTCGTGCTTGGTGACCACAGGATCTCATCTCTGTTGTTTGCAGATGATGTTGTCCTGTTGGCTTCATCCAGCAATGACCTACAGCTCTTGCTGGGACGGTTTGCCGCTGAGTGTGAAGCGGCTGGGATGAGAATCAGCACCTCCAAGTCCGAGTCCATGGTCCTCAGCCGGAAAAAGGTGGATTGTCCTCTCCGGGTTGGGGACAGGCTCCTGCCCCAAGTGGAGGAGTTTAAGTATCTTGGGGTCTTGTTCACGAGTGAGGGGAAAATGGAGCGAGAGATTGACAGACGGATTGGAGCAGCATTTGCAGTGATGCGGACGTTGCACCGGTCTGTTGTGGTGAAGAGGGAGCTTAGTTCTAAGGCAAAGCTGTCGATTTACCAGTCAATCTACGTTCCTACTCTCACCTATGGTCACGAGCTTTGGGTAATGACCGAAAGAACGAGATCGCGGATACAAGCGGCTGAAATGAGCTTTCTCTGTAGGATTGCTGGACTCACCCTCAGAGATAGGGTGAGGAGCTCAGTCATCCGGGAGAGGCTCAGAGTAGAACCGCTGCTCCTCCACATTGAAAGGAGTCAGTTGAGGTGGTATGGGCATCTGATTAGGATGTCTCCTGGACGCCTCCCACTTGAGGTGTTTCAGGCACGTCCCACTGGGAGGAGACCCCGGGGCAGACCCAGGACTCGGTAGAGAGACTATGTCTCCCAGCTGGTCTGGGAACGCCTTGGTATCCCCTCTGAAGAGCTGGAGCAGGTGGCTGGGGAGAGGGAAGTCTGGCCTTCTCTGCTTGAACTGCTGCCTCTGCGACCTGGACCTCTGGAAAAGCGGTAGAAGATGGATGGATGGATGGACAACGTCCCAACTTCATTGGAATTGAGGTTTTTATTTTTGACAGATGTTGGATCTAGTCCACAAGGAAATGCCACGGTATCTACTTTATTTAATAACGGTTGGTTCATTAAAAAACTATTTAAGGATCATCCGTTATTTTCTGAGGTCTACTCCTGCATTACTGTGTCAAAGAAAAAAACGTTGACATAACATACAAACACTTGACAGAATTAAAAGTTAGACTGCTTACATATAATAATAGAGCACACAAATTCAGATGGAGAGCTGGTACATCCCGCTTCCTTGTTGTTATGTGATCGCGATTCCTCAATCTCTCTTGAGCTCTCATGTCATTTTTATATAATTGCTGTGTGATCTTGTAATTTGAGCCCTGTTGTTATGCATGCCGCTTCAAAACACAAACACAGTTGGTGGGGAGGTCCGCAAGATTCAAATCGTATCGCAGCCTTAACAGACCGCATCCAGAGTCAGTGGAAATCAGGAGTAAGTCATCAAGCATCTTGGAATCATTGCTCTTAACCCTTTGAGTGTGTAGAATTTTTGTCAGGAAAACGCAGAGTTTGACCTCAAATTTTCAAATGACAGTAGCTTCAGAACGGGAATGGTTAGAGGCAAAGTCCCAATTACAAAAATGTTGCAGAGGAACCCAAGTGTCTGCCAGGTGAACTTGCATTCATGCATAGTGCATAATTGGACCTAATTTGCGTATTGCGACAATCCAAATTTTACAACACTACAGCTTCAGAATGATTATAGTTAGATGCAAAGTCCCAATTACAAAAATGTTGCAGAGGAGCCAAAGTGTCTGCCAAGTGAACTTGCATCCATGCATAGTGCATAATTGGACCTAATTTGCATATTGCAACAATCTAAATTTTATTATATTTGGTCATTGTGGTCATTTTGTCAGTAAGTCTCTGCCCTCATCTGTCAAGGTGGCAGAGTTTGAAGTTCTTGAGTGTGTGGTAAGGCTTAAAGCAAGGCACAGCACACAGTCCTCCCCCACACTGAGCACACCTGAAGTGCATCTGGCGACGACCTTGGGGACAGCTCCAATCCGAACACACTACACAGTCTGGATGAGAACCAGTACTTTCGGCCATAAAGTGCCATTCGGTCAATCACCACATGGTCCTTTGTCCATTCATTGCCAAAATTACTAAAAATCATTAAAGAAAAAAACAATTTTTGTTTCACACTGTGTCACTATGTCACCACTAAAAATCATCAAAAAAAAAAAAAAAAACAATCGCCACTGCCCGTTGTTGACCTGCCAACGCGCACACGTGGCGCACGTTGATACCCACCGGCTGTGCACTCTTGCCCACCCAAACGTTGCCCACGGGCTACTCTGGACCTTTTCGCTCCGCGATCACGGTTTGGCAAGGCAGAACAATCTGCAGCCGATGCTCCTGTGCCATTTTGGGCACGGCTGGACACAGAAAACGCAGCTGCAGCATCGCGCACAAGATGTCCATCATTCAGTGCCAAAATTACTAAAAAATAATACCCAAAAAACAATTTCATGACACATTTGTGGCACACTATCTAAACTAAAATAAAGCAAATGAAACACAGTTTATGCAACAAATATGTACCTGTTTGTTTCGTCGGTCAGAAGCTTCCAGAATTCCTCAGTCTAAAACAGCAACACAGAATCAATGGCGGGCGCAGATGACATGTCCTTCTCTCCACGATATCCAACTGGCTGTTCAAATGCTTTCAGCCACGGCTGATAAACTGGCAAAGCAGAACAATCTGCAGACGATGCTCCTGTGCCATTTTGGGCACAGTTGGACACAGAAAACGCAGCTACAGCGTCGCGCGCAAGATGTCCGTCTCCACTTTCGCCAGAACTGCTTGCACCATTGTCCGAAGGCACATAATCAGAGCTGGACTCTTTCTCAGATGACGAACTAGGTCTAAGCTCTTCCTCTGAACCAGGAGCGGCGAACACCAGCGCTAAAACCTCTTCAGCTGAGAGCGTCTTCCTTGCCATCTTGTCTCCTCCATGTCAAACAGCAGAATGAAAGGGGGCGGGCTTCAAACGCTGATTTGACCTACTTATTGAATTGGACAGTTTCCAGTTCTCGCGGTAAGTGAAAAGCCACACCTCTCGGCCACCAAGTGGTGTTAAAAGGTTTGTACATTTCACACTCTATTCAGCTGTACAGGCTTTCTTTGGACTGATCAGCTGACATCGCACTTGTGCGACATACACACTCAATGGGTTAAGTGTGGTTGAGTCTGCTGAGAGTAGTTTTTTTTTGAGTCATGGGGTAGCTTTCGTGTTAGGATGTGATGATGAAACTGAGTGAGATCAGGAAATTTCTGTTGCATTATCACTCATGAACCTACCACCACTGATTAATGATGAATATCATCAAGTGGTTTGCGTGAGGTTCAAAAATTCACCTTCAACGTACATTGCCTATGAAATTTTTTGAAAAATAGCTGAGTTTATATTTGGAGTTTGACATGTTGGTCTAACACACGTTTTCTAAAAAGTGTGTCTCTTCAGTTAAAAGCTCCATATTGTCCAAATAGCATTTTTGATGGTTTTAACTTAATAAAACATGGCCAGAGGGCACATGTATATTGTTCAAATATTAAAATCCTCACTTCACAAATAAATACACACTGTCTTTGTCATGAGCTGAGCTGGCTTGCTTTTCCCTGGCTCGGCCCTGATCTCCCTGTGGGTTTTGGCTTCATTGTTTATGTGCATTGTATGTATTCATTCCATCATCTTAGCCACTGCCTGACCGGCAGCTGTTAGTCAGCCTCTGATCGTTTTCCCACACTGCTGACAGTCTGTCGGTCCTACCACGACCCCTCGCTCTCCATAATTCCACCAGCTGTCCCAGCCCCAGTAATTATCGTTCCCACGCCTCAGATGTTCCCAATTTGTGTGGCCAGCGGCATTTGGATTTAAGCAGCTCGTC
Organism: Pholidichthys leucotaenia; assembly: GCA_020510985.1. NCBI lineage: Eukaryota > Metazoa > Chordata > Actinopteri > Cichliformes > Pholidichthyidae > Pholidichthys > Pholidichthys leucotaenia. Next base: position 394,203,096 of record CM035838.1, on the reverse strand, counting down.
ATTAGACAAACGCCGCTGGGTCATTGTACAAGTCACTTCTACTCTCCATGGTGTGACCATCACGTCAGAAGGACTTCTTGGATTATGCTCGCTGGGAGCATTGGACTTTCGGGACTGTTGTTACTTGTGAGTAAACTGTTGCGTTTCTCTTTGTGGTTCGCTGCTACGCTTTACCTGAAGCGTTTCCTCTCGTAGTAAGTCTGCTACGCTTCAGGTGGCATTTCTCCCTGCAGCATAACTGCTACGCTTAGACTGTTGCCCAGTTTACGTTCCCCTGAGTGGTTTAACGCCCTGTAGTCTTCCTCGCTCTCCGAGCGCATTCTCATCGTATTGTTGACTAACGTGTTTGTCCGTATCTAAACTGTTTGTCAATAAATGTGTGTTTGGTGAAACCCTGCAGTTAAATCCTCATTCTTCCTTCTCTTCACCGTGTGCAATGAAGGGTGCACGGGGGGTTTATGACAGTCTTTACTTGGCTAGGCTTTTAAAGGAACAATGGGATTGCACTTCCTGGGTATTATGAAGTGCCATCATTTCTCTGATTTCTCTGCACATATTCAGCTAGGTAATGTCCCAGTTTTGTCACAGCTGACCATTGCACCGAGTTGGAAGACATAATGAGCACTAGGCACAATGAACAGCTGTGTAGTGACATTATCTATGAATGGCGTCGTGCTGCCATGCCTCATGACCACGACTTAGCAAAACTACGTTTTCCTGGCAGAGACTGGTAGGGTGACAGCTGTGCTAGTCCCCCCCCCACAATTCTGTTTACATACAGGCAGCCAGGTAGTTCAAGCTACATTTAGTCAAGCTTTCTTGATGTCTTCCCTCAAAATTATCCTTGTAGAATTGGCAGTCCATACTATCTTCTTTAAGAAACCCACAAATGTGTCCAGTCCTTGTTTTCTTCTTTTCGTGATTCCGTTTACAGCATTGATTGATGCTTTCATGACCCTAATCCTGACTACCTGTGAGTCCTGAGCAATCTCAGTGGCACTAATGAGGGCAGCATTGGATGACTGTCTGTGGTCAGACATGTAAGCCCCTTTTCCACTAGTACCTACTCAGCCTGACTCACCTCGACTCTACTCAGTTTGTAGGGTTTTCCATTGTTGCCACCCTTCGGGTCAAGACATAGCAAGAATTCATCTCACTAGACTGACATGGTGAAAATGTGACAGAGTTACACTGTAGTGTGGCTTAAGCTAGCAAACATGGACTTCCTTCTTTACCCCATCAGATTAAGATCTTATTAATATTAATGAAAAGGCTGAAAATGGAACATTTCAGACAGCTTTCTGATGAGATGCTAAACAACTCCAACATTTCTTTGGCCATCGAAACTTAAGACGAATCTGCAAAATGCACAGTGTTGGACCTTTAAGACCATTTCACACTCTGGAGACACCTGATCAGTTTTAAGACTGAACAGGTGTTTGTGTGATTGTAAATGGTCTGCTACAAAAGCTCGAGATTGAGTATTGTATATTGTTATGTGAATTTGTGATTTATGACATTCCTAGTTGCACAGCTCACATAGCACATGCACAGCAACAGTCTCAATACTGCTTCCATATACAGTATGTATCCTCATGCACCGAATCCAGCTGATTGCATCTTTTATTTTCTCCCTACAGCAAAAGAAGCGGCAGCGGCTGCGGCTAGAGGAATAAACTCCCTTTCCCTGAAATGATGCAGTGTTTGAAGCATTTTCACCTGTTCATGGACTGGCGCAATATATATTTGACTATTTTTAAAGGAAGATCTCTGAAGAGTATTTTGAAAGTACTTTATTGGGCAACCATTTAGAAACTGATGGGAGACGGCAGTGAAGATGGGCCGATTATATTTTGGCGAAGAATAATGGCCTCATTCCTTTGGGGAGCTAAAGCTACAGTTGAAAACACATTGGTGACCAGCCGTAGAAAAACCAGGAACAAGTCTCCCCAAGGGTATTTTGAGTTATTCACAGATTATAAAAGTGTGGAATCTAAGCTTTCCAGTGATAGCTAACACATGGAAATCCAAAAAGATTTGAAGAAGATGTGGTTATTTGAATGTTAGCACCTCTCAAACTACTTCTCTGAGAAAATCAGGTTCAAAGTTTCTAAGGATTGTCACCTTCCAGGGGAGTCAGGTGGGGGGCGGTAACAAAAGCTGGTCATTTGCATGACTTAGCATGAACCCAACCCCCTTATAGTGCTTATCAAAAAGAGCTCTGCTTAAGTAGCAATGTACTTCTCTACCTGAACATGCTGCTGATGGACTGAAATGAAAAACAAAGACGTGTGAGTAGCCAAACAAACTGGATATGTAAATCAGCTGTGGTATCCATGCCCCTGAAACTAGGAAGTGGTCTCGCTGATATTTCCCTCTGAAACTACTCTATTTCAAATACAGAGTTTATGGTTTTAAAATCATCCCAGACTGTTATTTGAAGCATGGAATAGCTTCTTCATGATTTCAACTAGCATATATTGCAAAAACGAAAATCATAATTAAAAAAAAAAGTATATCTGTGTTTTTAGGAATCACGTCAGGTCGACTTGTTGCTGGTTTACTCGTGGTGAGTCAAGACTGTCTTCACATGAAGTTCGAATGAACCTCTTAATATTAATCATGGTATACAGTACTTACTGTACAATTCCAACTTTGCTAACTCAGCTTTGCCACTGTTTTTTTTTCCTTTTGATTTTTACATTGTATATAACTGACACAGGAAAATATTTCAGATTAATATGATGAAACCATTGAAATATGTCTGTTTCATTCTTAATATCATGTGAGAAAACTGTGACAAGAGTTATCTACCCCAGGGGCAAGAGTCTACTTTAGTCAACATGTTTACTTTGTGGAATCAGGAATAGGGGTTGGAAATGGTTCTGAATTTAACACACACACACACACACACACACACACAGAGATGTGAAAAAGTGCCCCTTCCTGATTTCTCATTTTTTTGTATGCTTGTCACACTTAAATGTTTCAGATCATCAGTTTTAAACATTAGACGAAGATAACATAAGTAAACACAAAATGCAGTTTTTAAATGGTGTTTATTATTAAGAGGAAAAAATCCAAACCTACATGGCCTTGTGTGAAAAAGTGATTGCCCCCTAAATCTAATAACTGGTTGGGCCACCCTTAGCAGCAACAACCGCAATCAAGCGTTTGCGATAGCTGGCAATGAGTCTTTTACAGCACTGTGGAGGAATTTTGACCCACTCATTTTTGCAGAATTGTTGTAATTCAGCCACAGTGGAGGGTTTTCGAGCATGAACCACCTTTTTAAGGTCATGCCACAGCATCTCAATCGGATTCAGGTCAGGACTTTAACTAGGCCACTCCAGAGTCTTCATTTTGTTTTTCTTAAGCCATTCAGAGGTGGATTTGCTTGTGTGTTTTGGATCATTGTCCTGCTGCAGAATCCGTGTGCTTCAGCTTGAGCTCACAAACAGATGGCCTGACATTCTCCTTCAGGATTTTTTGGTAGACAGCAGAATTCATGGTTCCATTTACCACAGCAAGTCTTGCAGGTCCTGAAGCTCCTGAAGGTCCTGAGGATTATGTTGGCTTCAATGAATCAACTCCCGCTGGTTATTTAAACTATCAAAATCCCAGAAGTTCTGGTCGTGGAGGAGTAGTAGCGACAATTTACCATTCTAAATTACTAGTTAATGTAAAGCAAAAAACATGTCTTAATTCCTTTGAGGGCCTGGTCCTCAGTATTGGGCATGTTACCAATCTTAGGTTAAACCCAGTTTTCCTTGCCATAGTTTATCGTCCTCCCTCAGCCTACTCAGAGTTTTTATCCGAATTTGCCAAATTCTTAGCTGATTTAGTGCTGAAATCAGATAGAATAATTATAGTAGGGGATTTTAATATACATGTAGATGTAGATAGTGACTGTCTTAAGGCATTTAATTCAATATTAGACTCGATGGGGTTTTCTCAGAAAGTAGAAAATTCTACCCATTATCTCCACCACACATTGGACCTTTTCTGACATATGGCATAGAAATAGAAAATCTGGTAGTGTCTCCTCATAATCCTGTACTGTCAGACCACTGTTAACTGTCAGACCACTGGTAAATGGCCAACTCGACATAAATGGACCAATAAACCAAGGGATGAAAACACGAAGAAGCCGGGCACACGGACAAAAGCAGGGTAAAACTAAAGAATCCCTCTTCAACAACACAGGAGAAATCGCTGAACACGAGGGGAAAAAAAACGAGGTGACTACAGCAGAGAAAATGGAGGACGCCAAACTCGATACTATGAACACTGGCATCGCCAATATAGGTAAAGACTTAAAAGACTTCAAGCGACAACTCCAACAGGATTTAACGGCTCTTAAGGAAGAGCTGAAAAAAGAGATGAAGGAGGAAATTATGGGTCTCTGAAGAAAAATGGAGCGCAAACTAGCTGAAAACATGGAGGAGCTGCGCACTCAACGGGCGTGTATGACAGAAGCACAGGCTCGAATATCGGAGCTGGAAGACTGGAAGACCGAGGCAAGCGAGCGGCTGCAGACCCTGATGGCACAAACACAGAGGATGCAGGAAAAAATAACCGACCTGGAGAGCAGGTCCAGGCGGAGCAATATACGCATCTTCGGGATTCCGGAGGGCATTGAAGGCAACTCGATGACGAAATTCATGGATCATTTCTTAAAAAAAGAGCTTGAGCTGCCCAATGAAGCAGACCTGCAGATCCAACGAGCGCACAGAGCCTCGGCACAGAACCCGAATCCAAACTCTACACCCAGGTCAGTTGTGGTAAACTTTCTGAAATACGACATAAAGGAAAGAATCCTGACACAAGCGTGGAAAAAAAAGATACGAGTCGGCGACAAACAGATATTCTTTGACCATGACTACCCGACAGAAATTGTGCAGCAGCGAAAGAAATATGCCAACATTAAAAAAATGCTGAAAGAGAAAAAAATTAGATTCCAAACGCCGCTAATGAAGATGAGAATTCATTGGGAAGACGGCGTAAAAACCTACAACACGGCCAGAGAGGCAGCGCGGGACATGACAGAGCGAGGCTTTGTGGTGAGCGTACCGGAGGAAGCGGCTGGAGCAGCGGCGGCACTGAACGCATCACGACAGCCGGAGTGGAGGCGAGTGAGCGGCAGAAGACGGGAGACGGACGTGGCACACTGGGCCCAGGAAAAACTGCAAGGCTTTCAATGGAGACGGACGTGGCACACCGGGCCCAGGAAAAACTGCAAGGCTTTCAACGGAAAACCTAGATTATAACAAAGATTAAGAAGGACACAGAAGAAATGAAGGCCAAGAGGACAAGGTAAAAGAGAAACAAACGGCTAGGAGAGGTTTAAGTGATTTTTGTTGGACATTTCTAGACTAATGACTATTACTTGGATAGTAAATACAGGTCTAGGGAGGGCCCCTCACTCGGTGAGGACATTCCCTCCACCCACCAGCAGGGACCAGTGGGCAGAAGAAAGGCCCAAAGTACGAAGGTCGAGATTTGGTAATGTGTTTTTGTACAAATATGTGTTAATTTTGTTGTTAAAAGGGTTAGGAGCACAAGTTAAAAAAATGGAAAAACATGAATATGGGTAAAAATCTTAAGATACTGACATTAAACGTGAATGGTCTGAACTCACCTGTTAAAAGAGAAAGAATAATAAGAAAATTCAAAAAGGAAAAAGCCGAAATTATATTTATGCAAGAGACACATTTGAGCAAGACAGAACATGAGAAACTAAAGAGATTTGGCTATAAGAACTCCTACTACAGTTCATTTAAGGGAGGAAATAAAAGGGGGGTTATGATACTAATTTCAAATAAAATACAATTTGAATGTGAACAAGAAATCCAGGATAAAGAAGGCAGATATGTAATAATAAAGGGAAGAATAGATGGTTTGCAGATCACATTAGTGAACATTTATGCTCCACCAGAAAGTGACAAGGGTTTTTTTCAACATCTGTTTGATCTCATAGCAACACACAGTGAAGGAGTCCTAATTTGTGGAGGAGACTTAAATGCCGTCATGGATCATGAAGTTGACACAACAAGTGTGAAGAAGACAAAAAAACATGTAACAAAGTTCATAAGAACCTCACTGGCAGAAATGGGTATGGTAGACATATGGAGGGACCTGCACCCACTCGAAAAAGACTATACACATTATTCAGCAGTCCATAAAGTACACTCTAGAATAGATTACTTCCTTATGAATGAAGGTGACAGACACAGGGTGAGAAATTGTCGGATTGGAGGGGCAGAAATATCAGATCATAATCCTATATACATGGAAATACTGTATATGGAAACTTAATGTAGGACTGTTAAATGATGAGAAAATGAAAGAAAGAATAAAAGTAAACATAAACGAGTATATCGAGGAGAATGATAATGAAGAAGTGGACCCAACAATACTATGGGATGCACTAAAAGCCGTGTTAAGAGGTAAATTAATTGCTGAATCAGGAAAAGCAAATAAGTCTAAACTGGAAACATATGAACAAAGATGTGAGAGACTGAGGGAATTAGAACGTAAACATCAAAGCACAAATGACCCATAAATATATCAAGAAATTAAGGAAGAAAAAATAAAGATAAAAGAAATACAAATAGATGAAATTGAAAGGAAAAATAGATATTTAAAACAAAAATATCATGAAACGGGGCCAAAGGCCACAAAACTGCTGGCAAAACGGTTAAGAAAACAACAAACAGTGAATAATGTATATAAGATTAAGGACCCCATCACAAATAAAACCACAGTTAACCCAGAAAACATCAAAGAAATATTCCATAATTTCTATCAAGAACTATACTCGCAACCTGAAGAGATAAATGTTAAGGATATTAAAAAATTTCTATGCACATTGGACTTGCCATCAATAGGAAACCAACAAAATGAAAAGCTAACAGCAGAAATAACAACACAAGAGATTAAAGATGTGATTAAGTCACTTAAAAATGGTAAATCACCAGGTAGTGATGGATACCCCTCTGAGTTTTATAAACTGTTTATAGAAGAACTCACGCCACAGCTCCTAAAGTCATTTAATTGGACATTAAACAACAACAAAATATCTCCATCATGGAACGAAGCCATTATTTCAGTTATTTTAAAGCCAGGGAAAGATAGGGAACAATGTAAACAAATGAATTGTAAACGAATAAAGACATTCTTGACGGAATTGATAGAGGATGATCAAACTGGTTTCATAGAGGGACGCCAAACACATGACAATATCAGGAGAACATTACACATAATTAATCAAATACATAAAGAAAAGAAAAGCGCAGTAATAATGAGTTTAGATGCAGAAAAAGCATTTGACAGGGTTAATTGGAAGTTCCTATATAATGTGCTGGAACGCTTTGGATTTAATGAAAAATCAGTACAATGCATAAAGACACTATCAAAAACCTGTGGCAAGAATCAAGATAAACGGTAGCTTAACAGACAAAGTAAATATACAACGATCAACCAGGCAGGGATGCTGCCTATCGCCCACCTAGTTTGCTCTGTTCATAGAGCCACTGGCTCAAGCGATGCGACAAAATAAGAAATTAAAAGGTGTAACAATAAAGGGAGCGGAACACAAGATTGGGCTATTTGCAGACGATATTATAGCTTACCTTGAACAACCAGATGAATCAATAATGGAAATGATGAACTTGATAGAAAATTTTGGAAAATTATCAGGATACAAGATAAACATAACAAAAACACAAATACTGACATTCCACTATAACTCTTTGAACCAGATAACTGATAAGATCAAACTAAACTGGAAACAAAAAGAAATAAAATACCTTGGAGTGAGCATACCTAAAGATCTAAGCAAAATCTATAAAGCAAACTATGATAGGTTGGATCAAGAAATAAAAAAGGATATTGATAGATGGTCAATCTTAAATATGGATCTGAATTCAAAAATTAAGACAGTCAAAATCAGCATACAACCTAGACTGCTTTACCTCTTCCAGGCTCTACCAACAGAGATTCCTGGTGCCCAGTTCTCAAAGTGGGACAGGATGATATCGAGATTTGTTTGGGGAGGTAAAAAGCCAAGAGTGAAATATAAAACTCTCCAATTACCAAAAGAGAAAGGAGGCATGGGCCTACCGAGTCTAAAGGAATATTACTACTCAGCACAAATAAGATATATCATATGTTGGTGCAACGGAGGATACGAGGCAAAATGGAAAGAAATGGAAAAGGAAACTGAGGGACTCCCAGTACAAAGCATAACAGGAGATAAGGATGCATATAAGCAAATCAAACAAATAGACCCAATCACTAAATTTACTTTGGAACTGTGGTATAAAATAGTACAAAAGTATAATATAAAGGAGGACATAAAACTATTGAAATGGGTAGCATTTGACAGTCAGTTTGAACCGGCAAAGCAAGATAGGGGATACAAAAATCTGGTGAACAAGGGAATCACAGCATGGGGCAATATCGAAAAAAAAGATTTCGGGAGTTTTGTAAACATCAGAAGAAAATTTAAACTAGAAAAATTGGAATTCTTCAGATATCTGCAGATGAGAGATTATCATATGAGGAAGATTAGACATAACCTCCACACAGATGTGAGCGAGATTATACAATTCATTTTAAGCTCATATGCAGGAAATAAAATAAGAATTATTTCAAAGCTATATCAGAAACTTATGGCAAACAAACATTCAAGTAACTATATAAAGGAGAAATGAGAGAAAGAGCTAAATTTAAACATAACAGAAGAAAGCTGGCAAGAAATATGGAAAACACAACACACATCAACAAGTTCAAGGACATGGAGGGAATTTGGATGGAAAAACCTGATTCGCTATTTCATTACACCACAGATTCAAAGAAAATATACAAATACCCAATCTATATGCTGGAGGGGCTGTGGGGCTCAAAATGCAGACCACTCACATATGTTTTGGAAATGCTGCAAAATCTCATCATTCTGGAAATCTATACATGTGACAATACAGAAGATATTAGGATATAATATACCAATGAACTGTAACTTGATGTATTTATGTGATCTTAAAAGAGACAATGTAATACAGGCTGAGGACAGATATCTAGTTAAAATCTTGCTGATTGCATGTAAAAAAACAATCACAAGAAAATGGCGATCAGAAGTTCTTCCTGACCAAGAGCAATGGACTGACATTGTTGAGGATATACGTTTGATGGAAAAACTAACATATCGACAAAGAATGCAAGAAGGACAATATGAAAAAAAATGGCAGAAATGGACACACTACAAAGTGCAACAACGAGACAGAAATTGAAAGAATAACCAAAGACACTGGAAAAACCAGAAGAATTAAGAGATGGAAACTAAAAACTTGATGCTCCAACATTTGTCCCCCCCCCTTTTCTTTTTTTTTTCTTTCTTCCTCTAGCTCCTTTTTTTTTTTTTGTAACTTAGATTTTTATTCATTTTTCATCATATATAATGCATTCAGATCACATTCTACATTTAAAACACAAAGGGGTTAGGGTAGGGAAAAAGAAAAAAAATAAAAATAAAAAATAAAAAAAATAAAAAAATAAAAGGGGGGGGGACAAATGTTGGAGCATCAAGTTTTTAGTTTCCATCTCTTAATTCTTCTGGTTTTTTCAGTGTCTTTGGTTATTCTTTCAATTTCTGCCTCGTTGTTGCACTTTGTAGTGTGTCCATTTCCGCCATTTTTTCTCCCATATTCCTTCTTGCATTCTTCGTCGATATGTTAGTTTTTCCATCATACGTATGTCCTCAACAATGTCAGTCCATTGTTCTTGGTCAGGAAGAACTTCTGATCGCCATTTTTTTGTGATAGTTTTTTTACATGCAATCAACAAGATTTTAACTAGATATCTGTCCTCAGCCTGTATAACATTGTCTTTTTTAAGATCACATAAGTACATCAGGTTACAGTTCATTGGTATATTATATCCTAATATCCTCTGTATTGTCACATGCATAGATTTCCAAAATGATGATATTTTGTAGCATTTCCAAAACATATGTGAGTGGTCTGCATTTTGAGCCCCACATCCCCTCCAGCATAAAGATTGGGTATTTGTATATTTTCCTTGAATCTGTGGTGTAATGAAAAAGCGAATCAGGTTTTTCCATCCAAATTCCCTCCATGCCCTTGAATTTGTTGATGTGTGTTGTGTTTTCCATATTTCCTGCCAGCTTTCTTCTGTTATGTTTAAATTGAGCTCTTTCTCCCATTTCTCCTTTATATAGTTACTTGTATGATTGTTTGTCATAAGTTTCTGATATAGTTTTGAAATAATTCTTATTTTATTTCCTGCATATGAGCTTAAAATAAGTTGTATAATCTCGTTCACATCTGTTTGGAGGTTATGCCTAATCTTCTTCATATAGTAATCTCTCATCTGCAGATATCTGAAAAATTCTGATCTTTCTAATTTAAATTTTCTCCTGATATTTACAAAGCTCCCGAGATCTTTTTTTCCGATATTGCCCCATGCTGTGATTCCCTTGTTCACCAGATTTTTGTATCCCCTATCTTGTTTTGCCGGTTCAAACTGACTGTCAAATGCTACCCATTTCAATAGTTTTATGTCTTCCCTTATATTATATTTTTGTACTATTTTATACCACAGTTCTAAAGTAAATTTAGTGATTGGGTCTATTTGTTTGATTTGCTTATATGCATCTTTATCCCCTATTATGCTTTGTACTGGGAGTCCCTCAATTTCCTTTTCCATTTCTTTCCATTTTGCCTCATATCCCTCGTCGCACCAACATATGATATATCTTATTTGTGCTGAGTAGTAATATTCCTTTAGACTCGGTAGGCCCATGCCTCCTTTCTCTTTTGGTAATTGGAGGGTTTTATATTTCACTCTTGGTTTTTTACCTCCCCAAACAAATCTCGATATCATCCTGTCCCACTTTGAGAATTGGGCATCTGGAATCTCTGTTGGTATAGCCTGGAAGAGGTAAAGTAATCTAGGTTGTATGCTGATTTTGACTGTCTCAATTTTTGAATTCAGATCCATATTTAAGATTGACCATCTATCAATATCTTTTTTTATTTCTTGTTCCAACCTATCATAGTTTGCTTTATATATTTTGCTTAGGTCTTTAGGTATGTTCACTCCAAGGTATTTTATTTCTTTTTGGTTCCAGTTTAGTTTGATCTTATCAGTTATCTGGTTTAGAGGGTTATAGTGGAATGTCAGTATTTGTGTTTTTGTTATGTTTATCTTGTATCCTGATAATTTTCCAAAATTTTCTATCAAGTTCATCATTTCCATTATTGATTTATCTGGTTGTTCAAGGTAAACTATAATATCGTCTGCAAATAGCCCAATCTTGTGTTCCGCCCCCTTTATTGTTACACCTTTTAATTTCTTATTTTGTCGTATCGCTTGAGCCAATGGTTCTATGAACAGAGCAAACAAGGTAGGCGATAAGCAGCATCCCTGCCTAGTTGATCTTTGTATATTTACTTTGTCTGTTAAGCTACCGTTTATCTTGATTCTTGCCACAGGTTCTTGATATAGCGTCCTTATGCATTGTACTGATTTTTCGTTAAATCCAAAGCGCTCCAGTACACTATATAGGAATTTCCAGTTAACCCTGTCAAATGCTTTTTCTGCGTCTAAACTCATTATTACTGCGCTTTTCTTTTCTTTATGTATTTGGTTAATTATATGTATTGTTCTCCTGATATTGTCATGTGTTTGGCGTCCCTCTATGAATCCAGTTTGATCATCTTCTATCAATTCCGTCAAGAATGTCTTTATTCGTTTACATATAATTGTTGTGTATATTTTATAATCTACATTTAATAAAGAGATTGGTCTATAGTTTCCGCATTGTTCTTTATCTTTCCCTGGTTTTAAAATAACTGAAATGATTGCTTCGTTCCATGATGGAGGTATTTTGTTGTTGTTCAGCGTCCAATTAAATGACTTTAGGAGTTGTGGCGTGAGTTCTTCTATAAACAGTTTATAAAACTCAGAAGAGTATCCATCACTACCTGGTGATTTACCGTTTTTAAGTGACTTAATCACATCTCTGATCTCTTGTGTTGTTATTTCTGCTGTTAGTTTTTCATTTTGTTGATTTCCTATTGATGGCAAGTCCAATGTGTCTAGAAATTTTTTGATATCTTTAGTATTTGTTTCTTCAGGTTGCGAGTATAGTTCTTGGTAGAAATTATGGAAAATTTCTTCGATGTTTTCTGGGTTAACTGTGGTTTTATTTGTGGTGGGGTCTTTAATCTTGTATACATTATTCATTGTTTGTTGTTTTCTTAACCGTTTTGCCAGCAGTTTTGTGGCTTTTGGCCCCGTTTCATAATATTTTTGCTTTAGATATCTATTTTTCCTTTCAATTTCATCCATTTGTGTTTCTTTTATCTTTGTTTTTTCTTCTTTAATTTCTTGATATATTTTTGGATCATTTGTGCTTTGATGTTTACGTTCTAATTCCCTCAGTCTCTCACATCTTTGTTCATACGCTTCCAGTTTAGTCTTATTTGCTTTTCCTGTTTCAACAATTAATTTACCCCTTAACACGGCTTTTAGTGCGTCCCATAGTATTGTTGGGTCCACTTCTTCATTGTCATTCTCTTGGATATATTCGTTTATGTTTATTTTTATTCTTTCTTTCATTTTCTCATCATTTAACAGTCCTACGTTAAGTTTCCATGTTGTTTGTCGTTTTCTATTGTTTAAATATATTTCCATGTATATAGGATTATGATCTGATATTTCTGCCCCTCCAATCCAACAATTTCTCACCCTGTGTCTGTCACCTTCATTCATAAGGAAGTAATCTATTCTAGAGTGTACTTTATGGGCTGCTGAATAATGTGTATAGTCTTTTTCGAGTGGGTGTAGGTCCCTCCATATGTCTACCATACCCATTTCTGCCAGTGAGGTTCTTATGAACTTTGTTACATGTTTTTTTGTCTTCTTAACACTAGTTGTGTCAACTTCATGATCCATGACAGCATTTAAGTCTCCTCCACAAATTAGGACTCCTTCACTGTGTGTTGCTATGAGATCAAACAGATGTTGAAAAAAACCCTTGTCACTTTCTGGTGGGGCATAGATGTTCACTAATGTAATCTGCATACCATCTATTCTTCCCTTTATTATTACATACCTGCCTTCTTTATCCTGGATTTCCTGTTCACTTTCAAATTGTATTTTATTTGAGATTAGTATCATAACCCCCCTTTTTGCTCCTCCCTTAAATGAACTGTAGTAGGAGTTCTTATAGCCAAATCTCTTTAGTTTCACATGTTCTGTCTTGCTCAAATGTGTCTCTTGCATAAATATAATTTCAGCTTTTTCCTTCTTGAATTTTCTTATTATTCTTTCCCTTTTAACAGGTGAGTTCAGACCATTCACGTTTAGTGTCATTATCTTAAGATTTTTACCCATATTCATGTTTTTCCATTTTTTTAACTTGTGCTCCTAGCCCCTTTAACAACAAAAATAACACATATTTATATAAAAACACATTAAAAAATCTCGACCTCCGTACTTTGGGCCTTTCTTCTGCCCACTGGTCCCTGTTGGTGGGTGGGGGGTTTGTCTTCACAGAGTGAAGGGCCCTCCCTAGACTTCTAATTACTATCAAAGTAATAGTCATAAGTCTAGAAATGTCCAACAAATATCACTTAAACCTCTCCTAGCCGTCTATTTCTCTTTTACCTTGTCTTCTTGGCCTTCATTTCTTCTGTGCCTTTCTTAATCTTTGTTATGATCTAGGCTTTCAGTTGAAAGCCTTGTAGCTTGTCCTGGGCCCGCTGCTCTACGTCTCTCCCCCTTCTTCCGCCGTTCACTCGTCTCCACTCCGTCTGTCGTGGTGCGTTCAGGGCCGCCACTGCTCCAGCCGTCTCCTTCGGCACGCTCACCTCAAGGCCCCGCTCCATCATATCCCGCGCTGCCTCTTCGGCCGTGTTGTAGGTTCTTGTGCCTTCCTCCCAATGAATCCTCATTTTCGTTAGCGGCGTTTGGAATCTAATTTTTTTCTCTTTCAGCGTTTTTTTAATATTGGCATATTTCTTCCGCTGCTGCACGATTTCTGTCGGGTAGTCATGGTCAAAAAATACCTGTTTGTCGCCGATTCGTATCTTTTTTTTCCATGCTTGCGTCAGGATTCTTTCCTTTATGTCATATTTCACAAAGTTTACCACAACTGACCTGGGTGGAGAGTTTGTTTTCGGGTTCTGTGCCGGTGTTCTGTGCGCCCGTTGAATCTGCAGATCCGTTTCTCCGGGTATTTCCAGTTCTTTTTTTAAGAACTGATCCATGAATTTTGTCATCGAGTTGCCTTCAATGCCCTCCGGAATTCCAAAGATGCGCATATTGCTTCGTCGGGATCTGCTCTCCAAGTCGTTTATTTTCTCCTGCATCCTCTGCGTTTGCGTCGTCAGGGTCTGTAGTTGTTCGTTTGCCTCGCTTTTCCAATCTTCTAGTTCCGAAATTCGGGTCTGCGCTTCTGTCATACACGCCCGCTGGGAGCGCAGCTCCTCCATGTTTTCCGTTAATTTACGCTCCATTTCTCTTCGGAGGTCCATGATTTCCTCCTTAATTTCTTTTTTCAGTTCCTCCTTAAGAGCCGCTAAATCCTGTTGTAGCTGTCGCTTGAATTCTCTTAACTCTTCACCCAAACTGGCGATGCCAGCGTTCATGTTGTCGAGTCTGGTGTCTTCCATTTTCTCTGCTGTAGACATCTTGCTTTTTTGGGCTTTGCGTACAGCGGTTTTTCCTGCGTTGTTGGAGAGGAATTCTTCAATTTTACCCTGTTTTTGTCCTTGTGCCCGGTTCCTTCGTGTTTTCATCCCTTAGTTTATTGATTCGTTTATGTCGAGTTGGCCATTTACCGATGATTTTTAATCCGGCTAGGGAGAGCTCTTTGTTTAAGTGTTATGTCTCTCCGCCATCTTCCCGGAAGTCCTCTAGCTCCTTTTTTTAAATATAGACTGTGATCTGAATGTAATATGTATGATGAAAAATGAATAAAAATCAAAGTTACAAAAAAAAAGTCCAATCAGAGATTTCTAACCCCTTGGTTTAACACAGAAACTTGTAGCTTAAAACAGAAGACTCGTCAATTAGAAAGAAAATGGCGTTCCACTAATTTAGATGAAAACTATTTAGCTTGGAGAAATCATCTTTCAATTTATAAAAAATCTCTTAGAAAAGCTAGAACAAGTTATTACTCAGCATTAATAGACGAGAACAAGAATAATCCCAGGTTTCTTTTCAGCACTGTAGCCAGGCTGACAAAGAGCCAGGACTCTGTTAATCCTTGCATTCCCTTAGAGCTTACTAGTCAGGACTTCATGAACTTTTTCAATCAAAACATTTTGTCTATTAGAGATAAAATCAGTCAGATTCTTCCTGCTATTAAATTCAGATAAGACTGAAGTCATTCTTGTTGGTCCAAAAAACCTTAGAAATACCTTTCCAAATCAAACTCTTAGTTTGGATGCGGTTACTCTTCCTCTTAATAGTTCTGTGAGGAACCTTGGAGTTATTTTTGATCAAGATCTGTTTTTCAATTCACATATTAAATTTGTTTCTAAGACTGCCTTCTATCATTTGCGTAATATTGCCAAGATTAGGAGCATCTTGTCTCAGAGTGATGCTGAGAACCTGATCCATGCTTTTGTTAGCTCTAGATTAGATTATTGTAACTCTTTATTATCACGTTGCCCTAAAATATCTTTAAAAAGTCTTCAGTTGATCCAAAATGCTGCTGCAAGAGTTTTAACAGGTACTAGAAAGAGAGATCATATCTCTCCGGTTTTGGCCTCCCTTCATTGGCTTCCCATAGAGTTAAGCTCAGGCCCCTTTTTATTTAAAAGATCTGATACTACCCTATCATCCTAATAGAGCATTATGCTCCCAAAATGCTGGATTACTTGTAATACCTAGAATCTCCATAAGTACAATGGGAGGCAGAGCCTTCAGTTATCAAGCTCCTTTCCTGTGGAACCAGTTACCAATCTGGATTCAGGAGTCAGACTCGAGCTCTGTTTTTAAGAATAGGGTAAAAACCTTACTTTTTGATATAGCTTACAATTAGGAGGGATCATGTGTCTCTAAACCCTCCCTTAGTTATGCTTCTAATAGATTTAGACAGCCGGGGGACATCCAATAATGTACTGGGCTTTTCCCATTTAATGTTTGCTCTCTACGTGTCTGTTCTTCTCATCTTCTCTATCCCCTCATCCCCCAGCCAGTCGCAGCAGATGACTGCCCCTCCCTGAACCTGGTTCTGCTAGAGGTTTCTTCCTGTTAAAAGGGAGTTTTTCCTCTCCACCATCGCCAAGCGCTTGCTCACAGGGGATCGCCTGATTGCTGGGGTCTTTCTGCAATTGTGGGGGTTTCTCCTACATTTGAAAGTGCTATGAGATGACTGTTGTTGTGAAATGGCGCTATATAGATAAAGTTGAATTGAACTGAAGTAGCAAAACAGCCCCAGCCCATCACACTACCTCCACCATATTTTGCTGTTGGTATGATGTTCCTTTTTTGAAATGCTGTGTTACTTTTACGCCGGATGTAATGGGACACACATCTTTAAAAAAGTTCAACTTTTGTCTCGTCAGTCCACATAGTATTTTCCCCAAAAGTCTCTTGCGATCATCAAGATGTTTTCTGGCAAAACTGAGACGAGCCTTTATGTTCTTTTTGCTCAGCAGTGGTTTTCATCTTGGAACTCAGCCATGCAGGCCATTTTTGCCCAGTCTCTTTCTTATGGTGGAGTCATGAACACTGACCTTAACTGAAGCAAGTGAGGCCTGCAGTTCTTTGGATGTTGTTGTGGGATCTTTTGTGACCTCTTGGATGAGTTGTCGCTGCACTTTTGGGGTAATTTTGGTCAGCCGACCACTCCTGGGAAGGTTCACCACTGTTCCATGTTTTCACCATTTGTGGATAATGGCTCTCACTGTGGTTTGCTGGAGTCCGAAAGCTTTAGAAATGGCTTTATAACCTTTTCCAGACTGATCGCTCTCAATTACTTTGTTTCTCATTTGTTCCTGAATTTCTTTGGATCGCAGCATGATGTCTAGCGTTTGAGAGTCTTTTGGTCTACTTCACTTTGTCAGGCAGGTCCTGTTTAAATGATATTTTGATTGAGAACAGGTGTGGCAGTAATCAGGCCTGGGTGTGGCTAGAGAAATTGAACTTAGTTTTCCAAAGATGTGATAAACCACACTTAATTTATGTTTTAACGGGGTGGGGTCACTTTTTCACACAAGACCATGTACTGTAGGTTTGGATTTTTTTTTACCCTTAATAATAAGCACCTTCATTTAAAAACTGCATTTTGTGTTTACTTGTGTTATCTTTGTCTAATATTTAAATTTGTTTGATGATCTGAAACATTTAAGTGTGACAACCATACAAAAAAATGAGAAATCAGGAAGGGGCAAACACTTTTTCACACCACTGTATATATACACATACACACACACAGTGGAGATCAGAATTAGAGAACAATATTAATACTTGATTTATTATAAAATGTTATTCCTCATTGTTCAGAATTTGACATAATATCAGTTGTGGCTATACTATTGCTGTACTAGCAAGGTTTTTTTAAATAACCAAACCCTTCAACACAAACATGTATTTTGTAAAAAAACAAAACAGTGAGCAAAATTAGAGAACAGTAACCACTGTGTCAGAAGAGAAGATTTAAACAATGTTTTTTAGGGCTACAGGATTAGAAAATTAATAGGAAGTGTAGAGGCCCTTGCTTTGAATGACTTCAGCACATCTGCGGCCACAGGACATCACTAGTTTCTCACACTGCTCTGGTTTGGGGACAGGATTATGCAAAGACTCTCAATGGGGAATTGGTTCAACACTCGCGAGCTCACTGCTGAACAGGACAAGGATCTGTCTCAGCACAGTGTCTCACCATTTAAGACAATTTGGACTCAAAGCTAATGCTGCAGTGACTGAACCTCTCATCAGCAGAAAGAATAAAAAGACTAGACTTGCCTTTGCTGAGGAGCATGTTGTATGGACAGATGAGAACTGGTCCAGAGTGCATTTCAGTGATTAGAGTAAGTTCAGTTTATTTGGGTCTGATGGGAAATGATTTGGGAAGCTCAGTGACACAGTGGTTAGCACTGTGGGAGCACAGCAAGAAGGTCACAGGATCAGTTCCACCCTTGACCATCGAAGGTTCGATCCCACCCCTGACCATCAGTGACCCTTCTGTGTGGAGTTTGCATGTTCTCTATGTGGGTTTACTCTGGGTACTCAGGTTTCCTCCCACAGGCCAAAGACATGCAGCTTAAGTTAATTGGCCTCAACTGGGGATTCTAAATTTTCCTTGGGTATGAATGTCAGAGTGAATGGTTGTCTGTCTCTCTGTGTTGGCCCTGCGATGGACTGGCGATCTGTCCAGGGTGTACCCTGCTTCTCGCCCAAAGATGCTGGGATAGGCTCTAGCCCCCCTGCAACCCGAAAAGGATTAAGCAGTTGAAGATGGATGGATGGATGGCAAACGATATGTTTGGCGTCAAACTGGGGAAAAACTGAACCCAAAGTGTGTAAATAAGTTTGTTAAATTTGGAGGAAGAAGTGTCATAGTTTGGGGAATGTTTTCTGTAGCAGGAGTTGGGCCTCTTGTACAGCTAGCTACATGGCAGGGTGAATGCAAATGTCTATGTGAACTTCCTTCGGCAGCACGCAATTCCTTCACTGCAATTGTCTCCCAATCAGCCTGCAATTTTCATGCAAGACGGTGCCCCCTGTCACACTGCACAATGGGTTAAACAGTTCTTTGAATCTAACAATACTGGAACAACGAAATGTCCAGCTCAGACTCCAGATCTAAACCCCATAGAGAATCTCTGGAAAATCCTTGGTGACAAAGTAATGGCTGAGAAACCCACTAGAGTCACTGAACTGTGGAAGAGGCTGCAAGAAGAATGGACCAAGATCAAACCAGTGCAGTGTGAGAAACTAGTGATGTCCTGTGGGCGCAGATGTGCTGAAGTCATTCAAAGCAAGAGCCTCTATACTTCCTATTAATTTTTGAATCCTATAGCCCTAAAAAATAACATTGTTTAAATCTTCTCTTCTGATACAGTGGTTACTGTTCTCTAATTTTGCTTACTGTTTGTTTGTTTTTTTATAAAAATAAATGTTTGTGTTGAAGTGCCTTGGTTATTTAAAAAAAAAAACATGCTAGTACAGCAGTGGTATAGCCACAGCTGATATTCTGTCAAATTCTGAACAATGAAGAATAACAGTATTTCACAATAAATAAAGTATTAATACACTGTTTTCTCATTTTGATCTCTACTGTATTTCAGGAATTCTAATTAAAAAATTAAACTTGTATATTCTGTACATTCATTACACACAGAATGATATATTTCAAGTGTTTATTTCTTTTAATTTTGATGGTTATGGCTTGTAACTGATGAAAACCCCAAATTCAATTTCTCCAAAAATTTGATTACATTAATTTAAAAAAAAAAAGGATTTTTAATAGAAATGGTGGCCGACTGAAAAGTATGTCCATGTACACACTCAGTACTTGGTCGGGGTTCCTTTTGTATAAATTACTGCGTCAATGCTGCATAGCATGAAGGTGATCAGCCTGTGGCACTGCTGAGGTGTTATGAAGGCCCAGGTTCCTTTTATAGGGGCCTTCAGCTCGTCTGCATTGTTGCGTCTGGTGTTTCTCATCTTCCTCTTGACAATACTCCATAGATTCTCCATGGGGTTTAGGTCAGGAGAGTTTGCTTTCCAATCAAACACAGTGATATCATGGTCATTAAACCAGGTTTTGGTACTCTGGGAACATGAAGTGCTCTAAAAATTTCCTGGTAGATGACTGCGTGGACTTTGAACTTGATAGCACAGAGTGGACAATCACCAGCAGATGACCTCTTTTCAGATCAAAGTAAGTTTTGCATTTCATTTGGAAATCAAGGTCCCAGAGTCTGGAGGAAGAGTGGAGAGACACAGAATCCAAGTTGCTTGAGGTCTAGTGTGAAGTTTCCATAGTCAGTGACGATGTGGGGAGCCATGTTATCTGCTGGTGTTTGTCCACTGTATCCTCCACTTATTCCTCCTTCACATCATTTTATACTCCTTGTTCTTTACCCACCCATCAGCACAATCAAGTAAACACTGTGGTATTAACATCTGAAGTAACAAAAAGGCACTCCCTGTACTGCTGTGCATAAATATTGTCTGTTAATTACATATTTTGCTGCATACTGACTAAAGCTAGCACATGTTTATGCTACCCAGCTGTCTCACCCTATATTTTATTTTTCACAAATTTAGAGGTCCACTGTTGCAGGGGATCAGAAAGTTGAGGTAAACCCTTTTTTTTTCCTCTCCACAGAAATCTTTAGTAAAAAGCAAAAAATGTATACGATCTGAAGAGAAACAAGAATGCTATCAAACCTGCACCAAACAGCCCGACCGCATTCACGGCAATACCATGTTAAGTGACGGTTTACTGGCAAAAAATGGTTGAAAAAAATAGTTACATACAGATCATATGGTAATTGATTACACCGCGTTCCAAATTATTATGCAAATGATATTTGCCTCAGATTTTCCTAAATAGTTGATGCAAATAACAGTCAGTATAATTTAAGTCATCAACCATTAGAGTATAATTCCAATTTTATTGAGCAAATCTCCCAATGACAACAATTTTTTTTGAAAAATAAAAAAACACAAAATGCACTGTTCCAAATTATTATGCACAACAGAGTTTCAAAACATTTTATTGGTTGTAAAGAACTGAAAATGGTCATTTGTTGAATTTGCAGCATTAGGAGGTCATATTTACTGAAATCAAAAGCTATTTCAATCAAAAACATCTTAACAGGCCAAGTTACATGTTAACATAGGAGCCCTTCTTTGATATAACCTTCACAATTCTTGGATCTATTGAACTTGTCAGTTTTTGGAGAGTTTCTGCTTGAATTTCTTTGCAAGATGTCAGAATAGCCTCCTACAGCTACTGTTTTGATGTGCACTGCCTCCCACTCCCATAGATCTTTTGCTTGAGGATGCTCCAAAGGTTATCAATAGGGTTGAGGTCAGGGGAGGATGGTGGCCACACCATGAGTTTCTCTCCTTTTATGCCCATAGCAGCCAATGACACAGAGGTATTCTTTGCAACATGAGATGGTGCATTGTCATGCATGAAGATAATTTTGCTATGGAGGGCACGGTTCTTCTTTTTCTACCATGGAAGAAAGTGATCAGACAGAAACTCTATATTTATTTTATTTATTTATTTGAAAGGGACAATGCACATTAATGAACATCAGTTAAAAAACAGACGTAAATGTGCCGAAGTTAGCAGAAGCTTATTTACATTCGGAGTCCCTTTGGCAGGTGAAAGAACAAAAAATACATATAAGTGAAGTGATTTAAACAACAACACAAGACAAAAAAACACATATTCTGACAAACAATGCATACAACACACATTCAACCATAACAACAAGCGGGACTATAAAATATATAATTTGCAAAGTGCATATTTGCTTAGTTGCATAATTGGGATAGAATATGAGAGTCAGTGTATAGTATGTTTAACAACAAGTATGTGTATATAAGAAGATAAATAATTCTTTCCAAAAGCGGTTGGTCTACTTCTGCTGCCTGGAGAAAACCAAGTCTTTCGGGGGAAACGGACCATCAAGAAAAAAGGTACATTCAATACAGCATATGAAGACCAAACACAACAATGTTATAGAATAGAGTAAATAAAATAAAATTAAAGATAAAGATGTGGTGCATGTCCACATACAGTGGTGTGAAAAAGTGTTTGCCCCCTTCCTGTTTTCTCATTTTTTTGTACATCACGCTTAAATGTTTCAGATCATCAAACAAATTTAAACATTAGACTGTGGAGAAGTGTGGAAGGACAAGGCTGAGTTTATTTCTCAAGTCCAGTTTTATTCACATTCACATTCTCCAACATCCAAAAACAGAAAGAAAGTGAATCCCCCAACATCTGTCCCTTTTATACCCCAGGACATAAGCACACAGTCACATTGTCTTTTAATCCCAAATCACAATGCATCCCCCTCCAGGTCTTCTTGTCTCCACCTAAAGTCCTGGTGGTCAGGAAATCCCTCAAGGCCATCTCTCTGCATACAAAAGGCCAGATTTCACATCCTCCTGTTACCCGTAGGAGGTTCAGTCCTTTTGTTCCTCTGAGACGTGAAGCACACAATAAACATACAGTAATATACATGTGAAGCATATGAAACCCACATATGTGCACCACATGACCCCCCCCCCCCAAACGTCTAAGATGGAACAACATAACCACAGATTGCATGACATAATAAAATCACTACATATCAGTCCACGTGCCGCTTGGGCCTCAGCCTTTTCCCGTATTTGCTGTAAGCAGGCTGTACCACCTCCACGGCCTCTTCCTGCTGTGGAGCTGCTGCCTGAGGATGAGAACTGTTAGTCAACCTCTGTGGGTGTTCTGGGAAATGCTCTCTAGGGGGTCTGCCGCGCCGAGGAGCCTTAGCCAACTGCACAACTTCGTCAGCTACCACAAAAGAGGGTTTGAGCCTGTTTATGCCAATCGTTTCTTTTCTGCCCCCCAAATCTAGCAAAAAATGCTTATCCCCTGTTTCCAGCACTCTATATGGTCCATCATAAGGTGGGTGTAAAGGTGGACGACGGGCATCATGTCTGACAAAAACAAACTCCGCATTTTTTAAAGCCTTAGGCACAAAAACACGCGGAAAACTGTGGTGAACGGGGCCAGGTAGCGTGCTTGGGCCCGTGCTATTCTGTAACCGCTGAGCTGGGGAACACTCTGCTGCTGGATTATCTGGGAGAAATTCCCCGGGCATCCGAAGTGGCTGTGCGAAAACTAGCTCAGCTGGGGAGGCTTCTAAATCCTCTTTAGGTGCAGAATGCAACCCCAATAAAACCCATGGTAGCTTGTCCGCCCAATTTGCATCCGTAAGCGACGCTCTGAGAGCCGCATTCACTGACCTGTGAAAACGTTCGCATAACCCGTTACCCTGCGGGTTGTACACGGTCGTGCGGTGGATCGTTGCCCCCAGGCTGCGGGCCATCACTGACCAAAGTTTGGAAACAAATTGAGGGCCTCTGTCGGACGTAATGTCCGACGGGACTCCAAAACGCGCTACCCATGCCGTTATAAACGCGCGCGCCACCTCCTCGGCTGTGGTTGACGACAGCGGAACCACTTCCGGCCAGCGCGTGGTGTGGTCAACCATTGTCAGAAGATGTGTGCACCCTTGTGAGGGCGGGAGGGGGCCTACGAGGTCCACGTGGACATGATCAAACCTTTTAGCTGGGATGTGAAACGGCTCCAAGGGAGCTCTCGTGTGTCTACGAATCTTTGCCCGCTGACAAGCCATGCAGGCTGCCGCCCACTCCCTAGCTTGTTTGCGCAGGCTCGGCCATACAAATTTCTCTCCTACCATTTTGACCGAAGCGTGCGCTCCCGGGTGCGCCAGAGAATGGATTGCGTCAAAAATGCGGCGGCGCCACGCGGCTGGCACCACAGGACACGGCCGCCCAGTGGAGACATTGCAGATTAGGGGGGGCATACCGTCTTGCAGCACCCTGTTCTCCAGCCTTAACCCTGTTGGTCCAAACTGGAGCGCACGCACATCCGCGTCGCTAACCTGCTCCGCGGCCATGGCTGCATAATCTATCCCCACGCAGACTGGGGCCGCACGCACTTCCGCGCCGCTAACCTGCTCCACGGCCATGGCTGCAGAATCTACCTCTACGCGGGCTGGAGCCGCCACGGCGCGCGAGAGGCAGTCTGCCACTACATTAAGTTTACCCGCCACATGCTGGATATCAGTAGTAAACTCCGATATCGCGGCCAGCTGTCTCTGCTGCCGGCCCGACCAAGGTTCTGAAATCTTGGCCATCGCGAAAGTCAGCGGCTTGTGGTCAACGAACGCGGTGAAACGGCGTCCTTCCAGCCAGAACTGGAAGTGGCGAATGGCCAAGTGGAGAGCTAACAACTCCCTGTCGAATGCGCTGTATTTTCGTTCGCTGTCGCGCAGGGTCTTGCTGAAAAAGGCGAGCGGTTGCCAGGCTCCGGCTACATACTGTTCCATGACCGCCCCTATGGCCACATCTGACGCATCAGTAGTGAGCGCCATGCGGGCCGCTGGGACTGGATGTGCCAACAACGCAGCGTTTGCCAGGGCTGTTTTGACTTCAGAGAATGCGCGCTCTCGCTCTGGAGACCATTCGACTTTATTTGTGGGTTTTTGTTTTTTTAGTGCAGCATACAATGGTTGCATGAGCTGCGCTGCACGGGGGAGGAAACAGTTATAAAAATTCACCATTCCCAAAAACTCCTGTAACGCTTTGACCGTTTGTGGTTGGGGAAAATTTGTTACTGCGTGCACTTTGTCAGGCAGAGGAACCGCTCCTTCTGGGGAGACGCGATGCCCCAAAAAATCAATCTGCGTCACCCCGAACTGACACTTCGCTGGGTTGATTATTAACCCGTGCTCTGCCAGCCTCCGGAAAACTGCCGTGAGGTGGTTTTCGTGTTCGTCTTCGGACACGCTGGCTACCAATATGTCGTCCAGGTAGACGAACACGAAAGATAGATCGCTCAAAACCGCGTCCATCATGCGTTGGAACGTCTGCGCCGCGCCTTTAAGCCCAAACGGCATGCGCAAAAACTCGAAAAGCCCGAAAGGAGTTATTACCGCTGTTTTGGGTATGTCCTCAGCGTGCACTGGGACCTGGTGGTAACCGCGTACCAAGTCTATTTTAGACAAAACACGCACCCCCGCCAAATGAACTGAAAAATCTTGGATGTGCGGGATCGGGTAGCGGTCGTGCGCTGTAGCGTTGTTCAGCCTGCGGAAATCACCGCAAGGTCGCCACGAGCCATCAGCTTTCTTGACCATGTGAAGCGGTGAAGCCCATGGGCTCTTCAAACGCCTGATGATGCCCAACCTTTCCAGGTTGGCGAACTCCTCGCGCGCTATGGTCAGTTTAGCTGAATCCAAGCGCCGAGCTTTTGCAAAAATGGGTGGTTGGGTGGTAGTACCAAAATGTTCCACCCCGTGTTTAGCCACGGTCACCAAAAATGTTGGAACCGTGAGTGCTGGGAACTGAGTGAGGAGTGTGTGGAACTTACCACCTGCAGCTGTGACGTTGGCTTGTGCTGTTGGCGGGGCCACTCGAGCTGTACAGGGAATAGAATAAAAAGAGAGTGCATTAACCAGGCGTCTGTTAGCAAGATCGATCAACAAACCATGTGAGCACAAAAAATCAGCCCCTAACATGTTGAAATTGACTGCCGCTATGACGAAAGTCCACTCGAATGTACGGCCGTGTAAAGACAGAAGCAGAGTCCTCTCACCGAAGGTCTTAATCGCCGAGCCGTTCGCTGCTGACACCCCGGGACCACTGGAAGGCACCAGCCGGTCAGCGTAGGAAGGTGTGATGAAACTCAGCTGGGAGCCTGTGTCCACGAGGAAATGCCTCCCCGAGCGCGCATCCCTCACGTAGAGCATCTTGTTCTCCTCTCCGAGGGCCGCAGCTGCTACTGACTCCCGGTCTTGGCGTTTCCCGAGCGCTTGAAATGGCACGGTGGAATGCACTTGCGTGCCCTCTCTGCGAAGCGGCGATGGTAGAAGCAAAGGACATCATCTGCTCCGTGTTTCCTGGCCCCTGCCGCCGCCGTCGTCGGTGAGTCTGGTGCTGCAGCCTCTGGCCCCCTGCCATCTCCGGACGTTGCACCTAGCTCCGCTGCCGCAGCCGTAGCCGCGCGCCGTTTATTGGCGTTGATGAGTCGTTGCGCCTCCTGGCCCAGCTTGTGGTAGTCTCGTCGGGCCAACAGTGGTGAACTGGCCAGGGTCACTCTCACCGCTGACGGTAGGGTCCTAAGGAAAAGGTGGGTGAAGATGAAGCTATCATCTTCGGAGTCTCTCAAACTCAACATCTTCCCCATCAGGTCTGCAGGTCTGTCGCTCTCAAATTCAGTTAGCGCCAGGAGCCTCTCTGCTTGCTCCTCCACCGAGGGGGTGAAGTAACGGATGAGTGCAGCCTTCAACGTGCTGTACTTGTCACTGTCCGGCGGGTGGTTGATCAGGCTCTCCACTCGCTGGGCTGTGTGGTTGTCCAGCTTTGCAACCACATGGTAGAACTTTGTGGCGTCTACCGAAATCCTCCGGAGGTGGAACTGTGCCTCGACTGCGTTAAACCAGGAGTGTGGATTGTTCTGCCAGAAGTCCGGTAGTTGAACTGTGGCTGCATTCGTTTGGCTGGCTCCTGACGAGTCTGGCTCGGGAGAATCACCTCCGCTCATGATACATCTCAGGGTCACCAGTGTGGAGAAGTGTGGAAGGATGAGGCTGAGTTTATTTCTCAAGTCCAGTTTTATTCACATTCACATTCTCCAACATCCAAAAACAGAAAGAAAGTGAATCCCCCAACATCTGTCCCTTTTATACCCCAGGACATCAAAGCACACAGTCACATTGTCTTTTAATCCCAAATCACAATGCATCCCCCTCCAGGTCTTCTCGTCTCCACCTAAAGTCCTGGTGGTCAGGGAATCCCTCAAGGCTATCTCTTTGCATACAAAAGGCCAGATTTCACATCCTCCTGTTACCCCTAGGAGGTTCAGTCCTTTTGTTCCTCTGAGACGTGAAGCATACAGTAATATACATGTGAAGCATATGAAACCCACATATGTGCACCACAAGACAAAGATATCACAAGTAAACACAAAATGCAGTTTTAAATGGTGTTTGTTATTAAGGGTAAAAAAAAATATTCCAAACCTACATGGCCCTGTGTGAAAAAATTATTGCCCTCTTCTGTTAAAACATAAATTAACTATGGTTTATATCACATCTTTGGAAAGCTGAGTTCAATTTCTCTAGCCACACGCAGGCCTGATTACTGCCACACGTGTTCTCAATCAAAAAAATCATCTAAATAGGACCTGCCTGACAAAGTGAAATTCACCAAAAGATCCTCAAAAGCAAGACATCATGCTGCGATCCAAAGATATTCAGGAACAAATGAGAGACAAAGTAATTGAGGTTATAAAGCCATTTCTAAAGCTTTGGGACTCCAGTGAACCACAGTGAGAGCCATTATCCACAAATGGCGAAAACATGGAACAGTGGTAACCCTTCCCAGGAGTGGTCGGCTGACCAAAATTACCCCAATAGCACAGCGACAACTCATCCAAGAGGTCACAACAGACCCCACAACAACATCCAAAGAACTACAGGCCTCACTTTCCTTTGTTAAGGTCAGTGTTCATGACTCCACCATAAGAAAGAGACTGGGCAAAAATGGCCTGCATGGCAGAGTTCCAAGACAAAAACCACTGCTGAGCAAAAAGAACATAAAAGCTTGTCTCAGTTTTGCCAGAAAACATCTTGATGATCCCCTAGACTTTTGGGAAAATATTCTGTGGACTGACGAGATAAAAGTTGAACTTTTTGGAAGATGTGTGTCCCATTACATCCAGCGTAAAAGTAATGCAGCATTTCAGAAAAGGAACATCATACCAACAGTAAAATATGGTGGTGGTAGTGTGATGGTCTGGGGCTGTTTTGCTGCTTCAGGACTTGCAAGACTTGCTGTGGTAAATGGAACCATGAATTCTGCTGTCTACCAAAAAATCCTGATATAGAATGTCCGGCCATCTGTTTGTGACCTCAAGCTGAAGCGTACTTGGGTTCTGCAGCGGAACAATGATCCAAAACACACCAGCAAGTCCACCTCTGAATGGCTTAAGAAAAACAAAATGAAGACTTTGGAGTGGCCTAATTAAAGTCTTAACCTGAATCCGATTGAGATGCTGTGGCATGACCTTAAAAAGACGGTTCATGCTCAAAAATCCTCCAGTGTGGCTGAATTACAACAATTCTGCAAAGATGAGTGGGCCAAAATTCCTCCACAGTGCTATAAAAGACTCATTGCCAGTTATCACAAATGCTTGATTGCAGTTGTTGCTGCTAAGGGTGGCCCAACCAGTTAATAGGTTTAGTGGGCAATCACTTTTTCACACAGGGCCATGTAGATTTTGATTTTTTTTCCCTTAATAATAAACACTTCATTTAAAAACTGCATTTTGTGTTTACTTGTGTTATCTTTGTCTAATATTTAAATTTGTTTGATGATCTGAAACATTTAAGTGTGACATACATACAAAAAAATGAGAAATCAGGAAGGGGCAAACTCTTTTTCACACCACTGTACATATATGCAGGCATGGACCACATATAAACCTTACAAACTCAAAAAGCATGACATACCTATGTGTATCATGCTCTATGAGACAGAATGAGGTTAATTTCAATGATCACAATGTTGATTTGATTTGAGCCAATATTTGAGATGTATTTTGAAAGTGCTAAATGTAGACTCTTCTCTTATTGTACAATGTATATCATTTCATATGTTGGTTCCCCTGACTGATAAAACCAATTGACCAAAACTAGTATGTCTAAATGGTACCTCACAGTCCCTTCTGGCTATGGCCCTAGTAGACATGCCATTTACTGATTTTAGTTTAATGAATTCTTTTAGTAGTGGTGGTACAAGTCCATTAAATACTTTATATACAATACAAGCATATTTAAAAAAAATTTAAACTTTCTAAACTTAATAAGTTGTATTTCTCCAAAATATGACAGTGATGGTGTGAAATTGTTTTGTTTTGTTTTTTTTGTCAAAATTTTTTTTAGAGCTCTTTTATATAATTATTATATTTGTTTGAGTAGTGTTACACCAGTGAGAGACCAATTAGTGAAACAATATTCTATATGTGAAAAAAATCATCGCATGCAAAAACATTCTTGCAGCATGAGTAGTTAACATTGATCTGATTTGTCTAAAGTTGGATAGGTTAAATTGTTTTAGATATGTTTTAATGTGATTTTTGAAGGTTAGGGAAGCATTTAAAATGACACCAAGGTATTTAAATTCTTGCACTAGTTCCAATTCCTGCCTTCCCAGCAATACATTTGAGTGGATGATGTTGTTTTGTTGTTTTGAAAACATCATGCATATGTTTTTTTTAGTATTTAATAGAAGACAGAATTTTGAAAGCCGGTCCTGAATTTGAAGCATTGCTGATGAAAGAACACAACCAGCTTCTTGGGTATTCTTTGCTGGTGTATACATTACTGCATCATCAGCGTACATTTGGATATGAATGTCTTTGCATGCATCTGGAAGCTCATTGATATATCATCATCATCGTAGCAGTCTGTCAGGGGCGACAATGACTGTTTTATTTAGGTCTGATCAGATTCCTCCACGCAGCTCTGTCCTTCACTTCCGCTGCCAGGAACTCCTGACCTTGTTAACCCAGGCAACGTCCGAGCCGGTATGAGTTGCTCTCTGACTGACCATTTCATGAAACTGCTTGCAAAGTATTTGAATACCACTAGCTTTTGCTGGAGCACATTCTTGGCAGATAGAGGTATTATCAGTGGCAAGGACAGGCCAAGACAAACTGTCTCCAGTATCTGTTGTAGTGACTGACTAGATGATAGGTTTGTTTATCTCTGCTCTTTGTGTAGTGCATGTCACGATGCACCAACTGGCAAAAGTCCACCACAGATCTTGCGACAGATGTGCTTATCTGCCAGGCTGTCCAGTCTCACCCTGTGTAACTGGGAGTGGTCCACCACAGACCTGTGACCGATATTGTTTTTAGTTCTGCCAGGATGCCTAGTTTCACTCTCCACGCCCTCGGAAGGGTGGGGTTGCTGGTTGAGTCGCCGACGGCCCAACCCATGAGACAGGTAGTACAGTGCACTTCACATAAGGTGATTTGACACCACCAACCACAACACACTGTTTTCTATTTGTATGGTATGATCTGATCCTTTTAATTGCTTGTTCTGAAAAGTTGAAGTGAGTTAATGTGACTAAAAGGATTTTGTGGTCTACAGTGTCAAATGCCTTCTTGAGAGCTAAGAATACTGCACCAACATAACTGTTCCTGTCCAGAATACTTTCAGTTTTTTCTAAGAATGCATTGATAGCGGTCTCTGTTGAATATACTTTGCTGAGGTCATTTTCACACCTTCAGGGACCCTAAAGGGGTATACCAGCTCTCTCCCCGTGATTCCGGCCCAAAACATGACTCCACCACCTCCTTGCTGATGTCACAGCCTTGTTAGGACATGATGGCCATCCGCCAACTATCCACTACTCCATCCATCAGACCATCCAGGGTTGCATGGCACTCATCAGTAAACAAGACTGAAAATTAGTTTTCATGTATTTCTGGGCCCACTGCAACCGTTTCTGCTTCTGAGCATTGGTTAGGGGTGGACGAATAGTAGGTTTATGTAGTGATGGGACAGCCAGCTCTGGAGCGTGCTCTGAGCTTCTCCAGGAAATATTTGGTGAAGCGTGTTTCAAGGCGTGTATTGCTGACGTTGTGGGGCATGGTGTTGGACTTCTCCACCCAGGGAACAATGGACCAAAAGAGGAGGTGTCATCGGGGGGTACCAGACGGGACAGTAAGGACTATGCCCCGCCCCCCCCCCCCCCGGGGAGAGGAGTAATTGCCGGAGCTGCTGGGAGTAGAAGAGTGTTGAAGCAGTGCCGGCGTTATGTTAATGTGCCACACAGTTCTTTGTTGAAACAACAATAGTTATGGTTGGAAGTTTCGGGTCTCGATGCATGGGAATAAAGTCATAAAAGAGGAATACGCAGAGACCTGAGGATCGCTTTTGCTGTAAGTTATGTTGGAGAAAGAATAAAGTTCTGTGTCATCCAGCTCATTGCCTCACCTGCCTCCTTTCTCCACAGTGGTGACCCTAAGACGTGCCATGTAAAGTGAGCTGAGCGTCGCCCTGGAGGCTGCCAGGAGGGAGAGCACCGGTGCTGCGTGCGCCGTCTCAGTCAAACTCCCAGACTTCTGGCTTCACAGCCTGACTGCATGGTTCCTGCACATAGAAGCCCGCCGGTGTTTGTGCAACTTTGGCACCTGGATGCGGCTAAACTGGCCAGCGAGCGCAAGGAGTTTGCCAACTTAGAGCAGTTGGGCGTCATCAGGCACTCCAACAGCCTGTGGGCATCCCCGTTAAACATGGTGCCTAAAGCCGACAGGTTGTGGCGACCGTGCGGCAATTTCCGGCGCTTGAACAACGCCACGGAACACAATCGCTATCCTATTCCACACATCCAGGATTTTTCTGTGCACCTGGCCGGGGCGCATGTTTTTTCCAAAGTGGATCTGGTCCACAGTTACCACCAGGTCCCGGTGCACGCGGAAGATGTCCCAAAAACGGTGGTAATAATTCCTTTCAGCCTTTTCGAGTTTTTATGCATGCCATTCGGATGAAAAGGCTCGGCACAAACCTTCCAGAGGATGATGGACACAGTGCTGCGTGACTTGTCCTTCGTTTTTATCTACTTAAAACGACATTCTGGTAGCCAGCGCGTCCGAGGAAGAGCACATCACCCATCTCAAGACAGTTTTTCAGAGGTTGGAAGCGCACGGGCTGATAGTTAACCCAGCGATGTGCCAGTTCGGTGTGCCAGTGATTGATTTTTTTGGGCCACTGCATTTCACCGGAGGGCATGATCCCTTTACTGGATAAGATGCATGCGGTGTTGGGTTTTCCGCTTCCGCAGACCGTGAGAGCACTACAGAAGTTTTTGGGAATGGCCAGTTCTTATAATCGTTTCCTTCCCCGAGCAGCCCAGCTGATGCAGCCATTGTATGCCGTGCTTAAAAAAAAGAAGCCTGCGGAAACCATCGACTGGACTCCCGAGCGAGTCCAGGCTTTTACCAATGCCAAAACAGCGCTTGCGGATGCCGCGTTGTTAGCCCACCCGGATCCGTCTGCACAGATAGGGCTGACTACAGATGCATCTGATGTTGCCATAGGGGCAGTGGTGGAGCACTGCGTCTCGGGTTCGTGGCAGTCGCTCACATTTTTCAGCCACACTTTGCTCGACAACGAACGCAAGTACAGCGCGCTCGATAGAGAATTGCTGGCTCTCCACCTGGCAATGCGCCATTTCCATTTCTGGCTGGAGGGGTGCAAGTTCACTATGTTCGTGGTCCAGAAGCCGCTGACGTATGCAATGGCCAAGGTCTCAGAACCGTGGTCGGCCCAGCAGCAGCGGCAGTTGGCGGTAATTTTGGAGCTTACTACTGACATTCAACATGTCGCTGGTAAGCTCAATGTCATGGCCAATTGCCTGTCGCGCACGTTAGTCGCCCCGGTCTACATGGGAATATATTTCCTCACCATGGCCGTGGAGCAAGCCAGGGACGCAGACATTTGCACGTGTAACGGATGCCAACTAGTACTGTTCGGCGTAGAACGTTAGTAAACCTCCCTCCCAAAGCCTCATACAGTATCGGTAGCGCTGAGCTATCGGTCGGACCTTTAGCTCAGCGCGATCGTGCTGTGTCTCCCATGCTCGAACTGTGTAGTTGACTGAGAGGTCGCGGGTTCGTGTCCCGTGTGGGGCGAACTGCGCAGGATGATCTCTGTCACAATGGTGCCGTGAACCCGGGATGGGAGTGAGGTTTAAGGGGGAGAGTGTAACGGATGCCAACTAGTACTGTTCGGCGTAGAACGTTAGTAAACCTCCCTCCCAAAGCCTCATACAGTATCGGTAGCGCTGAGCTATCGGTCGGACCTTTAGCTCAGCACGATCGTGCTGTGTCTCCCATGCTCGAACTGTGTAGTTGACTGAGAGGTCGCGGGTTCGTGTCCCGTGTGGGGCGAACTGCGCAGGATGATCTCTGTCACACACGCACCAGTCTGCACCAACGGGGTTAAGGCTGGAAAGCAGGGTGGTGCAAGAAGGGTGCCCTCCCTTGCTCTGCGATGTCTCCACTGGCCGCCCGTGCCTGGTGGTTCCGAGCTCTTGGTGACGTTGCGTTTTCGAGTCGGTCCACTCCCTTTCACATCCGGGAGTGCGCACTTCAGTGAAGCTAGTGGGGGGTGAAATTTGTCTGGCCATGATTGCCCAAGGACATGAAAGCGTGGGCTGCAGCTTGCGTTGCATGCCAGTGGGCCAAAGTGCACAAGCACACCAGAGCCCCCCTTGAGCCGTTCCAAATCCCAGCCAGGAGGTTCGACCACCTCCACGTGGATTTGGTGGGACCCCTCCCACCGTCGCAAGGTTATATGCGCCTCTTAACAATCGTAGACCGCACCACGTACTGGCCTGAAGTGGTCCCGCTGGCCTCTACCACGTCCGCAGAAGTGGCGCATGCTTTTTTGTCGACTTGGGTGGCACGTTTCGGATCTCCATCAGACATCACGTCTGACAGGGGACCACAGTTTGTTTCAGAACTCTGGTCCGCGATGACCAGGAGTCTGGGGGTCAAAATTCACCGCACTACCCCGTACAACCTCCAGGCTAATGGGTTATGCAAGCGTTTTCATAGGTTGCTTAAAGCAGCGCTCAGAGCTTCGCTCACGGACACAAATTGGGTCCACCACCCGCACAATTTTTACACAGTACAGAGGCTGTGAGTGTACCGGGCCCGGACCACCATTGTATTCCCCGCACATTCATCCCAAAAAGCTTGCAGAATGTCAGTTTTGTTTTTGTCAGGCACGATGCGCAGCGGACCCTGCTGTGCCCACCGTACGATGGACCATATAGGGTGTTGGAACCTGGGGTGAAGCATTTTGTGTTAGACTTGGGGGGATATAGAAAGACCATCTGCATCGACAGGCTGAAGCCCGCTTTTGTGTTGGCAGACGAGCAGGTGGTGTTGGCCCAAACTCCCTGGTGCAGATGCCCACTGTTGGTGGCTCCGCAAGTTGTTGATCCGTCGGCAGGGACCTGCGCTTGCGAAGCTGATATGTTTTCTCCCCCTTCCTATGGGTGCCAGCTCAAGCCCAAAGGACGGGGGGGGGGGGGGGGGTTAGTGCCCTTTCTGGGTGTTTGGGGGGGACTGTGTGGGGGCATGGTGTTGGACTTCTCCACCCAGGGAACAATGGATCGAAAGAGGAGGTGTCACCGGGGGGTACTAGACGGAACAGTAAGGATTATGCGCCCCCCGGGGAGAGGAGTAATTGCCGGAGCTGCTGGGAGAAGAAGAGTGTTGAAGCAGCACCAGTGTTCTGTTCATGTGCCACACAGTTCTTTGCTGAAACAACAATGGTTATGGTCGGAAGTTTCGGGTCACAATTCATGGGCATAATGTTATAAAAGAGGAATGCACAGAGACCTGAGGATCGCTTTTGCTGTAAGTTATGTTGGAGAAAGAATAAAGTTCTGTGTCATGTAGCTCGTTGCCTCGCCTGCCTCCTGTCTCCACAACGTATGTGATGACATCGTTAGTGTCACCGGCTGGTCATACCACATAACTGGGTCAGGAAGCCATTCATGATTTTGCACGCAACATGAAATAAAGTGAGGAGCGATACACAATGGAAATCCCTGTCCCTCACGTTTTTTGTTGTCGATCTTTGACTGTGTATGGGATTTGTCACAGCCAATATTCAGATGGAGCCAGCACCAA
The DNA here is from genome assembly GCA_020510985.1 of Pholidichthys leucotaenia. Lineage (NCBI taxonomy): Eukaryota > Metazoa > Chordata > Actinopteri > Cichliformes > Pholidichthyidae > Pholidichthys > Pholidichthys leucotaenia. The sequence continues at coordinate 394,168,577 of CM035838.1, read as the reverse complement.
AAACATGGACTTCTGCCATTTGGGAACATTTTGAGCTCATTTCTCCCATTGGTGCATTTTTCACAAAGAGTTAATATTTCTTGTAACTGAAGTGATGCCCTAGTGGTAGAGCATCTGCCCTGCAACAGGGAGACTTCGGTTTAAGTCCCAGCTGGGCCATTCTTGAAATTTATTTTTATTTGCAAGGTGAAGTGTCTGTTGTGTTTCAAAGAACTTGGATCATTATTACACATTATTATGCTGAGGCACTATTTTGCCCTGCATGAGAATAAGGACAGAGGTGAATGTACTGGGAAAGACAGAAACATGTCTCTCCTACACTGTACAAACTTGCAGTAGTCTTCCTTTGCACACCTGCATCCTCTGTGCTCTGAGAGAGTATTCGCCAAAGCTGGTGAAATAATCTAAAAAAAAAAAAAATAGCCTTAGTCCAAAGACTGTTGAAAAGTTATTTCTTAATAAAAATGGATGAGTAGTACAAGCACACCAAGTAACACAAGCACATTCACTGTAGTCACCCCAGTTTTATTATTTCTTTTTTCCCTTATGATCTCTGATATTTCTTAAAAGACAGTGTATTTATGGAAATGGGAAAAAAATACACACTAAACCAATAATGCCCTTGTAAAAATCTGCATGCTGTATACTTTTTGTCCACTAGATGGCCTAGTAGAGCAAACAAAGTTTCACATGAGGCTTCATCTATATGAACCATTTTTGATGAAAAGCCTCAAGCCTTCAAGAAAGCCTCATCTGGCCATGACTAGGTTTATGCACAACTGCCAGCCTCTGGAGGATCCTACACCTTAAGGGTTGTGGGACTCCAGAGGCACCAGCAGCTTCAAATACCTGTTTACTGCTTTGTAATGGTATTTTAGCAGCTGCTCTCTTAATCCGATGAATTTGTCTAGCAGAAACCTTCCTCATTATGCCTTTATCTGCACAAATCTGTCTGTGCTCTGAATCAGCCACAAATTTCTTCACAGTATGATGATCATGCTTAAGTTTTTGTGAAACATCTAATGTTTTCATACCTTGTCCAAGGCATTGCACTATTTGACGCATTCGGCAGCAGAGAAATCCTTTTTCTTTCCCATATTGCTTGAAACCTGTGGCATCCTTAATAATGTGGAACATCCTCAGCTTGCTGCGTCTGAGTGAGTGTCTGTGCCGTCTCTCCTTCTCGCTGATCTCAACCCAAACGGAAAAACGGAAAATGGATCTTATAAGTTGGGCTTTAAATGCAATTGACACCACTTTTTCAAACAGAAAATCGGGCCCGGGGGAGCCCAAATGTCCCGCAGGAACTTCAGCTGCGGATTATATGAGAGATTCATGGGATAATTGGAGACTCATGTGTCTGTGTGATCTTTCCATCGAAGATGTGGAAGATTTATATTTATTCGCTTTTATGGTCACAGGATTCCTTTTGATTGGCCTGGGGGTTTTCCTTGTGTATCGTAAAATTAAAAAAACTGGAAGGAGCTAATCAAAAAGCGGACCCGGCTAAGCTTCTCCATCAATTTGACCAGCTTGGAAGAGCGTTGATGGCGGCGAATGCTAAACTGAATCGAAAGGTTGGTTACATCTCGGAGTGGCTGAATGTTCTTCAAGGAATGAATTTAAAGCCAGTGAGTGTTAATTTGAATTGTGAAGCGCAGAACCGCTTGAGAGAAGAAAATCCTACACTCTAAGCGTCTGTGCAGATTCGGCCTTGATCGGCGTCCCTGGACAATTCACTCCTCCAGAGTTGAGATAAGCAGATGTGAGAGCTGGCTCTGTAACCCAAACACTGCCGCTGCTGTGCAATAAACAGAACTCTCCAAGGACAGCGTTCATGAGACTAACATGGAGTTTTTACCATCTGGCATGAAGAAGAGATTACTCTGGACATGACTATCTGTGTGTTTATAAACATGAAATATAACATCCATCGTTGCCTAGGAGACTATTTTTGTTGTACTTCAGTAACTGATACATACATCTGCTGCACACACACTGACATCACCATACTGATATACACACACTGCCCTCTCTCTGCGTCTCTGTTTTTGTGAGGTTGAGTGTCTGCTCTGTGCCATAGAGAGGTTTTTTTTCTCTGTAATCATAATTTGGCTTACAATTATAAGCTGTATTTTGATGATGAAGTTTTTTTCTCTCCACCCATTGTGTCATCCTTCCCTTCCCTTATCTTCCCTTATCCCCCATCTTTTTGATTAGGTGCCTAGTTACGGCTGCCGTGTCATTGTGATACGCTTACATTGTGTGCCAATGTCAAGTCAAATTCCTCGTGTGTTTTTTACATGCTTGGCAATAAAGCTTTTTCTGATTTCTGATTTTTTCTGAAGTAGTTTTCCTTTAATTGGGCTCACCTGGCAAACTAATTATAACTGGTGTCTGAGATTGATATCAGTGATCCAAAGAGCCCTGAGATGCAATACCGTTTACTTTTTGTTCATTTTCACCTTCCTCGATGCAGCAGTGCATAATGGGAATTCCGGGTCTCTGACCAGTATATCAAAATTTAAGGAAAACATATGCGCCTACCTACATTACTAAAATGCATATGATGCTTTGTTGTATCACAAAACCCACAGTATATGTCAAAGTGGTTGTGGGTTTGTGGTAATAGCAATAATTTGAAATAAAGGAGTCCAATCACAAGCGATTGGCCTTCGTCTTCAACTCGGACGATCCCTTCAAGCCCATTGGCGATGGAACTGCGAGTAACGGGGGCAGGTTTGGTATGACTGGAAGCCTCTAGCTCGCAACCACACATTGGCAGTGGATCTAAGATGATCACCTTCCAATGAACTCTGCGGTGACATTGGATTTCGGTAGCTGGATCCGCAACTGGGCTGGCCTATTTAGGGGAGGCCCCTAGAAAAGGTGGGGCAAACATCGGACACTGCAGACTTATCTGGCTAGCATGCCACGGCTGGCAGATTACCCATCACAGCGGTCGACCTACATATCAAAACCATAAAAACTCGAACTCAACTGCTCTCGACCACCGCCTGGATTCTCAACCACTGATTGGATCTCTCATTACAAAACCCTTCATCCTGGGTGCTTGGAACATCCGCACACTGCAGGACACGAGGAGTAGCAAGCGCCCAGAACGTCGTACAGCTCTGGTATGTAAAGAACTTGCACGCTTTAATATCGACATAGCAGCTCTAAGTGAGACTAGACTTGCTGAGGAAGGCAACATCAAGGAAACTGGATCAAACTACACCATTTTCTGGAATGGAAAGGATACAGAATATCCACGTATCCATGGTGTAGGCTTTGCCATCCGATCCCAGCTTGTGGACCAACACAACCTTGTCCCAACTGCAGTCAATGAGCGAATAATGACCATCCGAATCCCGCTCACCCAAAAATGTTTCCTCACTCTGATCTCAGTGTATGCGCCTACACTTACATCTGAAGATGAAAGCAAGACCTCCTTCTATGAACAGTTTACACATACCATTCTGACAGTCCCAGAATCCGACAAGCTTGTTATTCTGGGTGACTTCAATGCCAGAGTTGGCAGTGACCACCAGCTGTGGAAAGGCATCATAGGCCACCATGGTATGGGAAAATGCAATGCAAATGGGGAACTTTTACTGGGTCTTTGTGCCGAACACAATCTTATTGTAACAAACACCCTTTTCCAACTCCCCCATCACCAGAAGACGACCTGGAAACACCCTTGCTCCAAAAAGTGGCACACCCTTGACTATGTCCTCACAAAAACAAGAGACCGAAATGATGTCTGCATCACGTGATCCATACCTGGAGCAGATGACTGCTGGACAGATCACCGCCTCCTGATCTCCCGACTCAATATTACGATCCGGCGACCACCAAAGCGCATTTTGACAGACGTTCCTCACTATCGCTTTAACTGTGACAAGCTCCACGATCCCCAAATGTTGCAGTCCTTTAGAGAGGCCATTGGTAGAAACATGAATGAACTGAGCCTTCCAGACAATGCCTCAGTTGAGGACCGACGGACCACTCTCCGTGATGCATTGACTGCTGCCGCCAAAGAAACGATTGGTCACAAACACAAGAAAAACCCAAGACTGGTTCAGCGAGAATGATGAAACAATCACTGACCTCATAGAGGCTAAATGCCATGCACGTCTTGTGTTTGAAAATGATCCGTCTGCAAAGAATCAACAGAAACACCAGCAAGCAAAAGCGACATGGCAGAGAGGGATTCGTAAAGCACAAAACACTTGGTGGCAGCAAAACGAAGAAGATTTGCAAAAATATGCCCACCAACAGGATATGCGCCGTTTTTATGCTGCAACGAAGGAGATCTTTGGCCCCACCAGATCATCTGTGGGCATCCTAAAAGATGCAAATGGCTCCACCATTATCACAGACACCAAGGGGATCCTTGACCGTTGGAAGTCCCACTTTGAGAGTCTGTTAAATAGTCACTTTTGCACCCCTAGTGATCTCCTCTGCAAGACCCCGCAACACCCCACTCGCGAGTGGATGTCTACACCACCTTCACTACACGAGCTAAATAAAGCTATAAAGCACATGAAGACAGGCAAAGCACCAGGACCAGATAACGTCCTGCTGGAGTTCTATCTTCATGGAGGTCCCGAGGTGAAAAACTATTTAACGCAGCTTCTACTTAAAATATGGGAAACCAAGATGTTACCAAGTGACTTTAAAAATGCAAATATAGTCACCATTTTCAAGAAGGGAGATAGAGAGAACTGCAGTAACTACCGCGGCATCTCACTACTGAGCATTGCAAGCAAGATCTTTGCTTGTATCCTTCTCAACCGTCTTCTTGTAGTAGCCGAGGATGTACTTCCTGAGTCCCAATGTGGCTTTAGACCCTCTCGTGGTACAGTAGATATGATATTCTGTGCTCGACAACTCCAGAAAAAGAGCCAAGAACAACAACAACCACTCATGTTCATCTTCTGGGACCTCAAGAAGGCCTTTGATTGAGTTCCTCGCCCTGCTATGTGGGCTGTTCTTGCTCATTTTGGATGTCCAGATGATTTCATCGCTCTCGTTCACGCTCTCCATGATGGCATGGTTGGTAGGGTTTGCCACCAAAATACCCTCTCAGACCCTTTTCCCATCACTAGTGGTCTCAAGCAAGGATGTGTCCTTGCTCCAACCTGCTTTTTGTTGTATATGGCTGCAATGCTAAATGAAATACCACCAACAACCCCTGGTATCAATATGTGATACCGCTTGGATGGGGGGCTTTTTAATCTTGCTCGCTTTCGCTCGAAATCCAAAACCTCGGTCACCAGTGTTCATGAATTGCAGTTTGCAGACAATAATGCCACACCACTTCAGACTGTTGATGACCTCCAGAGGATAGCTACCATTTATAATGACTCTTATGAGCATTTTGGAATGGAAGTTAACAGACAAAACCAAAATCTTCAACCAACCAGCACCTGGTCAAACTTCCTCAAGGACCAACCTTAAGATTAACGGAAATCCTGTTGATGAAGTGGAGCATTTGTCTTACCTTGGTAGCATCCTCTCAAAAATACCAACTTGTGCAAAGGACATCGAAAACCGCATAAAAGCTGCACACTCAACATATGGACGCCTTTGTCATCGAGTCTTCAATAATCATGCGATAACCATCCGCACCAAAATAATGGTTTTTCGGGCCATTGTTCTTTCCACCCTTCTTTACGCCTGTGAAGCCTGGACCTTGTATCGTCGCGATATCAAGCGCCTTGAGAACTTCCAACAGAGAAAGCTCAAACAAATACTTGGCATTCGTTGGGAGGATCGACTTTCAAACAATGAGATTCTCAAGCGTGCTCTGCTGCCTAGTGTGGAAGCTACCATCTTGCAGCACCGCCTTCGATGGACAGGACATGTCATACGGATGGACCCCACCAGACTACCACGAATCATGCTCCAGGGGGAGCTTGAGACAGGAAAAAGACCACATGGTAGGCCAAAACTGCGCTACAAGGACCAGCTAAAATGTTCCCTGAAGCAAGCCAACATAGACAAAAGATCTTGGGAACAACTTGCCACCAACAGAGCAGCCTGGAGAAGAAGAACTTGGGAAGGTACAGACTCATTTGAGAGGCTCAGAAAACAACAGGATGATGATAAACACAAACAAAGACAAGAAAAACAAAACCAACCACGTCCACCACCCACAATAAAATGTGACTTCTGCCCACGACAGTTCTATCATAGGCTGGGCCTTCAGAGCCACATCCGCCATCGATATCGATCACAGATGGTAACGTCCTGAAAACTAAGATGAAACCAATGTTCGGACACGAGCTGGAGCCGCCGCCGCTGCCGATGAAATAAAGGAACTTTATGTTGAGTTTTGGAAAGGCACACCCACTCAAACAAAGGGATGAGAGCCAAAGCATGTTTTTAGTTGAGAGGTGGAGGGCATAGATATGAACCAATTCTCACTGTTTTGGGATGAGTCTCACTCCTTTGCCCTCTCTCTCTTTCTCACACCACAAACATTATTTCTCACACCAAAATGAGGAAATTTCTGAATATATTGTAATGACTTTCTTGAGATTTTTACACAATAAGAGCTCTCAAGACAGCATAAAGCAGACCGAACATGTTCTAAAACTTATTCTGAGGTAAAGAAGTGTATGCTGAAAAAAAATATTTATGGGTATTGTGCATATGCACTCACTCTACCACAACGCCCCAGTGTCCCCATGCACAGTCCCCTCTAAATCTCACTCCAGGCTTTTACAAAAAGTTGACAGCTCTGATAGAGATACAGTGGTGTGAAAAAGTGTTTGCCCCCTTCCTGATTTCTCTTTTTTTTTTGTATGTTTGTCACATTTAAATGTTTCACATCATCAAGCAAATTTAAATATTAGACAAAAATAACACAAACACAAAATGCAGTTTTTAAATGAAGGTGTTTATTGTTTAGAGTAAAAAAATCAAAACCTACATGGCCCTGTGTGAAAAAGTGATTCTCCCCCCCCCCCCCCCCCCCCGTTAAAACATAAATTAACTGTGGTTTATCACATCTTTGGAAAGCTGAGTTCAATTTCTCTAGCCACACCCAGGCCTGATGACTGCCACACCTGTTCTCAATCAATAAATCACTTAAACAGGACCTGCCTGACAAAGTGAAGTAGACCAAAAGATAGACATCATGCTGCAATCCAAAGAAATTCAGGAACAAATGAGAAACAAAATAATTGAGATCTATCAGTCTGGAAAAGGTTAAAAAGCCATTACTAAAGCTTTGGGACTCCAGCGAACCACAGTGAGAGCCATTATCCACAAATGGCAAAAACATGGAACAGTGGTGAACCTTCTCGGGAGTGGCCGGCCGACCAACATTATCCCAAGAGCGCAGCGACGACTCATCCAAGAGGTCACAAAAGATCCTACAACAACAAACAAAGAACTGCAGGCCTCACTTGCCTCAGTTAAGGTCAATGCTCATGACTCCACCATAATGAATGAATGAATCTTTATGTCGGATAGATTAAAAGTTGAGATTAAAATAGAAACAGAATAATATAACAAAGGGGGAAAGAAAATCCAACAAGGTCAAATTAGACAATAACTCCTCTGATTATACAGTTCAACATAAGTTATCCGAAATGGGTGATGGCTGAAGCCGCAGCTTATATCGCCCACCCATATTCCATCCAAGAATTCGAAAGAAAAACAATACAAGAGTGATTACAATTCAGAACATAGCTAAGACAAAATGTGACAAAAAACTAAGCAACAACACAACACAGACTGGATATGACAATCCTTATGTGATTTTACATGTCATCTTGTATATATGTTTGGAGTATTTCTTCCTTTAGTTTTTGTTCAAATTGTCCAAGCGTTGTACATGATTTTAATTCAGGTCCAAAAGCGTTCCATAGTCTGACTCCTTGCACTGAAACACAGTGTTGCTTGGTGGTAGTTCTCACTGAAGGTTTTTGAAATATACATGTTCCTCTGAAATGATATTGTTTCTCCCTTATTTGGAACAACTTTTGGATATTTGCGGGCAGTGATAGATTCTTCACTTTAAACATTATTACTCCAGTTTTAAAGTCAACCAGATCTTTCAACTTGAGAGCTTTTAGTTTAAGAAAAAGTGGGTTTGTTGGTTCCCTGTAAGCAGCTTTGTTTATTATTCTAATAGCTCTCTTCTGAAGCATAAAGACTGGATATATGTTTGTTTTATATGTATTTCCCCATACTTCAGTACAATATGTCATGTATGGGAGTATTAATGAATGATACAAAGTATATAGTGTGGGTTGATTCAGCAAATATTTCACTCTGTGTAGTATTTCAATTGATTTAGATATTTTACCTTTAATATAATTAATATGTGACTTCCAACACAGTTTATTATCAATTATTACTCCAAGAAATTTAGTTTCGGATACCCTTTCAATCTCTACACCATTTACACTGAGTTTAGATACTAAGTTGTTGTGATGGTTGTTAAAAACTATAAATTTTGTCTTACTTAAATTGAGCATTAATTTGTTTGAATCAAACCACAGTTTAAGCTTTCCTAATTCCTTTCCGAGTGTATCCAAAAGTTGTTCCAAATTGCTTCCACTGCATAATAAATTAGTGTCATCGGCAAACAATATTAAATCCATTTTTTCCGAAACTTTACATGTATCATTTATATACATATTGAATAACAATGGCCCCAAAACTGAACCCTGTGGGACTCCACAAGTAACCTAAAGTAACTGTGAGTTTTTGTTACCAACACATACATACTGATATCTATTCTTTAAGTAACTACATAACCAGGACAGTGCTACCCCCCTGGGCTGCACGGTGGCGCAGTGGTTTAGCACTGTTGACAGCACAGTTTTACCCTCGGCCGGGGGACCGCGGGGATCATGAGATCGTGGGTTCGATCCCAGCCCCCGACCAACAGTGAGCTGTGTGGAGTTTGCATGTTCTCCCCGTGTTGCGCGGGTTTACTCCGGGATTTCTCCGGTTTCCTCCCGCATACCAAAAACATGTAGGTTTAGGGCGCTCGCGCACGCAGCGACCAGCAGCCGGTGGCTTGTCACCAGACTGCAAACCAAGTCTACCTACGGGTACAAATAAGTAACAAAAAAAAAAACAACAACAAAAAAAAAAAAAAAAAATACCACAGTTTTGTAGTTTCTTTAATAATAAATTATGATCCACTGTATCAAATGCTTTTTTAAGATCCAGGAATACCCCAACTGAATACTCTTTATTTTCAACGGCAGTTGATGTTTTTTCTCTAAATTCCATTAGAGCAAATGCAGTTGTCCTCTTGTGTCTGAACCCATATTGCTGCTCACACAATAAATTATTCTTCAGTATGAAGTTGTCAGTTCTCTCACAGAATATTTTTTCAAGTATCTTGGAAAATTGCGGCAATAGTGAAATTGGTCTATAGTTTGAGAATTCCCCTCTGTCACCCGTCTTGTATATCGGAATTACTTTAGCTATTTTTATTGCATTGGGAAATATACCTGTTTGGAGAGACAGGTTACAGATATACTGTACGTCAGTGGTTTCACTAAGCATTCAATAATAGTTTTGACTAAGAGCATGTCAATACCATCACAGTCCGTAGATGTTTTACTTTTAAACGATTTAACAATTTCAATGACCTCTCTCTCATCTGTGTTCTTTATGAAAATAGAGTCTTTTATAGCAGTGTTTTTGCTTATTGTATCACCTGTAGGTGCTGTAATGGGTATTTCTCGAGCCAAATTAGGACCAATGTTAACAAAAAAGTTATTAAATTCATCTGCAGGTGAAACTGCATTCACACTCTGAGTCGTTTTATTATTTTTTGAAAAATTGGTTGGGTAGCTTGTATAAGAGACTGGGCAAAAATGACCTTCATGGCAGAGTTCCAAGACAAAAACCACTGCTGAGCAAAAAGAACATAAAGGCTTGTCTCAGTTTTTCCAGAAAACATCTTGATGATCCCCAGGACTTTTGGGAAAATACTCTGTGGACTGACGAGACAAAAGTTAAACTTTTTGGAAGGTGTGTGTCCCATTACATCTGGCATAAAAGTAACACAGCATTTCAGAAAAGGAACATCATACCAGCAGTAAATTATGGTGGTGGTAGTGTGATGGTCTGGGGCTGTTTTGCTGCTTCAGGACCTGGAAGACTTGCTGTGGTAAATGGAACCATGAATTCTGCTGTCTACCAAAAAATCCTTAAGGAGAATGTCCGCCAATCTGTTCATGACCTCAAGCTGAAGCGCACTTGGGTTCTGCAGCAGGACAACGATCCAAAACACACCAGCAAGTCCACCTCTGAATGGCTTAAGAAAAACAAAATGAAGACTTTGGAGTGGCCTAGTTAAAGTCCTGACCTGAATCCGATTGAGATGCTGTGGCATGACCTTAAAAAGGCAGTTCATGCTCAAAAACCCTCCAATGTGGCTGAATTACAACAATTCTGCAAAGATGAGTGGGCCAAAATTCCTCCACAGTGCTGTAAAAGATTCACTGTCAGTTATCACAAACGCTTGATTGCAGTTGTTGCTGCTGAGGGTGGCCCAACCAGTTATTAGGTTTAGGGGGCAATCACTTTTTCACACAGGGCCATGTAGGTTTGGATTTTTGTCCCCTTAATAATAAACACCTTCATTTAAAAACTCCATTTTGTGTTTACTTGTGTTATCTTTGTCTAATATTTAAATTTGTTTAATGATCTGAAACATTTAAGTGTGACAAACATACAAAAAAAATGAGAAATCAGGAAGGGGGCAAATACTTTTTCACGCCACTGTATCTTCTTGGAGAGTATCCTGCTGAGTAGCTTCCACATGACTGGAAGGCATGTTATTGGTCGAAAATTTTCAACGGCACTGCCCAACAGTGGATCTTTAACACAGAGCACTGTCCTTCCAAGGGCCATCCACTGTGGCACTGCACCAAGCTTCAAGATCATGTTAAGTTGGTCTGCGAAGCGATTGTGAAGTGATGTGAAATACTTCAGCCAGAAGCCTTGGATACCTTTGGGCCCTGGTCCTTTCCAGTTTGCTACTTTCTTCAGTTGTTTTGCATCCTCACCAGAAATTGTCACATTCTCCTGGGGCATATGTTTGTTTAGCTCTTTTCGCATTATTATTATTATTATTAAGAACAGACAGAGAAACAACAGCAAAAACAATATGACTACATTATAATAATAATAATAACAAGACTGTCATAATTGTATTGAGCATACATTGGGGCTGGGCAATTCCACCTTAAATCAACATCATGATTTATTGAATCTTTCAGGTTGTTTTTTTTTTTTCCTCCTTTCTTCTCCCTTACAGTTTTCTAACAAGGTTCATAATTATTAAGCAATATTACACGTCAGTGCGGGATCATTCCATTTTTTTGTAGTTATCAACTACAAATTCACACAGTATCTGTTGTGTCTGAATAATGAGGAGGCGAGTTGACGTTTACGAGTTTTATTATTACACGAACTATATACACATGGGAGTCCCTACTACGAGTACAGGAGCCACAGCGAAGAGACAATATGTCTCCCCAGAGGTGGGGCATCACCCCTCCATAGCCTAGGACACCGCCATAATAATATAATATATATCATACGATTCTACAGTATCCATATTATCTACCGTAACAAACTTTTAAGAAATGTGACCATGACAAAGGCACAAATGCTCACCTGGCACACCAACAGTTGTGGACATGTTCCTCCAAGCATTTGGTGGTTTCATAAGAACTTACAGGTGTAAATACAGTCTGTTCCCTTTTACTAAAATATTTTTACAAGTGGCATCTGCACATACATTCAGGCCCCATTCTGCAACTTAACAACAAAAAGCATAAAATCAACCTTGAATCTTGACATTTTCATTAAAATTTGTCTTTATAACGTTCCATTTTACTTATTGTAACGTTCCTGCTTACGTATATGATAATGTGACGTTGCAAGGGTTCACACAATAAGGAGAGATGACTGTGACGAAACAGGCTTTATTTATACACGCACTCACAACACAGAATGGAGGAGAGATCATTTACACAGACCCTCATTTCGCTCATGGTGACACAGACACATGATTTGGCACATATAGGAAAACAACGCTATCACAATTGGTCTTATTACACAGTTATAATGGCATATACGAATAACGCTCAGCACACACACATACAGTATTTGAATCCTCCGCAGTGCAAGCATGCTGGGAACCTCCCACCCCCTTTTCACAGCCCCAACGTTACAATAACAATAAATACAACAAACTGTAGAAGAGCTTGAAATGATGAGGCGATTTGATATATAAACCAAAGTTTATTTATCAGCTCTCCTAACAAGTCTCATTCAGTGCAGAGGTAGCAGAAGGAAAAGAGACCGAATATCTCCGGCTCACTGACTTTATACTTGCACATAACAAAAGACATGCATAACAAAGGCTGACATCCCTCATTATCTTAATCCCCCCATTGTCTTGGTATTTCCTCTCCTCGCCCAGGGGGTGAGGGTAGCTCCTCCGGTCTCCACCGCAGTGTCTGGGAACGTCTTTGTTCTTCACTTGGCGGTTGAGAGCCTTTGTCCTTTCAGAGGTGTGAAGTTGCTTTACATATGTAATTACCAAACATTTCCACATGCTTCAACATATGTAGGTTATGGAATATATGATTAATATAGCCCACACAAACCATTATTTGGATGTCCCATTATCACAATTCTGCAAGGGCTGTCAAGAGGCCATTATCCAGTACCAATATTGCGTCCAAATTTGCTGTCATGTAGAGAGAGGAATAATCAGGCGAGGCGGTTCCGGAGCAGAGCAGACTTTATTAATCTCTCTCTAACATTCACAAGAATAAGAAGCCTAAAAAGCAGGTCACGGGCACCTCTCTTTTTATACCATACCACACGCCCTGTAACCTGTAATGCTGCATTAAACGTGAATACCTTTACCATGACAATCCCCTTTGTCACTGTTTGCATTAACACACATGCATCCCCCATGACAATTCCCTTTTGCCACCCAGCCTGCCGCCACATTATAATACAGACCGGAGGAGAATGCATATCCATTTCTCCTCTCTTATGCATCTCCTCCTGCCGTGTTATTCAGTCTGAGTAGAGAACATACTGACTGAGTCCTTCTCCACCCCACCCAGAAACTCAGACTGAGCCTTAACTCTCATGTCCTTTGGGCTTCAGCCTACGTCCATAGTGGCTGTAACGGGGTCGGCGGCTCTGAGGTGCTGCTGTGCCAGTGGGGCGTTCTTGGGGGCGCGTCCGTCTGTGGGGGGATATCTTCAGCATGCCATTGTGACTGATCTGAGGAGTCATTTACCTGGGGAGTTCTCAGTGGGGGTCGTCCACGCCGAGGAGCTCGGGCCAACACCACCTGCTCATCTGCTAAAACGAAAGCAGGCTTAAGCCTGTCTATACAGATTGTTTCTCTGCGTCCTCCCAAGTCTAACACAAAATATTTTTCCCCAGGTTCCAGCACTCTGAACGGGCCGTCGTAGGGCAGGCGCAACGGGGTCTGGTGGGCATCGTGCCTGACAAACACGAACGACGCATCTTTCAAGGTCTTTGGCACAAAAGTTGGGGGAAAACAGTGGTGGGCCTGGCCGGGTACCGTCCGTGCCTCTGCACTATGCAGTGAAAGCAGGGATGGATCAGTGTTTGGCGCGGGGTTGTCCGGCAAAAATTCTCCGGGGAGCCGCAGTAGCTGGGAAAAAAACAGCTCTGCTGGGGAGGCCGCCAAATCCTCCTTTGGAGCTGAACGCAACCCTAATAGAACCCACGGCAACTGGTCCACCCAATTTGCATCTGTAAGTGAAGACCTGAGCACTGCTTTAAGTGACCTATGGAAACGCTTGCATAACCCATTGGCCTGGGGGTTGTATGTGGTCGTGCCATGAATTGTGATGCCCAGGCTCTGGGCCATCGTGGACCATAGGTTGGAAACAAACTGCGGGCCCCGGTTGGACGTGATATCCGAAGGGGCGCCGAAACGTGCCACCCATGTCGTCAAAAAAGCACATGAAACTTCTGCTGACGCGGTGGAAGCTAGCAGGACTGCCTTGGGCCAGCTCATGGTACAGTCCACTACTGTCAGGAGGTGTGTGAACCCCTGTGATGACGGGAGGGGGCCCACGAGGTCCACGTGAACGTGGTGGAACCTCTTAGCCGGGACATGGAACGGCTCAAGGGGTGCCTTTGTGTGCCTGTGCACCTTGGCTCATTGGCATGCTATGCAGGCTGCAGCCCACTCTTTCACCTGTTTGTGGAGGCTCGGCCAGACGAACTTTGCTCCCACCATTTTGACTGATGCGCGCACTCCTGGGTGCGCCAGGGAGTGAACCAACTCAAAAATGCGGCGGCACCAAGCATGTGGGACCACCGGGCATGGGCAGTCTGTGGAGACGTCGCAGATTGGGGGGGGGGCGTCTTGCAGTACTCTGTTCTCCAGCCTGGACACTGTTGGTCCAGGCTGGAGCGCGCAAACGTCCGCATTACCGATCTGCTCAGTGGCCATGGCCGTGTAATCTATCCCTACGTAGACTGGGGTCACTAATGTGTGCGAGAGGCAGTCCGCCACCACGTTGAGTTTACTGGCCACGTGCTGAATGTTGGTTGTAAACTCCGAGATCGTGGCCAGCTGTCTCTGCTGCTGGGCCGACCATGGTTCCGAAACCTTGGCCATGGCGTACGTTAGTGGCTTGTGGTCCACAAACGCAGTGAAGGTGCACCCTTCCAGCCAGAACTGGAAGCGGTGTATGGCCAGGTGGAGAGCCAGTAACTCCCTGTTGAACACGCGGTATTTACGCTCATTGTCGTGCAAAGATCTGCTAAAAAAGGCGAGCAGCTGCCAAGAACCGGTGACGCACTGCTCCATGACGGCCCCTATGGCCACGTCCAATGTGTCGGTGGTGAGCGCTATCCGAGCTGTCGGGTCCGGGAGCGCCAGTAGTGCGGCGTTCGCTAGAGCTGTTTTAACCTCAGAAAACGCCTGCTCTCGCTCAGGAGTCCAGTCGACTCTGTCCGCTGGTTTCCGTTTCTTAAGCATGGCGTACAACGGCTGCATGAGCTGGGCTGCACAGGGGAGGAAACGGTTGTAGAAGTTAACTATCCTCAAAAACTCCTGCAGTGTCCTGACCGTCTGAGGCCGGGGAAAATCTACCACTGCGCGCATCTTGTCCGGTAAGGGTATCACGCCCTCTGGTGAGATGTGGTGGCCCAAAAAATTGATTCCCGTCACCCGAACTGGCACTTTGCCGGGTTGATTATTAACCCATGCTCCTCCAACCTCTGGAAAACTGTCCTGAGGTGGGCTACGTGTTCATCCTCGGACGCACTGGCCACCAGGATGTCATCCAGGTAGACAAACACAAATGGCAGATCATGCAACACCGCATCCATCATGTGTTGGAATGTCTGCGCCGTGCCTTTTAACCCAAAAGGCATGCGTAACAACTCAAAAAGACCAAACGGGGTTATTACTGCCATTTTAGGTATGTCCTCCACGCGCACCGGGACCCGGTGGTAACCGCGGACTAGCTCTATCTTGGAAAAAATGCCCCGGTGAGGTGAACAGAAAAATCCTGAATATGGGGGATTGGGTAGTGATCGTGCGCTGTGGCATTGTTTAATCTGCGGAAATCTCCGCATGGTTGCCACGATCCCTCGGCTTTAGGAACCGTATGTAGCGGAGATGCCCATGGGCTGTTTGAGCATCTGATGATGCCCAACCTTTCCAAGTTGGCAAACTCCTCATGTGTAATGACCAGTTTAGCTGTGTCCAGGCGCCGAGGTCGTGCGAAAATAGGCGGCCCCGTGGTGGTAATGAAGTGCTCCATCCCATGTTTAGTGACAGCCGCCGAAAACATCGGAGCCATGAGTGCTGGGAACTGGGTGAGTAGTGTATGGAACTTATCCCCTGGAGCTGTGACGTTGGCTAGTGTTGTGGACCCGGCTCCTTGAGCTGTACAGGGCAGAGAATCAAAAGACATTGCGTTAATCAGGCGTCTGTTAGCTACATTGACTAATAGTCCATGTGCACACAAAAAATCAGCGCCCAAAAGGGGAAGCTACATGCCACTATGACGAATGTCCATTGGTATGTACGGCCGTGCAAGGATAAAGTCAGCGTCCTCTCACCAAAAGTCTTAATGTCTGAGCCGTTTGCGGCCGCCAGCTCGGGGCCGCTACTTCCCGCCAGCCAGTTTGCGTAGGATGGCAGGGATGAGGCTCTTTTTGGAGCCAGAGTCCACGAGGAACCGTCTCCCAAAGCGTGAGTCTGTCACATAGAGCATCTTGTTTGTGTCACTGGCGGTTGCAGCTGCTACCAACTGCCGGCCCTGGCATTTCCCGAGTGCTTGAATTGGCACGGTGGCACGCATCGACGTACGTCTTCTCCAAAACAGTGGTGGTAGAAGCAGAGCGTGTCTCTCTGGTGCTTCTTGGCCTCCGCTGCAGCCACCGTCGTTGGCTCCTCGCCTCCGCTGGCTGTCTCGCTGGGTTCCGACGCCACTGCGTTCACAGCGAAGGCTCTGGTGATGAGGATAATCTGATCTGCCTCTTGTGCTAGCGCCCGGTAGTTGCGCGTGGCCAGCAACGGCGAATTGGCAAGGACCGCTCTGGCCGCTGTCGGGAGGTTCCGGAGGAAAAGGTGGGCAAAGAGGAAATGCCTGTCATCTGTGCCCATCAATGCCAACATCTTCTCCATTAATTTGATCGCCGACCCGTCTCCCAACTCAGAGCGCGTCAGGAGCCTTTCTGCTCTCTCGCAGTCCGAGAGCGTGTAGCGCTGGGTCAGCGCGGTTTTGAGAGTGTCGTATTTGTCGTGGGCTGGAGGCTGTTGGAGCAGGCTTGCCACCTGCTGTGTTGTGCGTGCGTCCAGTGCTGCAACCACGTAGTAATATTTGGTGTCATCTGCCGTTACTCCCCGGAATGCGAACTGGGCCTCGGTGTGGAGGAACCAAGACTTCGGGTCATGTATCCAAAAGTCTGGGAGTTTGACGGAAACGGCGCACGCAGTGCTGGCACCTCCAGTCTGGGTCGTCTCCGGGGTGTTTGCCTCGAGTTCCATTGTGCGTCAAGGGTCACCAGTGTAGAGAGAGGAATAATCAGGTGAGGCGGTTCTGGAGCAGAGCAGACTTTATTAATCTCTCTCTAACATTCACAAGAATAAGAAACCTAAAAAGCAGGTCGCGGGCACCTCTCTTTTTATACCATACCACACGCCCTGCGACCTGTGATGCTGCATTAACACACATACATCCCCCATGACAATTCCCTTTTGCCACCCAGCCTGCCGGCGCATTATAATGCAGACCGGAGGAGAATGCATATCCGTTTCTCCTCCCTTATGCATCTCCTCCTGCCGTGTTATTCAGTCTGAGTAGAGAACACACTGCCTGGGTCCTCCACACCCAAAATGTTAGACATGAGCACTCAGCACTCTAGTCTATTCTTTCTCTGTGGTTCCGAGGAAGGGCGCAAAATGATGCTGCTGTAATTAATTAATTAAAGAGAATTTGACCAAAACATGTCACAGACATTTCATTAAGACCCATGCGAGCTGTCCACGTGTGAGAAAAGTGCAGTCACTTTAAAGGATTTTTTTGAACTACTAAAAGTGTCTGTGCACTCTGGCCATGCGGTGGCGGTAATGCTGCTGATATGACGGATTAAAAATGTGCACGAAGATGAGACGATGACGTCTGATTGGTGGAGAAGTTTGGCGGACTTTATTCTCCACGTTGTGGCTTTTTTGTGTGAAGGCTGTCGTTTGTGCGGCGTCGGGAGTCTCCATCAGCAGGTGAGCGGGTTCCTTCACGGTTCACTGCAGCAAGAAGCGAAACGTAACGGAACACACAGAAACGGATGATGGGAATAGTTTAGGAAAGAGCTGGACGTTTTTGTCTAAGCAGCTTATTATTTGTTTGATTTCCGGCGGTGTGGCAAAGCTCGGTCTGCTTCGTTTTAACTGTCAAAATGACAAACCAACCTATTTGTGTGCGTTAATGCTGATTAGTGAAAGATAACTGCGATTGTTCGCTTTTACTTTTGTTTGTTTGTAGGCTCTTAAAGTACCCACCTACATTCTTTGCTGTTTTCTCCCTTTGAGGGTGCGTTTGCACGTCAGTCAGCCGGGACAGATTTGGGTAATGAGGAACACGCTGCTGTTGAGTAACGCTGGAGTCATAAATGCCCTCAGACAGACAGACAGACAGCGGTAAACACCTCAGGATTACAACTGCAATCCTAGTTGCCAAATAACCAGGGTTATTACAGTTTTTACAGACTATTGCATAATGATCAATGCAGTGGTTTAAAGATTAACAGCTGAGGCCACGTTAGCACAGGAGGGACTGTGCTGCATGGACACTGTTTGCCTGAGGCTTTGTGTTGAAATAATGGCGTGATCTGCCTGCAGCACTCTATACATCCAGCACCACCAGACACTGGTGGCATGAACTTGCAACGCAACAGCTTCTGCTCTGTTTTTGCTTTCAGGTTTGCAGCTTGTGTGATAACAGCACGTCAGCAACCATGTCTTTGACAAATGGCCACAGTGTGAGTAGAGAAGAATGGGACTTGCACAACAAGATGATGGTGGAGCCGCTGGCAGTTAGTGACTCGGAGGTTTGTGTTTGGTACATTTTGATAACACAAGTGCATTTACTAGAGGGAAACAGCATTGTCTACTGGACTGTTTTTGGTGCGGATATTAACTTTTTATTATCTGTCTATAACTAGACTAACGGGCCAATTTTTTTTACTACACTGTAATATTTGTTTGGGCCGTGTTTTCATGCATTTACCTTTGCCATCACTTATTTCTGTCTAGAGTGACAATACTGCAGCCATCATTCATCTGTCAGTCCTTTCACGTTCCATGAGAATCGCTACTCCTCCTTGGCAGTTGCCCCCATGCTAATTAAACTCCTGCACCCCAATCCTCTGGTGGGTGTGCATCTAGGTTGTGGTCAGGGTCAAAGATGAGATATGCAGGTCTCACGTCACAAAACTCACTACTCCTCTTAGGCAATTGTCTTGATGCTAATTAAGCTCATAGACCAGGGGTCGGGAACCTATGGCTCGCGAGCCAGATGTGGCTCTTTTGATGGCTGCATCTGGCTCGCAGACAAATCTTTAAACTTTAAAGATTTTGTTTTTACAAGAGCGCCGAGTGTCTGCTGCTCTGTATGTAGTTTTAGAATCATCTTCCGTGTTGCGGCCATTACGAGCTCAGATCACACGAGACGTTTTTTTTTTTTTTTTTTTTGTTACTTATTTGTACCCGTAGGTAGACTTGGTTTGCAGTCTGGTGATAAGCCACCGCTGCTGGTCGCTGCGTGCGCGAGCGCCCTAAACCTACATGTTTTTGGTATGCGGGAGGAAACCGGAGAAATCCCGGAGTAAACCCGCGCAACACGGGGAGAACATGCAAACTCCACACAGCTCACTGTTGGTCGGGGGCTGGGATCGAACCCACGATCTCATGATCCCCGCGGTCCCCCGGCCGAGGGTAAAACTGTGCTGCCACAGTGCTAAACCACTGCGCCACCGTGCAGCCCGTTTCGCTGAATTTAAGCATTTATTTATTTATTTTCTACTCGTTTCAGTTCTGCATTTAATATGAACCCTGAGTTTGAAATAAACGTTTGAATTTGAATATCCCAAAAGCCGCTGCACATGAGATGAGATGAGATGAGATTCAACTTTATTGTCATTACACATGTATGAATACAAGGTAACGAAACGTGACTTGGCATTTGGGCACGCTCTGCAGAGCGCATCCAAGGCCGGGGCAGCCGCTAGGTATCCGGGTATTCCAGAGCACCAGAAGTCGCATTAATGGTAAGAAATACTCATCATTGATTAGCAACAGCATAACAATGTTATTAAAAAGAATTCAGAGACTTATTGTACTTTAAAAGTGTTGAAATTACATAAAATGCACACATTTACTTGTATTTTTAGTTTTAAACATATTGTATGGCTCTCACGGAATTACATTTAAAAATATGTGGTGTTCATGGCTCTCTCAGCCAAAAAGGTTCCCGACCCCTGTCATAGACAGTGATCCTCAGTTTAGTTGGCATTCAGGTTATTTGACATTATTATGTGTTATTTCAGATTTCAGCAGGCCAAGGCTTTATATCAGGCCACAATCAGCTACTCGGTCATTAACAGTCTGGTTTGCCAAAATGCTGTATTGATGATTAAGATGATTCCTGCAGGTTTTAATGCTTTGGACTAGGGGTGGGGGGGAATCGATACAGTGCAATATTGCAATACATTGTAGTAGCAATTATGTATTGATTTAGAGACACCTATGCTCTATTAAAAGATTCTCTATTAAAAATTATTAATAAATGTTGCAAAAGCAAACTTAACTATTTGGATACCAGAGTAACAAGAAACAGTCGACTTTTCAGTCCACTAGATGGTGCAAATTGCTCACTGTCTGGTTAGGTCAGCATAGCAAAGGAGAGACTCCTGAGAACAAGCTGGGAGTAACAAGACAGAGATGGGGGTGGGAAATCGCAATATGTTACAAAACTCAGCAGCTCACAAGATTGGGATATTATCGCATTATGCCCTAGGTATCGTGACAATATTGTATCATGCGGTCTCCAGTGATTCCCACCCCTACTTTGGACAGTTCTTAAGAAGGACTGGGAATCGACAGTAATTTCAAGAATCAATTGGATTTGGTTCGATATCGGTTCACTCAGGAGAACTTGCCATTATAGTAACAGTTTTACTTGCATAGGCATGACTGTACAGTGTGACGTGAAAATTGGTCTATGCAAGAAATGAAGGAACTGAAGTAACACTGGTGCGATGCTTCACGTTGTGCCAACATTTGCACGTTAGCACAATGCAGCGTAGCTCTAGCATGTTTATAAGACTTCAGAAACCATCATTCTCAACAACATTGTACAGGCATACATTCCTAGATAAGTTGGGACAGCCTTGGCTGCCCTCTGGGTACGCTGAGAGGTGGACGCTGGCCTTGCCGCAGACACCCCATTCAGTGCAGCCCACCTCTAGTCGAGCACTTCACTGGCACCATACTGGTCTCCAAGACCTGTGATATTTCACCTCCACTCTGCGGGTCCCACGTGCGACCCTAGCTCTGTCGAGTTCCTTGCTGTCCTCACAGCTCTTCAGTCCGAGGCACCATCCGCCCCTGGACCCGGCATTGCCATTAGCTATGCATAGGGCTGTGCAATATGACACAAATTTCATATCACAATATGTCATCTTATATCATGATAACGATGTATATCACAATATACATTTTCTGTAAATTCTAAAGTTTAGATAATCACATAAAAAGGGCCATCTCTTTTTTTTTTAAACATTTTTTACATGTACCTTTTTCCCTCATAATTTTGCAGAGTTGTTATAAAAGTTTTTTAATGTGCATTTGAGACTTGGTTCCCATAAATTTCAGGTGTTTCTTCTAAATCATATATAAATAAAAAGTAAACATCAATAGATTCAGATTGGTCATGATCTGAAAATCAAAGACACAAAAGGTAATGTAATAAAATACATGTGATGACTAACTTTATTCATTATCGTTACTTGACTAATCTAAAATTATTAAAATCAAACAAATAACATTAAGAGCCAACTTGCTCCTCCGACCTGTTTTAATTTATGTATTATTTATTTTGCGTGTACGTGTATGCCACCATCATGCAGTTTTGCACCTTTAATACAATTTTTTCAGACAAAACTAAGAAACAGCTGTAATTTAAACCAAAGAAACGATGGTCTGCTACAGTTTCCAGTTAGCACAGCTTAGCATCCTCATTTAGCATTTTATATTTAGACGTGGTGTTAAAGTTACTTACCTTCTATTAAAACGAGGTTTGCGGACTATCCTCTGACACAGCACAATGGAAAACAGTCCCACATCCCTGGCAAACAAAAGTAGCAGCTTTCTGAACTGGTAGTTTGGAGTTAGGCTTAGCAACAACCACTGGACTGAAGCCTAGCCACTCACTACACACCTGTTCCATTGCGCGCAGTCGCGCACTGCGGGGGAGAGACGGGGCACTGACAAGTAGTGGTGAGGAGCTTTACTGAATAAACGGGAGTATGTGCATTTTAAATCACGATATAAATGATAAGAGTATTCTATGAAATGATAGAAGTTTTTATATCGTCATCCGATATATACAGTATGTCATATCGCACAGCCCTAGGTGTGCATTGTCACACTCAGTTGCAGCTGAATTCCCGCTCGATTGTCGAACCATGCAAGACCTCAGCCAGCCCAGAGACCTCTGGCAAGTTTCACTGTCATAAATGCCCTGAGACAGACAAAGAGAGACAGCATGACATTTTCTCCCAGAATTTCATGATACTTGATTGAATCCATGTTGCCCTCCACATGCTCCAGGTTTCTAGCGCCAGAGGATCCAAAAGCAGCCCCAGAGCATCAGTGAGCCACTGCCATGCTTCACTTTAGACATAGTGTTCTTTTCAGTGTTTGCTTCATTCTTCCTCCTCCAGACATACCATGGATCCATAGGCCCTGAAAGTTCCAGTTTTGTTTCATTGCTCCACGGAAGAGAATCCCCAAACCTCTTTGCCTTATTTATATAGTTTTGAGCAAATTGGAGCCAACTCTTCAGGCCTATGGATAAGGTGTAAGTCTGGAGGATGAAGACTGATGCATATGCTGAAAAAAAACACCATATCTAAGTGAAGCATGGCAGTGGCTCAGTGATGCTCTGGGGCTGCTTTGCTTCCTCTGGCACTGGGAACCTGCAGCATGTGGTGGATAAGATGGATTCAATCAAGTATCAGGAAATTCTGGGAGAAAATGTCATGCTGTCTGTGAGGAAGCTGAAGCTTGGCCATCATTGGACCTTCAACAGGACAATGATCCCAAGCATATCTCAGTCTACCAAGGTTTGGTTTCAGAAGAAGTCCTGGAAGATTCTAGAGTGGCCCTTACAGTCGCCTGACTTGAACCCCATTGAAAATCTCTGGTGGGATTTGAAAAAGGCGGTTGCAGCACACAAACCCAAGAATATTAGTGAACTTGAGGCCTTTGCCTGAACGCTGCCAGAAGCTGGTGTCTGACTATGCATCACATTTGCAGCAGGTCATAACAGCAAAAGGGTGCTCTACTAAGTACTAAAGATGCTTGTCGTGAAGGGGTTGAATAATTTTGAGACTGCGGTTGTCATTGAAAGTGGCATTTTATGTTGAATTTGGAAAAAAAACCCACTTGTAATATTAGTTGTGTTCAGCTATTTCAATTGTTCTTGTATGATTTGTATATTGCAAACAGCTGCGAGTTTGTACATTTTGTCAATACACTTAATTTGCAGTGGGAGTTGAATATTTTTTTTTGATTGCAACTGTATGACCAGCAAGATAAACAAATTCTGAAATGGCCAACATTTTTTAAGACTGGACACTGCTCCTTACATATTATTAACGTAAAAAATCATAAATTATTTCTGAGCACCCAGTAATAATAGAGCAATGAAATAGTCATTATGGTTATGACAGCGTGTAAATATTCAGCTATAGTAATGGATAGTAATGAAGCAGCCTGGTTTTTAATGACATGAAAATGTTGCAAGGTTGTATTTTTAAAAATAAAATAACCATCAATGGTTCTGATGGGTCCATCCCAAACATTTGCATCCATGAACAGCTGACTCAAGCATATATGAATAACAATATTGCTTAAATGCCACCCTGGTTTTTTCCTAGCAGAATATGTACATGCAGATCATACAGGATTTGTGTTTTTGCTTCAGGTGTTCTCCATTATCAAAAAAGAGAAGCACAGGCAGAAATATGGTCTGGAGCTGATAGCATCTGAGAACTTTGCCAGCAGAGCAGTTCTTGAGGCTTTGGGTTCTTGCATGAACAACAAGTACTCTGAAGGTTATCCAGGACAAAGGTAGACTCATTGTAGTTTTTTTGAATTACTGAAATCACAGTCACAAAAGTCCATAAACAAATGAGTATATCTGTAATAATCAGCCTAACTGATGTGTTCAGGTACTATGGTGGAACAGAGCATGTGGATGAGCTGGAGAGACTCTGTCAGAAGAGGGCACTGGAGACTTACGGTCTGGACTCTGAGAAATGGGGTGTTAATGTGCAGCCATACTCCGGTATAGATATCAATACACATAAAATGGCATCAGGTTGACCCTTTACTTGCCCCTATCGCTGATTTATCCGATTGTCTTCATTTTTATTCTCTGTCAGGTTCACCAGCAAATTTTGCCGTCTACACGGCAGTCGTGGAGCCCCACGGGAGGATCATGGGACTGGACCTTCCTGATGGGGGTCATCTGACGCACGGATTCATGACGGAGAAGAAGAAAATCTCAGCAACATCCATCTTCTTTGAATCCATGCCGTACAAGGTACAAAGCAGGCTGTATGGCGTTTATAAGTATAAGTGTGTAAAATCTGTATTTCTCAAAGACCTGGGGAGAAGCTCAAAGATGAGAGTTGGAATGTTTTTAGTTGAATGTCATGCAAATTTGTTATTAAATTATTATTGTTTTTTAAAATGTTATTATCAGTTGATTGTGTTCACATTAATGCATAGTGAATCCAAAAGCAGTGGAGAGAAATTAGCAGATTGAGTTGAAATTAACAAATGCGAATGAATTAATTGAATTCCAAAGAAAAACAGTCCACAGAAGACAGTTCTAAACTGCATTAGGCATGCAGACAGAAAGTAAAAATAAATAAATAAATGGAAAATTATGTCCATTAAGACCTGTAGGTCATTGCTGGATGAAGCCAACAGGACAACGTCATCTGCACACAACAGAAATGAGATCCTGTGGTCACCAAGCATGACACCCTCCGTTCCCTGGCTGCGCCTAGAAATCCTGTCCATAAAAATTATGAACATGATCGGTGACAAAGGGCAGCCCTGGCAGAGTCCAACTCTCACTGGGAGTGAGTCTGACCGAGGGTTGGCAATACGAACCAAACTCTCACAATGGTCACGTAGAGATCTGATAGCTCGTAGCAACAAGCCCGATACCTCATACTCCCGAAGCACCCCCCACAAAAAACCACGAGGGATGCGGTCGAATGCCTTCTCCAAGTCCACAAAACACATGTAAACTGGTTGGGCAAACTCCCATGAACCCTCCAGGATTCTAGAAAGGGTAAAGATTTGGGCCGATGTGCCATGGCCAGGACGAAAACCACATTGCTCCTCCTGAATCCGAGGTTCGACCAACGGCTGGACTCTCCTCTCCAGTATGTTGGCATAGACCTTCCCAGGGAGGCTGAGGAGTGTGATCCCTCTAAAGTTGGAGCACACCCTCCGGCCCCCTTTCTTGAAGAGAGGAACCACTACCCCGGTTTGCCATGCCAAAGGCACTGCCCCCAACTTCCATGCAGTGTTGCAGAGGCGTGTCAGCCATGGCAGCCCTACAACATCCAGAGCCTTGAGGGACTCAAGGCGAATCTCATCCACCCCTGGGGCCCGGCCACCAAGGAGCTTTTTAACCACCCTGGCAACCTCAGCCCCTGTGATGGGCGAGTCGTCCCTCTTGTCTACAAGCCCTGCATCCTCTGTGGAAGGCGTGTCAGTGGGATTGAGGAGATCCTTGAAGTATTCCTTCCACCGCCCGACGATATCCCCAGTCGAAGTCAACAGCGCCCCATCCACACCATACACAGTGTGGACAGGGAGCTGTTTCCCCCTCCTGAACCGCCGGACAGTTTGCCAGAATCTCTTCGAGGTTGACTGAAAGTTTTGTTCCATGGACTCACCGAACTCCTCCCACACCCGAGTTTTTGTTTCAGCAACCACCCGAGCTGCACTCCGCTTGGCCTACCGGTACACCTCAGCTGTTTTGGGAGTCCCACAAGCCAACCAAGCTTGATAGGACTCCTTCTTCAGCTTAATGGCCCCCCTCACCACTGGTGTCCACCACTTGGTTCGGGGGTTGCCACCATGAGATGCATCAATGACCTTGCGGCCACAGCTCTGGCAGCCACTTCAACAATGGAGGTGGAGAACATGGCCCATTCAGACTCCATATCTCCAGACTCCCTCGGAATGTGGTCGAAGTTCTTCCGGAGGTGAGCATTGAAGACCTCCCGGACAGAGGCCTCAGTCAGACGTTCCCAGCACACCCTCACTATACGTTTGGGTCTACCAGGTCTGAATGGCGTCCTCCCCTGCCATTGGATCCAACTCACCACCAGGTGGTGATCAGTTGACAGCTCTGCACCTCTCCTCACCCAAGTGTCCAAGACGTACGGCTGCTTCACACTCAGTGGTTTGCCAAAGGAGCCAATTGAGGTGGTTTGGGCATCTGATCAGGATGCCTCTTGGATGCCTCCCACTTGAGGTGTTTTGGGCACGTCCCGCTGGGAGGAGACCCCAGGGCAGACCCAGGACTCGCTGGAGAGACTGTGTCTCCCAGTTGGTCTGGGAACGCCTTGGTGTCCCCTCTGAAGAGCTGGAGCAGGTCCTGAGGAGTAGGAAGTCTGAGCTTCTCTGCTTGAACTGCTGCCTCCGCGACCCAGACCTCCGGAAAGAGGTAGAAGATGTATGGATGGAAAATTATGTCAGTTCAGAAAACTGCAGTTGAAAAAAGTCGGTGTAGAATACTAACCTGTGACTGTATTAGGGCTGATAGTTTGATAGTTTATGGAGCTCACTTTTAGTTTCAGCAGTGGTTGCTGTATAAGACTACACATTTCTAGATGTTTCATCTTGTAGACAATATTAAAATTTTAGCCGTGTAAGTTATTATTACTGTAAACTAAGTTTTTACTGAGCATTATGTATTGGTGTTTTCTTATTTCATATAAATTCACTCGATAGTGCACTCAACTCACCAATGGGGAGATGAAGTCTGGGGCCAAAAACACCGCATCTGTCCACTTATTCAACTGCACTGCTTTGATGACATTAGCCCAGTTGTTGCTAGTTATTGCAACCAGGCCCATTGGGTTGAGCTTCCAGCTTATCAGGAGTTGGACAGTGCCTGCAGCGCTCCATGTTCCCTGGTGTTGACTTGGCTGGTCAGGAGACCGGAGGCTTACGTATGAGGGGTTATCTCGGGCAGGATGCCCACAGTGACAGTGCCGTGGCCTCCCCCACCCATTTCCTGTTGGAGCGCCAACAGGTCAAGGTAGATGGAAGAACAGACGCTTTGGGAAACTCGTATTTTACTAATGCCCTGTGGTT
Organism: Pholidichthys leucotaenia; assembly: GCA_020510985.1. NCBI lineage: Eukaryota > Metazoa > Chordata > Actinopteri > Cichliformes > Pholidichthyidae > Pholidichthys > Pholidichthys leucotaenia. The sequence goes on along the minus strand of CM035838.1, from coordinate 394,141,375 downwards.
GCAAAGTAAACCACATTCAAACTCTCCACAGCCTCAGATGCTTTGGCCAAATCAAATCTGTATTCCTTCTCAGAAAGTACTACAGCATACTGTTATTTATGGTGTGACCCAGAGGTGTCACTAAAACCCAAGTGTCCAAAGGTTTCACACAGTACTTTTAATGAAAGAGTAGTGATTTAATAATTGTCCCATTTATTTGGATTTTTACATTATTTTAAATTAATTCTAGTAGATGAATACTTTTGCAGTAAAAGGAAATGGTGTCTTGTGTTTGTAGGTGAATCCTGAAACAGGGTACATTGACTATGACAGGCTGCAAGAAAATGCACGGCTGTTCCACCCCAAACTCATCATTGCAGGTACTTTATTGCTTATGTGCTTTGGCTTGTTTGGTTTCACATATGAAGGCACGAGTAGAAGTTTTATGTCCAAAGTGCTTGTGGGGCCAAAAAAAATTTAGTTGATTCTCCTTGATTTCCAGGAACAAGCTGCTACTCTCGCAACCTTGACTATGCTCGCTTGAAGCAGATCGCCCATGAGAATGGTGCATATTTAATGGGGGACATGGCTCACATCAGTGGTCTGGTGGCTGCTGATGTGGTGCCCTCACCCTTTGAACACTGTGACATTGTTACCACGACAACGCACAAGACACTGCGTGGCTGCCGTGCTGGACTGATCTTTTACAGGAAAGGTAGTAAATCTCTCTTTTTGGGGGGGGGGGGGGGTTCTCTCCAATTTGAAAACGTGTCATGATTTTCATTTGATCTTGTTTCTCCTTTCTTCTCTCCTACTCCAGGCGTGCGGAGCGTGGATGCCAAAGGGAAGGAGACTCTGTACAATTTGGAGTCTTTGATCAACCAGGCTGTGTTTCCTGGGCTGCAGGGAGGACCTCACAACCATGCCATTGCAGGTACCACTCCTGTTATCACTATTCTCTCGTTGACTTTGGTCTCAGAGTTTGCTCCATCTCCCTGTGGCCTTGTTTTTTTTCTCTGCCAGGTGTTGCTGTAGCTCTAAAACAGGCCATGACTCCTGAGTTCAAAGTATACCAGGTGCAGGTTCTTGCAAACTGCAAAGCTCTATCCAGTGCTCTTATGGACCACGGCTACAAGATTGTTACTGGTAAGAGTTGCACAGTTGTAGGTTAAACATTAGTATCTTTTGTTTCTTAATGCATTAATGAGAACTCTAAATTGACTCAGTAATATGTGGCATTATAGGAGGATGTTGCTTCCAATTTTGTAAGTTGGAGCCAAATTCAACATTTCCTTCCATCTGTAATTCTATTTTAAGGCCACTCAAAACAAGTGCTGCATAGAAGTCTGTGGTAAATTATACAACAGTTCCAACTAGGGCTGTATGGTATGACCAAAATTTCATATCACGATACAGGTACTCTTATTTGGTGATAACAATATATATATCAGGATATGCATTTTATCTAAATTCTATAGTTTACATATAATAACCAATAAAAAAGACCATCTCTTTTTCTACATTTTTAAATTACATATTGAAAAAATTAATTGTACAAATTCATCTGTCATTAATTTTATGCACCTTTTTTCCCCTTTTAATTTTGCAGTGTTATACAGTTGTTTTTTTAATGTGCATTTGAGATGACTTCAACTTTATTCATTATCGTTACTTAACTAAAAAATATTAGAAATTAAGTGTTACATTAAGAACCAGTTTGTTCCTCGACACGTTTTAATTAATTTATTATTTATTTAGTGTATGTGGCTGCTGTCACGCACTTTTGCAGCTTTAGTAATATTTTTCAGACTTTTAAGAAACTGCAGTGATTTAAACCAAAGAAACAATGGTCTTATACACTATTGTGGAGAATGTGCGGAAGGATGAGACTGACTTTATTCCTCAGGTTCAGCTTTATTCATAAACACATACTCCAACAATTTCAAAGCAGAAAAAGAGGATGAATCATCTCACATTTGTCTTTTATACCCCGGACCTCAAAACTGCAGTCACATGGTGTTTAATCAAACATACAGTCACATGGTACTTAATCCCAGTCACAATGTAGCTCCTCTGATCTTCACACCATCGTCCTTTAGTCTCCAGTGGTCCGGAAATCTCTCCAGGTCATCTCCTTGAAACAAAGGCCAAATCTCACACTCTCCCGTTACCTCTCGGAGGCTCAGTCCCTTTGTTCCCTGAGACGTGCAGCACACAATAAACACACAGCAATATATTTGTGGAGCATATGTAACCAACATATGTGCCCACATGACCCCCCCCCCCAAACGTCTAAGATGAAACAATCATAACTAGAGATGCATGACATAATAACATTACTACATATCAATCCACCCGTTGCCTAGGCCTAAGTCTTCTGCCGTATTTGCTGTAAGCCGGCTTTACTGCCTCCGCAGTGTCCTCCTGCTGTGGGACTGTTGCCTGTGGATTAGAACTGTTAGTCAATCTCTGTGGGTGTTCTGGAGAATGCCTTCTAGGGGGTCTGCCGCGACGGGGGGCCCTCGCCAACTGCACAGCTTCATCCGCCAAAACAAAAGCGGGTTTGAGCCTGTTTATACCAATTACCTCCTTTCTGTCTCCCAAATCTAGCAAAAAATGCTTCTCTCCTGTTTCCAGCACCCTAAACGGTCCATCGTACGGCGGCCGCAAGTTTGGGCGATGGGCATCGTGTCTGACAAAAACAAACTCTGCATTTTTTAAAGCTTTCGGCACAAAAACGCGTGGGAAGCTGTGATGAACCGGGCCAGGAAGCGTGTTTGATCTGGTGTCGCTCTGCAACCGCTGAGCGGGGGGGCAATTTGGCGCAGGATTATCCGGGAGAAATTCCCCGGGCAGCCGGAGAGGCTGTGCAAAAACTAACTCAGCTGGGGAGGCTTGCAAATCCTCCTTAGGTGCAGAACGCAACCCCAATAAAACCCATGGTAGCCTGTCTACCCAATTTGTATCCGTAAGCGACGCTCGCATAAACCGTTAGCCTGGGGGTTGTACGCAGTAGTGCAGTGGATCGTTACCCCCAGGCTGCAGGCCATCGCTGACCAGAGCTCGGACACAAATTGAGGACCTCTGTCGGACATTATGTCCGACGGAACTCCAAAGTGCGCTACCCAAGCTGTTAAAAACGCGCGCGCCACCTCCTTGGCTGTGGTTGATGCCAGTGGGACCACTGGCCCCGTTGGCCCCACTGGTTGATGCCAGTGGGGCCAACGCGTGGTGCGGTCCACCATTGTCAAAAGGTGTGTGCACCCCTGTGACGACGGAAGGGGGCCTACCAGGTCGACATGCACATGATCAAAGCACTTAGCCGGGATGTGAAAAGGCTCCTGACATAATGCACGGCTCAGGAGACACACACGCAGGCTCAGGGTAGATTTAACAGCTTTATTAACAACAGGGATGTGTGTGGCTGCGTGTCTGTGGAATAAGAATGTATTGGTGGTGGCGTCTGCATCAGGCACGGGGGTAGGAGGCCGTACAGCCGGACAACCCTATGGGAGGAAGCAGAGGGAGAAGGGTAACGGGCACCACACCAATACAGAGGATAATGATGGTTTAGCTGGCTTACTTGATTACGACAGGTGGCTGGCGTTGACAAGGGCGAGGCCCGGGAGACAGTGACCTGCAGTACCTGTGGCAGCAGTGTAGAGACAGTGGCGAGATGAGGAAGTCCGCCGCCGGGGAGGTCCACCTGTGCACAGGGGAAGGCTAGAGGAGAGAGGTAAGGGGAGCTTACCCAGATAATCTTTGCTAGTAGGTTTGAGATCCGTAGTAGCAAAAGGTGCTGAAGTTGAGAGACGGCTTCAGGCCGAAGCCCAGGGCAGAGTGGATTAAATACCTTGCCGCTGACGAGGAGCAGGTGTGCGCGCGGCTGGCGCCGCTGATGAGCGGCGAGTCTTGACAGTACTCCCCCCTCTAGCAGCGCCTCCTGGCGATGGTTTTTCCAGGTGCGCTCGATGAAACTCAGAGATGAGGAACCGGTCCAACACCAGCGAGGAAGGCACCCATTGTCTCCACTCGGGTCCATAGCCCTCCCAATCCACCAAGTACTGCAACCCGCGACCCCGGCGCCGGGCGTCCAAGATCTCAGTGACGGTCCAGGCCGGATGGCCACCAATCATCCGGGGAGTGGGGTGCGCCGCAGGTGGAGGGCAGAGGAGGTCAGAGACCACCGGTTTAATTTTGGAGACGTGGAAGGTGGGATGGATGCGGAGGGAGGAGGGAATAGCCACACGCACAGCCACCGGGTTGATAATTCTGGTTATGGGAAAATGGCCGATGAATCGTTGGGCCAGCTTTCTCCTCTCACCCTTAAGGTTGACGTCCTGTGCGGATACCCAATCTTGCTGTCCCACCTGGTAGGAAGGGGCAGGTCTCCTGTGCCGGTCCGCCGTGGACTTATTGCGCTCCGCCGTGCGTAAAAGCGTATTGCGCGCCGTGGTCCAAAGGGAGCGACACCGCCTAAGGTGCGCCTGGACAGAGGGAACAGCCAACTCGCCCTCCTGCGCGGGGAAAAGAGGTGGATCATAGCCCAGGGATGCTTTAAAGGGAGACATCCCGATGGCAGAGGAGCGAGAGGTGTTGTGGGCGTACTCGACCCAGGCGAGGTGAGAGCTCCAGGACGTGGGCTTGGATGTAGTAACGCAGCGGAGGGCAGCCTCCAGCTCCTGGTTAGTCCGCTCACACTGCCCGTTAGACTGGGGTGATGGCCGGAGGTGAGGCTTACTTTAGCTCCCAGGGCGTTGCAAAAGGACCTCCAGACGTCCGAAGAGAACTGGGGGCCACGGTCGGAGACCACGTCGACCGGGATTCCATGCAGTCTGACCACGTGTTGGATAAGGAGGTCCGCCGTCTCCAAGGCTGAGGGGAGTCCACGTAGGGGCACAAAGTGGGCGGCCTTGGAAAAACGATCGACGATGGTCAGAACTGTGTCAAAGTTGTTGGAGACAGGGAGCCCGATGACGAAGTCTAGGGCGATGTGCGACCAGGGCCTGCCAGGGACGGGCAGAGGCTGGAGCAGACCCGCGGGGGGAGCGTTACCTGACTTACTGGTGGCGCAGACGGGGCAGGCCCGGGCGTAACGGGCGGCATCCTTCCGCAGACCTGGCCACCAAAAGGATCGCTGGAGGAGGTCGATCATCCGTAAAGCTCCAGGATGGCAGGTGAGCTTAGAGGTGTGGAGCCAGTGTATAACGTCCCCCCGGACGGCAGATGGCACGAAGAGCCTTCCCTCCGGTCCGCCGCCAGGATCCGGTTCCGACTCCTGCGCCCTCCGGATCTTGTCTTCTGTGTCCCAAGAAACAGCCCCCACGACGCACGACCTGGGCAGGATGGTGTGAACAGCGTCTTCTGTGGCCTCCGAGGCAAATTGCCTGGAGAGGGCGTCGGGCAGGCCGTTCTTGGAGCCAGGCCTGTAAGTGATGCTGAATTTAAACCTTGCAAAGAACAGGGACCAGCGCGCCTGGCGGGCGTTCAGACGCTTGGCAGATCTTAGATACTCCAAGTTCTTGTGGTCTGTTGGCACCACAAAAGGCAAGGCTGCCCCCTCCAGCCAATGACGCCACTCTTGAAGCGCAAGCTTGATGGCAAGAAGCTCTCTGTCCCCCACGTCATAATTACGCTCCGCCGGGGTCAGGCGCCGAGAGAAGAAGGCGCAGGGTCACTTGACTCCGTTGGCTGGAGACCGCTGGGACAGCACCGCCCCCACCCCTGTGTCCGAAGCGTCCACCTCCACTATACACTGCAGCGCGGGATCGACCTGGCTGAGGACCCGGGAGGAGGAGAACTCCGTCTTCAGCGCCTGGAAGGCCGTTGCGGCCTCTTCAGTCCACCGGAACGGGGTCTTAGGGGAGGTGAGGTGGGTCAGGGGCCCGACGATGGCTCCAAAGTTTGGGACAAAGCGGCGGTAGAAATTGGCGAACCCGATCAATTGCTGAACCTGTTTCCTAGAGGTAGGTGTGGGCCAATCCACCACCGCTTTAATCTTCGCTGGGTCCGGAAGCACCTGGTCATGGGAGATGACGAACCCCAGGAAGGAAGTTGTTTTGGCGTAGAATTCACACTTCTCCGCCTTGACATATAGACGGTTCTCCAGCAGTCTCTGCAGGACCCGCCTCACGTGGACCCGGTGTTCATCCCTGGACCTGGAGAAGATGAGGATGTCGTCCAGGTAGACGAATACAAACAGGCCGATGAAATCCTGGAGGACGTCATTGATGAGGCGCTGGAAGACGGCTGGAGCGTTGGTCAACCCAAACGGCATCACAAGGTATTCAAAATGACCGTTAGGGGTGCGGAAGGCTGTCTTCCACTCATCTCCCTCCCGGATCCGGACGAGGTGGTAAGCTCTGTGGAGATCCAGCTTAGTAAACCAGGTCGCCCCCTGGAGGGAGTGGAAGGCGGTATCCATGAGAGGCAGGGTGTACCGGTCCTTCTCCGTGATGTCATTGAGCGCTCGATAATCGATGCAAGGACGAAGGGAACTGTCCTTCTTTCCCACGAAGAAGAACCCTGCGCCTACTGGAGAGGAAGATGGTCGGATGATCCCAGCACTGAGCGACTCCTTCAAGTAGCTGTTCATGGCCTCCTTCTCTGGCGCTGACAGGCTATAGAGGCGTCCTGAGGGTAGAGGCGCCCCCTGGCGAATGTTAATGGCACAGTCGTAGGGCCGGTGAGGAGGCAGAGACATCGCCTTGGACTTGCTGAAAACAGCACCCAGGTCGTGGAACTCTGAGGGCACAAGGGTGAGATCCGGGGGCGCGGTGTCCTGGGCTGTGGGAGGCGAGGACGGGGCGCAGGCAGCGGATTGGAGACAGGTGCCCATACAGAAGGTGCTCCATGCTGACACTTTCCCAGTCTTCCAGTCCAAGGCGGGGTTGTGGAGGCGGAGCCAGGGATATCCGAGGATGACAGGAGTTACCGAGGTGGGCAGGACGTAGAAAGAGATATCCTCCCGGTGGTTTCCAGAGATGATCACCGGAATGGGAGATGTTCGGTGGGTTACTTTTCCCAGGGAGACTCGGGAGAGATTAACCAGGGCAAGAGGAGAGTCGAGGGGGTGACAACAGATGCCCAGTCGGGTTGCCAGGCTCTGTGAAATAAAGCTACCCTCCGCGCCTGAATCCACCAGTGCATGTGTGAGGTGCCCAGTGAGGTTGTGACAGAAGCGGATGGGCAGCGTCAAATGTGTGAGGGGATTTAACCGATTAGCGTCCGCGAGGCCCCCTACAGTGACTCGCGGACCTCCTCGTTTGGCTTCTCCGGACAATGCTCCACCGTGTGCTGGCTACCCCCGCAATACATGCAGAGGCCCAGGTCACGGCGGCGCTGTTTCTCCGCCAGGGGGAGCTTTGTCCGGCCCGTCACCATCGGTTCCGACTCCTCGGAGACCTCCGGCGGCGGCAACGCCAGGCGGCGAGCTTGAGGCAGGCGTGCAGAGGCGCCCCGTGAGCGAGAAGACTGCTTCCGCTCTGAGGCGCGCTCGCGCAGCCTGTTATCCAAGCTGATGGTAAGAGAAATCAGCTCCGCCAGCGTCTCCGGGGTATCCTGGCCGGCCAGCTCATCCCTCAGACCAGAATTTAGGCTGCGGAGGAAGATGCCGCAGAGCGCACGCTCTTCCCAGCCAACCTCCTCCGCGGTAACCCGGAAGTCGATCGCGTATTCGGCCGGCGATCGGCTCCCCTGTTGGAGTCCAAGAAGGCGGTCGACCTGGACACTGTCCAAACGCGAATGATCGAACACTTCCAGAAATTATCGCACGAATTGGCCATAGGTGAGGGTGGCGTAACTGGGCTTCACCATAATGGCGTAAGCCCAGGTGAGCGCACGACCCTCCAGGAGATTACCAATGTAGCCAATTCTGCTATGGTCTGAGGGAAAGTCTCCGGGAACGCGAAGGAACACGGACTCACACTGCATGATAAAACCCCAAGCTCCACCAAGCTTACCGCTAAAGCGAGCAGGAGTGGGGATTGGTGTGAGCCGTGCTGGCGCACCCGGAGCGAGCTGGGCAGCCACCGGAGCCGCGGGAGCTGCGCCACCCGGACGAGCCGAGGGGAACGGCTGCTGGGGGTCCAGGCGGTCTAATCGGTTAGTAATAACAATTAACTGATTTAATATCACCTGTTGCTGATGGGCTGTTAAATCCACCCGAGCCTCGAGGGTGGAAAGACGGCGTGCGAGCCCGCTGTCTGCCGAGCCGCTCTGCTGAAGCCGTACTGACATAATGCACGGCTCAGGAGACACACACGCAGGCTCAGGGTAGATTTAACAGCTTTATTAACAACAGGGATGTGTGTGGCTGCGTGTCTGTGGAATAAGAATGTATTGGTGGTGGCGTCTGCGTCAGGCACGGGGGCAGGAGGCCGTACAGCCGGACAACCCTATGGGAGGAAGCAGAGGGAGAAGGGTAACGGGCACCACACCAATACAGAGGATAATGAGGGTTTTGCTGGCTTACTTGATTACGACAGGTGGCTGGCGTTGACAAGGGCGAGGCCCGGGAGACAGCGACCTGCAGTACCTGTGGCAGCAGCGTAGAGACAGCGGCGAGATGAGGAAGTCCGCCGCCGGGGAGGTCCACCTGTGCACAGGGGAAGGCTAGAGGAGAGAGGTAAGGGGAGCTTACCCAGATAATCTTTGCTAGTAGGTTTGAGATCCGTAGTAGCAAAAGGTGCCGAAGTTGAGAGACGGCTTCAGGCCGAAGCCCAGGGCAGAGTGGATTAAATACCTTGCCGCTGACGAGGAGCAGGTGTGCTCACGGCTGGCGCTGCTGATGAGCGGTGAGTCATGACAGCTCCAAAGGAGCTCTAGTGTGTTTGTGTATTTTGGCTCGCTGACAAGCTACGCAGGCTGTCGCCCATTCCTTGACCTGTTTGCGCAACCCCAGCCATACAAATTTCTCTCCTACCATTTTGACCGATGCGCGCACCCCCGGGTGCGCCAGAGAATGGATCAAGTCAAAAACGCGGCGGCGCCACGCAGCTGGTACCACCGGACGCGGCCGTCCAGTGGAGATATCGCAGATTAGGGGGGGCATACCATCTTGCAGCACCCTGTCTTCCAGCCTTAACCCTGTTGGTCCAGACTGCAGCGCGCGCACGTCCGCATCGCTAACCTGCTCCGCGGCCATGGCTGCATAATCTAACCCAACGCGGACCGAGGCTGCGCGCGCTTCTGCGTCGCTACCCTGGCCCGTGGCCATGGCTGCAGAGTCTGCCCCCACGGGGCCTGGAGCCACCACAGCACGTGAGAGGCAGTCTGCCACTACATTATATTTACATGCCACATGCTGGATATCGGTGGTAAAGTCCGATATCGCGGCCAGCTGTCTCTGCTGCCGGCCCGACCAAGGTTCCGAAATTTTGGCCATCGCGAAAGTCAGCGGTTTGTGGTCCACGAACGCGGTGAAATGGCGCCCTTCCAGCCAGAACTGGAAGTGGCGGATGGCCAAGTGTAGAGCCAACAACTCCCTGTCGAACGCGCTGTATTTTCGCTCGCTATCGTGCAAAGTTTTGCTGAAAAACGCGAGCGGTTGCCAGGCCCCAGCTACATACTGTTCAACGACCGCCCCTACGGCTACATTGGACGCGTCAGTGGTGAGCGCCATGTGGGCCGTTGGAACTGGGTGTGCCAACAAAGCAGCGTTTGCCAGGGCTGATTTGACTTGAGAGAATGCGCGCTCCCGCTCAGGAGACCATTCGATTTTATTCGTAGGTTTTTGTTTTTTTAGTGCAGCGTACAATGGTTGCATGAGCTGCGCTGTGCTGGGGAGGAAACGGTTATAAAAATTAACCATTCCCAAAAACTCCTGTAACGCTTTGACCGTTTGAGGTTGGGGAAAATTTGTTATTGCGCGCACTTTATCGGGCAGAGGGACCGCTCCTTCTGGCGAAACGCGATGCCCCAAAAAATCAATCTGCGCCACCCCAAACTGACACTTCGCTGGGTTAATTATTAACCCGTGCTCTGCCAACCTCCGGAAAACTGCTGTGAGGTGGCTTTCGTGTTCGTCTTCAGACGTGCTGGCTACCAAAATTTCGTCCAAATAGACGAACACGAAAGGGAGATCGCGTAGGACCGCGTCCATCATGCGCTGGAACGTCTGCGCCGCTCCCTTGAGTCCAAAAGGCATGCGCAAAAACCCCAAAAGCCCTAAAGGAGTTATTACCGCTGTTTTGGGTATGTCCTGAGCGCGCACTGGAACCTGATGGTAACCGCGCACTAAATCTATTTTAGAAAAAATGCGCGCCCCCACCAGATGAACCGAAAAATCTTGGATATGAGGAATTGGGTAGCGGTCGTGTGCTGTGGCGTTGTTCAACCTGCGGAAATCACTGCAAGGTCACCACGAGCCATCAGCCTTTGGGACCATGTGCAGTGGTGAAGCCTGGTGAAGGCTTTTCAAACGCCTGATGATGCCCAGTTTTTCCAGGTTGGCAAACTCCTCGCGTGCTATGGTCAGTTTAGCTGAGTCCAGGCGCCAAGTTTTTGCAAAAACGGGCGGGCCGGTGGTAGTGATATAATGTTCCACCCCATGTTTAGCCACTGTCGCCGAAAACGTTGGGACTGTGAGTGCTGGGAACTGAGTGAGGAGTGCGTGGAACTTACTACCCGCAGCTGTGACGTTGGCTTGTGCAGTTGGCGGCGCCACTCGAGCTGTGCAGGGAATAGAGTGAAAGGAGAGTGCATTAACCAGACGTCTGTTAGCAAGATCAACCAATAAACCATGTGAGCACAAGAAATCAGCCCCTAACATGTTGAAATTGACTGCCGCTACAACAAAAGTCCACTCAAATGCATGGCCCTGCAAAATAGGAAGCAGAGTCCTCTCACCGAAGGTCTTAATCGCTGAGCCGTTCGCTGCTGACACCCGGGGACCCTTAGACGGCGTCAGCCGGTCTGCGTAGGAAGGCGTGATGAAGCTCAGCTGGGAGCCTGTGTCCACGAGGAAATGCCTCCCCGAGCGTGCATCCGTCAGGTAGAGCAGCTTGTTCTCCTCCCCGAGGGCCGCAGCTGCTACCGACCCCCGGTCTTGGCGTTTCCCAAGCGCTTGAAGTGGCACGGTGGGAGGCATTTGTGTGCCCTCTCTGCAAAGCGGCGATGGTAGAAGCAAATGACGTCGTCCGCTCCGTGTCGCCTGGCCCTTGCTGCCGCCGTCGTCGGTGAGTCTGGTGCTGCAACCACTGGCCCCATGCCGTCTCCGGACGTTGTGCCTAGCTCTGCTGCCGCGGTGGAAACCGCGCTCCGTTTGTGGGCGTCGACGAGTCGTTGTGCCTCCTTGCTCAGCTCGTGATAGTCTCGCCGGGCCAACAGAGGTGAGCCTGCCAGGGTCATTCTCACCGCTGGCAGCAGAGTCCTGAGGAAAAGGTGGGCGAAGATAAAGTTGTCATCCTCGGAGTCTCTCAGCCTCAGCATTTTCACCATCAGGTCTACGGGTCTGTCGTTCTCAGACTCCGTCAACGCTAGGAGCCCCTCTGTTCGCTGTTGCACCGAGGGGGTGAAGTGGCTGATAAGCGCAGCCTTCAATGCGCTGTATTTGTCGCTGTCCGGTGGGTGATTGACCAGATTCTCCACCCTCTGGACTGTGTGGCTGTCCAGCTTTGCCACCACATGGTAGAATTTTGTGTCGTCTCTCGAGATTCTCCGGAGGTTGAACTGCGCCTCGACCGCGCTAAACCAGGAGCGCGGACTATGCTGCCAGAAGTCCGGCAGCTGGAACGTGGCGGCATTCATCAGGCTGGCTTCTGCTGAGCCCCGCTCGGGAGAATTATCTCTGCTCATGCTTCGTCGTAAGGTCACCAGTGTGGAGAATGTGCGGAAGGATGAGACTGAGTTTATTCCTCAGGTTCAGCTTTATTCATAAACACATACTCCAACAATTTCAAAGCAGAAAAAGAGGATGAATCATCTCACATCTGTCTTTTATACCCCGGACCTCAAAACTGCAGTCACATGGTGTTTAATCAAACATACAGTCACATGGTACTTAATCCCAGTCACAATGTAGCTCCTCTGATCTTCACACCATCGTCCTTTAGTCTCCGGTGGTCCGGAAATCTCTCCAGGTCATCTCCTTGAAACAAAGGCCAAATCTCACACTCTCCCGTTACCTCTCGGAGGCTCAGTCCCTTTGTTCCCTGAGACGTGCAGCACAGAATAAACACACAGCAATATATTTGTGGAGCATATGTAACCAACATATGTGCCCACACTATAATGTTTCCTGTTAGCGACTTAGTGTTGTCCTTTAGCATTTGCTGTTTTATAATTAGAGAGAGAGATAGTGTTAACGTTACTTACCTCCAATTTTGATTGATTGATTGATTGATTGATTTATTCATTGTTTAAAATAACATTGCATAAAAGATACAACATATATTTAAAAACAATGGGATGACACAAGAAAATGCACACACGTATTTCCATTGTGGTCCCTAAAACTAGGTGAAAACTAGATTAGAGGACTATCCTGTCTGACGCAGCACAGTGGGGAAAAGTCCCACATCCCTGGCAAACAGAAGTAGCAGCTATATGACCAAAACATTAGCTTGGAGTTAGCTGCTGCGCTAACCACCGGAACCCACTGTTGCACACACCTGGCGCACTGTGGGGAGAGGCAGGGCGGTGACAAGTAGAAACGTGGTGTGTGCCTTTTAAACCTTGATATAAATGATACAGTTATATGAAACGGTAGACTTTTTTATCACGTCACCGATATACAGTATATCATCATATCGCACAGCCCTAGTTCCAACTAAGCGTTCTGATTGGACAATAGGGATTCCTGTAGTGACTATATTCTCTGATAATCGTAATTGGACTTTTCATCAAATATGTATCACTACGCTCCAGCTGTGCTTTAATAACACTGGTCAACACCAAATTTATTGTCTAAGTTTGTTTTAGCTGATTTAGGACAATTTTGATGTGCTGATTCCAAAAATCACATTGGTTTTGCTCAGTCTGGTCAACTTTTTGAATTATGGCCACATGTTGTTTTATACATTTTTGTTTACATGTACGGGTATTTTCGCTTTATATGACGCAAAATTATTTTTTATGTCTTGAAATTCTCTGAATTTTGAACAATGTTGACGTAACATTCAATTTACATGTGCTTGCCTTTATATAAAGGTAAGTACATGCACAGTACTAAGTACTAAGTAAGTACAGGTTTTTACTTAGCACCTGATCGAGAGAAACGGATGTCATTTTCGGATTCAGCGGTGCAAAATTGTCTTAAATCAGTTGAAAAAAACACAACTTACAAAAAAATTACTTTTGTAACCCTGTGTAATCTTTAAATTATAGTTAATATCGGCGGCTTCTTATTATGGGAGAATTGTAATACTGTGTTTGATACCTTAATTTCCACAGGGAGGTGCTGTTTGAAAAGAGAAGGTCCTTAAAAATCTAGACCTTCGTGAACCGGAAGTCCTGCTCTTGTCATCATCTGGCTAGATATTTCACATCTGTTTACAACAAAATGGACAAGCTAGAGTTGGATTTATTGTCTCGATTAGCCAATTAGGGGAATGGACTGTGTTTCATCTGGAAATGCCAAGAAAAAGTGATCGAAGTCCATGGAAACTAACTGAAGCTAATTTGCTGTTAGCCTCCAACCTCTATCCGTGTCAGCTTGGCTGCTTATACTGGAGGAACGGATGACAAAATGGACAAGCATAGTTTGTACGTATTTTTCATCCTGATCAGAGACTTGTAATCACTATGTGGTGATAACATAATCATAGCTATGTAAAGGACTCCCTCAACGCAGCCAACAAGCTAACTAGCCACCAGCGTGAGTCACGTGACCCACAAACCCTATTCAGCAGGTGGACTGGCATGTACAGTGGTGTGAAAAATTGTTTGCCCCCTTCCTGAGTTCTCATTTTTTGTATGTCACACTTAAATATTTCAGATCATCAAACAAATTTAAATATTAGACAAAGACAACACAAGTAAACACAAAATGCAGTTTTTAAATGAAGGTGTTTATTATTAAGGGTTAAAAAAAAAAAATCCAAGCCTACATGGCCCTGTGTGGAAAAAGTTATTTTCTATGTTATGCTCATTGAGGTGCTTAGCAACAGTTAATTGGGTACATTAGGAAGAGGCTATTTTTCTTGGCGGAGAAAATATCAATTAAGCAGACATGTCTGCACCTTTGTATGTCTTTTATTATGACATCTGTAAATGTCAATGATAAGCCATGACAATCACACTGATATGTTTTCAATAGAATTATTTTTGGGCTAAGTGGCAATAGCTGACAGACTGTGTGTGCATACTAAAGTTTGGGCTGTTCATTTTTAGTTGGTCATTTACATGTAAAACATTTAGAAAGTGGTGATAAGGTGAGATCAGCAGCAGCATCAGTAGCCTATTGAATTCCACTGTTGGACGAACGCCTCAGCATGTCGTTTCCATTTCAAATGGTTTCTAGCCAGATGGTACCAGTTGCCTTTTTCTAAAAATGAAGTAATTTCATCTTGCCATCTTTTGTGCTGACACCCCTGGTTTCTTACTCCATCTCTCGGCCTCCATGTCATCAGCCGATTGGTCCAGCAATTGTCTGTCATACCGGCAACATGTCCGGCCCATTTCCACTGATAAGGTGAGAATGACTCCGTAAATGTCTTTACGAGGGCGGCTCATTTAAGATTTCCCCTGACCCTTTTCCTGTTATTGTAGGCGGCTGAAATTGCACATGTGTGATAATAGACATCTCTATAGGTCACATGGTAATTTGCAGCTCTGAACTCCTGAAGGGTTTCTCGTTCATAGGTGCTAAGGGTGGAGTAAGGTGTGATAATGGAGCCAGTTGAATGCAGAGCGGTCATCAGGTTCCTGTACTTGAGACACCGCACACTACGGCGTGTTCAGTGTGATGAGAGAGACTTTTGGGGATGTTGCCCCATTGACATAGTCAAGCACTGGCATCGACAGTTAAAAGAGTGGTTGGACATTTGCACCCATTCCCAAGTAACCACAGTGCACCATTGAGGAAGACACCATCCCGCAAGTGGAGGCCACCATTTTGGAGGATTGCTGCATCACCAACTAACCCATGATGCCAAGGTCAATGTGAGTTCTTTGGGGAAAAAAAAATCATCCATGACGATTTGCACATGCAGAACTTGTCTGCATGATGAATTCCTCAGTTGCTCACACCTTTCCAGAAACAGGAACAAACTATGTGGTCCCAGGCTCTTTTGGCCCTGTGCCAAGAAAACGTGGAGGACATCATTCGACAGAGAAGTCATGCAGGATGAATCATGGGTACATCACTATGATCCAAAGACTAAAGCCCAGTCGAAGCAATGGAATCATTATGACTCACCACCTCGGAAGAAGACATATGTCCAACCCTTGGCCGGCAAGGTCATGCTCAATATTGATGATGGATTTCCTGGCAAAGGGTACCACAATTACCAGGACTTACTATGCTTCACTGCTGCAGAAATTTCAGAAAACCATCAAAACCACATCAAAAGGAGCCAGCTGAGGTGGTTTGGACATCTGATGAGGATACCTCTCACTTGAGGTGTTTTGGGCATGTCTCACTGGGGGGAGACCCAGGACACACTGGAGAAACTATGTCTCCCAATTGGCC
This sequence comes from Pholidichthys leucotaenia, assembly GCA_020510985.1. Lineage (NCBI taxonomy): Eukaryota > Metazoa > Chordata > Actinopteri > Cichliformes > Pholidichthyidae > Pholidichthys > Pholidichthys leucotaenia. Next base: position 394,125,765 of record CM035838.1, on the reverse strand, counting down.
TGGAAACGTCTTAGTATCCTCTCTGAAGAGCTGAAGCAGGTGGCCGGGGAGAGGGAAGCTTGAGCTTCTCTGCTTGAGCTGCTGCTTGCTGGAAGAAGATGGATGGATGGATCGATCATCAAATCCAAGAAGCATGGCATGCTGACCAAAGGCATCTGCATCCTGCAAGACAATGCCCCGGGTCACAGCTCGCATGTTGCCCAGACAGAAGCACAGTCCTGTGGCTGTGAAATCCTTCCTAACCCTTTACTCTTCTAATCTCACAGCATCTGACTTCCCACCTCTTTCCAACAATGAAGTCATTTTTGAAAGGAAAGCACTTCCAAGGCAATGAAACACTGATTTCCAAAGTCAAGTCGTGGAGTCTGACACAACCTTCTGGCTTCTACATTTGAGGTCACCGCAGCTGCATAAAGGGATAGAAATGTGTGACCCTCAGTGGTACCTACAGTGGTGTGAAAAAGTGTTTGCCCCTTCCTGATTTCTTATTTTTTTGTATTTTTGTCACACGTAAATGTTTCAGATCATCAAACAAATTTAAATATTAGACAAAGATAACACAAGTAAACAGAAAATGCAGTTTTTAAATGAAGGTGTTTATTATTAAGGGTAAAAAAAAATCCAAACCTACATGGCCCTGTGTGGAAAAAGTGATTACCTGATCATTTTGCGATCCAAAGAAATTCAGGAACAAATGAGAAACAAAGTAATTGAGATCCATCAGTGTGGAAAAGGTTATAATGCCATTTCTAAAGCTTTGGGACTCAAGCGAACTACAGTGAGAGCCATTATCCATAAATGGCGAAAACATGGAACAGTGATGAAGCTTCCCAGGAGTGGCCGGCTGACCAAAATTACCCCAAGAGTGGAGCGACGACTCATCCAAGAGGTTACAAAAGACCCCCGGCAACATCCAAAGAACTGCAGACCTCACTTGCCTCAGTTAAGGTCAGTGTTCATGACTCCACCATAAGAAAAAGACTGGGCAAAAATGACAGAGTCTAAGACTAAAACCACTGCTGAGCAAAAAGAACATAAAGGCTCATCTCAGTTTTGCCAGAAAACATCATGTTGTTCCACCAAAACTTTTGGGAAAATACTCTGTGGACTGACGAGACAAAAGTTGAACTTTTTGGAAGGTGTGTCCCATTACATCTGGCGTAAAAGTAACACAGTATTTCAGAAAAGGAACATCATTCATCCATTCAGTCATTCATCTTCTTCTGCTTAATCCTTTTTCGGGTTGTGGGGGGGGGGGGGGGGCGGCTGGAGCCTATCCCAGCATCTTTGGGCGAGAGGCAGGGTACACCCTGGACAGATCGCCAGTCCATCGCAGGGCCAACACAGAGAGACAGACAACCATTCACTCTCACATTTCATACCTAAGGAGAATTTAGAATCCCCAGTTTTGATGCCAATTAACCTAACTTGCATGTTTTTGGCATGTGGGAGGAAACCGGAGAAATCCCGGAGTAAACCCACGCAGACACGAGGAGAACATGCAAACTCCACACAGATCACTGTTGGTCGGGGGCTGGGATCGGAGCCCATCATACCAGAGGAAGGAGGAACATCATACCAACAGTAAAATATGGTGGTGGTAGTGTGATGGTCTGGGGCTGTTTTTGCTGCTTCAAGACCTGGAAGACTTGCTGTGGTAAATAGAACCATAAATTCTGCTGTCTACCAAAAAATCCTGAAGGAGAATGTCCGGCCATCTGTTTGTGGCCTCAAGCTGAAGTGCACTTGGGTTCTGCAGCAGGACAATGATCCAAAACACACCAGCAAGTCCACCTCTGAATGGCTTAAGAAAAACAAAATGAAGACTTTGGAGTGGCCTAGTCAAAGTCCTGACCTGAATCCGATTGAGATTCTGTGGCATGACCTTAAAAAGACGGTTCATGCTCGAAAACCCTCCAATGTGGCAGAATTACAGCAATTCTGCAAAGATGAGTGGGCCAAAATTCCTCCACAGCACTGTAAAAGACTCATTGTCAGTTATCGCAAACGCTTGATTGCAGTTGTTGCTGCTAAGGGTGGCCCAACCAGTTAATAGGTTTAGGGGGCAATCACTTTTTCACACAGGGCCATGTAGGTTTGGATTTTTTCCCCCTTAATAATAAACTTCTTCATTTAAAAACTGCATTTTGTGTTTACTTGTGTTATCTTTGTCTAATATTTAAATTTGTTTGATGATCTGAAACATTTATGTGTGACAAACATACAAAAAAATGAGAAATCAGGAAGGGGGCAAACACTTTTTCACACCACTGTAAAAGCCCTCTGGCTTTGGCCTGGAAAGAGGAGAGAAAACACAATTGTCGTCCAAGTTACGAATGTGGGTTTCTTGCAGATAAATTAATTCAGCTTTCAGTTGTCTGAAATGTGAGAAAGCCTTCCTTTTAACTGGGTGATTCAGACCTTTGACATTCCAGATTACTAATTGCAAGTGTCTTTTCCATGTACTTTTTTCCATGTGCTTTCACAAAAGTAGTCTGAGTTTAAGTGCAGTAATGCAGAGGGCAGGTCCAAGGTAGTACCGGAGCAGTTCTGAGCAGTGCAGAAGTTAACAGGACAGCAGAGTGAGTGTAATCATCATATAAGCTGGCAGTGATAAAAACCCTTCCCCACCTCATTTCAAAACAAGAAAGCTGCCGAGGAAAGGGAAAAACAGCAGCAGGCTCTTCTGAACAAATGCGCAGCTGCTACACTAAAAACTGCTTTTTGTCTGACAGTTCTCTTGTACCTTTGTGAAACTGGTTTACATGTTCATTGTCTATGGTAATGTTTTCCATCTGTTCATAATGCAGGCGGTTCTGACAACCACCTGATTCTGTTGGACCTGCGCAGCAAAGGAACTGATGGAGGACGAGCTGAGAAAGTTCTGGAAGCCTGTGCGATAGCCTGCAATAAGAACACCTGTCCAGGTAGTCTTTTGTGTGGGTTATTGTGATACATTAGGTTTTTTTTGGTTGGATCCAGTGGAAAAAATCAAAGCATAGAACCGTGTTTTTCTCTTAAACCTCCACGTTCATGTGTATTTATATAGGAGATAAGAGTGCATTGCGGCCCAGTGGTCTGAGGTTTGGGTCTCCAGCTTTGACCTCCCGAGGCTTGGTTGAAGATGACTTCAGAAAGGTGGCCAGGTTTATTCACAGAGGTAATCTTTTTTTTTTTTTTAAGGTTTGTTTGTTTATTTCCTTCTCCCAAGAACTTCTCACTGCCACATTTAAAATCGGTTTCCTTTCTGCTTTAGGTATTGAGCTGACCATAGAGATTCAGAAAAGCCTGGACCCAAAGGCCACTCTGAAGGAGTTTACCATGGTGCTGGCCCAGGAAGAGAAGTTCCAGCAGCGGGTGGCAGAGATCAGGGCTGAGGTGGAGGCTTTCGCCGGCCAGTTTCCCATGCCTGGTCTGCCTGAGCTGTAGAAGACTACTGAGTTCATCAAGATTGTCGTGACAGTCACATACAGTATAGGTGGTGTGTTTTTGAGTGTTAAGTCTCACTGCTCAAATTACAATTGTTCATGGCTTTACAGCCTTCATTAAGCTTGAAAGAAATGCATCTTAAATTTCCATTTTTCTTTTAGGATGATCTGCCTTTTTCATTTCCAGCCAGTTAATCTGAATCATTCCTGAGCCAGTGCTGCTTTTGATGGGACTTTGTGATGCATTGTAACTTCAGTGTCAAATGCTGCAAATTCCAGCTTTAATGTTGTTAAAAAATGTGATTTTGTTTAAGTGCACTTCTGATTATATTTTCTTCCAAACTTGGATTGAAGCACAAAGCATAGTTTTCCTACAAGAGCACCATACTTGTATATTAAAGACAGTTTGATAAATTGTACAAATTATGTTGCATTCAATTAAAATGATGGTTTTGTGGAGAAAGGAAGCAGGTGAGGCAACGAGCTGGTCAGCACAAGAATTTTATTCCTTCTCCAACATTCAGTACAGAAAAAGCTCTCCCGGGTCTCTGTGTATTCTCCTTTTATACCTTTAATTCCATGCATTGAGAACTGGACTTTCTGACCATAATACATTGTTTGGAACAAAGACCTGTGTGGCAAATTAACATAACATCACACCGGCACCGCTTCTCACACCTTTCTTCTTACAGCGGCTCCGGGGGTCGCTCCTCTCCCCGGGGGGCGAATGGTCCTTACTGTCCCAACTGAGCCCCCCTAGTGACACTTACTCCTTCAGTCCATTTTTTGATTTTGTATTTGTATACTTTATTGATCTCCAGAGGGGAAATTGAGGGCATCCACCTGGATGGATGAAGCAGCCACGGTACGGCGCTATCCCTTAACCATTCAAACACACATTCACACCTAGGGCCACTTTAGAGTCTCCAGTTAACCTAACCTGCATATTTTTGGCCTGTGGGAGGAAACCGGAGAAATCCCGGAGTAAACCCACGCAGATACGGGGAGAACATGCAAACTCCACATAGATCACTGTTGGTCAGGGGCTGGGATCGAACCAGGGATCCCATGGCCAAGGGTGAGTTGCTGTGCTGCCGCAGTGCTAACCACTGTGCCACCGCACTCCCCAGCTGCCTTCTCTGGGTGGAGAATCCCCCACCCGTACCACCACACAGCACCCCCCCCCCCCCGAACACCCAGAAGGGGCACTAACCCCCCTGTCCTTTGGGTTTGAGCCGGCGCCCATAGCAGCTGTAGCGGGGGGTCGCTGAACCAGTCGAAACACCCTGCTGGCCTGGTGTACAGGAGGGCACGTCAGTCTGTGGAGGGAAAAAGGGAGGGGGGGAAAACACATCAGCTTTGCGGGCACAGGTCCCTACCGAGGGAACACCAACTTGCGGGGCTGCCAATGGCGGGTGCCCGCGCCAGGGAGCCTGAGCCAACACCACCTGCTCGTCTGCCAACACAAAAGCGGACTTCAGCCTGTCGATGCAGACAGTCTCCCTACGCCCCCCCCCCCAAGTCTAACACAAAGTGCTTCGCCCCAGGTTCCAACACCCTGAACGGTCTGTCGTACAGTGGGTGCACTGGGGTCAGGTGCGCATCGTGCCTGACAAAAACAAAGCTGGTGTTCTGTAAGCTCTTGGAGACGAACATGCGGGGAAAACAATGGTGGGCCGGGCCCGGTACATTAAACGCCTCTGTACTGTGCAAAAATTGCGTGGGCAGATCGGCCTCAGGCTTGGGGTTTTCTGGTAAAAACTTTCTGGGGATCCGCAGCGGCTGAGAAAAAACGAGTTCTGCCGGGGAGGCTGCCAAATCCTCTTTAGGCGCGGAGTGTAACCCTAAAACAACCCAGGGCAGGCGGTCGACTGAATTTGTGTCCGTGAGCGAAGCGCTGAGCGCTGCCTTGAGCGACCTATGAAAACGCTCGCAACCTGTTAGCTTGGGGGTTGTACGCGGTAGCGTGGTGAATTTTGACCTTCAGGCTCAGGGCCATCGCGGACCAGAGTTCCGAAACGAATTGTGGGCCCCTGTCAGAAGTGATGCCCAATGGGGATCCGAACCGTGCAACCCAAGCCGACAAAAAGGCACGAGCTACTTCTGCGGATGTGGTAGAAGCCAGCAGAACCACTTCAGGCCAGTGCGTGGTGCGGTACACGATAGTCAAAAGGTGCGTGAAACCTTGCAACGGTGGGAGGGGTCCTACCAAATCCACATGGACGTGGTTGAGCCTTCTGGCTGGGATTTGGAAGGGCTCGAGGGGGGCTCTGGTGTGCTTGTGTACTTTGGCCCGCTGGCACGCAATGCAAGCTGCAGCCCACTCTTTTATGTCTTTGCGCAAGCATGGCCAGACGAATTTCGCCCCCACTAGCTTCACTGAAGCGCGCATGCCCGGATGCAAAAGAGAGTGGACTGACTCAAAAATATGACCGCGCCAAGAGCTCGGAACCACCAGGTATGGGCAGCCGGTGGAGACGTCGCAGAGCAAGGGAGGGCACCCTTCTTGCACCACCCTGCTCTCCAGCCTTAACCTAGTAGGCGCTGACTGGAGTGCGCAAATGTCCGCGTCCCCAGCTTGCTCCTCGACCATAGCAGGGAAATCTATTCCCATGTATACCAGGGAGACTAACGCGCGCAACAATCAGCCACGACATTGAGCTTACCGGCAACGTGTTGAATGTCGGTCGTAAACTCCAAGATCACGGCCAAATGCCGTTGCTGCTGGGCCAACCATGGTTCCGAGACCTTGGACATCGCATGCGTCAGCGGCTTTTGGTTCATGAATGCGGTGAACTCATGTCCCTCTAGCCAAAACTGGAAATGGCGCATTGCCAGGTGTAGCGCCAACAACTCTCTGTCAAACGTGCTGTAGTTGCATTCGTTGTCGCGCAAAGTTCGACTGAAAAATGCAAGCAGCTGCCACGCACTGGAGATGTACTGCTCCTATAGCAACATCAGATGCGTCCAAAGTGAGCGCTATCCGTGCCGATGAATCCGGATGGGCTAACAACGTGGCATCCACAAGTGCTGTTTTGGCATTTGTGAAAGCCTGCACTCGCTCGGGAGTCCAGTCGATGGTTTCCGTGGACTTCTTTTTTTTTTTTAGCGTGACATACTGTACAACGGCTGCATCAGCTGGGCTGCCCGGGGAAGGAAACAGTTATAAAAATGAACCATTCCTAAGAACTCCTGTAGTGCCCTCACGGTCTGCGGATGCGGAAAGTCCGACACAGCGCACACCTTAGCCAGTAATGGAATCGCGCCCTCTGACGAAATGCGGTGGCCCAAAAAAAATCAATCACTGGCACACTGGACTGGCACTTCGCCGGGTTAACTATCAGCCCGTGTGCTTCCAACCTCTGGAAAACCATCTTGAGATGGGCGATGTGTTCCTCCTCGGACGCGCTAGCTACCAGAATGTCGTCTAAGTAGACAAAAACGAAGGACAAGTTACGAAGCACTGCGTACATCATTCTCTGGAAAGTCTGTGCTGTGCCTTTTAATCTGAACAGCATGCATAAAAACTCGAAAAGGCCGAAAGGAGTTATTTACCGCTGTTTTCGGAACATCTTCTGTGTGTGCTGGAACCTGGTGGTAACCGCGGACCAGATCCACTTTGGAAAAAACACGTGCCCCGGCCAGGTGCATGGAAAAATCCTGGATGTGCAGGACAGGATACCGATCGTGTTCTGTAGCATTGTTTAAGCGCCGGAAATCGCTGCACGGTCGCCATGACCCGCCGGCCTTAGGCACCATGTGAAGTGGGGATGCCCACGGGCTGTTGGAGCGCCTGACGATGCCCAGCTGCTCTAAGTTGGCAAACTCCTCACACGCGCTGGCCAGTTTAGCCGCATCTAGGCGCCGAGGTCACGTGAACACTAGCGGGCCTTTTGTAGTTATAAAATGTTCGACCCCTTGTTTCATTATTGTTGCCGAAAAAGTCGGGACCGTGAGTGCTGGGAACTGTGCGAGTAAATGTTGGTACTTTCCCCCTGGAGCTATAATATTAGCCAGTGTTGTTGACCCAGCTCCTCGAGCTGTGCTGGACAGTGAAGTAAAAGCGACAGCATCCACTAAATGCCCATTAGCAACATTGACTAACAACCCATAAGTGCATAAAAAATCTGCGCCTAAAATGGGGGCAGAACATGCAGCTACCACAAAGTCCCACTGAAAATTGCGTCTGTGCAAGCATATCATCAGTGTCCGTTTGCCAAAAGTCCAGATGGTGGATCAGTTGGCGGCCATGAGCTCGGGACCACTGCCTGCTGCCACTCTGTCTGCGTTTTCCGGCAGGATGAGGCTCTTCTGGGAGCTGGAGTCCAGCAGAAACCGTCTCCCCGAAGGTGTGTCTGTGACATAAAGGAGCTTGCTCCTGTCGCCAGTGGTTGCAGCTGCAACTGAGAGCTGAACGTGCCGTCTTCCCGGCTTCTTGATCTGGCACGGCGGCAAACAGTATTGGGCATTTGAGCCGAAATAGCGATGATAGGAACAGATTGCCCCGCTCCTGCGTCCTTTGGCGTTCGTCCCGGCTACCATCAACGGCTTCTCAATCTCGCTGGAGTCCCTCATGGATGCCGGTGCCGCTGGATGCACGCTGAAAGCTTTGGTTGCTAAAGTGATGTGGTCTGCTTCCTGCGTCAGGATGCGGTAGTCCTTGGTCACCAGCAGTGGCGAGTTGGCCAGGATTGTCCTTGCTGTAGCAGGCAGGTTCCTGAGGAACAAGTGGGCAAACAGGAAAGATTTGTCATTCTTCCCCCTCAGCGCCAACATGCTCTCCATGAGTTCCATGGCTGATCTGTCACCTAACTCTGAACATGTTAGGAGTCTCTCTGCCCTCTCACTGTCAGACAGAGTATAGTGCTGGAGTAGCATCTGCTTGAGCACTTCATATTTCCCCTGGGCCGGTGGCTCCTGGAGCAGGCTTGCCACCTGTTGCATGGTGCGCACATCCAGTGCAGCAACCTTATAGTAATATTTTGTGTCGTCCGTTGTTATCCCGTGGAGTGCAAACTGGGCTTCTATCTATGTGCAGGAACCATGCGGTCAGATTGTGAAGCCAGAAGTCTGGGAGCTTGACTGAGACAGCGCACGCGGCACTGGTGCTGTCCCTCCAGGTAGTCTTCGGGGTGGTGCTCGGCTCACTGTCCATGGCACATCTTGGGGTCACCAATGTGGAGAAAGGAAGCAGGCGAGGCAACAAGCTGGACAACACAAGAACTTTATTCCTTCTCCAACATTCAGTACAGAAAAAGCTCTCCCGGGTCTCTGTGCACTCTCCTTTTATACCTTTAATTCCATGCATTGAGACCCGGACTTTCTGACCATAATACATTGTTTGGAGCAAAGACCTGTGTGGCACATTAACATAACATCATGCCGGCACCGCTTCTCACACCCTTCTTCTTTCTACGGCTCTGGCGTTCTCTCTTCTACCCGGGGGGCGAATAGTCCTTACTGTCCCGACTGAGACCCCCGGTGACACTTCTTCTTTCAGTCCATTGTTCCCCCTTTCCCCAGCTGCCTTCTCTGGGTGGAGAATCCCCCACCCGTACCACCACAGTTTCATTAATAAACAATTTGTACCCTAATATTTTATCCCACTGTAAAGTCTTGCAAAAACAATTTAAGCGGGCTGTCAGTGAAGGAATAGTTCATCCTGGTCTGATAAACACACATGTATAGCTGAGGCCTGCTCAAAGTTGAAGCAACACACTGATATCTTGTGACGTTTGACCTTGAGCTAAAAATGAATAGTTAACTGAAGTTTTTGGATGGTTCGGAGGCTATAATTTGGAAGAACAGTACTATGAGCTCTAATACTAGACAGTTACTGAGATAAGTACCAAATAAATACAAGTCTGTCCTAATAATAATCTCAGTTTAAAACATCTGCTAAGATTCATTAAAATCTGCAGGTCAATAGGAAGTCATTAAACTAGCAATGTACTGTCGCAATCCAAAGTGTTGAATAAATTCAACATCAGTAAAGAAAACAACTGGGAATCATTCAGTTATTAAAACTGATGCTACAGACAAAAAGGCCAGTGGAGGAATTATGAGTCAGCTGTTTCAGTTCTAAAGACCAAAGGTCGACGTAAGGAAAAGTCAGTGAATTGCAGTTGTTTTTTTAAATCATGTAAACACATAGATGTCTGAAAAATGCTTGAGTTATTTTCAACAGAAACACATTCCCATCTCAAAGATTACTTGAGGGATCTAAAGTCAGATGTTAGTATAGATAAAAATCAGTGATGCACATAAATGCCCATAAATTTGACATGTTTTTCGTGAAATAGCCACAAGTAACAATTCTTATAGTCAATACAAAAAGAAAAACAGTTAAGAGTTCTGTTTATTTTATTTAAACCTTTATTTTACCAGGAAAACATTTAGAAGAGTTTGTTATTTACAATGCCAGCCTGACAAATGTCAGAACACGTTTGTAGGGGTAAGGGATGAAGGAGGAAAACTACAAGAACACATTGAACAAACAAGTGAAATGAAGTCAATAAAACCATAAAATAGCATCAAACTGTGGTAAAACATTTACAAGTGTCATTAAAAATTCCCTTTAGCTGGCCTTTAAAAGCAGAGACAGAAATAAGAGTGTCAAGTTTCAATGTTTTTTGTTATAAGTTCCAGTCATTTGAAGCAGCAGATGAAGACAGAAATCCAAAGCAAGACTTGGTTTTGGGGGGTCTTTAGTGTGATGACCGTGTGTGTACTTGGATGCAGTAGCTGACTCAGATATAGAAGTGAATGTCCTAGCAGAGTTTTGCAGATTAGTGAGAACCAATGAATACTACGACAAGTATGTAAATAAAGAAGCCCATTTTGCCTGAGATTAAGCAGACGGTGGCGAGTTCTGAATGGAGCATTTGTGATAAGTCGAATAGCAGAGTGACAGATTGTGTCCATTTTATGCAGAGTTCCTTTGCATGCATGTCTATAGAGTGTATCCCCATAGTCGAATAAGGGAAGGATGGACTTTTCACCAATCATTCGTTTAGCAGTAGATGTAAGTGAGGAACGATTTCTGTATAGATAAGATAAGATAAGCCTTTATTAGACCCACAATGGGGAAATTTCAAGTCTTGCTTTGACCTTTGTAACATGTTGACATGGTATGAGAAGGACAGTGCATTATTTAACCAAATTTCTAAATATCTGTAGACTGTAATCTGTTCGATGATGGTTCCATCTGTTGTGGTATAAAGTCTATGACAGAAGAGGGCACCCTTTTCGAGGGTCGTCAGGAAATTGCCTAATTTCACTTCTTCATTGGTCCAAAAATTGCAAATAATTGGCCCTTGTGAATGAGTACCTAAAGTGGCTCTTCTTTGTCAGTAGGTTGCAGTATGAATGCAATAATAATGGCTACTGTCCTCTTCCTCCTCTTTTTCTTCACTTGTTTTACGGAGGTTAATGACCTTGTTAAGACCAAGATGTGCTAGAAGTCACTGACTAGATGAAAAACAGTGATGGACAAATATTTGAAGAGGAAAGATTCAGACTCTGAACTTGGCCCTATACTGATGGTGCAGCCAGTATGGTTGGGCACACCAAAGGCATTGTTAGCAGAGTGAAGAGAGACACCCAGATGTTGTGGTTACCCATTGTTTTTTCAGGGAGTGTCTACAGATGCGGAAGAGTTGACAATTTGACAAAACCTTTTCAGATCAGCTGAAGCTCACTGCATCTGTGGCACAGGTGTAGAGTGTGATCAACCTCTGATTGGAGGGTTGATGGTTTGCTTTGTGCTCTTGCTGAAATGTCCACACTATTTTACTTGACCTGAGAGGGAATACAAAATTAAAATTAAAAGGTTAGCCTTAGGATTTGGTGAAGGGTAAGGCTTACCTGATAAATAGACATTAATTAAAACTTGAAACAAATTGTGGGTTAATATGAGAAATATCCTTTCTTCAATTGTTGATAAATGTCTCAGATTTCCAGAGCTTGAGCTGCTGCCTTTTGTGATACAGCGTTAATATGTCAACTGGTCAATCAGATTTGAGCCATATCTGTAGAAAGCATTCTATGGGCACAGTTCCATACTTGTAGCCACTGCCTTTTTGCATTGCAAGGCTTTCGTTACCACGACTTTACCAGCAGACCTTGTAGCTCCTGTGTTGGATGATGTCATGCAGATGGTAAACTTTTTAATGTCAAGACCTCTAAAAAGCCACATATTTGCATCTTCATGGAAGGAAATGGGAGTGGAGCATAAAACCTTATTGCTCCGTATGGAGGTCCGATGGTTGACATGCAGCAAAGTGCTGGCCCTTGTGTATAAACTCCGAGAGGAACTAAAAAAGTGTTTTTGACTGATGCAAGGTGCGATGATGCAAAGCTGCTTGCAAGTGATGAGTGGTGCACAAGCCTGGCATACCTGGCAGATACACAGTATTTCAGCATCTGAATGAACTGAACACTCAAATACATGTACAAGGCTGAGATGAAAAAAAAAATGGATTGGCCAACCTTGACATGTTCCTGCCAGGATCACACTGAGTGAGCATAAACTAATCGCAAGACTAAATTGTTATTACATATGTTGTAATAGGCATATGTAGGTAACATTTTTGGTTGGCGAGGTTCACCAAGTTTTGATACAGAGTCAAGACCAAGAGAGATCGAGACCGAGTCAGAACCATATACAGTAGTGTGAAAAAATGTTGGCCCCCTTCCTGATTTCTCATTTTTTTGTATTCATCTTCTTCCGCTTAATCCTTTTCCGGTTGCGAGGGGGCTGGAGCCTATCCCAGCATCTTTGGGCGAGAGGCAGGGTACACCCTGGACAGATCGCCAGTCCATCGCAGGGCCAACACAGAGAGAGAGACAACCATTCACTCTCACCGTCATGCCTAAGTACAATTTAGAATCCCCAGTTTTGATGCCAATTAACCTAACTTGCATGTTTTTGGCATGTGGGAGGAAACCGAAGAAATCCCGGAGTAAACCCACGCAGACACGGGGAGAACATGCAAACTCCACACAGATCACTGTCGGTCGGGGGCTGGGATCGAACCCAGGATCCCCCGGCCAAGGGTGAGTTGTTGTGCTGCCGCAGTGCTAACCACTCCACCACAGCACCGCCCATTTTTTTGTATGTCACACATAAATGTTTCCGATGATCAAACAAATTTAAATATTAAACAAAGATAACATAAGTAAACACAAAATGCAGTTCTTAAATGAAGGTGTTTATTATTAAGGGTAAAAAAAAATCCAAACCTACATGGCGCTGTGTGAAAAAATGATTGCCCCCTAAACCTAATAACTGGTTGGGTCACCCATAGCAGCAATCACATCTTTGGAAAGCTGAGTTCAATTTCTCTAGCCACACCCAGGCCTGATTACTTCCACACCTGTTCTCAATCAAGAAATCACTTAAATAGGACGTGCCTGACAAAGTGAAGTAGACCAAAAGATCCTCAAAAGCAAGACATCATGCTGCGATCCAAAAAAATTCAGGAACAAATGAGAAACAAAGTAATTGAGATCTATCAGGCTGGAAAAGGTTATAAAGCCATTTCTAAAACTTTGGGACTCCAGCAAACCACAGTGAGAGCCATTATCCACAAACAGCAAAAACATGGAACAGTGGTGAACCTTCCCAGGATTGGCTGGCCGACCAAAATTACTCCAAGAGCACAGTGAGGACTCATCCAAGAGGTCACAAAACATCCCACAACAACATCCAAAGAACTGCAGGCCTCACTTGTCTCAGATAAGGTCAGTGTTCATGACTCCACCATAAGAAAGAGTTGGAGTTTCAAGACCAAAAGCACTGCTGGGCAAAAAGAACATAAAGGCTCATCTCGGTTTTGGCAGGAAATATCTTGATGATCCCCAAGACTTTTGGGAAAATACTCTGTGGACTGACAAAAGTTAAACTTTTTGGAAGGTGTGTGTCCCATTACATCTGGCGTAAAAGTAACACAGCATTTCAGAAAAGGAACATCATACCAACAGTAAAATATGGTGGTGGTAGTGTGATGGTCTGGGGCTGTTTTGCTGCTTCAGGACCTGCAAGATTTGCTGTGGTAAATAGAATCATGAATTCTCCTGTCAACCAAAAAATCCTGAAGGAGAATGTCCGGCCATCTGTTCACGACCTCAAGCTAAAGCGCACTTGGGTTCTGCAGCAGGATAATGATCCAAAACACACCAGCAAGTCCACCTCTGAATGACTTAAGAAAAACAAAACGAAGACTTTGGAGTGGCCTAGTCAAAGTCCTGACCTGAATTTGACTGAGATGCTGTGGCATGACCTCAAAAAGACGGTTCTTGCTCGAAAACCCTCCAATGTGGCTGAATTACAACAATTCTGCAAAGATGAGTGGGCCAAAATTCCTCCACAGCGCTTTAAAAGACTCATTGCCAGTTATTGGAAATGCTTGATTGCAGTTGTTGCTGCTAATGGTGGCCTAACCAGTTATTAGGTTTAGTGGGCAATCACTTTTTCCACACAGGGTCATGTAGATTTGAATTTTTCCGCCCTTAATAATAAACACCTTCGTTTAAAAACTGCATTTTGTGTTTACTTGTTATCTTTGTCTAATATTTAAATTTGTTTGATGATCTGGAACATTTAAGTGTGACAAACATACAAAAAAATGAGTTATTGGGAAGGGGGCAAACACTTTTTCACACCACTGTATTAATTCCTTCTCTGAGTAAATACAGGGGTGCTGAAATCAAAACAACCATCTTTAATTAACTCATACATCTTCAACCATCTGTAATTAACACAAACATGAAACGTCCACATGTTCTCAAAAGTCCCATCAACAGAAAAATGTGCAAACAAGAGTTTGGTTGCAACTCTCCCCTCCTCTTTGGTTCCTGTTTCATGTGGACAAATCAGTCCAGGGTTCTTTATTTAAAATACTAAGTCCATTTTGTCCAAGAGAAGAACAAGTAAAAATGAGTGATTCTGAGATGAGACTGAGACCATGAAAATGTGGTCTCAAGACCAAGACTGATCTAGAGTACTACTACACTAGTGTATAATTCAAATATTCAGAAAAATGTTTGGAAAACAGATGTTAAACTCAAAAATACATTACTGAATTTCACTGTTTAGGTCAAACTTGTTATGTATGTAAAATGAGGGACTGGAGTCTTGTCTGTCATGCAGCAAGTCAACATTTTATTATGGGAACAGAACTATTTATACACAAGGGCCATGCCCACCTGACATCACACCAGGGGCGGGCATGGCAGCACGCACACACCACAAAACTGGAGTCAGTGAACCTAGTTGCATGGTCATAATAGTCTGTTAACTAGGAATAATCAGATAATGGTAATGATCAGATTTGACTTATTTACATGGGCTGAATAACCAGATTATTGAATAATAAAGTACTGTATGCACATTAATGTGATTTCTCATAACTCCATTATTACCTCTGATTATTCTGTTTGCATGAATACTTTAATATTAAGATAAGCCCAAAAATCCAATTATAAATGGTTTATTAGTGTGCACATAAACATAGCCATTGTGTTAACTTAAAAAGACTATAAAATAATGTTTAGTTTTGTATGTGTTCCCACATTGTTTTGAGTTTTGTGTTAAAATTTTTAAACATGGTATAAAAAAGCTCTAAATCTTAGATTTGCCACATAATTTGTCCATTTTTTTCCACTTGAAATATCATTCCAAGGCTTGTTCTCTGCACACAAAAGGCTTATTTTTTTTTTTTACCTTTTGTGTACTTTATTTTCATTTTAAAATCTGTGTTAGTGTGCATTTATGTCATAAGTACTGATGGGTGGTATGCTTAAAATCTCCGTACCACTCCTTTAGTGGACTTTTTATTTTCTTAGCTTTTAGTTTTTTAGGATCTCACATTTACTTGGTTACATTAAAGATTTTTTTTACATCATTGTAGAAAAATTATGAAACAAATGAACGAGATCTGCAGTTGCACTGAAAATTATGTTTGTTACCACTGCCAAGGAGATAATGTGATCATGACAGTTTGACTGTTACCAAGATTATGCAAAATTTACAAAATGGATTTTGATGAAATTTACACCAGAGGTGGTCCTTGGGCTGTGGATGAACCTATGTGGAGGTGATCCTGGTCAGGATGTGGATTCTGGGCCACTTTTTCCCCCACTTTTTTTATCACTGCCAGAATGGGCCTTGGTGGAGGTATGCACTCCTTGAGTGTCCTCTAGTTTTCACATGCTTCTTGTTTGATTTGTTTTTGCAAATAGATGAAAGACTATAAATTTAGAAAATAATCATAATTTGCAATGGGAACTGAATTGAGCACTGAAAAAAAAATTGGAATGGCATTTACTTAAAAAAAACCTTGTCAAATATTTTCACTTAGAATTTCTAATAAAAGTTACTGAGGTTTTTCTTAGGTTTATCTAGTACCAAAAGTATATTTTACAAATATATTCTAGTATATATTCTAGTAAAGTTTACTACGAAATTTATTTTTCAGGTAAAAAAAAATTACTTATGCTTTGGTAGTAAATTTTACTCAATTCTCTTTAGTTTTTTTTTTACTCCAAAACCTTAATAAACATTTTCACTGTTAATTTTTTAGGGTTTATATATGAAATAATTATATTTTACTTTGTATATTATCATATATGAGTATACGTCACCTCTAAATTATTACACATTTAATGTATTTAGCACATGCACAGCCACTTTCTGCAGGGCAATATACTGTGACGTTTGCAAGGTTCACACAAAGACAATGGAGCAAGATGGTTGTGATGAATAGGCTTTATTTACACACCCCCGACCCCAACTTGCAACTTAGTACCCAGAGCAGTGGAGGTCATTCCCACAGACCTCTGTTTACATCACGGTTACACACACATGATACATCTTGCCCTAATCCTGCTAAATACTGCTGGGTCATTATAATGCAGTTATAATGACACAGCAGTATAACTCAGAAGTAACACATTTAACACACACAGTAACGTTTCAAACTGGCAAAGCATGCTGGGAAATCCCTGCTCCCCTTAAAATGGCCCCGACGTTACAATACACAAATGCTATCAAGTCATATGAAGAAATGCATAGCGCAAAATATCTACCATTTGATTACTCAACCAATTAACAATCTTCTACACTATTTTCGCCTTTTATGCGCCGCCAGGGGGCATGCATCCATCAGGACGCTGCATGCATTTTTCACAGCCCGGCGGGGGGGGGGGGGGGGGGGGTGCGATATCTCCAGCATCCCATGCTCACTAATGGTGATAACAAAGACAAAAGTTACAAATATCCCAAGAGAAACAGCTTTGACATATGCACAGTACTAACACACATTAAAACGAGAGTGTAACTAAGGAAACACGTTTATTTTCTGACATTTAACATTTACCATCAGCCCCATCATTCCCACAAAATAACGTGTTAAGAGATATTTTAAATAAAAACATTGAAATTATATTTCTACGTAAATTTTTCAAAAAGAAACAATGTAATAATTACAAGGTAAAAAAAAATAAAAAATTTTCAGTTTCACTCGTGGGTGTCATGCATCGACTCACTCGGGGATCGTCGACTCTTGCCTGAGTTCTGCAGCTCGGAGATCAACGTGCGCGGCGCTTTCATCAACTCAGGGCAACAAGCAGTTTGCTAACTGGAATGATTGTAGTTTAGATTTGTGTTCGGGACTTTTCTTTAAAACAGCCACTCTAGCTACAAATTGCTGTAACTATTGTGGTCTTTTCACCGCTGGGCACCGTTATCGGTTAGCCTGGCTAATCCTGTTAGCCGCCGGGAACTTTGTGGCTAACTAGCTTGCTAGCTTATCGGAAAATTCTTACTATTTTTTTTTTTTTTTTATCCAAGAAGAAAATAACTGACGCAGACATGCAGGAGATTCTTGCCAATGTGGATCACATCAAGTTTGACGTGGAGATCGCAGTGGAGCAGCAGCTGGGGGCCCAGCCGCTGCCCTTCCCTGGCATGGACAGTAAGTGGATGCTAGCTGCTAAATAATGAGCCGCTGCAGGTGAACCACAACCGCAGTTAGCGGCTGGACCGGCTCTACTGACAGAGGCTGACAGAGACTGTACAGAGGTGACTGTTACATTTACTGTGTAGTTACTCCTGTTTTTAAACATGTGATCATTTGTGTCCTTCCAGAGTCCGGGTCGGCTGTGTGTGAATTCTTCGTCAGGGCAGCTTGTGTGAAAGGTAAAAACATGACACTCCGTTGTTTCTAAAGTCAAATTTGCACATTAGGTACTTGTTGCTTCGTGGCGTAGATTACAGAAGGAAGTCCCTCAGAGGTATTGGTCCATATTGATATGCTAGCATCACAGTTTCTGCAGATCAGATTTGTTGGCTGCACATTCATGACACTTCATGCATACATCAATTTGTCATGTTTTTATGCCAAATTCTGACCCTGCCATCTGAATGTTGCAGCAAATACTGAAACCTAGAAAAGAAAACTGTTTTCCTATCTGTTTTGTTCAAATTTGGTGAGCCTGTGTGAATTGTAGACTCAGTTTCCTGTTCTTAGCTTACAGGAATGGCACCAGTTGAGGTCTTCTGCTACTGTAGCACTTCTGCTTCCAGGATCAATGTGTTGTACCTTCAAATAGCTCTTCTCTATACCTGGGTTGGAATACAGGTCAAGTCGGCCCCCAAAATTGGCTCTAGGATCTGGTGCCGACTTGTACATGTGGGTTTTCAGTCCAACAATTCACAAATGGATTCAGGGCTTCCTGAAGCCTCATTCAGAGCACTACAGTGCCACATACCAATTGTGCGGCTTTCGTCTGCGGGCATCCAGTGGTGAGGAGCAGCAGTGGTCAAGAAGAAAAGTCTTCTTCTAAGTCTTAATACTGTTTTAAAATGCACAGCAAGGCAAACAAACAAACAAAAAAAAAAGGAAAAAGGGTGAAAACCAGAGGCATTAAAAATAATCCCAAACCAGACCGTCACTGACGGAGTAGCTCTTTGTGGTGTGACGAAATCACCCTGAGAGTGCTCAGATGTCCTGATTGTTGACCTTAACCTTCAGCACAGCCTAGATACAGACCCATCTAGGATGTGCTTAAAGTCAAGATCGGTGCCAAGGAGGAGTAATGTTTTTTGTGACATCATAAATGCTCAGATCTTCTGACCTTTGACAATGACCTTAACCTCAACCTCATTGCAGACCTGTGGGTCATTGGGAGTTTCTTGAGAATCAGGGTAATTTGCCCAGGAGGAGTAGTGATTTTTCTAAAATCATGTAAGTGCCCAGATCTCCTGACCTTTGATCTTGACCTTGAGCACAACTTGGGTGCAGACCCACCTGAGGATCATTGTGGGTTTGCTTGGTGAGCATTGGGGAAAATGCGTAGGATGAGTATTGATTCCTGTGAAATGTGGATGGACGGATGCAGGACACTACATCATCACATTAGCATCATCACTGCAAATTTATGTATGTATGTACTTGTATTATTTATTGGGTTTTATTTCATTTATTATGTACTACATCCATTGTGTATGTGTGGATTGTGTGGTTGCAGCACGGGTGTCAAGCCCAAGACAAATTTCCCTTGGAGGGACAATAAAGTTTATCTTATCTTATCCTTTCGGCTTTGTCGGAATGAGCTAAAAATTGTTTGGAATGAACAATAACAACCCTACAATTAATAACATTTCTAAACCTACAAAAATAAACAGTTTTAAAAGAAGAGAATAGTTTGATACAGGGTTTCCTCTGGTAACATTTCTGGGCGGCGCCCCGCCTCGCCAGAAAAATTACCGCTGCGCTAACGAGGAGATATGAATTTAAGAAAAATATATGAAGCAATGACTTCCCACAAGCGCGCACACAAACAACGCACGTGGTTGTCATCCGCGCGGAGTTTAGAAGCGCCCGTCCACGCGAGATTTCCAGTCAGGCAGAGTCTCTCGCTAGCGTGACTGTTCGAGAGAAACATGAGTTTATTGTGATGTCTGAATAATAGAGAACGGAGAGCTGGTTCTCCTGTTCATAGAAGATACTTTATTTAGCTCTACAGCTCAATATATACTCCTAGCCGTAGCCCACCTGACATCACTCACCCCCTGAGCTACGGCAAACCCCAAAGTACAATTCTCCTATGTAACATTTATTAAAGTACTTTAAACACGGGGAAAAATCAGAAGAGGTATGTAAGCACTGGAGGCATTTATCGTGGTTTTAACCTGCTGGAAACGGGAGCAATAATGGAAGAGTCGCTTAGCTAAGAGATGTGGTTAGAATTCATATGCAGCCGGCTTCATATGAAGCGAAAGGCAAGGGGGACTGATGAATTGTTGAAGATATATTTCACCAGCCACTACAATATTAAGTTATGTTCCCTATTATGCACCTGGCAGGTTAAGATGACCGAAATTCAACAAGTCAATGACTTTAATCCGTCAGCAGCCTTCAGACAAACTAAATGTGCCAACATTTGGATTTCAAAATAAGGGAGGTTTTTCCTGCTGTCTGGGTGGTGGTGAGATTTCTAAAAAACTATAAATATATAGAAATATTATAACAGAAATAACGGCATCCTTGGTCATTTAAGTTTATTTCTTTAAATAATTTTAATAATTATATTTCTTTGAATTCAGAGTTAAAATTATTGTTCTGTTCTGGCTCTTCAAAATTATGGTCAAAAGTTTAAATTGTATGAGGAAAAAAGTAAAAAAATTGCCACATTCTGTTTCAAATTTATTAGAAAAACAGTAATTTTATAATAATCTGCCTTTGTCCATCAGACAGGCCTCTTCACCGTCCAGTTTTAAAACTCCTCTTAAAACCCATTTTTATTCTCTGGCTTTTGACCCAGTTTGAGACATTGATTTTATTTGTTCTTATTGTCTCTACTGTATGACGATTGTTTTGTTTGTGCCGTTTTGTACTTTAGCTGTATTTTATTGTTTTTATATTTTATTTATCGTTGATGTACAGCACTTTGTGCCAACTGTCATTGTTTTTAAAAAACTTTATAAAGTTGGATTGGATTAAAAAAAGATAAAAAAATAGCCATAAAATAATCTACATTTATAATAGTCTCAAATGTACAAGAAAAGTCACAATTTTACAAGAGAAAATTACAAATTTGAGGAAAAGTGTTGCAAATTTAGATAAATTGACAGAGAAAAGTAGAAAACTATAAGAAAATTGTTACAAATTTTGGAGAAAAACCTCAAACCTTCAAGACTGAAGTCATTACTCAAGTTTTTAAGTGGGTGCTCTTTGTACCCTCAACTCAACTAGAAATTTTTGGTTGTCTACTTTTAATTATTAATTTCAAAGCACTGCTTTTACATGAGTAGAATTTCTGGCTACTATACCCACCTGATCATATAATTTAAGAGAGATTTAATTCCTGTAACTGAAATACTATAACAGTTTACATTTGTCTGCACAATTTTTTTAAACATACTCTTAGATTATGTTCATTTTCTCATATTTTGATAGTGTTTGGTAGCTGATGATTTATTGCTTTGTACATGATTTGAACAGTTTTGAATTCAACCAAATCCCTAAACAGTGACATCTTGTCACTGTTCACAAGGACAGTAATTCTCTTTAGTTATTGACCCCTGCAGAGAAACTTGTTATGCATCGTCTTTTAAAGTTGAAGATTAAAAAAACAAGTATATGCTTAAAACATTTAGCCAAAATAAAGATCTTCAGTTGGAGCAACTGTCATCGACACAATAGATTGATAAGTTAGCAGTCATAATATTGTAATATAAAATTCACTCAAGAAAAGTGTGATGACAGATGGAACATAGGCGTGTGTAAATCTATTGGTTTTCATTTTATTCAAATGTAGCCTCCGTCTTAAAGCACAATGTTTGAAATTTGGTTGGCTCTTGCTATCATCTGGCTGTGTCCTTGTTACTCTCAGATTATACTGATATAGTGTCTCACCTGCTGCTTTCAGGAACCAATGCCTGTGCAAAATAATTTTTACAATTCCAAACTACAATTGAAGAAACTGAAACCACATATTTGATAAAAGACATAGTCACAAGTTTTCCATCAAAATTAAAAACACATTTGCCTTATTAAAATATATAACCTTGGTTGGCTGTTTTTTGCAGACTGAGTGTAGCTGTTAAAGGGCTGATGACATGATTTTGACATTTTTTAGCATGTTGTGTAAACCCAAAAGTCATTGTCGATGATCAATATAATATTTACAACCACACCTGCATAAACTAGTTATCATCAAAAAAACACAGCCGCTGACTGGACTGTGGTGCTGCCCACCGAATGAAGGGCAGCACCACCATGACATAAGCGACAGAACGGACTCCGGTGTTGTTGACTGGAATGACAGCAGCTTTATAGCTCACAGTTTCTCTGGTTTCTTGTTTTAATTTTATGGCTATGCCTTCGCGTTGTATTGCAGGCTTAGATAAACAGCAGGCCGTGAAAGACCACATCACATGCTTCAGCTCCAACTGTCATAAGGCTCCTCATGTGCTTTTACGCAGGAGGAGCGCACGAGGAGGGGAAGGATTAATGGATTTACGCTCAGCTTTGACCTACTTTCTGTGATCGCATGCTGACTCTCGCCGGTCTGGCCACGTCCCCTCTCTCATTATCACCAGCTGATTCAAACTCCTGCTGATCATGTTTCTCGGTCCTTTTTTTTTTTTTTTTTTTTTGTTACTTATTTGTACCTGTAGGTAGACTTGGTTTGCAGTCTGGTGACAAGCCACCGGCTGCTGGTCGCTGCGTGCGCGAGTGCCCTAAACCTACATGTTTTTGGTGTGCGGGAGGAAACCGGAGAAATCCCGGAGTAAACCCGCGCAACACGGGGAGAACATGCAAACTCCACACAGCTCACTGTTGGTCGGGGGCTGGGATCGAACCCACGATCTCATGATCCCCGCGGTCCCCCGGCCGAGGGTAAAACTGTGCTGTCACAGTGCTAAACCACTGCGCCACTGTGCAGCCCTTGCCCAGGTGCTTGCCATCACACCATCACCAGCAGTGCGCGTATATATTAGCAGCCGTTTGCCAGTCCCGCACTGCTAATCCATAGTATTGTCATCTGTGCTGTTAGTCTGCCAGTATTTTCAGCACTCTCACGACGTTAGTCACTCCATGTTTGCCGTGGTTCTCGTGCGTCCTTGAAGCGATGTGGCTCTGGGGCGCACCTGTGGCTAACACGTCTCCTCTCATTCATTATCTGGGCGATGCCGGACCCCGAACGCCATCAGTAAGTGTGTTTGTGTTTTTTGTACATCTTCACCTTTTTGGGAATTGTCTGTCTTTCTGTATTAAATGTGTTGTGGTGAACCCTGCACGTAAATCCTTGTTATTTCATCCTCCCTCTCTGTGCCCTGCGTAAGAGCACACGGAGGGTCATGATGAATGGATTTACGCACAGAATTCACCACAGCATGTACTGAACATAAGAATGATGACAACAGTTCCCAAAAAGGTGAAGACTTATTAAAATAAACAAACACTTACAGTTGGCGTTCAGGGCTGACATCACCCAGCGTACATGGAGAGAAGACATCTTAACCACGGTTGCGCCCCAGGGCTGACATCGCTTCAAGGGACGCAACAGAACCACGGCTGTGTGGAGTGGCTAACACGTCGTGATAGTGTTGGCAACACTGGCTGGCTGACAACATGGCAGATGATGCACACAAACCATGAACAGCTGACTGTCAAAGAGAGAGGGTGCATGGTCGAACTGACGAATCTTGGACAGTGCCCACCTGAAAGTGGCTCAAAACGCACATAAAACACATGTACAAAACAAAAACAACAAGAACTCAAAATGTAATACATAATAAACCCGATGCCTGAGCCACAGAGAATACACTGCTATGATTTTATTGAAAAATTGGGTTTAAATAAATTATATTTATGAACAAATAATTTGTTGCAATATCTGTAACAAAAGCATAACAGAAAGATGCTTAACTAAACAAAAGCATAACTGCGGCGGCCATGTGTGCCTCTCCACCGTCACTCTGAGTGTGACTCGCTTGGCACAATGCTCGCTTGGCGCAGCTCAAACCTATACGGTTTGATGCCCCCACATTCTTCATTGTCATCCCATTCTTCGGAACTATAATCGTCTGAAGATTGGACAACACAAGCCAATTCCAGACTACATGTGCTGGAACCATCGTTGATGTTTTCTACTGCTTCCATCCTGTGTGTACAATGGGCAGCCAAGCGCTGTGCTCTGTCGATGACGTTACAACATGGCCGGGGGGTTTTCCAGCCACTGACGCAATTGGTGACGTGGCGCTCATGAAAATGTCGGATATTCGCGTGAAAAAAAGCCTGTTTGACTTAGAACTGCACAGACCCACCTATTTCGTCATATTGTATTATGTGTTGAAAAGTTAGAGGAAGTAAGAACGTGTCATCTGACCTTTTAAAGTTCAACAGTCAATAATTGTGACTTTAACGTTTATAAGTGTCATGTCAATCTGCTGACCTATAATGATGGTTCACTGATGTTGGGAAGTTGTTCCCTTTCTGTTTTAAAATGAATCAATCACACCAAAACAATGTTGACTGGTAAACCACTCTACAGGTCAGAGGAAAACTTGTTAGTTGGATTTTTGTCCCGTTTTTCCTCATGTATTATAAATCTAAGTATTAATAGCACAAGTGGATGTCTGTGTGTGTCTGTAGCATCAATGAAGGCTGTTACTTGTAAAGTATTCATGTTTTGTGGGGACATAGGGTCTGGAATTTGGGAGGGAATCTCAAAAATACGAAGTGTCTTGTATCACAGATGCTAAGTTACTTCTTTGAAGCAGCGGCAGCCTTGGTTCACTCCAGTATTCCTGTAATCCTCGTGATCTTCCCCACTGGATCAACCTTTTCAAATCCTAATGTAATTAGCCAGACAGTGACTGTGGGGTGGTTGTGACTGAGCAGAACTGTGTTGTGGTTTGCAGGTGGGATGTGTCCGTTCCGTCACATCAGCGGAGAGAAGACGGTGGTGTGTAAGCACTGGCTCAGAGGGCTGTGTAAGAAGGGAGACCAGTGCGAGTTCCTGCATGAATATGACATGACAAAGATGCCTGAATGCTACTTCTACTCCAAGTTCGGTTAGTTGAATTTGTGTCATAGATAGTGACCAGTTGTCCAGATGCACCTTCTTTGTCCTCCTCACCACCCTAATGAACTGAATGCTGTACTTTCTAACATTTGACCTTGCATGTCTTCCTCCACAGGTGAGTGCAGTAATAAGGAATGTCCTTTCCTGCACATCGATCCAGAATCAAAGATTAAAGACTGTCCCTGGTATGACCGAGGCTTCTGCAAACATGGTAAGAGGCTAAAATCCACTTCTAGCACACACAATTCTACCCCTGGTTTGGTTTGAATAGCACTAAAATAGTGTTATTCTCAAATAATTTGCATCCCTTTTTGACATCTCAGGTCCTGACTGCAGACACAGGCACACAAGGAGGGTGATCTGTATGAATTACCTGGTGGGCTTCTGTCCAGAGGGGAAATCCTGTAAATTTATGCAGTAAGAAATCCTTTTCTTTTGATTTATATATAATTTAGGATTCCTGATAGTATTTTTACTCTTTATTGATATACCTATATTTCAAAGCCATACGTGAGCACGTTTAGAAGAAAGGTGCAGAATTTTCAGCAAAGGCCTGAGCCACGCCAGTTAAAAATTGAATAGCTTGAACGTACAAGAAACTCCACACGTGATGATTTAAAGATGGAAAAGATCAACTAAGCGAATGGTTTTATTCCTAGTGTGGAGTGCAGCAATTTAAGCAAGACGGCACGTCACATTCACAGCCAACCACAGACCAGACCAGTGTTGCCAGATTTTGTACACCAAACACGTGATTCTATCCCACGGATGTGGATTTTGGGGACAGCTTTTGTCCATTTTGGCACCTCATATCATTTTTAGCTCATTCCGGTGAAGCTGAAAATAGCATCCATTCACTCCCCATATTTGCCCTGAGGCTCACCGAACTCACTCACGGTGATCCTCAGGTGGGTCTGCATCCAGGTTGTGCTCAGGGTCAAAGGTCAGGAGACCTGGGCACCTGGGTGAATTCAGAAAAATTGCTACTCCTCCCAGACCGTTATTTTGATTCTCACGAAACTCACAGTGACCCTCAGGTAGGTCTGCATCCATGTTGAGGTCAGAGGTCAGGAGAGCTGTACATTTTTGATTTCATGGAAGACATTACTCCTCCTAAGTCAGGGGTCAGCAACCTCTACTATGAAAAGAGCCATTTTAAGCTAATTTTTTTGTCCCCCAAAAATCTGCATGGAGCCACAAAACTTCTTGTCTTTAAAAAAGCCAAATAAAACTCCAACATTGCTCTCTCATAAACAGCATCTTATTATTATTTTTTGTAAGTTTGCACCCTTTTTATATCAGTTTGCAACTACTTAATGATAAATTTGCTATTTTTCACTAAAATTTGCAACTTATCTCATAAATCTGAGGATTTTTTTTCTCCCAAATATGAAATAAAATTGCAACTTATTCCCTGAAAACTAACAGTTTTTTCGATGTAAATTTGCAAATTTTTCTTTTAAATTTGTGGGTTTTTTCTGCAACTGTTTTCTTAAAAGTTACAACTTCTTTCACAGAAATTTGCAAAGTTAAAGCAATTTGCAACTTTATTCTTACATAAATTTTCTGCATAATTTTTTTCTCAAATTTGTGACTTTGTCCTTTTTTAAACTTGCAGCTTTGTAGCTGTAAATTTGCAACATTTTCCCACATAAATTGGTGACTTTTTAAAAGAATTGCAACTTTTTTCATAAGTCATGGGCGGCTTCTTCTCTCGTGTGTCCTGACGTTCAGCGTGGCGTTGTAAAGCCATGCCCTCGTCTCACGGTCCACTTGAAAGCCTCATGGGCTTTTTTTCTTATAAATATGTAGCTTTTTTCTCATTTTTTAACCTTTACAACTCATGTAAATTTGAAGTTTTTTCTCATTAATTTGGAACTTTTTCTTGTAAACCCACAGTTTTGTTATAAATAAGCAACATTTTCTCATAATTTTTTTCTGATATTTTAGAGTTTTTCCTTCTTTAATTTGCAGCGTTTTCCTCGTACACAGTGAATTTATTCTGTCATAAATTTGTGATCGTTTTTCTGTAAATTTGTGAGTTTTTCAAATCCAAAGCGAGCCACTGAATATGGGGGGAAAAAAGAGCCAC
This sequence comes from Pholidichthys leucotaenia, assembly GCA_020510985.1. Lineage (NCBI taxonomy): Eukaryota > Metazoa > Chordata > Actinopteri > Cichliformes > Pholidichthyidae > Pholidichthys > Pholidichthys leucotaenia. Next base: position 394,099,146 of record CM035838.1, on the reverse strand, counting down.
ACATGACTCCATCGCCACAGGTTGCAGACCCCTGTCCTAGGCCACTGACCTTGACTTTAGGCACATCCTAAATGGGTCTGTATCTAGGCTGTACTGAAGGTCAAGGTCAACGGTCAGGAGATCTCAGCACTCCCAGGGTGATTTCTTCAGGCTGGACTGGGCTACTCTGTCACTGATGGTTTGGTTAAAAAAAAAAAAAAACCTCAGCAACCTCTCAGATAAAGAAGGGACTTCCTAAAGAAATAAACCTAAAGTTGCTGGAAATAATAGGAACTGGGCAACTCAGGTCTGAGAAGTATCACATGATCTTTCCTGGTCAAACATGACAGAGTAAACCAACTAATGAACACTTCCGTCTTCTGTCAGCTCACTTTCTGATTGAGTATTATGATGAATACATGCTTGTCTGTCCTGAACAGACAGGAATTGGTAATTTATCTTTTGTTCATGTAAAACAAAAGATAAATAATTACAAGAAGACAAAATGAACCTATTTGACCTAGGAATTGGTAATATTTAGCATGTTGGATATTTACAATTTGAGATAAGAGCGGCCCCGAGGTTCTTCTGAGCAGATTGAATCTCTCCTAACACCCCTCACACAACAGGAAAATCTTACAAGATGATCACGACTTCTACGATTATTTGAAGGGCCAGGCTATTTATTGGTGTGTGGCTGGCTTGATTTACACAAGCTTGTGTAGTAATTAGTGCTTATACAGGTACATCTCAAAAAACTAGAAGATCATGAAAAAGTTCAATATTTTTGTCACTCATTTCAGAAAGTGAAACCCAACACCTCAGCACTGCGGTGTTATGAAGGTCCAGGTTGCTTTGATAGTGACCTTCAGCTCGTCTGCATTGTTGGGTCTGGTGTCTCTCATCTTCCTCTTGACAATACTCCATAGATTCTCTATGGAGTTTAGCTCAGGAGAGTTTGCTGGCCAGTCAAACACAGTGATGCCATGGTCATGAAACCAGGTTTTGATATTTTTGGCAGAGTGGGGTGGTGCCAAGTCTTGCTGGAAAATGAAATCAGCTTCTCCATAAAGCTTGTCAGCAGAGGGAAGCATGAAGTGCTCTAAAATTTCCTGGTAGACGACTGTGCTGACTTTGGTCTTGATAAAACACAGTGGACAAACACCAGCAGATGACCGCTGTTCAGATAAAAGTAAGTTTTGCATTTCATTTGGAAATCAAAGTCCCAGAGTCTGGAGAAAGAGTGGAGAGGCACAGAATCTAAGTTGCTGGAGGTTTAGTGTGAAGTTTCCACAGTCAGTGATGATTTGAGGAACCATGCCATCTCACAGGCTGATCACCTCCATGCCACGCCACAGTGATACAGTAATGAATCCAAAAGGAGCCCCGACCAAGTATTGAGTGGTACATGGACATACTTTTCAGTCGGTCAGCATTTCTATTAAAAAAATATTTTTTAAAATTCATTTTCTAATTTTTTGAGAAACTGAATGTGGGGTTTTCATGGGCTATAAGCCATAATCATCAAAATTAAAATAAAACACTTGAAATATATCACTCTGTGTGTAATGAATCTATATAATATATGGGTTTCACTTTCTGAAATGAGTGACAAAAAATATTGAACTTTTTCATGATCTTCTAATTTTTTGAGATGTACCTGTAATCTGTATGTAGTCGAGGTTCTGCAGACTTCAGTAACATGTTTCTCCACAGCCCTCGGTTTGAATTGCCAATGGGGACTTCTGAACAGCCTCCTCTGCCACAGCAGAACCAGAACCACACAAAGGTAAGAGCATGCATATACAATCCACATTTGATAGTTGTCATGTTGGGAAGTGGTGAAATATGGATTGTAATAGTTTTATTTCAGTTTATTAGAGAAAATACTATTTCTAGGTGGTTTGCTGCAGAGTAACATTTGTCTTGTATCCTGCTGCAGCCTTTGTCTACTACTGGACGCCCATCGCTTTCCTTGATCCAACTGACCAGCTCCAGTCCAATGTCACGCCCACAAAATAACATGATGACGCTTGCTCAGCAAAATAATCACAGTGTCAACAGAGGACCTCGTCCACTGGAACAGGTCACCTGCTACAAGGTGAGCACTCTGCAAAAGCTCACTTCAAATGATGCCAGTAATTTTCTTAAAGATGCACTGCAGTGGATATTAATCCCCTTAAAAGCAAATCTACATTGTCTAAAATGATATTTTATGCGCTTTTTTCCCCACAGAAAACCTTTCATTGTCTTACAGTTGCTTGTGAAAATTTTTCCCTTTTCCTCCTCCTCCAAACCCCAGAATCCAATTAGGCCCACCCACATCCACCCACTGGCACACACAAGTCTGCAAGCTGGCAAATTTGAGCAGCCAGTTTTTAGTCCCGATTGGTTCACCTCTTACAGTGACATCACAAAAACACTCTGTCTGAAGTTGCCTTTTTCCAAGGGGAGGAGCTTAACTGAACTTTCACAGTAGAAAAACAGAGACGTGACTCGTAAGAGTGATCTTGACATGTCTTGTCAGTCATAAAAGCATGTTCAAGACATGTTAACAAGAAAAAACCCGCGGTCTTCACTGGTGTGTCACTTTAATGAAGTCTCCAGAATGTAAGTGTGCTGTAGGTAACACCTTGTTTGTAAAGACATCTGTGTTGTATACAGGACTTGACATTAAGGTTTGTGCTCATTAGCCACTGTGGCTAGTAGTTTTTCAGTTAGTGACCACTCCGCCCTTTTCACTATTCAAGGGTTGGCAGTGGTGGCAACCTCTACTATGGAGCCATTTTGAGCCAAATTTGCAACTTTTTCTTGTGTATTTGCGATTTTAAGCAAATGTTTGACTTTGTTCTTTTAAATTGGATTGATTTTGTCACTTTTTTTGCACATAAATTTCCTAATTAGCCCCATTTTCACTACAGGAACCAGTAATCAATTTTAGTGGACAGGAGCTTGATAAGGGCCAGTCCAGTATCTGGTCCTTTTCCCCCGTCATCAGAATCAGAATCAGAATCAGAATCAGAATCAGCTTTATTGCCAAGTATATTTACAAGTAAACACACAAGGAATTTGACTTGACATTAGACGCGCACGTTAGGCGCATCCAATGACGCGTCGCCATACAAGGCGCCTGTCAACAGTGGAGGTAAAGAGGGGAGAGGAGGGGGAGGAAAACACAATAGGAGAGAGAAAAAACATAGTAATCAGAATAAACGCTCATATGTGAGCCAAATTTTGACTACACAGAAAAAAACCCTCATGCATTAGCATACAATAGAATTCACAAGTCATGTCTCCGTTATGGGGGTAGGAACCATCAGTCTCCAGAAAATTTGTTCTTGACGTAATTGTCTGACAGTTTCAACTGCAATGCAGCACGCCAAAGTAAAAGACGTTGAAAATAAGTTAATATCATGCAGCAATGATTGTGAATGTCAAGTTGAGTGCATGGGATCAACTGCCCACCATTGCTGACGGTGTGGACCCACTCTCTGGCTACAGACGGCCCAAGCCGCTGGTGGCTTTGCCTCTCTGCTGTGTTCATGCTACCCCAATGCACGTGTGGCCACATGACATAATGATCGATCTGGCCATTCCTCTCCACAATCATGGCGGTATTTACTGTATTATCTTTTAAATTTTTACACATTATGTGACATACTAGTGGCACATTCTTGGCAGATAGACTCAAATACTTTGCAAGCAGTTTCATGAAATGGTCGGTCAGAGAGCAACTCATACCGGCTTGGATGTCGCCCGGGTTAACAAGATCAGGAGTTCCTGGCAGCGGAAAGGTGAAGGACAGAGCTGCGTGGAGGAATCTGATCAGACCTAAATGAAACAGTCACTGTCGCCCCCGACAGACTGCTATGATGATGATGATAATGAGACATACTGTAGCTGAACGGACACACAGGGAGAAGCACCGACGGGGGCCTCTGTCTCCTGTTGGCTGTTCACATCCCAGCGAAGAACTGGGGTGGCAGCCGGTGTTACGAGCCGTTCTGCTATGCTAACGCGCCTGTTCTCCACAGATGCTGAATAATTGTTCAGACCCTCCACAATCAGCAGCATCATATCTCCATAGTTTTTCTGGTAAAATTTGGTGCTTCTCACTTTGTGTTTTGTTTACACCATGATGCCAGCTTTTATCCAGTCAGCATCAAGTCAATCCCAAACCCCACCCAGCAGTTTTCAGGACCGCTCTGAATACCGATTCCTGGCCAGGGCCTTATTTTAGCCGCTACAAGTTCCTGAAAATTTACCCTGTTTGGGAGGTTCCTGTAGTGGAAACATTGGGGAAGTTCCTGTAAAATTGGTTCCTGTAGTGGAAATGGGACTACTGTATCACTGATTTTTTTTTTTATATCAAATTTTATACTTTTTTTTTTTTAAATTAATCATAAATTTGCTATCTTCTACAGCTTTTTTTCAACATTTCCAACTTTCCTATTGTGTTCCAACTTTTTTCAGCAAATGTGACTTTTTTCCTTTTAAGGTTGACATTTTTCTTCGTGAGCTTTTCTCAAATTTGAAACTTATTTATAAAATATGCTACTTTCTCACAAACTTGTTTCTTCTTCATATATAAGCAATTTTGTGTATTTCAAATTTTTTCCAAGCAAATTTGTTACTTTATTCTTTTAATTTTGACTTTTTCCTGTTTTTTTTTCCTCATAAATTTCCAAGTCATTTAATCTTGAATCTGACTTTGTATCACAAGTATTTTTTTAATCTTGTCATTGTTTTGTTAAACACAAATTTATTATTGCAAATTATTTTCTTTATTGCAAATGTGACACTGCCCCTCCTAAACACTGCATGTCCCCACATTGCTGATGTCACATGAATGCGCTGGTCAGCCTGGAAGCTGTTGATGCCGGATGCTATTAGTTGAGAGTCACCGGCATTTTTACAAGTCAGCTCAGTTGGTTGATAGAGGAATACATGACCGATCTATATAGTTCGGTTGTTGCTACTGTTTGTCCTCCGTTACAATGGAGAAGATTGCAAAATGCACCTGACATTTTACACAATTAGTCTTTTTTTTTTTTTAATTAATATCGTCATTGAATAGCCTTCATATTTACAAGAAGAGATACTGTGTGACCCAGGCTGCATGAACGAGCAAAGCTGAACAGGGAGATTACCCCTTGCTGAACCAGGACAGGCTGGTATTGGTTCCACAGTAGCCAGGGGATGGTCAGAGCTGCTGCAGGTTCCATGGGAGTGTGTGAAAAAAAATACTCTTAAAAGAAACCTCTCACTCTCAGCTGCTGTGATATTTGTGTAATTGTGGTGCACACAATTGTCTGCTGCAGCTTCAAAATTAATCTGTCACAGTAATAGCAGCCTTCAGATTCATTTCCACTCTGTTGTTGTGACATGGTGACCGTGACATCTATTTCGTTGCGTGTTTGCCTGCATTTCCTATTCAAATATCCTCCAAGCTGCACTGAGGTGGCCAACAACCCATGTCAATTGCAGTCATTTAGCCCACGTCAAGTAGCACAGGTAACCTATTCAGATAGAGGAAATCCAGACCATACTCGGTTTTGCTGGATTGCCAGAGTACTCTGTATGATGCTACAATGATCCCCAGGTGGGTCTGCATCCAGGATGCAGTCAGGGTTAAGGGTCAGGCGATCTGAGCACACTCAGGGTGATTTCATCAGGCCAGAATGAGGTACTCCATCATTGACGGTCTAGTTTTAAGAGAAGTGAGTATTTCTTTTTTTCGGGGGGTGGGTAAATCACAGGACCAATAGCTGCATTTCAGAATGTTAAACCCTTCAAAACTACAATTTTTTTTTAGTGAGTGGGACCTTTAAAAATGAGGGTTTAACACAAACGTAATCTCAGTCTGATCTTTTTTTCCCCCATGTGTCTGCAGTGTGGTGACAAGGGCCATTATGCCAACAAATGCACCAAAGGCCATCTTGCCTTCCTGAGTGGACAGTGATCTTCACTCTGAAGGTCCAGACATCAGGGTGCTGATTCAAGCAGAGGAGCCAAGGGAGGCAGAGCAACGTAAGAGAGGAAACTTCTCTTGTTCAAGGGCTGTTGTTAAAACCTAGACTTAGGCTGCCTCTGCTGTGTGTGACCTGATGATACACACTCAGGTGGTAGTGAAGATCAATATTTTTACTTTTTGGACTTACCAAGCTTGAAGACGTGGAACAGGACAACAGAGATCACGTTGTGTGGCTGCTGTTGGATGATCTGCCGTCAATCTGTATTTTACAGTGCTTTATGTTGAAGATGTAGACACAAATTTCTCCACACAAGTACTATTATAAGCCCCATTTCCACTACAGGAACCAGGAACTAAATTTACAGGAACTTCCCCTGTGGTGTGTGTCTGCACAACTGGAACCTCCTCCCAAGTGGAAGTTTTCAGAAACTCGTAGCGGCCAAAATATGGCCCTGGTCAAGCGTAGGTACTTCACAGTGGCCCTGGAAAACTGCTAGATTAGGTTTAGGATTGACTCAGTGCTGATTGGATAAAAGTCAGCATCATGACCAGAGTGCTTCATGAGCAAACACAGGGAAATTAGAAATGCCAGATTTTACCAGAAAGATAATGCAGATAATGAAGATCTGATGCTTAAAATTTTGCTCTCTTGATGTGTTCCTGCAGATACGCCACGTCTAAAAATGTAAACGTTAATACTGCCATGGATGTGGAGAGGAACTGCCACATTGCCATGTGCCTACACATAATCAGGGTAGCATCAGTCCCATGCACTCTACTCTATTCATTTTGTGTGTAATCATTTCTGTATTTCAATGTATTTTACTTTGCTGAACTTCGTCAGGATCAAAACATTGTCACAAACAAATCCCTAGGAGACTGATACTACCCCCATAATGGAGAAATGACGGGGAAGAGGGCCAGATACAGGGCCAGCCCTGATCAAGTTCCTGTAGTGGAAACGGAGCATTAGTTGCCAATTTATGCCCGTCAGATGCTTGAAGCAGCACTATGTAATTTTCTTGTTCCAGGTAGAAACACCAAGACTACAACTATGGTGACTGATGTCGGCCAGTCATGGGGTGTTTAGTTCATTCATTCATTCATCTTCTTCCGTTTAATCCTTTTCGGGTCGCGGGGGGGCTGGAGCCTATCCCAGCATCTTTGGGCGAGAGGCAGGGTCCACCCTGGACAGATCGCCAGTCCATCACAGGGCCAACACAGAGAGACAGACAACCATTCACTCTCACAGTCATAGCTAAGGACAATTTAGAATCCCCAGTTTGATGCCAATTAACCCAACTTGCATGTTTTTGGCATGTGGGAGGAAACCGGAGAAATCCCGGAGTAAACCCACGCAGACACGGGGAGAACATGCAAACTCCACACAGATCACTGTTGGTCGGGGGCTGGGATCGAACCCAGGATCCCCCAGCCAAGGGTGAGTTACTGTGCTGCCACAGTACTAACCACTCCTCTACCGTGCCACCCGGGTGTTTAGTTAATGGTGGCTAAAGTTTTGCCCAGTGATTGGCTGTTGGGACTGAGGTCATAGTCACCATAGTTGTAGTCTTTTCAGTGTTACTACTGAGAACAAAGCTGTTGGAGGCAATGTGGGCCCACTCAGGCTCAAGTGACTTTCACCTGGTCAAATGTTGATGTGCCATCAAAATAAATTTGGAAACATTTTAAGGTGAAAATCTTACATAATGTTGTTTTAAGTCTAGTAAATAAATTGTCAGAACTGCAAATGTGAAAAAGCTAGAAGGACTTTCAACTTATTTTATATTGAAACATGCTGCATCACATCTGAAATCTGGGTGTTGCCCACAAAAGAATCCAGGATAAAAACGGACAAGTCAGCTGTGCAAGGAAGCCTTGTGTAAACATGTGGTGACAAAGTATAGAGGATCATAATTTTGACAGTATAAATAAATGTCCTGGTTGCAGGTCTACCCGTTCTGCTTTGTTTCTTCAGTGGTGATAAGTTTTGCAGCACATGAGTTCAGAGAGTCAAACATTCATTCCAGTGCCCAGACAACCTGAAAGGATGACTGTCCAGTTTATAGTGACAGACTGGTGGTCAATTTGTAGGAAAGAGCAGGTTCACATCCTGAAAGTATCAAAAGTTCTGCTTTGTGAATGCTCAGCATAAAAAAGGGAAAAGGAGTTTAACACATGGAGCCTCTGGAGCACCACTGTCACTTTCACTACAGTACCTGTCCTGCCAACAGTACCTGTCCTGCCAAGACACTGTCTAATGCAACACATAGGTATGCAAAAGACAAAAGCCTAGAAATGTATCATTTCAAACTTTCTAATTAGTTATATTTGTAAATTAATCAAAGGATTGTGCTTTTGGGCAGGCCACAGTCCTGTTTCTCACACCCATCCATCACTGATCAATTCACTGTATCAATAAAAGTCAAGGCTCACACCTCGTTCTCAACGAATTCAAGTGTTTTGTTCCAGAGAATTCTTAACCCTTCACCTCACAAGACAATTTTGGACAATTCTATGCTTCCAACTTTGTGTGAAGAATTTGGGGATGGCAATTTTCGGGTCCATATGGTCAAATTTCTCAACTCAGGACATACAGTGGTGTGAAAGTGTTTGCTTCCTCACTGATTTCTCATTTTTTTGTATGTTTGTCACACTTAAATGTTTCAGATCAAACAAATGTAAATATTAGACAAAGATAACAAGTAAACACAAAATGCAGTTTTTAAATGGTGTTCATTATTAAGGGTAAAAAAAAATTAAATTATCCAAACCTTCATGGCCCTGTGTGAAAAAGTGATCCCCCCCCGTCAAAACATAACTGATTTATCACATCTTTGGAAAGCTGATTTCAATTTCTCTAGCCACACCCAGGCCTGATTACTGCCACACCTGTTCTCAATCAAGAAATCACCTAAATGGGACGTGCCTGACAAAGTGAAGTAGACCAAAACATCCTCAAAAGCTAGATATCATGGTGCGATCCAAAGAAATTCAGGAACAAATGAGAAACAAAGTAATTGAGATCTGTCTGGAAAAGGTTATAAAGCCATTTCTAAAACTTTGGGACTCAAGAAAACCACAGTGAGAGCCATTGTTCACAGATGGCGAAAACATGGAACAGTGGTGAACCTTTCCAGGAGTGGCCAGCCAAACAAATTACTCAGAGTGTAGCGATGACTCATCCAAGAGGTCACAAAAGACCCCACAACATCTAAAGAACTGCAGGCCTCACTTGCCTTAGTTGAGGTCAGTGTTCGTGACTCCACCATAAGAAAGAGACTGGGCAAAAATGGCCTGCATGGCAGAGTTCCAAGACCAAAACCACTGCTGAACAAAAAGAACAAAGGCTCGTCTCAGTTTTGCCAGAAAACATCTTGATGATCCCCAAGGCTTGGGAAAATACTCTGTGGACTGATGAGACAAAAGCTGAACTTTCTGGAAGGTGTGTGTCCCATTACATCCGGCGTAAAAGTAACAGCATTTCAGCAAAGGAACATCATACCAACAGTAAAATATGGTGGTGGTAGTGTGATGGTCTGGGGCTGTTTTGCTGCTTCAGGACCTGGAAGACTTGCTGTGGTAAATGGAACCATGAATTCTACTGTCTACCAAAAAAATCCTGAAGGAGAATGTCCGGCCATCTGTTCGTGACCTCAAGCTGAAGCGCACTTGGGTTCTGCAGCAGGACAATGATCCAAAACACATCAGCAAGTCCACCTCTGAATGGCTTAAAAACAAAATGAAGACTTTGGAGTGGCCTAGTCAAAGTCCTGACCTGAATCCGATTGATATGCTGTGGCATGACCTTAAAGATGGTTCATGCTCAAAACCTTCCAATGTGGCTGAATTACAACAATTCTGCAAAGATGAGTGGGCCAGAATTCCTCCACAGGGCCATGCAGGTTTGGATTCCACCCCCCGCCCCCCCAATAATAAACACCTTCATTTAAAAAACTGCATTTTGTGTTTACTTGTGTTATCTTTGTCTAATATTTAAATTTGTTTGATGATCTGAAACATTTAAGTGTGACAAACATACAAAAAAAATTGAGAAATCAGGAAGGGGGTTAACACTTTTTCACACCACTGTAGATGCAGCTACAGAACACCAAATCCATATAATGTCCAACAATAAATGTTTATTTTTTTTCTTGGTCACAATAGTCATTAACACAACAGAGCTGAAAGAGCAAGAGGAGCCAAGGGATCCAAGATGGCTGCTGAAGATGCTCAGTGGTACTTCCTCCAGCGGTCATGTTCTGCAAGAGTAGCAATATTCAATTTTGTAAGGTGCTGTTTTTGAGTAATGGAGAATAGAATTTGCAGGAAACTACAATTACAAAGATCCCAAACAGATATCTTACTGATGTGGTCATATTCCCACAAGTAGCTGATGGCCACATAGCCAGCTAATAGCATCGCTATACCGCCAATTCCTCCCTTCTTCACGTTGATGTACTTGTTGTAGTATCTTTGATGACCTAAAAAGAGTCATAAAACAGCAAGCAATGGTTAAAAATGTTTAGACCTATAAATTTTAATCCATGGTATAAAACAGCCAAGAATGCTTTCTTACAGGCTAAAAACTGCTGAAGCCAAAAGTGTCACTGACATTATTGTAAATAATGGGTTTCAAAAGTTAATGCACATGAATACAAAATAAATTTGAACTAATATCTCAATACAAAAGAACAAATTCAGATGACAAATTCAAATAATTTCAAGCAATGAGCCATTTGTAAGAGCTTTCCCCTTTTGTTAGTCCAGTGTGATGATCCTCAGTGAGAAGGACTGCCTTAGTTGCTGACTGAGGACTGGTGTAAGGTACACGTCTATTTCTATTTTACCATGCAATTTAAAATTATTTATGGGCAGACTACATTTGGCGTTGGCAATTTACCTTTAATAGAATCACATTAGCCAGGTACCAACTTTGAAAACTGCCAATGTAACAACAAATCTGGATAATCAAATACCTGGGTAAAGCCCTAATCTCGAGACACTGACCCTGTTTACAAGGTCACGAGTAAACTGATTACTGGAGTAAACCAATAAAGGTAATAAACGGCTTATGGTGTTTACATGCACTGAGTGAACGGTTTATTGGCCAAATAAACTAGGTGTGTTAATCCATTTTCTCATAGACTGATAATGGCCTTTAACTTATAAAGGTAATTGGATTACTCTGTTTTCATGACAGTTTCAATAAGCAGGTAACTCCAGTAAGCCGATTATAATCGTTTACTCGTGACCATGTAAACATGGTCAATGGTACAATATTTAATTTCTAATCAATAACCAACCAACCAACAAACCAGTAATAGTTGTAATACTTCTCTCTAGTGCACTTTTTTGTTTTACAGCCATAACATTAGCATAATATACTGATTAAAGAACATCCATCCATCCATCTTCTACCGCTTAATCCTTTTTGGGTCGCGGGGGGGGGCGGAGCCTATCCCAGCATCTTTGGGCGAGAGGCAGGGTCCACCCTGGACAGATTGCCAGTCCATCGCAGGGCCAACACAGAGAGACAGACAGCCATTCACTCTCACAGCCATACCTAAGGACAATTTAGAATCCCCAGTTTGATGCCAGTTAACCTAACCTGCATGTCTGTGGCATGTAGGAGGAAACTGGAGCACCCAGAGTAAACCCACGCAGACACGGGGAGAACATGCAAACTCCACACAGAAGGGTCACAGATGGTCTGGGGGTGGGATCGAACCCACAATGGTCAAGGGTGGAATCGATCCCATGACCTTCTTGCTGTGCTGCCACTGTGCCTTTTTCCTACAGCAACCTGACTGTAATGAGGAGGTTCTGACTGACCAGCAGCTCTGGAATCAGGAGAGGATCTCTGTTCTGGGCAGCAGGAGCTAGAACAGGGATGGGCAGTGAGGGCCATTCCACTGCAGATTTTCTGTTCCACCCAGTGTCTTCAGCAGGTGTTTTCAATTATTAGTGATCCTTGAAGCTGACCAGAGCAAACACCTGCTGAAGACACTGGGTGGAACAGAAAAACTGCGGTGGAATGGCCCTCCATGGCACGTGATTGCCCACCCCTGAGCTAGAACCTCTACAGATGGAGAAGCAGCAGGAGCCAGAACCTCCACGGGTGATTAAAGAACAATCAAGTACAAAAACAATGTAGAAGAAATGTAAGCACAAAGCAAACTGCAAAACTCGCCCATACCATGCAAAGTTAACCTTATATCTCCATGGCTCCCTTGTATACTGTTAAAACATTAATACATTTACTTCACAGAGAAAGGCGCAGTGTTTTTATGGAGTTAAACTTGAAAAGAAATGAGCAGATTGGACTTCCTGAATTTTGTGATGTTACATACCAGTTTGGGCTTCAGTTCTTCTTAAATCACAGTTTTATTACTGTTAAAAACTCTGCTTCTGATGCAGTCAGTGTGTCACTGCTTGTAAGTGGCTCACTAAAACCAAAGATACTGGCAGCTGCCAGTGGTACCCCTCAGCCTCTGCTGTAGAGATGTAGTTTATACGGCATTTTGACCTTGTAATTCCAAAACCATAGGCAGAGGTCAGGGTGATCCTGTGTACAAAGTTGTGGCTCTTGTGTACATTATTTTTGCCGCTGTCCGAAAAATCACATTCAAACAAGCAATGCACTATGCAGTAGTTGTTTTGCTCTCAGAGCTCAACTGTCAGGATCATCAACACTCCGCTCAGAAGAAAATAACACGCTTTGTGCCCTTTCACTGCTCACTGTCACGGCTGTATTTAGCAATTCGTCCAAATGCTTCCACCACTAACTGCCTGCTGGAGTCCGTCTGCAGAGTCCCCCACATGGTGCTGGCAGTGGCAGCACCCGGTACTGTGGAAGCTTCCACAGTGCAGAGTGCAAACATGCTGTTGGCAATAAAAAATACACTCGACATTTAATAATTTATTTAATAATCAATAGGGGCACATAAATGAACAATGAGATTTAGCCACACACGCCAAAAAAAGTGAACACTGCGTGTACGGATCCCCGTAATATGTGATGGCAATGGTCTTGACTGCTGGTGAAGTTTACAGTTTTATTTTCTTATTTTACCACAGTACACATTAAGTAAAACACAAACTATGACCACCGCAAGAGCTTGTGCCTCATTACGGGTCCATAAACTAAATAACCTTTAGTGCTCAACTGTCTCTGCTAAGTGCTGCAGCCTTACTGGCAATTTCACAGGCAGGCACAGGAAGCGAAAACAAAACCACCGTTATCAAAATAAAAGCCTGCTTTTTTACTTCAGTGCATAGGATGGCGTAAGGCCTCTGTACTTTGTAAAATCAACTACTAACAGGAAAACTTATGCAAAGACCAAAAAATACTTATCTCAGAATTATTAATCAGGTAACTAACCTAAAATAATAAACCTTGCAGGGGGTTATACACCGCAGTTGCTTGTTATCCTCCACGGTAGGCATGTCCATAGCCTGGTACTACATGACTGCGGTTATCGCGACAGCCCTATGGCTAGCACTACATCATCAGAATAAACCTTGTGATACAAAGACTTACCGGTTGAAGGACATGCCCAGCTGTATGCACAGCGGCCCAGGATAATGGCTGAAACGGCACTGGCCCTTAAAAGCAGCTTAATGGTAAAAACCCATCTTTAATTTGGGTCAAGCTTTCAAAGTAGTTTGTTTAACCTCTTGCGCTCCGTTGTCCCACGGGTGGGCAAGTCTCTGCGTCCTAGAGCGCACGAGAGCGCCCTCGTGCGCTCTTGTGCGCTCTAGGACGCATCATGGAGATTGTGATGTAGGTGGTGTATGGCGTCCAAGCGCGCACTGAAAATAAAAGCTGCAGACACAGCCGCGAACAGATTAGTTCATCTGATTGACCTCTCATTCGACTAATAAGAGCCTTGAATTGGGTTTCTGAAACCTTGAAGAACCAATGAATGAAAACCTAGCCAGAAGGACCCGCCTACCAACGCAGCGAGCCAATTGAAGCACAGAAGTTCACTGAGCTGTTTTGTCTAAAGCTGGGTGAAGAGAGACTGCTTCAGCAGCCACAGGCAGTGCTTTATTTATTTTTTTTTAATTCCAGCAGTGTTTAGGATTCTCTTATATGGTCATCATAGACCGACGGAGGCCGACGACGAAGGTCGTAAATCATTCGCCAAAGCCGCAATCATGGAATTATGTTTTGACTGGGTCGCGAGACCAGAACCAGAGCGGACCAGCGTCGGTTCGTCTGACAATGAGGAAGAGAAGTTGGCCAGGACAATGTGGCTGTGAAGAGGTAAGGTGTTATAAGCCAAATTATTTTTTATCCCTGAAAATTGTAATCAAAAATAACTTTTGACCGATCGGTAAATTACAACTGTGCGGCGCACGATGTCCGAAGTGCGTGCTCCGCGTTACACGGTTTGTTCACCGCCTCCGGACCGTGAACGCCCCCCCCCGCCGCTACGATTCTGTAGCGGGGGGGTGGGGGGAGCCGCAGTGACAGCGGTGCTGTGGAAACATGCCTTATCCGAGTGTAATCCGTCATGTAGCGAGGGCGGATCTCCGTCCTCTGTAGCGGGGGTGGTGGTGGTGGTGGACAACCGCGCCCCCCCCCCCCCCAACACACACACACACACACACACACACAGCCCTGAATGTGACCTTTCATTAGAGCCCTAAATGAAGCTTCTATATTGAATCATTCAAAAGTTACAGATGTTTTTCCAAACTGTGCCATTTGGCACAATTTGGCACAGTTCCAAAACGCCTGGGAACTACCTGAGAACAAAGCTGTGTAATATATTCATTTTTTGTGGTATTGTTACAAAATTTTGACCTCAGCTGGATAACACTTGGTTCTACATTTCTGTTGCATTTTCCAGCCCGGATCTGAAGCTGTGTGTTATTTGCAAGCATTTGTATCCAAAAAAACACCCAGGCCAAATTTATTTTCTTCAAGTTCACTATGTTTAGATGACTGTAACTCAGTGGCTGGAGCACTTAGAGGGATCATGTTTTTTTTGCCAAAAAATTCAAAGTGTTTTCTTTTAAATGAGACCAACCCCATGAAGATGCTGCAAAGGGTTGAAGAACAGCTTTTGATTTACTTTGGGCACACTTTTTTTTGGCGTTTTTAGGAAAATTGACCGGAGTGCAAGGGGTTAACAAATGCAAAATAGCTGGGAGGATAACTTCAGTTAGGCCAGAGTGTCCTGATTGGCTCAACACTGCCCATGTGCCAGCACCATGACTAGTTACATCACCAAAAACGTTCCAGCTCAACTCACCTTTTTGCAGCGGGCGGGGCTTAATTCAAACTTCACAGCAAAAAAAAAAAAAAAAAGATGAGACATTTGCGCAATTTTGCTCTTGATATGTCTTGCAAGTCTTAAAAACAACATGTTACAGACATGTTAAAGGATTTTTTGGCAGATTGTTACTTTAAATTAAATGCCGTTAGGTTAACTGGCATCAAACTGGGGATTCTAAATTGTCCTTAGGTATGACTGTGAGAGTGAATGGTTGTCTGTCTCTCTGTGTTGGCCCTGCGATGGACTGGCGATCTGTCCAGGGTGGACCCTGCCTCTTGCCCAAAGATGCTGGGATAGGCTCCAGCTCCCCCCGCGACCCGAAAAGGATTAAGCGGAAGAAGATGGATGGATGAATGGATGGATAATACAAACATGAGACCTTTGATTTTTAGTTCTTTAGAATTTTTGTGAGCTTTTTGGATTATCAATTAAATCCCTGTCAGCAAATTGTCATTTTAATAAAACACAGATTGAATGATGATTTTTGCCTTCAGACTTCTGACTAAAAATAAACAGGAGCCGACGCTGCAAAGTCTTACTCACCCCTGCGGATGGCTGACAGGAAGCCATTGGGAGTGAAGTCTCGACCTCCGATCCATGTTCCCAGCTCACCCAGCTTCACATCCATCAGCCGCTTCTCAACAATGGGAACTGATCACAAGAGGAGACGGCATCAACATTGTAAACTCTACACTGCATGCAGTAGTGGCAGCTTAATCACAAGAAGAGAGATGTTTCACATTTAATGCAATACATTTGTCATTTCACACAGCCCTGCATCTTTGCCTTAGGTTACTGAAACTGTACAGAAAAAAGGATACACCTTAGTTTCCCTTCTAATTTTTTGAGTCAAAGACTTAAGTAAGGTTTCCATCTTGCCTGAAGGGTTAAAGGTCTTCAATTTGTTAATCCAAAATTAAAGTTTTAATTATTAGGGCTGCATAATATAAAAAAATGTGTGATTGCAATTATGCACCCAAATATTTTAAATATTTACAATTTTTTTTAAGGCTAGTTTCATGAGTGTTTTATTGTCAAGGAAAATGACGAAGAAATTGATGATTTCACATGAATCTGCAAATACAAACAAGGAAAAAAGCATCAAATTCATATTATAAAACTGCATAGTCATGATTTATAAGAAAAGCTGCAAAAAAGGGGGGAATAAGCTACATTTACAAGGGAAAAAGAAGCATATTTGTAACTGTGTAATTGTTACTTAGAGGTCAGTGCAATATCCTTCGCCTCAGTTTTCTTTGAAGATCCCACTCTCTTACTGAAGAAGAGCCGTTTTCAACTTTTTCACGGGCACCATATGGCTGTCTACACATCTGGGTACTTACACGGGAACGCGCTCATCACAAGAGCGTGGAGGTAAGAAAAACCGGCAGTTTACCATTGAAACAATACGGCATATCAATATTATGATGAGCTTTCACCGCAAGCTCGGATCAGCTATGATCAAAGACTTTAAATCTGTGACCTCAAAGTGTCCCTACCTTCCACCAGCCAGTATGTGGAAGAATGATTCAACAGAGTGTCCAGAAACAATATTTATTGATATTTGTAACGATGAATAGATGTGCCAGCTTGGCTGGACATTGTTGGAACACTCCAATAATAGAAAATAGATTGTATCTGCTGTGGAAATCCCCCAAAAAGCTGTCATATAGATGCACTTTATTGATTCCAAAGTGGGAAATATTTAGGTTTGCAAAATTTATCCACCAGAGCTCACAGGAAAAACGACTTGCTTATTTACACTCGTCCACCCTGTCAATCCCGACACGCGTTTCAGCTCTGCAGAGCTTTGGCCCATTTGTCAGCTGGCGAGTGTCAGTCTTATTTTTAAACTAGTTTAATTGCAGTGTTGATCGTTTACTCTGAGGCTGATTAGCAGCTCAAATTAGAATTAATATTCCCATCAACCCCACGTGTTTCTATGCTAATGCTAATCCAGCTATTAACTCCCTCTGATGCAAATTTGGGTGTTTTCGCATGTTCACATTAACTTTAAGCGTAGGCAACTTACTTTTAATGCCGTAAGAGTCATAGTTTGGTAAGCAAGCTCCATTTGTGGCCAGACGGAGACGTGGGTCACATCATCCTTCAGCAGCCCACAAAATACTGCTTCAGTAATCTCTGCTGGCCCATGTGACTCTGAAGAACTTGTATTCTGACTGCCATCACCATCTTTCATAAGATGGTCACGGCTACATGAGCCAGTTGCGCAACATTTTCTTTAAGTTTAACTAACATTACCATAGAAATGCACTGAAATTGTCATTTGTTGATACCTCGCCATGCCGTTTGTGCACGTTCATGAGATCGGTGACGCAAGCGTCGACAGCCCTATCAGCGTATATCAAACCCTGGTACCAAGTTTCAAAGCATTTGGAACAAAATACCTTTGTGAGACAGATGGACAGACATGTGGACATCGCCATAACAATAACCACAAGGGGTTAATTCTGCTGGACAAAGTGACACTGCAGTGATGCTTTTAAAAAACATCTGACAATAAAACTACTCAGTACAATTCTGTGAAAAGCACAGTATATATGAATCGGTGAATTCAAAAGGGGCCCAAGTCCAAGAAATATGTTTTTGCAGGAAATCAAATAACTTGCATATCTCAAAGGTAGTCTATGCCAGATGGTTCATACTTTACTCAGATATAGCACAAGGCCATAGCTTAGAAATGCTATAATATGAAGCATTTCACTTTTTTAATTTCAGAGGATTGGCAAACTAAAGTCCCTGGACTTGGGCCCTTCTTGAATTAAACAATAAGAACATATGAAAAGAAGCACATAACATCTATTTCTCACATGCTGAAAACGTTTTTTTTTTTTTTAATTATGCCATGTTTTGAACACCTTTTATGATCACTTTATATTCAAACTATTGTTTTGGTAACTGCCAGCATATGAGATTTTCATCTAAAAGTGGGCAGATTAACATAGAGGTCCATCTACTGGTAAACTAATCGTCAAAGTCAGACTCATCTTCACGCCTAGCATCACAAACTGTTAAACTACCGAGGAACTGCTGAGCCTCTGGTGAAAGATATTTCGCCAATTTCTGAACATCCTTTACTTTAGCTGCCTTTACACCAAGTTGCTCGCTGTAGAGCGGCTCCTCTGGGAATGTAACAACCCTGCACGATGGCTTTAGAAGGCGGAATCTGGATGTGACCTGAGCAGACATATTTTCGGAAACTTCTATATCATTTCTGAAATTTGTGTTGCCACCTATGACTATAAGTTTAATCCATGCAGGAAGGGCCCAAGTCCTGGACTTGGGTCTCTCTTGCACTCAATGCATAAACAATGCCGTGACTAGTCAATGCATTAAAGTTGACTTGGGACGTTTTTGCACATAATCAGATAGCTTGTCTCTTAAAGTTCATTAAACACGTAATATCTGGGTTTTGAAAAGTGTGGACTTGGGCCCTTTTGGAATTCACCGATTCATATGTACTGGAATAAATGCAACTCATTACCATCCACTTGGCTCAATGTGTCCGGCTGCATCAAAGCAAATGGAACGAATAAACTAATATTGCTCTTATTCAAAGCCTTTTAAAGTTAAAAACTTAAAACTTTAATGCAGGCGTAAATGCCGTGTGTTAAAATAATTTACTGTTTGAAGTCTAGGCAGGCGAACCAAAGAAAAGGGGTTTTTGTAAGGCGACAATACTTCAATGACGCGCTGATTCACATTTTAATGAAACCAGCAGCCAAATTTTCTGGACACAAAAGTCCAGTTTAAACCCGCGGAGGTGCTGGTTGACGACATTAAAGAGACAATCTGCCAATGACACACTGGAGTCCTTGACGTGATCCGGGGACCGGAAGGCGGTCAGAAAACAGACACCTTCAACTGGCAATTTAGCGGCTTGTCAGAAAGAAAAAAACCTAATTTCTGAATATTTACAAACAACAATGCATAGAGAAAAAAACACGTATAGGTCGCTGTTTTAGCCAGAAGCTATCACACATTACCCGGTCTGTCCGCCATCTTGTCTGGTGCAGAAGGTCTGCCGCACAGAATGATGGGAAAAAATGGAGCAAGTGCATTATGGGAGAGAATGTAGTTCTCAAATGCGTCCACTAGGGGTCAGCAGAAGCAGTAATATGAAGTACAAAAAAATAAGCCTTGAACAAGTTAAAAAAAGATCTGTCCCGATCGAAAAATATAAACAGATCATTTCGATTAACGCATGTCTGTTCCATGTGTTTGAAATCTTTATTAGCTAAAAATAAATCATAGGCCTCAACTAGGTAATTAAAACATTTCATTAGTAATACTCAAGTACAAATAGTGTTAATTCACTCAAGAACCCCTCATTAAAAAATCTCCCCCGACTTTTTCCCATGGAATGAGAAGAACCACACTTGTAGGGCTGCAACTAACTATTTTTCTCATAATTGACTAATCTGCCGGTTATTTTTTCGATTAGTCAACTTGTGGGGGACCCACGCTGGGATATTCATCTCAAACTAGAAGCAGAGGAGAGGCAAATAGTCCCTCTGCCGGAAGAGCGTGGGGGATTAAACAGATGAGGACAATAGGAATTGTGATGGGAGAAGGTATGGTGACGTAAAACCCCAGGCAGCAGGAAGGAACAGCTGCGGGGACAACAGGAGTGGTGATGTGTTAAATGTATTGTGATGCAAGACCTCGGGCAGCAGGGGGAATGAGTCAGGTGATATAAAAGGAGAGACCCTGGGGTAGGAGGAGATTGCTTTTTCTGAGTATGAATGAAGTGAGAGAGTGAATAAAGTTTGTCTGCCGTGCAAGTCTGGTCTGTTTATTGCACCTTCCACAAACTAATCATTTGGTCTATAAAGCAATTAAAACACAATCAAAAATGTCCATCACAGTATCCCAGAGCTCAAGGTGACTTCATCAAATGTTTTGGCTTGTCAAACAGACATTACAAAACCCAAATGTATTTAACTCATAATGCAAAAACAAGGAAAGTTGAAATGTTCCCCTTTCAGAACCTGAAATATTCGGATTTCTTTAGAATTTTTCCTGGAAAAGGTACACGCACAATTAGTCGATATCAGATTAGTTATGGATTAATTCTCTAACAATCAATTAGTCAATTAGTTGACTAATCATTGCAGCACTTGGCATAGTTATTAGTCTTTCCTTACTTACAGTAGGTACCACTAAGGCTCCCATTGTTTTATGCAGCTGTAAAGACCTCACCTGTAGAGGTCTGCAGGTTGTGCCAGAAGCTGCAACATGATCTTGGAAATCAGTGTTTCGTCATCTTGGAAGTGCTTGTCCTTAAAAAATGACTTAATAGTTGTAAAGAGATGGAAGTCAGATGGTGCGAGGTCAGGAGAGTAAGTGGGGTGAGAAAGGATTTCATAGCCGCAGGACCTTGGTTCCATCTTGGCAACATGTGAGTTTTGAACTTTGGTGTTGGTCAGCGTGCCATACCTTTCAGTTTTCATGGCCTTCAACAATTTTTGCAACAGTGAAGCATAGTAAGCTCTGGCAATTGTGGTACTCTTTGACAAGAAATCCATCATTAAAGGTGAACTAGACAGTATTGTAACGTCGGGGCCATTTTAAGGGGGCCAGGGATTTCCCAGCATGCTTTGCCAGTTTGAAACGTTACTGTGTGTGTTAAATGTGTTATTTCTGAGTTATACTGCTGTGTCATTATAACAGCATTATAATGACCCAGTAGTGTTTAGCAGGATTAGGGCAAGATGTATCTGGGTGTGTAACCATGATTGAAACGGAGGTCTGGGGGAATGACCTCCACTCCTCTGTGTGTTCAGAAGCAGGTTGGGGGTCGGGGTGTGTGAAAAATAAATCAGGTTGATCACAGCCATCTGCTCCATTGTCTTTGTGTGAACCCTGCAAACGTCACACTGGTGTCAGAAGTGGGATATGGAGCAAGATGAGGATCCAGGCGGAGGTACAGTGGCCGGAGCGATTCATCGCTCAGCCGGGAACGGAGTGTAGAGCTGAGACGCCGGCCCTTGAAGAGCTTCGCCGCGATGGACGGAGCAGAGCAAACCAGCCCCGTTTCCCGCCCTTTTCAGGGCAGGACGGGCTGGCGATTCCAGAGCCACTGGGAGCGGCAATCAACCGGGAGATGACAGTCTCATCCATCCAACAGCGGGCCAAGATTCCCCGCTACAACGGCGAGAACCTGTTGGATGACCGCCTGGCCCAGGTCGAGTTGGCTGCCGCGCTGATCATCAGAGGAAACCACCGTGCTGAGAGCGAGTGGAGGAGGAGCTACGGCAAATCACAGCAGCGCGTGCACGAAGGAAACAGCCGTGGCAACGCGAGGAAGGACGGCTTCCGCTGCACAGAGCCAGGGTACATGGCATGGTACTGCCCCGCACACAGCGCACAACAAACTGGCCCCTCGCCCACGTTAAATTAGAGCGAGGTGGCATGGACGGGGAAAAAGCCGCCTCCTGCAGATGCTTCCCCCGGCAGATGACGTCACAGAGGCCTTTGGAGCGCAGCAGCAGTGGAGCGAGCAGGACAGATCCGGTCTTTTCTCGGGATCGGCAGGGGCTGGGCGCCTGGACGCGGGCCAGCGGCCGACTGGGAGGTCCTGGCAGCGGTGGGAGTCATGGGACTCCCGCTGCCAGAGGAGGAACTGTGCGTGTCCTACCGCTACCCGATGCTTTTCCTTTCGGTGACGTCACGGAGGCCCTCGGCGCAAGAGCGACGCAGCGGAGCGAGCAGGACGAAGATGCGGCCACTTTCCAGGCGCGGCAAGGGCTGGACGCATGGACGCGGGCCAGCGGCCGCCTGGGAGAACTGGCAGCGGTGGGAGTTGGCCGGAGAGGGCCTGGGACTCCCGCTGCCAGGGAAGGGACTGTGCGTGGTCCTACAGAGGCTGTCAGATGTGTCCATCCGCCCGCTGATGGCCAAACCGGAACCCTACCCCAACCAGATACTCTGACCGAGACTCAGATGGCCCGTGCATGCCGCCCTGGCACCGGGCTGACTCGCGTTGGATTTCTGAAAGTGGACTTTGAATTTTCTGGGGACAGAAACCAGTCCGGGGGGGGGGGCAGTGTAACATCGGGGCCATTTTAAGGGGGCCAGGGATTTCCCAGCATGCTCTGCCAGTTTGAAACGTTACTGTGTGTGTTAAATGTGTTATTTCTGAGTTATACTGCTGTGTCATTATAACTGCATTATAATGACCCAGCAGTGTTTAGCAGGATTAGGGCAAGATGTATCATGTGTGTGTAACCATGATTGAAACGGAGGTCTGGGGGAATGACCTCCACTCCTCTGTGTGTTCAGAAGCAGGTTGGGGGTCGGGGTGTGTGAAAAATAAATCAGGTTGATCACAGCCATCTGCTCTATTGTCTTTGTGTGAACCCTGCAAACGTCACAGTATTTTCATGAAAACAAATATCTTTAAAAAACTGCATCAACAAAATGTTTAGAAAGCTGCAGAATTAAAGTCTTTCTTCAATAAAATATTAATGAAAAATACTTTTTTTTTTTTACTGGTCTGAAATAATCATAATATTTACGTGTGAGCAGATGGATGACAAGACTATGGTGGCCAGTAGCAGTGATATACTGTATATAAACACTAGATAGGACATGGCTAATTTTTTTCATGTGAAAAAGAGGCACCATATTCTGTAGACTGCCAGCAACTATAGCATTGTGATAACAGGATGCACAAACAATTGTTCATTATATTTATTGTAATAATATAATTAAGCTATGTATGTGGAACATAACCAATCTGGTGGCTAGCCATGTCCTATCTAGTATACTGTATAGCTACATTGGTGTGAAAAAATGTTTCCCCCCTTCCTGATTTCTCATTTTTTTTGTATGTTTGTCACACTTAAATGTTTCAGCTCGTCAAACAAATTTAAATATCAGACAAAGGTGACACAAGTAAACACAAAATGCAGTTTTTAAATGAAGGTGTTATTAAGGGTAAAAAAAATGCAAACCTACATCCTACATCCAAACCTACATGGCCCTGTGTTCCCATTAAAACATAAATTAACTGTGGTTTATCACATCTTTGGAAAGCTGAGTTCAATTTCTCTAGCCACACCTAGGCCTGATTACTGCCAAGAAATCTCTTCAATAGGACCTGCCTGACAAAGTGAAGTAGCCCAAAAGATCCTCAAAAGCTAGACATCATGCTGCGATCCAAAGAAATTCAGGAACAAATGCGAAACAAACTAACTGAGATCTATCAGTCTGGAAAAGGTTATAAAGCTATTTCTAAAGCTTTGGGACTCCAGCGAACCACACTGAGAGCCATTATCCATAAATGGAGAAAACATGGAACAGTAGTGAACCTTCCCAGGAGTTAACCAAAATTACCCCAAGAGCGCAGCGGCGACTCATCCAAGAGGTCACAAAAGACTCCACAACAATATCCAAAGAACTGCAGGCCTCACTTGCCTCAGTTAAGGTCAGTGTTCATGACTTCACCATAAGAAAGAGACTGGGCAAAAATGGCCTGCATGGTAGAGTTCCAAGACGAAAACCACTGCTGAGCAAAAAGAACATAAAGGCTTATCTCAGTTTTGCCAGAAAACATCTTGATGATCCCCAAGACTTTTGGGAAAATACTCTGTGCACTGACAAGACAAAATTTGAACTTTTTGGAAGGTGTGTGTCCCATTACATCTGGCGTAAAAGTAACACAACATTTCAGCAAAGGAACATCATACCAACTGTTATGGAGAATTATCTATCTGGTTCTGTATAGTTGTGATTGCGGAGTGGGCATCGGTTAGAATGCCAAGAACTGGGCTGGATGAATTCTTTATGGTCTTTATTCAGACTTGCTTCAACACTTGTTCCAACATGTGTGGGTGTGTGTATGTGTGTGTGTGTGTGGCTCTGTCTCATGGACGCACACTCTAATAAAAAGGACAACTAAAGGGACATATGCTACCATCAACGATACTCAAGGCAAACTAATGAACAGTGTAATAAGTTCCTTCCTCACAAAACGGCCGCGCCCCCAGTGGTCAGTCTGAGAACTGCAACCAAACCTGTAATATCTTTAATCACAGTCCTGCCTTCATAACACAGCCGCCCCCAAACTTGCTCCGGCAAGTTTGAAGACTGTTCACTGTCCATCTTGGTCTGGTACAGCTGGGAGGCGAATGAGGCGACTCACAGGTCTCACATAGGTGCGGTCCTTAACCTTGACTTCAGCCGATCGGATTAAGCCATCAGGTCCTGGAAAAACTTTACTGATCTCACCAACTGGCCAGGATGCTCTTGGAAGTTGGGGGTCCACTATCAGTACAACTGTGCCAACTTGAATGGGGGAGGTGTCCCTTTGCCATTTGGACCTGGTCTGGAGAGTTGGTAGGTAGTGGCGTAAAAACTGCGTCCAAAACTGGTCACTCAATACTTGACAAGTTCTCCAGTGACGGCGTCCAATAAGCTCAGAATCATGGTACAACACTTGGGGAAGTGAGGGATCCAGCCGCCCCATCAGCAACATGTTTGGGGTGACGGGGTCTGGATCGGCCAGGTCTGACGAGACGTACCCCAATGGTTTTGAGTTGAGGATTCCTTCTATCTCGATCAGCACCGTTTGGAGTACTTCAGCGCTTACAACTTGAGAGCCCAGAGTGGATGTTGGATCTAATCTCTCGCTCCCAAGACCCGCCAAAATGAGGAGTGCTGGGAGGGTTAAAGCGAAACTTGAGCTGGTACTCTGCAAGTTGAGCCTGCAGGGAAGGATGCAGGGCATTGAAGGCTTCTTGAAGTTCACGATTTCCACCTTGGAAATTAGTGCCTTGGTCACAAAGTATTTCAGCAGGTTTCCCACAGTGAGAAATAAACCTACGTAGTGCCATCAGGAAGGAGTCGGTACTGATGCTGGACAATATTTCAATGTGAACAGCTCTAGTTGTCAAGCATTTAAAGAGCAGGCCCCAGCGTTTTTTGTTACAGTGACCCACTTTTACTAACATGGGGCCGAAGCAGTCAATGCCAGTGGAGAAGAAGGCTGGCTGCTGTAACCTGAGACAAGACACAGGAAGGTCAGACATCTTTGGGTTCACTGGTTGGGCTCTTCACCTTTGGCACTCTGGACAGGAACGCTGCTCACTCTTTATGGCTTCACGGCCTCGCAGAATCCAAACTTTCCTCCTCAGTTCCACAAACAACCACTCAGTCCCTGGATGCTTCAGGTCACGGTCAGTCTGCCGGATGAGTAACCTGGTTACAGGATGCTTGGGATCCAGGACAACAGGATATTTAACATCAGCTTCCAGATTAGGGCAGTGTCTGAGCCTCCCGCCTACCCTGATGAGCCTAAGTGACTGATCAAATTCAGGGGCAAGTGTGTAGAGGTGGCTTGAGGTAGGTATTGGTTTTGCTGCTGAAAGACACCGGACCTCGTCAGGAAAACTGTCTCTTTGAGCAGATCTTAGAATGCAATGCTCAGCCTCCTTGAAATCGTCTGCCGATGGGCTCCCTCCTGATGTACTGGCCGCCCCATGAAGGCGGGTTGCAGTTTCCTTTAGTAGGTCATTGAAGCTGTCATAATTTGTTGCATCGGGTATAGAGTCGGTGCTCACGGATGTAGCCAGACATATCATGGCTTTGTGCTGCTCCTCTGTGAAGTCCTCAAAAGGGGGAAGTGGATGCTCTGGCCATTGCTGTGGGGGGAGCAACAAGAAGGGAGGTCCACATGCCCAGCGGGACTGACTTGTGAGCTCTTGTAATCTTCTACCTCTGGTGAGGTCATCTGCGGGGTTGTCCATTGATGCCACATAATGCCAAGTGTGGTTGTCCGTTTCATAGGCTTTAGCCTTCTCAGGGTCTCGAATCAAGCGTTTTTCAGTGCCTCGCCAGCTGGGGAGGACTGCTTCGGGTGGCACGGACAGAGTAGGCATGTTATTGACACGCAAAAGAGGGGTTGCATATCTCTGAGTGCCTTCCACCCTCACCCTGATTGTCTTCGCTTCCAGAAGGTCCATAGCCTGTTGCTCTCTCAGGGACCGTGTAACCAGCCTTTCATTCCTGTATGGGAGAACATCGAGTTGCCATAGCTTCTCTACATGACTGAAGAGCTCCGCTGAAAGGGAGGCTGTGGACAAGAACAGACATTGTTTGGGCTGATAGTTTGGGCAAGAAGAGTTGACAGGTCCTTGTAGTGTCCAACCCAACCTGGTCTTAACTGCAGCAGGGCGTCCAGGTGGACCTAAACGTACAGGTTGGATGGGAGTAACCAGATGGGGACAGTCGGAGCCAATCAGCAGCAATGGCTGGGCATTTGTGAACGACTCCAATGGTAGCTTCTTCAAGTGTCTGTACTTCTGCTGAAGTGATTTCACAGGGTATGAATGTTCAGCCAGCTCTAAATCATCTGCGATGAAGGCCTTATTGATGGTGAAGGTCTTCGATGGGTGGCTCACAGGCGAAACTTTAACCGTCACTGATGCCCCATGCAGTGTTCTCAGTCCTTGTCTCACAGTCTGCAGGGAGAGACTCTCTGGGGTTCCCTTTAACTTCAGCTTCTGGGTAGCCTCTGGTAGCAGGATAGTCCTCTCAGATCCGTCATCAAGTATAGCGAATGTCTCCAGCGTATGCTCGCCATTTCGCAGCAGAACTTTACTGATCTTTAGAAGGACCTGGTTGCACCCTGCTCGACAATCTAGGTAGAGAACATCTGCGGATGATTTATTCTCTGGCTCTGAGGTTGCTGGGTTAATTGGTTTAGATGCAACTGCATGCAGATTCACTTCATGCAGGGCTTCCAGATGCTTCCCTTTGCATATTTTACATTGCACTTTAAGTCGGCATTGGGCCGCTTGGTGGCGCCGACCACAACGCCAGCAGCAGTTGTTAGACTTAATCCAGTTAATCTTCTGATCCTTTGTCAGTTGCTTGAAGTTAGCACACTGATCCAGAAAATGTAGGGTATTACTGCAGTAGGGGCAGTATGCTTTGGGCTTGTCCTGTGCATCTGAGGTGTGATGAGTTTGAGCTGGAGACTCTTTTGATTCACTATCTTGCGTTGCGCCGAGGAGGACCATTGTAGCTCTCTTAGCAGCTCTTTTATCTCTCTTTGAACTACCGCTGTCTCCCTTGTTATCTCTGTCCGCTTCATCACCGCCCTCTTGGATGACCAACTCATATTCCAGCCACTCTGCAAAGTCTCTTAATGATGGCACTCCACTATTTTGTGGGTAGAGGTAGCGGCGGAAGGCAGCTCGGAGGTCTTGAGGTAGCTTCCTTGTGAGTCTCGCCACATGAGACCCACACTGTAGCTCTACTCGTCCATCTTCTCCAAGCTGTTCAAGCATCCCAACTAATGCTCGAACTCTGAGAGCAAACCTTCTGAAGCCTGCCGTGTCGCTGGGACGAATATTGGGCTCATCCATCAGCTCTGCTATTCTTTGTAGGGACAGGTGGTGTGGCTGACCATAGTGCTTAATTAGAGAAGCCATTGTGTCTGTGTATGGACAAAGAGAGTTACTGTATGAGTCCGCAAGAAGAAGAGCATCCTCAAATTTAAGGTGATCACAGAGCACTTGATACTTAAATCTCTCTGTTGCGTCAGTTGGGAGGATGTTGTCCAAAGCCAGTCTTAGCCGGGCAAACTGCCTAGGATCAGCCTGGGTGAATTCCAGGATTGAGGGCTTTGGGCCTCTGTAGATCTTCTCCTTCGGAATGAGAGATTGAGTGGGAGTAGACACTCGCTCTGGAGACAGAATGTTGCCCTCCAAAGGGCCAAGAGTTTGAGATGCCAGGGCAGACTGCTGCATATGGGTCTGAGTGTCTGTATTTGTAGTTACTGCCGCCGCATCTTGCTGCACTCGTAACTCTTGTAGACGCTGGCTAAGCTCTTGGACAATGCCTGGTGGTTGCTGGGGTAGAGCAAATTGCACATGTGGAAGATCAGGATGATCCCTAGGGAAATAAACTGGTGGTGGAGGTTATGGCCACTCCTCTTCCTCTTGTGCACCTCCTGTTGCTGCAGGTAGGGCATCTTGATGTAGAGAGGCTTGGGTGGGCGTATCTGTGTAGAGCCACAAACCATTAGCCGAGACGTTAGTGCTTCCTGGTTCCACAGGTTGCAGACTTGTAGCAGCCAGTGTAGTAGTACCACGGTCTATCTGTCTACTCAGATCTGTAAACATCATCTGCAGACGCCTGTTGTCCTCCTGCAGCTGCTGTACTATGCTCATAAAGCCGTGGGGGGCACCGGATAATACTGGTCCGGTGAAGGGGGTTCCAAGATAGCCAGGAGATGGGTCACTGATCTGTCCTGGGTGTTGCGGGAGGAGCGTCATCTCGGCGTATCCCTCTGTGGCCCTGTACTGCTCTTGTGGGGCAGGTGGCAGCGTGTATCCCTCATAATCGTTCATCCATCCTGGTGGTCGCACTGCCCTTCTTGGACGGGCACCACATCTCTGCGGACCATACTCCATCTTCACTCCGTAATCACCAGATCCCGGGTTTCGGCACCAAAACTTTGTTATGGAGAATTATCTATCTGGTTCTGTATAGTTGTGATCGCGGAGTGGGCATCGGTTAGAATGCCAAGAACTGGGCTGGATGAATTCTTTATGGTCTTTATTCAGACTTGCTTCAACACTTGTTCCAACATGTGTGGGTGTGTGTATGTGTGTGTGTGTGTGGCTCTGTCTCATGGACGCACACTCTAATAAAAAGGACAACTAAAGGGACATATGCTACCATCAACGATACTCAAGGCAAACTAATGAACAGTGTAATAAGTTCCTTCCTCACAAAACGGCCACGCCCCCAGTGGTCAGTCTGAGAACTGCAACCAAACCTGTAATATCTTTAATCACAGTCCTGCCTTCATAACACCAACCATAAAATATGGTGGTGGTAGTGTGATGGTCTGGGGCTGTTTTGCTGCTTCAGGACCTGGAAGACTTGCTGGGGTAAAGGGAACCATGAATTCTGCTGTCTACCAAAAAATCCTGAAGGAGAATGTCCGGCCATCTGTTTGTGGCCTCAAGCTGAAGCGCACTTGGGTTCTACAGCAGGACAATGATCCCAAACACACCAGCAAGTCCACCTCTGAATGACTTAAGAAAAACAAAATGAAGTCTTTGGAGTGGCCTAGTCAAAGTCCTGACCTGAATCCGATTGTGGCATGACCTTACAAAGGCGGTTCATTCTCGAAAACCCTCCAATGTGGCTGAATTACAACAATTCTGCAAAGATGAGTGGGCCAGAATTCCTCCACAGTGCTGTAAAAGACTTGTCAGTTATCACAAATGCTTGATTGCAGTTATTGTTGCTAAAAGTGGCCCAACCAGTTATTAGGTTTAGGGGGCAATCACTTTTTCACACAGGGTCATGCAGGTTTGGATTTTTTTTTCCTTTAATAATAAACACCTTCATTTAAAAACTGCATTTCGTGTTTACTTGTGTTATCTTTGTCGAATATTTAAATTTGTTTGATGATCTGAAACATTTAAGTGTGACAAACATACAAAAAAATGAGAAATCAGGAAGGGGGCAAACACTTTTTCACACCACTGTATGGCCAGCAAGAATGTTTCAGCTGGTCATAGCCACTAGCATAACTGGGCTGATGTTATGTCTCTCTAACAAGCAGTTGGGACAGAGAGTAAAGGTGCGTTCAGACCAAATGCGAATGAGCGAATTTTTCATGTGGCACAATTACATTTTAACTCAATGTAAACCCACGAACAGACATGAATTCACCAATCTGAGTGAGTTACAGATGGTCAGAATTGCCTTTGCAGCTGTGATCAACCTGCTGTGGAAATCCCCCAAACACTGTCATGCTTAGGTGTACGTTATCCGATGGGGTCTCGTCTGAAAAAACTTGTCCCTGCCTCCAAAATTTCACCTGGATAACAAGTGTTTACACTGCTAGCCTGCTAGCCTTGTTAGCACGTCCGTGGCAGGAGTCCGTGGGTAAAAAAACTCTAACATTCCAATTCAGCTGCAGAGCTTCCAGTCCGTTTGTCTGTAGGTGAGTGGCAGTCTCATTTTCAAACGAGTTTACTCTTCAATGTTGATACTTTTACTCCGGTGACAGCAGAATTTCAAGGCCATTATTAGTATTGGAAGTAATGTGTTACAAAGTACGTGTTACTGTAATGCCACTACTTTCGCAGTAACCCGCCATGTAATGAAATTACTATTTAAAAATTCAGTAATGCGTTACAGTTACTGAAATTTGATTAGATGCATTACTCGTTACTAATTTTATTAATATGGATAGATATTTTTAGTGCAAATAATAATAATGAATATACAAACTGACCCTACCGTAGCTGAGACGAGCCGTCAGTTGACGTGCGTGGCCTGTTGCAAAGAGCCTGACTTTTCACTACTGAGCTGAGGAAAAGAAGCCATTGTAGAGGATGTGCTCAAGGATGAGACTGAGTTTATTTCTCAGGTTCAGCTTTATTGTCAGAACACATGCTCTATCAACCTCTCAACAAGAAAAGAGGCTGATCAATGTAACATCACACTCTTATACTCCTGGAGCATCGAAACCTAAGTCACATGGTGCTTTAGCAAACATACAGTCACATGGTACTTAATCCCAATCACAATGCAACTCTTTGATCTGTCACCATTGTCTCTCATTCTTCAGTGATCCGGAAATCCTTCTGGGGCATCTTCTCTGAGACAAAAGGCCAAATCTCACACCTCCTCGTTATCTCCTGCCGATCTCTGCAGATCCAGACCTTCTTTGTCCCGCGAGACGTGAAGCACCCAATACACATACAGCAATACATTTGTGGAAAATATGAACCCAACATATGTGCCACATACTACCCCCCCCCAAACGTCTACTAAGGGACAAAACATCATCAGAAATGTATGACAGAAAACATAACCACATATCAAAAATCAATCCACCAATTGCTTAGGTCTTAACCTCCTGCCATATCTGCTGTAAGTCGGCATTGTTCCTTCAGCAGCGTCCTCCTGCACCTGTGGATCAGAACTGTTAGCACATCTCTGTGGGGGGTCCGAAGAATGCCTTCTCGGCGGCCTGCCACGGCGGGAGGCCCTCGCCAACTGCACGTGTTCATCAGCCAGAACAAAAGCGGGTTTGAGTCTGTTTATGCAAATCAACTCTTCTCTGCCTCCTAAATCTAGCAAAAAATGCTTCTCCCCTGTTTCCAACACTCTGAAAGGCCCGTCATAAGGCGGCCGCAAACCTGGGCGTTGTGCATCATGTCTAACAAAAACAAACTCCACATTTTTCAAAGCCTTTGGCACAAAAACGCGTGGAAAACTGTGATGAACTGGGCCAGGAAGGGTGTTTGATCCTGAGCTGCTCTGCAACAGTTGATCGGGGGGGCAATTTGGCGCAGGATTGTCGGGAAGGAATTCCCCTGACAAACGGAGGGGTTGTGCAAAAACTAATTCAGCTGGGGAGGCCTGCAAATCCTCCTTAGGTGCAGAACGCAACCCCAATAAAACCCATGGAAGTTTATCCACCCAATTTGTATCTGTAAGAGACGCTCTGAGGGCTGCTTTCAATGACCTATGAAAGTGTTCGCACAAACCGTTAGCCTGGGGGTTATATGCGGTAGTGCGGTGAATCTTCACCCCTAGGCTGTGGGCCATCGACGACCAGAGTTCGGAAACAAATTGGGGACCCCTGTCGGATGTTATGTCCGATGGAACTCCAAAACGCGCAACCCAAGCTGTTAAAAATGCACGTGCAACTTCTTCTGCTGTAGTTGACGCCAGAGGAACCACTTCTGGGCAATGCGTGGTGCGGTCTACCATCGTCAAAAGGTGTGTGCACCCCTGCGACAACAGAAGAGGACCCACCAAGTCCACATGCACATGATCAAATCGCTTAGCCGGAATGTGAAAAGGC
The DNA here is from genome assembly GCA_020510985.1 of Pholidichthys leucotaenia. Lineage (NCBI taxonomy): Eukaryota > Metazoa > Chordata > Actinopteri > Cichliformes > Pholidichthyidae > Pholidichthys > Pholidichthys leucotaenia. The sequence goes on along the minus strand of CM035838.1, from coordinate 394,067,033 downwards.
TTCAAAGGAGCTCTAGTGTGCTTGTGTATTTTGGCTCGCTGACACGCTACGCAGGCTGCTGCCCATTCCTTGACCTGTTTACGCAACCCCGGCCAAACAAATTTCTCCCCCACCATCTTAATCGATGCACGGACCCCCGGGTCGGCCAGAGAATGGATTGAGTCAAAAACGCGGCGGTGCCACGCAGCTGGAACCACGGGGTGAGGCCGCCCCGTGGAGACGTCGCAGATTAGGGGGGGCATACCTATTTGCTGCACCCTGTGCTCCAGCCTTAACCCTGTTGGTCCAGACTGGAGCGCGCGCACATCTGCGTCGCTAACCTGCTCCGTGGCCATGGCTGCATAATCTAAACCTACGCGGACTGGGGCTGCGTGCGCTTCCGCACCACAACCCTGGCCCGAGGCCACGGCTGCCGAGCCTGCCCCCACGGGGCCTGGCGCTGCTACTGCACGCGAAAGATAGTCTGCCACTACATTATGTTTGCCCGCAACATGCTGAATATCGGTGGTGAACTCCGATATCGCGGCCAGCTGTCTTTGCTGCCGGCCCGACCAAGGCTCTGAAATCTTGGCCATCGCAAACGTTAGCGGCTTGTGGTCCACAAACGCGGTGAAACGGCGCCCCTCCAGCCAGAACTGGAAATGGCGGATGGCCAAATGCAGGGCCAAAAGCTCCCTGTCGAATGCGCTGTATTTTCGCTCGTTATCGCGCAAGGTTTTGCTGAAAAACGCGAGCGGCTGCCAGCTCCCTGCTACAAACTGCTCAACAACCGCCCCCACCGCTAAATCGGAAGCGTCCATGGTGAGCGCCATGCGGGCCGTTGGCACCGGGTGTGCTAACAAAACCGCGTTTGCCAGGGCTGATTTGACTTGGGAGAATGCGCGCTCCCGTTCCGGAGACCATTCGATTTTACTTGTGGGTTTTTGTTTTTTAAGTGCCGCGTACAATGGTTGCATGAGCTGCGCTGCGCTAGGGAGGAAACGGTTATAAAAATTAACCATTCCCAAAAATTCCTGCAATGCTTTGACCGTCTGAGGTTGTGGAAAGTTTGTTATTGCGCGTACTTTATCGGGCAGAGGGATCGCTCCTTCTGGCGAAACGTGATGCCCCAAAAAAATCAATTTGCGCCACCCCAAACCGACACTTCGCTGGATTAATTATTAACCCGTGCTCTGCCAGCCTCCAAAAAACCGCTGTGAGGTGGCTTTCATGTTCGTCTTCAGACGTGCTGGCTACCAAAATGTCATCCAAGTAGACGAACACGAAAGGGAGGTCGCGTAAAACTGCATCCATCATGCGCTGGAAAGTCTGCGCGGCACCCTTGAGTCCAAACGGCATGCGCCAAAACTCGAAAAGCCCGGAGTTATTACCGCTGTTTTGGGTATGTCCTGAGCGCGTACTGGGACTTGATGGTAGCCGCGCACCAAATCTATTTTAGAAAAAATGCGCGCCCCCGCTAAATGAACCGAAAAATCCTGGATGTGCGGAATCGGGTAGTGGTCGTGTACTGAAGCGTTATTCAACCTGCGGAAATCACCGCAAGGCCGTCACGAGCCATCAGCCTTTGGGACCATGTGTAGCGGTGGAGCCCAGGGGCTGTTGGAGCGTCTAATGATGCCCAGCTTTTCCAGGTTGGCGAACTCCTCGCGCGCTATGGCCAGTTTAGCTGAGTCCAAGCGCCAAGCTTTTGCAAAAACGGGGGGGCCGGAGGTGGTGATAAAATGTTCCACCCCATGTTTAGCTAACACTGACGCCGAAAACGTTGGGACTGTGAGTGCTGGGAACTGAGAGAGTAGTGCTTGGAACTTACCACCCGCAGCTGTGACGTTGGCCTGTGCAGTAGGCGGGACCACCCGGGCTGTGCAGGAAATAGAGTGGAAAGACAGTGCATTAACTAGACGTCTATTAGCAAGATCAACCAATAAACCATTCGAGCACAAAAAATCAGCACCTAACATGTTATAACTGACTGCTGCTATGACGAAAGTCCACTCGAATGCCCGGCCGTGAAAAGACAGGGGGAGGGTCTTCTCCCCGAAGGTCTTGATCGTCGAGCCGTTCGCCACCAACACCAGGGGTCCGCTGGAAGGCGCCAGCCAGTCAGCGTAGGAAGGTGTGATGAAACTCAGCTGGGAGCCTGTGTCCACAAGGAACTCCCTCCCTGACCGCGCGTCCGTCAGGTAGAGCAGCTTGTTCGTCGCACCGAGAGCCGCAGCTGCTACCGACTCCCGGTCCTGGCATTTCCCGAGCGCTTGAATTGGCACGGTGGAATGCACTTGCGTGCCCTCTCGGCAAAACGTCGATGGTAAAAGCAGAGGACGTCGCTCGCTCCGTGTCTCCTGGCCTCCGCCGCTGCTGACGTCAGCGAATCTGGTGCTGCAGCCTCAGGCCCCCTACCGTCTCCGGGTGTTGCGCTCAGCTCCGCTGCTGCCGTCGTGGCCGTGTGTCGCCTATGGGCGTCGACGAGTCGCTGCGCCTCCTGGCCCAGCTTGTGGTAATCTCGGTGGGCCAGCAGCTGTGAACCGGCCAGGGTAACTCTCACCGCTGGCGGTAGCGTCCTGAGGAAAAGATGGGCGAAGATAAAGCCATCATCTTCGTCGTCTCTCAGACTCAGCATCTTCGCCGTCAGGTCTGCGGGCCTGTCTGCCTCTCCTTCAGTCAGCACCAGGAGCTTCTCTGCTCGCTCTCCCAGCGAGGGGGTGAAAGCACGGATGAGAGCGGCTTTCACTGCGCCATACTTGTCGTCGTCTGGTGGGTGGTTAGTCAGGTTCTCCACCCGCTGGGCTGTGAGGCTGTCCAGCTTTGCGACTACATGGTAGAATTTCGTGGCATCAGCCGAAATTCCCCGAAGATGGAACTGTGCCTCGACAGTGTTAAACCAGGAGCGCGGGCTATGTTGCCAGAAATCAGGCAGCTGGACTGCGGTAGCTGCATTAGCCCGGCTGGCTCCTGAAGAGTCCGGTGCGGGAAGGTTGTCACCGGCCATAATTTGTCGTAGGGTCACCAGTGTAGAGGATGTGCTCAAGGATGAGACTGAGTTTATTTCTCAGGTTCAGCTTTATTGTCAGAACACATGCTCTATCAACCTCTCAACAAGAAAAGAGGCTGATCAATGTAACATCACACTCTTATACTCCTGGAGCATCGAAACCTAAGTCACATGGTGCTTTAGCAAACATACAGTCACATGGTACTTAATCCCAATCACAATGCAACTCTTTGATCTGTCACCATTGTCTCTCATTCTTCAGTGATCCGGAAATCCTTCTGGGGCATCTTCTCTGAGACAAAAGGCCAAATCTCACACCTCCTCGTTATCTCCTGCCGATCTCTGCAGATCCAGACCTTCTTTGTCCCGCGAGACGTGAAGCACCCAATACACATACAGCAATACATTTGTGGAAAATATGAACCCAACATATGTGCCACATACTACCCCCCCCCAAACGTCTACTAAGGGACAAAACATCATCAGAAATGTATGACAGAAAACATAACCACATATCAAAAATCAATCCACCAATTGCTTAGGTCTTAACCTCCTGCCATATCTGCTGTAAGTCGGCATTGTTCCTTCAGCAGCGTCCTCCTGCACCTGTGGATCAGAACTGTTAGCACATCTCTGTGGGGGGTCCGAAGAATGCCTTCTCGGCGGCCTGCCACGGCGGGAGGCCCTCGCCAACTGCACGTGTTCATCAGCCAGAACAAAAGCGGGTTTGAGTCTGTTTATGCAAATCAACTCTTCTCTGCCTCCTAAATCTAGCAAAAAATGCTTCTCCCCTGTTTCCAACACTCTGAAAGGCCCGTCATAAGGCGGCCGCAAACCTGGGCGTTGTGCATCATGTCTAACAAAAACAAACTCCACATTTTTCAAAGCCTTTGGCACAAAAACGCGTGGAAAACTGTGATGAACTGGGCCAGGAAGGGTGTTTGATCCTGAGCTGCTCTGCAACAGTTGATCGGGGGGGCAATTTGGCGCAGGATTGTCGGGAAGGAATTCCCCTGACAAACGGAGGGGTTGTGCAAAAACTAATTCAGCTGGGGAGGCCTGCAAATCCTCCTTAGGTGCAGAACGCAACCCCAATAAAACCCATGGAAGTTTATCCACCCAATTTGTATCTGTAAGAGACGCTCTGAGGGCTGCTTTCAATGACCTATGAAAGTGTTCGCACAAACCGTTAGCCTGGGGGTTATATGCGGTAGTGCGGTGAATCTTCACCCCTAGGCTGTGGGCCATCGACGACCAGAGTTCGGAAACAAATTGGGGACCCCTGTCGGATGTTATGTCCGATGGAACTCCAAAACGCGCAACCCAAGCTGTTAAAAATGCACGTGCAACTTCTTCTGCTGTAGTTGACGCCAGAGGAACCACTTCTGGGCAATGCGTGGTGCGGTCTACCATCGTCAAAAGGTGTGTGCACCCCTGCGACAACAGAAGAGGACCCACCAAGTCCACATGCACATGATCAAATCGCTTAGCCGGAATGTGAAAAGGCTTCAAAGGAGCTCTAGTGTGCTTGTGTATTTTGGCTCGCTGACACGCTACGCAGGCTGCTGCCCATTCCTTGACCTGTTTACGCAACCCCGGCCAAACAAATTTCTCCCCCACCATCTTAATCGATGCACGGACCCCCGGGTCGGCCAGAGAATGGATTGAGTCAAAAACGCGGCGGTGCCACGCAGCTGGAACCACGGGGTGAGGCCGCCCCGTGGAGACGTCGCAGATTAGGGGGGGCATACCTATTTGCTGCACCCTGTGCTCCAGCCTTAACCCTGTTGGTCCAGACTGGAGCGCGCGCACATCTGCGTCGCTAACCTGCTCCGTGGCCATGGCTGCATAATCTAAACCTACGCGGACTGGGGCTGCGTGCGCTTCCGCACCACAACCCTGGCCCGAGGCCACGGCTGCCGAGCCTGCCCCCACGGGGCCTGGCGCTGCTACTGCACGCGAAAGATAGTCTGCCACTACATTATGTTTGCCCGCAACATGCTGAATATCGGTGGTGAACTCCGATATCGCGGCCAGCTGTCTTTGCTGCCGGCCCGACCAAGGCTCTGAAATCTTGGCCATCGCAAACGTTAGCGGCTTGTGGTCCACAAACGCGGTGAAACGGCGCCCCTCCAGCCAGAACTGGAAATGGCGGATGGCCAAATGCAGGGCCAAAAGCTCCCTGTCGAATGCGCTGTATTTTCGCTCGTTATCGCGCAAGGTTTTGCTGAAAAACGCGAGCGGCTGCCAGCTCCCTGCTACAAACTGCTCAACAACCGCCCCCACCGCTAAATCGGAAGCGTCCATGGTGAGCGCCATGCGGGCCGTTGGCACCGGGTGTGCTAACAAAACCGCGTTTGCCAGGGCTGATTTGACTTGGGAGAATGCGCGCTCCCGTTCCGGAGACCATTCGATTTTACTTGTGGGTTTTTGTTTTTTAAGTGCCGCGTACAATGGTTGCATGAGCTGCGCTGCGCTAGGGAGGAAACGGTTATAAAAATTAACCATTCCCAAAAATTCCTGCAATGCTTTGACCGTCTGAGGTTGTGGAAAGTTTGTTATTGCGCGTACTTTATCGGGCAGAGGGATCGCTCCTTCTGGCGAAACGTGATGCCCCAAAAAAATCAATTTGCGCCACCCCAAACCGACACTTCGCTGGATTAATTATTAACCCGTGCTCTGCCAGCCTCCAAAAAACCGCTGTGAGGTGGCTTTCATGTTCGTCTTCAGACGTGCTGGCTACCAAAATGTCATCCAAGTAGACGAACACGAAAGGGAGGTCGCGTAAAACTGCATCCATCATGCGCTGGAAAGTCTGCGCGGCACCCTTGAGTCCAAACGGCATGCGCCAAAACTCGAAAAGCCCGGAGTTATTACCGCTGTTTTGGGTATGTCCTGAGCGCGTACTGGGACTTGATGGTAGCCGCGCACCAAATCTATTTTAGAAAAAATGCGCGCCCCCGCTAAATGAACCGAAAAATCCTGGATGTGCGGAATCGGGTAGTGGTCGTGTACTGAAGCGTTATTCAACCTGCGGAAATCACCGCAAGGCCGTCACGAGCCATCAGCCTTTGGGACCATGTGTAGCGGTGGAGCCCAGGGGCTGTTGGAGCGTCTAATGATGCCCAGCTTTTCCAGGTTGGCGAACTCCTCGCGCGCTATGGCCAGTTTAGCTGAGTCCAAGCGCCAAGCTTTTGCAAAAACGGGGGGGCCGGAGGTGGTGATAAAATGTTCCACCCCATGTTTAGCTAACACTGACGCCGAAAACGTTGGGACTGTGAGTGCTGGGAACTGAGAGAGTAGTGCTTGGAACTTACCACCCGCAGCTGTGACGTTGGCCTGTGCAGTAGGCGGGACCACCCGGGCTGTGCAGGAAATAGAGTGGAAAGACAGTGCATTAACTAGACGTCTATTAGCAAGATCAACCAATAAACCATTCGAGCACAAAAAATCAGCACCTAACATGTTATAACTGACTGCTGCTATGACGAAAGTCCACTCGAATGCCCGGCCGTGAAAAGACAGGGGGAGGGTCTTCTCCCCGAAGGTCTTGATCGTCGAGCCGTTCGCCACCAACACCAGGGGTCCGCTGGAAGGCGCCAGCCAGTCAGCGTAGGAAGGTGTGATGAAACTCAGCTGGGAGCCTGTGTCCACAAGGAACTCCCTCCCTGACCGCGCGTCCGTCAGGTAGAGCAGCTTGTTCGTCGCACCGAGAGCCGCAGCTGCTACCGACTCCCGGTCCTGGCATTTCCCGAGCGCTTGAATTGGCACGGTGGAATGCACTTGCGTGCCCTCTCGGCAAAACGTCGATGGTAAAAGCAGAGGACGTCGCTCGCTCCGTGTCTCCTGGCCTCCGCCGCTGCTGACGTCAGCGAATCTGGTGCTGCAGCCTCAGGCCCCCTACCGTCTCCGGGTGTTGCGCTCAGCTCCGCTGCTGCCGTCGTGGCCGTGTGTCGCCTATGGGCGTCGACGAGTCGCTGCGCCTCCTGGCCCAGCTTGTGGTAATCTCGGTGGGCCAGCAGCTGTGAACCGGCCAGGGTAACTCTCACCGCTGGCGGTAGCGTCCTGAGGAAAAGATGGGCGAAGATAAAGCCATCATCTTCGTCGTCTCTCAGACTCAGCATCTTCGCCGTCAGGTCTGCGGGCCTGTCTGCCTCTCCTTCAGTCAGCACCAGGAGCTTCTCTGCTCGCTCTCCCAGCGAGGGGGTGAAAGCACGGATGAGAGCGGCTTTCACTGCGCCATACTTGTCGTCGTCTGGTGGGTGGTTAGTCAGGTTCTCCACCCGCTGGGCTGTGAGGCTGTCCAGCTTTGCGACTACATGGTAGAATTTCGTGGCATCAGCCGAAATTCCCCGAAGATGGAACTGTGCCTCGACAGTGTTAAACCAGGAGCGCGGGCTATGTTGCCAGAAATCAGGCAGCTGGACTGCGGTAGCTGCATTAGCCCGGCTGGCTCCTGAAGAGTCCGGTGCGGGAAGGTTGTCACCGGCCATAATTTGTCGTAGGGTCACCAGTGTAGAGGATGTGCTCAAGGATGAGACTGAGTTTATTTCTCAGGTTCAGCTTTATTGTCAGAACACATGCTCTATCAACCTCTCAACAAGAAAAGAGGCTGATCAATGTAACATCACACTCTTATACTCCTGGAGCATCGAAACCTAAGTCACATGGTGCTTTAGCAAACATACAGTCACATGGTACTTAATCCCAGTCACAATGCAACTCTTTGATCTGTCACCATTGTCTCTCATTCTTCAGTGATCCGGAAATCCTTCTGGGGCATCTTCTCTGAGACAAAAGGCCAAATCTCACACCTCCTCGTTATCTCCTGCAGATCTCTGCCGATCCAGACCTTCTTTGTCCCGCGAGACGTGAAGCACCCAATACACATAGAGCAACACATTTGTGGAAAATATGAACCCAACATATGTGCCACACCATCTCTGTTGTCATTCAGTCCATACAGCCAATCCTGTACAGTAGAATGAAATTACGTTTCTCCTATCTACAATGCTAATCACATGTAGATTCAGAGGGGTCGCTGCCATGCAAGGCGCCGGCACAAACAACTTCTCCTTTCCCCATTCTTTTACGCTGAGCACCAAGCTAGAATGCGGGAAGTACCATTTTTATATGGTTTTTGGTATGACCCGGCTGGGATTTGAACCCATGACCTCCCGGTTGTGAGGCGGATGCTCTACCAACTAGGCCACCACTCCGGTGGCCTAGTTGAAGCTAGAAAAGATGAAGCTACTTTGTTTTTGTGCAAATAGATTATTTTTCCTTTGTCGCGGTTAAAGACAAAAGCATATTGGTAGGTTGCAAACGAAGTGCCGGTTGAGATCTACTGCAATCTTCAGAAGTGCCTGAAAACAGCAACAAGCTAGTGATAAATAATGGCTAGCTATGCTAACAACTAACACCGTGTTTTTTAAATTCTATTTTATTTAACCTTTATTTATACAGGGTTGTTCCACTGAGAGGCAACCTCTCTTTTCAAGGACGCCCTGTTCACACTCACACAGTTGCACATTCACACCAAGAAGCTGCCCAGTACAACCACAGACTGACCTGTAGCCACTGAGCAGCTCCACTGGAGCAGTTGGGGTTAATGGCCTTGCTCAAGGGCACCACAGTGGGGTTAAGGAGGGTGGGGCTAACACTGCTATGTTATCTGTCCCACCCAGATCTAATCCTGCCGGTCCAGGGATCAAACAGCGACATTCCGCTTACCAGTCCAAATCCCTAACCATTAGGCCACCACTGCACTGTAGCGGATCTACTTAGTGGATATACTGTATTCTGAACAGCCACAGCTGGATGTAAAGTGGAAATACTCTATTCTCAACACCCATGGCTGGATTTCAAACACAGGTATGCATTTGGACAGTTTGTGACCCAGCAAGAATTAAACTGACTGATTGCCAGATACGTCGTTACAGACTGAAGACGTGATATAAACAGTCACTTTCCATCAGACTGCTGAGACTATGAGCCACTGAAGTTAAAACACATTTACTTGTTATCTGGATAAAGATTATTCAAAAATGGATATTGATCTCTAAAAGGAATTTGAGGGACTACATCATGTCTTTGTCACAGCAGACATTTGCGCTGTGGATTATTAGTGCCAGTGTCCGAGCTGCCCTGGACGAGGGTACCGGGCAGCACGGGGGAGAGTCTGCGGTGGCGAGCAATGCCCAAAAGATGGTCCCAGGTGTTCCTGGAGCTTGGCCGTGGTGGGCCGGTGAACATGGGGCCACATCGGCAGGGTCTGCAGCAGGTTTACAAGCAGTTGGGACAGGACTGAGTGGCACTGGGAGAGCGAGTGCCAGGCAGAGAAACTGCAGGCCGTGCAGGGCCCTGCTTGGAGTCGCAGACTGAGTTTATGTTCGGGTGGAGGTGGAGGCGAAGTCCAGGAGGGTGAGAACCAAGTGGAAGATGGAGCAGTACCAGGGCTGGTTGCAGGTGACGGGCGAGCGGCTGGATGGTTACCTTCTGCTGTTGGATGGCTCGTGGTTCATTCTAATGAGTTATGGCGCGTCCCGAAGAAGGCAGTTGGGCATGGCCCCAGACGATTGGAACATCTGGAGGTGTGGAGGAGAAGGCGCACCGGGATTGAGGCGACCAGCTGTGGCCCGGGAAGCGAGCTACCTCCAGGGGTGGACTGAATGGTGAAGGGTCGGGGGGGCACGGGTCATCTTCACCGAGCAATGGATGTGTATATGTTGTTAGTTATTAATCTGTATTTATAGTTCTGGGATTATTTTGGTGTTCTGTTTTAAGTAGGAGACACGGCAGTAATTTTCTTTTAGTTTATATCTGGACTTTTGTGTGTCATAGACGGCAGAATAACCTGCCTCGCTGTGTGTGTGTTGGGGGTGTAGGACAGCAGTCTCCCCGTCCCCCCTAATTTTAGTTATTTTGTGTGAATGCCATAGGCCCCTTTTGTGATTTTAGTTTAGTTTTGTTTAGCAGATGATTTGGGTTCCAAATTGGGGTGGGCTGATAGTATGTGTGTTTTGGATTTTTCTACGGGGGGAAGGGGGGATGTAATGTAGTTATTTATTGTTCATAAGATAAGATAAGATAAGATAAGATAAGCCTTTATTAGTCCCACAACGGGGAAATTCCAGGATTGCAACAGCACAGGGATAGCAACACTCAGAGCAACAATCAGAAGGCAAGAAAAAAAAACAAGCAAGCAAGAGCAGCTAATATACATATGTACATATATTGTATTTTATAGAACTCTTATTTGTTTGGGACGGGGTGGTGACGCCGCCTTCCCGTCCCGCCAACCCCAGGGGTATAAGAAGGGCTGCAGGTAGGGGGACGGTCTCTTCCGTCTTTACCTCTGCCAGCGGCTGCATGTGTGGTTAGGTGCACCAAGCCCTGTGTTAAATAAATAAGTGTTCAGCTCCACTCCTGGCGTTCTCCTTGACTCCAAACTCAGACATAACACATATGTGCCCGTGCATCACACACATTTGCCCCACCTCTTGTTTGTTGCTGTCTGTTGTTGCTGTGAGGTGCTTGGGTGCACATGTGTGTACGCATACGCAGCACTTCACCCACGTGACATTTGAATATCTTATTTTGTAACACCTTAACTCTTGCACTTTAGCATGTCCACTTTGTACAGTTTCATTGCAGTTGTTCTGCTCGTGTATGATTGTTTGTGTGTTTTTGTGACCCACCAGGGGACTACAGATGCAAATTAGCAGTATTGCTAAATCTGGCATACTTACATTTGTATTAATGTTCATTAGTATGTAATATCCCTTTCAAATAAAAATTAAACTAAACTAAACAAAAGAAAAAAACCTGGATCATTTTTCAGATCTGCAGAAAAAAATAAACTATTACAAAGAACAAAAATTTAACCAGAATGCCTATGAACATTGCAAATTTACATGAAAAAGTAGCAGATTTATGAGGAAAACATTGGTGTGGCAAAGTTTTTAATTTACAAGTAAAAAAAGCTAACTGGAGAAAAAAACCTGCAAATTTATGAGAGAAGTTCCAACTCTATAAATTCACAAGAAAAAGTCAAATTTGAGGAAAAAAATGTTGCACATTTATGACAGATGCAAATGTAAATGGGAAAGTCAAACTTTGAGATAAAAGTTGCAAATTTACAAGAAAGAAGTAGAAAATTTCAGAAAAAAATTATTTCACTAAAGTGAAATTAATTTCTTAAGGGACATACAAAAGTAACCCACTCGTCGTCGGCCTCCGTCGGTCTATGATGACCATGGAAGAGAATCCTAAACGTCTACTCTGCTGGAACAGCACCGCCTGTGGCTGAACAGGCCGATGCGCACCGGTGTTCTACGTTCCAACGTTGGGCGTTGGTAGGATTCAAGCCTGGGCAGGAAGATATGGAGGACAAGATGTTACCCATGCAGCATGTCCCCCCTCTCCACGTCACTGATGAATCCAAAGGAACAGCAGGGCTGCTATAGTTTGGCACCAGCGCCGTCGCAGGAGCTGCCAGAACAATGTTGAGCACAACAGAGAACTGCCTTAGGGGCTCCGACTCCGGATTTTTCCTCAGGGTTGACTCCCGAAGCCTTTCCCGTGACCGGGTGTGCCGCAAGGCAGCGGAGGTTTGAAATCAGGGTTTACCTTCCCCTAGATGGGCTACCTTCCCAGGTTGACGAGCCACCATCTACCCGAAGCATCTGGTTTTAAGGCGCCAGAGATTCGCCCTCGCCCCTTCTCCTATCAGTAAAAGCAGTTCCGCCGGGCTTAGAGACTAAACCACACGGGCAGGCTAGGAGTTGGACTTAGTTGTCAGAGGCTTTTCGAGATGCACGCCGTAAGGAGCATTTTATGAGCACTGGGAGCTTAACCCCAGTGCCACTCCTGGCTATGACAACCTTGGAACCACTAAAGTGAAATTAATTTCTTAAGGGACATACAAAAGTAACCCACTATATCATGACTAAAGAATAAAGTGATGCATTAAGTAAATCTTCTTTTGGCCACTCCTTTTAGGGGTCGCCACAGTGGATCATCTGTCTCCATCTGACCTTATCCCTTGCATCTTCCTCTGTAACACCAACCCTCTCCATGTCCTCTTTCACTACATTCATGAATCTTCTCTGTGGTCTTCCTCTTTTCCGCCTGACTGGCAGCTCCATCTTCAACATCCTTTGTCCAATATATCCACTATCCCTTCTCTGCACATGTCCAAACCATCTCAGCTTTTCCTCTCTTACTTTGTCTCCAAACCACTCAATCTGAACTGTCCCTCTGACATACTCATTTCTAATCCTGTCACTCCTAGTCACTCCCAGTGAAAATCTTAGCATCTTCAATGCTGCCACCTTCAACTCCATTTCCTGTCAGCGCCACTGTCTCCAAACCATACATCATAGCAGGTCTCACTACTGCCTTGTAAATCTTCCCTTTCACTCTAGCTGCTATCCTTCTGTCACAAATCATCCCTGACACTCGTCTCCACCCACTCCACCCTGCCTGCACTCTCTTCACCTCTCTTGTGCAATTTCCATTGCTTTGGATGGTTGACCCCAGGTATTTAAACTCATCTACTTTCACTACCTCTTCTCCTTCCATCTTTATTGTTATGCAAGCCTCCCTCTCATTCACACTCATATATTCTGTCTTGCTTCTACTGACTTTCATTCCTCTTCTCTCCATAGCATAGCTCCACCTCTCCAGGTTCTCTTCCACCTGCTCCCTATTCTCATTACAGATCACAATGTCGTCTGCAAACCTCATGGTCCATGGAGACTCCTGCCTGACCTCATCTGTAAATAAGAAGGGGCTCAGAGCCGATCCCTGATGTAATCTTACCCCCACATTGAATCCATTACTCCTACAGCACAACTCACCACATCTTGCTGTCCTCATACATGTCCTGCAACACCCTCACATACCTCTGCCACTCCTGACTTCCTCATACAGTACCACACTTCTTCTCTTGGCACCCTATTATATGCTTTCTCTAGATCCACAACGCCACAGTGCAACTCCTTCTGACCTTCTCTATACTTCTCCATCAACACTCTTAGAACAAACATTGCATCTGTAGTACTCTTTCTTGGCATGAAACCGTACTGCTGCTCACTGATTGTCACCTCTCCTCTTAACCTGGCTTCAACAACTCTTTCCCATATCTTCACAGTGTGGCTGATCAACTTTATGCCTCTGTAGTTATTACAGCTCTGAGCATCATCTTTGTTCTTGGAAATTGGTACCAAAACACTTCTCCATTCCTCAGGCATCCTTCCACTCTCCAAGATTATGTTAAACAATCTGGTTAAAAAATTAAACTGCCATCTCTCCTAAACATCTCCATACCTCCACAGGTATGTCATCTGGACCAACCGCCTTTCCATTCTTCATCCTCTTCAAAGCTACCCTCACTTCTGCCTTGCTAATCCTCGGGACTTCCTTGTTCACCATCTTTTCTTCATCCATCCTCCTCTGTCACTCATTTTCTTTATTCATCAGCTCTTCAGAGTACTCCTTCCACCATCTCAACACACTCTTGTCATTTGTTAGTACATTACCATTTCTGTCCTTAATCAACCTAACCTGCTGTACTTCCTTTCCAGCTCAATCTCTCTGTCTAGCCAATTGATACAAGTCCTTTTCTCCTTCCTTAGTGGCCAGCCTCTCATACAACACACTATATGCCTTTTCCTTTGCCACCTGTTTCATTGCCATGCGCCTAGATTTCAAATACTCCTGTCTACTTTCTTCATCTCCCTGACTATCCCACTTTATCTTTGCTAACCTCTTCCGTTGAATACCTTCCTATACCTCCTCATTCCACCACCAAGTCTCCTTGTCTTCCTTCCTCTGTCCAGTGGATACACTACATACCTTCCTACCCGTTTCTCTCAATACTTTTGCTGTACTTTCCCAGTCATCTGGTAATTCTTCCCTATCACCCAGAGCCTGTATCAACTCCTTCCTGAACTCTGTGCGACCTTCGTCCTTCTGTAACTTCCCCCACTATTCTTTGGCTCTGCCTTCACTGTTTTCCTCTTCTTGTTTTGCAAAGTCATTCTACAGACTACCATCTGATGCTGTCTAGCTACATTCTCCCCTGCCACCACCTTGCAGGCTCCTATCTCTTTCAGATTTCTCCTTCTGTGTAAGATGTAGTCCACCTGTGTGCACCTTCCTCCACTCTTGTAAGCCACCCTATGTTCCTCTCATTACCGCTCCTCATCACCTCTGTTCCCTTCACCTACATGTCCATTAAAGTCCGCTCCAATCACCACTCTCTTAACCCTGGGAACACTCTCTACCACTTCATCCAACTTATTTCAGAATTTCTCTTTCTCTTCTACCTGGCATCTAACTTGTGGGGCATATGCACTGACAACATTCAACATCACACTTTTGACTTCTAGCTTTAAACTCATGATTCTGTCTGACTCCTTCTTTACCTCCTGAACACTCTTCACATACTCTTTCTTCAAGATGACTCCTACTCCATTTTTCTTCCTATCTCCACCATGGTAGAATAGTTTAAACCAACCTCCAGTGCTCCTAGCCTTGCTTCCCTTTCATCTGGTTTCTTGAACACACGGTATATCTACCTTTCTTCTCTCCATTATATCAGCCAACTCACTGCCTTCACCAGTCATAGTCCATACATTTAATGTCCCTACTCTTACCTTCACACTTCTACCTTTACTTTTCTCTCTCTCCCTCCTAACACGACTTCCCCCTCTCACTCCTCCTCAATCTTCGACCAACAGTAGCCTGATTTCCACCAGCACCCTGTCAGTTAACAGCACCTGTGGCGGTTGTTGTCAACCTGGGCCTCGACCGATCTGGTATGAAAGTCTCATTCGTCATGATCTGCATGTTTGGTTTGGCAAAGGTTTTACATTGGATGCCCTTCCTGACACAACCCGCCCCATTTACCCGGGCTTGGGAACGGCATTAGGAGTACACTGGCTTGTGCACCCTCTGTGGCTGGGTTGGTGCATTAAGTAAATGAGGTAAATAAATGTAAATTATGCCTTCATGCTATTATCATCCCATGGTGCAATTTACTTTGTGCAATAAAAAACTAATGAAAAAATGAACACTTTTTTAATGCTTTATATACCTTGAGAATGTAAGAATGCTGGAGCAATAAATCTCCCTGAATGCTACTCAAAAACAACGCATTACCGACATTTGGAAACAGAGTTTTTTAAGTCAGGCTGACACACAACATTATATAATGCCAACATTGTCACATGTAGGGTACTGTCTGGGAAAAGGGCCAATTGTATGGAAGGCCATCCCATTCAAAATGTTGCCACGATGTGTAGTTACATTTCTGGAGAGACAGGTCAGGTCAACATAAGCTATATATTCATTGCAGGCCAGCTGAACTGTGGGAGGAGCAGAGGTTGGTCTGCAGGTCATTGAAATCACTGTCGTAGTTGACAAGGGACAGAAGCTCAGACCTAATAGTAACTCAGAGGGAAATGGTAGCAGAGTGAAACAATAATCTTTATTAGAATAAAGTGCAACTTTTGACAGTGCGGAGAGGCTCTGGCAACCCTGCGGGAGAAAACAGAAACAGTGGTTAATGTGGATGACAGGCTCAATTAATGCTTATATTGCATTTATGCTTACAGAATCTTCTGAGTGGTGGTGGACAGCTGGGTAGAAGATCTCTCCAGGACAGGGCATCGGTGATAGAGGAAGGGGGCTCCAGTGAGGGGGCTGGGGAGACGCCGGGGAAGAGGCTGAAGGGCAAGCTGGCCAGACCTGCACGAAGGGGAGGGGGTGATGCAAGTGTGAGGCAAGGATATGCAGGTGACAAAGTCGATGTGACCAGACAGACTGAAGGGAGAGCGTCCAATTTATCCTCTCTCACTGATTGGCGACCAGTGGTGCTTTCAGCTGTGGGGAGAGCGGCTCAGTTAGCAGGGGGAGAGGGAGACAGAGCAGACAGGAGCCTTTACAGTACCCCCCTTCCCCCTCCAAGGGATGCCTCCTGGCATCATTTTGGTTCATCGGGGTGTCAGCAACAGAAATTGTTGATCAGGGAGTTGTCCATAATGAATGACTGGGGAATCCAAGACCTCTCCTCAGGGCCATAGCCCTTCCAGTCCACTAAGAACTGGATGCCACGCCCGCTGCGATGGGTGTCCAGGATACGAGTCACCACATAGACAAGACCCATATCGATCATCTTTGGGGGTGGAGGTGGTTTGGATAGGGGCACAGAGAGCTGGTGAATACGGGCTTGATGAAAGACACATGGAAGGTTGGGTGGACACGAAGAGAAGAGGGAGGTCAAGCCTGACAGAGGAGGGGTTCATGAAGGCCTTGATGGTAAAGGGGCCAACAAACCGGGGGGCAAGTTTCTTGGATTCAGTCTTGAGAGGGAAGTCTTTAGTGGATAACCACACTCGCTGACCGACAGTATAGGCAGGGGCAGAGCGCCTCTTCTGGTTTGCCCACTGAGCATTCACCCTGACCAACCTGAGCAGAGTAGCCTTTGTGTCTCTCCAGAAGCGCTTGCACCTAGCTATGTGGGCAGCGACGGAAGGGACAGCGATCTCCTCCGCCGAGATGGAGAGCGGGAGGGAGCAGGTTGTACCCCAAGGAGGCCTCAAAGGGGGAAAAACCAGTGGTGGTGGACATGGCAGAATTGTGGGCATATTCCACCCACGGCAGAAATGCACTCCACGAAGATGGGTCCGTTGCCATTACACAACAGAGCATAGCTTCCAGCTCCTGATTTTCTCGCTCACTCTGCCCATTGCTTTGGGGATGGCAGCCAGAGGAGAGACTGACCGTGGCCCCAAAAGACTTACAGAATGCCCACCATACTCGGGAGATGAACTGAGGTCCCCGGTCACAGACAGTGTTAGCAGGGATCCCGTGTAACCTCAACACGTGGTTCGTCAGCAGGTGGACCATCACCAAGGAGGATGGGAATTTTCTCTGGAGAATAAAGAGAGCAGCTTCGGAAAACCGGTCAACAATGGTGAGGATGACGGTGTACCCGTTGGAAGGGGGTAACCCCGTAACGAAGTCCAGGGCAATATTGGATCAGAGGCGATTGGGAACAGTGAGGGGCTGAAACAGACCTGCTGGGGGAAGGTAAGGGATTTTCCGGCTGAGCATTGGGGGCAGGCCTTGATGTAGGACTGGACATCTCTCTCCATTGATGGCCACCAAAATGAACATCGGAGCGCTGCTAAGGTTCTAGTCACCCCCGGGTGGCAGGAGAGTTTATTAGAATGGATCCAGTGGATAAGCTCTCCTTTCATGGTTGCCAAGAAATACTGTCAGCCTGGTGGGCCCCCCCAGGGTCCGGGTCAGAGGCCAAGGCATCCCTGATCCACAGCACAAGCTTCCACTTGAGTGCCCCAACAATGATGGTCTCCAACAAAATTGTGTCTTCACTGGATGTGGGCGCTTCTACCACAAACTGATGTGAAAGCGCGCCTGACTTGATGTTTTAAGAGCCGGGTCTGTAGGAGAGAGAAAAATTGAACCTGGCCAAAAATAGAGCCCACCTCGTCTGCCAGGGGTTATGTCTTTTAGCCACCCTGATGTACTCCAGGTTCTTATGGTCCATCCACACAAGGAAAGCCGCCCCCAGCAGCTCCCAGTCACGACATCATAATTTCTCTCGGCCGGGGATAGGTGCCGAGAGAAATACACACAAGGGTGTATTTTATTGTCGGTTACCGAACACTGCGACAGCACAGCCCCCACCTCCACATCAGAGGCATCCACCTCCACAATGAAATGATGGGTCGGATCGGGCTGGATTAGGATTGGTTTTGTCGAGAAGTGGAATTTATGTTGGGCAAAGGCCTAGGATCAAAGAAACGGAGCTAGGCGCTGCCCCTATACACCACATGGTGTCCTACATGCTGTGGAAGGAAATTAATTAACATAACTAAAGGCCTCATCCGCCTCAAGAGTCCATCAGAAGGGAACCTTGGTGGATGTCAAGGCAGTGAGGGGAAGAGCGATGGAGCTATAGTTCCTGATAAAGCGCCAGTAGAAGTTGGCGAACCCCAGAAATTGCTGGAGCTGTTTACGGGAGGAGGGGACTGGCCACTCTGTGACTGCTCAAATTTTCTCGGGATCGGGTTCTATGCCGCCCTGGGAGATGATGAAGCCGAGGAAGGTGGTAGTGGTAACATGGAATTCACACTTTTCAGCTTTAACATAGAGCTGGTTCTCTAAGAGGCATTGGAGAACCACTCTGACATGGACCTGATATTCTTCGGGGGATTGAGAAAAAATAAGGATGTCATCCAAGTACACAAACACAAATGAGTTCAGGAAATCCCGTAGAACATCGTTTATCATCCGCTGAAAGATGGCGGGGGTGTTAGTGAGGCCAAATGACATGATGCAATATTCAAACTGGCCAAGATGAGTTTTAAATGTTTTATACGTCGTCTTCCACTGGTCCCCCTCCCTGATCCTAATGAGATGGTATGTACTGCACAGATCGAGTTTGGAGTAAATGACGGAACCCTGAAGCAGGTCAAAAGCCAAGTTTAAGAGGTGAAATGGGTACAGTATTTGTCTTTTACAGTGATTTTATTGAGTTCTCTGAAGTCAATAGACGGATGCCGGGAGCCATTCTTCTTGCCCACAAAGAAGAACCCTGCCCCCAGCATCGATGACGAATGGTGAATTAAACCTGCGGCCAGTGATTCCTTGATATATTTGTCCATTGCCTCTATCTGGTGTAGACAGGCTATACAGCCTACTGAATGGCATCAGGACCCCCTGCTGTAGCTCGACTGCACAATCATAAGGTTGATGCGGGGGGAGAGAGAGCACTTTAGCCTTACCAAAAACCGGGGCTAAGTTGTGATACTCGGAAGGGACCTTAGACAGATCCGGAGGCTCTGGAGCAGGGGTTTTAACAGGGATAGATGGGGAACATGCGGCAGACCGATGGCAAGCAGCCAAACAAAAGGGACTCCAGGAGTTTATTACCCCCTTACTCCAGTCAATGACGGGGTTGTGAACCTTCAACCAAGGATACCCGAGAACAATGGGGGGAGATAGGGTTGGAATGACCAGAAAGATGGATTCTCATGGTGGTTTCCTGAGGCTAACAGAGTGAGAGGGGCAGTTTGTTTAAAGACCCGACAAAGGGACTGGTCAGAAAGGGTAATTATTTTCAGAGGTTGAGGTAGATGGAGACAAGAGATTTTTAACTGGGTTGCCAGAGTCTCTGAAATAAAGTTTTGCTCAGCACCTGAGTCAGTTAAAGCTGACCCAACGTACTCAGTAGCCTCGAGCAATAATCTAACGGGTAAAGTGAAATGCTGGTGGAGGAATGTGAAGACTCGCCCATCAGGCCCCCTACAGTTACTGATGGGCCTGGTCTTTTAACTTCATGGGCCAGTGGGCCACCACATGACCGGGTTTTCCACAGTACAAGCACAAACTCTCCTCATGACGTCATTGCTTCTCCGTGGGAGCGAGTCTGAACCGACCCACCGCCATAGGCTCGGGCTTGTTGGAGGATGCATCGGCTGGCAGAAGAGCGAGGACCTGAGGGTTGGGAAAGAAAGAGGACTGCGGAGAGGTGCAGGGACCTGACTGCCGTTCCCTTACGCGCTGACGGAGCCCGTTGTCCATCTTAACTACCAAAGAAATCAATTTATCCAGTGTTTTGGGCTCCTCGGGGAGGTGAGTGAGTTCGTTACAGAGAGAAGCATTCAGACTGTGAATGAACACCGAGTGGAGAGAATGATTGTCCCACCCTGCTTCAGCTGCGAGAACCCTGAAATCCACCCAATGCTCTGCCGTGGTTCTTTGCCCCGACGAAGATCCATGAACCAGGTGGGCGCACTCCCCTCCCGATCAGTAGGACCGAAAACACGCAGGAATTCACTAGTAAATTGATTATATGTATATAACGGATAATTGGGCCCCTCAATTATTGCCTGGGCCCATGAGAGGGCGCACCCATCAAGCAACCCTGTAAGAAAACTAATACAGCTCAGGTCAGAGGGGAAATCACTGGGAACGCTGTCAAAAACAAGCCAACATTGCAGCAGGAACCCGCTGGCCTCCCCCACCCAGCTGTTGTAGTACGGGGGGGGGGGGGGGTACGGTGGGGAATGGCCTGAACGGTCTGTGGAAGGAGCTGCTGCCAGAGGTGGACCAGCCGACAGGATCGTGGCGAGGTCCTGGACAGTGCTTTCTAATTTGGTAAGCTGCTCTGACAATTTCATTATTTCATTTAATATCACCTGGTTTTGATTATTGACCTGATTGGCACATTGCTCGAAGGAACCCAGTCAGGAGTTTACAGCTTCTATCTTAGTCGCTGGGTCTAAATTGCTAGTCACGTACTGACAAGGGACAGAAGCTCAGACCCAATAGCAACTCAGAGGGAAACGGTAGCAGAGTGAAACAATAATCTTTATTACAATAAAGTGCAAATATTGACAGTGTGGAGAGGCTTTGGCAACCCTGCGGGAGAAAACAGAAACAGGGGTTCATGTGGGCGACAGGCTCAATTAATGCTTATGTAGCATTTATGCTTACAGGATCTTCTGAGTGGTGGTGGACAGCTGGGTAGAAGATCCCTCCAGGACAGGGTGTTGGTGATAGAGGAAGGGGGCTCCAGCAAGGGGGCTGGGGAGACGTCAGGGAAGAGGCTGGAGGGCAAGCTGACCAGGCCTGCATGAAGGGGAGGGGGTGATGATGAAGTGGCAGAGAAAAGCACAAAGGTAAGTTGGCTTATTTGGGAAAGGGGAGGAACTGTGCACAATCCAAGGGTATTGCAAATCCAATCCGTAATGCAGAATCCAAAATCCCAGAGTAGGCAGGTGGTCAGGGCAAGGCAAGCAAATACAGGGCAGGTAAAATCCAAATCGTCAGGCAGGTACACAGTCTAGAGCAAGCAGAAGTCAAAGCATAGCAAAAAAAAGACAGATTCTTTAATTAGTGATCTCAAGGCAAGGATATGCAGGTGACAAAGTTGACGTGACCAGACTGACTGGTGATCGGTGGTGCTTGCAGCTGCGGGGAGAGTGGCTCAGTTAGCGGGGAGAGAGGGAGACAGAGCAGACAGGAACCCTTACAGTAGTATCATCAGGACTAAATACTGCATGTCTTATTCACCGGGTATTGCTACTAGTGTGTATAAAAGACTCCTGTCACAGAATAGTCTCTTAAATTTAAACTTCTCCACCACCACGGACAAGACCAAAGAGCTGTCAAAGGATGCCAGAGACAAGCTTGTAGACCAGCACAAGGCTGGACTGGGCTACAAGACCATCAGCAAGAAGCTTGGTGAGAAAGAGATCACTGTTGGTGTGATAATTCAAAAGCAGAAGAAATATAATTTAACAGTTAATCGCCCTCACACTGGAGCTCCATGCAAGATTGCACCTCATGGGGTAAAGATGATTCTAAGAAAGGTGAGGGATCAGCCCAGAATTACACAGGAGGAGCTTCTTAATGATCTCAAGGGAGCTGGGACCACAATCACCAAGAAAACCATTGGTAACACACTTCACCATAATGGACTGAGATCCTGCAGTGCTTGCAAGGTCTCCCTGCTTCAGAAGGTACATCTGAAGTTTGCCAATGAACAGCTGAATGATTCAGAGAAGGCTTGGGAGAATGTAGTGTGGTCAGATGAGACCAAAATTGAGCTCTTCGGCATCAATTCGACTTGCTGTGTTTGCAGGCAGAGAAATGCTGAATATGACCCCCAAAACACCATCACCACTGTCAAACATGGAGGTGGAAACATTCTGCTTTGGAACTGTTTCTCTGCTAAGGGTACAGGAAGACTTTACCACATTGAGGGGCCAAAGAATGGGGCCATGTACTGCAGAATCTTGGATGAGAACCTCCTGGTCTCAGTCAGAACACTGAAGATGGGTCATGGATGGGTCTTCCAGTATGACAATGACCTAAAACATATAGCCAATGAAACAAAAGAGTGGCTCTAGAAGAATCACATTAAGGTCCTGGAGTGGCCTAGCCAGTCTCTGGACCTTAATACCATAGAAAATCTGTGGAGGGAGCTCAAAGTTCGAGTTGCCAAGTGACAGCCTGGAAACCTTCAGGATCTGGAGAGTATCTGTAAAGAGGAGTGGACCAAAATCCCCCCTGAGATGTGCACAAAAGTGGTGACCAACTATAAGAAATGTCTGACCTCTGTGCTCTGTGAGTTTATATGTTTTTTTATTACTACTTATTCAAAAAATATTTACTGAGATGCACCATTAGATTTAAAATATTTTAGTCATTAATCTTACTTTTTTTTTTTTAACAGAAGGAGCCTTTTCTCTGTTGCTATCCCCTTAAATGGGGTTTGAAATTGTACTCTTAAATTGTTTTTATGTGTGTCGTCTCTCTTATCTTTTTACCTTTTAAACTTACTCCCTGCTTGTTTCAGGGTCAACAGTTTCTGAAACCCTATCTGAGCTACTTTTTCTGTGTGCTGTTTTTCTTTTAATATCTTCCTGCCTGCCTCAGGGAATACAGATGGAAATTAGTGAGAACGCTATAATCTGGTGCAAAGCATCTTTACTCTGTGTTTAGTGTTTTTTCTGTACATGGTCCCTGACAAACCAATAAACTCAACTCAACTACACAATCAATAATACAGCTGAGAAATGGTTTATATATGAATTGCTGCATAAATCAGCAACAGGCTGAAACATACTGTATAAGTAGTAGATGTGAGCTTATCTAAAGAGCTCACACTCTAATTCAAAGCGGAAAACTGCTGTCTCTCTCTAAAAGGCTCAGAGTGTCACATCTAACATCTTTTCACTACTGACCCAAGGGTTTACTCCTCTTGTCTCTGAAAGGTCTGTCAGAACAGGATCTTTTTTTTTCTAAGAATAAGCAGCTGAAGTTCAACAGCTAGTAGCACAAATGCATAATGTACCCAAAGATGAAGTTCAGATCTGATTCAGGCACTGGCTGTAGTGACAGAGGTGGAGCTGTGTTAGTTCAAGTCCCAGCTCAACACACCCACCAATCAATAAACATCACACTCACTCACTCACTCACCCCCCACCCCACGTGCACGCACATGCGCGCACACCACTCACTCACACACACACACACACACACACACACACACACACACACACACACACAATTATGCCTTGCTGGGGCTCTGGCCTTCATCCAAGGCTCTCATCGCCCTCCTTTATTCGACTGATTTTCCTGCTTCCCTCTAATGACTTTTATTAGGTGGAGGACCCACAGAGATGTCCAACACCCACCCCACTCTTCTGACTTTCTCTCTGCTCTACTTGTCGTTCCCGTAGGTGGATACCTAATGTGTGTGCTTTGAACATGGATGAAATTATACCATGTCTAGTCTTTGATGTTGATAATTCAGTTCTCAGCGCTGCACATCGACCCATTTGCCATAAAACTACAGGGTTTATTTTCTTAGCTGTTTTAATAAAGAGGTGTTTGTCTTCTTCAACTTTATTATTATCCTGAAGAATATTCTAATCTGTGTATACCTCAGATATGTAAGAAGAAAAACAATTGAAACAATTAGGGCTGTGCATTGATGAAATTTTTTTAACTAATTAATTGCACATTTTTCTATAACTAATTGCAATTAATCACAAAACTTGTGTAAAAGACCCAGTGAAAAATAAATATACTTACACAACTTTTTGTTACGAGCCGAGAACTGGAGGTTTCCGCCAGGCTCGGTCTCATGGCTTTTTTCCGTTTATTTACTTATTTGTTGTATTTTATGCCTTCTGGGTTTCTGTATTCATGCACTGTTTGCCATTTTCCTGTTTGTGTTCTAGTTTTGTTAGACTTTTATTTTGTATTTATCTATATTTATAGTTTAGTCTGCTGGGATTAATATTTTATTCTTTATATCCTCATTGTTGTTCTTTTGCTGGTTGACAGCTGTCAGTGGCGTGGTGCTCCGTGTGGGCGTTGCCTTGTCAGCTTTAGTTTGCCCCTCTCTCACTGCCCCCAGCAGATCCTAATTATGTGCCATTGTCTTCTCTTGCCCATTCAGATTACCCGAATTAGAATCAGAATCAGAATCAGAATCAGATTTATTGCCATTGTTCATGTAGTACACAAAAAAGGAATTTGTCTCGGTGCCATGCTGCAACATTAAAAACATGATGAGATAAAGAGATAAACTAAAAAACTAAAAGACTAAAAACATGCAATAAGTGTAGAATAATAATAATAATAATAATAATAATGATAATGAGTAATACTAGTCAAGGCAGTTTTAAATAAATTAGCAAGTAGCAGATAATGTGGAGTACCACATAGTGCAGTCGATAATGCAACAGAAAAACAGTGATGATTGACATGAGTCTGGTTGAGCTGCTGTACTTAGTGCACGAGAGTCAATAAGTCACTTAATGTTCAGCAGTCTGATGGCAGAGGGGAAAAAGCTGTTCATGTGCCGGGAGGTTTTAGTCTGAATGGACCGAAGTCTTCTACCTGAGGGGAGGGGGGCAAACAGAACGTGACCAGGGTGTGAAGGATCGGCTATGATCCGGCCTGCATGCCTCCGGGTCCTGGAGATGTACAGGTCCGGAAGAGATGGGAGCTTGCAGCCGATCACCTTCTCAGCAGTGCGCACGACGCGCTGCAGCCTTAGTCTGTCCCTGGCAGTGGCTCCTGCGTACCACACGGTTATGGAAGAGGTGAGGATGGACTCGATGATGGCCGTGTAGAACTGCACTAACATCTTGGTGGGTAGCTTGAGCTTCCTCAGCTGCCACAGAAAGAACATCCTCTGCTGGGCCTTTTTGATGAGGGAGCTGATGGTTGGCTCCCATTTGAGGTCCCGGGTGATGGTGGTGCCCAAGAAGTGGAAGGAATCTGCAATGGTGATGGGAGAGCCTGTGATGGTGAGGGGGGGCAGGGGGGTTGTGACTTTCCTGAAGTCCACAATCATCTCCGCTGTCTTCAGAGCGTTCAGCTGCAGGTTGTTGTGGCTGCACCAGGACACCAGTTGGGCCACCTCTTTCCTGTAGACAGACTCGTCGCCGTTGGAGATGAGCCCGATGAGGGTGGTGTCGTCCGCAAACTTGATCAGCTTAACAGACTGGTGGGAGGAGGTGCAGGAGTTGGTATAAAGGGAGAAGAGTAGGGGGGAAAGTACACAGCCCTGGGGTGATCCGATGCTGATGCTAACAGAGTCCAAGACAGACTTCCCCAGCCGCACATGCTGCCTCCGGTCCGTCAGGAAGTCGGTGATCCACCTGCAGAGGGAGTCAGGCACGCCGAGCAGGGACTGCTTGTCCTGGAGCAGAGCGGGGCAGATGGTGTTGAATGCAGAGCTGAAGTCCACAAACAGGATCCTGGCGTAGGTTCCCGGGGAGTCCAGGTGCTGCAGGATGGAGTGGAGGGCCAGGTTGACTGCGTCGTCCACAGACCTGTTGGCACGGTAGGCAAACTGCAGCGGGTCCAGGAGAGGAGTGGTGATGGACTTGAGGTGAGACAGGACCAGGCGCTCAAAGGACTTCATGACTACAGAGGTGAGCGCTACAGGTCTGTAGTCGTTAAGTCCAGTAATCCGTGTCTTCTTGGGGACAGGGATGATGGTGGAGGATTTGAAGCAGGATGGCACATGGCATTGCTTAAGGGAGGTGTTAAAAATGTCTGTGAAGACAGGAGCCAGCTCTTTCGCACAGTGTCTCAGGGTGGAGGGAGACACACCCTCTGGCCCAGGGGCCTTGCGCGGGTTCAGTCTGGAGAATTGTCTGTGCACGTCCTGCTCACTGATGACAAGGGCAGGGGGGGAGGAGGAGGAGGAGGGGGGGGACCGCTTTTGATGAATTAGGGGCCGAGGAGGCAGTGGAGCTGGGTGGAGTGAGGGAGTTGGACACAGCTGACGAGGTGTCAAAACGGGCGTAATGTTGGGACAGTTTTTGACAAAGGGCTTTGTCATCCTGACCTTTAGAAGCCTGAGGCAGATAGTTGGTGATTTGCCTCAGTCCTCTCCACACAGAAGCCGTCATTAGCAGTGAACTGCTGCTGGAGTCTCTCAGAATACACAGATTTAGCTTTCTTCAGCTCTCTGTTAAACCGATATTTGACCTCCCTGTAGCAGTCCCTGTCTCCACTTTTCAACGCAGCTTCCTTCTCCTTCCTGATCTGTCTGAGCTTAGCAGTGAACCAGGGCTTATCATTAGAGTACCTCACCCTGGTGCGTGATGGGAGAATGCTCTCCTCACAAAAGTTGATATATGAGTTCACAGTGTCTGTGTACTCATTAAGACCCACACCTGTCATTTATTATGTAAATGGTTTTTGATCCCTATTTAAGGGAAGTTATTTTCATTTCAATTTGCTGCTGTCTTGGTTGTATTTTCCTCGTCTCCACCAGAGCCCTGCCCTGCTCTGGTGTGCTCAATCTGTAAGTTTTCTCCTTCATTTGTATTTTGTGTTGAGAGCACTGTGTTGAACTTTATGTTTGCTGTTTCTTTCAATAAATTGCTCAAACTCACAGTTCAGCACATGGGTCTCATCTTCCTACCCCGAAGGGCATTCATGACAGAAGACAACGGCCAGTAGAGACCCAGCTGCTGTGAGTTTGTGGATTTTTGTTTTTCTTTTCACGCACCTGCTTTTGTGGAGCTCGACATGTCCCCAGTTTGCTGACGTCCGGTGACCAAGGGGAGAGTGGCAGTGGGTTCCCCGAGTGTGGAGGAGGAGTGGGCTGCCGAATTCATCCAGGGCTTCGTGGATGAAGCCTTTGCCTCCTGGAGCCCAAAAAAGATCTGGGAAAAGGTGGATTCGGCAACCGCCATCGTCGAAGTGCATCCAGGGTTATGGAGGCACACCCAGTTCGCTGACTTGTTGGCCACGCTGTCCGTGTTACAGCAGTCCTTCCCCAGGCTGATGTGGGGGCCACCTCCAGGGAGCCTGGAGCCTACACGGAGACACACTTAGCAGAAGACGCCCTGCCTCACCTCACCTTGCTGGAGGAATACTCCTGCCTCTCTGGCAGCAAATTCCCCTTTGCTGAGGCAGAAGCCTCCCTCAGCAGTGCGCACTTTGTGTTTTTCGTCTCCAGCTGAATCGTCAGCTCCTCTCCTCTCCGCAGCTGCTGTTCCCTGCTTCTCCTCGGCACTCTCTTCCGCTACCGAGAAGTCGTCTGTTTTTCCCCCAGCTCCGCCCACCTCCGTGTTCACTGGGGCTGCTCCTCCACGATCCTCTGATGGGCCCATCTCCACTGTAGCCACAGAGAGGGATGACACCACACCCGCTGCAGCAGGCAACATCAAACCCTGGGAACACAGGCAAGTGTCATTTCATTCCCCTTCATTTTATGATGATATGCCTTGCCTGATTCCGGGTAGTAAGGGTCAGGGTTTGCAGTCCCCTGAGACCTCACCGCCTGTTGCAGCTAATAATTTCTTACCTGCCCTCTCCATGTCTCCGCCTATCCTCCCTGAGGGTCTGCTGACTACAGGGTTGAGCTGCCGGACGATGGAGGAACCTGCGGCCCTGGCGGACCTGGTCTCAGCCCCACAGCCACAATCTGGACAGAGGAAGCGTGCTTCCTGTGACCCAAAGCCTGTGCAGATGACAGAGCATCCCCTGGCTTTGGCTATGCGGAATCCAGTGCCAGCGGTGAGCCGACCCCCAGCCGCCATGCCAGATGAGCCACCTGCGTGGGTCACTTCGCCTGGGGGCCCTGAGGCTGCATCTACCACCATGCCTGCTACAGGGGCTGCCACAGCAGACTGGGAGCTGGACCTCCAAAGGACCAGATCCAAAACATCGTCACCTGGATCGACGGAGTCCTGGACGGCGGTGGAGCTTGAGCTCAGGCACGTGTTCTCCTTTGTTTTCATTGTCTCAGTTTTGGAGAGTTCTTGTCGGGCTCTTGGTGGGGAGAGCCAAGGGCAGCCGTCAGCTGCACCTGAGCTCACTTCACCGGGCTCCACTGCTGCCGGTGACCCTGACCATGTTTCTCCACCTGTTTTGTCTGAGCTCTTCCCCAGGGTGGCTGAGGTTATTCCAGATCTGCCAGATGTCTCCGTGGGTCCAGGTTCGCCATCGGAAATCATTGTGGGTCCAGCTCCTCCTGCTGAGGTCGTTGCGGGCGCTCCGTCCCAATCCGGGACCTTCGTGGGTGCTGCTCCCCCTCCGGCTGAGGTCTTTGAGAGTGCTGCTTCCTTTTCTGTGGAGGATGTCATGGGTGCTCCATTCCAGCCTGGGGCCTCCAAGGGTGCAACATTGGCCCAGTCCAGGCCCTCCATGGGTGCTGCTTCCTTTTCTGCTGAGGTCGTTGCGGGTGCTCCGTCCCAGGCCAGGGCCTCCGAGGGTGCAACTCCACTCCAGCCCGGAGCCACTGTGGGTGCAGCCTTTCTCCAGCCCAGAGCCACTGAGGTTGCTGCTGTGCTCCAGCCCGGAGCCACCGAGGGTACAGCCTTGGTCCAGTCCAGGCCCACAGAGGGTGCAGCTTTGGCCCAGTCCAGGCCCACCGAGGGTGCAGCTTTGGCCCAGTCCGGGCCCACTGAAGGTGCCGCTATGTCCCAGTCCGAGACCACCGAGAGAGCAGCGTCGCTCCAGCCCGGAGCCACCGTGGGTGCAGCGTCACTCCAGCCCAGAGCCACCGTGGGTGCTGCTTCGCTCCAGTCCAGAGCCACTGCAGGTGCAGCTTTGCTGCAGTCCAGAGCCTCCGTGGGTGCAGCTATGCCCCAGTCTGGAACCACCGCGGGTGCTGCTTTGCTCCTGCCCGGAGCCACTGCGGGTGTAACCTTGTCCCAATCCAGGACCACCGCAGGTGCAACCTTGCCCTAGTCTGGGGCCACCGCGGGTGCTACTGTGTCCCAGTCCGGGACCACCGAGGGTGCTGCTGGCCAGTCCGAGGGCGTCGTGGATCCCCCTCCTTTGCCAGACACCATTGTGGTCCCCTCTCTTCTCCCAGATGCCGTCGTGGCTCCCCCTCTTGTGCCAGATGCCTTCGTGATTCCCCCTCCTGTGCCAGATGCCGTTGTAGTCCCTCCTCCATCTGACATTGTCTTGGTTCCCCTGACTCCTCCATCATGCCCACTACTTGCCCTTCCTGTCAGGCAGCCCCCTCCTAGACCACCTCTCCTGTTCAGGTGGTTAAAAAACTCGGGCAGACCACCTGACAGGCAGTGCCGCAGAGTTGGGTGGCCCACCTTCTCTGGGAGCCCACCCGACCTGTTCCATTGTGCCATCTGGCAGGCCTGGGACTCTGGTCACCTGCCTAAACTGCTCAGCTCCTCGGTCCAGGGGGCTTAGGGGAGTTGAGGGTCTTTCCTGGTGTGGGTCCTGAGCGGGGTTTGTTTCATTCTCTCCTGGCCTTTTCCCCCCACCACCCTCCTGGGGTTATTGTCGTGCTCCTATTGGGGGGAGGGTCCTTCTTTTTCTTTTGATGATACGCTGGGGGTGTCTGGTATCTACCCCTTGAGAGGGGGGCTCTGTCATGAGCTGAGAGCGGGAGGATTCCGCCAGGCTCGGTCTCATGGCTTTTTTCCGCACTGTTTGCCATTTTCCTGTTTGTGTTCTAGTTTTATTAGACTTTTATTTTGTATTTATTTATATTTATAGTTTAGTCTGCTGGGATTAATATTTTATTCTTTATATCCTCATTGTTGTTCTTTTGCTGGTTGACAGCTGTCAGTGGCATGGTGCTCCGTGTGGGCGTTGCCCTGTCAGCTGTCAGCTTTGGTTCGCCCCTCTCTCACTGCCCCCAGCTGGTCCTAATTATGTGCCATTGCCTTCTCCTGCCCATTCAGATTACCCACACCTGTCATTTATTATGTAAATGGTTTTTGATCCCTATTTAAGGGAAGTTATTTTCATTTCAATTTGCTGCTGTCTTGGTTGTATTTTCCTCGTCTCCACCAGAGCCCTGCCCTGCTCTGGTGTGCTCAATCTGTAAGCTTTCTCCTTCATTTGTATTTTGTGTTGACAGCATTGTGTTGCATTTTACATTTGTTGTTTCTTTCAATAAATTGCTCAAACTCACAGTTCAGCACGTGGGTCTCATCTTCTTGCCCCAAAGGGCATTCTTGACACTTTTAATTGCATTTTCATTCATTGAACATACTGTGACCCTCGTATTCAACAAAAATTCTCCTAGAGCAACATAAAACATTTGATAATCATGAATGTACTAGTACAGTGCTATGAAAAAGTATTTGCCCCTTCCTGATTTCTTATATTTTTCACACTTAAATGTTTCAGATCAATCAAATTTTATTATTAAACAAAGATAACCTGTGCAAATACAATTTTTTAAATAAAAACTCTTTCGGCTGTACCCTTTCGGGGTCGCCACAGCGTATCATCATCTGATACTGTAGATTTGGTAAGGATTTTTACACCGGATGCCCTTCCACAAGTCCCACAACGAGTGTTGTGGGAGCCAGCTCATGGGCAAGTCAGCAGAGGGAGGAGCAGGGGCAGTCTTGGCATGTGTGATGCCCTGGACAGACTGCCTCCCCAGTGCCCAACTTTTTTTTTCTCTCTCTTAAATGTCCAAATGTTCAATTTTCTCAACAATTAGTAAGTTTTTCTTGCAACTTTTTCCTGCCAAGTTTATTACTTTTTTTTTTTTTAACTTTTGCCATATTTCACCTTTTTTCTCTCATATTTTCATGATTTTCTTGTACATTTCCACCTATCCTCTCACTGGTAGGTGCATTTCAATAAATTAGAATGTCATCAAAAAGTTGATTTATTTCAGTAATTCAATTTAAAAAAATAAAACTAGATTCATTACACAAATAATGATATATATATTTCAAGTGTTTATTTCTTTTAATTTTGATGGTTATGCCTTACAGCTAATGAAAGCCCCAAATTTAACTTCTCAAAAAAAAAAAAAAATACAATTACATAAAATTAATTAAAAAAATGATTTTTATTTTTTTTAAAATTCAAAGTCAGCGCAGTTGTCTGCCAGGAAATTTTAGAGCATTTCATCCTTCCCTCTGCTGACAAGCTTTATGGAGATGCTGATTTCATTTTTCAGCAGGACTTGGCACCTGCCCACACTGCTGAAAGTACCAAAACCTGGTTTAATGACTATGGTATCACTGTGCTTGATTGGCTAGCAAACTCTCCTGACCTAAACCCCATAGAGCAGGGGTCCCCAAACTTTTTCCTGTGAGGGCCACATAACTTTTGCCTTCTCTGATGGGGGCCGGGGTCAGTTTGTAACAGAAAAATTGAGACGATCACAGGGGTGCCTAAACGTAAACATTTATTGTTTTCCAGAAAGCCACACATAACCAAATATTAATAACCCTTTCCGGGATCTTCACAGGAAAAAAAAAGTCAGAAAATAAATAATAACACTATTAATGAATGAATGAATTAAATTAATTAAATCACCCTTTATTGTCATTCAACTGTACAACCAATCATGTACAGTAGAACGAGATTGTGTTTTACCTATCTACAGTGTTAATCACACACACCCCAAGTGTAGAATCAGAGGGCCGCTGCCATGCAAGGCGCCGAAATAAATAACACTATTTATGAAATAAATAATAACCAAATAACCCTCTCTGGTTTTTCTCAGAAAAAAAGTCCATGGAACATTAACTTTCTATTGTGCCGTGTGCAGTCTTAACAGGTAAAAGTTCAGCTTAGTTGTCAGAGCAGAATCTCTTACTTAAACTCTTACCTATACTTTGCTGAAAATATCCTCCCCCGTCATAGTCCCTGTGAGACTTTGGAGGGCTGCCAGCTCCTCGCACATTTCAAAGTTTGCACTAACTCCACAAATAAAAATGAGCAGTGTCCAGCTATGCGGGATTGTGGAGCACATCTTCAGTCTGAGCCTGAAGCTGGGGAGGGTGCCACAGCTGTGGAAAGCATCCTGTGTGGTACCCGTACCGAAGACTCCACGCCCCAAGGACCTGAACAGCTACAGACCAGTAGCCCTCACATCATACCTAATGAAGACCCTGGAGAGGCTGTTCCTCACTCACCTCCGCCCATTGGTGGGACCAGCGATGGACCCACTCCAGTTTGCCTACCAGCATGCCATCGGGGTGGAGGATGCAGTGATCTTCCTCCTAAATTGTTCCCTGTCCCACCTGGATAAGCCTGGGAGCACTGTGAGGATCATGTTCTTTGATTTGTCCAGTGCTTTCAATACTGTACAACCAGTGATCCTGAGGGACAAGCTGCTGTGTGCATGGGTGGACCAGCACCTGTCATTGTGGATACTGGACTGCCTCACAGACTGACCACAGTTTGTGAGAACCCAGGACTGTGTGTCTGACACCATCATCTGCAGTATGGGAGCCCCCCAGGGAACAGTTCACGCTCCCTTCCTGTTCACTTTCTACACTGCTGACTTTTCACACAATACACCACACTGCCATCTATAGAAGTTCTCTGATGACTTTGCGATCGTTGGCCTCATCTCTGATGGGGATGATGCAGAGAACAAAGGACTTATCCAGGATTTTGTGTACTGGTGCCTGCGGAACTGCCTCCAGATCAATGCGAGGAAAACCAAGAAACTGGTGCTGGACTGCCGCAGGCGAGGACAACCCCCCACAGCTCTAGTAAACATCCAGGGAACAGACATTGGGGTGGTGACTGTGATGTGTGAGTTTGGGAGGGTTTGAGCTCTGGGGCTTGCCATAGCTGGCATCAGGCATCATGACGTCAGGCGGGCTGCGGTCTCTGTATTTTAGACCCATCTCTTCTGAATAAAGGGCAGTTCGTTGTTGGGCATAAGATGGCTCACAGCTCGCTTATTTCATACATAACATTTGGCGACGGGAGGTAAAACTATAGGAGCATGCGCGAGACCACCACCTCGGTTCCTGGAGTCACCGGATGTGCCTGCCACACCGTGGCCCCACTGGCTGGACTCGTTTAATGACTATGTTACCGCGGCTGGCCTGGATGGCGCCGATGAAGAGAGATGGAAGAACGTCTTGATTCATTGTCTAGGCAAGGAAGGACAGCGAGTGCTTCAGGCTCTGGGCCATACGGACTCTTTGGACAATTGTTTGAACCTAATGGATGAGTTTTTTGACGAAAAGTGCAACATCATGGCACGAAGATGCAGAATCTTCGACCACTACCAAGAAGTGGGTGAGTCCATGCAACATTATGTTATGGAGCTCCGTAACCTAGCGAGCACATGCACCTTTGAGCCTTTGGAAGAGGAGTTAATTCATGACAAGCTAGCATATAGCATGAACAACGAGTAGCTAAAGGAGAAGCTACTGCTAACAAAGGGTAATTTCATGCTAAGCCAGGTGATGCAGAGGGCTAGCCAAATGGAATCTGCCACCCAGCTGAAGATGCAGCTACTAGCTAATGAACGACTAGCCAGTCAAGCAACCCCACCACGCTAGGCCGATAGCAACACAGCTACATACTCGGGGCGAACTTCCACACGGAGGCGGACTGTGGACAGGAATGGGAATCTGAAGACCATGTGGTGGCTGTGGTTCTTCCCATCACCAAACGAGCTCGTCCATCTGCCCCTCTAGAGGGAAGAGATGCTACTACTGCGGTCAAGCTAACCACATGGCTAGAGTTTGTCCCGCCGCCTGTGAGAGAACCGATGCAGGATCCGCGCATGTTGCCTCAGTATGTGTAGCAAGCGGCAAGAACTGGCTGCTAAAGTGGTATGTTGTGCAGCTTGACGGAGTTGACGTGCCGCTCATGGTGGAGTCGGGTGCTGCACGATCCATATTGAGCATGTCTACAATAAGAAGGCTTTTCCCAAAAAAGACAATTGTAGCAGGGACTGATAACATGTTTGGCTATGGATATTTGAAAATTGGCATGGTGGGCACGGTTAGCTTTTCAGTGTCGTGTGGACCAAGGATGATTCCCACGTTCACCTTTCAGGTTTCGCACTATGGGGCTGACTTGTAAGGTATATTGGACGAGTTGGGTTCTCCATTATGGACCCGACGGGCTCCACGGTGCTAACCATTTCACCAGCCTGGCTGGCGCTGTTTGCAGGCCTGGGTTGTATAGCAGCTTTCAACCACTGACCGCTCATTGACCAAAGGGTGACGCCAAAGATTCAACCCCTTCGCCGGTTACCCCTCGCACTGTGTGTCACAATCCCGAGTGGTCAAGGCACACCAGAGAAGGAACGGAGGCTTCCAAACGGTTTTGCAATCAGCAATTTTCCATTTATTACAAAATACTTCACAGGCAACAACTCATGTGAACATCTGACACCCACCATAAACCAAATGACCAACACCTGTTATATACTAGGTGAGATAATTAACGTTAATTGGACCATACCAAAATCAAATAAATCACCCTTATTGTCATTCAACCGTACAACCAATCATGTACAGCAGAACGAGATTTTGCTTTACCTATCTACTGTGTTAATCACACACACCCCAAGTGCAGAATCAGAGGGCCGCTGCCATGCAAGGCGCCGCCACAGAGTTCCCTCCTCCATTCCATTTATTGCTGAGCACCAAGCTGGACGGCAGGAAGTTCCACTTTTATAAGGTCTTCAGCATGACCCGGCCGGGATTTGAACCCCGCCTCCCAGGTGTGGGGCGGATGCTCTACCAACTGAGCCACCACTCCGGTAAATCCCATGCAAAACAATAAACATTTCACATTTCCACATACCCAGTAATATCTAAAAGAGTCATAAATACATAAATAATTTTCCCCCTATTTACAGAATAAATACTCACCATAAATAATACAATAAATAGTTTTGAACCCATATTTACATATTAAATCACCCCTTACTCAACCATCACATGCTTCCTTCCTCCTGGCATCTTTTAAAAGGTATTCAAACCCCTCAGGAGTCTTTTGCCCGGATACCACCAGGAAGCATGCTGGCAAAGGTACGTGGATTTAATATTCAATTGTCTCACCCAATTAATACAATTAACCTTAGCATTTCTCACAAAGGAATTCAAATCAGTCAAAAACAGACCTCCAAACACATGTGCACTTTATCAATACAATCATGTTAATATTTACAAATTCTCCACATATAATATAATTCTCAATTACAGAACCATAGCAGTGGCGACAATCCGTCGTCACACTGTGGGACAACGTCACAGCAGAGCTGAATAAACGTCTAGGCGCTGGCATTATTGAAAGAATGGACATCCTCGCTGTGGACTTCTCTTTAGCTGTGGCTAAAGAGAAGTCAGGTGGCATTCGGCCATGCATTGACCTCAGAATTGTCAACAAAGCGATTATTTCAGATAAATACCCCCTGCCCATGATGGAAGAGCTCACCACGATGTTCAGCGGTTCCAGAGTGTTTTTGAAGCTGGACCTCTCCGTCAGGGCTACCTGCAGGTGCCTCTTCACCTGGCCAGTCGCAACCTGACGGCATTCGTGACCCACATGGGCATTTTCAGATATACCCGCATCTTTTGGCCTCAGCTCAGCCCCGAGTTGCTTCCAAAAAATTATGTCTATGATTCTTGCCGGCCTCAGGGGTGTGGTGGTATATCTGGATGACATTGTGGTGCATGGCACTTCACGAGCTGTCCACAACGAACATCTGAGATGAGTGATGGAGGTGCTTTTGGATCACGGAGTCACGCTGAACGATTAAAAGTGCATCTTTGCAGCTGAAGCCATCGAGTTTGTGGAGTTTTGCCTGTCTGCTGAGGGCCTGAGCCCCCCGCACTCAAATGTGGAGGCGGTCCTGTAGCTTCTGGACCCCACGACGCCCGTGCAAATTTCGTTGTTCCTGGGCATGCACATTTCTACGGACGCTTCATTCCTCAATATTTGGAAACGATAGAACCACTCAGAGCTCTCCTGAAGCAGAATGCACTGTGGGAATGGACTCCTGCCTGCTCAGATGCCATCGCTAAACAAAAATCACAGCTCACCTCCTCGCCAGTGTTGGCTCATTTTGACCCATAATGCCCCACTTCTGTAACTTGTGACACGTCTGGTTCGGCAGTGAGGACTGTCATGTCTCAACTCCAGAATGGGACGGAATGCCCGGTGGCATTTGCATCGAGGTCCCTCACATCAGCAGAACAAAGGTACACAGTAGGTGAAAGGGAAGCGCTCGCGTGTGTTTGGGCGTGCGAACGATGGCACATCTACCTCTATGAACGGTACTTCATCTTGCGAACGGATCACAGGGTGCTGACGACCTTACTGAAAGCGACCAGATTGGAACACAAACCCCTGCGGATCCACAGGTGGACGGAGAGGCTGTGGGCCTACAACTTCACTACCCAGTTCACAGAGCAAACGTTGTGGCAGACCTCCTGTTCCGTGCCACACACAACACCGAACAAACTAGAGACTGTGACCTCCTGGAGGTGGACCTGATCAATGCCTTGCATGACCCCTCCGGAATGCTGTGTCCCTCCAGGAACTCCAGGCAGAGTTGGAGCAGGATTCAACTTCATCTCAACTACATTCATTCATCAGAGGGGAGTGGCCCACGAAGATGAAGGGAGAACTGGCACCTTTCTACAGGGTCAGGGATGAACTAAGCTGCTGGAACGATGTGTGCATGGTGAGAGGACATTGCACAGTGGTTCCGGTGTCACTGAGGGCTCGTGTTTTAGCCATGCTTCATGAGGGCCACCTGGGGGTAGTTAGGGTGAAACAGCGCTGCGGGGACTCGGTCTGGTAGCCAGACATCGGCAAGGACATCGAGGTTATGGTACAGGACTGTGTGCCGTGTTTGGAGAGCGGGAAAACTGGGACGCCACCACCCCCACAACCGTTACAGTATCCAGAGGGACCCTGGAAACCCATCCAGCTAGACATCTGAAGTGAGCTGCACATGGCCCTTGCGAACAGCTGCTTCCTGTTGGTGGCCTATGATCTGTATTCAGAATGGCCAGAGGTGGTCATTAGTTTCTCACCTCGCTCTTCACTCGGTGGGGTGTTCCAAACGCCATCTGGTAGATGGCTTCAAGTTCATCTACGCTCTTCAAAATACCTCCATTACAGAGTGACGACCCACACCACGACGGGGTGTTCCCCTGTGAAGCTCATGCTGGGACATGAATTATGCCTTCCCCTGGACTGATTGCGGCCTCCCACAGCAACCCCTTTGGCGAATGCAATATCGCCAAGGGGGCAGGTACTTGAACAACAGCGGCAAATGAAACAACGTTTCAACAAAAAGCACAAGATGAGAACAAAACCCCAATCAACCCCCCCAAAGGGGTGGGGGGGTTGATTTGCTGAAGCTATTGGTGGTTCTACTTTTTTTCTGAAGGGGGGGGGGGGAATGTGTGAGTTTGGGAGACTTTGAGCTGAAATACTTGGGTGTTCACCTGAACAATAAACTGGACTGGTCACACAACACCAACGCACTCTACAAGAAGGGGCAGCGCAGGCTGTACCTTCTGGGGAGACTCAGGTCTTTTGGAGTGCAAGGGGCACTCCTGAAGACCTTCTACGATTTGGTGGTAGCATCAGCCATCACATTTGGAGTGGTCTGCTGGGACAGCGGCATCATGTCATCCAACAGGAAGAGACTGAACAGGCTCATCAAACAAGCCAGCTCTGTTCTGGGGTGCCACCTTGACCAAGTGGAAGAGATAGGAGGATAGTGGCTAAGCTGTCATCTCTGCTGGAGTTTGAGTCCCACCCCATGCGGGACACACTGAACGCACTGAGGAGCTCATTTAGCAGTAGGCTGTGCCATCCGAAGTGCTCGAGGGAGAGGTTCCGCAGGTCCTTCCTACCTACGGCTGTCAGACTTTATAATCTAACCAGTGCTGCTCGTAGAGTTCATATTAAATGTACTAAATGTCACAACTTTGCACAATAGAGATCATCCCCTCCAATACACAATTACAATTATTATCAAGGGTAGCAACAACACTGTTGATTCAAATGTGAAATATGCTGTCTGGGTACATATTTATAGTATTCTGCCAGGTAATTTAACTAATTAATGCTGCTGATACCATCTAGCTGCAATGCTCCTGCACTGTGTTTATAACTGTGCACATATGTATATTTATTTACTGCTTTGGCTAACCAGTTCTTATCTTATTTACTATTGCTCTGAATGCTCCTATCCCTTTGCTGGTGCAATCCTGGAATTTCCCCATTGTGGGACTAATAAAGGCTTATCTTATCTTATCTTATCTTATCTTATCTTATCTTATCTTATCTTATCTATCTTGGTGGCAACAACCACAATCAAGCATTTGTGATAACTGGCAATGAGTCTTTTATGTTGCTGTTGAAGAATTTTGGCCCACTCTTCTTTGCAGAATTGTTTTAATTAGCCACATTGGAGGGCTTGAGCTCGAGGTCACGAACTGATGGAAGGACATTCTCCTTCAGGATTTTCTGGTACAGAGTAGAATTCATGGTTCCATCAATTACAACAAGTCATTCAGGTCCTGAAGCAGCCCCAGACCATCACACTACCACCACCATGTTTGAATGTTGGTATGATGTTTTTTTTATGAAATACTATGTCAGTTTTACATCAGCTGTAACGGGATGCATGCCTTCCAGAAAGTTCAACTTTTGTCTTGTCAGTCCGCAGGATAGTTTGTCACCCGGGAATGTGTGCCATTTGTGGGGATCACCAAGATGGGTTTTTTTTTGGTAAATGTAAGATAAGCCTTTGTGTTCTTTTTGGTCAGCAGTGGTTTTCTACTTGGAACTCTCCCATGGATGCCATTTTTGCCCATGTCTCATACTAGGATGTGGGAGTGGTTGAGGACTACAAATATTTGGGTGTCAGGATCAGCAGCGGGTTGGACTGGAGATCCAACACCGATGCTGCGCACAAGAAGGGGATGAGCAGACTCTACTTCCTGAGAAAGCTGAGATCCTTCAACGTGTGCAGCAGGATGCTAGAGCTTTTCTACCAGACTGTTGTCGCCAGCGCCATCTTCTTTGCTGCTGTCTGTTGGGGTAGCAGTATCAGGGCCAGAGATACCAACAGACTTGACAAGATTATCAAGAGGGCTGGCTCTGTAATTGGTCTCAGACCGGAGACCTTTGAGACAGTGATGGAGAGGAGAACATTAAATAAACTGCGATCCATCATGGACAATCCTGATCACCCCCTCTACCACACACTAGATAGACAGCGAAGCACTTTCTCCAGTAGACTACTACAGCTTCGTTGTCGAACGGCCAGGTACAGGAAATCTTTTCTGCCACATGCAATTTCACTGTACAATAACCCACTATGATGTTGTATTCTGGTCATAGCTATGCTGCCACCCTGCACCTTACAGACCAACTGGTACATCACTTTTTCACTCTGCTCCTGATAGTCCTTCTTTGTGCAATGGGATGATTCATGTGTTTATACAGGTCATCAAATAAGATAAGATAAGCCTTTATTAGTCCCACAATGGGGAAATTCCAGGATTGCAACAGCACAGGGATAGCAACACTCAGAGCAACAATCAGAAGGCAAGAAAAAAACAAGAGCAGCTAGTATACATATGTACATATTAATATAAATATATATATATAGACACACAGTGCAGAGTATTGTGGTTGGTGGATGTGCAGCAGAAAGTCTAAGCTCTCTCTCCGCGGATGGGGCGGGCCAGCTGGATGTCTTTGGGCATGATGGTGACCCTCTTGGCGTGGATGGCGCACAGGTTGGTGTCCACGAGGAGACCCACCAGGTAGGCCTCGCTGGCCTCCTACAGAGCCATGACGGCGGAGCTCTGGAAGCGCAGGTCGGTCTTGAAGTCATGAGCGATCTCCCTCACCAGGCGCTGGAAGGGCAGCTTACGGATGAGCAGCTCCGTGGATTTCTGGTAGTGACGGATCTCTCTCAGAGCCACGGTACCGGGCCTGTAACGGTGAGGCTTCTTCACTCCGCCGGTGGCCGAAGCGCTTTTCCGAGCAGCCTTGGTGGCCAGCTGCTTCCTGGGGGCTTTTTCCTCCAGTAGATTTACAGGCGGTCTGCTTGGTTCTTGCCATTAAGCTATGATGTATATAAGATAAGATAAGATAAGATAAGCCTTTATTAGTCCCACAATGGGGAAATTCCAGGATTGCAACAGCACAGGGATAGCAACACTCAGAGCAACAATCAGAAGGCAAGAAAAAAACAACATCTAGTAAACATATGTCCATATTACTATAAATGTATATATATAGACACACAGTGCAGAGCATTATGGTTGGTTGGTGAATGTGCAGCAGAAAGTCTAAGCTCTCTCTCCGCGGGTGCGGCGGGCCAGCTGGAAGTCTTTGGGCATGATGGTGACCCCCTTAGCGAAGAAGAGACCACCAGGTGAGCCTCGCTGGTCTCCTGCAGAGCCATGACGGCGAAGCTCAGGAAACGCAGGACGGTCTTGAAGTCCTGAGCGATCTCCCTCACCAGGCGCTGGACGGGCAGCTTACGGATGAGCAGCTCCGTGGATTTCTGGCAGCGACGGATCTCTCTCAGAGCCACGGGCCTGTGACGGCGAGGCCTCTTCACTCTGCCGGTGGCCGGAGCGCCTCTCCGAGCAGCCCTGGTGGCTAGCTGGCTCCTGGGGGGCTTCTTCCTCCAGTAGATTTTACGAGCGGTCTGCTTGGTTCTTGCCATCGCTCTTTATTATTCTGTCTTATATTTCTTGCACGCCGCCTAAACCCCAGCCCGGCACCCGCGTCGTTTTCGCTACGGCTCCCGGTATGTCGAGTTTTCCATTAGCACCGGGCGGCGGCCAAGTGCTAGCTAGCACTAGCTCCTCCCCGCTGTAGCGTCTCCCACTGCAAACCGTGGCTCGGTCCGCCGACCCGGGAGACCCCCGGGGCGATCCGTGCGTCCGGATAGGTTAGGTTTTATAGTCGTGGTATAGGTTTTATAGTCGTGTTAGTTTTTACTTTCCATGGGTAATCCCTTTGTCTGTCATGTGTGTGTTTCTGTTGTTTGGTTGTCAACTGTCATGCTGCTGTTACACTGTAAATTCCCAGTTTGGGATCAATAAAGTACATCTATCTACTTATTGTTGAATCATGGACCAGTGTCCAAATTGAGCCAAGTGAAGTCTGCAGTTCTTTAGATGTTGTTCTGGGTTTTTGTTTCTCATCTGTGCTTGAATTTCATCAGATGGCGGGATGGTGTGTTGCTTTTTGAGATCTTTTAGCCAACTTCACTTTGTCAGACAGGTTTTGTTTAAGTGATTTCATGATTCAATGGGTCTGGCAGTAATCAGGCCTGGGCGTGGCTAGTGAAACTGAACTCAGCTTTCAAAAAAATGTGGTTAATCACACTTAATTCATGATATAACAACGCGGGCAGTTACTTTTTTCACAAAGGGCCATTTAGGTCTGGATAACTTTTCCCTTAATAAATGAAATCATCATTTAAAAACTGCATTTTGTATTTTCTCAGGTTATCTTTGTCAAATATTAAAATTTGTTTGATGATCTGAAATATTTACATGTGACAAAAGAAGGGGGTAAATGCTTTTTTTTTTTTTTTTTTTTTAACAGCACTGTATAGTCAATTGATACATTTTATAATTTATGCTAGCCAGGTGCAGACTGACTGTTTGGAAGGGCAGGACAATTTCCGGTGGACTGGCCAATCAGGACCCATAGTGGCCTGAACGATCAGTCTGCACTAAGACCTGTTTGGGTTCTCTGGTATTATATGTTCACCAGCAGTTCTGTGGTGTTTGAGGTACCTTGAATGCACCACAGGGCTGCATTAGAAAAAGGTGCTGCAGAGTGGATGAGAATGAGAAGAGCGCACCAAACGTCCTAAGCAGCTGGTTAAAAAAACAAAACAAACACAACAACAAAAAACCCCAAACATATTGTTGTTAGTATAAAAAATGGAGATAAGTGCCCTGTTAGTGGCAAAATGGAAGGTCGTGGTGGCTAAAAGAAAAGGAGAAGCAGAAGGGGAGCAAATTTAAAGGAAAAAAAGCCCTTACCACAGATGCAACAAAATGTTAAAATCACTGAAATGGTTGGAGCTAAAACTGCAGGTCATTCAACAAAACAGACTTTTACAAAGCATAAGGAGGCTACTGTGTAGTTATTTCCCCTGTTTTCCAATCATTATATTGTGGCAGGAGGAAGAAACTGACATGTTTTTAGAACCCAGTGAGCAGACACGGACTCAAAAGCAGATTCATTATCTTTATTATGTGCTGGGTGTGTGTGTGCGTGCGTGCGTGTGTAGGTGTAGCAGCCGGGGGTGAGCAGAGCACCGTGCAGCCTGGCAACCCTAGGAATGAGCAAAGACAGGGAGGATTAGTGTCTGAGCCCCGGAGGGAATGTACAGGTATGTTAGTGCTTACTGCCGACGAGATGGTGGACAGTTCAGGCTGACCCGAAGGCTCCGGCCAGGGAGACAGCGCCCGCAGTCCCAGTTGCAGGTGGAGAGGATAGTGTTGTTGTGGTGTAGTGTTGCTCGGTCCGCCGCCATGGATCTCCGCCTGTGCACAGGGGATCAAGAGCAGAGTAACGATGAGAGAAGAGGTGGCTTACTTGTCGTAGAGGCGAGGGTCCTTCCAGATGACGATGAAGGGAGATGGGTTCACGGGGGAACGAGGATGATGAGAAGGAAAATTCTTGGAGGAAGATGAAGACGTGAGCCGGTCTCATCAGACCAAGGGAGTTAGACGACTCCACGCTGATCTGTGGGCAGCACGGCTTAAATAGCTCTGGTGATGAGGGAGAGCAGGTGTGCGCGCAGCTATGGAGAATCAGGCAGGCAGAGCGAATCATCACAGTACTCCCCCCCTACGTGGTGCCTCTCGGCAACTGATCCAGCCTACCTGGGTGCATCCGGTGGAAGTCCCTGATGAGTTGCGGGTCCAACACGAAGGAGGGACGCACCAGGACCTCCTCTCAGGGCCGTAACCCTCCCAGTCCACCAGGTACTGCAGGCCGCGACCCCGGCGATGGGCATCCAGGATGGCATTGACCTTCCACGCCGGGTCGCCATCGATCACCACTGGTGGAGGTGGTGTCTTGGAAGGAGGGCACAGAGGGTTGGAACAGAATGGCTTAACCTGAGAGACATGAAAGGTAGGACAGATGCAGAGGGAGGGGGGGAGAGCTAGGCGCACAGCCACAGGATTCACAATGCGGGTAATAGCAAACGGCCCAATAAACCACTGCGAGAGATTCTTCAACTCGGCCTTAAGATTAATGTTTTTGGTCGAGAGCATACCTATTGGCCCACCCGGTAAGGTGGAGCCGGCGTCCTGCGATGATTGGCGATCGTGGAGTTGCGTTCCGCTGTGCATCGCAGCACAATCCGGGTAGCTCTCCACACCCGGCGGCAGCGTCTCAGGTGGGCTCGAACAGATGGAACAGCAATGTCCCCCTCCTCCTCGGGAAACAGCGGAGGATTGTAGCCCAGGGATGCCTCAAAAGGAGACATGACAATAGCTGATGACACAGTGGTGTTATGGGCGTACTTGATCCATGGAAGGTGGGTGCTCCAGGACGCTGGGTTGGGGGTGATGATGCACCGCAATGCTGCCTCCAACTCCTGATTGGCCCGCTCACACTGCCCGTTACTTTGCGGGTGGTACCCCAACGACAAGCTCACCGTAGCCCCAATGGCGCTACAAAAGGATTTCCACACCTGAGAAACAAACTGGGGCTCCCGGTCGGAGACGATGTCCAGGGGGATGCCATGCAGCCTCATCACATGAAGGACGAGCAGGTCCGCAGTCTCCTTTGCCGTGGGCAGCCCCTGTAGGGGGATGAAGTTGGCTGCCTTCAAGAACCTGTCCATGATGGTGACGATGACGGTGTGGTTGTTAGAGCTTGGAAGCCTGGTGATGAAATCCAGGGCCATGTGGGACCAGGGCCTGCCAGGAATAGGGAGAGGGTGAAGAAAGCCGGCCGGAGGAGAGGAGGATGTCTTGCCAGCGGCGTGCTGGGGACAGGCGTGGATGTATTCCCCGACGTCCTTCCGGAGCGAAGGCCATCAGAAAGTCCTCTGCAGCAGTGCCACCTTGCGTGCCATCCCAGGGTGGCACGAGAGCTTGGAGGAGTGGGACCAATTAATCACTTCGCTCCGGACGGCAGATAGGACAAACAGCCTCCCCGCTGGTCCCCCTCCTGGGTCCGCCTTGGTCTCCTGCGCTCTCAAGACCTTCTCTTTGATACCCCATGAGAGGGCGCCCACGATGCATGACAGGGGAATGATGGGGTGCTTCGACATCTCTGCGATGTCTGAGGCGAACTGCCTGGATAGGGCGTCAGGCTTGGTGTTTCTGGACCCGGGACGGTAGGTGATGGTGAAATCGAAACGACCAAAAAACAGGGACCAACCGGCCTAGCGAGCATTCAGACGCTTGGCCGTCCAGAGGTATTCCAAGTTCTTATGGTCCATCCAGACGATGAACAGCTGGGAAGCCCCCTCCAGCCAATGGCGCCACTCCTCCAGCGCAAGCTTGACCGCCAGGAGCTCCCTGTCCCTGATGTCATAATTCCTCTCCGCCACGGAGAGGCGATGGGAGAAGAACGCACAGGGGCAGATCCTGTCGTCT
The DNA here is from genome assembly GCA_020510985.1 of Pholidichthys leucotaenia. Lineage (NCBI taxonomy): Eukaryota > Metazoa > Chordata > Actinopteri > Cichliformes > Pholidichthyidae > Pholidichthys > Pholidichthys leucotaenia. The sequence continues at coordinate 394,022,627 of CM035838.1, read as the reverse complement.
ACCGGGGAGCGCTGGGACAGCACGGCTCCTACGCCAGAGTCCGAGGCGTCCACTTCCCCCAGGCACTGCAGAGTGGGATCCACCTGTGCCAAGATCGGAGGGGAAGAGAATCGGGACTTCAGACTGACAAAGGCTGCCTCAGCCTCCTCCGTCCACTGGAAGGGCACCTTGGAGGAGGTGAGATGGGTCAGAGGGAGGACAGTAACACTGTAATTCTTGATGAAGCGGCGGTAGAAACTGTTGTAGTTCCTTCCGGGAGGAGGGAATGGGCCACTCTACCACCACTTTTACCTTATCAGGATCCGCGATGACCTCATTGTGAGAGATAATGAACCCCAGGAAAGACGTCTTGGGAGTGTGGAACTCACATTTCTCAGCCTTCACAAACAGTTTGTTCTCAAGGAGCCGCTGCAAGACTCACCTCACGTGCACCCGATGCTCATCCAGGGACTGGGAAAAAATTAGAATGTCATCCAGGTATACAAAGACAAATGAGCCCAAAAATTCCCTCAGCACATCATTGATAAGGCGCTGGAATACAGTGGGGGCGTTGGTCAGCCCGAATGGCATAACAAGATTTTCAAAATGACTACTAGGGGTCCTGAACCCTGTCTTCCACTCGTCGCCCTCCCGAATCCGCACCAGATGGTAAGCATTGCGGAGGTCAAGTTTGGTAAACCAGGAGGCCCCCTGGAGGGAATCAAACGCTGTATTGATCAAGGGAAGAGTGTATTTGTCCTTGATGGTGATATTATTGAGCTCACGAAAGTCGATGCAAGGCCTCAGCGAGCCGTCTTTCTTGCCCACGAAGAAGAACCCCGCCCCCACCGCTGAGGACGAAGTCTGGATTATGCCTGAGTTCAATGACTCCTTAATATAAGTCTCCATAGCCTCCCGCTCTGGGGCTGACAGGCTGTAGAGCCGACTTGATGGTAGCAGGGCACCAGGCCGGAGATTGATGGCACAATCGTATGGGTGGGGGTGGGGGGGAGATAGAGCTTGGGTCTTACTGAAAGTGGCCCCCAGGTCGTGATATTCCGGGGGGACCTTGGACAGATCGGGGTGTGTGTGTGTTAGGGACCCCGAGGGGCACGGACGGCGAGCAAGCAGCGGACTGAAGGCAAGCGCTGAGACAGAACGAGCTCCAAGAGACTACGTTCCCCGAACGCCAGTCTATTGAGGGGTTGTGTAATCGGAGCCAAGGGTAGCCGAGGATCACAGGAGAGGTGGACATCGGCAGCACAAACAACCTGAGCTCCTCCCAATGGTTCCCAGACACAATAACTGACGCTGGAGCAGTCTGTTTTGACACCACGGCCAGTGGGGCTTTGGACAGGCGATAAGTTTCAGTGGTGTCTGCAACTGGTGACAAGGGAGCCCCAACCGGGTTGCCAGTTACCCCGAGATGAAGCTCTGCTCGGCCCCAGAATCAACAAGAGCGTGTGTGGCTATTTCAGTCTGGTTATGGACAAAGCAGATAGGTAATAGGAACCTAGTGAGGGGATTGTGTTGAGGTGAGTCCGTGAGTCCCCCTACTGCGACGCATGGACTCCCTCTTTGGCTGTACGGGACAGGTAGCTACTTCATGCTCCTTGCTCCCACAATAGAGGCATAGCCCTAACTTGCAGCGGCGCTGTTTCTCTGCTAACGGCAACTTAGACTGCCCTACTATCATTGGCTCGGGGGAGTCTGGAGAATCAGAGGGAGGTAGGGCCAGCAGGGGGGGCTGCAGGGAGCGGCAAAACTGGGTGCCCGAGCAACCGGAAGCCTCACGCTCGGTGGCCCGCTCCCTTAGCCGATTGTCTAGGCTAATGGCTAAAGAAATAAGCTTGGTTAACCTACTAGGTTTCTCTAAGTGGGCTAGCTCATCCCGCAGGCCAGGGCTAAGGCTCCTGACAAAGATGCTACAAAGCAAGGCATCCTCCCACCCCACCTCTGTGGCTGCCACCCGGAATTCTACAGCATAATCGGCCACGGACTTGCTTCCTTGCCTCAAGTTAAGCAGCCGGGAGGTGAGCACACTGTCACAGTCGGAGTGGTCGGAAACCTCGTTAAATTTGCTAACAAACTGGTCATAGATCATATTAGCATAGTCAGCCCTAGCCATCACTGCGTTGGCCCAGGCTAACGCCCGCCCCTCCAGGACATTAACTACGTAGCCTATACGGCTATGGTTGGTGGGAAAATCCCCGGGCACCCGCTGAAAGACTATCCCACACTGTAGTAGAAACACCTAGCCTCTCCCTAGTTTGCTGCTAAAGTGAGTGGGCGTGGGAATCGATGTCAGACAGGATGATGGAAACTGAGCAGGTGGGGAGCTAGCAGGAGCAGTGGCGCTACCTGAAGTCGGAGGGAAGGGCTGAGGACCCGACAGGCGATCCAACGGGGAATTGATCTGGACCAGCTGGGTGAGTATTACCTGTTGCTGATGTGATAACTGATCTACTCGAGCCTCTAAGATGTTAACCTTGTGTGTTAGCACACTGTCTGCTGGGTCACTTTGACGGAGTCGTACTGACATGTTTTTAGGACCCAGTGAGCAGACACGGACTCAAAAGCAGATTCAATTATCTTTATTATGTGCTGGGTGTGTGTGTGTGTGTGCGTGCACGTGTAGGTGTAGCAGTCGGGGGCGAGCAGAGCACCGTGCAGCCTGGCAACCCTAGGAATGAGCAAAGACAGGGAGGATTAGTGTCTGAGCCCCAGAGGGAATGGACAGGTATGTTAGCGCTTACTGTCGATGAGATGGTGGACAGCTCAGGTTGACCCGAAGGCTCCGGCCAGGGAGACAGCGCCTGCAGTCCCGGTTGCAGGTGGAAAGGATAGTGTTGTTGTGGTGTAGTGTTGCTCGGTCCACCGCCAGGAGGGAGAGGTCCGCAGCCACGGATCTCCACCTGTGCACAGGGGATCAAGAGCAGAATAACGATAAGAGAAGAGATGGCTTACTTGTCATAGAGGCGAGGGTCCTTCCAGACGACGATGAAGGGAGACGAGTTCACGGGGGAACGAAGATGACGACAAGGGAGATTCTTGGAGGAAGACAAAGACATGTGCTGGTCTCATCAGACCAAGGGAGTTAGACGACTCCATGCTGATCTGTGGGCAGCACGGCTTAAATAGCTCCGGTGATGAGGGAGAGCAGGTGTGCGCACAGCTGTGGAGAATCAGGCAGGCAGAGCGAATCATATCACAGTAACATACAGGAGACGAAGGTGGGTTTTTATCTTTACTCCTCAACTGCCACTGAACAACTAACTGTGAACACTCCCAGACTTCAAAACCGGGAAACACAAACCATGCCCCCCAACCCCAAATCCCACTGGGTGAGAGATACCTCTTCAAGTCCATCACACAGCCCCCCTCCCCCGAACACCCAGAGGGGACTCCCTTTGCCAAAATCAGTCTCTTACCGGAGGCCTGATGAGCCTGCCATAATGGCTGCGCCGTCCTCCAACTGGAGCCACCGGAGAAACCTGTCATGCGGGATGTCCTCGTGGACGACAGGTAGGTGAAACACAGTCCATAGCAGGCCGGAAACCAGAAAACTCATCTAGTGCAGACCTAGCCGGGGTCGTAGAAGGGGAGCGACCCCAACAGGGGACCTGTGCTGGAACCATAGGCTCATCCGCCATAATGTGCACCGACTTAAGCCTATCTAACATGACGTGCTCTTTACGCCCACCCATCTCTAGCACAAAACTCTTAGGGCCCGTCTCCAGAACCCAAAATGGACCGTCGTATGGGGGTTGGAGAGGTGAGCGGTGAGCGTCATGTCACACAAAAACAAAACCGCACTGAGCTCAGTAGGTACAAACGATCACGGAAAACAGTGGTGAACGGGGCTCAGAGCCAGTGTGCCGTCAGACAAAAAAGGGTAGATGGCCGAGCCGGCCTGTGGGGTGAAACTTTTGGGCAAAAACTCTCCCGGAACACAGAACAGTTGACCGAAAACCAGTTCAGCAGGTGAAGTATCGAGATCTTCCTTAGGAACTGAACACAACCCAAGCATCACCCAAGGCAAACGATCCACCCAATTACCATCGGAGAGCACAGCATACAACGTTGCTTTTAGCGACCAGTGAAAACGTTCACACAAGCCGTTAGCCTGAGGGTGGTACGCTGTTGTACGGTGTACCTGCACTCCCAAGGACCTTGCAAGCACCGACCAGCGCTCCGACACAAACTGGGGGCCCCTATCAGAGGTTATATCTGATGGGGTGCTGAAACGTGCAACCCAGTAAGAAAGAAACACGCGTGCCACATCCACAGCCAAAGTGGAGGACAGAGGGACTGCCTCTGGCCACCTAGTGGTCCCATCCACTATGGTGACCAGGTGCGTATAACCCTGCGAAGGAGGTAGAGGATCCACCAGGTCCACATGCACATGGTCAAAATGTTTAGCCGGAATCCAAAATGGTTCTAGGGGTGCCTTGGTGTGCTGGTGAACTTTAGCGCGTTGACATGCCAAGCATGCAGCCCCCCACCCCTTGACATCCCTGCAGAGGTTGGGCCAGACGAACTTTGCTCTGACCAGTTTTACCGATTCCTGAACTCCAGGGTGAGAAAGTGAGTGAATTGAGTCAAAAATTCGACAGCACCAGGTCGTAGGGACAACAGGGCGGAGGCGGCCAGTGGGGACATCGCAGAGGAAAGTAGGACTGCCCTGCTGCATCACCGCCTCCTCAAGTTTGAGGGCTGTACCTGTAGACCAAAAGGCCAGGATGTCTGGATCGTTGGGCTGCTCAGCGGCCATGGCAGAAAAATCCAACCCGAGGTGCACTGGACACACCAGCACACGTGACAGGCAATCAGTAATGGGGTTGGACTTGCCAGCTACATGCTGAACATCTGTTATGAACTCGGAGATGGCCACCAGCTGGTGTTGTTGATGAGCAGACCACGGCTCGGTCACCTTGGACATAGTGAACGTCAGTGGTTCATGATCTACATAAGCCGTGAAAGAACAACCCTCCAATAAGAAACAGAAACAATGGGTTGCCAGGTACAGCGCCAGCAACTCCCGGTCAAAAATGCTGTACGTACACTCGCCATCCCGCAGCTTGCAACTGAAAAACGCGAGGGGCTGCCACGCCCCTGCCACACGCTGCTCGACCACTGCTCCCACGGCTACGTTGGAGGCCTCTGTTGTCAAAGCTATGGACGCCGTGGGCACAGGGTGAGAAAGTAGTGCTGCGTTCGCAAGCGCAAACTTAGCTCCATCAAAAACTCGGGCACATTTGGCAGTCCAGGTGGCAGGGTCATTGCCTTTTTTTAGCCTCAGAGCCTCATACAGCAGTTGCAGGAGGTGGGCAGTGGAAGGGAGGAAGCAATTGTAAAAATTTACCATGCCCCAAAATTCCTGCAGTGCCTTAACGGAGTCCGGACGGGGAAATTCCACCACCGCTTGAGCCTTAGAAGGCAACAGAATTGCACCTCGTGACGAAATGCAGTGGCCTAATAAGTCAATCACCGGCAGCCCAAACTGACACTTAGCCGGGTTGACGATCAGGCCGTGTTCTTCAAGTTGCCCCAAAACTTGCTTCAGGTGCAACAGATGCTCTTCAGCTGATGGACTGGCCGCTAATATGTCATTGAGGTAGACAAACACGAATGGGAGGTTGCGTAACACAGAGTTCATCAACCTCTGAAATGTTTGGGCCGCACCTTTTAAGGCCAAACGGCACGCACAGAAATTCAAAAAAGTCCGAATGGGGTAATTACCGCAGTCCTTGGGATGTCCTCTGAGTGCACAGGAACCTGGTGATAACCGTGCACCAAATCCGCCTTTGAAAAAAATGGCAGAGCCTGCCAAACGCACAGAAAAATCTTGGGTGTGAGGAATAGGATAATGGTCATTAGCGGTGATGTTGTTAAGTCGATGAAAATCACCACACAGCCACCATGACCCATCTGCCTTAGGTAAATTGTGAAGTGGCGAGGCCCATGGGCGGTTAGAACACCTCACTATTCCCAAATGCTCCATATTGGCGAACTCCTCTTTCACTATGGCCAACTTAACCGTGTTGAGGCATCATGTGTGTGCAAAAACCGGCGGTCCCACAGTGGGGATGAAATGTTCCGCCCCGTGCTTAGTAGCCATGGTGGAAAAAGCAGGCGTCGTAAGCGACGGAAAATTCTTCAGCAAATGCAGAAAAACATTATTCAACGCTAAAAAGTTAGTGTGTGACAACAGCCCAGCTCCCCCAGCTTCACACGGAAAAGTGGCGAAAGACAGCATCAATCAAACAGTGGTTAGCAACATCAGCAAGCAAACCATTTGCACACAGAAAATCCATGCCAGCAACAGGTACTGTAATGGAAGTGATTACAAAGTCCCACTCAAAACTGTGCTTCTGGAAACAAATAGTCACAGACCTTGTGCCAAATGTCTCAATGGAAGAACCGCTAGATCCACTCAAACGCAGGCCGTTGCTCACTGCCGGTCTGTCCGTGCTGGTTGGTGGGAGCAGGCTCTTCTGTGAGCCAGAGTCCACTAGGAAATGTCTCCCTGACAGTGAGTCTTTAATGAAGAGCAGCTCACCTTGTCCGCCAGCGCCCTCAGCTGCCACTGAGTGCTGGCTCTGAAGTTTTCCTGTAATCTCAAACATGCATGGAGGAAGGCAGTGCTTAGCCTTGCTGCCAAACCACCGGTGGAAGTAACACAGACCTTTCCTGCGTTGGCCATCACTCCAGCAGCTGCCGCTGGGTCCATGTCCTCCGACGTGGGTTGTAGGATATCCGATGCCCCACCTTGTACAGCAAACTGTCTGGTAACCAGCAGGACCTGATTAGCTTCTGCTGCTAAAGCGCGGTAGTCACCGGTAGCCACATGCCGGCAGTTAACCAAAACCGCACCCACAGGCAGCGGGAGCTGGCACAGGAATATGTGTGGAAACAGGAAACCATCTTCATTCGCTCCAAGCAGCGATAGTATTCTGTCCATGAGGTCCACAGCCGTGCCGTCACCCAAACCTGACAGGGAGAGGATTTTTTCCGCTCTTTCTGTGGCTGATAGACTATACCTCTGGAGAAGGAACTGTTTGATGATGGTGTATTTACCGTGCAGTGGGGGTGTGCAAAGCAACTGCATGGCACGTCGTGTGGACTGCTGATCCAAAGCAGCGACGACCAAATAATACCTGGTTTCATCTGCAGTGATTCCTCGCAGGTGGAACAGCGCTTCGATATGCTGGAACCACAAAGCCGGGTCGCTCTGCAAAAACTCTGGAAGCTTCACAGCCGCAGTGCAAGCAGCCGGCTTTGACAGTCAGCGTGACACGGCTGATGAGGAAACGCAGTTTTCTTCTGTCGGACAAGCTCAAATCAGGGTCACCAATGTGGCAGGAGGAAGAAACACACAGGAGACAAAGGTGGGTTTTTATCTTTACTCCTCAGCTGCTACTGAACAACTAACTGTGAACACTCCTGGACTCCAAAACCAGGAAACACAAACCACACCCCCCAACCCCAAATCCCACTGGGTGAGAAGTACCTCTTTAGTCCGTCACAATATTTGCACGGTGGCGCAGTGGTTTAGCACTGTGGCAGCACAGTTTTACCCTCGGCCGGGGGATCACGGGGATCATGAGATCGTGGGTTCGATCCCAGCCCCCGACCAACAGTGAGCTGTGTGGAGTTTGCATGTTCTCCCCGTGTTGCGCGGGTTTACTCCAGGATTTCTCCGGTTTCCTCCCGCACACCAAAAAAAACATGTAGGTTTAGGACGCTCGCGCACGCAGCGACCAGCAGCCGGTGGCTTGTCACCAGACTGCAAACCAAGTCTACCTACGGGTACAAATAAGTAACAAAAAAAAAAAAAAAAAAAAATTTGCCTTATTGATATTGTAGCGAACTCAATATGAGCACCCTACTTGGCTTGCCAAGTGGGTTGACCCTATTGGCGACACAGGTAGGGTGCGGGACTCCGGAGCGGGAGGCGTGAGTTCGAATCTCCCGGTGGGACGTCGCCATGTCGAGCAGCACGTTACATTGGTGTCAGAAGTGGGATCTCCTGTCCAAAGCAGTAATGGGGCGCTGACATCGGGACGATGTCGAGAACCAGAGGGGAGTAGTGTAGCGAACTCAATATGAGCACCCTACTTGGCTTGCCAAGTGGGTTGACCCTATTGGCGACACAGGTAGGGTGCGGGACTCCGGAGCGGGAGGCGTGAGTTCGAATCTCCCGGTGGGACGTCGCCATGTCGAGCAGCACGTTACAATATAGTTTATTCTTTTTTCTTTTCATTTCCAAAAGAGTTGGAACACTTTCTAAAAATGTAATTAAAAACAGGATTTCTTTTCATTCACTGTGCCAGCTATGTGTCTATGTGTGTGTGGACTGGACTGTCAGGGGGGTTGGTGCCCATAATATAATGGCAGCAAAAACATTTGAATTTTTTCTTTTCTTTTGCAGCAATAGAAGGTTTTTGTGGTATCATAGTGGTCCAGGAATTCAGAATTTAACATTTTAATTATAAGACTGTATGTAGGAAACTGGAAATGAAGAGACTGAATGATTTTTCAGTATCGGTTTATTCCATCTCAAGCCTACAGCTCCTCTCTCAGTCAGGGAATGAAGAGAGCGAGCTGAGATAAACCACATACCTTTATATTGTTACAACAGACACAAATCACATTCACATCAAACACAGAATTCCATTCATAACTAATCCTCCTATTGTCCTCTCGGCTTCTCTGTCTGACCCTAGGAGTCAGACAGCCTCTTCAGGTTCACTCTCAGATCTTCTCACTTCTCCTCTAGTCCGCAGGGGGTCCAGACTCAATGTCCATTTGGGGCGTGATGTCAATACACACTGTGAGTTCCAAGTTCCCTCATGTCTGGGTCTCTGCCAAGGAATATGTGAGCTACATAATGTTACGCCACATCACTCCCCCCGAAACGCCCAAGAACGGACATACACCAACCTTAAGTCAATAATGGACAGTCATACACACTATGTCAAGAAAGGACACACACACAACGACTTCATGACCATAATGGGCAGTCATACACATTACACCCTTACATCACCCCCCCCCCCTTTGTAGGATCTACAGCACAATTTACACGGGTTGATCAAAATACACATCACTCTGCCCGTTGCTTAGGCTTCAATCTCCTCCCGGATCTGCTGAACGCAGGCTTCGCAGCCTGTGATGTGCCGTCCTGCTGTGCGCCTGTGGAATGAGGGGGAGAAGGGTTATTTGCCCCCTGCTGGGGAACTAGGGGCTGTCCCTTGGGAGGCCTGCCGCGTCGAGGCGCCCCCGCCGGCCATACAGGTTCGTCACGTAACACAAAAGCAGGCTTTAATCTGTCAACACTGATTGTCTCTTTCCTGCCCCCCAAGTCCAGTACAAAATATTTCTCCCCGGTTTCCAGCACTCAGAACGGACCATCATAAGGTGGGCGGAGACTGTGACGCTGGGCGTTGTGCCTGACAAAAACAAACTCTGCGTTTTGCAAAGCCTTGGGAACAAAAACCCGCGGAAAAGTGTGATGAGCGGGGCCCGGGAGCATTTCCGCCTCGGTGTTGCGTAGAGGTCCCCGCACCAGGGGGGGCTCGGGTGCTGCATGGGCTGGCAGGAATTCTCCTGGCAGCCTAAGAGGCTGAGTAAACACTAATTCAGCAGGTGAGGTATCTAAATCCTCCTTGGGTGCCGAACGCAACCCCAATAAAACCCATGGTAGTTTGTTTACCCAATTTGTATCCGTGAGCGACGCTCTGAGGGCTGCCTTCAACGATCTGTGAAAACGCTTGCATAAACCATTGGCCTGTGGGTGGTAAGCGGTGGTGCGATGAGCTGTTGCCCCTAAGCCACTGGCCATGGCTGACCATAGCTCTGAAACAAACTGCGGACCCCTATCGGACGTAATGTCCAACGGGACTCCGAACCGCGCTACCCAGGCTGTTAAAAAAATGCGAGTTACCTCTGCTGCTGTGGTAGACTGCAATGGAACCACTTCCGGCCAACGCGTGGTCCGGTCCACCATTGTCAGGAGATGCGTGAACCCCTGCGAGGGCGGCTGGGGTCCCACTAGATCTACGTGCACAGGAGCCGCGTGCGCGTCCGCGCTGTTACCGTGCTCCATGTCTGCGGCGCTACAGCCTCCATCCGCGCGGACAGGCGCTGTTACCGCTCGCGAGAGGCAGTCCGCCACCACATTAAATTTACCGGCTACATGCTGTATATCGGTGGTGAATTCTGAAATTGCGGCCAGCTGCCTCTGCTGTCGGCCTGACCATGGTTCAGAGACTTTGGACATTGCAAAGGTTAACGGTTTGTGGTCGACAAACGCGGTGAAACGCCGCCCTTCCAACCAGAACTGGAAATGGCGAATGGCCAGGTGGAGCGCTAGCAGTTCCCTGTCAAACGCGCTATATTTTCGCTCAGCATCGCGTAGGGACCTGCTAAAAAAAGCGAGTGGTTGCCAAGCCCCGGCGACTTGCTGTTCTACAACGGCTCCTATGGCCACATCTGACGCGTCTGTGGTTAGCGCTATTCGGGCTGCCGGGTCTGGGTGAGCCAGCAGTGCTGCGTTCGCTAGTGCTTTCTTAACCTCAGTGAATGCGCGCTCCCGCTCCGGGGACCACTCAACCGCATTGGAGGGCTTTTGTTTTTTTAGCGCGACATACAACGGTTACATGAGCTGCGCCGCGTGAGGTATGAAACGGTTGTAAAAGTTTACCATACCTAAAAATTCCTGCAACGCTTTTACCGTTTGCGGCTGGGGAAACTCAGCCACTGCGCGTACTTTGGAGGGCAGCGGAACTGCACCCTCTGGGGAGACGCGGTGCCCTAAAAAATCGATCTGTGCTGTGCCGAAATGGCACTTGGCTGGGTTGATTATCAACCCGTGCGCTCCCAACCTCTGAAAAACAGTTCTGAGGTGACTTTCGTGTTCCTCCTCAGAGGCGCTGGCGACTAAGATATCGTCTAAGTAGACAAAAACAAAAGGGAGGTCGCGCAAAACGGCATCCATCATGCGTTGGAAGGTTTGCGCAGCGCCTTTAAGGCCAAAAGGCATGCGTAAAAATTCAAAAAGCCCGAAAGGGGTTATTACCGCTGTTTTGGGAATGTCCTCTGATCGGACCGGGACCTGGTGATAACCGCGGACCAGGTCTATTTTAGAAAAAATTCGTGCCTTGGCCAAATGCACCGAAAAATCTTGGATATGCAGAATTGGGTAGCGGTCCTGCGCTGTGGCATTGTTTAACCTGCGATAATCGCCGCACGGTCTCCACGAGCCGTCCGCCTTAGGGACCATGTGGAGGGGGGAAGCCCAAGCGGACTTCGAGCAGCGAATTATGCCCAACCTTTCCAGGTTGGCGAACTCCTCACGCGTAATAGAGAGCTTAGCTGCATCCAGGCGCCGAGCCTTCGCAAAAACCGGTGGGCCACTTGTGGTTATAAAGTGCTCCACCCCGTGCTTCGCCACCTTAGCTGAAAACGTGGGAACTGTGAGTGCTGGGAACTGGTTTAGGAGAGTGTGGAACTTACCTCCTGCTGTGGCGGCGTTGGCCTGTACTGACGGCGGGGACACTTTCGCTGCACAGGGAATAGAACAAAAAGAGAGTGCATTAACCAAGCGTCTATTAGCCAGATCAACCAACAAGCCACGTGAGCACAAAAAGTCGGCGCCCAACATGTTGAAACTCACCGCTGCTACTATGTAGGTCCATTCATAGCTGCGGCCGTGCAAGGACAGGCGCAGAGTTCTTTCGCCAAACGTCTTGATCGACGAGCCGTTTGCGGCTGTTGCTCCATCTCCGCGGGGACCGGCCACTCGGTCCGCGTAGGTCGCGGTGATGAAACTCCTCTGTGCTCCGGTGTCAACGAGGAATTGCCGTCCGGAGCTCGCGTCCGTCAGGTAGAGCAGCTTGTTCCGTTCGCCGAGGGTCGAAGCTGCTAACGACCTCCGGCTCTTGCGTTTCCCTGCTTCCTGAAGTTGCATGGCGGGACGCATCTGTGAGCCTTGTGAGCGAATCGTCGATGGTAGAAACACATCTCGTCCTCTCCTCTGCTCCGGGGCTGCGCTGCCGCTGTTGTCGGCTCTGCTGCCACCGGTTCTCCGTCGCCCTGGGCTGCCGCGCCGAGGTCTGCTGCTGCCGCTGCTGTCTCCTGCTCGCTGCATGCGTCCAGGAGCCGCTCCGCTTCCAAAGCCAGCGCGCGGAAGTCCTGCTGGTCCACACACCTCATGCTGGACAGGGAGCCTCTCATGTGCGCTGGAAGGGTCCTCAAAAAGATGTGCTTAAATAAAAATGCATCGTTGTCTGCCCCGATCATCTGCAGCATGTCCTCCATGAGGACGGTCGGCCTGCGCCCTCCTCTGTCGCGCAGGTCCAGGAGTGTTCTGGCCCTCACCTCGGTTGATGGCACAAAGCTCCGAATGAGGGCGGCTTTCAGGGCGTCGTATTTGCCAGCAGCGGGCGGCTGCTGCACCAGGCTCCGCACACACCGGGCTGCGCGGCTGTCGAGTCTTGCGATGACATTGTGGAACTTAACGTCATCCTCCGATACCCCGTTAAGCACGAACCGTGATTCCACGTGTTGGAACCATGAGTGCGGGTCCTCTTGCCAGAACTCGGGGAGTCTAATGGAGTTTAGCCTTTCCATATTTCTCATGTGTGGGTCACCAATGTAGGAAACTGGAAATGAAGAGACTGAATGATTTTTCAGTATCGGTTTATTCCATCTCAAGCCTACAGCTCCTCTCTCAGTCAGGGAATGAAGAGAGCGAGCTGAGATAAACCACATACCTTTATACTGTTACAACAGACACAAATCACATTCACATCAAACACAGAATTCCATTCATAACTAATCCTCCTATTGTCCTCTCGGCTTCTCTGTCTGACCCTAGGAGTCAGACAGCCTCTTCAGGTTCACTCTCAGATCTTCTCACTTCTCCTCTAGTCCGCAGGGGGTCCAGACTCAATGTCCATTTGGGGCGTGATGTCAATACACACTGTGAGCTCCAAGTTCCCTCATGTCTGGGTCTCTGCCAAGGAATATGTGAGCTACATAATGTTATGCCACACTGTATCTTATTTTGAACCTTGCAGTTTTTTCAGTTACTGACAAGCATTGGTCAATACTGAAACTACTTTTTCAAAACTCTTCACACAGTCTGCATTAAAAACCTGCATTTCAGTTAAACATTTCACCTCCAAAAGTCTTTCCTAGCAACAAAACATAATGTACAGTATGTCTCAAAATAAACTCATTCATCCAGAACACTGGCAATAAGTCTCATGCTGGAAGCAAACAGTGTCACTCTTAGCACATTGAACTACAAAATACTAACAACCGAGAGTATTACATAAAAGCATCTTATCTTTAAAGTTTAAATTTTGTGTTGGCCTTGCGGTGGACTGTCCATCTGTTCAGGGTGTGCCCTGCCTCTTGCCCAAAGATGCTGGGAAGTAGTTGAAGATGAATGAGTGAATGAATGAATGAAAGTTTGAATTTTTTCAGATAAATCAGTCTTTTATTATATTATTATTTATTATATTGTACTGTATATATTGTATATTGTAATAAGAATGAATCAGTAATGCAGCAATTTGCTTCAATTCCATTTATAGCAAAGTGATTTACAGTAATTCATGTATAACATTCACACCCTCTCCTACATTTGGCCACATGTTTTTGTCATCTTCATATCTTATGTTTTCTCTGGGAATGCACCTTGTGAAGAATCTTTAAGAATGTCTAATCCAACCCTGGCAGGCTTCAGAAGAAATATCTCCATACTTTGCATTCATGGCGTCCAACAAGGACAGTTGGTCATGTAGAGAGTGGTCATAATCCTTCCACCTCCATGTGGAGAAAAACTCTTCTATGGGTTTCAGGAAGGGTGAGTATTTTTTTTTTGTATACTTTATTAATCCCAGAGGGAAATTACAGGGCATCCACCTGGATGGATGAGGCAGACACGGTGCGGCGGTGCCAGTCTCTTCACCATTCACACACACATTCACACCTAGGGCCACTGTAGAGTCTTCAATTAACCTAACTTGCATGTTTTTTGGCCTGTGGGAGGAAATCGGAGTAAACCCACTGTTATGTCTTGAAATAAGGGAGTCAGAGGTGAGTCTTCATGCAGCTAACAACTCACAACTTTATTACATGAACTGGCGTTTATAAGCAGAGGGGCTGTGCCAACCTTACGCCACCCTAGGGGCGGGCACTGCCACACATACACATCCAACATTCCCTCCCCCTTTAGAAAATGGGAAATCACACACACTATTGAAAACCACCCAAATTTAGAACCCGAGTCACGCGCTAAGAACATGGAAAGTAACACATTGCATTAGAACAAACCTAGCACATTCACACAAAACAAATCAAAATCGGACCGTGTCTCTTTAAAATACAAAATAATCCCATATTATACATACATTCAATCACACACACATCAGCTATATGCAAAGTGCACATTTTCCCAAATATGTACACAGATATTTACATTAAATACATGCTTAAAGTGACCCCAATGTTTCGGGCCAGCCTCCATCTTCTAGTCTGCCACGGAGGACCTGGGCAGCCCCATGGCACATGTGCCCCTGGCCATTGTCTCCCTCCAGGGTTGAAGCCCCCCTGCCTGGCCAAGATGTCTCTAACCGGAGGCCCAGGACAACCCCATGGCATCTGTACACCTGACCGTCGGTGTTTCTTCCCTCTGGGCCCGACATGCTGACGTTCGGTGCACCGCCCCTCTGTCCCTGATGAGCCGCTCCTGACTGCCTTACGCACCGTCGTCATGGCTCCAGACACTCCTGCCCCGAGTGGCCGCACCTCGGGTAGACCCGAAGCCTGTTCCTCGGCGCTGTCCGCTGCCTCGGGCACCTTATCACAGCACCCAACGTCCACCACCAGGGCGTGCCGCTGCTTTATCACCAAGCCTGGCTGCTCACTCTCGGTGTTCACCACAACGACCTCGCCAGTCATTCTCCGACTCAGGCACCTCGCTGCTGCTTCCCGCACTCACGTACTCGGCGCCTTGCTGTGTCGTGACTGCACCTGGCTGCGGCTGCTGTCCCTCGGGGCCCTCGGTGACGCTCCCGTCGGCCCTATCCTTCGACCTGGGCATCTCATCACAGTTCTTGGCACCCTCCTCCAGGGCGCTCCGCTGTGCTATCACCAAGTCCGGCTGCTGCTGCTCCCCCTCTGGGCTCTCAGCGCAGCTCCTGTTGGCTCCACTGTCCATTTGTGGCTGTTCTCTCTCTGGACTCCCAGCACCGCTCTCGTCGGCCATACCCTCCGACACGGACGCCTCGTCGCTGCTATCAGTACCCTCGTTCCAGGTGTCCCGCTGCGCCGTCTCCACGTCCTGAAGTTGCTGCTCTTCCCCGGGGCCTTCAGCCTGCATGGTCTCGCTCTCCCGCTGTTCAGCTTCCAACAGCAGGGTTGACTCCTGCAGCACCTCCTCTCTGCTGTCTTCGCACACCGCAACGTCCGAACTGTCAGCGCCATGGTCCCACACCAGACTGGGCTCCACAGCTGGCTTGCTGTCTTCAGTGACTGGGAACATTTCTACACCTTGTTCCGGCCCCTCCTCCTGGCAGCTGTCTTGCTGAGAGCGTGGAGCGGGTGCTCCGGTGTCAGTGCTTTCCATAAAAGTCTTGCCAGTGTTAGTCTCGCTCAGCTCGGTCTCTTTCTCCACCTGCTCCAGTTCTGGCTGGTCGACGGGTGGAAGCCATACTGGTCTCTGCTCTTCCTCCATCTCGTAGTTGCTCTCACTGTCGGTGTCATATTTGCTCTCCCTGTCAGAGCTGTATTCACTCTCACTGTCAGTGTCATGTTCACTCTCCCTGTCAGAGCCATATACACTGTCATTTTCCACAAAGCCCGTGTGCACTTGTTCTGGGCCGCTGACTGTCTGTCCGCCGATTTCGAGAGTGAATCCCAGCTCATTGAACAAGTCCCATCCCATGACATTTTCATCCCGACACGCCACCTGAAATTGAAACGCTGGAAGAGCTTTCTCGCTGTACTGCACTGCCAACGTGATGCTCCTGCCGGTACCGGAGTTCCCGTCATCTGGCAGTTCCACTGCATCCGGGGGTGACCCTCCGAACCCAGGCCTCACTCAGGATGGACTGTGTAGTGGCGGTGGCTATCAACATGGGCACCCTCATGCCGTCCAGCTTCACCACCCGTTGCGGTCCTGACCAACCTTCGGGGCACATGATGTTAACGTCGTCTCCGCTGTTGGCATTGGCCAGGGACTCCTCCACACATGGTCCCGGTTTTGCTTCGAGGTCCAGCTTGGCACCCGCAGCCTTGTTTCAGCGCAAAACTAGCCTGTCTGCTAGCCTGTCCATTGACGCAGACTGGTCTGTTAGCTTCCCTAAGCTAACTGGCCCATCGGTCCTGGCGCCAAAAGCTGCTTCACCCGCAGCTCCCTGGCCCTCGTATACTCTGCAAAGTGCACTGTTAAGTGCGCGACGGCATCCTTGTAGCACTCTTCCGTGCCCAGCAAGTCGAGAATCCTTCGGCCCTCTGTGCCAAGGTAACGGACCAGGACCCTCCAGCGCTGCTTCCCGTCAAACCAAGAGAAACCCAGCTCTCTGATGTAGTCTTTGAACTCCTGTCTCCACACCAGCCAAGAGGTCACCGGCTCACCTGGGCTGCCCAGAAACGACAGTAAATTTCGAGGTATCCAGCATGCACCTGTACTTTAAAATATTTCCAATTTTCCTCGTCGCCAAATGTTATATCTTGAAATAAGGGAGACAGAGGCGAGTCTTCATGCAGCTAACAACTCACAACTTTATTACATGAGCTGGCGTTTATATACAGAGGGGCTGTGCCAACCTCACACCACCCTAGGGGCGGGCACTGCCACACATACACGCCCATACACATCCAACACCCACGCAGACATGGGGTAAACATGTAAACTCCACACAGAAGGGTCACCGATGATCAGGGGTGGAATCAATCCTGTGACTGTCATGAACCTGGGTTTGGTTGTTCCAAACCCAGTTCTGACCTAGGGTTGCTTTGCCCTCTTTTCCATCAGGCGCTGCAGGGAGCTATTTGAGTCCTTCGCTCCCTGACAGCCTGGGCCCGCCTCCTCCTTCTGTCAGTGCCATCAGCCGTGTCTTATTGGGTGTTTTCACACACATACACATACACTCCATTCATTCCCATTCACACGCTCAGACACTCACTCATGCACACCTGGGATTAATTATGTTCAGTCCACGCTTCCTCATACCAGCGGTCTCTTCCCTCGTTAGTATCATTATTACATAAACGCTGCATTAGTCGGAAGAGACCGTCGGAGCATTCAGCTTCATACATGGCAGCTTGTTCCTCCGTGTATGTTTGTATCCACCACCTACGTTACTTTCAGCCTGACGTTGCCGTCTGTTGTGTATGGGATTTGGGTGTCTGGGATGCCATGCCCACCCACAGGATGACGTCATGCGGGCACGGCCCACTCTGTATATAGTTGAGCGTTCTGTATAATACAGCTGAGTTGGATGTCCCTCAATAAGCTCTCCGTCTCATATCTTTTCCCAGTATAACATTTGGCGGCAAGGTAGATTGGTGTTACCCTGAGCCATGGATTACGCGTGCGAGGATGCTTTCAAGGTTTTCAGGAGGCGAGGCAAATTCATGTGCCTTAGCCAGCGGACGGGCGAGTCCCTTACGTCGTTTCTGATGAGGCTTCGTAGCTGGGTTAAGAAGTGCAGTTTTGGGGTTTTGGAGAACGACATGGTGAGGGATAAATTGGCTCATGGCACCAGCAACGTTTGGATGAGGAACACACTGTTGAGAGCTAAGGTGCCACCGTCATTAGAGAAAGTTCTGGCCTTGGTGGAGCAGAGAGAGTCCGTGATCCAGCGCGAGCTAGCGGCTAAGGCTAACGTGGGGCCGACCGTGTGCAATTTCCCGCCAAGAGTGGAGGTTCACGAGCTAACTGGGCAACAAGATACAGTAACGGAATAGCGGAGCACCGAGACTGTGAGTGCTGGGAACGACGGCCAGGAGCCAGTGTCGGAGGACGTGACTGGTGAGGGTGATGTCGAGAGCCCTGGAGGTGAGCAGCGACAGCCGTTTGTGGAAGCTACGCAGCAGGCGAGCGAGACTGGGCAGGCTGACAGTCCCGGGGAGGAGCAGCAACAGCTGTTTGTGGAGGATACGCAGCGGGCGAGTGAGCCCAGGCAGGCTGACAGTCCCGGGGAGGAACAGCAACAGCCGCTTGTGGAAGCTATGCAGCGGGCAAGCAAGGCCAGGCAGGCCAGGTGAGCAACAGCCAAATACGGAGACTACACGACAAGACACATGGAACGAGGGAGTCGAGAGCTGCGTCGGGGTGTCTGGACTGGAGAACGATGCCGATGAGGATGACGCTATGAGCCCCGAAAGTGAACGACAAGAGCTAGACACGGTGACAGCACAGCAAAGCACCGACACCAAGAGCGCTGAATGCAGCGGTGAGGAGCCCAGGTCGTGAGCGGGCCCGACGAGGGTGATGGTGCGTGTCCTGGAGGTCAACAGGAGCCGATTACGGAGGCTACACAACATGACACATGGAATGAGGGAGTCGAAAGCTGCGTCGAGATGCCCGGACTGGAGAACGATGCCGGTGTGGATGACGCTGTGAACCACGAAGGTGAGCGGCAATGGCTGGACACAGTGGCAGTGTGTGGCACCAAGGAGCGGGCTTCGGCGGTCCCTGGAGCACGACCACGGGGGGTCGAAGGGTTCGAGACCAAGAGAGAAGAGAGCAGAGCGGGACAATTTGGCGCAGTTCGGGACACGAGCTGGTGTGGTGAGCTGTGTGTTAATGGTGACTGGTGTGACGATAACCCAGCGAGGGTTGACCCCAGTGCCAGCAACCGCGGTACCCTTGGTGTGGGTACCGGAAGGCACTGCGGGGTCCCAGTGAAGAGGACTGCCAAAACTGGAGGACATGTGAGTGGAGTGGGAAAAACTGGCGCGGTCCTGCAGAGTGCCAAACTCCATCGTCAGGATAAGAGTTTGGACCGGGTCAGCGGGACAGCACGATGCAGAAAGGAGGTCCTGAGACGACGTGGCGGGCATGGGAGACTAGGTCGGGTTTCCCTGCAGGTTGACGGCGGGGTTCGGCCCAGAAAAGAAAAATCAGTTTGGAAGGTTAGAGAAAGGTTGGCCAGAGAGGGTTGTTTCGACCCTGGGGGGCGTCAGTGGCCGGACTTGAGAATGCCGTGGGGATGCCCAGGCCCTCCGTGGCTGTATAGAAGATGGTGGCTACCCAGAGATGTTGGGGTTACCTAAAATTTTATTTTTCTGATGTGAATGTCTATATGTATATGTGAATGAATATATGTTGTTTCACTATTTGGTGCCCCGGTAAATTTGTTTAAAAGAAAAAAAAAAAAGAAGAAAGGAAAAGAGTAAGTGAGTGCAGGAGGCATGCTGAATTGTGTAGTTGCGAGCCTAAATTGAGTGTTTGCATGATAATTTTATTGGCCTGTGTGGCGTTATGCCTGTTTTAGCACTGAGTTTCGGAGTGTTTTATTTAATTGGTATTTATATGTTAGATTTTGTAGTCAGAGAGGTGGTGGCTTGGTAAGTAATTGAGTGCATGGTGAAGTTGAGTCCACCTGGTTTATTTGACCTATTTCATTGAATGACCCGACGTGATTTTGTTTTGTGGGGCGGGAGTTGGGGTGGGGGCTGCCAGTAGTATATGTTTTGTGATTTTATGTATTGTGGTGTGTATACATAGCATTGTTATGGGGATTATTTTAGAGTTAAAAACACGGCCTTATTTTATTTTGTTTTGTTGTTCTCTTTTAGCGGCAGAATAACCCGCTCAGCCGTGTAGGGGGGCGCTGGCAGTCTACCCGGCCCCCAACCTTAGTTGTGTGAATGGATAGGAGTTTATTTATTTTTGTACATATGTTCTTCCCTTCTAGTGTGTGAGTTGGGTGACAAATTAGGGTTGGTTATTTGTGTGCCTGACATTTTTTTTAAAGGTGGGGGGAATGTTGTGTATGGGATTTGGGTGTCTGGGATGCCGTGCCCACCCACAGGATGATGTCAGGTGGGCACGGCCCACTCTGTATATAGTTGAGCGTTCTGTATAATAAAGCTGAGTTGGATGTCCCTCAATAAGCTCTCTGTCTTGTGTCATTTCCCGAAATAAAACTGTCTTCTCTAACATTTTAAGATTGTGTATTTCCTTGGTGTTAGCGGCTGAACCTGCCTCACCCCCTCATCCACCGGACTACACAGACAGCCCTGGATCACTCCAGCCATAAGTACATGTTTGCCTTTCTCTTCGTGCCGACTGCTATGGCGGCACTAGGCATTCCCTCTCCCAGGCTACAGAACATCCAGGTGGCGTCTCTGTATGTCTGTTGGCTTCAAGCTCATCATTCCAGCCCTCTGCTAATTAGCGTGGTCATTACTGGACTGGTTACTTTTTGGGTTTATGTCAATAAAGTGCACGTTCTACTCCTGCAATTGGGTTTTTCATTTCTTCCTCCGTGCGCGGCATAATAGCGCACAGGGAATCATAACAGTGATCTTGTTACTGTGCTGCCACAGTGCTAGCCACTGTGCCACCGAGCTGCCCAAGTATGGAGTATGGAGGCAAGAAAAAAACAGACACCTAGAATGTGCAGTAAACCAGTCAGTGACTGCAGCAGAAATGTACACTTTCCCATCATTCTATTTTGATTGCATTTTTAACCAAGATTGTGTTTTTAACGCCAGTCAGCTGTGTTTCCCTCTCAAAGGTTTCTGGGTTGGAATTGAGACTCTCTAATCTCTATAAGATTCAGGAAGCTGAAAACCATTTGGATACTATCATTTTTGGACTGACATCGGCGCCAGCGACGGACTCACAGCTAGCAGAGATGGCTACCTACCTGGGTGAAATTAGCATATCGCCATCCACTTCCACCCCTGCTCCGGTCACCTCAGCTGTCCAGGACTCCAGCACCAAGCACTGGCTTCAGCTCGGCGCTAAACCCAAAGCCCCTGATGGTTCTTCACAGCCTCAATGCGTGCCCTGGACCATGGTTGGGCCCAATAGCAAACGTCAGGTTTTGACCGGACATGGACGTGCCTCCTCCCTTCCCCTTTTGCTGGAAAACAGATTTGACATCTTTTCCCTGGAAGATTTCCCCCACCTGGACGTTGATCTTCCTCCCATGGCTGCCCCTTCTCCTTCAGCAGCGGCCCAAACCCGCAAACCCCAGATCAAAACTAACTTAGATGTGCCAAACTTTACACCAGCTCCAAAAAGAAGACAGTGCAACCCCCCGCATCACCCCCGCACCGGCACCTCGCCACTGCAGCAACAACAACAGCAAAATTATCCACCATTTCAGAAGCCACCAACAAAGTCCCCCCAGACGATGCTGGTAATTGGTGATTCAATAATGAGGAACGTCAGAAGCAGGTACTGTGTTACAAAATTTTTTTCTGGGGCTAAAGTGTCAGACATTGAGGCTCTTACCCCTGACTTATTAAATGAATACCCCCATGCTAAAACTGTCATTGTCCATGTTGGATGCAACAACATCCCAGATGAAGCGTCTGAGATCTTAAAGAGAGACTTCAGGAACCTTCTGTGCATTCTTAAGAACTGTGGCAGACGTGTGTTTATCTCCGGACCACTTGCTCCTTTTAGAAGAGGTTGCAATTATTTTAGCAGAACTCTTAGCCTTAATACCTGGTTGTGTTCAACATGTCCTACTTTTAACATTGGTTTTATAGACAATTTCAACCTGTCCTGGAACTGCCCATCATTTATGAGGCCAGATGGCATCCATCCAAATAGACTCGGTGCACGTGTTCTAAGGGACAATCTGTTTTATTCCATTCAGCATTTTTTAGTACAGTGACTGAAAGCTGGTGTGTCAACTCACCCCAAAGTACCTGGGTCTGCCAACCAGCCCTTCTTTGTTTCCACTTCTCATATTAATCCTAGTACAGTGATCCCTCGCTACTTCGCGCTTCACCTTTCGCGCCCTCAGTGCATCGCGGATTTTTCAAAAATATTCATCAAAAATTCAAAATTGAGAAATAATGGGCGGGCGCTAGCAGAAGGCAGGGAGACTACATTAGACCATAAGGTATCAACACGGAGAGCCGCACAGCTCAAAAAATCCACCTCTCGCTGTTCTCGTGTTGGCTCGGCTCGGAAATCTCGCAAGCTGATTGGCCGAGACGTTTCACCCCACAAGCTGATTGGCCGAGACGTTTCACCCACCTCCTCTCCCTGCCGAGCGCCCATGAAGGAAGGAAGACCGCATTCATTGCTCTTTATCGCTCGTGTTACTTTTAGTCTCGCCGCGTGGAACTTTTTGCTGTTCTCTTGTGCCATTTTGTGAGAAATAGTCTTCCCGTCGAGCCACTACGCCGCCTCCTGCAGCTGCCCTCGACGATCCTGCGCCTCCAGCACCTGACGATGAGGCGTCACCTGAGGAGCAGTAAAGCTCTCATTAACCTGTGCAGTAAATCATTTTCATCTTGAGTTACGTATCTTGTTATAAGAATAAAAGAGTTCTAAAAACATATTTATGTACACTTTATTTACATCTACGTATGTATGTACATGTACACACACACACACACACACGTATCATATGAGAGAGAGAGAGTGAGAGAATGAACATACGTATTATTTATGGATGACGTCATTAGGGGTGACGCTACTTCGCGGTTTTTCACTTTTCACGGTCGGTTCTGGAACCCATTAACCGCGATAAGTGAGGGATCACTGTAATCCAAATAATTCTCGCTGTTTAGATCAGTCTTCAATTCATAACCCCATAGAGACTGTGTCTGTCTCCCGTTACCCAAAACATTATAACCCAAGACAAATACAACATAACTTGATAAAGATTAAAACTGTGGGGAGACTTGAATAACGAAACCGAATTGTCTTTCATTCCAGTTTATTCAAGAAATCATTCCACTGTCTGCTCTCATTCTTGAGTAGCGAACAAAGAGAGTGAACACACCAAAGTTCTCTCATTTAAACATTCTGACATCAAACCATTTCCCTCACGGGGGAAATCACACATCTCTCTCAAAATCTCTTTATTCACATTCATTAGCCTTTTATTTACATAACTCCCCCTTCTCTCTTCTCGAGCCTCAGTGGTCAGGAAGTCTTCTGTCCCCTGTCCTCCGCAGGGGGTCCAGGCTCTGTGGCTCCGCACCGCAGGGGGCTGGCTCTCCTTCATCGTGGTTAAATCACATATGCAGTGTCCAACATATACATGTCTCACAACACAGCCATATAACCCCCCCCCCAAACGATGAAGAACAGATTAATTCCTAAAATTAAATAGCACCTTACTCACTACTGAATAATCAACACCAGCATTCAGTCTGTGCGCCGCTTGGGCTTCAGCCGTCTGCCGAATCTGCTGTGCGTTGGCCCCACCTTGCCTGCGGTGCGTTTCTGCTTCGGCTCTGTTGACTGAGGGGGAGAGTGATTAATTGCCCCCTGCGGGGGCCTGCCTCGTCGAGGCGCCACCGCGACCGGTACAGACACGTCCTTCATGACAAAAGCAGGTTTTAGTCTGTCAATACTGACTGTCTCTTTTCTGTCTCCAAAATCTAGCACAAATTGCTTATCACCTGCCTCCAGCACTCGAAATGGCCCTTCGTAAGGCGGTTTGAGCGTTGCTTTTAGGGCTTCGCGCCTGACAAAAACGAAATCGGCATTTTTCAAAGCCTTGGGGACGAAAACTCGTGGAAAAGCGTGATGAACCGGACCCGGGAGCGTGTCTGCCCCCGTGCCGACTAACGGTCCCAGAGCCGAGAGAGGTGGGGGCTCTGGGTGCTCTGGTAAAAACTCGCCCGGCAGCCTCAGAGTTTGTGCGAATACCAGCTCCGCTGGGGAGGCGTCTAAGTCCTCTTTAGGCGCAGAACGCAACCCTAATAAAACCCATGGAAGTTTATTCACCCAATCTGCATCCGTGAGCGACGCTCTGAGTGCTGCCTTCAAAGACCTATGAAAACGCTCGCATAAACCATTGGCCTGAGGGTGGTAAGCCGTAGTGCGGTGAATTTTGGCTCCTAAGCCGTTGGCCATCGCTGATCACAGCTCAGAGATGAATTGCGGTCCTCTATCGGACGTAATGTCCGACGGAACCCCAAAACGCGCCACCCAAGCCGTTAAAAAAACGCGAGCCACCTCCGCGGCCGTGGTCGTCGCAAGTGGGACCACTTCCGGCCAACGTGTGGTGCGGTCCACCATTGTCAAAAGATACGTGAACCCATGTGATGCCGGTAGGGGGCCCACAAGGTCGACGTGCACATGGTCGAACCTTCTGGCCGGAATGCGGAACGGTTCTAACGGGGCTCTTGTGTGCCTGTGAATTTTGGCCCGTTGACAGGAAATGCAGGTTTTTGCCCATTCCTTCACGTGCTTGCGCAGGCACGGCCAAACAAACTTTTCCGCCACTAGTTTCACCGACGCACGCACCCCCGGGTGCGCCAGTGAGTGGACCGAGTCAAAAACACGGCGGCGCCACGTGGCCGGAACCACCGGACGCGGGCGCCCCGTCGACATGTCGCAGATCAGGGGGGGCATACCGGTTTGTAAACACTTGCTCTCCAGCCTCAACCCTGTTGGTCCAGACTGGAGCGCGCGCACGTCTGCGTCCGCCCCCTGGTCCGCTGCCATGGCTGCGTAATCTATATCCACGTGCACCGGGGCTGCGCGCGCCACCGTGCCGCTCTCCTGCGGCGCGGTCACGGTGGCCTGTTCTGCCTCTGCGCGTGTTGGGGTCGTGAACGCGCGTGAGAGACAATCCGCTACCACATTGAATTTGCCCGCGATGTGCCTAATGTCAGTGGTAAATTCCGAGATTGCGGCCAGCTGCCTCTGCTGCCTGCCGGACCACGGGTCTGAAATTTTGGCCATGGCGTATGTGAGCGGCTTGTGGTCCACATAAGCGGTGAAGCACCGTCCTTCCAGCCAGAACTGGAAATGACGAATAGCCAAATGCAGCGCCAACAGTTCTCTGTCAAACGCGCTGTATTTTCGTTCAGCCGCGCTTAAAGATTTGCTAAAGAAAGCCAAAGGCTGCCAAACTCCGGCTACCTGTTGCTCAATAACGGCCCCTATGGCTAAATCTGAAGCGTCTGTCGTCAGCGCGATACGTGCTGCAGGGTCTGGGTGGGCCAGGAGCGCAGCGTCAGCCAAGGCTTTTTTAACCTCTGTGAACGCGCGCTCCCGCTCCGGGGACCATTCGACCGCCTGGGTCGGTTTTTGTTTTTTGAGCGCGGCATATAACGGTTGCATGATTTGAGCTGCGTGGGGCAGGAATCGGTTATAAAAATTCACCATCCCCAAGAATTCCTGTAGTGATTTGACTGTTTGTGGACGGGGAAAATCCGCTACCGCGCGTACTTTCTCTGGTAACGGAACCGCTCCCTCCGGGGAGACGCGGTGACCCAAAAAATCGATCCGCTCGACGCCGAACTGGCACTTGGCTGGGTTAACTATTAAGCCGTGCTCTCCCAGCCTCCTAAAAACTGCTGTGAGGTGCGTTTCGTGTTCGTCCTCTGAAGTACTCGTGACCAAAATGTCGTCGAGGTACACAAACACGAAAGGGAGATCGCGTAACACGGCATCCATCATCCGCTGAAATGTTTGCGCCGCCCCTTTGAGACCAAACGGCATGCGTAAAAATTCGAAAAGTCCGAACGGGGTTATTACCGCTGTTTTAGGAATGTCCTCCGGTTGGACCGGGACTTGGTGATAGCCGCGAACTAGATCAATCTTTGAAAAAATGCGCGCCCCCGCCAGGTGCACCGAAAAATCCTGAATGTGCGGGATGGGATAACGATCGTGCGCTGTAGCGTTGTTTAGCCTGCGGTAACCCCCGCACGGTCTCCAGGAGCCATCGGCTTTCGGTACCATGTGCAGCAGCGAAGCCCACGGGCTCTTCGACCTACGAACGATGCCCAGCCTCTCCAGGCTGGCGAACTCCTCGCGCGCAATGGCGAGCTTAACTGCATCCAAGCGCCGAGCTTTTGCAAACACGGGAGGACCAGAAGTGGGGATAAAGTGTTTCACCCCGTGCTTCGCGACCGTCGCTGAAAAAGTGGGCACAGTGAGCGCTGGAAATTGGGTGAGGAGTGTGTGAAACTTACCACCTGCTGTAGCGACGTGGGTCTGTACTGGTGGCGGGGACACTCGAGCTGAACAGGGGAGAGAGTAAAAAGAGAGTGCATTTACCAGCCGTCTATTAGCAAGATCAACTAACAGATTGTGTGAACACAAAAAATCCGCGCCCAACATGTTGAAACTAACCGCCGCTATCACAAAAGTCCATTCATATGTGCGGCCATGTAAGCATAAAGGCAAGGTCCTTCTCCCGTAGGTGTTGATGTTCGAGCCATTTGCCGCTGTAGCTCCGCTACCGTGGGGTCCAGCCACCCGGTCCGCGTATGTTGGGGTGATGAAGCTCACTTGTGCTCCGGTGTCGATGAGGAACTCTCGTCCGGAGCGCGCATCCGTGATGTAGAGCAGCTTGTTGCGTTCTCCGAGGGTCGAAGCTGCTAGCGACCCCCGGTCTTGCCGTTTCCCGAACTCCTGAAGATGCAGGGCGGCACACACCTGCGTGCCTTCTCTGCGAACCTCCGATGGTAAAAGCAGAGATCTTCTCCTCCGCTGTGTCGTGCCCGCGCCTCTGCCGCCGGGCTATTGGCTCCCCCTCGTCGCGGCCGTGTTGCCGCCGTCGTCGGCCAGTCTGGTTCTGCCGCCTCTG
Source organism: Pholidichthys leucotaenia (assembly GCA_020510985.1). Classification (NCBI taxonomy): domain Eukaryota; kingdom Metazoa; phylum Chordata; class Actinopteri; order Cichliformes; family Pholidichthyidae; genus Pholidichthys; species Pholidichthys leucotaenia. The sequence continues at coordinate 393,995,877 of CM035838.1, read as the reverse complement.
GCTCCCCGCTGTCTCGGGTCGCTGCTGTGGTTGCTTGCCCGCCGCAGGCGTCCAGGATCCCATCTGCCTCCTGGGCCAGCTCCCGGAACTCCTCCAGGGTGTGACACTTTTTGCCGGCCAGCGTGCTTCTCGCATGCGCCGGGAGGTTGGAGAGGAAGATGAACTGAAAAATGAAATCATCGTTGTCCAACCCTCTCAGCTGTATCATCTCCTCCATCAGGGCGCTCGGCCTGTGTCCACCTTGGTCTAGCAAAGACAGGATCCTCCTCGCCCTCACTTCAGCCGAGGGGGTGAAAAACTTGATGAGGGTGGATTTCAGCTTGCCGTACCTGTCGGTCGCGGGTGGCTGCTCCACCAAGCTTTGCACGCAGCGAGCTGTGCTGTTGTCCAGTTTAGCGATGACATGGTGGAACTTAGTGTCATCCACCGTTACTCCTGCGAGCGCGAACTGCGACTCTGCTTGCAGAAACCACGACCGTGGGTTATCCTGCCAGAAATCAGGCAGCTTAACGGCCACTGCGCTCGCCAGCTCTGAGCGCTGTGAGTCCGGGACCCTGAGAATTTCTTCGTTCATTCTCAACGTCGTCAGTCACCAATGTGGGGAGACTTGAATAACGAAACCGAATTGTCTTTCATTCCAGTTTATTCAAGAAATCATTCCACTGTCTGCTCTCATTCTTGAGTAGCGAACAAAGAGAGTGAACACACCAAAGTTCTCTCATTTAAACATTCTGACATCAAACCATTTCCCTCTCGGGGGAAATCACACATCTCTCTCAAAATCTCTTTATTCACATTCATTAGCCTTTTATTTACATAACTCCCCCTTCTCTCTTCTCGAGCCTCAGTGGTCAGGAAGTCTTCTGTCCCCTGTCCTCCGCAGGGGGTCCAGGCTCTGTGGCTCCGCACCGCAGGGGGCTGGCTCTCCTTCATCGTGGTTAAATCACATATGCAGTGTCCAACATATACATGTCTCACAACACAGCCATAAAAACCACTAATTTACCACAGTTAAATAAAATAATTAAATGTGGACTGCTGAATATAAGATCTCTGTCAGATAAAGCGACCTTAATTAATGATATGATCACGGTGTTATGACCCGAGCGTCGGTTCTTATCGCGCTCGGGTTAAAGTTATGTCTCGCTGCCGGCCTTGACAGCTGCGGGTGGTATTTTGGCCTCTCCGGGCTCTTATTGTGAAAGTGCTCGGAGGGGTTTCCGCCTGTCAACGGTCGGTCAGCTGTGTGTCATTCTGTCATTAGTCCCTGGTTATTTAAGCTGTGTGCTAGCGTCATTACGACGCAGCAGTGTCTGATCGCATGATCGTTAATCTGATCGCATATGATCGTTATCTGATCGTTATCTTGTTCACCCATCATCACGGATGCCTGGACTAACCTCACCTCGGCTGCCTAAGGGCTTGACCATTGTTTCACCGGCTTAGTAAGTGAGCTGTATAGCCTTATTTCCGTCGGTGTATCTTGGTGCTGTAAGTCCCTGCTTTAGCAGTCCAGGTGCAATTACTACCTAGCTTGTCTGTGTGTGACTGTTTCCTGCCCTGGACCCGTAGTGTGTTGTATTGCCTGTGCTTCCTGTTCGGCAAGGACTCTGTCATCTACTCAGCAGCTTGTGTAAACACTCTTATCACCGTAATAAAACTCACTAAAACTCACTGGTGGACTTGTGTGCGTCTTATTGGTAGCCCGCGAGGGCTACCATGACAGTACACTGCTGCCCAAACAGCGTTACGGTGACGCCATTTTGAGACGCTTTTTCACCAGTGAGTTGAGTTTTTGGACGTTGTTTTCCCTGTCTGGGACCTTTTGTATGCGAGGAATGCCGTCACCGAGGAGTCACGTGCTGACGTGTGTCTTGGAAGCGGTAGATGAGTTACTCATCTCCGCTTCCATGTTGGACTAGGCCCCCGGCATACATTGGTACCTGGACGCCGCCGAAGATGTGCTCTGTAACCTCTCTCCCTGCTTTGCCAACCACCCGGAAGTCGACGTTAGGAGGGAGGACATCGCTGCTCAACGCGAACTGTTCCTGATAATGGAGGAGGAACGTGGCATGGAGCAGGTGAAGAGGCACACCTGTTTTTCGCCTAAGGATCCTTTTCGGGAGTTCGCACCATCTGGGGGCCGACGAAGGCGTCGGCGTCACGGCCGGGCGCGTCTTCGGCAAGCTCCAGCTCCAGATCCAGTTCCGGGCCGCTGGGATGACCCCCTCAACCAGCCAGCTGCTGAGTGTGAGCCGAGTTCTGCGCTGGTGGGCTCCGTTCTTGGGTCTTTCAGCATTCAGCGAGCGAGGGAAGGAGCAACGTTCGCTACAGCTGATAACATCCTCCCCCCGGGAGACAGGCAAGTCCAAGTTCACTTTCCTTATAGTAATAGTGATCTGTCTTGTCTGACTCCTGGGGGTGAAGCTCAGGGTACGCAGCTCCCTGAGTTTCTTTCCCCAGCTGTAGCTAATTATGTTAAACCTGCTGCCTCTGTGTCTCCTCCGGCGGAGCGGTCCTCGGCGTCAGTCCCACGCCGGCGAACGAGGGGGAGGCCTGCAGCTCTGGGAGACAGCCCGGTCTTGCAGCCTTGTGTTGGACAGAGGAGGAGAACGGACTGCAGTGAGGAGCCAGAGCCGACGAGAGAGCGTCCCCAAGGTTCTTCAGGAATGCAGCCCGAGTCAGCAGGTTCAGGTCCTCTGCCTCCACGCCATACGGGTTATTGGCATGGACGTCTGCGCATGAGGATCCAGCTGCAGAGACCATCAGGCCGGTTGTGGAACCCAACACAGCCGAGTGGGAGCCCGACGACGAGCATCTTCTTGAACCTGGATCGGCGAAGTCCTGGACGGCTCCAGAGCCCGAGTGCAGGCAAATGCTCTTTCTTGTTTTCCTGTATGGTGTGTTAGAGCATTTTTGCCTGCCTCATGGGGAGGCGAGTGAGGGGCAGCCGGCCGCTGCACCCGAGCTCGTCTCGCTGGGCTCTGGCGCTGCCGGTGGAACTAATCCCGGTTCTTCCTTGTGTTCTGAGCACCTCCACAATGTTGCCGGTCCGGAGCCAGTCAAGGTCACGGGACCGGGGGTTCCAGGTTCGGAGATGGAGGTCGTTGCCGGAGCAGTCCTGAACCAGTCGTGGTCCGACGTGTGGGCCGAGGAGACCCGGTCGGGGTCCGACGTGGGTGCAGCGGTGACCCAATCGGGACCCGTCCTGACCCAGTCGGGGTCTGTCGCGTGGTCCGAGGAGACCCGGTCGGGGTCCAACGTGGGTGCAGCGGTGACCCAATCTGGGTCCGTCCTGACCCAATCGGGGTCCGACGAGGTCCAGTGGGGGTCCAGCGCAGGTGCGGCTGCGACCCAATCAGGATTCGAGGGGGCCCGGGGTTTGGGTTGTCCCCCTCTCAGGAGCCACCAGCTGGGGGCCATTAGTGGATTTTGTTTGGCAGATCGGCGCTCTCCTGTTTTGTTTTCAGGTGAGCGGCTGCACGCAATCCCTCCACGGTCCTGCTGGCTGTGGTATGCGGGTCGGCCACCCGAGGAACTGCTTGGAGCGTTCGGCATCTTGGGTTGGCCACCCGATATACTGTGTGGGTTACGGGGTGACCTGGTTCGGCCACCAGAGGACGTATTTCCTGGGGGCATGGGACTGGGGCAGGCCACCTGACCGTTCATGTACTGTGTGATTTTTCTATGGGCCCATATGGTGCCAATTCTTGTCATGTATATCTTGTAATTTTTTGTTGTGTTCCAAAGTCATAGTCTTAGTCAGGTCAAGTTCGAGCAATTTTTTTTAATTGTCTCGTGCTTCTTTGTTTGTCATAGTCTTAGTCAGGTCTGAGCAATTTTAGATTGCCTCTTGTTTTTTTTTTCTTGTTTTCCAAGTCATAGTCTTAGTCTGGTCTGAGCAATCTTAGATTGCCTCTTGTTTGTCATAGTCTTAGTCAGGTCTGAGCAATTTTAGATTGCCTCTTGTTTGTCATAGTCTTAGTCAAGTCTGAGCAATTTTAGATTGCCTCTTGTTTTTTTTTTCTTGTTTTCCAAGTCATAGTCTTAGTTTGGTCTGAGCAATTTTAGATTGCCCCTTGTTTTTTGTTGTAGCCTAAGTCTTAGTCTTGATCACGGTTAAGTCCGAGCAATTTTTGTTTACCCCTTGTTTCTTTGTATGTCATTGTCTTGGTCAAGTTCGATTATCTCTTGTTTTCTTGTAAATCATTGTCTTAGTCAAGTTCGAGCATTTTTCTTGTTACCTTGTGAGTCCTTGCCATAGTCTTGTTAGAGCATTTTTTTGTCTCGTTTTTTTTTCCCTTGTGGGTCTCAGTCTTGTCATAGCCTTGTTTTGTCATGTATTTTCTTTTCCTTAGTCTTGTTTTTTTCCCCCAGAGTCATGTATTTCCTGTATTGAGTCTTAGTCTTGTCATAGCCTTGTTTAGTCTTGTTTTTTTTTTTTTTGTCCTAGAGTCATGTATTTCCTGTATTGAGTCTTAGTCTTGTCATAGCCTTGTTTAGTCTTGTTTTTCCTAGAGTCATGTATTTCCTGTATGTATTTCTTGTTTTGGTCTTGTCTGAGTCTTGTTTTTTTTCCTAGAGTCATGTATTTCCTGTATGTTTTTTTTTGTCTGGTCTTAGTCTTGTTTTTCCCCAGAGTCATGTTTTTCTTTTCCTAGTCTTGTTTTTTTTTTCCCTGAGTCATGTGTTGTATGTATTTCTTGTTTTGGTCTTGTCTTGTTTTTGTTGGTTGGCTTCTCTCCCTCCGTACCTGTCCCCCTACCTCCCACCCTGGGGGGGGGGGGCAGGGTGGTCCCTTGGGGCGTCCGGAGTCCACCCGTGGAGGGAGGGTACTGTTATGACCCGAGCGTCGGTTCTTATCGCGCTCGGGTTAAAGTTATGTCTCGCTGCCGGCCTTGACAGCTGCGGGCGGTATTTTGGCCTCTCCGGGCTCTTATTGTGAAAGTGCTCGGAGGGGTTTCCGCCTGTCAACGGTCGGTCAGCTGTGTGTCATTCTGTCATTAGTCCTTGGTTATTTAAGCTGTGTGCTAGCGTCATTACGACGCAGCAGTGTCTGATCGCATGATCGTTAATCTGATCGCATATGATCGTTATCTGATCGTTATCTTGTTCACCCATCATCACGGATGCCTGGACTAACCTCACCTCGGCTGCCTAAGGGCTTGACCATCGTTTCACCGGCTTAGTAAGTGAGCTGTATAGCCTTATTTCCGTCGGTGTATCTTGGTGCTGTAAGTCCCTGCTTTAGCAGTCCAGGTGCAATTACTACCTAGCTTGTCTGTGTGTGACTGTTTCCTGCCCTGGACCCGTAGTGTGTTGTATTGCCTGTGCTTCCTGTTCGGCAAGGACTCTGTCATCTACTCAGCAGCTTGTGTAAACACTCTTATCACCGTAATAAAACTCACTAAAACTCACTGGTGGACTTGTGTGCGTCTTATTTGACACACGGATTACAATATAAATACAATATGCTCTGTCTCACAGAAACATGGCTATGCCCCGATGACTTTGTTAGTATCAATGAGCCCCCCCCCCCCAGCTATGGTAATATTCATATTCCTAGAAACACTGGCCGAGGTGGTGGTGTCGGGGTAATATATGAATCCACATTACCAATTATCAGAGCAGCCTATTTTATTTACCACAGTATATTGCCCTCTCAGTGCTTCTTTTGCTGAATTTATGTCTGAATTCTCTGAGTTCTTAACAACCTTAGTTCTTAGTTCAGACAAGATTATCTTAGCTGGTGACTTTAATATTCATATAGATGTTGATAATGATAGTCATAGTGTAGCATTTCTCTCCCTCTTAAATTCAGCTGGTTTTTCTCAGTGTGTTAGTAAACCAACTCATCATCATAATCACACCCTTGACCTGGTCTTGGCCTACGGTGTAGAAATTGATGAGCTGCTTGTCATCCCTCAAAATCCTACACTGACTGACCACTATTTGATAACGTTCAAATTTGTGCTATCCAACTTCACAGCATCAAGCAGAAATATAGTTACCAGATACTTATCTGATAGTGCCATGGCTCACTTTAAAGAATTAATCCCTTCAGCACTTACTGTATTACCATGTCTCAATATAGCAGACAGCACTGACTACTTGAATCCATTAGAATTAGACCATTTAGTTCATAGTACTGCAGCCTCACTGCAGTCAACACTTGACTCCATAGCCCCTCTAAAAAAGAAAACTATTAAAAATAGGAGACTAGCTCCATGGTACAACTCCCACACCTGTAAGTTAAAACAGAAAGTTAGATCCTGTGAAAGGCGTGGGCGTGCAAATAAGACAGAAGAATCTTGTTCAGCCTGGAATGCCAGCCTTACCACCTATAAGAAATCTCTCCATAGTGCTAGGCGACAGTACTATTCATCCTTGACAGAAGAAAATAAAAACAACCATAGATTTCTCTTTAACACTGTGGCTCAGCTAACCAAGAGCCAAAACACCATTGATCCCTACATCCCTCCAACTCTTAGTGCTAATGACTTTTTGAAAAATTTTAATGATAAAATTGTCAGTATTAGGAATAATATTCCAAAAAATAGCCCCCCTAAAAATACCAAGCCTCTACCTAACACTGCTGTGCCCACAGGCTCAGAACTCCACTTTTCTAAATTTTCTCGTATTAATCATTCTGATCTATCCCTAATAGTGTAAGCCTCTAAATCAACTACCTGTCTTTTAGAGCCAATCCCCGCTGGACTAGTGAAGGAGTCACTGTCTCCGATTAGTCCATCATTTTTGAACATAATTAATATGTCCCTGTTGCCAGGACATATACCGCAGTAATTTAAAGTGGGAGTAATTAAACCTCTACTTAAAAAACCTTTGCTTGATTCTGTGATTTTGGCCAATTATAGACCAATATCTAACCTCCCCTACCTTTCCAAGATCCTCGAAAAAGTAGTCGCCAATCAACTATGCACCTTTTTAGAAAAAAATTCTGTATTTGAGAAATTTCAGTCAGGTTTTAGGAAACATCACAGCACAGAGACAGCCTTACTGAAAGTTGCTGGTGACATCCTTATGGCATCTGACAAAGGACTTGTCTCCATCCTTGTTTTATTGGACCTCAGTGCTGCCTTTGATACCACTGACCACCATATTCTACTAGAAAGACTTGAACAGCAAATTGGCTTGAATGGAGCAACGCTAAGATGGTTCCAGTCTTACCTATCAGATCGTTCCCAGTTTGTTCATGTCCATAACAAGTCCTCTACTCAGACCACGGTTAGCTATGGAGTTCTGCAGGGATCAGTACTTGGACCAGTATTGTTTACATTATACATGCTGCCTTTGGGAGACATTATGAGGAAGCATTCTATTCGTATTTATCCATCAATCCAGATGATCCCAGCCAGTTGGGTTTACTCCATGAGTGTCTTAAGGATATCAAAACCTGGATGAACTACAACTTTCTATTGTTGAATACAGATAAAACTGAAGTCATCGTTCTTGGCCCCAAACATGCTAGAAGTACTCTTTTTTAGCAAGATAACAACACTAGATGGTATTGCACTGGCTTCTACATCTTCTGTTAGGAATCTTGGAGTTGTCTTTGACCAGGATCTGTCTTTCAACTCTCATATACAGCAAACCATTAAGACCACCTTCTTCCATCTGTGTAATATTTCTAAAATTAGGTCCATCCTGTCTCATAAAGGTGCAGAGAAACTTGTCCACGCCTTTATCACCTCTAGACTTGACTATTGTAATTCACTTTTATCAGGTTGCCCAAATAAATCCATAAAGTTTCTCCAACTCATTCAGAATGCAGCTGCATGTATCCTTATGAGAACAGGGAGAAGAGATCACATTACTCTAGTATTAGCTTCTTTACATTGGCTCCCAATAAAATATAGAATTGAATTCAAGATATTGCTCTTAGCCTATAAAGCTCTTAATGGTATGGCTCCTTCTTTCCTGCAAGAACTCTTAGTTCCTTATCATCCAACTAGAGCTCTGCGCTCCCAAAAATCCAAACTACTAGTGGTCCCCAAGGTATCTAGAAGTAGATTGGGAGGTAGAGCTTTCAGCTATCAAGCTCCCTTCCTGTGGAACCATCTTCCCAATTCAGTTCGGGAGGCAGACACTCTCTCTTTATTCAAGAGCAAGTTGAAATCTTTTCTCTTTGATAAGCCCTTAGTTAGAAATGTTGCCCCTGCCAGGCCTTCGCTCGCATGTGCAGCCTGGCCAGGCTTGGTACTGGACTGTTTGTCTTTGAATGTTGTATTTGTATGTTTGTTTTTGAATGTAGCTACTCAACCCAGCTGGTTGAGGTGGATGGCCATCCTCTATGAGCTATGGTTCCGCCTGAGGTTTCTGCCCATTAAAGGGAAGTTTTTGCTCGCCTGTGTCGCCGCAGTGCTTGCTCATAGGGGTCTCTGCTGGGTTCTATAAACTAAGAGTGTGGCCTAAACCCACTCTTTTCTGTAAAGTGTCTTGAGACGACCTGTGTTGTGATTTGGCGCTATGTAAATAAAGTGAATTGAACTGAATTTAACCATTTTTAACCAAGTGGGTTGGCATTTGAAAAATGTGCTGCAAAAGTATCGTGTTTGGCAGGGGGTGGTATCTGATTGTGAAAGGTGTTCATGAATTTTGGTAACAGTGGTCAGTGAATGCATTTTGTGTGAAAGCAATGAAAAGTGATTCACAATTTGTGCCACTTCTGTTTTGCTGACTGTGTAGTTTTGACACTGTGATTTCAGTTTTGATCAATGCTTGTTAGCAATTGAAAAAAAAAAACCTGTAATGTAGCCTGTGGAACAATACTATGACTGTTTTTCTCTAGAACATATATTTAGAACCCAGCCACAGGGGGAAGCACAAAACTAGTGTACTCCTTGTGCCAATCCCAAGCCTGGGAAGTTGGGGAGGGTTGCATCAGGAAGGGCATCCAGAGTAAAATCCTTGCCAAATCAAATATGCAGACCCATCTGCTGTGCAGGGAGCAGCCAAAGGTGTGTGTGCGCGTGTGTGTGTGTTTGAATGTAAACAGCAGTGAGCTAAACTGAAAATATGTTGTTTTTTTTTGTTTTTCTGAAAAGGTGGAGAATGAAACAGTAACACCAGAGCTGCTTCTGCAGAGGAGGTGCAGAGTTCAGAGTCAGACACAGAGCAGGAACCTTCAGGTATAACTTAGAACCACAGTCCTAAATATGTAGGGTATGCTGATAGATGGAATGTAATCAGTGTGCATAGAATTACTGTCTGCCCAAAATATACAGGTTTAAGTTTATGTTTTTTTTTACATTTTTTTAATCTTTTAAGGTTATAGCAACATTTATAAGTAGTTTAACACCTGATATTCAGTATTGGGAGTAATGCGTTACAAAATAGCGTGTTACTGTAACACCACTGCTTTTGCAGTAACATGCTGTGTAATGAAATTGCTGTTTAAAATTTCAGTAATGTATTACAGTTACTGAAATTTGATCAGATGCTTTACTGTTACTCGTTTTATTAATATGGATAGATATTTTTAGCGCAAATAAATGAATATGCAAACTGACCCTACCGTAGCTGAGACGAGCCTTCAGTCGACGTGACCTGCTGCAGAGAGCCGAGTCTTCACTATTGAGCGGAGGAAAAGATGAAGCTACTTTGTTTTTGTGGAAATAGATTATTTTTCCTTTGTCGCAGTTAAGGACAAAAGCATATCGGTGGGTTGAAAGCTAAGTGCTGGTTGAGACCTACCGCAATCTTGAGAAGCGCTTGAAACAGACAAAGCTCTGACAAAGCTAGTGCTAAGTAATGGCTAGCTATGCTAACAACACAGTGATCTACGCTATCTGAACTGCCACAGCTGGATGTAAAGTAAGAATACACTTGTATCAACAGCCATGGCTGGATTTCAAGCACAGGTATGCATCTGAACAGTTTGTGACCCAGCAAAAATTAAACTGACTGATTGCCAGATACGTTGTTATAGACTGAAGATGTGATAACAGTCATTTTCCATCAGACAGCTGAGACTGTGCTCCACTGAAGTTAAAACACATTTACTTGCTACCTGGACAAAGATTATTCAAAAAGGGATTTTGTGTGATGATCAGGCGAGCGCGCTCCCACTCCCTTCCTGTTCCTGTTTTCCTGGCTCCGGAAGATTAGACACACCTGCGTGATTACACACCTGCTACATCTGATGAGCCAGCGTATTTAAGATCCAGCATGTGGAGAGCTCATCTCTGGATCATCTGGGTTTGCTGCCACAATTTAAGTCAAGCTTTGTCTCATTGTTGTAAAGTTACCTGAACACTCATCTTGTTCCTCCTGCTCTTCAGGTTGCTGCCACCTGCAGGTGTGTCTCCGGAGCTGATCGCACTCGCCTGACCAGGAAGATCCTAGACGTCCACCCAGGTCTCTGTCTTCCCCCTGTCCCCTGGTCCTTGCAGGAGTTCCCTGCTGGACTCAGCTGCTCTATTAGTAAATGTGCTTTCCCGCATTATTCTCCCTTTGGAGAATCTGTCCCTAATAACCTCTCTCTACTCTCTCCCATCCCATAGGCTACATGCGCTCCAGGGGGCACCCGTCTTGTCGGAAATTTAATTTGGCGTTTTTGTGTTTTGTTTTTCTTTAGTTTATGCACTTTTATTTTCTGTGTGCTGTTTTCAATAAATTTGTAAAACTTTTCATCTGAATCTGAGTGATCATTCTGGCAGCTCTGCGTTTGAGTCTAACACTGTTCTGAATCATGACATTTTGATCTCCAACAGGAATTTGAGGGACTGGATTGTGTCTCTGTCACAGCAGACATTTGGACTGTGGATAATGGACATTTTCTTTGGATCACTGCACATCGGATTAAAGCCATGCCATAAAGGTAAGATCAACATGGACAGCTTTATGCAATGTTGCCAACTCTCACTCCAAAATGAAGAAATTACTGGCAATATCATGTTGATTTTCTTCAGATTTTTCCCACAATAAGAGCTTTCAAGGCAGGATAAAGCAGACTGAACATGTTCTAAAAGCTCTGTCTGAAGCAGTGTTTTCAGCCTGACATCAATAAGCCTGTAATGTAATCCATTAATTAAACTAGAAAAGCACTCGGAGAGCGCAGACCTCCGCCAAGCGGCACAGTTCCCCCCATACAGTGTTTGTGTGTACGTTTTCAGATTCCCTGAGCATGAAAAGATATGACTAGCAATTGGATTCACAATGATTCTTTGTTTATTTGACATGGACAGTGCAATAAACAGACAATTAATGAATGACAATCAATGTGATAGTGATAGGATTAGTGGTTCAGTAGTGTAAAACGGGGCTATAAGGGACGGCGGGTTAATAGGGACACTTTTCTGGGAAATGTTTTAAATGTAATTCTGCTTTTTTTATTTTGAGCAGGACGCTGAGTTGTGTTGTTATTGTCAAATATCCATGAATCCTTCATCAAATCTAGGCGGAAGCAAAATTAAAAAAGCAGAATTACATTTAGAAAAGTGTCCCATATTACCCCGCCGTCCCTTATAGCCCCGTTTTACGGCTGTAAAAGCATTGCCTCCTTGGCGGAGGTAATAAACTGAAGTGTTGGTGTGTCCATCTCCTCCACTGACTGATGCAGATTGGTTAGACAGGTTGCCGTGGGTTTTATATTATATTGGGGTTGCGCTCCGCGGCAAAACCGAATTTAGAATCTTTCCCGGCAGAGAGGTCGTTTTTACGCAGCGCCTATAGCTGGGCGGGGAATTTGTGGCAAATAATTGGGCGGCGGACAGGTGTCCGTGTCAGGTTTTGCAGCGTGGCGCAAAAACAGGCACGCTCGTGGGCCCAGGCCAGCAGTGTTTTCTGCGTGCTTTTGTGCCTAAAACGTTGAAGAACGCGGAGTTTGTGTTGGTCAGACACGACGACCAGCGCAATGTGCGCAGCGCCTATGGCTGGCACAGGCACGCTGGCGGGCCAAGGCCACCAGTGTTTTCCGCATGCTTTTGTGGCTAAAACGTTGAAGAAGGCGGAGTTTGTGTTGGTCACACACGACGCCCAGCGCCCTCCATTGCGCCTGCGCACATGTTGAAAATGGCCGTATGTCACAGTGTGGAAAAATGCTTTAAAAAATTCCTGTATGCAGACGGTGATGTGGATCATCCCCAAAATTTAATCAGTTCTTCCTTGTACCATTTCCAACAACGCCTGAAAGTTTCATTGAAATCCGTCCAAGACTTTTTGAGTTATCTTGCTAACCAACAGACAAACAGACAGACAGACAGACAGACAAACAAACACACAGACAAACCCCGGCAAAAACATTACCTCCTCCTGGCCTTTTCGGCCTGGCGGAGGTAATTATCTTACTATGTGTGCAAGATAATTTATGTAAGTATGCATTTAAAAGTTATGTGAAAGTTACTTTTCCGAGTAACTAGTTACTTTAATCTTGCAGTAATTGGTAAACTCAATTACTTTTGAAAAGAAGTAATTAGTAACTGTAATTAGTTATTTTTTAGTAACATGCCCAACGCTGCTGATATGTCAGTATGTTGGTCTACAAATATAGCAGTGATGGTTTCTGATTCGTAACAACAAGGTGGCCTAGAATGGAGTCAAACAGTGACGGCAGTGGCTCAGGAGGTAGAGCAGGTTATCCAATAACCAGAGGGCTGGGAGTTCGAAGCCCACTCTCCCCAGACATCCTGCCATTGTGTCCCTGGGCAAGACACTTTACCCACCTTGCTTCCAGTGTTCATGACACTGAGTATGAATGTGTATAAATGTTCAGTAGCGGTCGGAGAGGCTGCTGGCGCTGATTGGCAACCACATTTCTGTCAGTCTGCCCCAGGGCAGCTGTGGCTACAGTAGTAGCTTATCAGTGTCTGTCTGGAGGGAACGAATAATAGACTCACTGTAAGTGCTTTGGGATGTCACTTGACATGTAAAGCACCATATAAATCTAATCCATTATTATTATAAATTCCCAGCCTGAATTTTTATCCAAGTCCACCCCAATGATAGCAGTTCTTCAGTTCATTATAAAGAGGGAGTCGATTTCTCTGAAAAACTACAGTTTAAAAAAAAAATTGTCACAATTCCTGTTTTATTTTGAAACAGTCAAAGAGGAAGTCAATGCTTTCACATAAGGCAGCTTCCCTAATTATTGCAACCATTAAAAGTACAAACAAATGGAATAATTCTTAAGTGATTTCCAGAGCTCTTGACCTTAATAGTGAGTTAGAAGCTTTTATTCACTTTATATTGGAGTGTGCATTTTTCTCTCTTCACTCTGACAGAAACTCTCCCTCTTTTCACACTTTTGAGGGAGCAGCCCCAGCCAATAACTCCGTTTACATGGTCACAAGTAAACCGTTTATAATCTGCTTACTGGAGTTACCTGATTACTCAAACTGCCATGTAAACAAAGTAATCCAATTACCTTTATCAGTTAAAGGCCATTATCTGTTTATGAGAAAATGGATTAACACACCTAGTTTATTTGCCCAGAAAACCGTTTACTTGGTGCATGTAAACACCATAAACTGTTTATTACCTTTATTGGTTTTCTCCAGTAATCGGTTTACTTGTAACCATGTAAACAGGATCGATAATGCTACATCAGGTGTGTGTGTGTGTGTGTGTGTGTGTGTGTGTGCGCACGCGCCCGCTTTAAGTGGGGTGTATGTGCAAGATAAGGTCACTCTGAGTATCAGAAGATTAGTTTAGTGTGGTGTAAATTTAAACACAGAAAAACAAGACCTATTCTTTTTTAAGTTTATTCAGCTGCTGAGACAAACCAGTCACCACTGCTGACACCACCTCAGAGACTGACCTGAGTTACAGGCTGCGTGGTACATGTGAGGAAAAAGTATTTGCTTAAGATGTTTACATCTCTAGAAATAGTATGGTTACAGGAGGAGCTATACATCTATGTCACAAACCTGGGTTTGGTGGTTTCATACCCAGTTCTGACCTATGTTTATTTTGCCCTATTTTCCACCAGGCACTTCAGGGAGCTATTGGGCCTTCGCTCGCTGACAGCTCAGGCACGCCCCCTCCTCCTGTCAAGTGCCATTAGCTGTACTTCATTATGGGTGTTTACACACATACACACACACTCCATTCATTCCCATTCACACGCTCATACGCTCACTCATGAACACCAGAGTTTAATTATGTTCAGGCCACGCTTCCTTACACTGGCAATCTCTTCCCTCATTAGCATTATGATTACAAATATGCTGCGTTTGTGGGAAGAGATTGTCGGAGCATTCACCTCCATACGTATGCGCACTCATTACCTTCCCGTTTGTTCAGCCTGTCATTTCAAGTTCGGTTAATCCCTTGATGTTAGCGGCTGACCCTGCTTACTCCCTCATCCTCCAGACTGCACGGACAGCCCCGGATCGCTCCAGTTCCGTAAGTTTCATGTTTGCCTTTCTCCCTGTGCCGACCGCTGCCCTGCGGCGCGAGGCAATTCCTCCGCTGGGCTGTAGAGCATCCGGGTGGCGTTCTTGCATGTCTGCTGGCCTAATCTCACCATTACAACCCTCTGTATTTGTGTGGTTACTGGACTTGTTACTTTGTTGAAGTTTGTGTTAATAAATGGCATGTTCTACTCCAGCAAGTGGGTTTTTCATTCCTGACACATACACTACCGTTCAAAAGTTTGGGGTCACTTAGAAATTTCCTTATTTTTGAAAGAAAAGCACTTTTTTTCAATGAAGATAACTTTAAACTAATCAGAAATACACTCTATACATTGCTAATGTGGTAAATGACTATTCTAGCTGCAAATGTCTGGTTTTTGGTGCAATATCTACATAGGTGTATAGAGGCCCATTTCCAGCAACTATCACTCCAGTGTTCTAATGGTACAATGTGTTTGCTCATTGTGTCAGAAGGCTAATGGATGATTAGAAAACCCTTGTGTAATCATGTTAGGTCTGCAATGCTGTAATTGCTGCAAATGGAGGATTCTTTGACGAAAGCAAAGTTTGAAGGAAAAAATTATTATTTCAAATACAAATCATTATTTCTAACCTTGTCAATGTCTTGACTATATTTTCTATTCATTTTACAACTCATGGTGGTAAATAAGTGTGACTTTTCATGGAAAACACAAAATAATTGTCTGGGTGACCCCAAACTTTTGAACGGTAGTGTATGTATTTAGAAAGCAGAGCTCTCAAGAAATCACGATAAAGAATAAAATTACAAAAAGTCTTGACAAACCAATGAAAATAGTCTAAAACTTGTTCAAACCCATATTCTATTATTGATAATTAACCATATAATGAAATGAGTTACCCACTGCGATTACAACTAACGTGTCTTTCTAATGACTTTGAATGTAATCTTGCCCCGTTTCACAAGGAGTATAAACAAATGACAAGGCTAAATTATCATTACATAAGTATGCTGTAATAAGCTACGATTGTGTCATCTTGTAACGTTTCTGGTTTGTAAATGTGTAAATGTGATTGTAGTCAGGCACAAGCGTCAAGGAAGGAGGTAGTCAAGCAGACTCAGACAGCATTTTTCAAGTCCAAGAGGTTCAGTTTTATTTACAGTGCTCTCCATTAAAAAACTAAAAAAAGCTTAAGTAAGGAAAAATGTGACCAAAAAAAAAAAACTAAACTAAAACTAAACTAAACACATTAAAGAAAAAACAAAGGTTTTCCATCTGCAACTTAATAAAGTGATTTAAAGTAACTTAAGACTGTATTTGCTTTAACTTATTCTGATACTTTGATGTAAACTGTAACATAAGACTAACACAAACAAACCCGGGATAGTAAGTGATAGAATGTTACATAAGCGCTGGCAAATTAAAGTACAGTAAATGAGCACAAAAGAAACACCTGGTCTAAAGCATATAATAATGGGATAAGTGGTGAGTAGAAAAATGTTCTCACCCACTTTGTCACAGTGATTAATGTTATGATCCAATGAACAATTTATTTACAGAAATAATCACAAGAGTGTTTAAGATTTGTATTGTTAGACACAGTGGGGAAAATAAGTATTGAACACGTCAGCATTTTCCTCAAACCCATTTCTGATGGAGCCATTGACCTGAGATTTTCACCAGATATCAGTGTGACAGAGATCATCCTGCGCAGTTCGCCCCACACGGGACACGAACCCGCGACCTCTCAGTCAACTACACAGTTCGAGCATGGGAGACACAGCACGATCGCGCTGAGCTAAAGGTCCGACCGATAGCTCAGCGCTACCGATACTGTATGAGGCTTTCGGGAGGGAGGTTTACTAACGTTCTACGCCGAACAGTACTAGTTGGCATCCGTTACACTCTCCCCCTTAAACCTCACTCCCATCCCGGGTTCACGGCACCATTGTGACAGAGATCATCCTGCGCAGTTCGCCCCACACGGGACACGAACCCGCGACCTCTCAGTCAACTAACACACAGTTCGAGCATGGGAGACACAGCACGATCGCGCTGAGCTAAAGGTCCGACCGATAGCTCAGCGCTACCGATACTGTATGAGGCTTTCGGGAGGGAGGTTTACTAACGTTCTACGCCGAACAGTACTAGTTGGCATCCGTTACATCAGCAACAACCCAAGTAATCCATACATACAAAGAAATCAAAGCAACAGTGTTCACAAAAGGTTATATTTAATAAAGTGGAATGACACAAGGAATAAGTATTGAACACGTGAAGAAAAGAGGTACAAAAAAACGCATAGAAAGCCAAGAAACCAGCTGAACTCCATCAGAATTTAGGAAGCCATCCCATCCCCCATCAGTGCAAATTAATTTCAGCTGGTTAAGTCCTGACTGATAGCCTTTAAAAAGGTCTGTGAATATCAGATTGTCACACCACAAAGAACTCATGATGGGTAGAAACAAAGAGCTCTCTAGACCTTTGCAACCTTATTGTTGCAAAACATAATGATGGCATTGGTTACAGGCACATTTCTAAACTGCTGAATATTCCAGTGAGCACTGTTGGAGCCGTCATTCAGAAGTGGAAAGAACATTTTACCATAAACCAGCCATGATCAGGAGCTCTGCGCAAGACTGCTGACAGGAGTCAAAAGAATTATCAGAAGAGTTATCCAAGAGCCAAAGACCACTCGTGGAGAGCTCCAGAAAGTCCTGGAGTTAGCAAGTACTGCTGTTTCAAAGAAAACAATAAGTAATGCACTCAACCAACATGGGCTCTATGCCCGCTCACGTATGTAGTCCAGCTGTAAACGCTGGACTACATAGAGAATGAATAGAAAATAGTTGCTCACAGCAAAAAAAAAAAGAAAAAAAAAAGAGTTTGGTGGACACGCCCCGTAATACTTTTTCTGCAGTGTTGCATCCGGGTTGCCGAGGCATGTGGCCCTATGTCGTGACTACCCAAGAAACTGAGTGGACACGTCTTAAAGGGGCAGTACATGAAAAGCGCCAGATTAATATATAAAATAATAATCAAAATATTTCTGAATCCACATTGTGAGCCAAATCATCACCAAAATATAATCATCTATTCTCCGTGCCATTACACACCTTTCCTGAAAATTTCATCAAAATCCGTTCATAACTCTTTGAGTTATGCTGCTAACAGTCAAACCAACCAACCAACACCACTAAAAAAATTACCTCCGTCCTCCCTTGGAGGAGGTAATAATATTAACAACCAAGGACTAAGAATACGGCAGGGATGAACAGACAATCACTGACAGGGGATACACATGAAACATAATGACAACGGATCAGGGGAGACGAGATCAAGAAAACCAGGATTCAATTCAATTCAATTCAACTTTATTTATATAGCGCCATTTCACAACAACAGTCATAGCACTTTCAACTGTAGGGGGTACCCCCACAATTGCAGAAAGACCCCAGCAATCAGGCAATCCCCTGTGAGCAAGCGTTTGGCGACGATGGAGAGGAAAAAACTCCCTTTTAACAGGAAGAAACCTCCAGCAGAACCAGGCTCAGGGAGGGGCAATTATCTGCTGCGACTGGCTGGGGGATGAGGGGATAGAGAAGATGAAAAGAACAGACATGTAGAGAGTAAACAGCATGATGGGGACTCAATCTATGGGAGAGAACAAACAGATGTTAATGACCAGCAAAAAAAGAAAAAACAAAAACAAAACAAAACAAAAAAATTTAATTGAGAGTAAAGAAAGGAGTGAAGCCCAGTGCATTATTGGAGGTCCCCCAGCTGACTAAACCTATTAGCAGCATAACTAAGGGAGGGTTCAGAAACACATGATCCCTCCCTAATTGTAGGCTATATCAAAAAGGAAGGTTTTAACCCTATTCTTAAAAACAGAGATCGAGTCTGACTTCGGAATCCAGATTGGCAGCTGGTTCCACAGGAGAGGAGCTTGATAACTGAAGGCTCTGCCTCCCATTGTACTTTTGGAGATTCTAGGTATTACAAGTAATCCTGCATTTTGGGAGCGTAGTGCTCTGTTAGGATAATACGGTAGTATCAGATCTTTTAAATAAAAAGGGGCCTGATTGTTTAGAGCTTTGTAAGTAAGAAGAAGGATTTTAAACTTAATTCTAAACTCTATGGGAAGCCAATGAAGGGATGCCAGAACCGGAGAGATATGATCTCTCTTTCTAGTACCTGTTAAAACTCTTGCTGCAGCATTTTGGATCAGCTGAAGACTTTTTAAAGATGTTTTAGGACAACCTCATAATAAAGAATTACAATCTAATCTAGAGCTAACAAAAGCGTGGATCAGTTTCTCAGCATCACTCACAGGAGACAAGATGCTCCTAATCTTGGCAATATTACGCAAATGATAGAAGGCAGTCTTAGAAGCAAATTTAATATGTGAATTGAAAGACAGATCTTGATCAAAAATAATTCCAAGGTTCCTCACAGAGCTATTAAGAGAAAGAGTAACCGCATCCAAACTGAAAGTTTGATTTGGAAAGGTATTTCTCAGTTTTTTTGGACCAACAAGAATAACTTCAGTCTTATCTGAATTTAATAGCAGGAAATTACAAGTCATCCAAGCTTTGATTTCCTTAAGACAGGTTTCCAACTTGGCTAATTGATTACTATCATCTGGCTTCATTGACAGGTATAATTGCATGTCATCTGCATAACAATGAAAATGTATACAGTGCTTTCTAATAATGTTGCCTAACGGAAGCATGATCATCATCATCATCATAGCAACCTGTCGGGGGTGACAATGACTGTTTCATTTAAGTCAAGCATACTGTATATAAACTAAAAAGAGTAGGGCCTAGCACAGATCCCTGTGGAACTCCATGACTGAGCTTTGAGTTGAAAGAAAACTCATTATTGACATAAACAAACTGGAACCTATCAGATAAATAAGATCTAAACCACTGCAACCAAGTTCCATTAAGTCCAACATAGTGTTCTAATCTATCAAGTAGAATATTATGATCAATAGTATCAAAAGCTGCACTAAGGTCTAAAAGGACAAGTACAGAAACAAGTCCATTATCAGATGCGATGAGGAGGTCGTTAGTGACCTTCGCTAAGGCTGTTTCAGTACTATGATGGATTCTAAACCCTGATTGAAACTCTTCAAGTAAACCATTTCCCTGCCGGTGGTCAAATAATTGCGTAGCAACAACTCTTTCTAAGATTTTTGAAACGAAAGGGAGATTAGAGATTGGTCTATAGTTAGCTAAAGCTCCTGGATCCAGCGTTGGCTTTTTGAGTAAGGGTTTAATTACAGCTGTTTTAAAAGTCTGTGGTACATGGCCTAAAGTTAATGAAGAATTGATTATATGAAGAATAAAGCTACCAATAAGTGGGAAGACTTCTTTAAATAACCTGGTAGGAATAGGGCCTAAAAGACAAGTTGAAGGCTTGGACGAGGAAACTATTTTGTCTAACTCTAAAAGGTCAATTGGAGTAAACTCATCAAGACAGATATCAATTGAAAGAGTTGTAGTAGTTACTGTATTTAAGTTAACGGTGGGAAGAATCTGATTGATTTTATCTCTGATGGATGAAATTTTATTATTGAAAAAGTTCATAAAGTCCTGACTAGTAAGCTCTAAGGGAATGCTAGGATTGACAGAGTCCTGACTCTTTGTCAACCTGGCTACAGTACTGAAAAGAAACCTGGGATTATTCTTGTTCTCTTCTATTAATGCAGAATAATAACTCGTTCTAGCTTTTCTAAGAGATTTTTTATAAATTAAAAGATGATTTCTGCAAGCTAAATAGATTTCATCTAAATTAGTGGAGCACTATTTTCTTTCTAATTGACGAGTCTTCTGTTTTAAGCTACGAGTTTCTGTGTTGAACCAAGGAGTTAGAAATCTCTGATTAGACTTTTTCTTTTTTAAGGGGGCCACCAAGTCTAGAGTCTGATGCAGAGAAGCTGTCACACTATCTACCATGCTATCAATTACAGAAGGAGCAAGCTCTCCATAGTTTATTTCCGTTGTGTTGACACATGGCATAGGGGAAACAATCTGCAAAAATTTGGTAACAACATCATCTGAGAGGCATCTACTGTAGTAACATTTTTCTTTAGGAGCCAAATAGTCAGAAATAGTAAAATCAAAGGTTAACAGACAATGGTCTAACAGTACAGGGTTATGAAGAGACACTACCAGATTTTCTATTTCTATGCCATATGTCAGAACAAGGTCCAACGTATGGTGGAGATAATGAGTAGAATTTCCTACTTTCTGAGAAAACCACATCGAGTCTAATATTGAATTAAATGCCACATTAAGGCAATCACTATCTACATCTACATGTATATTAAAGTCCCCTACTATAATTATTCTATCTGATTTCAGCAGTAAATCAGCTAAGAATTCAGCAAATTCGGATAAAAATTCTGAGTAGGTTGATGGAGGACGATAAACTATGGCAAATAAAATTGGGTTTAGCCTAAAATTGCTAAAGTGCCCAATACTGAGGACCAGGCCCTCAAAGGAATTATAACATGTTTTTTGCTTTACATTAACTAGTAATTTGGAGAGGTAAATGGTTGCTACTCCTCCACGACCAGAATTTCTGGGATTTTGACAGTTTAAATAACCAGAGGGAGTTGATTCATTTAAACCAACATAATCCTCTTGCCCTAACCAAGTCTCTGTAAGGGAAATTAAATCAATCTGATGATCAATTAACAGATCATGGACTAACAGAGACTTGGGAGTTAGAGACCTAATATTTAATAAACCGCATTTAATTTTTAAATTATGAGGAGGAAGAGAGGCTAAATCGTTCAATTTAGAGGCTTCATGTTTAATTTGAGTTTTACCAACTTTTTGTTTAATCACTTTGGGATACTTATACATTATATTTTTATATACTTTGGAGGGGGCAGACAATGATTCTCTGATGGGGAAGACAGGGGCTAAGTTGAGGGGTGGCGGATGAAGAGGAGCTGCAGAGAGGCATGTAAGACTGCAACTCTGCTTCCTGGTCCCAACTCTGAGTTGTCAAAGTTTTGGAAATTTGGATAAAAAAGATGCCAGATTGTTAGATAAATGAGACGCACCATCCAAAGTGGGATGGATGTTGTCTTGTCTCGTAAGACCAGGTTTTCCCCAAAATGAGCTCCAATTGTCAATGTAGCCCACGTTGTTTGTAGGACACCACACAGACAGCCAGTGGTTGAAGGATGGCAAGCGGCTAAACATGTCATCACTGGTCGGATTGGGGAGGAGCCCAGAGAATACTACAGAGGCAGACATTGTTTTGGCAAAGTCACACACCGATTCTACATTAAGTTTCGTGACTTCCGACTGCCGGAGACGGATGTCATTAATGCCAGCGTGAATAACAATTGTGGAGTATTTACAGTTACTTTTAGCCAGCATTTTCAAATTTGACTCGATGTCGCCTGCTCTGGCCCCAGGAATGCATTTGACTATGGCCGCTGGAGTCTCTAGGTTCACGTTTCTGACTACAGAGTCGCCAATGATCAGAGTTTTTAACTCAACGGGTGTGTCGCTGAGCGGGGAAAAACGATTAGAAATGTGAACAGGTTGGTGGTGAACCGGGGCTTTGTGGCTAGGCTTCCTTCTCACCATCACCCACCCAGTCTCCTCACTGCTGAGAAGGACCGGAGGACCGCTAACGGGTCGCCCTATGCTAGGGAGCTCCGCTGCAGCTAGGGCATGTCCGTCAAGATTAACTGGCACAGACGGTGTTTCAATGCAGCGGAGCCGGGATTCCAAATCAGACAACCTCGCCTCAAGCGCCTCAAAAAGACAACATTTATTACATTTACCGTTATCACTAAAAGAGGCAGAGGTGTAGCTAAACATCTGACACAGAGAGCACACCAGAGGAGGAGAGGAAGGAGAGCTAGTAGCCATAGCTAGTGGCTAACCCGAAACTAACAAAAACATCGATGAAAGGTGAACAGAAGGCTAAAGAGGGTGATTAGGTGACACTGAGTGCGCACACTGGTGCAGGAGGCTTGATAAACAGAAATGAGAACTAACTGTAGATGGAAAAAAAGTGGTTAAAATACAATTAAAAGCAAAATCCTCAGGAGCGTGAGCAGAGCAAACCACATGGACAGACAGCAATATAGGAAGTGACGATATGTTACCACAAGTGACGTGTCCTCACGTTTAATAATAAGAAATCATAATGCCCAGACTGAGAACCGAGCAGGGAACAGATTCTATGGAACACAAATGCAGACAAAATAATGAATAATAATAAATACAGAAAACCCCCCACAATACAAACTGTAAGGACTGAGCTGGAGCTCATGTCCTGAAAACAAGGAATACAGACTATAACTCAAGGTGAGGACATGGGGCCCAGCCCATGTCCTGCCACATTTTCATTTGTCCACTACAAGCATTCATTCATTCATTCATTCATCTTCTTCCGCTTAATCCCTTTTGGGTCACGGGGGGGGGGGGGGGGGGCTGGAGCCTATCCCAGCATCTTTGGGCAAGAGGCAGGGTACACCCTGGACAGATCGCCAGTCCATCGCAGGGCCAACACAGAGAGACAGACAACTATTCACTCTCACAGTCATACCTAAGGACAATTTAGAATCCCCAGTTGATACCAATTAACCTAACTTGCATGTTTTTGCCATGTGGGAGGAAACCGGAGAAATCCCGGAGTAAACACACACAGACATGGGGAGAACATGCAAACTCCACACAGATCACTGTTGGTCGGGGGCTGGGATCGAACCCAGGATCCCCCGGCCAAGGGTGAGTTACTGTGCTGCCGCAGTGCTAACCACTCCTCCACCGCGCCACCCCACTACAAGCATGTACAAGTTAAAAAACAAATCATAGGAACAGTCATGGACATACACAGTCCTAAAGCATATGAATGAGATTTGTGTGAAATAAAACTATATTAACCATATTGATATGAGAATTGTAAAAAAAATTGTAACTTTGTACCCCAGCTTACCCTACTCTAAACTGCTCTACACTACACTACACTACACTACACACTCTTAGATAAGCTCTTTGCAACAAAGATAACATAAGATAACATAAGGGAAATTATAAGTTCAGTCCCCGTTGGATGCCATGTGTCAGTGTGTTTTTCCCTGTAATCTGTAGGTGCGATTCCTGCCATATGCCACAAGTGCTCGAAGTTGGTCACATTACTTTGCAAAAACAGCAGGCGAGAACACAGCAAAGTCATTGCTCTTCTTCTCCTCTCTGCATGAAGGTCACACTGAGTCATACACTCTGTTGAATGAACATCTTGTGCCGGATTCACATGCAGTGGGGGCTGGAACCTCTAATCCAATCTGAGAAGATGATACACACCTCCAAAGGTGGCATATTCCCAAATGCTCTGATTGGACACCTACACACAGACACACACACACACACACACACACACACACACACACACACACACACACACATCTATACCGTGTTCCAAATTATTATGCAAATGATATTTGTGATTTTTTTGTGATTTCTGGTTTTCCTAAATAGTCGATGCAAATGACAGTCAGTATAATTTTCAAGTCATCAACTGCTAGAGCATAATTAAAATTTTATTAAACAAACCTCCCAATGATAACAATTTTTTGGACAAATAAAAAAACCTCAAAATGCACTGTTCCAAATTATTATGCACAACAGAGTTTCAAAACATTTTATTAGTTGGAAAGAACTGAAAATTGTTTTGTTGAATTTGCAGCATTAGGAGGTCATATTTACTGAAATCAAAAGCTATTTCAATCAAAAACATCTTAAAAGGCCAAGTTACATGTTAACATAGGACCCCTTCTTTGATATAACCTTCACAATTCTTGCATCCATTGAACTTGTGAGTTTTTGGAGAGTTTCTGCTTGAATTTCTTTGCAAGATGTCAGAATAGTCTCCCACAACTGCTGTTTTGATGTGAACTGCCTCCCACCCTCATAGATCTTTTGCTTAACAATGCTCCAAAGGTTGTCAGTAGGGTTGAGGTCAGAGGAGGACAGGGGCCACACCATGAGCTTCTCTCCTTTTATGCCCATAGCAGCCAATGACACAGAGGTATTCTTTGCAGCATGAGATGGTACATTGTCATGCATGAAGATAATTTTGCTACGGAAGGCACGGTTCTTCTTTTTGTACCATGGAAGAAAGTGGTCTGTCATAAACTCTATATACTTTGTCGAGGTCATTTTCACACCTTCAGGGACCCTAAAGGGGCCTACCAGCTCTCTCCCCATGATTCCAGCCCAAAACATGACTCTGCCATCTCCCTGCTGACGTCACAGCCTTGTTGGGACACGGTGGCCATCCACCAACCATCCACTACTCCATCCATCTGGACCATCCATGGTTGCACGGCACTCATCAGTAAGCAAGACTGTTTGAAAATTAGTCTTCATGTATTTCTGGGCCCACTGCAACCATTTCTGCTTGTGAGCACTGGTTAGGGTTGGCCGAATAGTAGGTTTATACACAAATGCAAGCCTCTGGAGGAGCCTACACCTTGAAGTTCGTGAGACTCCAGAGGCACCAGCAGCTTCAAATACCTGTTTGCTGCTTTGTAATGGCATTTTAGCAGCTGCTCTCTTAATCCGATGAATTTGTCTGGCAGAAACCTTCCTCATTATGCCTTTGTGCTCTGAATCAGCCACAAATTTCTTCACAGTACGATGACCACGCTTAAGTTTTCGTGAAATATCTAATGTTTTCATACCTTGTCCAAGGCATTACACTATTTGATGCTTTTCAGCAGCAGAGAGATCCTTTTAATTTCCCATGTTGCCTGAAACCTGCGGCATGCTTAATAATGGTGAACATGCTTCTTGTTTTCCTTTCATTGGGCTCACCTGGCAAACTAATTATGACAGGTGTCTGAGATGGATATCAGTGATCCAAAGAGCCCTGAGACACAATACCATCCATCCATCCATCCATCCATCCATCCATCCATCCATCCATCTTCTACCGCCCTTCCGGAGGTCCGGGTCGTGGAGGTAGCAGTTCAAGCAGAGAAGCCCAGACTTCCCTCTCCCCAGCCACCTGCTCCAGCTCTTCAGAGGGGATACCAAGGCATTCCCAGACCAACTGGGAGATGTAATCTCTCCAGCGAGTCCTGGGTCTGCCCCGGGGTCTCCACCCAGTGTAACGTGCCCAAAACACCTCAAGTGGGAGGCGTCCAGGAGGCCTTCTGATCAGATGCCCAAACCACCTCAACTGGCTGCTTTCAACGTGGAGAAGCAGCAGTTCTACTCTGAGCGTCTCCTGGATGACTGAACTCCTCACCCTATCTCTAAGAGTAAGTCCAGCAATCCGATGAAGAAAGCTCATTTCAGCCGCTTGTATCTGCGATCTCATTCTTTTGGTCATTACCCAAAGCTCGTGACCATAGGTGAGGGTAGGAACGTAGACTGACCAGTATATCAACAGCTTTGCCTTAGAACTTAGTTCCCTCTTCACCACAATGGACTGGCACAACATTCGCATCACTGCAGATGCTGCTTCAATCCATCTGTAAATCTCTCGCTCCATTCTCCCCTCATTTGTGAATAAGACCCTGAGATACTTAAACTCCTCCACTTGGGGCAGGAGCTTGTCTTCAACCCAGAAAGGACAATCCACCTTTTTCCGGCTGAGGACCATGGACTCAGACTTGGAGGTGCTGATTCTCATCCCAGCTACTTCATACTCAGCGGCAAACCGTCCCAGTAAGACCTGTAGGTCATTGCTGAATGAAGCCAACAGGACAACATCATCTGCAAACAACAGAGATGGGATCCTGTGGTCACCAAGCATAACACCCTCTGTTCCCTGGCTATGCCTAGAAATCCTGTCCATAAAAATTATGAACATGATCGGTGACAAAGGGCAACCCTGGCGGAGTCCAACTCTCACTGGGAATGAGTCCAACGAAGTGTTGGCAGTACAATCCAAACTCTCACAATGGTCGTATAGAGATCGGATAGTTCATAACAACAAGCCTGACACCCCATACTCCTGAAGTACCCCCAACAAAAACCCACGAGGGACATGGTTGAAGGCCTTCTTCAAGTCCACAAAACATATGTAAACTGGTTGGGCAAACTCCCACGAACCCTCTAGGATTCTTGAGAGGGTAAAGAGTTGGCCTGATGTGCCACAGCCAGGACGAAAACCACATTGCTCCTCCTGAATCCAAGGTTCGACCAATGGCCAGACTCTCCTCTCCAGTACCTTAGCATAGACCTTCCCAGGGAGGCTGAGGAGTGTGATCCCTCTAAAGTTGGAGCACACCCTCCGGTCCCCTTTCTTGCAGAGAGGAACCACCACTCCAGTTTGCCATGCCAAAGGCACTGTCCCCAGCCTCCACGCAATGTTGCAGAGGCGTGTCAACAATGACAGCCCTACAACATCCAGGGCTTTGAGGTACTCAGGGTGAATCTCGTCCACCCTGGGGCCCGGCCAGCAAGGAGCTTTTTAACCACCTTGGCAACCTCAGCCCCTGTGATGGGCGAATCACCCCCCTCATCCACAAGCCCTGCTTCCTCTGTGGCAGGTGTGTCAGTGGGATTGAGGAAATCCTTGAAGTATTGCTTCCACCGCCCGACAATATACCCAGTCGAAGTCAGCAGCACCCCATCCGCACCATACACAGTGTGGACAGGGAGCTGCTTCCCCCTCCTGAGCCGCCAGACAGTTTGCCAGAATCTCTTCGAGGCCGACTGAAAGTCTCATTCCACGGCCTCACTGAACTCCTCCCACACCCAAGTTTTTGCTTCAGCAACCACCCGAGCTGCACTCCGCTTGTCCTGCTGGTGCACCTCAGCTGCTTCGGGAGTCCCACAAGCCAACCAAGCTTGATAAGATAAGATAAGATAAGATAAGCCTTTATTAGTCCCACAATGGGGAAATTCCAGGATTGCAACAGCACAGGGATAGCAACACTCAGAGCAACAATCAGAAGGCAAGAAAAAAACAAGAACAGCTAGTATACATATGTATATATTACTATAAATATATATATATATATATATATATATATATATATATATACTGTATATACTGTATATATATATATATATACACACAGTGCGGAGCATTGTGGTTGGTGAATGTGCAGCAGAAAGTCTAAGCTCTCTCTCCCTCCGCGGGTGCGGCGGGCCAGCTGGATGTCTTTGGGCATGATGGTGGTAACCCTCTTGGCGTGGATGGCGCACAGGTTGGTGTCCACGAAGAGACCCACCAGGTAGGCCTCGCTGGCCTCCTGCAGAGCCATGACGGCGGAGCTCTGGAAGCGCAGGTCGGTCTTGAAGTCCTGAGCGATCTCCCTCACCAGGCGCTGGAAGGGCAGCCTACGGATGAGCAGCTCCGTGGATTTCTGGTAGCTACGGATCTCTCTCAGAGCCACGGTACCGGGCCTGTAACGGTGAGGCTTCTTCACTCCGCCGGTGGCCGGAGCGCTTTTTTCGAGCAGCCTTGGTGGCTAGCTGCTTCCTGGGGGGCTTTTTCCTCCAGTAGATTTACGGGCGGTCTGCTTGGTTCTTGCCATCGCTCTTTATTATTCTGTCTTATATTTCTTGCATGCCGCCTAAACTCCAGCCCGGCACCCGCGTCGTTTTCGCCACAGTTCCTCGGCATGTCGAACTTCTCCGTTAGCACTGGGTGGCGGTTGGAGCTAGCTAGCCAGCTAGCTAGCTCTTCCCTGCTGTATCGTCCCCCGCTGCAAACAGTGGCTCCGTCCGCCGACTCGGGAGACCCTTGGGGCGATCTGTGTGTCCGTGATATATATATAGATAGTATAGATAATATATATAGATATATTGATAGGACTCCTTCTTCAGCTTGATGGCCCCCCTCACCACTGGTGTCCACAACTTGGTTCGGGGGTTGCCACCACGAGATGCACCGACAACCTTGTGGCCACAGCTCTGAGCAGCTGCTTCAACAATGGAGGTGGATAACATGGCCTATTCAGACTCCATGTCTCCATACTCCCTCAGAATGTGGTTGAAGTTCTTCCAGAGGTGGGAGTTGAAGACCTCCTGGATACAGGCCTCAGCCAGACGTTCCCAGCACACCCTCACTATACATTTGGGTCTACCAGGTCTGAATGGCATCTTCCCTGCCACTGGATCCAACTCATCACCAGGTGGTGATCAGTTGACAGCTCTGCACCTCTCTTTACCCAAGTGTCCAAGACATATGGTCGCAGGTCTGATGACACGATAACAAAATCGATCATCGACCTGCAACCTAGGGTATCCTGGTGCCAGGTGCACATATGGACACCCTTATGCTTGAACATTGTGTTTGTTATGGACAAACTGTGGTTAGCACAGAAGTCCAATAACTGAACATCACTCGAATTCAGATTGGGCAGGCCGTTCCTCCCAATCACCCCCCCCCCCCCAGGTTTCACTGTCATTGCCCATGTGTGCATTGAAGTCCCCCTGTAGGACAATGGAGTCTCCAAGAGGAGCACTTTCCAGCACCCCAGTCAGAGACTCCAAAAAGGGTGGGTACTCTGAGCCATCATTTGGTGCATAGGCACAAATGATGGTCAGGACCCGTTTCCCAACCCGAAGTCGCAGGGAAACAACCCTTTCATCCACCGGGGAAAACTCCAATATAGAGGCAGCAAGGTGGGGGGATACAAGAGAACCCACCCCTACTCGTTGCCTCACGCCCGGGGCAACTCCAGAGTAGGCCAAGCTCCAGCCCGTCTCCAGGAGACTGGTTCCAGAACCAGAGCTGTGTATTGAGGTGAGGCCGACTATATCTAACCAGTATCTCTCAACCTTATGCACCAGCTCAGGTTCCTTCCCCACCAGAGAGGTGACATTCCACATCCCAAAAGCCAGTTTAGGAAGCCTGGGATCAGACCGCCAAGGTTTCTGCCGTCGACCGCCACCTGATCCACATAGCACTGGACCCCCATGGTCCCTCCTGCAGGTGGTGAGCCCACTGGAGGGCAGACCTATGTAACTCCTTTGGGCTGAACCTGGCCGGGTCCCATGGGCAGAAACCCGGCCACCAGCCGCTTGCCATTGAACCCCTCACCCGGGCCTGGCTCCAGGGTGGGCCCCCGGTAACTCCATACTGGGCGGGGTACACTGAATCCTTGTTCTAACATTCATCATGAGAGTCTGTTGGATTGTTCTTTGTCTGGCCCTTCACCCAGGACCAATTTATCTTGGGTGACCCTACCAGAGGCAAACTCTCCGGACAACATAGCTCCTGGGATCACGAGGGCACGTAAACCCCCCACCACGATAAGGTGATGATCCATGAGGGGACAATATCATCCATAAGTTTAATTGAAAAACAAAAAATTAAATGTTTATGACACTAAAATCCTATTTGCAAAATAACTTGGAACACGGTGTACATGTGCAGTACAACACACTGGTCTGCACACAAATGTCACTTAGGCTGCAAAAGTTACCAACAAATCTGTAACATGATCTCATTTTTCGAATAAACCCAAGAGCAGGAATGACCCCATGGTCAAGGTTCTTCTGCTTGTATATTGGTCTGCATTGCTTGCTATAGTGCCACCTTAGGCCTTATAGTTAGAGGAGTCTGCACCAGACTCTCATGATAAATTGTATATCAAGGATTCAGTGTACCCCGCCCGGTATGGGGTTACCGGGGCCCCACCCTGGAGCCAGGCCTGGGGGAGGGGCCCGAAGGCTAGCGTCTGGTGGCCGGGTTTCCACCCATGGGACCCGGCCGGGCTCAGCCCGAAGGAGTTACATGGGTCCGCCCTCCAGTAGGTTCACCACCTGCAGGAGGGATCATGGAAGTCCGGTGCTATGTGGATTAGGTGGCAGTCAAAGGCGGAGACCTTGGCGGACTGATCCCAAGCTTTCTAAACTGGCTTTTGGTACGTGGAATGTCACCTCTCTGGTGGGGAAGGAGCCTGAGCTGGTGTACGAGATTGAGCGATACCGGCTAGATATAGTCGGCCTCACCTCAACACACAGCTCCGGTTCCGGAACCAGTCTCCTGGAGAGGGGCTGGAGCTTGGCCTTTTCTGGAGTTGCCCCGGGCGAGAGGCGACGAGCAGGGGTAGGTATTCTTGTATCGCCCCACCTTGCTGCCTCTATATTGGAGTTTTCCCCGGTGGACGAAAGGGTTGCTTCCCTGCGCCTTCGGGTTGGGAAACGGGTCCTGACCATCATTTGTGCCTATGCACCAAATGATGTTTCAGAGTACCCACCCTTTTTGGAGTCTGTGACTGGGGTGCTGGAGGGTGCTCCTCCTGGAGACTCCATTGTCCTACTGGGGGACTTCAATGCGCACGTGGGCAACGACAGTGAAACCTGGAGGGGGGTGATTGGGAGGAACGGCCTGCCCGATCTGAACCCGAGTGGTGTTCAGTTATTGGACTTCTGTGCTAACCACAGTCTGTCTATAACGAACACCATGTTCAAGCATAAGGGTGTCCATATGTGCACCTGGCACCAGGACACCCTAGGCCGCAGGTCGATGATCGATTTTGTTATCGTGTCATCAGACCTGCGACCGTATGTCTTGGACACCCGAGTAAAGAGAGGTGCAGAGCTGTCAACTGATCACCACCTGGTGGTGAGTTGGATCCGATGGCAGGGGAGGAAGCCATTCAGACCTGGTAGACCCAAACGTATAGTGAGGGTGTGCTGGGAGCGTCTGGCTGAGGCCCCTGTCCGGGAGGTCTTCAACTCCCACCTCCGGAAGAACTTCAACCACATTCCGAGGGAGTCTGGAGACATGGAGTCTGAATGGGCCATGTTCTCCACCTCTGTTGTTGAAGCGGCAGCCCAGAGCTGCGGCCGCAAGGTGGTCGGTGCATCTCGTGGTGGCAACCCCCGAACCAAGTGGTGGACACCAGTGGTGAGGGGGGCCATTAAGCTGAAGAAGGAGTCCTATCAAGCTTGGTTGGCTTGTGGGACTCCCGAAGCAGCTGAGGTGTACCGGCAGGCCAAGCGGAGTGCAGCTCGGGTGGTTGCTGAAGCAAAAACCCGGGTATGGGAGGAGTTCGGTGAGGCCATGGAACAAGACTTTCGGTCGGCTTCAAAGAGATTCTGGCAAACTGTTCGGCGGCTCAGGAGGGGAAAGCAGCTCCCCGTCCACACTGTGTATGGTGCGGATGGGACACTGTTGACTTCAACTGGGGATATCGTCGGGCGGTGGAAGGAATACTTCGAGGATCTCCTCAATCCCACTGATACGCCTTCCACAGAGGAAGCAGGGTTTGGGGACGAGGGGGATGACTCGCCTATCACAGGGGCTGAGGTCGCCAAGGTGGTTAAAAATCTCCTTGGTGGCCGGGCCCCGGGGGTGGACGAGATTCGCCCCGAGTACCTCAAGGCCCTGGATGTTGTTGGGTTGTCATGGTTGACACGCCTCTGCAACATTGCGTGGAGGTCGGGGGCAGTGCCTTTGGCATGGCAAACCGGGGTGGTGGTTCCTCTCTTCAAAAAAGGGGACCGGAGGGTGTGCTCCAACTTTAGAGGGATCACACTCCTCAGCCTCCCTGGGAAGGTCTATGCCAAGGTACTGGAGAGGAGAGTCCGGCCGTTGGTCGAACCTCGGATTCAGGAGGAGCAATGTGGTTTTCGTCCTGGCCGTGGCATATCGGACCAGCTCTTTACCCTCTCGAGAATTCTTGAGGGTTCGTGGGAGTTTGCCCAACCAGTTTACATGTGTTTTGTGGACTTGGAGAAGGCATTTGACCGCGTCCCTCGTGGATTTTTGTGGGGGGTGCTTCGGGAGTATGGGGTATCGGGCTTGTTGTTACGAGCTATTCGGTCTCTGTACGACCGTTGTGAGAGTTTAGTTCGCATTGCCAACACTCGGTCGGAGTCATTCCCAGTGAGAGTTGGACTCCGCCAGGGCTGCCCTTTGTCACCGGTCCTGTTCATAATTTTTATGGACAGGATTTCTAGGCGCAGCCAGGGAATGGAGGGTGTCATGCTTGGTGACCACAGGATCTCATCTCTGTTGTTTGCAGATGATGTTGTCCTGTTGGCTTCATCCAGCAATGACCTACAGCTCTTGCTGGGACGGTTTGCCGCTGAGTGTGAAGCGGCTGGGATGAGAATCAGCACCTCCAAGTCCGAGTCCATGGTCCTCAGCCGGAAAAAGGTGGATTGTCCTCTCCGGGTTGGGGACAGGCTCCTGCCCCAAGTGGAGGAGTTTAAGTATCTTGGGGTCTTGTTCACGAGTGAGGGGAAAATGGAGCGAGAGATCGACAGACGGATTGGAGCAGCATCTGCAGTGATGCGGACGTTGTACCGGTCTGTTGTGGTGAAGAGGGAGCTTAGTTCTAAGGCAAAGCTGTCGATTTACCAGTCAATCTACGTTCCTACTCTCACCTATGGTCATGAGCTTTGGGTAATGACCGAAAGAACGAGATCGCGGATACAAGCGGCTGAAATGAGCTTTCTCCGTAGGATTGCTGGACTCACCCTCAGAGATAGGGTGAGGAGCTCAGTCATCTGGAAGAGGCTCAGAGTAGAACCGCTGCTCCTCCACATTGAAAGGAGTCAGTTGAGGTGGTATGGGCATCTGATTAGGATGCCTCCTGGACGCCTCCCACTTGAGGTGTTTCAGGCACGTCCCACTGGGAGGAGACCCCGGGGCAGACCCAGGACTCGGTGGAGAGACTATGTCTCCCAGCTAGTCTGGGAACGCCTTGGTATCCCCTCTGAAGAGCTGGAGCAGGTGGCTGGGGAGAGGGAAGTCTGGGCTTCTCTGCTTGAACTGCTGCCTCCGCGACCCGGACCTCCGGAAAAGCGGTAGAAGATGGATGGATGGATGGATGGAGTCTGCACCAACTACAAACACACACAGACAGACAAAGACACTAGAGGACGCATGATTTTATTCCACCTCAAGAGGCAGGTGCCCTCGAGGTATGTCACAGAGACAGGGCTTTGAAGCTGATAGAGTGAGATAGAGGGAGAAAGAATGAGAGATGGAATGAGGGGGTTGGTTTGTGTTAGGGTGAGGAATAGACACCAAACTGAAATGACGGGATAACAGAAGAGTACAAAAGGAGAAACTGGCAGTGAAAGAGAGTGGTGGAGGGAGATGAAGGATAAGGAGAGAAAGGAGGAGGGCAGTGTGCCCATGTCTCTGCACACAGCTCTCTAATATGACCTTTAAACAGCCTCTCACCCAGTTACTTCCTGTTCATCCATCCTCCATAAGACACGTCCTTTTAAACCCTACTTTTTCAGACTTCCCCTGTGTTTCAGCACAACTCTCTGCCCTTGAAAGAAAAACCTGCCCTCCTTTTTGTAAATGTCTCACACTTTCACTCTTGTTCCTGATTCTATTTTCTATTCCACTTTTCCTTATTTATTGTTGTGAATATCATTTTCACATTGTTTTCCTCTTCCTGCCAGTGGCCAGCATATTTTCCATTCTTTCTGTTGGATGTTTAAAAAATATCTGTAGAAGGTCGACAGACAGAATGATGACACGACAATGCTGCCATCACTGCAATAATCTCATTAGAGGCATTCAGCCCAACGGGGAGCTTCTAACAGGAGCTCACAGGCCTGATGACAGTCCTTAAGGATCCTGAGTATTAACACAGAAGGATATAAATGGCAAGAGATAAGTGAAATTGTAACACATGCATATAAATGGTCCACAGGGAGCACGTTATTCTTCACAGAGATAATGGCTTTGGCTGCTAGTTCAAACCCTTCACATTTGCAGTGTTTAGTATATGTCCTGGACCACAAATCGCTCAACATTCTATACTGTTTACTGACTTCACCATATGAAAATTACTGTGCAGAAGTTTGGGGCAATACTTATAAATCTACCCTTTCAAAATTAAAATGTTTTTGTGTTTATATACGTGGAGTGATGCTGTGGAACGGATTGAGTCCAGAGATGAAGCAATGTTCAGTGTCATTCTTAAAGTACCATTTACTGCACTTTTCTCATAATTTCGACAGTTCCCACAGGTCTTAATGAAATGTTTGTGACATACTTTGACCAAATTACCTTTAATCATTTAATTATTGCAGCATAATTGTGAATCATCTTTTGCAGCCTTACTCAGAATGGTTAATTTCAGTGCGTGATTCTTTGAATGCTCAAGAGCTGCATTTAACCCCACCCCCTTTCTTTCATCACTATTGCTAATCTTAGCTGGCTAGCTCCTAGTTTGGGCAGCAAGCCTGGGCCGACTAATGTAAATTTGTCTTAAAGAATGAATGAAATTAAGCATCACTGGTGGTCAGGAGTGTAGTTTCAGTAGTCGATAGGATATGACCGGTCTCTGGAGTACAATAAGCACAGAAACATTTGTGAATGGGTGAATGGTTAAACTGCTAGCATCAGCTAGCTACCTTGAGGCTTAGTTAGAGAAAATAAACAATGTAGAGAGAAATGAGCAGGCGAGACGACGAGTTGGATCAGCACAGACTTTATTTCTCTCTATCAGTCAAGTTGACAAGAATAGTTTTCAGGCCGCTGGGCATCTCTCTTTTATACCTTTAATGCCTTGCCTAGCGGCCTGGGGGCTCACACCTCAATACACATTACATACAAAGTCTGCGCGGTGCATTAGCATAACGGTCCGTTGGTGCCGTGCTTCTTCCTCCTCTCGGCAGCCAGCATCTCCACATCTGCTGTTCTGTCTAGACCCCCCGTCAGCCTCTCCTCTTCTGGGCCATCATCTCTGGGTGGAGAATGTAAGACCTATGCCCCTCCCCCCGAACACCCAGAATGGCCTTTAACCCCCCTGTCCTATGGGCTTCAGCCGACATCCATAGCGGCTGTAACGGGTGGTTGCCGGCTGTGAGGCGCTGCTCTGCCGATGGGGCAGTGCTGGAGGCACGTCCATCTGTGGGGGGACAATGGGGGGGGACACATTCTCATAAAGAATTTGTGTCCCTGCTGATGAATCATTTACTTGCAGAGCCCCCAACGGGGGTCTCCACACCGGGGAACCTGGGCCAACACCACCTCTTCGTCTGCCAACACAAAAACGGGCTTAAGCCTGTCAATGCAGACGGTTTCGCTGCGTCCCCCCAAGTCTAACATGAAATGTTTCGCCCCAGGTTCCAACACTCTGAATGGCCTGTCGTATGTGGTGGTCGTTGGTGGGCGCAACGGGGTCCGGTGTGCATCGTGCCTGACGAACACGAACAACGCATTCCGCAAGCTTTTTGGGACGAATGCGCGGGGAAAACAGTGGTGGACCGGGCCCGGTACCCTCCCCGGCTCTGCGCCACGCAGGGAATTCAGGGATGGCTAGGCCTCAGGCGCTGGGTTGTCGGGCAAAAATTCCCCAGGGAGCCGCAGCGGTTGAGAAAACACGAGTTCTGCCAGGGAGGCCGCCAAATCCTCCTTCAGTGCAGAACGCACCCCTAACAAAACCCATGGCAGCC
This sequence comes from Pholidichthys leucotaenia, assembly GCA_020510985.1. Lineage (NCBI taxonomy): Eukaryota > Metazoa > Chordata > Actinopteri > Cichliformes > Pholidichthyidae > Pholidichthys > Pholidichthys leucotaenia. Next base: position 393,960,135 of record CM035838.1, on the reverse strand, counting down.
GGTCCACCCAACTGGCGTCTGTAAGCGAAGCCCTGAGCGCTGCTTTAAGTGACCTGTGGAAACGCTCGCATAACCTGTTGGTCTGAGGGTTGTATGTGGTAGTATGGTGAATGTTGACCCCCAGGCTCTGGGCCATCACGGACCAGAGGTCGGAAACGAACTCTGGGCCCCTGTCAGATGTGATGTCCGACGGAGCGCCGAAACGTGCCACCCAAGTTGCCAGAAAAGCACGTGTGACATCCGCAGACATGATAGAAGCCAACGGCACTGCTTCGGGCCAGCGCGTGGTGCGGTCCACTACAGTCAGGAGGTGCGTATACCCCTGCGACGGCGGGAGGGGACCCACCAGGTCCACGTGAACATAGTCAAACCTCTTAGTTGGGATGTGGAACTGTTCGAGGGGGGCCTTCATGTCCCTTTGCACCTTGGCCCACTGGCACGCGACGCAAGCTGCTGCCCACTCTTTCACCCGTTTACGCAGACACGGCCAGACAAACTTCACCCCTACCAGCTTGACTGACACGCGCACTCCTGGGTGCGCCAGGGAGTAAACCGACTCGAAAACTTGATGGCACCAAGCGTGCAGGACGACTGGGCGCGGGCGGCCTGTGGAGATGTCACAGAGTAGGGGAGGGCCCCCGTCACGCAGTACTCTGCTCTCCAGCCTTAACCCTGTTGGTCCAGACTGGAGCGCGCAAACATCCGCATTGCAGGCTTGCTCGGTGGCCATGGCAGTGTAATCTATTCCTACGTAGACTGGGGCCACCACTGCGCGCGAGAGGCAGTCCGCCACCACGTTGAGTTTACTGGCCACATGCTGAATGTCGGTCGTAAATTCCGAGATTGCGGCCAGCTGTCTTTGCTGCCGGGCCGACCATAGTTCCGAAACCTTGGCCATGGCATACGTAAGCGGCTTGTGGTCCACAAACGCTGTGAAGCTGCGCATTAACATAACAGTTTGTTGGTGCCGTGCTTCTTCCTCCTCCCGGCAGCCAGCGTCTCCACCTCTGCTGTTCTGTCTAGACCCCCCCGTCAGCCTCTCCTCTCCTGGGCCATCATCTCTGGGTGGAGAATGTAACACCTACGTCCCCCACAACAACAGTAAAATCAGCTAAAAAATATTGTCTAAGAATGATGTATAGGTCAAGTGTTGGTAGACAAACAAGGACTCCAATGGGGGTTCAAAGAATTTATACGAAATAGCAATCATAATTGACAGTTAAGCTAACACCAGGTGGCCTGTCTGTCAGCGTCTCCCCGCTGAGGCAAGCTCTAATGACTGACTTTGACCGCGTAGCCAAGTTAATGCTAATGGGTTGATGTAGCATCACAGCAGAAATATAACAAAATAAGCAGAGAATGACATGAGATATATAACTGTAGATTAGTAAACCAGGTACAAACAGGGACATTTATTAGGATGACTGAAATTTAGAGAAAATAACAGTATAAATCATGCTGGTAAGCTAACTGGGCTGCACGGTGGCACAGTGGTTTAGCACTGTGGCAGCACAGTTTTACCCTCGGCCGGGGGATCGCAGGGATCATGAGATCGTGGGTTCAATCCCAGCCCCCGACCAACAGTGAGCTGTGTGGAGTTTGCATGTTCTCCCCGTGTTGCGCGGGTTTACTCCGGGATTTCTCCGGTTTCCTCCCGCACACCAAAAACATGTAGGTTTAGGGCGCTTGCACACGCAGCGACCAGCAGCCGGTGGCTTGTCACCAGACTGCAAACCAAATCTACCTACGGGTACAAATAAGTAACAAAAAAAAAAACAAAACAAAACAAAAAAAACCCTCCATACTAGCACTGTTGGCTCTGAAGCTCCTGGGTGGAGACTGAATCAATAACATGGTGATGGTTGTAACTGAAGACTTAAGCATTTGTCTGTGATGTGGAGAAAAGATCCTGGAGGAGCAAAACTGGTTTCTACACATTCTGACAAAATGTTAAAATATAAGCATTTCTAAGTGAAGAGAGATTTTAAAGGAGTCATTTACTGTAGGCTTTATCGAAAAAATATCAAAGCACTCACTTCTCTTAAAAACAACAACAAAACCCCACACACAGCCTTTATCTAATTTTTCTCTCCAAAAAACTGTTTTAACTCTTCCAGGTATTTTCCTGTACATCAGGAAATGGGAAATGCCACTAAAAGGTAACCATCACTAGACTTGATACCTGGTGCTTTATTATTGGCCAGCCTAGCTGTCCGTCATGTAGATAGTCAAGGAACGAAAGGTGTTAGAGCTAGAACTAGGAAGCTCACGTTTACTGTTTTGTTTTGTTTTTTTAGATTTCAATCACCCTAGTAGATGACATTGTTTCCACTTGTGTTACTAACTAATCCACAGTTGATAATGTGGTAACATGGGAGCAATAACCTGCAATATGCTTTCTGTTTGCATTTTTATTAGTGTCTCAGTGCCTCAGAAAACAGATGGTGTCCTACAGTGGTTGCACATTGCATACAGAGGAAGGTAGCTGGCAAACATGTTCCCTAGAGTACGCTGGTAACACCACAAAGGTTCCGGGTGTGGAGAGCGTGAAATAAAGAGGCTGAATTTATTTCTCAATTCAGATTTATTGAGGATCTCACATCTCCAGAATCACATTGTCGTCAAACCCCCCATCGACAATAATTCTCCCCCCAAGTCCCTTCGTCCTCCATCTGACCCCAGGAGGTCAGGAAGTCCTCTCAGAGTCCTCACCAACGGCACCTCCACCTCCTGCTGTTATCCCCAGGAGGTCCAGACGTATTGTTCCTTCAAAGACGTGAGGTCACAAAACACATGCAGTCTTAAGCATCTCACTCCTGTGCTTATACATATGCAGTCAAAATATGTGAGCCACATAACCCCCCCAAACGTCGAAGAATGAAACAATACAGCATAGTCTACACAACATGATAAAACCACACATTAGTCCGTATGCCGTCTGGGCTTCAAACGTCTTCCAAACTTGCTGTAAGCGGGCTTCGCAGCCCCTGCGGCGCCATCTTGCAGTGAATCTGCTAACTGAGGATGAGAACCGTTATTTGATCCCTGCGGGGGCTCCAGGACATGCTTCCTGGGGGGTTTGCCACGTCGAGGAGCCCTCGCCACCCGTACAGACTCGTCGTTCATCACAAAAGCAGGCTTTAGTCTGTCTATACTAAATGTTTCCCTCCTGTCCCCCAAATCTAGCACAAAATGCTTATCACCTGTTTCCAGCACCCTATATGGGCCATCGTAAGGTGGGCGCAGGGCTGGGCGCATAGCCTCGTGCCTGACAAAAACAAATTCGGCATTTTTTAAAGATTTGGGAACAAAAACACGCGGAAAAGTGTGATGAACGGGGCCCGGAAGCATGTCCGCTCCCGTGTCGTTCAGTGACCGCTGAGCAGGGGGACGCTCTGGCGCCGGATGATCTGGCAGAAACTCGCCTGGCAGCCGGAGAGGCTGCGCAAAAACCAACTCCGCTGGGAAGGCCTTTAAGTCCTCTTTAGACGCAGAACGCAACCCCAATAAAACCCATGGTAGTCTGTTTACCCAATTTGCATCCGTAAGCGATGCTCTGAGGGCTGCCTTCAATGATCTATGAAAACGCTCGCATAAACCATTAGCCTGGGGGTGGTAAGCGGTAGTGCGGTGAATTGTCGCACCCAAGCTGTGGGCCATCGCTGACCAAAGCTCAGACACAAATTGAGGTCCCCTGTCGGACGTAATATCCGACGGAACCCCAAAACGCGCTATCCAAGCCGTCAAAAATGCGCGGGCCACCTCTGCAGCCGTGGTCGATGCCAGTGGGACCACTTCCGGCCAACGCGTGGTTCGGTCCACCATTGTCAAAAGATGTGTGAACCCCTGCGACGACGGTAGGGGGCCCACGAGGTCGACATGTACATGATCAAATCTCTTGGCCGGGATGTGAAACTTCTGCTACCATTTTCACAGACGCGCGCACCCCCGGGCGTGCCAGGGAGTGAACCGAGTTAAAAACGCGGCGGCGCCAAGTGGCCGGCACCGCCGGGCGCGGTCACCCGGTAGAGACATCGCAGATTAGGGGGGGGGCATACCATTTTGCAAGCTCCTGATCTCCAGCCTTAACTCTGTTGGTCCAGACTGGAGCGCGCACACGTCCGCATCTCTACCCTGATCCGCTGCCATGGCCGCATAATCTATCCCCACGTGAACTGGGGCCATGTGCGCATCCGCGCTGTTATTTTGCTCTGCGGCTGCGGTAGTATAATCTACCTCTGCGAGGACTGGTGCTGTTACCGCGCGAGAGAGGCAGTCTGCCACTACATTGAGTTTACCCGCTACGTGTTGAATATCAGTAGTAAATTCCGAAATTGCGGCCAGCTGCCTCTGCTGCCAGCCCGACCAAGGCTCCGAAATTTTGGCCATCGCAAAAGTGAGCGGTTTGTGGTCGACAAACGCGGTGAAACTCCGACCTTCTAGCCAGAATTGGAAGTGGCGGATGGCTAAGTGGAGCGCTAACAGCTCCCTGTCAAACGCGTTGTATTTTTGCTCGGCTTCGTGCAAGGATCTGCTGAAAAAGGCCAGCTGCTGCCAAACCCCGGCAACGTGCTGCTCCACAACCGCCCCTATGGCCAAATCTGACGCATCAGTGGTGAGCGCTATGCGGGCCGTTGGGTCTGGATGAGCTAACAACGCAGCGTCTGCCAGGGCTTTTTTTACCTCCGCGAATGCGCGCTCCCGCTCCGGGGACCATTCGATTGCATTGGAGGGTTTTTGCTTTTTAAGCGCGGCATATAGTGGCTGCATGAGCTGTGCTGCGTGGGGGAGGAAACGGTTATAAAAATTCACCATTCCTAAAAACTCCTGTAATGCTTTGACCGTTTGAGGCCAGGGAAAATCTGCCATTGTGCGCGCTTTGTCCGGTAGCGGAACCGCCCCTTCTGGGGAGACGCGGTGCCCCAAAAAATCGATCTGCGCCACCCCGAACTGGCACTTAGCTGGATTGATTATTAACCCGTGCTCTCCCAACCTCCGAAAAACTGCTGTGAGGTGTTTTTCGTGTTCCTCTTCGGATGTGCTGGCGACCAAAATGTCGTCCAGGTAGACGAACACAAAAGGGAGATCGCATAACACGGCATCCATCATGCGTTGGAAGGTTTGCGCGGCGCCTTTGAGGCCAAACGGCATGCATAAAAACTCAAAAAGTCCAAACGGGGTTATCACCGCTGTTTTGGGAATATCCTTGGCGCGCACTGGGACTTGATGATAACCGCTGACCAAGTCTATTTTAGAAAAAATGCGCACCCCCGCCAGATGCACCGAAAAATCCTGAATGTGTGGGATTGGGTAGCGGTCGTGCGCTGTGGCATTGTTTAACCTGCAGAAATCACCGCAAGGTCTCCACGAGCCGTCAGCTTTAGGGACCATATGCAATGGGGAGGCCCATGGGCTGTTTGAACGGTGGATGATGCCCAGCCTTTCCAGGTTGGCGAATTCCTCACGCGCTATGGACAGTTTAGCTGCATCCAAGCGCCGAGCTTTTACGAAGACGGGGGGGCCAGTTGTGGTGATAAAGTGCTCCACCCCGTGTTTCGCAACTGTTGCTGAAAAGGTGGGAACTGTGAGTGCTGGAAACTGGGTGAGGAGTGTATGAAACTTACCGCCTGCTGTGGCGACGTTGGTCTGCACTGGTGGCGGGGACACTCGAGCTGCACAAGGAATGGAATAAAAGGAGAGTGCATTAATCAGGCACCTATTGGCAAGATCAACTAACAACCCATGTGAGCACAGAAAATCAGCGCCTAACATGTTGAAACTCACCGCCGCTATAATAAAAGTCCATTCATAAGTGCGGCCGTGCAAGGACAGAAGCAGAGTCCTTTCGCCGAAGGTCTTAATGCTCGAGCCGTTCGCCGCCGTCGCCCCATCACCACGGGGACCTGTCAGCCGGTCAGCGTAGGTTGGGGTGATGAAACTCACTTGGGCACCCGTGTCCACGAGGAAGTGCCGCCCAGAGCGCGCATTCGTGAGGTAGAGCAGCTTGCTTCGCTCACCGAGGGCCGATGCTGCTAACGACTACCGGTCCTGGCGTTTCCCGAGCTCTTGAACTGGCATGGCGGTACACACTCTCATCTCCTCCGCTGCGTCGGGATCTCACTGCTGCCATTGTTGGTGTGACCGATTCCACCGCCTCTGGCCCACCGCTGCTCCTGGCCGCCGCGCCGAGGTCTGCCGCTGCTGCGGTGGCCGCCTGTTCCTCGCAGGAGTCGAGGATCCGCTGCGCTTCTCGGGCCAGCGCTCGGAAGTCCCGCTGGGTCACGAAATGCGGGCCTGCCAGGGTCGCCCTCGTCTGCGATGGAAGGGTTCTCAGGAAGATGTGTGTGAAGAGGAAATCATCGTTGTCTGTGCCCCTCAGCTGGAGCATGTCTTCCATCAGGTCAACAGGCCTGCGTCCTCCCAAGTCGTGTAGAGCTAGGAGCCTCCTAGCCCTCTCCTCGGCTGAGGGCGTGAAACACTGGATGAGGGCAGCTTTCAGCCCGCTGTATTTGTCGCCAGCGGGCGGTTGCTGCACCAGGCTCCGCACGTATCGGGCTGTGCGGTTGTCGAGCTTGGCGATGACGTGGTAGAATTTGGTGTCATCTGCTGTTATTCCCCCGAGTGCGAACTGGGCTTTGGCCAGGAGGAACCACGAGTCTGGGTTGTCCTGCCAGAACTCTGGTAGCTTGACCGAGACTGCGCTTGCTCGGGCGGTCCCTGACGAGTCTGGTCCGGGGGAATTGTCTCTGGACATCGCACGTCTTAGGTCACCAATGTGGAGAGTGTGAAATAAAGAGGCTGAATTTATTTCTCAATTCAGATTTATTGAGGATCTCACATCTCCAGCATTCTCTCAACAGAAAAAAGAGATCGAACTCCCCCAAACCCCCACTTTTATACCTGGGACATCAAAGAACAGAATCACATTGTCGTCAAACCCCCCATCGACAATAATTCTCCCCCCAAGTCCCTTCGTCCTCCATCTGACCCCAGGAGGTCAGGAAGTCCTCTCAGAGTCCTCACCAACGGCACCTCCACCTCCTGCTGTTATCCCCAGGAGGTCCAGACGTATTGTTCTTTCAAAGACGTGAGGTCACAAAACACATGCAGTCTTAAGCATCTCACTCCTGTGCTTATACGTATGCAGCCAAAATATGAGCCACACCGGGTGCAACCTATTATGTATTCACATAGTCTCAGTCTGTAACATTTCTCCCCCTTTAGGATGAAACATCATAACATAACAAGACCTCAGGCATATAAACAATGCCCTCAAATTTTCAAGTCTCAAAAAAATACAAAACCTATTTTTTTTCCAACATTTTGAACAGATCATTCATTCACAAATCCAATCTATCTGGAGGCTTATGCTGCTTTTTTGATCTTCTCAGCTCTGATGTGATGTCTTCTGACTTGGAAGGATTCTGAGCTTTGCTAGTCGTGATTGTGACCGGGGCAGGTGGAGTCGTTTGCACAGGCAATTCACCTGCGTTTTCCTGCATTGCTGGCACAACCTCACAGATCACGGAGCTGCCTGGAGTGTCCTTGGATGACTTTTTCTTCTAATGCATTGTCCATGCCAGGCCACCATGCAAAACACCTGGCCAGGCTCTTTATACGTGACACACCAGGGTGAGCTTCATGTAACTCCTCCATTACCTGTGTTCGACCTGGAGGCAGAACCACCACCCTGGAAACCCAAAGAATACAGCCATCCAACAAACTTAGCTCATGCTGTCGTTTAGCATATGGCTTTAGCTTCTCCTGCTCTACTGTTGCTGGCCAGCCATGCATAACCCATCTCTTCACTTGCGATAACTCTGGGTCTTTTTCAGTCCACATTTTTATTTGTTTTGCTGACATGGGGGTATTATCCAATCTCTCTAATAAAAACACTGTCTCTGGTGGCATTGGAGTATGACTTGGACTCTCTGGAAGAGGAAATCGGCTAAAAGCGTCCGCATTTGCATTGCTACTCCCTGCTTTGTAGACTATGCGGCACTGATAGGCTGACAATGTTAAAGCCCATCACTGCACTCTCAATGAAGCCATGGATGGAACGCCTTTTGACTCACTGACCAGACCTAGTAGGGGCTTATGAGATGGTAAAAGGGCGACCATACACGTACTGGTGAAATCTTTTTACAGCAAATACTACCGCCAGCCCTTCTTTTTCTAGCTGGGAGTAGCTTTTTTCAGCAGCTGTGGGTATACATGACATATATCCAATAGGCTTCTCTGCTCCGTTCTCCATGCAGTGGGAGAGGACAGTCTCCAACCCATAAGGCAAAGTGTCACATGACAACATGATCTCCTTGTCTGGATCAAAGTGTACTAGTAGAGGTGCTGAATGTAACAGTACTTTTACCTGCTGAGAAGCCTGCTCCTGGGCTTCCTGCCACTTCCAGCTGATAGAGTGGAGCGAGTACAGTGGAGAGGTCTGGCAGGAACTTTCCATAATAGTTCATTAAGCTCAAAAATGACATGAGCTCTGATACATTCTTTGGACATGGGGTTTCCTTTATTGCGTTCACCTTTTCTTCCACTGGAGAAAGACCCTCAGCTGAAATCTTGTGGTCTAGGTAGGTGACACTTGGACCATTAAAAACACGCTGCACTTTAGACGCAGCCCTGCCTCTGCCATCCTTTTTAACACTTGGCCTAAATTTTGCAGGTGCTCCTCCTCTGTTCTCCCTGTGACCAAGATGTCATCTAAGTAGACAGCTACATTACGAATATTTTGAAGGAGGTTGTCCATGGCGCGCTGGAAAATTGATGGACTGGATGCCACACCAAAAACCAGGCGGTTGTATTTAAACAGTCCTTCGTGCATATTGATTGTCACATACTGTTTAGAGTTATCATCTAATAGGAGTTGCTGGTACATGTGACTCATGTCCAGCTTTTTGAATGTTTTTCCACCAGCCAATGCAGCAAACAGGTTCTCCACACAAGGCAGCTGGTATGTGTTGGTCTGTACTGCTTGATTAATAGTGAGTTTATAATCCGCACAGATGCGTGCTTCACCATTTTAGCACAGGCACAATTGGGGCAGCCCAGTCTGAGAATTCAATAGGCTCAGTGCTCCCCAGTTTCTCCAATCTTTCCAATTCCACCTCCACCTTGGCCTTCATGGCATATGGGAGAGTGCGGGGTTTGAAAAAATGAGTTTGAGGCAGGGCTGCACAATTAATTGAATTTTGATCGCAATCACGATTTTGGCTGCCACAGTTAAATTAATGTGATCGTTGGCGATATTAACATATTAAATCAAGCATTTCTCAACTAACAGCCCGCCAACCACCAGGGGGTGAACACACGTTAGAGCAACATTAAGCTGCAGAACTGACAAGCAAGTGCACCCTGCAGCGGCAGCCTTAAGTTTTCAATAGCGGACTGGTGTGATGGTGAAACACAAACCAGATGTCGGGAGCAGAAGGTAGGAGTATGGTAACACATGGAGCTAGCGCCTCGAAAGGATCATCATCCATTGTCTGGACGTGTTTTGGATTCAGGGCAAGTGACGCCGACTAAAAAGAAATCATATGCAAAGAGTTCCATAGAGATATGTCTATGGAACTAGATATGATGAGGGAGATATGTCTCCCTCATCAAAAAGGCCCAGCAGAGGATATTCTTCCTGCGGCAGCTGAGGAAGCTCAAGCTACCCACCAAGATGTTAGTGCAGTTCTACACAGCCATCATCGAGTCCATCCTCACCACCTCCATAACCGTGTGGTACGCAGGAGCCACTGCCAGGGACAGACTAAGGCTGCAGCGCGTCGTGCGCACTGCTGAGAAGGTGATCGGCTGCAAGCTCCCATCTCTCCAGGACCTGTACATCTCCAGGACCCGGAGGCGTGCAGACCGGATCATAGCCGATCCTTCACACCCTGGTCACGTACTATTTGCCCCCCTCCCCTCAGGTAGAAGACTTCGGTCCATTCAGACTAAAACCTCCCGGCACATGAACAGCTTCTTCCCCTCTGCCATCAGACTGCTGAACACTAAGTGACTTATTGACTCTCGTGCACTACGTACAGCAGCTCAACCGGTCTCATGACAATTATCACTGTTTTCTTTTGCACTACTGACTGCACTATGTGGTACTCCACAATATCTGCTGCTCGCTAATATATTTAAAAACTGCTTTGACTAGTATTACTCATTCTTATTCTACACTTATTGCATGTATAGTTTTTTATTCTTTTATCTTATCATGTTTAATGTTGCAGCATTGCACCGAGACAAATTCCTAGTTTGTGTACTACATGAACAATGGCAATAAATCTGATTCTGATTCTGATTCTGATTCTGGTCTACGCCACAGAGCAACACAACTAACTTATTCAACCACCTGAAAAAACACCACAAACACAAGTAAGATAAATGCATGAAGGCTAAAGCGAATGTTGCTTCAGTAAATCACAGTCTGTGTCCAGCGCCGACCCAGGCAACCATAGCATCAACTCTGCACAGAGCTTCACCATATCCAACCGCCTCCCAAAGACACGCTAAAGTAACTGATGCAATAGCGTTTTATTTGGCCAAAGACGTGTGTCCACTAAGTACTGTGTGAGATTTCTTGAATTATATATGGAGTGATAAAAACGACACATGGCTGCACCTCGGACACAGTCCAAGGACGGATAATTTTTTTCACACATAGGGTGTTCTGCCCTCAGTAGAGTATGTTTTATAGAGGTTAAAATAGTTCACAAGTTCATATTAAAATATCATAATTCATATCTAAATAGTCATTGTGTTAAGAATAACTTCTATACAGTTAGTGGTAATTTACCCGCATTTTATGTTGAAAGCGCAGCCAGTAGCCGCTATGTTTTGTGGGTAGCAGAAGCGGACATTGGTAAGAGAGAAAGGAAAAAAAGGCAGAAGAGCATTACCTGCCCTGCGAATGTCTGAGACGTTCCTCCTGTGTGTTAAACCCCTTTCTACACCTTCGAAAGCAATGGCTGTAAGTCTAATTAGTGTTTTGCTGATTTTGTAAGTTTTGTTAAATGTGAACTTGGGATCGTTTTAAGAATGTGTTGTTCCAGGAATTAGTCCTATCCCAGGGGCCCGCTAGCTGGTTAAATGTATTGTGAATGTGTTGTTCCAGGAATTAGTCCTATCCCAGGGGCTCGCTAGCTTACTAAAGTGTATTTATTTTCTGTTTTTATTTTCTAGTTTCACTCGGGCTTTTCATCAGGCTCTACAAGCCACAGTTGTAAAGAACTGTAAGCTGTCTGGAAGACTGAATAAAGGAGCAGGACGCTCGGTTTCCTGGCTCGTGAAAAACGAGTTTGGCTTGCTGTTGATCTGCGTTCACATACACCGTGTATACAACACGTAGGGATAACAGTACAGTGAAAAGCCACGTCAGCAGTTGGTGAAGTTAAGATTCACGACACAGCGATGGACGACACTCAAGAGAAGAGGGCAGAAGAAAAGGCGAACTCCGAAGCCAAATCATTACACAACGCTAGCTCCAGCTCCAAACGTTCTAGCTCCAGGTTGTCCTCGAGGTCCAACGTAATGGAAGCAGCCATTATGGCACGAGCCTCTGCTGAAGCTGCGAATGCTAGAGCCTCATACAGTAAGAGACAATTAGAAATTAAAAAACAAGCAAAGCTAGAACAAGCAAAGCTAGAACTGGATCTAGAGATGCTGGAGATAGAGAAGGAAACAGCGGTTGCCACAGCAAAAGCAGAAGTTCTAGAAGCTGCTGCAGCTGCCGAGCTAGACAAAGGAGAGAGTGTAAGGAGCACAATTTCATCACAAGCTGTCAGACAGAGAACTACGGCGTATGTGCACCACCAAATCCAGCTAAAGTCACAGGCGCGACCAGCTGAAGAAGAAACACCTCAAGTCGAACCTGCATAAAGGGCGCAATTATCCACTCCGAGGAGACCCGAACAAACTCTCTCTCCACCAGCATTCAAGAAAATGTACGTAAAAAATGAATCCATCGACATATCGAGAGACTATGTCAGGCCAAACAGCTACCATGCTTCCCACAATGGTGACCCACCTATGGCAGACTTTGCTAGGTTCCTCGTGCGCAGAGCGCTAATCACAACCGGACTCTTTAAGTTTGACGACACCCCCGAAAACTTTAGAGCATGGCAGTCGTCATTTATAAATGCAACTGAAGACGTTGGTCTCACATATAGCCAGGAGTTAGATCTCCTAGTCAAATGGCTTGGTAAAGAGTCCTCAGAGCATGTTAAAAGAATCAGAGCTGTCTATGCCACTAACCCCAAAGCTGCTCTCCAATTGTCATGGGACAGGTTAGAAGAGTGTTATGCTACGGCAGAAGTAGTAGAAAACGCCTTGTTCAAAAAATTAGATAACTTCCCTCGCCTTACAAACAGAGACAATGTAAAACTCAGGGAACTTGGAGATTTACTCTTAGAGCTGCGGGTCGCTAAGGATGAAGCTTATCTCCCAGGCCTCGCCTACCTCGACACACCCCGTGGGGTTAAGCCCATAGTTGAAAAGTTGCCTCCAAGTTTACAAGATAAATGGCTGCATGCGGGCTCAAAATACAAACAAAAATATGATGTAACCTTCCCTCCCTTCTCATATTTTGTAAAGTTTGTCCAAGACGAGGCTAAAGCAAGAAATGACCCAAGTTTTGCGACATGCAGCAGCCAACCCTTCAGCAAAGGTGAGAGACCACCATTCAAACAAACTAGCTACAGAACACCTCTAACTGTAAACAAAACAGAGGTCAACACAACTGCTCCCGCTAATACTAAAGAGGACGATTTAACACGCTACTGTCCAGTCCATAAGAAAATGCATCCTCTAGCCAAATGTAGAGCTTTTCGAAATAAACCGCTACAAGAAAGGCGAAACATACTCAAAGAACACAAACGATGTTTTCGCTGCTGCTCTCCCATGCACACAATAAAGGACTGTGACATGAAACTCAAGTGCGAGGAGTGCCAAAGTGAAAGACATTGCTCTGCCATGCATCCTGATTCAAGTCAGCAACCCCAGCCAGAAAACACACCTGAACCAGAGCCTCAGCCCCAAGACAACACGCCACCTGAGGTAACGTCACGGTGCACTGAGATCTGCGGCGAAGGTAATCCCCCACGTTCTTGCTCAAAGGTATGTCTAGTTCGAGTTTTCCCCAAAGGCCAACCAGAACGCTCCGTTAAGATGTATGCAATCCTTGACGATCAGAGTAATAAATCGCTGGCCCGTCCTGAATTCTTTGAGCTGTTTGGGATTAAGGGTAGCCCTCTGACATACCACATGAGAACATGTGCTGGTTTAACTGAAATGCTTGGCAGGGAAGCAGCGGGGTTCCAAATCGAGCCAGTAGGCGGAGGCCCATGCTTAGACCTCCCTCCTCTCCTTGAATGCGACGAGATAAAGTTCAGTAGGGGCGAAATACCTACGCCCGAAGTCGCTCTTGCTCATGCCCACTTAAAACACCTCGCTCCTCTCATCCCCAAGTACGACCCAGATGCTCAGATGGCAATTTTACTGGGCAGAGACATCCTACGAGTCCACAAAGCAAGGCAACAAGTCAACGGACCCCACAATGCTCCCTTTGCTCAACGCCTGGACCTAGGCTGGGTAATTGTGGGGGAGGTGTGCCTTAACGCCAACCGCCTGAAAAAGCCTGGCATGTGTCCCATTAAAATCCAGATGTTTAAAAAGCATGTTAAACAGAGTGACAGTGGCATCCTCCACTCCTCTGTGAGGCCTATAGGCAAACTGCAGAGGATCCAGTGCATGTTCAGTCTGCCTTAGGACCTCACATGTGACCAGTTTTTCAAAAATTTTCATTAAAATTGAAGTCAATGCAACTGGTCTAAAGTCGTTTACCGTTTTAGGACAGCTGGATTTTTGGAACGGGAACAACCACGGCTTCTTTCCAGATCTTAGGCACATGTTGTGTCTGTAAGGACTTATTGAAAATGTAATGAAATATAGGACTCAGTTCATGTGCACAGGACTTTACCAAGCGCCCACATATATTATCAGGGCCCTGACTTTTGTTCACTTTTACAGCGCAGAACTCCCTTTTAACATCCTGCACCTCAATATTAAAGTGCTGATTGTCTTTGAGTTTCTGTTTCAAATCTTGTCAAATAATCTTGTCAAATAATGTCTAATCACTAAAAAAAAGGGCTTTGTGTACACATTATATTACATGATGCAAAACACAAGAGAGGTTGATGATTCCTGTGTTTGTACATGTGATTTGCCAGAGTCTACTGACTATCATCATATTTCATCATCGTTGGCCTCATCTCCAATGGAGATGAAGCTGAGTACAGAGGGCTTATCCAGGACTTCGTGGACTGGTGCCATCGGAACTGCCTCCAGATCAACGCGAGGAAAACTAAGGAGCTGGTGGTGGACTGCCGCAGGCATGGGCAGCCCCTCACAGCACCAGTAAATATACAGGGAACAGACATCGAGATGGTGACATCCTATAAGTACCTGGGTGTTCATCTGAACAATAAACTAGACTGGTCACACAATACTGACGCACTCTACAAGAAGGGACAGCGCAGGCTGTTCCTGCTGAGGAGACTCAGGTCTTTTGGTGTACAAGGGGCGCTGCTGAAGTCATTCTATGACACGGTGGTGGCATCAGCCATCACTTTTGGAGTGGTCTGCTGGGGCAGTGGCATTACTGCAGCCGATAGGAAGAGACTGAACAAACTGATTAAGAAAGCTAGCTCTGTCCTGGGGCAGCGCCTTGACCCGATGGAGGAGATAGGAGAGAGAAGGACGGTGGCTAAACTGTCATCTCTGCTGGAGTCCGAGTTCCACCCTATGCAGGACATACTGGATGCACTGAGGAGCTCATTTAGCAGCAGACTACATCATCCCAGGTGCACAACCGAGAGGTTTCGTAGGTCCTTCCTACCAACGGCTGTCAGACTGTACAACCTAAGCAGGGCTGCTCGCAGAGATAGCAAAAAGACGTAACAAACTAATACTTTTTTGAATGCAAAAGATGCAATAGACTTACACAATGGTCCCCTCCGGCATACAACTAGGAACATACCGGTCGCTATGGAGGGTGAGAATATGTATGGGCACATAATCATACCATGTAGGATAACTAAGTAGACGGTTATGCTGTTTCATCCCATCTAGCAACAATGCTCTGCACTGTGTGTGTTTATATATTTACATATTTATTCCATCTAGCTACAATGCTCCGCACTGTGTTTTTATATATCTACATATTATTCCATCTAGCTACATTGCTCCGCACTGTGTGTGTTTATATACTTGCATATTTATTCCACCTAGCTGCAATGCTCCGTACTGTGGGTGTTTATATATTTACATATTTATTCCATCTAGCTACAATGCTCTGCACTGTGTGTTCATATACTCATATATTTATTCCATCCAGCTACAATGCTCTGCACTGTGTGTCTGTGTGTGTGTGTGTATATATTTATTTTATAGTAATATGTACATATGTATATTAGCCGCTCTTGCTTGCTTGTTTTTTTCTTGCCTTCTGATTGTTGCTCTGAGTGTTGCTATCCCTGTGCTGTTGCAATCCTGGAATTTCCCCGTTGTGGGACTAATAAAGGCTTATCTTATCTTATCTTATCAAACACAGGTTTTGGTAGTTTTATGTCATATTGTAGCTTTGTTTAAATAACACTAAAAACTCACTTTTTAATAAAGGCCTACGCGCTTATTTACATTTTGATCCTTTCACTGTCCATGTTAAAAAAAAAACCCTGTCCTGTTCAGGATGTCCGGAGTCATCTATAGATTAGAGCAGTTAAACTGTCTGCAGGGAAAGTCCTCTGCAGCTGTCTTCAGCCTATTGATAAACTCAAGGACGTGTGAGCAGGTTCTGAGACATTCCATGCTGTGACTATTTCCCTCCTCTGATCATTCTGACCTTAGAAGCGGAGAGCAGAGATTAGAAGCGGAGAGTAGAGATTAGGCCTGCACTTGCAGTTACTAATTCTAAGTGCTGCATTGGTTTAAGGCTTCTAATATATGACACTGTTTTGTTTAAACATAATCCTAAAGTAGTGATGACCCATGTCAATTGGTAAAATATTTACTTATTCACTGAATACTTAGCAAATACTTGTTGTGAATACCAACATCACATTATTCAAATTGTGGAAGCTTTAGGTGTAATTTAATTTTTTTTTCTGTTATTCTCCAAACGATAGGAGTCATAACAACACCATTACTTTTCAGTTTAATAAATCCTTGGTGACATATGCAGTATGTAATAAAATAATAAAAACAATAATTCACTTGTGTTTCTTAAGATTACACATTATAAACAGTGGGAGGGACAACTGGGATAAACGTTTAAGGGACACAAAACTAATGATGATAACTGTAACATTAGTAAAGTCAATTTAAGAGGTGATAAAATTTGCGCTCCTGTTGATGTGAATGTTGACGTGCAGACGGGATGGGGTAGCCATGAGGCTTCCCCCAAATTTTTCTTTGCAGGATGGCACTGACATTTGATCTTTGTGGGAGATGTGAGGAGGCCGGACAGTGTGTGTGTGATGGGCTCATTGGCTGGAGGGGGCGACAGTGACCACGGGGGAAAGGACCTTTCAGTTGACAAGCATTTTTTTTGAAGCTAAGTAGAACAAATGACATTGCAAATGACATAAAGCATAACAATTTAAATGACTTTGACTTTAAAAATGTAGTGTTCATATGACTTCACACTGCAAGATACATCTGACACATTGCAATCTCATACCTTGCAATGATGCCACTCACCACATAATGGTGTGACAATATCACATTTCAGGAATGTGACAGTAATAAGGAATACTTGTGTTTTCTGTGCTCCTGGTGCTTAGCCTCGGGACTACAGTCCACCCCAAAATTTACCAAGGAATATATAAAATGAGGCATTCCTTGTACAAAATTAAGCCAAATTCTAATTAGGCAATATGTCCACCTTTCCATTGACTGAAGGAGTGTGACACAATCTTTCACAAGAATTCATTTAAAAAAGAAAAGAAAATTCAACCTGTCTGTGTTCAACTGGACAAACAGATGTGATCTTAGTGACTAACTCAGAATGGTTGTTATAAATGCTAAATCATATCAAATTTGCACAGACAGCTGTATTGCTTATTCCTAAATGGAATTTGTAAATTAGTTCAACAGACGACACAAAAGAAGCCATGATTATTGAAACCTCATTTTGAAGGAGCTATACTACTCACAAATTTTCATCTAAATTAACTGTGTGTAATACATAAAAAGTGGTAACATGCTTCTGTCATGGTCTGAGCGCTGATACTGTCCGCGCTCGGATCATCCACTATTTTCCCCGTTCTTCTGTGTTGTGTTCCATATGGCCGTCCTGGGCTCTTATTGTGACAGCGTCACGGCGGGACTTCCGGCTGTCAGAGTCGAGCTGCGCCGTGACAGCTGGATCATATCTCACTGATTACATTTCTCCTTTAATGATTGGGTTGTCATTAGTATTTAAGGAAGCAGCTGAGGGTTATTCCTCGCTGCAACCTCGTCAAACCTTTGTCTAACTTGTGTCTGAGACTGGGCTTACATTTGTATTCTTTATTGTCTTTGTAAGTGTATTCCTTCAGAGTCTGTTATCCTGTGTCCACAGTCTTAGTCATAGTCATAGTCGTGTTTTCACCCCTCGTGGCTGTTATTTTGCCATTCATGTCTTTTTGTTAAAATATGCAAACTCATCGGCTGGCTTTCGACGTCTTATTGATGGCTCGTGAGGGCCATCATTGACAGTAGGTTGCAGCCAAAACGAGATGCCGGTCACCATGAGTTTGTTTTTTTGGGCTTGTGTTTTTCTCAGTTTTTCTGTGTACCAGCGTGTTGGAGATGGCATCACCAGGAGCAGGCTACTCTTTGGACTTGGGCTACGAGCTGATCGTAGCTCTCAGAGAGGTAGACTACCTCCTCGACGGTGTTCATAAGGCCTTCACTCCCTTCGACGCACACTGGTACGTGGACCTCGCTGAGGCAGCAATTAACTGCTATCCTCACCTTGCCAACCACCCCGAAGTCAGGAAGAGGATGGCGGAAATTACGGCTCTATGGAAGAAGCCCCGTAGACCGGAGGGGAACTCCAGCAGGAAGCCGAAGGTGAGGCATCCCCGTTCCTTGCCTCGGGATCCAGTTCCTGTCGCCCATCCAGTCCAGGAGTTCATGTCACCCAAGGGCCGTTCCCATCTGCAGCGGAGGAGGACGTCAGCCAGGATTCCCCCGGAAGAGACGCAGTGGACAGATGAGCTCATCTGGGGCCGTGTGGCTGAGGCCCGCTCTTCCTCCCATCCAACTCAAATCATGAAGCATGTGACAGCGGCAGTCAGACTGGTGGAGGTCAGTCCTGAACTCTATGACTATCCCAAGTACGCTGATCTGCTAGCCTCTGTCTCTGCGCAGGAGCAGCGTTTCCCCAGACTTAACTTTCGCCTCGTCCTCTGCAGGTAAACGTTATCACACTACTCATAATAAGCCTCAGCGAGATCCCTGTCCAGATCCAGCTCCGGGTAGCCGTAAGAACTCTGCCTCCCAGCCAGCTGTTGCCCCTGCATCACGACTTAAGGGAAAGACAGCAGCCTCCGCCTCCGGGTCATCTGTTTCCACTGTTCCGTCAGTTCCTCGTCCCCGGACTGTCACGGCTGCTCCTCTCTCCTCCTCAACGCTCTCCCCAGATGCTGTGAGCTCCACAAGTCCGTCTCCGGCCGTGCCCATTCCTGATTGGATGCAAGCGGCTCCTCTTCGTCTTCCCGGGGGGCCCTCCATCACCATCCAGAGGGGAAAGGAGAGAACCAAGCCGACTGCAGCAGTTTCCATCAGCCCTCAGCTGAGCAGGCAAGTGCTATTTCATTCTTTTCCTTCACTGTGTAAATTGCCTTGTCTGACTCCTGGGGGTGGAGTTCGGGGCTCACAGTTCCCCGAGCTTCTTCCACCTGCTGCTATTAATTGTAAACCTGCATCCTCTGTGTCTCCTTCCCCTGACCATCCCCCGGTGCCAGGAATACACCACCGGACGAAGAAGGAGCCTGCGGCCCTGGTGAACCTGGTGCTAGCCCTGCAGCCACTTCACGGGCAGAGGAGGAGGGCGGACTGCCGATTGGAGCCTGCGCCGACGACTAAGCGTCCCCGGGTCTCCATGGAGGAACAGTTCGACCCAGCAGGCCATGGATCCCCTGCCACCATGCCGTGCGGGCCTTCGGCGTGGACTTCGGCGTCAGGGAATCCTTAAACTGTGAGAACCATCATGCCGGCTGCGGAGCCCACCGCAGTCAAGTGGGAACCAGGGGTGGACCTCCAGCTCGTGGAACCTGGATCGTCGAAGTCCTGGACGGTGGTAGAACCTGAGATCAGGCAGGTGTTCTGTTTTGTTTTTCTCTTTTCTCTTCTGGAGCATTATTGCCTGTCTCGGGGAGACGAGCTGGGTGCAACCGACCGCTGCATCCGAGCTTGTCTCACCGGGCTCTGCCGCTGCTGGTGATCCTGATTCCGGTGTCTCTTGTTCTTCTGAGCCTTCTCCCAGGGCCACCGGTGATGAGTCGGTTCTGATCGCTGTTCTGGAAGTTCCAGGTTCGGGTTTGGAGGTCATCCCTGGTGCTGTTCTGGCCCAGTCAGGGTCCATCGTGGGTGCAGCGTTGACCCAATCGGGGTCTGTCGTGGCTGCAGCTCTGATCCAATCGAGGTCATCCCTGGCGCTGTTCCGGCCCAGTCGGGGTCTGTCATGGGTGCAGCGTTGACCCAATCTGGGTCTGTCGTGGCTGCGGCTCTGATCCAATCGGGGTTCATTGTGGGCACTGTTCCAGCCCAGTTGGGGTCTGTTGTGGGTGCAGCACTGTCCTGATTGGGGTCCAGCAAGGGCGCAGTGCCGGTTTGTGTGAAGTTCCGAGAAGGAGCTGCAGATCCTCCGCTGTTCGACGTTGGACTGGTCCCTCATCCTTTCCCCGATCCCTTTTTTTCTCCACCGGGTGTAGCTGGGATTCCCCGTATTCGGCTCGGCTTCCCCTCGCTATTCCTCTCGGTAGGGAGGCTGCCTCCGAGTTCTCCCCTTTGGTCTTGGTGGCCTAATGACGCGGGTCGGCCGCCCAGGAAACTGCTTCGCCGGTTTGGCGTTCTGGGTTTGGTCACCCGACGGACTGCTTTCTTTGTTCGGTGACCTGGTCCGGCCGCCAGAGGTACTGTTTTTCCGGGACTGGGACTGGGGTAGACCGCCCAAACTATTTCTTTTTCCCCTGCCAGCGATCTGGAAGCTGGATGCAGGTAGACCTCCCGAACTGTTTGTTTTTTGTTTTTCTGTGCTCTGCCTGCCGACATCCCTGTAAGTGGGTTTTTTTTCCCCCTCCTCTGTAGTTTTAGGGATGCTCTTTTGTTTTTGTCTGGACTATATTGAACCGTGTTTGTATATCGCCGTTCAGTAGCGTGTTTTTTTTTTCCTCTCTGGCATTATAGGGTAAGCGGTATTATGTGCCTGTATTTCAGTTTTCTTGTTCCCTCTGTAGTCTGAGAAATGTGTTGTTGTTTTTTTTGTCTTTACCTATTTATAATAATGGACAATATTTGCTGCTCAGTAGCTTTGTGAGTTTTCTTTTCTCCTGGTGTTATAGGGTACTGTGTGTTTTTGTACATACTGAAGAGGATGATAAAATAAAGGCAGCGTTGGATTTTTAAGTAGCTTTATTATCATCCGCCTTCATCAGAACTCGGCTCCAGCCCATAGTGTGAGCAGGCTGAAGCCGAATTCCTCAGGCTCTCAAAGAGGAGACAGTGTGTGTGTCTCGCAGCAGATGCAGAATCAGAGTGAGAGAATGAGAGGGTTTGCGTTACAGAGTTGCAGCATATATACTCGACTACAACAATACATCAAGGGCATACCCCAGCAGTTGGTATGATCAAAGAGATAACAGAACAGGCATAAGACATTTGCATTTGAGAGACGTATTGATCTCAGTCCCTAGGTCACAGTGAGGACAGGACCCATGAGCACAATGCATGAAAGGCAACATTAACATCACAGAAGTGAGCCAGACGAAACGAGTCTGCCTGTAGACATTAATACACATTTCACTGTTCTGTTATTTGCTCTAGCTGAGCGCTGTGTTTGACCAGTCTGTTTGTGGGGGTTACACCAAAGCACATCTACATATCAGTAGTGCAGCAGAAAAAACCAAGAGAAGAGAGCTGAGTGTCCTTAATCTGTTGTGGGGGTTAACCGAACCGCCACAATACCTGTATTTTTGTTTATTAGTCAGAATGTGTGTGTGTGTTTATATATCTACATATTTATTCCATCTAGCTACAATGCTCCGCACTGTCTATATATATATACTGTATATATATATATATATATATATATATATATATATATATATATATATATATATATATATATATATATATATATATATATATATATATATTTATATGTACATATGTATACTTGCTGCTCTTGTTTCTTTTTTTTTTCTCTTGCCTTCTGATTGTTGCTCTGAGTGTTGCTATCCCTGTGCTGTTGCAATCCTGGAATTTCCCCATTGTGGGACAATAAAGGCTTATCTTATCTTATCTTATGTGGTATTCTTGTTTTCAGCTTTTCTTAAGGATTGCTGTATCATTTCTGCCTTGTTTTTTCTGTGTTTATCTCTTCATTTTGATTATCGTGTTGTCCTCCTTCATGTTTTTTTTCCCTCTCATCTCCTTGATACGGGATTTTTGTTGGTTCTTGCCCTCCTGGCCTGTTTCCCCCTCCACCCTCCCTGGGGTAGCCCTGGCGGCCTTCTGGGTGGGGGGGCTTGGATGTTATGTTGCGCCTGGAATGCGCCTTTTGAGAGGGGAGTAGTGTCATGGTCTGAGCGCTGATATTGTCCGTGCTCGGATCATCCACTATTTTCCCCGTTCTTCTGTGTTGTGTTCCATATGGCCGTCCTGGGCTCTTATTGTGACAGCGTCACGGCGGGACTTCCGGCTGTCAGAGCTGAGCTGCGCCGTGACAGCTGGATCATATCTCACTGATTACATTTCTCCTTTAATGATTGGGTTGTCATTAGTATTTAAGGAAGCAGCTGAGGGTTACTCCTCGCTGCGACCTCGTCAAACCTCCGTCTAACTTGTGTCTGAGACTGGGCTTACGTTCGTATTCTTCATCGTCTTTTTTTTTTTGTTTGTTTTTTTTTGTTACTTATTTGTACCCGTAGGTAGACTTGGTTTGCAGTCTGGTGACAAGCCACCGGCTGCTGGTCGCTGCATGCGCGAGCGCCCTAAACCTACATGTTTTTGGTGTGCGGGAGGAAACCGGAGAAATCCCGGAGTAAACCCGCGCAACACGGGGAGAACATGCAAACTCCACACAGCTCACTGTTGGTCGGGGGCTGGGATCGAACCCACGATCTCATGATCCCCGCGATCCCGCGGCCGAGGGTAAAACTGTGCTGCCACAGTGCTAAACCACTGCGCCACTGTGCAGGTCTTTGTAAGTGTGTTCCTTCAGAGTCTGTTATCCTGTGTCCATAGTCTTAGTCATAGTCATAGTCGTGTTTTCGCCCCTCGTGGCTGTTATTTTGTCATTCATTTCTTTTTGTTAATAAAATATGCAAACTCATCGGCTGGCTTTCGGCGTCTTATTGATGGCTTGCGAGGGCCATCATTGACATCTTCCTTCTAGTAAACAGACATTACCCATCAAGCAAATACCCTGTAACTTTGATGCATGTGCGTCTCCATGCACCAAAGGGGGGGGGGGTAACAAAGAAATTAATTAGCAAAAATAATTAGCAATCCTCATAAAAATAGAAAATACATAAAAATTATCAATAAATGATCAATAGTGTAGAGAAAAATATAGATGAAACCGCTTGGTATTGAAATCACAACATTCAATAGGAGAAGTTAAAGTTTACATCAATAAATTTTCAGATATTTCAGAAAATATCTGCAGATTATTGTAAAAGAAATATCATGTTTATGAGAAACAAGGTAAACTGATAAGGAAGAAAACCATGCAAATTTATGAGAAAAGTTCCAAATGTCTAAGAAAGGTCCAACTTGTGCTGAATTTATGTTTACTGTGGGACTTGATTTAGAATCTACTACAAAGACAATACAGATTCTTACTCAATTAAGGGAACAATGCTTTAGGGAGCTCAAAGCAAAATAATTTGATCTCCCCTGCATAAACTTAGTCTTTTCAAAACCCTTGCATGAATCTCATTGAGCTAAGTAAGAGTGAAGGTAAAAATGTTTAGAAATTATTTACACACTTATTGAATATACAAAGGCTTTCCCCTACACTAATCTAAATATTGCTGTGGTGACACTGAAACCCTTAACTGAAATAATATCAAGATTTAAAATAGCTGAAATGATTTACTTAGATAATGGAAAACATTTAATGGAATACACTTTGTAAATCAAATCATGTCACATTTAGGTACAGTACCCAAATTATTAGTACCAAACATTTACCTAGGAAACCACTCAGCTTACCATCAATAATCTACAGGATTAGTATAATACACAAATAAGAAAAATAGAGAAATTGTGAATGGCAAACCCTATTATTGAAGCCATTTAACTTAGGTGATGAGGAAGGGTTTCTGGGTGATTATATGCAAAGAAAGACAACTGACAGCGATGTCATCCATACTGCCCTTCCCAGGAGGGACCATGTGACGAAGGAACCGTGGGAGGTGCACCCACCTCTTGGGCAAACCAGGGGATCTGGTCATCACAGGAAACTGGACCAAAACTCCCAGGTAAGGACAGCACAAAGGTTATCTGGCTGACCTGAACAGCTGCGGAAAGCGAAGGATGTGGTACTTGGGTGCATCTAACGTTTTACCCCACCTGAAACCCTCAGCAAGAGACTGTTTAATATACAGTATATGTATATATTGTATACTTCTTTGAAAAAAAAACAACAACAAATGACTGTTTAACTGTTTCTCTATGCAAGTGTCAGCTGATGGCTTGGCGTCCAGTAACGACCTTTGCTAATAGAGAAGCAGGCTGTTGGTTTATCATGACAAGGGAAAAAATACAAGGGAAAGAAAAGTGTGGTTAGTGATGTTACTTTATCATCCTCATCATCCTCTAGTAACACCTTAACATTGGTTATTAAGTTGTTCCATTGCTTATACTCTGTAGAGAATTGTTATGTTTGTTCCTTAATAACACTAACAGTTAGGCAAAATATTGTCATGGCCGCTGCTGGGCCGTCATCATTATCATCATCATCAGCTGCGCACACACCGGCAGGTGGCAATCAGTGGGCTTTAAAAGCCAGACCCGCAGACTCCTCGGCACGGAGTCGTCTGTCATCTTTGCCCAGCAATGCGCCGAGATCTCGACCTCAAGTCAAAGTCAAGACCAAGACATCACGTCAAGCCAAGCCAAGTAAGCAATCTCAGCACTCATCCTCTCCTAGTCTTCTCCCCTGTGCACAGGTGGACCTTCCTGGCGGCGGACTAAGCTTCCCAGCTGACGGGGCACCATCTCCTCCACCTCGGAGCTCCTCCTCACCCCTGCTATGTCGAGCACCACGAGCACCACGCCTCACGGGCACTCGGAGCCAGCAAGACTTACTCTGTGGCGCCTGCAAGTAAGCATCACTAGCATCAAACCTCTCATCCTAACGAACAGCAGTAATTGTTTGTGCTTGTGTGTTCCAGGGTTGCCAGGTCGCCGCAAGATACGCTCAGCTTCAGTGACCAGACAGCCACGCACTCACTCACTCACGCACTTCACACACACTATATTAATAAAGAATAATTGTCTTATATCTACTCGTGTCAGCGTCTGTCTCCTGGGTCCCTAACTATGTCAGTACGACTCCGTCAAGATGACCCAGCTGACAGCGCGCTGTCGCGCCGCCTAAACACTCTTAGCGCCCGAGTAGATATGATTTCCCACCAGCAGACAGTAATTCTCAACCAATTAACCCAGGTAAACAGCCGGCTGGACCGCCTGGAAGGACGCCAGGCGTTCCCCCCGGCGAGCGGGGCATCTCCAGCCCCCGTTGCCGCTGCTACTAGCCAAGCTAATCCACCATCTTCACATCGTCTCACTCCCGTGCCAACCCCCGCTCGCTTTAGTGGAAAGCTCGGGGAAGCACGAGGGTTTTTACTCCAATGCGAGTCAGTGTTTCTCCGCGTCCCGGGGGACTTTGCCACCGATCTGAGCAAAATTGGGTATATTATCAACCTACTGGGGGGTAGGGCCTTAGATTGGGCTTATACCATTATGGCTAAACCAAGTTATCCTTTTTTGACTTACCAGCAGTTCATGGCAGAGTTCATGGAGGTGTTTGATCATACAGACCGGGGCGCGGTGTTAACCGAATGGCTGCTAGGTCTTCAGCAGGGCAGTAGGTCTGCCGCCGATTACGCCATTGACTTCCGGGTGTTAGCTGCTGAGGTTGGGTGGGGGGAGCCAGCACTCTGTGGAATCTTCCTCCGCAGTCTTAGCCCTGAGTTGAAGGATGAGCTAGCGGCACGGGACAAACCGGACAGGTTAGGGGAGCTAATCTCCCTCACCATTAGCTTGGATAGTAGGCTAAAGGAGCGAGCGGCCGAACGGCGGACAGCCTCCCATTCGGGTAAACCCCGCCCTCGCTCCGTTAGGTCTCCCCTCCTTGCTCTGCCCTCATCAGAGGAACTTCCGGAGCAGGAGGATATGATCATTGGGCAATCGGGAGTTTCAGCGGCTGAAAGACAGCGCCGCAGGGAGCAGGGCCTGTGTTTTTACTGTGGCAATGGATCTCATGGGGTCGCTGAATGCCCGAACCGGTTAAAAGGGGAGATCCGCGGATCACAGTAGGGGGATTCGCGGACAGGGATCAGAAAAAGCCCCTCACCAGTTGCCGCATCCCCATTAGGCTACTCCATAAACACAAAGAACACTCCACACATGCCTTAGTTGACTCTGGAGCTGAGCAAAACTTCATCTCCAGAGACCTGGCAACCCTGATGGGCCTCAGCTGTCAATCTCTACGCCCTCCTGTCAATCTCGTCACCTTATCCAAGGCGTCACTGACATCTGTTTCCCATCAGACAGCCCCTGTGTCCATAATAGTTTCTGGAAATCACCGAGAGGAAATCCGGTTCCTGATATTGCCCATCTCCTCCTCACCCATCATCCTGGGGTACCCCTGGCTTCGGCTTCACAACCCCACCTTTGACTGGCAAGCTGGGAGTATTACAGCGTGGAGCTCGTTCTGTTTGAGTGCCTGCCTCCAGTCTGCGGCGTGTGCTCCTTCGGTCCCGATGCCCCTACCCTCGACGCCTCCCCCCGGACCTGTCCAAGGTACTTGAAGTCTATCACGACCTGGGTCCGGTGTTTAGCAAGTCACGGGCGCTGTCCCTTCCCCCCCCCACCGTCCGTATGACTGCGCAATCAACCTCAAGGCTGGGGCCCCTCTCCCGGCGAGCCGTCTATACAGCCTGTCTGCCCCGGAGCGCGAGGCCATGGATACATACATCAAGGAGTCTCTGGCATCCGGTATTATTCGTCCTTCATCCTCAGCCGTGGGTGCAGGGTTCTTCTTCGTAGGGAAGAAGGACGGTTCGCTACTCCCCTGCATCGACTTCTGGGGCCTCAACGAAATCACGGTCAAGGACAAATATACTTTACCCTTGATGAACACTGCCTTCGACTCTCTCCAGGGGGCGTCCTGGTTCACTAAGCTAGACCTGCGGAACGCCTACCACCTGGTGCGAATCAGAGAGGGCGATGAATGGAAGACGGCTTTTCGGACCACAAGCGGCCACTTCGAATATCTGGTGATGCCGTTTGGGTTAACCAACGGTCCGGCCATGTTCCAGCGTCTAATAAACGACGTCCTCCGGGATTTCCTCAACTCCTTCATGTTCGTCTATCTCGATGACATCCTCATCTTCTCACGCACGTTGGAGGAGCACCAGGTGCATGTGCGGAGGGTCCTACAGCGCCTCCTGGAGAATCAGTTGTTCATCAAGGCAGAAAAGTGCGAATTCCACACGGACTGGACCTCTTTCCTTGGGTTTATCATCGCCCGGAATCAGGTGCTCCCCGACCCGGCCAAGGTCAAGGCGGTGGTGGATTGGCCCGTGCCCACGTCCAGGAAGCAGCTACAGGGGTTCCTGGGTTTCGCCAATTTCTACCGTATGTTCGTGCCAAATTTTGGAAACATCACCCGCTCCCTGACTGCTCTCATGTCCCCTAAGGTCCCCTTTCGCTGGAGTGAGGAGGCTGCCATGGCGTTTGGAAGACTGAAGGAGGAGTTCGCTTTGGCCCACGTGCTGACCCAGGTGGATCCGGAGCTGCAGTGCCTGGTGGAGGTGGACGCCTCGGATTCGGGGGTTGGGGCCGTTCTCTCCCAGCGCTCACCGGTGGATGGCAAGATCCGACCATGCGCATACTTCTCCCACCGCCTAACGCCTGCGGAGAGAAATTATTGCATTGGAGACAGAGAGCTGCTGGCCGTGAAACTCGCCCTGGAGGAGTGGAGACACTGGCTGGAGGGAGCTGCCCAGCCGTTCGTCGTTTGGACTGACCACCATAACCTTGAGTATCTCAGGACGGCCAAGCGACTGAACACACGATAGGCCCGCTGGTCTCTTTTCTTCGGCCGGTTTAATTTCACCATCACCTACCGGCCGGGAAGCAAGAATGGCAAGCCTGACACCCTCTCGAGGCAGTTCGACGCACCATCCACCGAAGAGCAGGAGGAGACCATCCTGCCGTCGTCTTGTGTGGTGGGTGCGTTGTCCTGGGAGATCCGCAATAAGGTCAGAAGAGTGCAGGAGGTGGAGCCTGATCTGGGTGGGGGCCCCCCGGGTCGTCTGTTCGTTCCCCGTTCTGTCAGAGGTCAGGTAATAGAGTGGGGCCACGCGTCTAAGCTGGCGTGCCATCCGGGAGTGGGCCGAACCACTGACCTTCTCCAGAGGACTTTTTGGTGGCCAGGGTTGAGGAAGGATGTCAACAGCTATGTCCGGGCCACTGACCTTCTCCAGAGGACTTTTTGGTGGCCAGGGTTGAGGAAGGATGTCAACAGCTATGTCCGGGCCTGCCCAGTGCGCTACTGGAAAAACATCAGCGTCAGCTGACGGGGCACCATCTCCTCCACCTCGGAGCTCCTCCTCACCCCCACTACGTCGAGCACCACGCCTCACGGGCACTCGGAGCCAGCAAGACTTACACTGTGGCGCCTGCAAGTAAGCATCACTAGCATCAAACCTCTCATCGTAACGAACAGCAGTAATTGTTTGTGCTTGTGTGTTCCAGGGTTGCCAGGTCACCACAAGATACGCTCAGCTCCAGTGACCAGACAGCCACGCACTCACTCACTCACGCACTTCACACACACTATATTAATAAAGAATAATTGTCTTATATCTACTTGTGTCAGCGTCTGTCTCCTGGGTCTCTAACCATGTCAAATATCTTTTATTGCTAAAATGATGCAGCTACTACAGGCTGTTTGGTTTTTTTTTTTAAGAGAGGCTATATACAGAAATAACATAGCAAACTTCATTTTGAATCACACCTGGCACAACACATCACTCCACTGATCAGAAACATGATGACACTCCTTACTCTGCGAATGCAAGGTCAATTTCATCAGGGAACTCCTCTTTTTGAAGTGGTGATGTTCCTTTCCAGCTTACAGTGCGTCTCTCCCCTGTACTGCTACCCTGCTTTACCAATGAAGCAAGCAAGTGTTATACCAAGGATCTACATTGTCAAAGGTCACTGAGTCATTAGGCGTATTCGCACCTGGCTAGGACACTGGGCAGGGTTGTGTACCTCGTTTTGGCAACTGACCGTACCCTCATCATGTCGGCAGGGCAGGTGGGCAGGGTAAAGAGAGAGAGATGCTTTTCTACCACATGATGCCGTTTATGAAGCATGAATGCAATTTCAGATGGAAAGTACAGGAGTGAGGTTTTTTGTTCACTGATTCTTTGAGTGAGAGTGGAAACAAAATACCTTAGGGATTAAAACACTTAATTATAGACTACAATCATTTACAAACGCAGAAGAAGTTGGATGGATAACAAAGGATAGAATGGTCCTTGATCGACTAATTCCTACCCGTACGGGTGTAGGTCCTATTATAGGAGATTACTGTTTTACTTCTATCCATGAAAATGACGCAAATGGTCGTATTAATACCTCAGATACACATAGCTTTATTGCTTTGCAGGCACTGATGACAAAACTGATTGAGTTAGTGTTTCTCTTTATGGAGAAGTCTCATCATAAACTTGGTAATGATTTTTAAGTCCTTAATATGACGATGAGGATGGTGTGTGTGTGTGTGTGTGGGGGGGTAATACTGACCTAAGGGTTTTTGAAGGGTGCAATATAATTTAAGGCTGTTTCATATTATTTTCTACTTTCTTGTTTGAAAGAGTCTAAGATTGATTTTGATCATGTTACACATGTTTACTCTTAATGACATATTCTACACACATTTTTAACTTGCAAAGACACATAACAGCATGTAAATTCTTATGCATATCCTTATATTAATTCATTCTCTTTATTTTACTACCACTTTTGTTATTTTTCTTTTAATCCTGATGCTTTATTAAGCATCAAGGGGGGAATATGATAGAAAAATTCCATTTTATCTACATTATTACATTTCATCCATTATTACATTGCACATAACTCTCACACTGCTTTTTACTTCATTCACATTATATCACTGAATCTAAGTTCACATTGAAATACTGTGTGACTGTGTATTTTTTCATATATTTCTGCAAAGTGTGGTTAGTCTGAGTAAATAACTGCATATATTCCTGTATATATTTGCATCCTTTTATAGAAACGTGGACAGACTGTAAATTACTGTACATACTCTGTTGTCATTGAATCCTTATTTAAATCCTCCACCTGAACAACGAGAGCAAGTTTTTAGCCAAAGTCAAATTCCTTGTATGTGTTGTGCATACTTGGCCAATAAAGCTGATTCTGATTCTGATTCTTATTGTTATTAATAATGTATTACTATATTTGAGAAATATCATGCCTTTCATATGCCATGTTTAATGTTTATATGTGCATTCCATATAGGATAAGTTCATATATTCTCGGTATGTTTCTGTGAGCAATTATTGGCCTTCAGAGAATTCAGTACAGGATCAGTACATGCGTAAGGAATGATCTAAGCTCCTTCTATAATCTCATTGACATGACCTGTTCCCAGGAATGCACAGGGACTGCTAGCTTGTGTGATTAGTGATATGGACATTCTGTTAGTTTTATAGATCTCCTGTCTCCAGTGTCTGTGACGTTCCCCCAGATAAGCTCTGGATGTCAGGACTCTCTCTCTCTCTCTCTCTGTCTCTCTCCCTTCCTCGACTCATCCTCATTCTCCCCCTCCTTTCTCCTACCTATATATATCAGACCTAAAGAATGTATTTCTTTGGAGATTCTAGGTGTGCCTGAATGCCATGCTTTGTGATCTCTCCCTCAAATGGCCATTGAGGTTAAACTGGATATCTATTTTTTATAATAAATGCACGTAAATCCAACTTTCCGCCTGATTATTTGACTTTGAATAATTTAAGCTCAAAATTATTCTAACAATAAATCATTTCAAAACTTTTTCCACCATTAATGTGACCTATGGCCTGTACAACCCAATTGAAAAACAAACTGAAATCTTTTAAGGGGAAAAATAAAAAATAAAAAACTTACAATACCCTGGATGGATGAATATGCACACCCTTAAACTAATATTTTATTGCAGCACCTTTGGCTTTTATTACAGCCCTCACTGTTTTGGGGTAGGAGTCTATCAGTGTGACACATCTTGATGTGGTAATATTTGCCCACTCTTCTTTGCAAGAATGTTCCAGATCTGTCAGATTGTGAGGGCATCTCCTGTGCACAAACCCTCTTCAGATCACCCCACAAATGTTCAGTCGGATTCAGGTCTGGACTCTGGCTGGGCCATTCCAAAACCTTAATCTTCTTCTGGTGAAGCCATTCTTTTGTTGATTTGGATGTGTGCTTTGGGTCGTTGTCGTGCTGAAACATAAAGTGCCTCTTCATCTTCAGCTTTCTAGTAGAAGTCTGAAGGTTTTGTGCAAACACTGACTGGTATTTGGAACTGTTCATAATTCCCTCCACCTTGACTAAAACCCCAGTTCCAGCAGAAGAAAAACAGCCCCAAAGCATGATGCTGCCACCACCATGCTTCACTGTAGGTATGGTGTTCTTTTGATGATGAGCAGTGTTGTGTTTGTGCCAAATATACCTTTTGGAATTATGGCCAAAAAGTTCAACTTTGGTTTCACTGGACCATAACACATTTTCTCATATGCGTTTGGGAGATTTCAAATGTGTTTTTGCAAAATGTAGCCAGGCTTGGATGTTTTTCTTTTTAAGATAAGGCTTCCGCCTTGCCATCCTAGACGGGAGATTGTTGTCACATGTACTAAACAGCCAGTGCTTGCCAGAAATTCCGGCAGCTCCTTCAATGTTACTGTCAGCCTCTTGGCAACCTCCCTGACTAGTTTTCTTCTCGTCTTTTCATCAATTTTGGAGGGATGTCTGGTTCTCGGTACTGTCACTGTTGTGCCATATTTCCTCCTCTTGATGATGACCGTCTTCACTGTGTTCCATGGTATATTTAATGCCTTGGAAATGCTTTTGTACTCTTCTCCTGACTGATACCTTTGAACAGTAAGATCCCTCTGATGCTTTGGAAGCTCTCTGTGGACCATGGTTTGTGCTGTAAGATGTGACGACAAAAATGTCAAGAAAAGCCTACTAGAACAGCTGAACTTTATTTGGGGTTAATCAGAGGCACTTTAAGTAGTGGCAGGCATGTGCTCACTCCCATTTAACATGAGTTTGA
The DNA here is from genome assembly GCA_020510985.1 of Pholidichthys leucotaenia. NCBI lineage: Eukaryota > Metazoa > Chordata > Actinopteri > Cichliformes > Pholidichthyidae > Pholidichthys > Pholidichthys leucotaenia. The sequence continues at coordinate 393,928,280 of CM035838.1, read as the reverse complement.
CTGTGATTGTTTAACTCTGAACACAGCCACATCCCCAGTTATAAGAGGGTGTACATATTTATGCAGCCAGGTTATTGTAAGATTTTATTTTTTAATTTTTTCCCATAAAAGATTTCAGTTTGTTTTTTAATTGGGATGTACAGGTTATAGGCCACATTGATGGGGTAAAAAGTTTTGAAATTATTTATCTTGGTCTCATTTTTTTACATCACAAAAATCTGGCATTTGAACAGGGGTGTGTAGACTTTTATATCCACTGTAGATATATGGGGGGATGGGGGCTGAAAAGTTCATAGTGGTCAAATTTGATCAAATGTGGTTTATTTTTCAACAGTCTCCCCTTTGGTCCGCACACTTCTTCCATTGGTGTTGCAGCGCTTGGATCCCTGCAGTTGAAAAATAAACCACATTTGGTCAAATCTGACCACTAAGAACTTTTCAGCCCCCCCTCATGTATACAGCGGGGAAAATAAGTATTAAACACATCAACTTTTTTCTCATTAAACATATTTCTGATGGAGCCATTGACCTGAGATTTTCACCAGATATCAGTAACAACCCAAGTAATCCATACATACAGAGAAATCAAGGCAACTGTGTTCACAAAACAAGTTATATTTAATAAAGTGGAATGATACAAGGAATAAGTATTGCACACATGAAGAAAAAGAGGTGTAAAAAGGCATAGAAGAAACCAGCTGAAATCCATCAGAATTTAGGAAGCCATTCCATCCCCATCAGTGCAAATTGATTTCAGCTCGTTAAGTCCTGACAGATAGCCTTTAAAAAGGTCTGTGAATATCAGACTGTCACACCATAAAAAACTCATGATGGGTAGAAGCAAAGAGCTCTCTCTAGACCTTTGCAACGTTATTGTTGCAAAATACAATGATGGCATTGGTTACAGGTGCATTTCTAAACTGCTTAATCTTCCAGTGAGCACTGTTGGAGCCATCATTTGGAAGTGGAAAGAATTTTACCATAAACCGGCCACGATGAGGAGCTCCTCACAAGACTCCATTGCTGAAGAAAAAGCATGTTGAAGCTCGTTTAAAGTTTGCTGCACAACATTTAGGCAAGCCAGTAAAATACTGGGAGAATACAATCTGGTCAAGATGAGACCAAAATTGAACTTACTGGATGCCACTAGGGCTGCAACGATTACTCGAATAATTTGAATAATTTGATTACAAACTTCCTCGATTCAAATTTTATGCTTCAATGTGTCCTTTAATGTAGCACTTCCGGTCTATATGACCTTCTTCCAGCGTGACCTTCTTCCAGTCACGCGACCTAAACAAAATGCAGATTTGTTTAATGGTGCCATGTCAGAGCGGCATAGTGATGGGCCGGCAAAGAGGAAGAAGTTTAAAAAAAAACAAAAAACGACAAAAGTATCTCAAGTTTCAAGTTATATTTAATAAAGTGGAATGATACAGGGAATAAGTATTGCACACATGAAGAAAAAGAGGTGTAAAAAGGCATAGAAGAAACCAGCTGAAATCCATCAGAATTTAGAAAGCCATCCCATCCCCCAACAGTGCAAATTAATTTCAGCTGATGAAGTCCTGACTGATAGCCTTTAAAAAGGTCTGTGAATATCAGATTGTCACACCACAAAGAACTCATGATGGGTAGAAGCAAAGAGCTCTCTCTAGACCTTCGCAACCTTATTGTTGCCTAATGTTACCATCTACCTAATGTTACCACCTGAGGCCAGTTGGTGAGAACGTCTCTGATCCAGGAACACAGCGAAGTGGACAGACCCAGGTTGCATAGCTTCAGTGCCAGTTTGTCCGGGATGACAGTATTGAATGTTGAGACGAAGTTGACAAATAGCATCCTAGCATAAGTGTTAGGATGCTGCAGGTGGGTCAGGGCTGTGTGAAGTGCTATGGAGACTGCATCCTCTGTAGATCTGTTCCCCTTGTATGTGAATGAGAGGCTGTCTAGATCAGCAAGGATGGTGTCCTTGATGTGTTTCAGGAGGACCCTTTCAAAACATTTCATGGCTACTGGGGTCAGAGCCATGGGCCGGTAATCATTCAGACAGGTGACAGCAGATTTTTTAGGCATGGGCACAATGATGGAGGACTTGAGGCAAACAGGAACCATAGCCAGCTGCAGGGACTGGTTGAAGATGTCCAGAAAAACTCCTGCCAGTTGATCAGCACATACCTTCAATGCTTGGCCTGATACCTTGTCTGGTCCTGCTGCTTTGCTGGCATTGATCTTCCTCAGGGTGGAAGTCACTTGGTGAAGCTGCAGGATGAGCAGCTGGTGCTGCTCCTCCAGCTGGGGTACGTGTACAGTCTTCCTGCAGCTTGATGTGTTGAAGCGTGCAAAGAAGTTGTTCAGGGTGTCAGGCAGGATGGGGTCAGAGCTGACCTGCTGGTTTCTGTTCTTGTAGTCAGTTATAGTCCTAATGCCTCTCCACATATTCCGTGGGTTGTTGTTATCAAAATGCTCCTCAATGCGTTGTTTGTACCTCTGCTTAGCCTGCTGGATGCCCTTCTTCAGTTCTTGCCAAGCCCTGCTATAAACCAGCCTATCATCCTACCTATAGGCAGCATCCTGGGCTTTGAGCAAGGGCCGTACTGTACTGTCCAGCCATGGTTTCTGTTTTGGAAAGACTCCAATCGACCTTGTAGGAAGGACATCATCGGTGCAGAACTGTACATAGGACAGGACAGATGATGTATATTCCTCCAGTTCCGTGCCCTGTTTAAACACTCCCCAGTCTGTGTGCTCAAAACAGTCCTGTAATGCTGACGAGGCTTCCTCAGTCCATACCTGAATTGTTTTGGTTGCTGGTTTAGTCCTGCAGATCAGAGGTTTGTGCACTGGGATCAGCTCAATGGAGATGTGGTCTGACATGCCCAGGTGTGGGGCTGCTACAGCCTTATAGTCTCCTGGGATGTTACAGTACACCTGGTCCAGAATGTCAGTGTCTCTGGTTGGAAAGTTTATGCATTTATAGAGTTTGGGAAGCACTGCTTTTAGTTCCACCTGATTAAAGTCCTCCACCACGATCACAGCCGCCTCCGGGTTTGTGTTCATCTGCTTGCTGATCAGGCAGTACAGCTCCTCCAATGCTAACTTGGAGGAGCAGCTGTGGGTGGCTGTGGTGCAGGTGTAGTGTAACCGACTACTAATCGGAGGGTCAGGGGTTCGATTTCCACCCTGTCTGCAGTCTGCATGTCGAAGTGTCCTTGAGCAAGACACTGAACCCCCAGTTCCTCCAGGTGTGTCAGGCCAGCACCTGTGTGTGGCGGCTCTGCCGTCATCAGTGTGTGAATGTGTGTGTGAATGGGTGGATAGCAGGATCTGTAAAGCACTTGTGTCATCCAGAGATGAGTAAAAGGTGCTATACAAGTGAACGTTATTTACCATCTAACTTAGCATTAGCCCATGGTGGGACAAAAACGGCCATGATTGTAATACAACAGAACTCCCTAACCAACATGAATGGTCTGTATTTCACAGCCAGATACTCTAGATCGGAGGAGCAGTATATGCCAACAGTGTTTACAGTATACCTCTACACCAGGTGTTATGAATATACACCACCAAACCTCCACCTTTGCTCTTCCCTGAGGCTGCAGTCCTGTCTTCCCTCCAGCTCCACTGCAGCATCTGGGATGTTATAGTCTAGCCAGGTCTCCATAACAATGGCCACACAGCTGTCCGTCCTCCGTGAGATGATCCTCAGTTGAATTTCGTACAACTTGTTAGTGAGTGGCCTGCAGTTTGCGAGGAAGAGACAGGGAAAAGCCGGTCTGTGTGGGTTAGTCTATAGCCCAGCATGCAGGCCGCGCCGCTTGCCCCTCTTTTGTTTGTTGTCTCTCCTCCTTCTCCTAGGCCACAGGGGGAAATGGTGAAAGCCTCAGGGGTCCGCTGCATCTCAGGTGGAATAAAGTTCGGCTTTGGCAATGCAAAGAGTCCAAACTGCTTCCCAATATCCAACAGTTCAGCCTTATTGTACAGAATTATGGCTTCAAGTCTTAGAACTAGCAGAGAAAACACAAGAAAAATATAAATACAAGGGAAGAAAGCTGAGCGCCCCGAGCTGCTGCATCTACACCTGCTGCCCTGTTGGATCAGAATGACCCAAGAAAGCATTTTAGGAAGTTAAAACCCACAAACACACCATGCTTGGTGAATGGGACCTTTAAATCACTCTCTTTTTTAAAAAAATGTAGTCACTTTGATTCCTTCAGTTTCCTTTTAATTAATCATTGAAATGTTGCAGAATGTGAAGAATTTGTCAGCCAATGGACAAGACTAAGTATCTGAAGCAGTCTGTTTTCATTCTGTAGCTGGCGTGATACTGGCCAATCATATTTGAGCAGGCTTTGGCTGTATGCAGGAAAAGAGAACTACCGCTTACTGCTGTGTGAATACAACGGTGAACAGTGTGTTTTATGTCACACTGAAAAAAATCCAAATAGTAAAAACAGCGAGACAGCCTCTGAGATGGGTCTGCGTTGTGGCGTAATTGCAGCCTAGCACAGATCAGAGCCAAACATAACAATAGTGTGGATTTACAGCAAGTGCTTTCCAAGTGCTCAAGGCACTCTCCAGTTTTCACAGCTTCTCAGAGTGGAAGTGTGTGTGTGCATCTACCGTATGTGTGACTCTTCTGTTCAAAGGCTTTTTTCTGCATATATGTCCTGGGAGAGAACAAAATCTACACAGCTAATCTTCATTTTTATGAATCACATTAAATTATTATAGTGTGTCTGATTATTGGGACATCAGAGCCACAAAACAAAACCATTAAGTTTTAATGTCAAGACTGTTCAGGGAATCGATGTAATGTTCTCATGAGCCCATCCATCCATCCATCCATCCATCCATCTTCTACCGCTTTTCCGGAGGTCCGGGTCGCGGAGGCAGCAGTTCAAGCAGAGAAGCCCAGACTTCCCTCTCCCCAGCCACCTGCTCCAGCTCTTCAGAGGGGATACCAAGGCGTTCCCAGACTAGCTGGGAGACATAGTCTCTCCACCGAGTCCTGGGTCTGCCCCGGGGTCTCCTCCCAGTGGGACGTGCCTGAAACACCTCAAGTGGGAGGCGTCCAGGAGGCATCCTAATCAGATGCCCATACCACCTCAACTGACTCCTTTCAATGTGGAGGAGCAGCGGTTCTACTCTGAGCCTCTCCCGGATGACTGAGCTCCTCACCCTATCTCTGAGGGTGAGTCCAGCAATCCTACGGAGAAAGCTCATTTCAGCCGCTTGTATCCGCGATCTCGTTCTTTCGGTCATTACCCAAAGCTCGTGACCATAGGTGAGAGTAGGAACGTAGATTGACTGGTAAATCGACAGCTTTGCCTTAGAACTAAGCTCCCTCTTCACCACAACAGACCGGTACAACGTCCGCATCACTGCAGATGCTGCTCCAATCCGTCTGTCGATCTCTCACTCCATTTTCCCCTCACTCGTGAACAAGACCCCAAGATACTTAAACTCCTCCACTTGGGGCAGGAGCCTGTCCCCAACCCGGAGAGGACAATCCACCTTTTTCCGGCTGAGGACCATGGACTCGGACTTGGAGGTGCTGATTCTCATCCCAGCCACTTCACACTCAGCGGCAAACCGTCCCAGCAAGAGCTGTAGGTCATTGCTGGATGAAGCCAACAGGACAACATCATCTGCAAACAACAGAGATGAGATCCTGTGGTCACCAAGCATGACACCCTCCATTCCCTGGCTGCGCCTAGAAATCCTGTCCATAAAAATTATGAACAGGACCGGTGACAAAGGGCAGCCCTGGCGGAGTCCAACTCTCACTGGGAATGACTCCGACCGAGTGTTGGCAATGCGAACTAAACTCTCACAACGGTCGTACAGAGACCGAATAGCTCGTAACAACAAGCCCGATACCCCATACTCCCGAAGCACCCCCCACAAAAATCCACGAGGGACGCGGTCAAATGCCTTCTCCAAGTCCACAAAACACATGTAAACTGGTTGGGCAAACTCCCACGAACCCTCAAGAATTCTCGAGAGGGTAAAGAGCTGGTCCGATGTGCCACGGCCAGGACGAAAACCACATTGCTCCTCCTGAATCCGAGGTTCGACCAACGGCCGGACTCTCCTCTCCAGTACCTTGGCATAGACCTTCCCAGGGAGGCTGAGGAGTGTGATCCCTCTAAAGTTGGAGCACACCTTCCGGTCCCCTTTTTTGAAGAGAGGAACCACCACCCCGGTTTGCCATGCCAAAGGCACTGCCCCCGACCTCCACGCAATGTTGCAGAGGCGTGTCAACCATGACAACCCAACAACATCCAGGGCCTTGAGGTACTCGGGGCGAATCTCGTCCACCCCCGGGGCCCGGCCACCAAGGAGATTTTTAACCACCTTGGCGACCTCAGCCCCTGTGATAGGCGAGTCATCCCCCTCGTCCCCAAACCCTGCTTCCTCTGTGGAAGGCGTATCAGTGGGATTGAGGAGATCCTCGAAGTATTCCTTCCACCGCCCGACGATATCCCCAGTTGAAGTCAACAGTGTCCCATCCGCACCATACACAGTGTGGACGGGGAGCTGCTTTCCCCTTCTGAGCCGCCGAACAGTTTGCCAGAATCTTTTTGAAGCCGACCGAAAGTCTTGTTCCATGGCCTCACCGAACTCCTCCCATACCCGGGTTTTTGCTTCAGCAACCACCCGAGCTGCACTCCGCTTGGCCTGCCGGTACACCTCAGCTGCTTCGGGAGTCCCACAAGCCAGCCAAGCTTGATAGGACTCCTTCTTCAGCTTAATGGCCCCCCTCACCACTGGTGTCCACCACTTGGTTCGGGGGTTGCCACCACGAGATGCACCAACCACCTTGCGGCCGCAGCTCTGGGCTGCCGCTTCAACAACAGAGGTGGAGAACATGGCCCATTCAGACTCCATGTCTCCAGACTCCCTCGGAATGTGGTTGAAGTTCTTCCGGAGGTGGAAGTTGAAGACCTCCCGGACAGGGGCCTCAGCCAGACGCTCCCAGCACACCCTCACTATACGTTTGGGTCTACCAGGTCTGAATGGCTTCCTCCCCTGCCATCGGATCCAACTCACCACCAGGTGGTGATCAGTTGACAGCTCTGCACCTCTCTTTACTCGGGTGTCCAAGACATACGGTCGCAGGTCTGATGATACGATAACAAAATTGATCATCGACCTGCGGCCTAGGGTGTCCTGGTGCCAGGTGCACATATGGACACCCTTATGCTTGAACATGGTGTTCGTTATAGACAGACTGTGGTTAGCACAGAAGTCCAATAACTGAACACCACTCGGGTTCAGATCGGGCAGGCCGTTCCTCCCAATCACCCCACTCCAGGTTTCACTGTCGTTGCCCACGTGCGCATTGAAGTCCCCCAGTAGGACAATGGAGTCTCCAGGAGGAGCACCCTCCAGCACCCCAGTCACAGACTCCAAAAAGGGTGGGTACTCTGAAACATCATTTGGTGCATAGGCACAAATGATGGTCAGGACCCGTTTCCCAACCCGAAGGCGCAGGGAAGCAACCCTTTCGTCCACCGGGGAAAACTCCAATATAGAGGCAGCAAGGTGGGGCGATACAAGAATACCTACCCCTGCTCGTCGCCTCTCGCCCGGGGCAACTCCAGAAAAGGCCAAGCTCCAGCCCCTCTCCAGGAGACTGGTTCCGGAACCGGAGCTGTGTGTTGAGGTGAGGCCGACTATATCTAGCCGGTATCGCTCAATCTCGTACACCAGCTCAGGCTCCTTCCCCACCAGAGAGGTGACATTCCACGTACCAAAAGCCAGTTTAGAAAGCTTGGGATCAGTCCGCCAAGGTCTCCGCCTTTGACTGCCACCTAATCCACATAGCACCGGACTTCCATGATCCCTCCTGCAGGTGGTGAACCTACTGGAGGGCGGACCCATGTAACTCCTTCGGGCTGAGCCCGGCCGGGTCCCATGGGTGGAAACCCGGCCACCAGACGCTAGCCTTCGAGCCCCTCCCCCAGGCCTGGCTCCAGGGTGGGGCCCCGGTAACTCCATACCGGGCGGGGTACACTGAATCCTTGATATACAATTTATCATGAGAGTCTGTTGGATCGTTCTTCGTCTGGCCCTTCACCCAGGACCAGTTTGTCTTGGGAGACCCTATCAGAGGCAAATTGCCCCGGACAACATAGCTCCTGGGATCACTGGGGCACGCAAACCCCCCCACCACGATAAGGTGACGATCCATGAGGGGGTCACTGGGGCACGCAAACCCCCCCACCACGATAAGGTGACGATCCATGAGGGGGTGTTCTCATGAGCATTAAAGGTAAATCTTCAGTCTCCGTGTTCTCATGAGCATTAAAGGTAAATCTTCAGTCTCCGTCTGTGTGTGCAAATTACTCTAAAGTGGCCCTTGTCAGGAGCCAAGCCGGCTTGATTTCCCCGGCTCGGTCCTGCCCACTCTGTGGATCTAGGTGCCGCAGCATATGTCTATATTATGTATTTCAGTCTGCCTTCTGTATCCATAGCCACTGTCTGACCGGCAGCTGTTAGACAGCCGCTGTGACCTACTTTCGGTGGCTGCCGACAGTCCGGTCCGGCCACGCCCCCTCTCTCTCTCATTACCATCAGCTGTTCCCAGCCCTGTTAATCATCTTTCCCGGTTCTCGCCCAGGTGCTACTCATTACACCATAACCAGCAGTGCATGTACTTAAGCACCTTTTGCCAGTCACACACTGCTGGGTCTTTGTCTAACTGATCGACTGTCTGATTGTGCGTTGTACCAGTGAACTGTCAACTCCATTACGGCGTGTATCCACTCCGCGCAGCTCATGGTTCTTTGCGCTCTCAAATCCTCAGTCCTCATTATTTCACCCCTCGCCGTGCGCTGTGGAAAAGTGCATGGGAGGGTCCATGACAGAAAGACCCAGCCAAAAAGGAGGATTTAGTGGGTTCACCCACACATGTCTTTTTCCTTTTTCTGTGTTGGACTCACCTGTTTTCTGGAGAGCACCATGCCCCGGTCAGAGGAGGAGTGGCAGCGAGGACTCCCATGATGGTGGAGGAATGGGTCGCCGAGGACATCCAGAGCTTCGTGGATGGAGCGCTCACTGCCCGGGGACCAAAGAAGACGCTGGAATGCTTGGACGGAGCGGTGGTAATCCTGGAGGCACACCCTGGGTTATGGGACTACCCACAGTACGCCGACCTGCTGGCCACTGTCTGCATGCTCCAGCGCTCATTCTCCGGTCTGGCGTTTTCCACAGCGTTGAGACGAAGGCACTGCTTCCAGAAGATCTCCATCCACCGTGACGCTTTGCCCGACTCTCCCCAGGCTCCAGCATGCTCTTCTCCAGCAAGCAAGCGACAACGTCATCCCGCGTGGAAGTGCCACGAGAAGCCTCTGCCAGCTGCCATCGCCCCTCCAGCGGCTGTGAGGTCCTTTGAGGTCACCCCAAGAATGCCCACCTCCGTCGTCATGGAGATGGCTCCTCCACAAGCCCTCGTGAGGACCCACGTCACCGTTGGCAGGGAGAGGGATGATTGTCTGCCGTCTACAGCTGAGAACATCAACGACTGGGATAACAGGCAAGTATTTTTTCATTCTAAACCATTCATTTACAGTGAATCTTGCCTGTCTCCCGAGGGACAGGCCCAGTCTCAGCAGTCCACTGGGTCCTCTCCTTCAGCTGCAAATGTTAATTCTTCTCTTCCCCTCTCTGTGTCTCCTCCAATTATCCCTGAGTGCTTGTTCTTCCTGAAACTGAGCCGCCTGACACTAGAGGGGCCCTGGATGATCCTGCCCAGGGGCCCACATGGGGGCATTCCCCTGCAGCCACGCCGGAGGAGTCCCCAGTGTTACAGCTGCTGCAGGAAGATTATGGGACTGCTTTGACCATCTTGCCAGCTGCCGAGGCGACGGCTGTGGAGTGAGAACCAGAGCTGGACCTCCTGGAGGCCAGGCCCAGGACCACATCACCAGGAATGACGAAGTCCCGGATGGCGGTGGAGCTCAAGCTTAGGCAAGTGTTCTCTCTAGTGTTTCTAATGTTAATTTTGGAGAGAGCTTGTCTGGCTCTAGGTGAGGAGAGTCAGGCGCAGCACGCAGCTGCATCTGAACTCCCTTCACCAGCTCCGCTGCTGCCGGTGACCCTAACCACTTTGTTCCTTCTCCCGCTCCTGAGTGTTCTTCTAGGATCGCCAGAGAGGAACCATTGTCACTGGAGGTCTCCATGGAACCAGTCTCGCCACCTGACAATATCGTGGGTCCAGCTCCCCTGCTGCCTGAGGCCGTCGTATGGGTCCCTCCGTGGGCTGAGTCTCAATGGGTGCGGCATGCTGGCTTTGGCCCCTTGTGGGGGCTGCAGTCCAGGATCAGCCCGACGTGGGTGCTACGCTCCTGCTTGGACCTGTCATAGACGCCGTGCTCCAGCGCAGGTTCCACCAAGGGTGCAGCATTGGCCTGGTTGGGGTCCACCAAGGGTGCAGCAGTGGCCCGGTCGGGGTCCACCGCGGGTGCAGCAGAGCTCCAGCTGGGAGTCGCCGCGGGTGCAGCAGAGATCCAGCCGGGAGCCACCATGGGTGCTGCAGAGCTTCAGCCGGGAGCCGCTGTGGGTGCTGCAGAGTTTCAGTCAGGAGCCGCCACAGGTGCAGCAGAGCTTCAGCCGGGAGCCGCTGCGGGTGCAGAGAGCTCCAGCCTGGAGCCGCCGCGGGTGCTGCAGAGCTCCAGCCGGGAGCCTCCACGGGTGCACCATTGGCCTGGTCAGGGTCCAATGTGGGTGCAGCTGTGTCCCAGGCTGGGACCTTTGAGGGTGCTGCCGGTCAGCCTAAGGACGCCGGGGCCGTTACTCCTCAGCCTGACGCCAGTGTGGTCCCCTTCTCCTCCCAGTCCGACGCCATGGGGGTCCTCCCCCTACGATCCGGTCACCCACCAGTGAGCCTCCCGGTGGGCAGGCCACCTCCTGCTCCACCCCCCCGGTCCTGGTGGCTCTACAGCATTGGCAAACCACCGGAGGGACTGAGTCTCTGGGCCAGATGGCCTGCGTTTTCCGGCAGGCCACTGGACTCTGTCCACCTGACTGCCTGCTGGGCCTGGGACTCTGGGCGGCCTCAAGAGCCTCCTTGCCTTTGGACTTGGGGGGGGGATGATTGTGGGCCCTGGGCGGGGTATTGTGTTCCCTCCTTTCCTGTTCCCCCTACACCCGGGTTCGTGTTGTTTGTTCCTGTTGTTCCTTTTGGGGGGGGGGGGGGTCCTCGGGATGTTACCTTGGCCGTCTGGGCTTCCACCCCTTGAGAGGGGGGCTTGGTTTCCCTGGCTCGGTCCTGCCCTCTCTGTGGGTCTAGGTGCTGCAGCATATGTGTATATTATGTATTTCAGTCTGCCTTCTGTGATCAGACAGAGGCTATCGATAAATAGCCACTGTCTGACCGACAGCTGTTAGACAGCCGCTGTGACCTACTTTCGGTGAGCGCTGCCGATAGTGTGCCGGTCCAGCCACGCTCCCGCTCTCTCTCATTACCATCAGCTGTTCCCAGCCCCATTAATCATCTTTCCCGGTCCTCGCCCAGGTGATCCTCATTACACCATAACCAGCAGTGCGTGTACTTAAGCACCTTTTGCCAGTCACACACGCTGTCAACATGCTGTTCACATTTAAACAACATCCAACCTTCCATACTTTACTTCAAATATGTTTAAAAACAACACATTGTTTTTGTGTTCTGTGTTTTTGACTCTAATGGATTTTCATAATTGATGCAAAAAAGAAAAAAAAAACTATTTTTTTTAAAAAAAAACTCTTTACGACATCCTGTTGTGAATCTGGGTGATTTCTGAAATATCCTAGCACAAACTACTCGTTGTCTGTTACTCCAGTGTTTTTCAACCAGGGTTCCCTGGAACATTCTTGTTTATGCGGGAAATTTTCTAATTTCACTTCTTAATTGGTCCAAAAAATTGCAAATAATTTGCCATTCTTGCAGCCAGGGAATGGAGGGTGTCATGCTTGGTGACCACAAGCTTTCATCTCTGTTGTTTGCAGATGATGTTGTCCTGTTGGCTTCATCCAGCAATGACCTACAGGTCTTAATAGGATGGTTTGTTGCCAAGTGTGAAGCGGCTGGGATGAGAATCAGCACCTCCAAGTCTGAGTCCATGGTCCTCAGCCAGAAGAAGGTGGATTGTCCTCTCCGGGTTGGGGACAGGCTCCTGCCCCAAGTGGATGACTTTAAGTATCTCGAGTCTTATTCACGATTGAGGGGAGAATGGAGCGAGAGATTGACAGACGGATTGGAGCAGCATCTGCAGTGACGCGGACGTTGTACCAGTCTGTTGTGGTGAAGAGGGAGCTAAGCTCTAAGGCAAAGCTGTCGATTTACCAGTCAATCTACATTCCTACTCTCACCTATGGTCATGAGCTTTGGGTAATGACCGAAAGAATGAGATCGCGGATACAAGCGGCTGAAATGAGCTTTCTTCATAGGATTGCTGGACTCACCCTTAGAGATAGGGTGAGGAGCTCAGTCATCTGAGAGGGGCTAAGAGTAGAACTGCTGCTCTTTCACATTGAAAGGAGCCAGTTGAGGTGGTATGGGTATCTGATCAGAATGTCTCCTGGACGCCTCCCACTTGAGATGTTTCGGGTATATCCCACTGGGAGGAAACCCCGGGGCAGACCCAGGACTCGCTGGAGAGACTATGTCTCCCAGTTGATCTGGGAGCGCCTTAGTATCCTCTCTGAAGAGCTGGAGCAGGTAGCTGGGGAGAGGGAAGTCTGGGCTTCTCTTTTTGAACTTCTGCCTCTGCGACCCGGACCTCCAGAAAAGCAGTAGAAAATGGATGGATGGATGCATTACCATTGCTGTGCATGGGTGCATGAGTATCTATAGAGCCTATGCAAAACAACGGCAAATTATTTGCAATTTTTTGGACCGGTTAAGAAGTGAAGTTAGAAAATTTCCCACACAAAGATGAATGTTCCAGAGAACCCTGGTTGAAAAACACTGTGTTACAACCCTCTTCTTAGGCTAATCAAGTGCAGCTGGTGTAACTCCAGCACTCAGCTATTTGCTGAGGTCTCATGCCTTCTTAAGATACTCTCAGATGATGGATCAAAATGGGACCATCATGTTGATGAACTTCTCCTGACTCCAGGATCAGTACATTCCGACAGACTCTCTGTTTCTGACTCTTCCTCCTCTAAAAATTCTCTCAGTGATTGCCAGGTTAAACCTGTGCCTGCTGCGCTCCCACTGAGTTTTCCCTCTGGATCAACATGTTCACCCAACCTCTGCTCTCCACCAGAGTGCCTTCTCTCTGTGTGGAAAATCTTTTTTTGGCTTTGTGATTGTTGGACCTCCAAGTAAGAACTATAAATAATATTATTATTGCTAACCAGTGTGCTCCAGGATCTCCTACTCCTCGTTCTCTCCTCCGTGGATTCTTTTCGCTGGATTCTCTGTCTCCCGTGGATCTCTCAACTAAGGCCTCAGGATATTTGGCATTCCACTCCTTGTCTCTCAGTAACCAGACGTTCTTGTCTCTCCCTCTGTGGATCTCCTTGCTTCCTTGCTTTTTTTGACCTCCTGCCCATGATCTATTCCCAAGTAAGGACTCTGAATATTTTAATTAAATTAATCACTAAATTCCACTTTCAATGGCTACTACATTCTCAAAATTATTTAACCCCCTGAACTGAATTCCTCATAAGAGCACACATTTGCAAATCAGGTGTGGTCTCAAGCACACCTGATGCAACCAATCAAGGGTTTCATTAGTTGCATCAGGTGTGCTTGAGATAAAACACCTCAAATACCTGGACTGTTGACGGTGATGTTTGACTGCATGTTAGAAATATAGTGAGGCCCAGAGAATTGTTCAATAGTCAGTTTTGTGCCACAAGAACAAACATTTGTTGCTGAATGTTGAAAATCAGTTTGATATTAAATGTTTAATGTCACTCATGGTAATTAACTTTTAAAAATGATACAAATGTCATATTAGCTATCTATAAATGCAAGGAATGTCTGTGTGCGTGTGTGTGTGCGCGCATGTGTGTGTGTGTGTGTGTACGTGTGTGTCTGTTCCTCGCATATCTCAAACCATTTGTCAGACTGACTTAAGATCTGGTACATGTCTTGCAGAGGTTACAAGGTGTGCATCCCAAACTATGAAGTTGTTCAGACAAAATGTCATAAAGAAGGATGGAAGGATTTAAACGCAGGGGTTCACCACACACACATCTACTGACAACACCGTGCAAAAATAAAGACTTACAGGACGATATAATGATGTACAAAAGGCTGACACAGAAAGTGAACAGCGGGCAGACCACTTTGTACCGTGGCCACAGGAAAAATAATACAATAAACATGCAAGCGCTTGGGAGAGCGAGGAAGACCTTAGGTGGCTCAACTAGCACAGGGGAGTAAACTGGGCAGCAGCCAAAGCGTAGCGGTTGAGCTGCGGGCAGAAACGCTTCAGAAACACGTAGCAGCTAACCGCACAGGGAAACGCAAACAGTTTACTCACGGGTAGGAGCAGTCTAAAAAGTCCAGTTCTCCCCTGGAGCACGAACAATAAGCCCTTCAGACATGATGGGCACATGACGGCAATGGAACGTGTGACCCGTATAATGGTCCAGCGGTGTTTAACTAGCAAAGAGCTGCTTATGTACAAACACCGCTGGCCTAACAAATTGGGAACACCTGAGCAAGGCGCAGGAAGGATAATTACCTGGGCTGGGAACAGCTGATGGAATTAAGGAGAGCGAGGGGGCATGGTTGGACTGGCAGACTGTCAGGAGTGTGGGAGAAAGTAGGTCACAGAGGCTGTCTAACAGCTGCCGGTCAGGCAGTGGCTATGGATACGGGAACAGTACAGAATACACAAAATGCACATATATAAAAGAACCAAAACCCACAGAGTGCTCAGGACCGAGCCAGGGGAAGCCAAGATGGCTCAGTTCCTGACACAAAATATGCAAACATTATTGTTAAAAGTTTAGCCCTTGCTCTGTCTCCTCTAGTGCTACAAGCCCAAACTTCTACAAGGTTTAGGACTGACTGAGTGCTGAATGGATAAAACTCATCACGGCCAGAGTGTTCCCTGAATAAAACACAAGGAAATGAAGTGGCAAATTTGACCAGAAGAAAGATAATAGTGAAGATTTAATGCTTAAAAAATTATAAGGCAATGCTGTCATGATTGCATAGGGTGTAAATAATAAGTTGGCATATGTGGAGATCCCCAGAATTACAGCAGAGCGGCACGGTGCACGACACCAGCCATACCGCTGTCCTTCACAGGGATACAAGCCCACACAGCCCGGCCATCAGGAGATGGGAGTCTTGGCTGCTGCTTCTCCTGGTGTGCTCTCGGTGTGCTGGGAAACCTCAACATCATGCCCAGAATGCTTCATGAACAAACATACACTGGCCGCTACCATGGTCCTTTTCCAGGATATGAGCCCATACAGCCCAGCCAACAGTGGACCCCGAGTCCCCATTGGTGCTTCTCCCAGTGTACATGCCTATAATATCTAAAAATGTAATAGTTAATACCACCATGATTCCATGCATAATCATCTCTGTATGATTTCACCTTCTTTTAAACAAATTTTACTTTGCCACACTGCATTGGAGCTGAAACTGTCAGATGGTCACCAATAAATCCTCCGGAGACTGATGGTTCCTCCACCGCAGTGGGGCCGAATACATGAGCAACCCTTAACCCCCTTAACGCCTGAATTTATTTCCAATTATGAAAAAAAAAATTTCACTTGTGTTTTTGCTTTCAAGTAGATGCTAAATTAAGTTGAGAAAGTTAATTTGACTATAGCACATAAAATAGATATAATTTTAGGTAAGATGCAAATTAGCGACAACAGGCATCTATGGTAAAAAAAAGGTAAAATAGCACCTGTTCCCATCTCAAGTATGAAGAGTATTTTATTTATGCAACAAAGTTATTTTCAGTATTTTCAACTCTCATGACTGCCAAACTATAACCCTAACCCTAACCCTAACCCTAATCCTAACCCTAGCAATCAGGAAATGGATGGTGCTCCGTCTCTGACCGTTCCTACAAGAAACTAATGCTTGCAAAAGGTTCCTAGGTATGTGTTGGAAGTGCTCCAACCGGAAGTGGAGGAATACAGACGGTATTTTGGTTGCATTTGGAGTGGAAGCGGTTTGATGCGAATTCGCGACAACAGGTGTCAAGGGGTTTAGAAGTTCCTGGCTCCTTCAATTGGTTCCTGTTCCTGGTAGGGGAAACTGAGCTTATATGCACTCTGTCGCTAAATGACTACATGTGCGATTGCCTACATGTACACACCTCTTTGTGTCCCATTTCCAAAGACAGCCTACTTCTGGGCATATTAAGGCTATCTTTCTACACAAATACTTGCTCTCTATGGGCAATGCACTTGTCTATATAAACAGTAAAGTTCTCTGTTTGTTTGGAGCATCAGACAAAAGCTACTGCATGGAAAAATATCACAGTTGGCTTCAGAGTGAAAACCAAAACTCTCATTGTTTTATCATTGCTGAAAAAAATGTAGTATATTTAGGAGGTGTTTAATGCAGCCTCAGCCCTACAGAGTTATCTCAAGGCACACTTGTGCAGCAACTAGATGTGTTGTTTAATCAGCATTTAGATATATTACTTACTTAGTCCTCTTCATTCTGTCTGGGAGCATAGGGCCTTCACTGCACACTGCCATCGTTCTCTGTCTTGGGCTGTGCGCTTTGCTTCTCCCCAGGATAGTCCAACGGTCTTCAGTTCTGTCTGCAGGGTTCTTCTCTAGGTCAGGGTTTGTCTTCCTCTCCTGTGTTTCCCTTGGGGATTCCAGATGCTGGTCTGTTCTCTTCACAATGTGTGCCCAATCCATCTCCACTTTCTTAGATAGATAGATAGATAGATAGATAGATAGATAGATAGATAGATAGATAGATAGATAGATAGATAGATAGATAGATAGATGTACTTTATTGATCCCAAACTGGGAAATTACAGTGTAACAGCAGCATGACACAGTAGACAACCCAACTAACAGAAATACACACAGCACAATAGAAAAAGGAGTTACCAAGGGAAATAAAAATGCTTAGATAACTTTTTTTTTTTTTTTTTTGTTACTTATTTGTACCCGTAGGTAGATTTGGTTTGCAGTCTGGTGACAAGCCACTGGCTGCTGGTCGCTGCGTGCGCGAGCGCCCTAAACCTACATGTTTTTTTTTTTTGGTGTGCGGGAGGAAACCGGAGAAATCCCGGAGTAAACCCGCGCAACACGGGGAGAACATGCAAACTCCACACAGCTCACTGTTGGTTGGGGGCTGGGATCGAACCCACGATCTCATGATCCCCGCGGTCCCCCGGCCGAGGGTAAAACTGTGCTGCCACAGTGCTAAACCACTGCGCCACCGTGCAGCCCGGTGGCGCAGTGGTTTAGCACTGTGGCATATACTACATAGGCTGCTACTAGGTTAAATAGATGACGATTCATATGAATCTATGGATAGTGCAGACTGTACAAAGAAGGATTATAAGGTACAGGGTGAGATGTGAGGTACCAATTAGACTGTAGGTGTCAGGAGCCGAGCCGGCTTGGTTTCTCCTGGCTCGGCCCTGATCTCTCTGTGGGTTAGGTGCTGCTTTGTATGTATGTCTAGTATGTATTCCTGTGTGCTTCCTTACCCATAGCCACTGCTTTCTGGCCGGCAGCAGTGAGGGAGCCCCTTGGGCTCACGCTGGTATAAGCGCTGTCTAACTGTCTGCCGGTCCGACCATGCCCCCTCTCTATTATCATCAGCTGTTCCCATTCCCGTGTGGCATCTTCTCGCTCCTCGCCCAGGTGTCCCTAATTACATCATCACCCGCAGTGTGTGTATTTAGGTGCCTTTCGCGAGTCACGCACTGCTGGGTCATTAACTGAATGGATTGCCAACTGAAGTGTTTAGTCGTATGTAATCTGAAGTGTCATGAAGGATTAGCCACCTCCACTGCAGCTGTGGTTCTCTGTGCCCTTCGAGTGATGCCGGCTCTGGGACGCTCTAGTGGTTAATCACTTCTCCTCATGTGTTCGCTGGGCGATGCTGGCCCAGGAACGCCCAATGTAAGTGTTTAGTCTTTTGTACGTCTTCACCATTTTGGGACTGTTTGTGTGTTCTTCAATAAATGTGTGTGGTGTAAACCCTGCGCTTAAATCCTCATTATTTCACCCCTTGCCATGTGCATCGGAAAAAGCGCATGGGAGGGTTTATGACAGAGTGACAGAATGACCCAGCCAGCCAGAAGGATTTAGCGGGTTACACCAGCACATCATTTTTTCCATTTGAACTGTGTTTTGACTCACCTGGTTGTTGGAGCAAACATGTCCCCAGCTCGCCGGTTCTCAGCGCATGGGGGATCAGCAGTTGGGAGTCCCAGTCTGGAGGAACAGCTCGGGGCCTCCCAGAGCCTGAGGAGAATCTTTCAGAACATGGAGGCAGCGGTCGGGAGATTACGGGACCTCCTGGGGTTGAAGAGGTTTCCGGAGTTTGCGAGTGTTTTGGCCATGCTCGCTGACCTGCAACGGTCCTTCCCTGGACTGACGTGGGAGGAGCCTCCAGCTTGTCTGGCGCCCTCGCGGAGGCGCGCTCCACGGAGGAATGGCTCTACTCCGTCCACCCCTGCTCCAGTCACCTCAGCTCCGCCATGTGAGCGTTGTCCCATGTTGAAGCGCCGGGAGAAGCCCTCTCCTCCTTCAGCTATCATCGTTCCTCCAGCTGCTGTGAGGTCTGCTAGGCCCGCCCCGGGAACGCCCACCTCCATCGCCAGGGAGACAGCTCCTCCATTATCCATTAAAGGAGCCAAGATCACCGTGGACATGGAGAGGGACAATCCACCTGCTGTAGCCGTGAACATCAGACGCCGGGATGACAGGCAAGTGCTTTTTCGGTCTACTCAATTAAGCCATAATAAACCTTGTCTGTCTCCCGAGGGAGAGGCCCAGTCTCAGCAGTTCACTGGGTCCTCTCCTCTGGCTGCAGTTATTAATTCATCCCCTATTCCCTCTCTCCCCTCCCTCTTCCCCTGAGTGCCTGTCGATCCAGGATCGGAGCTGGCGGACTGCGGAGGAACCAGTGGCCTTGGAGGATCCTGCTCCGGAGCCAGCACCAAGGTGTTTCTTGGTGGCCTTGCCGGTGGAGTCCCCTGCTTCTTCTTCCGGGCCGGCGCCTGCTCCATCCCTGGGCGAGCCAATGGATGAGGAGTGGTCAGCCCTGCTCGCCGCGCTTAACCGCCAAGTCGAAGAGGAGCACCGCAAGAGGGAGGCCCAAGGACAAGCATCCCTGGCTGCGAGGGTTCCACCCCCTGGGCCTGCTCAACCCCCGGGCTCACCATCGGACGAGGAGTGGTCGAACCTGCTCGCTGTGGTCAACAACTGGGTTGAGGAGGAGCATCAGGAGAGGGAGGAGCGCTGTGAGAGGGAGGCCCAAGGACGCGCTTCCCTGGATGCAAGGGTTCCACCCCCTGCGCCTGCTCAATCTCCGGAGAGGATGGAGCTCCTCGGCACAACGAACTCGCTGCCCAGTGTGGTGCTTCGCATCCCGGACTATCTGGTCCCCAAGCCATCTGGGAGGAAGAGGAAGAGGAGCTCACGCCAGAAGAGGTCTCCGGTCTTGCCACCGCAGTGCAAGGAGGAGCGCCCAGAGGGGGGAGATGTCCCGGAGGCTGCTGAGGATATCTCATGTCAGGAGCACAGGCAAGTTACTTCTCATTTAACGTTTATGCTTGATGAAGAAGTTTGCCTGCCTCCTGGCGAGGAGACTCGGGGTGAGCAACCCCTGAGTGCTCCGCCCCAGCGGCATGTAGTGCCCCCATACCCGACCTCATCCAACCCTTTCTATGCACCCCCACGAGCTCACTGGCACCGGATCCAGGTCACTCGAGGGGAGAGCAACTGGAGGCCCGGGAGGATGCAGCTCATGACGACGTGGGCCCAGTGGTCCGGAGGAGGTTGACGGGGGTGTAGCATCCGACGGACCGGAGGAACATGGGCATCCTAAATCACCGGAGTCCTGGATGGCGGTGGAGCCCGAGTTCAGGCAAGTGTGCTCCATTATGTCAATAGTTTCTATGTCGATGTCACACTGCCTGACTCATGGTGAGAAGGACCTGGGGCAGCTCCCAGTAGCCCTCGGGACCGTTTCACTGGGCTCTGCTGCTGCCGGCGACCCTGACTCGGTCTCTCTTTCTCCCTCTCTGGGTTCAGCACCCCTGGAGAGCAGCTGATTCCTCCAGAGGCCTCCGAGGATCGGGGGTCAGCACCAGGAGTCAAGGGGAGCATGACCTCCCCCATTGGGGAGATCACCGCAGGTGCAGCTAAGCTCCAGCCGGAGTTCACCGCGGGTGCAGCCCAGCTCCAGCCGGAGTTCAATGCGGGTGCAGCTCAGCTCCAGCCAGAGTTCACTGCAGGTGCAACCCAGCTCCAGCCGGCATTCACCACGGGTGCAGCCCAGCTCCAGCCGGAGTTCACTGCGGGTGCAGCCCAGCTCCAGCCAGAGTTTACCGCTGGTGCAACGGAGAATCAGCCGGAGGTCACCGCCGGTGCAATGGAGCCTCAGCCGGAGGTCACCGTGGATGCAGCGGAGCTGGCCCAGTCGGGGTCCACCACGGGTGCAGCGGGGCCAGTCCAGTCGGGGTCCATTATGGAAGCAGCCATGGCCCAAGCCGGGACCACCGAGGGTGTTACTGGTCAACCGGAGATCACCGGGACCGTCACTCCTCAGCCTGACGCTGTGAGGGTCCCCTCTCTATGGTCCGGTCACCCACCACTGAGCCTCCTGGTGGGCAGGCCGCCTCCTGGGCCACCCACCCGGTCCTGGTGGCTTTGCAACAATGGCCGACTGCCAGACGGACTGAGTTTCTGGGCCAGAGGGCGCGGGGTTTCTGGCAGGTCACCGGACTCAGTTCACTGGACTGTTAGCTAGGCCTGGGACTCTGGGCGGCCTCCTGAGCCCCAACGCCCGTGGACTTGGGGGGGTTAATCGTGGACCCTGGGCGGGGTATTGTGTTCCCTCCTTTCCTGTTCCCCCTACCTCCCACCCGGGTTTGTGTTGTTTGTTGCTGTTGCTCCTGTTTTTTTGGGGGGGGGGCAATGCGATGTTACCTTAGGTGTCTGGGAATCCACCCCTTATGGGGGGGCTCTGTCAGGAGCCGAGCCGGCTTGGTTTCTCCCGGTTCAGCCCTGATCTCTCTGTGGGTTAGGTGCCGCTTTGTATGTATGTCTAGTATGTATTCCTGTGTGCTTCCTTACCCATAGCCACTGCTTTCTGGCCGGCAGTGGTGAGGCAGCCCCTTGGACTCATGCTGGTGTGAGTGCTGTCTAACTGTCTGCCGGTCCAACCACGTCCCCTTTCTATTACCATCAGCTGTTCCCATTCCCGTGTGGCATCTTCTCACTCCTTGCCCAGGTGTCCCTAATTGCATCATCATCCACAATGCGTGTATTTAGGTGCCTTTCACGAGTCACGCACTGCTGGGTCATTAACTAAATGGATTGCCGACTGAAGTGTTTAGTCATATGTAATCTGAAGTGTCGTGAAGGATTAGCCACCTCCACTACAGCTGTGGTTCCCTGCACCCTTCGAGCGATGCCTGCTCTGGGACGCTCCGGTGGTTAATGACTTCTCCTCATGTGTTCGCTGGGCGATGCTGGCCCAGGAATGCCCAATGTAAGTGTTTAGTCTTTTTGTATGTCTTCACCATTTTGGGACTGTTTGTGTGTTCGTTAATAAATGTGTGTGGTGTAAACCCTGCGCTCATTATTTCACCCCTCGCCATGCGCATCAGAAAAAACACACGGGAGGGTTTATGACAGTAGGTGCAGTGTGGCAGCATTGTTATGACCAAAATTCAACATTAGAGTGAATTATTGTACAGTAAAATGGCATGTGGCAGGAAAGATTTCCTGTACCTGACCATTCGGCAGCAAAGCTGTAGCAGTCTGCTGGAGAAAGTGCTCCACTGTCTGTCTAGTGTGTGGTGGAGGGAGTGATCAGGATTCTCTATGATCGATAGCAGTTTGTTCAGTGTCCTCCTCTCCACCACAGTCTCAAAGGTCTCCAGCCTGAGACTAATTACAGAGCCAGCCTTCTTGATAATCTTGTTAAGTCTGTTGGTGTCGCTGGTTCTGATACAGATACCCCAACAAACAGCAGCAGAGATGGTGCTGGCAACAACGGTCTCGTAGAAGAGCTCTAGCATCATGCTGCACACATTGAAGGATCTCATCTTCCTCAGAAAGTAGAGTCTGCTCATCCCCTTCTTGTACACAGCATCGGTGTTAGATTTCCAGTCCAGTCCACTGCTGATCACGACACCCAGGTATTTGTAGTCCTCCACTACCCCCACATCCTCCCCCCTAATCCGCAATGGTTGTGAAGGCGTCCTCTTCTTCCTGAAGTCAATCACCATCTGGTGAATGACAATGACAGTGGTGAATGGTGTTGACAATGGGCTCTTGTCATGTCTGTCACCAAAGTTCCTAGTTTGAGATCCGCTCTGGCCACGTGATGTGCAATATCTGGTGGAGGCAGGTGTTAATGAAGACTTGTAGCTTGTGGTCTAGGTTCTTGGTGTGTCTCCAGGTTTCTGATCCATACAGCAACACAGATTTCACATTTGTGTTGAACAATCTGGGCTTGGTGTATCAGCTGATGTTCTCCTTCCTCCACAAAGGTTTCAGAATGACAAAAGCATAGCGAGTTTTGCTGATCCTGGCTTTTACATCTTCATCTGTCCCTCCTAACTTGCTAATAATGCTGCCGAGGTAAGTGAAATGTTCAATGTCCTCTACTGCCTGGGAGCTTTCTGTAGGGTGTTCACTCATAAGCTCTTTGTCTTCTCAGCGTTGATCTCCAGGCCTGTCATTTTGTCAACAACGTTTAGACTATCTGTCTTTGCATGTGTCCATGGGTGTGTGCAAGTAGACTAATGTCATCTGCAAAGTCCAAATCCTCCAGTTTTTGGGCAAGGGTCCACTGGATACCCCTTGGCTGGCTCATTGCCGTTTTTATCACCCAGCTGATCACCAATGTGAAG
This sequence comes from Pholidichthys leucotaenia, assembly GCA_020510985.1. Taxonomy (NCBI): domain Eukaryota; kingdom Metazoa; phylum Chordata; class Actinopteri; order Cichliformes; family Pholidichthyidae; genus Pholidichthys; species Pholidichthys leucotaenia. Next base: position 393,905,235 of record CM035838.1, on the reverse strand, counting down.
ATCATGGGAGACCAGAGGCGTCCTTGCCTGACACCTATGCTGATGGTAAATGGAGGTGAGAGCTCAGTGTTGTGTATGATTCTGCAGCTGTTATGCCTGTACAAGCTCTGAATAATGCGAACAATTTTCTGGGGGTTACTGTAGTGTCTCAGGATTCTCCAGATGGTTGTTCTGTCCACCATGCCAAAAGCTTTTTTAAAATCGAGGAAATTGGCATATAGTGGAGACTCAGGGACTGTTCAACGATGATCCGGAGAGTTGCGATCTGGTTGGTGCATGATCTTCCTGTTTGGAATCCTGCTTTTTCCTTTCTGAGTGTGCTGTCTATGGCTGTCCTTATCCTCTCCAGAATTACTCTTGTGAGGACCTTACTTGGAAGTGATAACAGCTGTATGTCTTTCCAGTTTTGGCAATCACTGAGGTCTCCTCTCTTCTGTAGCTTCACTGTCATGTTTCTGGGCTCAGGTTTTCTCTGAGCTCAGACCTCCACTTTATTTTCAGTATTATTTGTCTGTAAATCTGTTTTTGGTTATTTTCTGTACATGTGTATTGGTTTACTTTCCTATTTCATGGTAGAGCTCTGCTCTCATTTCCCAGACACACCCTCCAGCTGATTGCTGTGCTTCAGGTTCCCTCAGTTGCAATCAGTTGGTAATTAGGTCACCTGCCACCTGCACCTGCAGCTTGTTAGTTCCTCCACTATTTATTTGACTGCTGCACTCTTCATCAGTGTGGCAGCCACAATGATGTTTGGACTGGACTGTTCTCCCTTTGTTCAATCTCCCCCTCCTCTTCTCCAGAGTTTTTCACAACTCTGGAGACTCATCTCTGTGTAAGTTTCTTGTTGTCTTTTGGTATGTCTACACAGTTATTTTTGGAACAGTTATGTGTTTTCTGTTAATAAATATCCTCACTGCAGTCATAGCGCTTGAGTTTGTTTTGTGCCCTGGAGGGGCGTTCATGACAATGTAGAGTGCGCCATTCTTCACGGATTTCTTATTTGTTCCAAACCTCCTGATGCAGCTCAATCAGGATGTTTGATGTGGTGCCAGGATCTGCTTTCAGGGCTTCTGGAGGTCTGGCGTCAGGTCTTGGTGCTTTTCCACTCTTTATCTTGTTGATGGCCTTCACCACCTCCTCCTTGGTGATAGGGCCCAGGTTGACGTCAAAGTCGTCCCCTTCTTCTCATATGGGTGGGTTCTGTACAGCTGTGCCATTCAACAGGTGGTTGAAGTATTCTTTCCATCTATCCAGTTGGACTATAGTCTTGCTGAGGAGGACTCCATCTTTCCCCCTGACTGGTCGGTTGGTATAGATCTTTCTTCCTGAAAGCTGTTGAGTGATGTTGTATAGTGTTCTCATGTAATTTTTTCCTGCAGCTTCTTTAGCCTCTGTAGCCAGTCTGTCTATCAGTGTCCTTTTATCGCTCCTTGCACTCTTCTTCACCTCACTCTTCTTCCTGCTATACTTCTGCTTCTGTGCCCTTGTTCTACCATTTCCAAGTCTCTGCTTTATGGTTCTGATTGTGTCTTCTGAAAGCCAGCTCTTGAAGTCTCTCTTTCTAAAGCCCAGGATTTTCTCTGAGGTTTCAGAGAAGGCATGTTTGACTCATTCCCACTCCTTTTCTATAGTAATCTTCCAAATTTGCTAGAGCTTGGAATCTGTTCTTGAGGAAAGTGGAGAACTCTCTCTGAGTCTCGGTCTGGAGCTTGGCTATGTTGAATCTTGGTTGTCTTTGTGAGCCAGTCTTCTTGAAAGCTTGGATCTTCACTCTCAACTTTCCTATCAACAGATGGTGGTCTGATCCTACATCAGCCCCTCTGTATGCTCTAATATCTATCATGGTCCTTCTCCACCTTTGAGATATTGTCAAGTGGTCAGTCTAGTTTTCTGTTGCCAAATCAGGAGACATCCAAGTCGTCTTATCAATCTTCTTGTGGGGGAAAATAGTCCCGCCAATTACCATTCTCATTCATGCTACGAAGGCCTTGTACCCCCATGATCAGCTCTCTTCCCACATTGTCAGTGCTCATTTTAGTACTGAAGTCACCTAACACAACTGTGATGTCTCTTTTGGGTGCTCTGTCTATCACGCTTTGTAGTTGTTCGTAGAACTCATCTTTTTGCCCTTGCTCAGCAATGGTTGTTGGTGCATAGCACTGGATGATTGCTACATTCTGAAACTTGGAATGAAATCGTGTTGTCAGGATTCTCTCATTGACTAGCTCCTACTCAATCAGGCTTCTGCTGGCTCTGTCATCATGAGTCCAACTCCATTCCTGTGTTTGTCGCCCTCATTTGGTGGTCCTGAATACAACATTATATGTCCAGATGCTAAGGTGATTTGTCCGTAATTGTCCACCGCACCTTACTAAGTCTTAGAATGCTCAGCAGTTTGTACTTCTCCATTTCCATGGCCACGCCACCTTTTCTGTCTCATATAGTGTTCTCACAATCCATGATCCTATCTGTTGGATGGTCTTGGGGTAGAGAAGATTCATCTGCAGATCAGCTCCACAATGGGTTTGGCTGGGCTGCTTCATACACTCTTACCCAGGTCGTTTCTCTTGGTTCCGTAATGTTGGTCTTGCAGTTTTGGTTTCTGTAGCTTAGCTTTTTTGCAGGGTGGGGGTGCTAACCCCACATCCAACCCTCCTCCTTTTTCAACTGGGCTTGGGACCAGCTTTGGCAGAGTTATCTAGATATATGGCACCTGTTAAGCGTGGACAAATACTCTTTGCCATTGCTTGCAAATCAAACATTTTCTATTTTGGAATGTACTATGTTAAACCTTTTGTGAAATGAAATCGCATGAAGAAAAAAAACTATCCTTGGTCCTGTGACACAACTGCTACAATGTTACAAAATCCAGAGCTATTCAGATAGCTATATAAGTAAATGTAATGCTATCAAAAATGTTCAATGATTAAATTCTTAATGAGATTATCACAGCTTCTGTGGGCTCAAAGACTTCTGTGTGACACTGTCAAGCAGAGAATCATTGCTGACTTATCTCAACTCCACATCGCTGCACTGCATGTCTAGTGAATTTCCACCTCTTTTTTTCTGTGTATCTATTTGTTACATCTCAATGAAGTCTGAGTAGAATCAATAGACACTCTCTGACTCTTTCTTCCTCGATGCACCTGTTCCCGCCTTCACGAGATGCCTCTCCACTTTTCATTTCCAAAAGCAGGTTATATTGCATGCCAATAGAGTACTCTCCTTTTTTGCTAACCCAGCAGTCTATGCTTCTCATAGTTACTCTTTTGTTAAGTATTTCTACCTTTTTTATTATTCAGCCTGATATCTCTTCCCCATCTGTTCATTTTACTTAATTCCTGGCTTCTATCCTTCCCTCTTCTTTCACCCTTCGAACCTTGTATCTTCCCCACCTCCTCTTCTCGCTTCATCTCTCTGTTCCCCTCGTCTCTCCATCTGTCTCCATCTCTCCATCCCCCTGCCTCTGTATCTACACCTGTCTCTTCCCTTTCATCTCTCTTCTTCTTACTCACCTACCTGCCTCTGTTTTCCTATTTCTTTCACTCTTCACTATCTGCAACAAAGCGTGTGATAGGATTAAGGCCCAATCTGTTTCTCCCTCTTTGAATTTTTGTTTTGTTTTGTTTTTTGTGCCTTTTCTCTCTGTTCCACTGCCATCATTTCTTTCATTTGCACCTCTCTCTCCATTTCTCTCTGTCTCTCTCTCTCTCTTTTTCATCTGTTTCTCCCAAAGTGAATTCAGGCAGTGATAGGTATGTGGGAGTACTATCAGTATGCAGAGTCATGGTGCTGTGGCTCTGCCGTCATTGATTGAATCGGCAGCTAAATATAGACACAGTCAAGGCTCAGCATCTTTACCAGGCTGGCAAGGAGGAATAGAAGAGCGGATGGAAGGAGGGACACACTCTCACATAGCTGTGAGCAAGTGTGGTTAAATGAAGGATAAATATCAGATTGTGATTACAGATCATACACATGCACACACGCACGGACACAGCAAGGCACACCTCTGTCAGTACAGTGCTGCAGGGTATTTGACTGAAAAGAAAATAATTCCATTTGGGTAAAGGAGGCATAACTTGGGCTGACCTTTTTACACATGCATAACACAGTCACTGAGAACAATATTTATGGGACACACACTCATTCACTTAGTCTCACTCACACACACACACACACAGAGCGAGAACGAGAGAGAGTCTGTTATCCATAATAACTTTCTGAAATGCATCTTTTGGTCACGTGATTATAAAAAAAACCCATAAAAATGCTCACTTCTCTCAAAAAACACACACAGCCCTTATACTGTTTCTGTGCCCGACTCTTCCGGGATTGTCAACAAAAGGTAAGCCCAGCCTTGATGCGTGCCCCTACTCTACTCCAGCATAGCTTTCTGCCTGTAAAAACAGAGCCCAGCCAAGGCGTTAGTTTCAGAGCTAGGGAGTTAGCTTACCAAGCATGGTTTACAGTGACAGCACATACATTTAGAGGTGGGGGGGCACGTGCACAACAAACAAAAAGGCGGGGGGGGGCTCCTAAATACTGCAAAAAAGTAAAATTATATACAATGGCACAAATTTTACTGTACTTACTTGGTACATCCATTTTATTTTAATGCCTATAGAGATATGTGATACCCCATACATATCTACAAAATGATCATGTCAGACAGAGACCATGGTCTTCATCACTGATTATTTATTTAGATTACAAAAGGTCAATAAAAAAAATGGGAAGTGTTACATCTGGAGAATGACCAACGGAGAATAGTGTTTGCTTGAAACACAAACTTTATTGCAAACAGCATAAACTCACAATACTGGTCTGCTACCGTAGGCTGAGAGCCATACAGCCAAAAGTCAAAAGACCATTAGAATCAGAATCAGAATCAGAATCAGGTTTATTGCCATTGTTCATGTAGTACACAAACTAGGAATTTGTCTCGGTACAATGCTGCAACATTAAACATGATAAGATAAAAGAAATAAACTATACATGTAATAAAGTGTAGGATAAGATTAAGTGATACTGGTCAACAGTTAAAATATATTAGCCAGCAGCAGATACTGTGGAGAACTACTGTATATAGTGCAGTCGGTAATGCAGGAAGAAAACAGTGATGATTGACATGAGTCTGGTTGAGCTGCTGTACATGGTGCACGAGAGTCAATAAGTCACTTAGTGTTCAGCAGTCTGATGGCAGAGGGGAAGAAGCTGTTCATGTGACGGGAGGTTTTAGTCTGGATGGACCGAAGTCTTCTACCAGAGGGGAGGGGGGCAAACAGTACGTGACCAGGGTGTGAGGGATCGGCTATGATCCGGCCAGCACGCCTCCGGGTCCTGGAGATGTACAGATCCAGGAGAGATGGGAGCTTGCAGCCGATCACCTTCTCAGCAGTGCGCACGACGCGCTGCAGCCTTAGTCTGTCCCTGGCAGTGGCTCCTGCGTACCACACGGTTATGGAGGTGGTGAGGATGGACTCGATGATGGCTGTGTAGAACTGCACTAACATCTTGGTGGGTAGCTTGAGCTTCCTCAGCTGCCGCAGGAAGAACATCCTCTGCTGGGCTTTTTTGATGAGTGAGCTGATGGTCGGCTCCCATTTGAGGTCCCTGGTGATGGTAGTGCCTAGGAAGCGGAAGGAATCAGCAGTGGTGATGGGAGAGCCTGAGAGGGTGAGGGGGGGCAGAGGGGTAGTGACTTTCCTGAAGTCTACAATCATCTCCACTGTCTTCAGAGCGTTCAGCTGCAGGTTGTTATTGCTGCACCAGGACGCCAGCTGGGCCACCTCTCTCCTGTAGGCGGACTCGTCGCCGTTGGAGATGAGCCCGATGAGGGTGGTGTCATCCGCAAACTTGATCAACTTGACAGACTGGTGGCTGGAGGTGCAGGAGTTGGTGTAAAGGGAGAAGAGTAGGGGGGAAAGTACACAGCCCTGGGGTGATCCAGTGCTGATGCTAGTATAGTCTGAGACAGTCTTTCCCAGCCGCACATGCTGCCTCCGGTCCGTCAGGAAGTCGATGATCCACCTGCAGAGGGAGTCAGGCACGTTGAGCAGGGACAGCTTGTCCCGGAGCAGAGCGGGGCGGATGGTGTTGAATGCGGAGCTGAAGTCCACAAACAGGATCCTGGCGTAGGTTCCCGGGGAGTCCAGGTGCTGCAGGATGGAGTGGAGGGCCAGGTTGACTGCGTTGTCTACAGACCTGTTGGCTCAGTAGGCAAACTGCAGCGGGTCCAGGAGAGGGGTGGTGATGGACTTGAGGTGGGACAGGACCAGGCGCTCAAAGGACTTCATGACTACAGAGGTGAGCGCTACAGGTCTGTAGTCATTAAGTCCAGTGATCCGTGGCTTCTTGGGGACAGGGATGATGGTGGAGGATTTGAGGCAGGACGGCACGTGGCATAACTTAAAGGAGGTGTTAAAAATGTCTGTGAAGACAGGAGCCAGCTGTTTCGCACAGTGTCTCAGGGTGGAGGGAGACACGCCATCTGGGCCGGGGGCCTTGCGCGGGTTCAGTCTGGAGAACTGTTTGAGCACATCCTGCTCACTGATGATAAGGGGAGGGGGGGAGGAGGGGGGGTGCCTTAAATGAAGTAGGGAATGTGGAGGCTGTGGAGCTGGAGGGAGGGGGGGAGTTGGACACAGATGACGAGGTGTCAAAACGGGCATAGTGTTGGGACAGTCTTTGACAAAGGGCTTTGTCATCTTGACCTTAGCCATAAGATGGCTAACCCTCACATTATATGTACATCGGCATGATGATGTCACCAAGTGGCTGCATCACCACGCCGATGCCAACTAAACCTGTGGTTTCCCACACTACACTGACCCCCCCCCCCCCCCTGGAAAAACAGAACAACATACACGACTGGATTGACCCTCCCCAAATTGGGACAGTGAACCCCCAAACTAGTTAGGGCCAGCGGGTGGACTACCGCCTGGCCCAGCACGGCTGAATGGATTATTTTGCCACTATGTTGGCAGCTGCGCCCCTAGCTAAACACAGTCCTTCTTTTTTCTTGAGGAAGGGAGTTCAGTTGGAGGGACCTTGTAACGAGCCCATGGTGGACGCGCCCCTGGAGGCGCTGGGGCCCACGGACCGGGATCATCTTCCACAAAACCCCAGTTCGGGTCCCACACCGTACGAGTCGACTCCCACGAAGCCTTGTCATTCGGGGCCGCTGTTTGAATCCAGTGGAGACGGATGGCGTGCCACACCGAACCCTCTGTCAGCTGGAAGGTCACTGGGCCCAGCTGTGCGGTGATCCTGATGGGCACTGGAAGTGATGGAGGCTGTGTTGAGGGCTGTGTGTCCAGTCGTTTGGTTCTGCGGACCCAATCCCAGTCCATCACTGAGAGCGGAATCCTGTTCGGCTGTATACGGGGTCATGGTTGTGATGGTGTGGCGCTTACGTTTGCTGTGGGGCATCCACCAAGTTGTGGTAACGCTGCTGCAGCCTGTTGGGTCACAGACCCTTCATCCTGCGTCTCAGAGGTGGCTCCTGGAAGCTGGTGCCGGTCATGGATTCGGAAGACCTCCAGTGACTCTATTGAGTTTTGTGTGATCGCGGACTCTTCATACAGCGGTTCAGCAGTGGTTTCTGGAGGCTGGTGCCAGGCATGGATTCGGAAGCAGTCCAGTTTCTTCTCTCCCTCACCTGGTGCTGGTTGAGGTTGCGGTGATGTATTGCTGTCATCGGCGACGGGACGCACACCAGGCTGTCTTCAGTTACCAGGGTTCCCTTTCTCCATGAACTCCGTCTCCTGCGGCTTCACGGTGGGCGCTCGAAGCCCATGCCAGGCGAGGATTGGAAGGGAGTCTGATTTGTTCTCCCCCTCTCCTGGGAGGTCTGGTCATGGCGATATCTTGCTGTCGCCGTTGGCAGAACCTGTATCGGGTTGTTGTGTTCTGGGGTTCCCAACAAATGCAGGCTGCCTCTCCTGCAGCTCTGCCCATGCTGGGCAAGGAACTGAGGCAAGTCCGGCCACTGCCCCCTCTCTGGGTGTTGCTCTTGCTGTGGGCACAGGACGACTGTATCCACATCATTGTCGTCTGGGTATGTTGCGTCCCACTCATCGTCATCGTCATTGGGGTATGTTGTGTCCCACTTATCGCCATTGTCATAGGTCAAACAGAGTCCATTACTGTCACAGATAGAGAAGCCCAGTTAGTAAAACAGGTCGCATCCTAGTATGTTGTTTCCATGCGTAACCAGTTGGAAAGCAAAGTCAGTAACGACTCTTGACATGTAGCAGACTATTAGTGTGATGATCCCTACATTGCTGACTCGGTAGCCACCATACCCTTACAGCACCGCTGAGTTTTTTTTCTGATAGGGTGGTTGGGAAAGAACTTCTTCACCGTGGCCCAGTTCAACATCAATCTCACTGCAGCAGTGTCGAGCAGGAGCGGCACGTTGATGTTGTCCAGCCTCACCATACAGAATACATACGCCATGCCTCTGGACCTCACCGTGTGAATGGTCATTGCGGGTGAGTGACTTGAGTTGGCCAGCGGCCTCGGCAGTGGTGCTGACTGGCAGACTTTGGCAAAGTGGTTAAATTTTTCGCATCGCTTACATCGTTGCCCCTTGCTGGTCAGGAACGTGCTCTCTCTCGGTGCGTTGGGGAGCCACAGCTGCCACATGAAAAGCACCTCGTAGTAGTCCTCCAGTCCACAGTGTTCGTTTCAGGCCTCTTTCTGCCATATTGCCAGGTTCTTCTGTGCTTACCGCGTATGCAAGTGGTGTGTGGCTCAGCTGTCATTGTTGTTGCTGCACACCTAGCTCTAATGCTAACCTGTCAGTGGACTCTAGCTGAAATGCTAGCTCGATGGTGTTAGCTAGCATCATGTCGTTCGGCGCCGTTAGTATCTTTGTCCGCAGCCGCAGGTTGCTAGTGTGCTTGGCCAACTGGTTCTGCACCATTTCGTTCTCCAACAGACCAAATCTGCACATGGTGGTGCAGATTTGGTGGCGAAGGTCCGCGATGAATTGTTGTGTCATCTCTCCAGGCTTTTGTCGTTGTTGGCAAAACCTAATGCGCCGCACCAACACGGTGTCGGGTGTGGTGAAGTAGCTAGCTAGCAACTCGACTGAATCAGCAAACAACTCCGTTGGTCCTAGTGTTTGGAAAATACGTTGGCCTTCTATACCCAGATTGTGAATCAGTACAGCTCACCTCCATACCTTGTCCAGCTTGCCCAAGTCCAATGCTGCCACATAAGCCTTGAAAGCATCGAGCAAGTGGTATGGGCAGCTCTCCAGGTTCTCCAGAAATGGTTGTAGTGGCCTCACACACACTTCCATGGTTTACTCTCATCGCCAAATGTTATGTCTGGAGAATGACCAACAGAGAGTGGTGTTTGCTTGGAACACAAACTTTATTGCAAACAGCATAAACTCATAATACTGGTCTGCTACGGGAGGCTGACTGCCAAAGAGCCAAGAGTCAAGAGAACATAAGATGGCCGACCCTCACATTATATGTACATTGGTGTGATGATGTCACCAAGCGAATGTGTCACCATGCCGATGCCAACCAAACCTGTGGTTCCCCACACCACAGGCAGCTTACATTGAAAAATAAATATCTGTTCAAAATAAATAAATCTTTGCAAAAATCTGAAAAAGGCTTTTCTTTCAGTATCTTCAAAATCTTTTCTCATATATTTGTGTTTTCCTTATAATTTTTAAAGCTTTTGTTGTTAGAATTTACTCCTTTTCCCCTTCATAAATTATAAACATTTATATAATTTTGAACAGTTTTACCATATAAAAATGCAACTGATTAATCATAAATTAGTAACTCCTTTTCCTTTGCATAGATTTCCTTCCCTAACATGCCACGACCACAAGCCAGTGTGCTCCGAGTTCTGGTCCCAAGCCCCTGGAAATGTGGCAGGTTGTGTCAGGAAGGGGATCCAGTGTAAAATCTTTGCCAAATCAAATATGTAGATCATAACGAATGAGACTTCCATACCGGATCGGTTGAGTGCCCGACTTAACAATGACGACCACCGGTGGTGTTAACCAACAGGGTGCCAGTGGAAAGTGGGCGAATATTGGTCAAAGATCGAGGAGGACAGGGAGAAAGTTGATGTTATAGAAGAAGATGCAATGGATAGGGTGAGATGGAGGCAGATCCTCTGTGGAGACCGCTAAAGGCAGCAGCCAAAAGTAGAAGACTATCTCCATCACCAGACCCAACCTTAATCTTAACCTTAATCCTAACCCTATAACCCAAACATGTTACTTAAAACGTAAAAATTTTCATCATAGGGATTTGATTTTTTTTTTTTGGTGGCAAGGTGTCCCCGTGATGTGAGAGGGTAAGCAGATTTTTACAAAATTCCCCCAAAATAAGGAATTCCTAGACCACACAGCCACAGAGACCACACAACCACACACACTTCAAAGGATGCTAAACTGACTTCCATCAATTTCCTGACCATAAAAGCTATCCTCGCCTTAAAATGTAAGGTTTAATTCAATGCTGTTTGTGCCCACAAGGAAGACATGTCATCATAAAGTCAACGTGTAAACAGTTATAGGTCCCCACAACATGAGTAATGTCTGGATCACACACACACACACACACACACACACACACACACACACACACACACACACACACACACACACACACACACACACACACACACACAGAGGCCAGCAAATCTACAGGATTTCAGTCCTTTGCGGACAGATTGCCGTAGGCTAAAAACAACATGACAAACCATTACTATTCAACATGCAGCATAAATCCAGAGCTGTGAGCCTCCCCACAGGCTGAGCAGAGCGGGAAGGAGGCAGGTGTGCAGCCAGCTGGAGAGCTATACAGGCAGGCTGACAAAAACCTAGTTATAATCCAGACAGGCAGGTGAAGTGAGACACAGACAGGTACACAAGCAAACGGCGAGAAGAAAAAGAAGAGATAAGCAAGCAGTGAACTCAGAAATAATGCTCCTGTGATTCAGAGGATTTCACCTAAACCTGACTACAGTCAGAAATGCCTGTTGCGCCACAGAATGCTTGCATTATTGAGAAAGAGAGTTTAGCTGATAAAATGCAGAGCAGCGTTACTTTATGGCATGGGCGACATTAGGCCTTTTTTAGGGGTTCTGCAGCACCCCTAAATTGAAACCCAGTACCCCTAAAAATTGGAGTCAGAAAAGTAGTGATTTTAAAATTTTAGTTCATCTCTGACAAGCTGAAATAACATCCAAAACATATTCAGTAGTTTGTGGTTTAAACATTTTAAAAATGAAAATGACCCCCACCACCACGCAAATGGTATGATCCCTCCTGTCACACACGTTCTCTCCCCTGTTGCACGTGCTGGTGCCCTGGTTGCAGCCTGCCACGCACACGGGTGTCGTGGCAGGAGTTTGCCAGTCCATGCAATGTTATGAATAGTTTTTTAGGTCTGTCTGAATTTATTCGGTAAGAGTAGGATGCACCTGTGAACATTTAGGTTTCAAAGTACGTGAGGTTTTCACCTGGGCTGGGGGTTAGAAAGTAGGCTATTAATAGGCTATAATTATCCTATAATATAACAGAAAATACTGCATCTTTGTTCATTTTATTTTTGATTTTTATTTTATGAGGAAAACCTCACAAATTTATGAGAATAAAGTTTCAAATGTACAAGAAAAAGCCCTAAATTACAGTGCTGTGAAAAAGTATTTGCCCCCTTCCTGATTTCTTATATTTTTGCATATTTGTTACACCTAAATGTTTCAGATCATTAAAACAGTTTTAATATTAAATAAAAATAATCTGAGTAAATGCAAAATGTAGTTTTTAGATGACGATTTCATTTATTATGGGAAAAAAGTTATCCAAACCTACCTGGCCCTATGTGGAAAAAGTAATTGCCCCCTAACTGCCCCCTAAACCTAATAACTGGTTGTGCCGCCATTGGTGCCAACAACTGGCAATGAGTCTTTTACATCGCTGTTGATGAATTTTGACCCACTCTTCTGTGCAGAACTGTTTAAATTCAGTCACATTGGAGGGCTTCATGAACTGATGGCCGGATATTCTCCTTCAGGATTTTTTGGTAGAGAGCAGAATTCATGGTTCTGTCAATTAGGGCAAGTTGTCCAGGTCCTGAAGCAGCAAAGCAGCCCCGGACCATGACACTACCACCACCATGTTTGACTGTTGATACAATGTTCTTTTAATGAAATTCTGTGCTAGTTTTATGCCAGATAAAACAGGACATGCCTTCCAAAAAGTTCAACTTTTGTCTCCTCAGTCCCCCAAATATTTTCCCACAAGTTTTGAGGATCATCTAGATGTTTTTTGGCAAATGTGAGGTAAGTCTTTGTGTTCTTTTTGTCCAGCAGCGGTTTTTATCTTGGAACTCTCCCGTGGATGTCATTTTAGCCCAGTTTCTTTCTTACTGTTCCATCATGGACCACTGTCCAAACTGAGGCAAGTGAGGTCTGCAGTTCTTTAGATGTTGAACTGGGTTTTTGTTTCTCATCTGTCCTTGAATTTCTTTAGATCACAGTGGGATGTGTTGCTTTTTGAGATCTTTTAGCCTACTTCAGGTTGTCAGACAGGTTCTATTTAAATGATTTCTTGATTCAACAAGTCTGGTATTAATCAGGCTTGGGTGTAGCTAATGAAACTGAACTCAGCTTTCCAAAAAATATGGTTAATCACAGTTAATTCGTGATGTAACAAGAGGGGCAATTACTTTTTCACATAGGGGCAGGTAGTTTTGAATAGTTTTTTCCCTTAATAAATGAAATCATCATTTGAAAACTGCATTTGTATTTATTCAGGTTATCTTTGTCTGATATTAAAATTTGTTTGATGATCTGAAACACTGAAGTGTGACAAATATGCAAAATATAAGAAATCAGTATGGGGGCAAATCCTTTTTCACAGCACTGCAGTACTAAACACAAATTATGAGGAAAACGTTGATTTAAGTGGGGAAAAAACTTTCAAATTTACAAGGAAAAGTAGTGAATTAAAGTAGAAAGTAAAAACCTCAAACTGTCCAGACTAAACTCGCATCTCAGCAGTGTTGGGAGTAATGCGTTACCAAGTGGCGTTACTGTAACACCACTACTTTTGCAGTAACATGCTGTGTAACGAAATTACTGTTTAAAAATTCAGTAATGCATTACAGTTACTGAAATTTGATCAGATGTATTACTTGTTACTCGTTTTATTAATATGGATAGCTCCGCCGTCATGGCTCTGCAGGAGGCCAGCGAGGCCTACCTGGTGGGTCTCTTCGAGGACACCAACCTGTGCGCCATCCCCGCCAAGAGGGTCACCATCATGCCCAAAGACATCCAGCTGGCCCGCCGCATCCGCGGAGAGAGAGCTTAGACTTTATGCTGCACATCCACCAACCACAATGCTCCGCACTGTGTGTCTATATATATATATATATATATATATATATATATATGTACATATATATATATATATATATATATATATATATATATATATATATATGTACATATGTATACTAGCTGCTCTTGTTTTTTCTTGCCTTCTGATTGTTGCTCTGAGTGTCGCTATCCCTGTGCTGTTGCAATCCTGGAATTTCCCCATTGTGGGACTAATAAAGGCTTATCTTATCTTATCTTATCTTATATTTTTAGCGCAAATAAATGAACATACAAACTGAACCTACTGTAGCTGAGACAAGCCGTCAGTCGACGTGACCTGTTGTAGAGAGTTGAGTCTTCACTACTGAGCGAAGGAAAAGATGAAAGATGAATCTACTTTGTTTTTGTGGAAATGGACAGAGTATTTTTCCGTTGACATGGTTAAGGACAAAAGCATATTGGTGGGTTGCAAGCTAAAGTGCCGGTTGAGACCTACTGCAATCTTGAGAAGTGCTTGAAAACAGCAACAAAGCTCCAACAAAGCTAGTGCTAAGTAACACAGTGTTAGTGGATCTACGCTATCTGAACAGCCACGGCTTGATGTAAAGTGGAAATAGTCTTGTCTCAACAGCCACGGCTGGATTTCATGCACAGGTATGCATCTGGACAATATGTGGCCCAGCAAGAATTAAGCCAACTGATTACCAGATACGTTGTTACAGACTGAAGACGTGGTATAAACGTGACTTTCCATCAGACAGCTGAGACTGATCTGTTATGTATGGAAATACCTGTGATGAATGAGGCAAGATGAGGGTTGCAACGAACACAGCTTTACTGATGAATTATGTACACAGCAGTACACGGCATTATTATAATTAATAACAAAATTTTGAGACTTGAAAATTATGAGAAAATATTTATGCAAAATAGATAAAGTTTCTTTCTTTCTTTTCTTTAAAACCACAGGGATTCACTCGTTAAGGGCAAAGGATAATTCTGACCTCTGTTAGAACATTAATTGTGATGGTTGGATGTTGCTGCTTAACAAATTGGACAAAAAATGCCAGGGCCGTTTTTTTTTTGTTTTTGTTTTTTTCGTCCCAGTCCAGCCCTGGCTGAGACAGCTAGTAGCAGACGTTTTTCTTTAATGGTTGCACTGTCAATCAACCACTGTGCTCTGGTTGAATTCGAGAGAAAGAGGTTGTTGTCATTTTGGTACAAGCAAAATATTAAATCCAAACTGTCACTGTTTTTATGTATCATCACGTACCATATTCACTAACTAGAAGCCAGGGAGGAGATGTATGAAAGATAACACAAAATAATGTGTGTGTGTGTGTGTGTGTGTGTGTGTGTGTGTGTGTGTGTGTGTGTGTGTGTGTGTGTGTGTGTGTGCGCGCGCGTGGAGCTCATTGGATGTTCAGCATCCCTAAAGCACTGATCCTAGAACTGCCCCTGCTTTATGGTCTGAACAGCAGAAAAGCTAGAATTTCTAAGTACTTTTTATTTATTTTTTGTTACTAGAACAAGCAATGTTCTGCTGTATTGTTATTGATGGAAAAAGTAGCTGCAAGAATCAATAATCATACCCAGCATATGAGTTTAGTTTAGCACTGAAGCAGCTAATTTCACATTTTACACTTGATCACACCAGTATTTGATTATATACCAAACGTACTGCCAACAGTTCACTTTTCATTCCCTTTATTTTTTGGTGTTAATGGTTGAATGGGGGGGTAAATGTTCATTAGTGACTTTCAGACTGTTGCAATGGTGTTCTTATCTGGTTGTCTGTTTATCTATTTCTGTACTCTAGTTGGAGAAGCACACCATCATGGCAACCAAAGACACCGGAGCCTTATGTTTCCCTGGGCCATTGTTGTTTATCTTCCATACTTGCTTTGTATCTAAAGTTGGCATACGAAAACTGTTTATTAAAGATTTTCCCTGACCCACTTCCCATTACTGTAGGAGGCTGAAATTGCACATGTATAAGACATGTATTCTTTTAGGTAATTTGCAGCTCCAAACTTGTAAGACATTCTCTTTTACAGGTGCTAAGGTGGAGCCAGTTGAATGCAGAGCGATCATCAGGCTCTTGTACTTGAGAGGCCTCATGCCGCTGGAGACGTTCAAAGAAGCTTATAGGGAGGATGCCCCATTGTGTGACGTAGTCGAGCACTGGCATCAACAGTTTGAGTGTGGTTGGACATCGGTGGAAGCGACACCTATTCCCAGGTGACCGCAGTGCACCATTGATGAAGACACCATCCAGAAAGTGGAGGCCACAATTTTGGAGGATCACCACATAACCGTTCCCCAACTTGCACAAGATGCCAAGCTCAGTGTGGAATCTGTGGAGAAAATCATTCATGACCATTTGGACATGCAGAAGTTGCCTGCACACTGGATTCCCTGGTTGCTCACACTTTTCCAGAAACAGAAATAAGTCATGTGCTCCCAGGTTCTTTTTGGCCATGTGCCAAGAAAGCCAGGACTTCTTCAACAGACCAGTCATGCAGGATGAAACATGGGTCCATCACTATAATCCAGACTAAAGCCCAGTTGAAGCACTGGAAACATTATGACTCACCTCCTCCAAAGAAGGCACATGTCCCACCCTCAAGTTCACGCTCATGGTCTTTTGGGACCAGCATGGAGTATTGATGATGGATTTCCTGGCAAAGGGTGTCATGTTATTATTCATACAAATAACTCCAGAGACAGACTTGGTTCTTCTTTACATTGATTCCACCAACCTCTCAACGTGCAGTCATCCTAACATGCCCCGCATTTTCTACGGAAGCCCTCCTAGTTCATACTGTCAGGATGTGGACTGGGCCCCATGTCTTCACCCTGAGTTATAGCTTTATTCCTGTTCTCCAGGGCATGGGCCCCAGCCCACGTCCTCATTTTGAGTTTGTATCTTAGGATTTTCAGTATTTATTATCTATTATCATAGTTATGTTTCTGTTCTTCTGTTTTCATTATCCTTGTTTGTGTGCTCAATTTATTATGGCTTTATTTGTGTTCTGGAAGATTTGTCCCTGTGTGGTGGCACTTAGAAGGGGGTTTAGCCAACCGGAACCACAGGTCGAGGTGGGGGGAGATGGATAAAAGGACTGAACGAGGAAGAAGGAAGGCACACTGTGGCACCGGGGGATCTTAGAGGTAACAGAAGGGAGTAGTCGACCCCTGGGGTGACAGGAGTCACACCGGAGTTCGCCAGAGCGTGAGAGGTGGTGATCAGCAAGGCTTTGTGTCCTGTATGTTAATGTGCCAGACATGCTTTGTCTACTGTGTGTAATGTCTATTATTCCCGGGTCTCAAAGGCGGGAATAAAGAGGTATAAAGGTGAGCGCCCAGAGACCCCGGAAGATATTCTGTTTTCTGTGTTGGAAGTGAAATAAAGTTTGTGGGTCATCCAGCTTGCTGTCGCGCCTGTTTTCACCTTCCACCGTGGTGACCCTAAGACGTGCAATGGAGAATGGGCTGAGCACCTCTGCGGAGACAATCCAGAGGGAGCTCACTAGCGCGGCACGCTCTGTCACAGTCAAGCTCCCGGACTTTTGGCTTCACAATCCAGCCACTTGGTTTTTACATGTGGAAGCCCAGTTCGCACTCCGTGGGATCTCCACGGACGACACTAAATATTATCATGTGGTCACTGCGCTGGATGTGTGCGCCACACAGCAAGTAACGAGCTTGCTCCAGGAGCCGCCAGCCCAGGGGAAATACGACATGCTCAAGCAGATGCTGCTCCAGCGTTACACCCTTTCGGACAGTGAAAGAGCAGAAAAACTCCTCACGCCCTCAGAGTTGGGTGACAGATCAGCTGTGGACCTGATGGAGAGCATGTTAGTGCTGATGGGGAGGGATGATTGCTCCTTCTTGTTCACCCACCTCTTCCTCAGGAACCTACCAGCTACACTGAGGGCGATTCTTGCCATCTCACCGCTGCTGGCGACCAAGAACTACCGCGCGCTGGTGCAAGAAGCAGATCGCATCATCCTGGCGAACAGAGACCTCGACGTGCACGCAATGACACCAGCATTCATGAAGGACTCTAGCAAGGTTGAGGAGCCGTTGGTGGTGGCTGAGATGGACGCCAAGAGACACAGGAATGGGACGCTCTGTTTCTATCACTGCCATTTTGGTTCGAATGCCCAATGCTGTCTGCCACCGTGCCAATTCAAGAAGCCGGGAAATGGTACGGCCAGCAGTCTGTAGCAGCTGCGACTGCTGGCGACAGGAACAAGCTGCTTTTCATCATGGACAGATGTTCTGGGAGATGCTTCTTGGTAGACTTTGGCTCCCAGAAGAGCCTCATTCTGCCAGTCAGCGCGAACAGGTCGGCAAAAGGCAGCGGCCCCGAGCTTATGGCCGCCAACAGATCCAACATCAGGACATTTGGCGAAAGGACGTTGATGGTATGCTTGCATGGATGCAATTACCAGTGGGACTTTGTTGTAGCTGCATGCTCTGTCCCCATTTTAGGTCCTGATTTTTTATGTGCTTATGGATTGTTAGTTGATGTTACCAACAGACGTTTAGTAGACGCTGTCTCTTTTTCCTCCTTACCCTGCACAGCTTGGGGAGTTGGGCCAACAATGTCCTGGACCAAACAGGGGCCTTTCAGCTCTCTGGAGGACAGGGCACTGCTCTTTGATGAATAACCTGTTGAAGAGGGCTTGAGACATTACAGTCACATCTGCTCCACTATCAAGTTTGAATGTCACACATCTGTCCATGATGTTAATATCTACAGTCCCTGGGTCATCTTGAGCTGTCACAGAGCCCATAAACATTTCTTCCTCCTCTTCTATAGCAAGCAGAGCTTTATGTGCATGGCACACATGCTGATAATGACCAGTTTTCCCACATATTCTGCATTTAGCATTATTTGCTGGGCACTCATGCTTGGGATGTGGCATGCCACCACATCTGTAGCATTGTGAGCTTTTTTGACTTTCATTTTGTTCTCTAGCTCCTTTTGTCATCAGCTTGTTAAATTTAGGTTTCCTCTTTTGCAGTCTACCTTTGTACACTCTGTCAACAGCACTAACATCTGTCAGTTTGACACCACTGACATCACTCCTCAGTGTAGTCTGCTGTTTTTTTTAATTTCCTCAGATTGCCTTGCCATATTTATGGCTTTTTCCAAACTCAAATCTGCTATCATTTGCATGTGTTCAGATAGCCTTGTGTCAGCAAGTCCCATAATTACAACCGTGGACAAAATTGTTGGTACCCCTCTGTTAATGAAAGAAAAACCCACAATGGTCACAGAAATAACTTGAATCTGACAAAAGTGGTAATAAATAAAAATTCGATGAAAATTAACCAATGAAAATCAGACAATGCTTTTGAATTGTGGTTCAACAGAATTATTTTAAAAAACAAACTCATGAAACAGGCCTGGACAAAAATGATGGTACCCTTAACTTAATATTTTGTTGCACAACCTTTTGAGGCAATCACCGCAATCAAACGATTTCTGTAACTGTCAATGAGACTTCTGCACCTCTCAGCAGGTATTTTGACCCACTCCTCATGAGCAAACTGCTCCAGTTGTCTCAGGTTTGAAGGGTGCCTTCTCCAGAGGGCATGTTTCAGCTCCTTCCACAGATGTTCAATAGGATTTAGATCAGGGTTCACAGAAGGCCATTTTAGAATAGTCCAATGTTTCGCTCTTAGCCATTCTTGGGTGTTTTTAGCTGTGTGTTTTGGGTCATTATCCTGTTGCAAGACCCATGACCTGCGACTGAGACCAAGCTGTCTGACACTGGGCAGCACATTTCTCTCTAGAATACCTTGATAGTCTTGAGATTTCATTGTACCCTGCACAGATTCAAGACACCCTGTGCTAGATGCAGCAAAGCAGCCCCAGAACATAACAGAACCTCCTCCATATTTCACGGTAGGGACAGTGTTCTTTTCTTGGTATGCTTCATTTTTGCGTCTGTGAACATAGAGCTGATGTGCCTTGCCAAAAAGTTCCAGTTTTGTCTCGTCTGTCCATAGGACATTCTCCCAGAAGCTTTGTGGCTTGTCAGCATGCAGTTTGGCAAATTCCAGTCTGGCTTTTTTATGATTTGTTTTCAACAATGGTGTCCTCCTTGGTCATCTCCCATGAAGTCCTCTTTGGCTCAAACAACGACGGATGGTGCGATCTGACACTGATGTACCTTGACCTTGGAGTTCACCATGAATGTGTTAAGAGGTTGTTCTGTGGTCTTTTGTTACCATTCTTCATCAGGTTTCCTCCTGCGGTCACATCCAGGGAGGTTGGCTACAGTCCCGTGGATCTTAAATTTCTGAATAATATGTGCAATTGTAGTCACAGGAACATCAAGCTGCTTGGAGATGGTCTTATAGCCTTTACCTTTAACATGCTTATATATAATTTTCTTTCTAATCTCCTGAGACAACTCGCTCCTTTGCTTCCTCTGGTCCATGTTTAGTGTAGTACACACCATGTCACCAAACAGCGTCAATGGTTTTGTGACTCTTGCCTCCCCATGTTGAATCTTGGACGTTCATACACAATATTCTTTTTCACGATGAAAAATGATTGGAAAGCATCTTTTACTCAAGTATACTGCTGGTGCTCTGTCTCTGTTAGCTTTAATCCTCTCAAAACATCATCTGCTTCATCTCCCATGCAGTAGATCAAGGTGTTAACCTGATTTTCCTTGAAGCTTGCGATGAGGTTACTTGCTTGGTGAAATCTCTCAAATCTCCATATCCATTTTGTGTCATGAGCCCCTGTGCGCCATTATATGGTGCACGAGGGAGAGAATGAAAAACCCAATCACAGGAGTAGAGAGTGCTGTGTTTATTAAGATTCACCAATGTGACAATCCAACTGTCACCAAATGCAGTTCAGTCAACACACAGAGTATGGAGAGGTGTAATGACAGAGTTGGCCTCCAAGGTTACAGGGCGCCTGCCAAATAGTCAACAGCCTGGTGAATATAAAGCCTGGTGCTACAACTAACTAACTAACTAACTAACCTGCACTTATATAGCGCTTTTCTAGTCACAAAGACCACTCAAAGCGCTTTCACTAGTACTAACCCTCTATTCTAAGGGCCTATAGGAAACAGATATCTAGGGACAATTTAGAACAGCCAATTAACCTAACATGCATGTCTTTGGATTGTGGGTAAACAAACGTAAACCCACGCAGCACAGGGAGAACATGCAAACTCAATACAGAAAGGTTCCAACCCCTGCCAGCCTGGCTGCGTAATGCATGAAACAGGAAAGGCGAGCAGCCGAATGCTGCAGGCCTGCTGGCACAGGAGAAAGGCTAAGAACACTTACAGGTCTGGAGTGAATTCGGGGCGGCCGTGCAAACAGGAGGCAGGGGCAGAGAAGCGGACCAGCCGAAACACCAAGGTATGGATCATCTTTAAGTGTCAGGCTGGGTAGAACGCTGGGAGTGAAATAACCATACACAGAGGAACACGCTGCCGCATATGAAGGGGAATATCCCGACAATCTCCTTCCTCAGCGGTCGCCAACAAATACTCCAAATGCTAATGAGGAAAGAGATTGCCGGTGTGAATGCGTGGGCAGAACTGATTGGGAACAGGTGTGTGAGAGCGCACGAGAATGAGAGTGAATGGAGCGTGAGTATGTGTGTGTGTGTGTGTGACCCAGTGAGTACAGCTGACGGAGCTTGACAGGAGGAGAGGGCGTGCCCGAGCTGTCAGAAGGAAACTAGGTCAAAGCATAACCATGAGTCAGAATCGGGTTGGCCTCCAACCTGGATTCCTGACAGGGCCCCCTCCTCTAGGGGTGGGAACCAGACACCCCTGCACCATCAGCCAAAAAAGAAGGGAGACAACACCCCTCAAGGGAACCCCTCTCCCTGGCAATAAACACTAATTCAGGGTGGGAAGTGGGGGAAAACTGGTTAGGAGGGAAGCAACCCGTGAAAACACAATAGTCGAAAAACAGAATAAACAACAATCCCTCCTAATAAACCCCCAACCTGGAGCACTAACCCCCCTCTCCAGAAGTCCAAAGTTTGGGGGGTCGACCAGAGTCCCAGGCCCCCAGTGTGGTGAGGAGTGGCAGATAGGGTGGCCTGCCCAAGTCCCAAGTCCAGCAGGCGGCCCGTGGGATAGTGTCTGGCGGCCTGCCCAGGACCATGGGCCACCTGACCCATAAACCACGTCCCTCGGGTGGCCGACCACCGTGGTGGGGCCACCAGGACCTGCGAGGATGGCGGAGAGACAGCCTCCCTACTCGAGAACGTTGGCAGCCAAGCCAAGGAACAGGAGCCCTCCTGCCATTCGAGGCCTGAAGCAGGAAGACCATCTGGGACGTAGCTGCACCCACGATGGTCTCGGTCTGGGACGTGGCTGCATCCGCGATGGACTCCAGCTGGGGCTCTGGTGCACCGGCGGTGGACTCCAGCTGGGGCTCTGGTGCACCAGTGGTGGCCTCCAGCTGGGGCTCTGCTACACCCGCGGTGACCTCCCCAGCGAGGGAGGTGATGCTCCTCACGTCCTCAGGACTCGAACCCCGATCCTCGGTTGCCTCCAACAGCTCTCTGACGACCCTGGCCGGAGGCTCAGAGTCCAAAGGGAGAAAGAGATAAACCAGGTCAGGGTCACCGGCAGTGGTGGAGCCCGGTGTGGCGGTCCCGAGGGCAACTGTGAGCTGCCCCGGGTCCACCTCACCATGAGTTGGGCAGTGTGACATTAATATTGAAATTTCTGATTTAATGGAACACACTTGCCTGAACTCTGGCCCCACCACCGTCCAGGACTCCGGCAATCCTGGGTGCGTAGGTTCTTGCGGTCCATTGGATGCCTCATCCCTGTCGGCCCCCTCCGCGGCAGCTGGACCCACCTCGTCGTCAATGGGTGGCCCAGGTGGTGGCTGCTCCTCTCCGGCGACCCTAGGATGGAGCTCGAAGGGGATAGGAGAGGGAGAGCGATTAGGGTCGCCAGCAGCAGCAGAGCCTGGCGAAGGGGATCCAAATGCAGCTGGAGGCTGCACCCGACTCCCCTCCCCCAAAGCCAGACAAGATCCCTCCACCATCAATAAATGAACTACAGGAGAGACTACTTGCCTGTGCTTAAGCTCTATCACCGTCCAGGACTTCGATGATGATGCCCCGGGTCCCATCGGCTGGAGGTCAGGTCTGGGGGATGACTCCACTGCGGCGGCCCCCGCAGCGGGCATGATGACGATAGCAGGAGTGGAACTCTTGTGCGCCGTCCTCCACACCTCTGGTCCCTCTGTCGTGGCGGCTGTGGACGACTCCTTGGTTGGCCCGAGGGCTGGACCCTCCTGATCCTCTGGCTTCTCCTTCCCCGAATGACCTAGATCCGGGACCGATGGGCTTGTGGGGGCACGTAGAGAAGAGTCATTGAGACCCGGCACCAGAGTACTGTCTGCCGCTGGGGTGGAGAACTCAGGGGCCTGCTCACCCCGAGTCTCCTCACCAGGAGGCAGGCAACATTGATCATTGACTGTGTAACTCGAATGAAAAGAAACTTGCCTGTTCTCCTGGCACTGGAGGTCCACAGCGGCCTCCGAGGCGTCGTCTCTACTCTCCTGGCATTCCTCGTCGGGTTGAAGCTCCTTCTCCCTCGGGGAAAGCTCTTTCAGTCTCTCAGCCATCTCCGGGAGGAGCCATGGCTTCACCTCCAAGATGAGGTCTGCTTCAGCCAGGAGAGCCCGCCTACGTTCCTCCATCTCCTCCCGTGACGGGGCGGAGCATTGCTCGGAGCAGGGAGGCGAGGCTGCAGTACGCGGGACTGGACGCTTCTTGCTGCGGGGCTTCCTCCCCCTCCTCCTCTTGGGTGATGCGGGGATGAGGCAATCCGGAACATGGAGCACCATGCCGAGAAGCGGGTCACCTGCGCAGAGAGATCCCGCCTCCTTGGGAAAGGAGAGCAAAGTAGCCGCGAGGAGCTCGAGCACCAGGAGATCCTCAGCCGATTCCTCACATGGCGCGGCGAAGATGTCCGGGAGGATCCCCATCACCTCTGGATGATCCCAGAGGCTGTCTCGCTCCATCACCCTCCTCGCGGTGTCCCGAGCCTGACGAGCTGTCGAAGAGGGATGGGGCGTCAGCGTCCAGGAGAGAGCCTCCTCCAGGAGACATAACGAGAGCTGCTCCCTATCCAACTCCATCTCTGTCTTCTCGTCCGCAGGCTGGGTGGACGCTGGACTGGGAGACGAAGGAGGTCTGAGGAGGGGAGAAGTCTTCCTCTGACAGGAGCATTTCTTCTGGCAAGGGGCCGACTCCGATCGCGAAGAGGCATCCTCCAGCTCTGCATCAGGAGCGGGAAGGATGACAGAGAGGATGGTGGCTATCCTATGTATCTCTCGGAGGTGAGGGTAGCGCTGCTTGAAGTCCTCCACGAAGAGTCGTGCCCACTCCCGCTCCCCGGGAGACCGAGACCACTGAAAGGCGAAGACCGCCTCCTTCAGCAAATCCTGGGCTTCCTGCTCCTCATCTGTCCAAGTCATTATGTTCATGTAAAGGAGGAAAGGAGAAGGGGAAAAAAACACACTCTGCTCTGTTGTTTTTTTTGTTTTTTTTTTACGGTCAGGACATTCTGTCATGAGCCCCTGTGCGCCATTACATGGTGCTCGAGGGAGAGAATGAAAAACCCAATCGCAGGAGTAGAGAGTGCTGTGTTTATTAAGATTCACCAATGTAACAATCTAACTGTCACCAAATGCAGTTCAGTCAACACACAGAGTATGGAGAGGTGTAATGACAGAGTTGGCCTCCAAGGTTACAGGGCGCCTGCCAAATACTCAACAGTCTGGTGAATATGAAGCCTGGTGCTACAGGGCTGCGTAATGCATGAAACAGGAAAGGTGAGCAGCTGAATGCTGCAGGCCTGCTGGCACAGGAGAGAGGCTAAGAACACTTACAAGTCTGGAGTGAATTCGGGGCGACCGTGCAAACAGGAGGCAGGGGCAGAGAAGTGGACCAGCCGAAACACCAAGGTATGGATCATCTTGAAGTGTCAGGCTGGGTAGAACACTGGGAGTGAAATAACCATACGCAGAGGAACACGCTGCCGCGTATGAAGGGGAATGTCCTGACAATCTCCTTCCTCGGCGGTCGCCAACAAATACTCCAAACACTAATGAGGAAAGAGATTGCCATTGTGAATGTGTGGGCAGAACTGATTGGGAACAGGTGTGTGAGGGCGCAACCCAATTAATAGGATATGCCAGCTTAGATTTATTAAGAATTCTGTTTGTTTGTGAATCCTCCATTTTGCCTTTTTTCTCACTTTTCAACATTTGTTTTTATTTTCTATGTGCATGTTATTTACTCAGAAGTTATTTAATGGTTTTGTGTTATATGTTTGGAACTATTTACATTGCCTTGGTTCCTTCTAATGACCAGTGGGCAAATAAATTCTGGCTTTTTGAAATATACAAATTGCTTACTTATTTTAAGGAAGGTTTACACCCTACAGTTTTATAGCTACCCTTCACCATTTTCACACACAACCTACTCTTGATTAAAGTAGCCCTTCACGCACTCTGCTTATTCTGTAGGCTAGTTATTTGTATTTACACTGGTTTAGTTGGGCCTAGTCTACAAGTTAGAGTGTAAGTACACAAACTTGGGTGCTGTTCATAGCGGTAAAGCAGAACAGGCATGACATACAGCTTACAGTACAGGATCTCCTATGGGAGGCTGAGCGCCAGAGAGAAGAGAGAGCCAACAGACCCTAAAATGGCCAACCCACACATTATGTATCCTCAGCGTGGTGATGTCACCAAACAGCTGCGTCACCACACTGATGCCAACCAATACTTGTGGTTACACCACATTCACCCCCCCCCCCCCGGAAAAAAAAACAAAACAGAAAACACATATATTCAAATTAACCCTCCCCAATTTGGTACAGAATGAACCCCCAAACTAGCTAGGGCCAGCGGGTAAACTATCACATAGCCTAGCATGACTGAGTGGTTTATTCTTCCACTATCTGCTGGCAGCCATGCCCCTAGATAAATAGTCCTCTCTTTTTTTTTTCTTGAGGAAGGCAGTTCAGTTGGAGTGGAGGGGCCTTGTAGTGAGCCCATGGTGGATGTGCCCCTGGAGGTGCGGGGACCCATGGACCGGGATCGTCTCTCACGAAACCCCAGTCTGTGTCCCACACCCTGCGAGTCACCTCCCATGAAGCCCTGTCGTCCGGGGTTGCTGTTCAAACCCAACGGAGATGGTTGGCGTGCTACACCGACCCATTTGCCAGCTTGAAGGTCGCTGGGCCCAGTTGTGCGATGATCCTGATGGGTGTTGGTGGTGCTGGGAGCTGTGTTGGGGCCAACTGTGTGCTGTTTGGTTCTACGGATCTGAACCCAGTCCATCACTGGAAGTGACGTCTTGTTTCATGATGAAGCCGTTGGCGCAGATTGGCAGCCACGTTTCCGTCAGTCTGTAAGACAATGCTCTGGTTCACAACTCGCATGTGGCAGACGGAAGCACGATCCTGTGGCTATGAAATCCTTCCTCACCTCACACTCCCTCCCTCATCCATCATTTATGAGATCCAGGGACTGATGTCATATTATGTTAGCTGATAACGCTGATAACATTAGCTGGTCAGCAAATGGCTCCGGTGACAAAAATCAGCCAGAGCTATCTAATGTAAAGTTAGATCAATATGAGAATGTAAAACACAAATAAAGCATTTTGTGGAACAGAGGTGTGTGAGGTTTGAATGACTGATGAAACAAGACTGGGCCCTGGGGCATAATAAACACAGAAACGAGCTTGAATAAGTAAACTGTTATGCTACTAACGACATCTAAACTTTGCTGATAATAATAATGCATCAGATTCATATAGCGCTTTTCATGAACACTCAAAGAAACTGTGCAATGCATACATTATTCATTCACTCCACAAACACTGATAGTGGTAAGTTACCTCTGTAGCCACAGCTACCGCAGACTGACGGAAACGTGGCTGCCAATCTGCGGCTTCTCTGACCACTACTGAACATTTACACACATTCATACCCAGTGTCATGGAGACTGGAGGGGAGGTGGGTAAAGTGTCTTGCCCAGGGCCACAATAGTAGGATGGCTGGGGAGAGCGGGATTCGAACCGTCAAACCTCTGATTACACTAGTCAACACCAAATTTATTGTCTAAGTTTTTTTTAGCTGATTTAGGACAATTTTGATGTGCTGAATCCAAAAATCACATTGGTTTTGCTCAATCAGGTCAACTTTTTGAACAATGGCCACATGTTTTCTTACATTTTTGTTTACATGTACGGGTATTTTCCCTTTATATGACGCAAAATTCTTTTTTATTTCTTGAAATTCGCTGAATTTTGAACAATGATGACGTAACATTCAATTTACATGTACTTACCTTTATTAATGTCTACTATTCAATTTACAGTACACCTGTACAACTGCTTATAACTTAACATAAAAACCTGACCTGATCGAGAGAAATGGATGTCATTTTTCAGATTCAGCGGTGCAAAATTGTCTTAAATCAGTTGAAAAAACACAGACAACTTACAAAAAAATTATTTTTATGTTGTGTTATTGGACGACCCGCTCTACCTCCTGAGCCACTGGTGAAAGACTCGCCCTGGCCAGAGTGTAATAAATACCTAGGGACAATTTAGAGTAAACTATTAACCTAACATGCATGTCTTTGGATTGTGGGAGGAAACCAGAGCCCTTGGAGTAAACCCACACAGCACAGAGAAAACATACAAACTCCACACAGAAAAGTTCCTACTCCTGCCAGCCTGGGGATTCAAACCTGAAACCTTCTAACTGTGAGGCAACAGTGCCAGCCACTGTACACTGTGTTGCCCACAATCCATGTTGTCCAGGAGCTGAAATCTGGTGAAAGACCACCCATGGCTGGATGTGTCGACCAATCAGGTGAAGACTTTGTGTTCTCAACAGCAGAACCAATGACAGTCTTTCCCACAAGACAGAGCTATTTGGCTATATTGGTTTGCTACATTGTCAGTTTAATCAAAATAGAATTTATTGTCAGAATTTATTTTCTATCACTCCACCTAGTTACGCCTATCCCTGCACTCAATGCATCGCTTGATGTTATTCCTTCTGTAAAAAAAAAAATGGATCAGTGGACATGTCCCATGACCATCCAATCAAAGGACGGGAAAATGCCAACATTATTGTACAGCTACTAGTTTGCCCCATGTGTCAAACTTGACATAACGCACGGCTCAGGAGACGCACACACACAGGCTCAGAGTAGTTCAAATAGCTTTATTAACAACAGGAGTGTATGAATGTGTGTCTGCGGGATGTAAATGTGTTGGTGGCGGCGTCTGCTTCGGGCACAGAGGCAGGAGGCCGTACAGCCGGACAACCCTATGGGAAAAGCACAGGGAGAAGGGTGACGGGCATACACCAACACAGGAGATATATGAGCGAGAGAGGAGCTTACTTGGACAGGACGGAAGACTGGCACAGCAAGGGACGAGGTCCGGTAGACAGCCACCTGGGAAGCCCGGTGCAGCAGCGAGGAACAGGCGATGGAGAGGAGTAGTCCGCCGCCGGGAAATCCACCTGTGCACAGGGGAGCAGACTTGGAGGAGAAAAAAGGTAAGATCTTCTTACCGGAATGATCAGCTGAGAATGAAGGAAACTCACAGCGATGCGTAGGGAAGTCTGACGGCTTCAGGCCGAAGCCCAGGGCGAGGCGGCTTAAATCCCTCGCCGCTGATGATGTGCAGGTGTGCGTGCAGGTGGCACCGCTGATGAGCGGCGCGGCGTGACAGTACTCCCCCCTCTAGCAGCGCCTCCTGGCGATGGCTTCTCTGGGTGCGCTCGGTGGAAATCAGCGATGAGCGATGGGTCCAACACAAACGACGAGGGTACCCACTGCCGATGTTCAGGCCCATAGCCCTCCCAGTCCACCAAGTACTGCAACCCACGACCCCGGCGCCGGGAGTCCAGGATGGAGGAGACGGGCCAGGCCGGATGGCCATCAATCATCCGGGGCGCGGGTTGCACAGCAGGAGGAGGGCAAAGGGGGTCGGAGACTGCCAGCTTCACCTTGGACACGTGGAAGGTGGGATGGATGCGGAGGGAGGGGGGAATAGCTACACGCACAGCCACCGGGTTGATGATCCTGGTGATGGGGTATGGGCCCATAAAGCGCTGTGCCAGCTTCCTCCTCTCGCCCTTTAAAATCACGTCCTGGGTTGACACGTAGACTTGCTGACCAACTCTGTACGCCGGGGCAGGTCTTCTGTGCCGGTCCGCCACGGCTCTGTTGCGCTCCGCCGTGCATAAAAGCGCATTGCGCGCTGACGCCCAGATGGAGCGGAACTGCCTGAGATGCGCCCGTACTGAGGGGACAGTTACCTCACTCTCCTGCGCCGGGAGCAGAGGGGGGTCGTAACCCAGGGATGCCTTAAAGGGGGACATCCCAGTAGCAGAAGAGCGAGCGGTGATGTGGGCGTATTCAACCCAGGCGAGGTGGTTACTCCAGGACGTTGGTTTGGACGCCGTGACACAGCGGAGCGCAGCCTCCAGCTCCTGGTTGGTCCGCTCACACTGCCCGTTGGTTTGGGGATGATGGCCGGAGGAGAGGCTCACCTTGGCTCCCAGGGCGTTGCAGAACGACCTCCAAACCTCTGAAGCAAATTGGGGCCCCCGGTCCGAGACCATGTCCACCGGAATCCCATGCAGCCTGACCACGTGCTGGATTAGGAGGTCCGCCGTCTCCAGGGCAGTTGGGATACCTCGTAGGGGGACGAAGTGTGCCGCCTTGGAGAAACGGTCCACGATGGTCAGGACGGTGTCATAGGTGTTAGAGACTGGGAGTCCGGTGACGAAATCCAGGGCGATATGCGACCAGGGCCTGCCAGGGACGGGCAAAGGCTGGAGCAAACCCGCTGGAGGGGCATTACCCGACTTGTTGGTGGCACACACTGGACAGGCCCGGGCGTAGCGGGCAGCGTCCCTCCGCAGGCCCGGCCACCAGAAGGACCGCTGGAGGAGGTCAATCATCCGGGAGGAACCAGGGTGACAGGTGAGCTTGGATGTGTGCAACCAGTGGATGACCTCCCCCCGAACCGTGGATGGCACGAACAGCCTCCCATCCGGTCCGCCAGGGTCAGGTTCCACTTCCTGCGCCTTCCGGATCTTGCTCTCAATGTCCCAGGTGACGGCTCCCACGACGCACGACCTGGGTAGGATGGTGTGGACCGTGTCCTCCGACTCCTCAGGAGCGAATTGCCTAGAGAGGGCGTTGGGCAGGCCGTTCTTGGAGCCAGGCCTGAAGGTGATGTTAAATTGGAACCTGGCAAAGAACAAGGACCAGCGCGCCTGGCGGGCGTTCAGGCGCTTGGCAGATCTAAGGTATTTCAAGTTCTTGTGGTCCGTCAGGACCACGAACGGCAGGTCCGCCCCCTCTAGCCAGTGACGCCACTCCTGTAGCGCGAGCTTGATGGCGAGGAGCTCTCTGTCCCCCACGTCGTAATTCCGCTCCGCCGGGGACAAGCGCCGGGAGAAGAAGGCGCAGGGCCGTTTGATTCCATCATCTGGCGACCGCTGGGATAGCACCGCTCCCACTCCTGTGTCCGAAGCGTCCACTTCGACGATGCACTGCAGCGCAGGGTTGACTTGGCTAAGAACCCGGGAGGAGGAGAACTCCGCCTTCAGCGCCTGAAAGGCAGCCGCGGCCTCTTCGGTCCACCGGAACGGAACCTTAGGGGACGTGAGGCGGGTCAGCGGGCCGACGATGGTGCCAAAATTTGGGACAAAGCGGCGGTAGAAGTTCGCAAACCCAACAAACTGCTGCACCTGCTTTCTTGATGCAGGTGTGGGCCATTCCACCACCACCTTCACCTTCTCTGGGTCCGGAAGCACCTGGTCGTGGAAGATGATGAACCCAAGGAAGGATGTTGTCTTCGCGTAAAACTCACATTTCTCGGCCTTCACGTACAACCGGTTCTCCAGCAGTCTTTGGAGGACCCGCCTCACGTGGACCTGGTGCTCGTCCCTGGACTTGGAGAAGATGAGAATGTCATCCAGGTAGACGAACACAAAAAGGCCAATGAAATCCCGGAGGATGTCATTGATGAGGCGCTGAAAGACGGCTGGAGCGTTGGTCAACCCGAACGGCTTCACCAGGTATTCGAAGTGGCCGTTCGGGGTACGGAAGGCTGTCTTCCACTCATCTCCCTCCCGGATCCGGACGAGGTGGTATGCGCTGCGTAGATCCAGCTTGGTGAACCAAGTCGCCCCCTGGAGGGAGTGGAAAGCGGTGTCCATGAGGGGCAGGGTGTAGCGATCCTTCTCCGTAATGTCGTTAAGGGCACGATAGTCAATGCAAGGATGGAGGGATCCGTCCTTCTTACCGACGAAGAAGAATCCTGCCCCCACAGGTGATGACGATGGGTGGATTATCCCAGCACTCAGCGACTCCTTGAGGTAAGAGTTCATTGTCTCCTTCTCCGGCGCAGACAGACTGTAGAGTCGCCCAGAGGGTAAGGGTGCCCCCTGGCGGAGGTTGATTGCACAGTCATAGGGCCTATGAGGAGGGAGAGACATTGCCTTGGACTTGCTGAATACCATACCCAGGTCGTGAAATTCCAATGGCACCAGGGACAGGTCCGGGGGCGCAGCGTCCGTAGGTGAAGGAGAGGCGGACGGAGAGCAGGCAGTGGACTGTAGACAGGTGCTCATGCAGAACGTGCTCCATGCCGACACCCCGGCGGACTTCCAATCCAAAACAGGGTTGTGGAGGCATAGCCAGGGGTACCCCAGGATGACGGGCGACACAGAGTTGGGCAGGACGTAAAAGGTTATCTCCTCCCGGTGGTTTCCAGAGATAATAACCGGGACGGGGATGGTCTGGTGTGTTACTCTCCCCAGGGAGGCACGAGAGAGGTTGACCAGGGAGATAGGGTTCCTTAGTGCCTGACAGCGGATGCCCAATCGGGTTGCCAGGCTTTGTGAAATAAAACTGCCCTCCGCGTCCGAATCCACCAGTGCGTGGGTGAGATGCCCAGTGGAGTTGTGACAAAAAAGGATGGACAGTTTCAATTGTGTGAGGGGACTTAACCGATTGACGTCCGCGAGGCCCCCTACAGTGACTCGCGGACCCCGCCGTTTGGCTTCTGTGGACAAAACTCTACCGTGTGTTGACTATCTCCGCAATACATGCAGAGATTTAACTCACGGCGGCGTTGTCTCTCCGCCGGGAAGAGCTTTGTCCAGCCCGTCACCATCGGCTCCGACTCCTCGGGGCGCGATGGTGGCAGCGTCGCCAGGGGGCGAGCTTGGGGCAGGCGCGACGAGGCTCCACGAGGGCGAGAAGAAGACGACTTCCGTCCCGAGGAGCGCTCGCGCAGCCTGTTGTCCAAACTGATCGCTAGGGATGTCAGCTCCGCTAGCGTCTCAGGGATATCCCGTCCAGCCAGTTCATCCCTCAGATCATCGTTGAGACTGCGGAGGAAAAGGCCACAGAGGGAGCATTCCTCCCAGCCTAATTCCTCCGCCGCCACCCGGAAGTCGACCGCGTAGTCCGCTGCCAACCGGCTTCCCTGCTGGAGGGCGAGAAGCCGATCGACCTGGACCGTCTCAGTACGAGAATGGTCAAAGACCTCTAGGAAGCGTCTCACGAATTGGTCATACGTGAGGGTGGCATAGCTGGGCCTCGCCATTACAGCGTAGGTCCAGGTTAATGCTCGCCCCTCTAGGAGATTCCCGATATAACCAATTTGGCTATGATCTGAGGGAAAGTCTCCGGGCACACGGTGAAACACGGACTCACATTGCATTATGAACCCCCGCGCTCCGCCGAGCTTTCCGCTAAAGCGGGCGGGGGTTGGAATGGGCGTGAGCCGAGTCGGTGCCGCCGGAGCCTGCTGGACGGCCGCTGGAGCAGCAGGAGCCGCGCCACCCTGACGAGCCGGGGGGAACGGCTGTTGGGGGTCCAAGCGGTCCAATCGGTTAGTTATATTAATTAACTGATTGAGGATCACCTGTTGCTGATAGGCTATCTGATCTACTCGAGCCTCGAGAGTGGTAAGCCGGTGTGCGAGCCCGCCGTCTGCCGAGCCGCTCTGCTGAAGCCGTACTGACATAACGCACGGCTCAGGAGACGCACACACACAGGCTCAGAGTAGTTCAAATAGCTTTATTAACAACAGGAGTGTATGAATGTGTGTCTGCGGGATGTAAATGTGTTGGTGGCGGCGTCTGCTTCGGGCACAGAGGCAGGAGGCTGTACAGCCGGACAACCCTATGGGAAAAGCACAGGGAGAAGGGTGACGGGCATACACCAACACAGGAGATATATGAGCGAGAAAGGAGCTTACTTGGACAGGACGGAAGACTGGCACAGCAAGGGACGAGGTCCGGTAGACAGCCACCTGGGAAGCTCGGTGCAGCAGCGAGGAACAGGCGATGGAGAGGAGTAGTCCGCCGCCGGGAAATCCACCTGTGCACAGGGGAGCAGACTTGGAGGAGAAAAAAGGTAAGATCTTCTTACCGGAATGATCAGCTGAGAATGAAGGAAACTCACAGCGATGCGTAGGGAAGTCTGACGGCTTCAGGCCGAAGCCCAGGGCGAGGCGGCTTAAATCCCTCGCCGCTGATGATGTGCAGGTGTGCGTGCAGGTGGCGCCGCTGATGAGCGGCGCGGCGTGACAAAACTAGAAATCTGATTGGCTAAAGGAACAGCCTCATTACCATTTCTTTTAAGCAACAGATTCCTGCACCCTTGATTCTGAAGGCCTCAAGGCAGATTTCTTTGACCAACAGAAACACGATAGCTGAAAAAGGATTGGACAAAACTCTAACACACACATACATTACTGGAAGCAGTGCAACCATCAGAAAAGCTACGAAATGAAGAGAATAATTTAACACACCCTCATGGAACAAATATGAAGAATGTAGGTCAGTGATTCTGTTTAGACCAGCAGAGAAGGTCTTGCTGGCCCTGACGGCTCACCGCTCTCAAACCATTTGGGAAGATGGATGTCTATAGGGTGACTAGAATTTAAAGGCCCCAGTGGGCTGCTTTGCTCACTCCCCAGTAGCACTGTTGGCGTGTGGATTTAGACTCTTGCAGATGCACACTGCCTGGAAAATACGACCAATCAAATAAGTCAGCCACGAGGACATCAAAATGTTCAAAGTCTGACAAGAAAAGTCTTGTGAGAATAAAAGACACTTCAAAATTTGACAAAATTAATTCATTATTAGTTCATTTTTAACAGAATTATAACGAATATGTATACCTCATTTTTCTGAGCCTTTGTTTCTTACTTTTCGAATACAAAAATAAGCAAGATTTTATTGGCCTCCATTGTGCTTTATGTTCAGGGCTTTACAGTCAGGCTGTGTCACTGCTTCATGTTCTTAAGCTATCCAGCTCCTCGCTGCAGAAGAAAGGCACTGTTACGAGTCCGTTATTGATGTTCTCATCTAATTCTCTGCAGAAAACCAAATAAGTCTGTCTATGGTGGGTCGTTTAAGTCACAACAGATGAGATATATACTTTACTATTGGGTGTCTACAATAGCTGGGCTCTACAGCCTTTAAGGTACAGCACATGTTTCTGTGTAGAAAAAGTAGCAAAGTCTTGATTAAACTGTTGTCAACTACACAGAGGAACACTCAAGTCTCAGTATGGAATCTATTTCATAATTAGTGTGGGGGTAAACATTTTCTAATGCCATGACAGCTATAACAGCCCTGTATGCAGAACAGTCCTGTTGTGTGTGCTGAGATGCATTATGATCTGACATGAAAATGTTCAGCTCAGCCTGTTAGTTCTGGTGTTTTAACATCACTGTGCCAATATATTCTGCAGCTTAGGGCTGTGGGTTTACTGTGGGTAGATGTGAGTTGACTCAATGTGAAAAAGATGATGAAAAAATGTGAAATCCACAACAAAATGGATTCTTATGTAACTGTAATTTACTTTTATGAAACAATTGTACTTGAAAGAGCATTGCTAGTCCACTTAATTCACATTAGCGAGCTTTTTAACAATATGCACCACTATAAAAGAGAAACCCATTATTATAGGGCTTGTTTTGCACAACAAAGGCTTTCTATTGTTTTCTACACATGTTTTCTGCAGCATGTAATTATCTCTAATTTAAATGCAGAATTTCGATGCAATAAAACAAAGTCCACAAAAAAAGCACATATTTGTGAAATATTTGTAGTCATGTGTCTATTGGCTGGAATATGCAGAATGAAGACTTAACACAGGAGGCTTAACAAGATCCAGTATCACAATATTGACAAATATATTTTCATCTAATTGCCCTGAAAGGTTATAAAAATGTTTGCAATCACCCATGAACCTTTATGAAAAAAGGAAAGAAAGTATCTCTTCAAGTTTGGTGGCCTTGTCTGTATAGTTTTTAAAGCTCTGTTTCTACACTGCAACAAATGATGCCACTGTCTTGTCTCTGCATAACCTTTCTTGATGATGCATTTGATAATTTCATCTTGATACATCTTAAAGTTTGCAGAGCTGAATTTTGCATTAGTGTAGCCAGTGCATTAAACTGATAAGTAATGATTCAATTTTATATTTTGCAACGCAGCTGCAGCAGCAGCTGATGGTGCTACACTGACAGCAGCCTTCACTTAACAAGACAAGGCAGCTATCCTATTTGGCTAATTTCTGTCTGGCTTGGCTCCTCTGTGGCAGCAGTGGGGACGAGCAATATGAAGCAGCCCTCTGACAGCAATAAAGCATTAGCATATTGCACTGAACTGATAAAACTGTCAATCACACAGATGGCTGTGTTGGTACTGGTCATTGGAAAACTCTCTCTCTTCTATCTCACTTCTTTCTTACATATGATTTTGCAGCACATGTGTAGGCTACATCGCACATTAGAAAACTAGAAAAGCACTCATAGAGCGCATACCTCCGCCAAGGCTCCTTCTGTTTCTCATGGATCACCTCCAAAATGTAATGGGTTTGTGTGTAGGCCTAGAGCCACTTGTGGTGAAAATGGCATCAAAGTCTGTCCATCAGTTTTGGAGTATTGTTGCTGACACACTGTGAGAAGATAAGAGCCTTGGTTGAGGTATGCATTCTCAGATCATCACCAAAATATAATGGGTTCCCCTCTAGGCCAAGAACCACCTCTGGTGAAAATTTCATCCAAATCCATCCAGTAGTTTTTGTGTAAGCCTGCTGCACAAATACAAATAAAGCCCTTGGTGGAGGTATGCACTCTCAGATCATCACCAAAATCTAAACATCTGTTCCCCGTGCCATTACACACCTTTCCTGAAAATTTCATCAAAATCCGTTCATAACTTTTTGAGTTATGTTGGTAACAGACAGACAAACAGACAGACGAACCCCGGTAAAAACATTACCTCCTTGGCAGAGGTAAAAAGAGAAAAAAGCCCCAGTAAGAAGAGGGCTGTTTGAAAAGTGAAACAAGCTGAAATTTATAGCTATATTTTCCCAACATTTAACAATTTACCTTTTAACTACATTCAGAATGTTATTTGTAG
The DNA here is from genome assembly GCA_020510985.1 of Pholidichthys leucotaenia. Lineage (NCBI taxonomy): Eukaryota > Metazoa > Chordata > Actinopteri > Cichliformes > Pholidichthyidae > Pholidichthys > Pholidichthys leucotaenia. The sequence continues at coordinate 393,869,341 of CM035838.1, read as the reverse complement.
TCATTAAATAATTTATATAAAAATGTAAACAAATAATGTTAAAGGTACCACTCACTATATTTTTCTTACATGTTGACAGCTCCCACATATGTCAGGTCAGGCACTGGTTTGCTTGCTTCCAAATAACCATGAAAACCGGTACTACCTGTCTCATGAGTTGGGCCATCGGCGACTCAACCAGCAACCCCCGTGGGCTGCACGGTGGCGCAGTGGTTTAGCACTGTGGCAGCACAGTTTTACCCTCGGCCGGGGGACCGCGGGGATCATGAGATCGTGGGTTCGATCCCAGCCCCCGACCAACAGTGAGCTGTGTGGAGTTTGCATGTTCTCCCCGTGTTGCGCGGGTTTACTCCGGGATTTCTCCGGTTTCCTCCCGCATACCAAAAACATGTAGGTTTAGGGTGCTCGCGCACGCAGCGACCAGCAGCCGGTGACTTGTCACCAGACTGCAAACCAAGTCTACCTACGGGTACAAATAAGTAACAAAAAAAAACCAAAAACCCGCCCTTCTGAGGGTGTGGAGGGTGAAACTGGGCATCCTGGCAGGACTAAAAACAATATCTGTCACAGGTCTGTGGTGGACCACTCCCAGTTACACAGGGTGAGATTGGACATCCTGGCAGATAAGCACATCTGTCGCAAGGTCTGTGGTGGACTTTTGCCAGTCGGTGCATCGTGACATGCACTACACAAAGAGGAGAGATAAACAAACCCATCATCTGGTCAGTCACTGCAACAGATACTGGAGTCAGTTTGTCTTGGCCTGTCCTTGCCACTGATAATACCTCTATCTGACAAGAATGTGCCGCTAGTCCAGCAAAAGCTAGCGGTACTCAAATACTTTGCAAGCGGTTTCATGAAATGGTCAGTCAGAAAGCAACTCATACCGGCTCGGACGTCGCCCGGGTTAACAAGGTCAGGAGTACCTGACAACGGAAGGCAAAGGACAGCTGCATGGAGGAATCTGATCAGACCTAAATGAATCAGAATCAGAATCAGAATCAGCTTTATTGGCCAAGTATGCACAACACATACAAGGAATTTGACTTTGGCTAAAAACTTGCTCTCGTTGTTCAGGTGGAGGATTTAAATAAGGATTCAACGACAACAGAGTATGTACAGTAAATTACAGTCTGTCCACGTTTCTATAAAAGGATGCAAATATATACAGGAATATATGCAGTTATTTACTCAGACTAACCACACTTTGCAGAAATATATGAAAAAAAATATATACAGTCACACAGTATTTCAATGTGAACTCAGATTCAGTGATATAATGTGAATGAAGTAAAAAGCAGTGTGAGAGTTATGTGCAATGTAATAATGGATGAAAAGTCATGAGTACAGCAACAGGTAGGACTAGGTGAATGTTAGGAGTTCATCAGAGTGATGGCTTGAGGAAAGAAACTGTTCCTGTGACGGGTGGTTTTGACCTTCAGTGATCTGTAACGATGACCAGAAGATAGAAGTTCAAACAGTTTGTGGTCGGGGTGTGATGGGTCAGCACAGATGTTTCCCGCCCGTTTCCTGGTTATGGACTGATATAAGTTCTCAATGGAGGGTAGGTCGGTACCAATGATCCTCTCCACAGACTTAACGATCCGCTGCAGTCTGGTCTTGTCCTGTTTAGTGGCAGATCCAAACCAGACAGTGATGGAAAAGCAGAGGACAGATTGGATGATGGCGGTGTAGAAGACAACCAGCAGCTCCTGAGGCAAATCAAACTTCTTGAGCTGACGCAGAAAAAACAACCTCTGCTGGGCCTTTTTCTGGACAGTGTCTATATGGGAGGACCACTTCAGGTTCCGGGAGATTGTGGTACCCAGAAACTTGAAGGAGTCCACAGTGGACACTGTGCTGTTGAGGATGGTGAGTGGGGGGAATGAAGGGGGGTGTCGCCTGAAATCCACAGTCATCTCCACCGTTTTGGCTGGGTTAAGTTCAAGATGGTTCTGGCTGCACCAGAGGATCAGCTGCTCCACCTCCCGCCTGTATGCAGACTCATCATCATCCCGGATCAAACCGATGACTGTGGTGTCGTCCGCAAACTTCAGGAGCTTCACCGAAGGGTCCTCTGAGGTGCAGTAGTTGGAGTAGAGGGAGAAGAGCAGTGGGGAAAGGACACATCCTTGGGGGGCGCCAGTACTAATTGATGTTAAATGAAACAGTCATTGTCACCCCCGACAGACTGCTATGATGATGATGATGATGATGATGACACCTCCCACAGGTCTTAATGAAATGTTTGCGCCATATTCTAGTCAAATTTTCTTGAATTATTTAATTATTGCAGCATTTTGGGGGGCAGCTTGGTGGTGCAGTGGTTAGCACTGTGGCAACACATTAAGAAGGTTACGGGATCAATTCCACCCCTGACCATCAGTGACCCATCTGGGTGCATGTTCTCCCTGTGTCTGCGTGGGTATTATTTTCTTCAAAAGTTTCACAATTAAAACTGTAAATGAAAATAAAAGCTATTCAGTGTTTTATCACATTAGAATAATTTTTTTGATAAAATTATATCATTACCTAATATTTAAAACTCTCTCCATCAAAATGATGAGCAAAGGGAAATTCCAGACTTTAAGTAACAAAAAAAGCCAAGAAGAAAAGGAAATATGATGAGGCTTAGCTTGCTCTTGGATTCATTGTGGGTGTGGAGGGGCAGAGAAATAGCTGTGTGTAGGTGGGCTTAGTAATCATCTGGCTCCCCAAAATTTAAAAAAGTTTAAGAGGCACTGGTATAAATGAACAAAAAAATCAGCAGATTAAAATGACCACAGTCTCTGCACTTTTACTGCTGACATGGAATTGAAACAGTGCAGGTGCTTCAGCTGTGCTCTTTAGAATTAAACTTCAAAGCTTTGAATCTTTTTCTGCACAATTAGAAGGAAAGCCTTCGAGCTCCGTGAGCACCTGCCATGACTACTGAGGAGCTGTAACATTTATTATTGTTTAAAAGCAGTCTACTTTGTACATTTACTGCTGTTTACAGCCTATTAATGTGGTCTCAGCATGCAACACATGCCTTACAACATGTACTCCGATGCACACTGCTCCCTCTGTATCTCTGTGGCTCGCTCTCTCTCTTGACCACTCCCACAGAGTGGCACCTGGGTTTCAGTTTGTTAAACTTTTTTGTTTTTCTACAGATGTAATTCCTGATGCCTGAATGATATCATCATTTGAAGACTTCTGGGGACAATAAGTTTCAGGTAGGATTTTAATAAGGCCTGAAAAGAAAGTGTAGAACAAAGAAAAAGTGGGGCCCCATTTCTGACTTTGCCTTGGGCCCCAAATGGACTAAGTCCGCCCCTGGGCCAAAGTCACAAGGCCAAAAACTTGTCACATTTCTAATCTATTCCTCAGTGAGTTATTGGGCATTCAGGGCATGGACCTGAATCTCTATTGAGTGCCCTCTAGTTATTTTGATATTTAATTAATCATTTAAATGTTTATGTCTAGATTTAACATTTCACAATACGTATGTAAGATTTTCACCTAAAAATAATGTTTCCAAAAATCATTGTGATGGTACATAAACCTTTTTACCAGATGAATGTCACTTTCCCCATAATGCGAGTTGGCCTGCATCATCTACAACAGCACGATGCAATTTTTTACCTTTTTTTCTTATTAAAGACAAAAGTAGAAAGGAGATGTCTTTACCTTCTTAACATGTTTCGACTGTGCACTGAAGCCTTCGTCAGAAGGCTCCAGTCGTGTAATCTATCCCCACGTAGACTGGGGCCACTAATGCGCGCGAGAGGCAGTCCGCCACCAGATTGAGTTTACCGGCCACATGCTGAATGTCGGTCGTAAACTCCGAGATCACGGCCAGCTGTCTCTGCTGCCCGCCCGACCATGGTTCTGAAACCTTGGCCATGGCGTACGTTAGCAGCTTGTGGTCCACAAATGCAGTGAAGGTGCGCCCTTCCAGCCAGAACTGGAAGTGGTGTATGGCCAGGTGGTGAGCCAGTAACTCTCTGTTGAACGCGCTGTATTTACGCTCACTGTCGCGCAAAGCCCTGCTAAAAAAGACAAGGGGCTGCCAAGAACCGGTGACACGCTGCTCCACTACGGCCCCTATGACCACGTCCGAGGTGTCGGTAGTGAGCGCTATCCGAGCCGCCGGGTCCAGGTGTGCCAGCAGTGCGGCATTTGCCAGGGCTGTTTTAACCACGTAAAACGCCTGCGCTCGCTCAGGAGTCCAGTCGACTCTGTCCGCCAGTTTCCGTTTCTTAAGTGTGGCATACAACGGCTGCATGAGCTGGGCTGCACGGGGGAGGAAACGGTTGTAAAAGTTAACCATCTCCAAAAACTCCTGCAGCGCCCTGACCGTCTGAGGCCTGGGAAAATCTGCCACTGCGCGCACTTTGTCCGGTAAGGGTATTGTGCCCTCCGGTGAGATTCGGTGGCCCAAAAAATCAATTCCCGTCACCCCGAACTGGCACTTCGCTGGGTTGATTATTAATCCGTGCTCCTCCAACCTCTGGAAAACTGTCCTGAGGTGGGCTACGTGTTCGTCCTCGGACGCGCTGGCCACTAGGATGTCGTCCAGGTAGACGAACACAAACGGCAGATCACGCAACACCGCATCCATCATGTGTTGGAATGTCTGCACCGTGCCTTTTAATTCGAAAGGCATGCGTAAAAACTCAAAAAGACCAAACGGGGTTATTATCGCTGTCTTAGGTATGTCCTCAGCGCGCACCGGGACCTGGTGGTAACCGCGGACCAGGTCTATCTTGGAAAAAATGCGTGCCCTGGTGAGGTGAACAGAAAAATCCTGACTATGGGGGATCGGGTAGCGGTCGTGCACTGTGGCATTGTTCAATCTGCGGAAATCTCTGCACGGTCGCCACGATCCCTCAGCTTTAGGAATCATATTTTAGCGGGGATGCCCATGGGCTGTTTGAGCGCCTGACGATGCCCAACTTCTCCAAGCTGGCAAACTCCTTGAGCGCTATGGCCAGTTTAGCTGCATCCAGACGTCGAGGTCGTGTGAAAACGGGCGGCCCCGTGGTGGTAATGAAATACTCCACCCCGTGTTTAGTGACGGTCGCCGAAAAATCGGGACCGTGAGTGCTGGGAACTGGGTGAGTAGTGTGTGGAACTTACCCCCTGGAGTTGTGACGTTGGCTAGCGTTGTGGGCCCAGCTCCTCTAGCTGTACAGGGGAGAGAATCAAAAGACATTGCATTAATCAGGCATCTGTTAGCCACATCGACTAGTAGACCGTGTTCACACAAAAAATCAGCGCCCAAAATGGGGAAGCTGCATGCCGCTATGACGAATGTCCATTGGTATGTACGGCTGTGCAAGGATATAGTCAGTGTCCTCTCACCAAAAGTTTTAATGTCTGAGCCGCTAGTTCCCGCCAGCCGGTCTGCGTAGGACGGCAGGATGAGACTCTTTTGGGAGCCGGAGTCAATGAGGAACTGTCTCCCCGAGCGTGAGTCTGTCACATAGAGCAGCTTGCTCACTTCACCGGCGGTCGCAGCTGCTACCGACTGCCAGCCCTGGCATTTCCCGAGTGCTTGAATTGGCACGGTGGCACGCATCGGCGTGCGTCCTCTCCAAAACGGCAGTGGTAGAAGCAGAGTGTGTCTCTCCGGTGCTTCTTGGCTTCCGCTGCAGCCACCGTCGCTGGCTCCACGCCCCCGCTGGCCGTCTCGCTGGGTTCCGACGCTGCTGCGTTCACTGCAAGGGCTCTGGTGGTGAGGATAATCCGATCTGCCTCTTGCACTAGCGCCTGGTAGTTGCGCGCGGCCAGCAGCGGCAAATTGGCAAGGACTGCCCTGGCCACCGTCGGGAGGTTCTGGAGGAAAAGGTGGGCAAAGAGGAAATGCCCGTCATCTATGCCCATCAACGCCAACATCTTCTCCATTAGCTCGATCGCCGACCCATCTCCCAACTCGGAGCGCGTCAGAAGCCTTTCCGCTCTCTCGCAGTCTGAGAGCGTATAGCGCCGGGTCAGCGCGGTTTTGAGAGCCTCGTATTTGTCGTGGGCTGGGGGCCGTTGGAGCAGGCTCACCACCTGCTGAGTTGTGGGTGCGTCCAGTGCTGCAACCACGTAGTAGTATCTGGTGTCATCCGCCGCTATTCCCTGGAGCGCGAACTGGGCCTCGGTGTGGAGGAACCAAGACTTTGGGTCATGTAGCCAAAAGTCTGGGAGTTTGACCGAAACAGCGCACGTATTGCCGGCACCTCCAGTCTGGGTCGTCTCCGGGGTGTTTGCCTCGAGTTCCATTGTGCGTCAAGGGTCACCAGTGTAGAGAGAGGAATAATCAGGCAGAGCGGCCCAGGGCAGAGCAGGCTTTATTAATTTCTCTCTCTCACATTCCTCAGAATCACAAGTATCAGAAAGACTAACAGGTCGCAGGCACCTCTCCTTTCATATCATACAACTCGCTCAGTCACCTGTGGTGCTGCATTAACATGAAAGCCTTTGCAATTCCCATTCTCTTTGTCACTGCTCTCACCAACACACCAACCCCCGCATCAACACACAAACCCTCCATGACGATTCCCCTTGTCCTTCCATCTGAGTGGAAAACATACTGAGTGGATTCCCCACAGTTGTTAGTTTTTCATAATTGCGTATTTCACTGACACTAAAGGGGCACAGTTTAACAACAGCCAGTATGTCCATGTGGGCCCTAATATGTGTTAAATCTGGGCTGTTTTAATGGTCCCATCTAAGTTTGTCTGCATGGACTTTGGCTGTTCCACAGGTAAACAGGTAATCTGTTTACCCACTTTAGTTCCTTATGGGACCCACATGGGTTTAAAGTAGGGAAGCAAGTTTCAGTCGCACTGGTGCCATGGGTAACGTCCAAGCGGGCAAACAGAAGTAGCCCCTTTTCCACTAGCACCTTCTCAGCCCTACTCGCCTCGATTCTGCTCGGCTCGACACGGTGTGGTTGGTTTTCCATTACAACTGAGTGCCACCTCAAGTGGGTGGGTTCATTACAGGAAGGCGGCCTGTTATCCCGTTATGTTGTTGACATACTGACGTTTTCACTGATAAATAACGTAAAAGATGCTTAAAATCACAAAACACTCACCATATTTCCCATGAGCAGCCATCAGCTCGGAGACCTCCTGGTATACTTTTTCTATTTCGGGTCACTCCGCCGCAGCAGGGCTGATGGGGCTGGAAAGTTCATAGTTGTCAAATTTGATCAAATGTAGTTTATTTTTCAAGTGCAGGGATCTAAGCACTACAACACCGATGAAAGAACTGTGCGCACCGACGGGGAGACTGTTGAAAAATAACCACATTTGGTCAAATTTGACCACTATATGAGGTTTTCAGCCCCGGCGCCGGCAGAGCGTTCTGAAATGAAATACCAGGAGGTCTCCGAGCTGATGGCTGCTCACAGGGAAGATGGTGAGTGTTTTGTGACGGTGTTGATTTGTGTCTGGCCATTTATTTTGTTGATTATCACAGAAATAATAAAAATTCACGGCCGAATTTACAAATGGCGGTTTTGAATCTTGTGAAAACGTTGCTGTCATCCACTAATGTTAAGCCCTGGCCAATCAGTGGCCTGCAATCTGTTGACATCACATTTTCAGCTCGACTCAGCACGGTTGGAACCTCACTGCAGTAGGTCCCAAAAAAAGTACCTGGTACTAATGGAAAACCCTACAAATCGAGAATAGTGGAGGCAAGTAGGGCTGAGTAGGTACCAGTGGAAAAGGATGGAAACCAGGGAACCCATAAGGCAACCCAGATTTAACCTGTGGTGGGACCCACATGGACATGCTGTCTGGGAAACAAACAAAAAACAAATTACCAAATTATGATTTTAGTATCAGTCCAAAATTTCACAATCGGCGCATCCCTAACAAAAGTTGTTATGGATAATTTACAAGAAAAATAACATCACTACAGCTGTGAAGGGGGCTTTTGAAAAATGGCAAAAGAGCCAGAGCCAACCTGTTATGTCGTAACTCGTAGACGAGGATGACACCAGAAGTGGAGCTGAACACTTCTTTGTTATTAAGCTGATCTCAGTGCACCTGCCGTGCATTCAGCCGTTGGTAGAGGTAAGGTGGAAGAGACATCCCCCCACCCACACATCCACCCACCTGCACCCCCTCTTATACCACTGAGGCTAGTGGGACCGGAAGCCGGAGCCACCACCTCGTACCACACAAATAAGAACTCCAATAAGAACCGTATAAGAACAGCAAATAACTACAGAATATCCCCCCCCCCCGCCCCCCCCGGAGACAAAATCCAAAACACACACACAATCAACCCACCCCAATTTGGAATACGAATCATCCACTAAGCATAATCAAACCAAAATCACCAAAAGGGGCCTATGACATTCACACAAAACAACTAAAATTAGGGGGGACGGGTAGACTGTCGTCCTACCCCCCCACATGGGGAGGTGGGTTATTCTGCCGCCTATGCTATAGAAGTCCAGCAAAAAACTACTGCCATGTCTCCTACATAATATAAAATATTAAACCAATCCCCAAAACTATTAACACAGAACAAAATTTAACAGCTGGAACACGTCCATGACTCTGTGAGGATGACCCGTGGCCCCCCCAAACCCTTCACCATCAGTCCGCCCCTGGAGGTAGTCTGCTTCCCGGATCACAGCTAGTCGCCTCAGTCTCGAAGCGTCGCCTCCTCCACACCTCCGAGCACTCAATCCGTCTGGGGCCATGCCTTTCTGCCTTCCTTGGGGCACGCTGTAGTGCATTAGGATGGCGCCACAAGCCATCTGACAGCAGAAGATAACCATTATGCCGCACATCCATCACCTGCAGCTGACCCTGGTAGCACTCCATCTTCCGCTTTTCCCTCACCTGCCAGGACCTCGCCTCCGCCCGAACCCAGTCCGCGACTCCAAGCGGGGCCTTGCATGGCCTGTGGTGTTTCTGCCTGGTACTTGCCCCTCCAATGCCATTCGGTCCTGCCCCGACCACTTGTAGATCTGCTGATGATCCCGCCCCTGTGGTCCCATGTTCACCAGTCCTCCATGACTGTGCTCCGGCAACACCTGAGACCATCGTTTGGGCATCGCTTGCCGCTGCAGATCCTCCCCCGTGCTGCCCAGCGCCCACATCCAGGGCAGCTTGGACACTGGCACCAGGGCCCTCCCGCAGTGACCCTGAGCACAACACGGCCTGTCCACTTTCCGGAGTGCCCAGCAACTGTTCATCCCACACAGCATCGTCCCTAACTCTTGGAACCAGTCGTTTCCACAGTCTGCAGCCCGACCACTCTTCCCCAGCGCCACTCTTGATGGAAAATCCAAGGCCATAAAACAGGTTGCAGCCCATGATGTTGCAACCATAGGCCATCATGACGGACTCCACATAGACCATCTCCGCCGATTTGTACTGAGGTTTCAGTGTGACGGTACCCACCGCGGCCAACTGTCCTCCTCCATAGCCGCAAAGTGGCGCTGAGATACATCCAATCCTGTAGTGGGGAAAACATTCTCTAACTGTAGCCCAATTCAGCACCGAACTCTCCGCTCCCATGTCGACTAGCATCGGTACCAGAACTCCATCCAGAACCACCATGCAGCATGTGCACCCACAGGCACTCGGGGACACCGTGTGTATCATCGTCGGGGCAGGGGGAGTTGAATTCCTGCGCGGGCTCTCCTGCTCTGCTGACTGGCATACTCTCGCGAAGTGTTGTAGACGGCCATATTTACCGCAGCATTTCCCTCTTGCCGCAACTCTCTAGCCTTATAGTGGTGCTTCATGGACCCACAACCCATACACCTGGGCTTCCCTGGGGCAGACCTCATCCGTGCAGCGCTGGCCTCCTCCACGTCGTCCTCGACGCTGCCATCGCTGTCCGGGTCCACTACCTGCGCGGCCATGGGGAATCTTGAATTTTCTGGTGGTAGACACTCGCTTAGCTCCCGAGTTAGCTTGTCCACTGCTTCCAGCTGTAGCGCCAACTTGACAGCCCTAATCAGCGTCAACTCACCCGGGAATGAGAGCAGCTTGGAGCGGACCGCAGCACAGTTGGTGTGTTCCGCCAACTGGTCGCGAACCATTTCTTCCTCCAACGGCCCAAACCGGCACTCAGCGGCCAACTGCCTTAAGTCTGACGCAAACCGCTGGGTCCTTTCGCCTACCTGTTGGTGGCACTGTCTGAACTTAATCCGTCTGACGATGACGTTGTCCAGCGCCCTAAAACGACGGGCCATTAACTCAACCACTTGTTCGTAATTGTCCGCGTCTCCAAGTGTGCCCAAAATTCTCTGTCCCTCCATTCCTAAGTTGTGGTTGTGTACCAACAATGCACAAGCCCTCAGCTCCTCCATTTGTTCCAGATCCAACGCCACCATGTGTGTCTGAAAAGCCTGGTATCACCGAGGCCACAGTACTGGCGGTTCCCCCAGGAGCTCCAGGAATAGACGAATAGGTGTTCCACACGCCTCCATGAGTTTACCTCTCATCGCCAAATGTTAATGTCGTGACTTGTTGACAAGGATGACGCCAGGAGTGGCGCTGAACACGTCTTTCTTATTAAGCTGATGTCAGTGGACCTGCTGCCGTGCATGCAGCCGCTGGCAGAGGTAAGGCGGAAGAACCCCTCCCCCACCCACCACCACTACCACCACCTGCAGCCCTTCTTTTACCACCTGGGCCGGCGGGACCGGAAGGCGGAGACACCACCCCGCACCACACAAATAAGAGCTCCAATAACAACAGTATATGAACAGCAAATAAATACACAATACAACCCCCTTCCTCCTCCTCTTCTCCTCCTCCCCTTCCCCACCTATAGCTCCCCTCATCCATCTCTCCGCTCTTCCCCGGCTGGCTGCATGGTGCGTGAAGGTGGACGCTCTGGACGGCGCCGGGGCTTTCCCTTCTGTCTGATGGAGACGGGCTGAGAGGGACGACCAGGTCCGACCGGCAGAGACTTCCACGAGGACCGTGCAGGGAAGAGTTCGGTCCAGCTGTTGCAAAATAAAATAAAAAAAAAAAAAAAAAGGTGGACGAGCAGCGGAAGCGGAGCGAGAGGGGAGGTAAGGGAGCCGCTAATAACCTGTTGTTAGTGCTTTTTATTTGTGGGAATAAAACATGGCAGCAACTGAGAAAAATGAGAAGAGCGTCAAAAAGCACATCTAGACGGTTTTGTACTTGGCCAGAATTGTTTCTGTGATTTAAAAATGAAGTTGGATGATCGTGTGTGTGTCATCCATCGCTCATCCATCCTGTTTATTCATTTATTTATTTATTGCTTTTGAATAATTGTAGGCTATATTGGATCTAAACACGTGCATGTGAAACAAAATTTCAAGGTTACCTTATTTGGGGTATTTAGGAGCATAAACGCTTGTTCATTTATTTTTAGCCATGTAGGCTTCTGGTAGTGTTAAATAAGGCGATTCAGCGCATTTAAGTCAACAATGGAAACTGCAGCGCGTTATTAGGCTGCGATTCAATCACAGCGGCTGCCTGGTGCTTCTTAATTCAAGCCCGGAAGGCTGCGAGCGCCGCCCCAAGTCTGAGCGCGGAAGCTGTGCGGAGCAGACGCCACAGAACATGGGGACGTAATTGGACTTTTTAAAAACCAGACGCACAGCTGTGTTACAGCCGGGATTGAATCACCTGTTTGTGTGCAGTCAGTGGGTGCCGGGATGTTACAGCCGCAATAAACTTCTTACATCATCTGATCCCACCAGTTCCCCGCACAGTCGAGGTTTAAAAGCAGGACCAGGCTCAGGCTTTTCTGTCTTGTTGGCCAGAAGTGAAATAAACAGCACCCGGAGGGCATGAGGGTGGAACAGTCAGGGATGACGTGCCGTGACAGGGCTCCTGTCTGCGTGGCCTTCAGTGCACAGGTGCACACAGTGGATGAGCTTTGTGCTCTTTGTGTGCACACAGACTGTGTACGTGGAAATATGTGAGATATATTTCAGCTGCTACAATGATGGATTAAAGATCCCACTCACTGAAAAATGGTAACCTTCTGAAATGTGACTGTTGGTCACATGATTATTAAAAAAAACCAAAAAAACATCAAAATATTCACTTCTCTAAAAAATGCACAGCCTTAATATTAAGCCCAGCCTTCATAAGTGTATCGGCTCTGTTAGTTGGCTGTCTGCAAACATACACTACTCACAAAATGTTAGGGGTATTTGGCTTTCAGGTGAAATTTATGGAAAATGTAAAAAGTTCACACTACAGTGATATACCATGAAAGTAGGGCATTTAAGTAGAAGCATGCAGTGGTGATTTCTTCATCTCAAACAATTTATTGAAACAAAAGCCAACAATAGTGGTGGGTATACCACAACAAAAAATGTCAATATCTCAATAACTTGTCATGTGCCCTTGAGCATCAATTACAGCTTGACAACGATGTCTTATGCTGTTCACAAGTCGACTTATTGTCTGCTGAGGCATGGCATTCCACCCTTATTGAAGAGCGGCCCTCAGGTCATTGAGGTTGTGGGGTGCAGAGTTACAAGCATCTGCACGATGACTCAGCTGATCCCATAGGTTTTCTATGGGATTCAGGTCTGGAGAAAGTGCAGGCCACTCCATCTGAGGTACCCCAGCCTCCAGCAGCCATTCCCTAATGATGTGACCTTGATAAGCAGGAGCATTGTTGTCCATGAAGATGAAATTAGGCCTGTGTTGTTCATGCAGGGGCACAATGACTGGATTAATGATGTTATTCAGGTAGTATCAGCTTGTCACTGTACCATTCACAAGGTGTAGGGCAGTTCTGTATTGACTAGACACACCTGCCCAGACTGTAACACCACCACCACGAAAGGCTCGTCTGGTGACAACAGTGGCTGATGCATAGCGCTCTCCTTGATGTCTCCAACATCATTGGCGGCCATCATTTCTGCTCAGTCTGAATCAACTTTCATCAGAGAACAGCATTGAGGCCCACTGGTGCCTTGTCCAGCGTAAATGCTTCCTGGCCCATGCAAGATGATGAAGCCTGTGCCTGGTGGTGTGGTCAGGTACCCTTGCAGGTCATCTAGCACACAGACCAAGGTGATGTAAATGGTTTCAAATGGTCTGACGTGACACTTGGGTGCTTCTCACCTCCCTTAAATGTGCCTGGAGTTGAGTAGCATTCATCATCTGGTTCCGCAGGGCACTGTTCACAATGAAGCGGTCATTAGCGTGAGATGTGGCCAAAGGACGTCCATTTCTATGCCTTTCTGTGACTCTTCCAGTCTCTCTGTGTCTCTGTTGCAACCAGTGGTGGGAGTAAAGCACAAATTATGCACCCGCGTTGACACGATGCAGCTGTGACGGCGTTGACGCAGCGTCAACATGCGTTCCTATTGCGCCGCCCAACGTGCACCTCTCCAGAGAAGGAGAGGTTCACTTCGGGGACACAGGCCGTAAGGGCTGTAATTGGTCCGCTTTAACTCCTCCTTCACATTTCCTGGTTGTTGCCGCTCCTTTGCTCTGCCTGTTCACAGCGACACAACTTCCAAAGCGAGTCGGTTAAACAGCGGTCCAAATTCAAAAGAATATTGAGCTAGTAAGCATATACAGAACATGCTGTGACTCGACATAACCCCAGTAATTACACATATTGTCAAAATGGCAGCGGCAGCGGTCGCACACACCATTTTCTCTGACTTCTCTTCTTCTTCGTGCAACGATCGGATTAAAAGTTGCTTTTGCTTAATATTTTTTAGCTCCAACTCCATGACAATCTGCTCTTGTCCGTCACTATTTCATAAACAAAAACGCACAACAAAGTTGTGTGTTCTTGAAAAAATAAAGGAAAAATTTTCTCACCAAACTTACCTGTACTGTGTTTTTCCAAAATTAAATCACATTGTATATTGCTGAATAACAAGCCCACATCACCACACTCCCTGTTAAGCTGATGTGGCATCCATTTGAGTGATAGTTATCAATATAATGTTGCAGTCACTGCGTATGCTGTCACTGAACAGAACACATGGCAGTTAAACACTGAGTAGCAAAAGTAAGTGGCAGCATTAGGTGGTATGCATTAAAACACAAAACATACACACAGTATTCAATCACAGCAGTACACAAAGTACCTGCTTGCATCGTGGAGGGCTAATCTTATCATTCCATCTATTAATTGGCAAATAAAAAAATACATACTTAAAGGTTGTGAATCAGTTCTTCACTTCCCATGTGCTCCTTGGTCTTTACCCACACACCACTACAGTCAAGTAAATGGTCTGGTATTAACACCAAAAGTAAAGGAGGTACACTGTGCACTGCCTTGACTACATATTTTGTATATTTTTTGTGTTTTGTTCTATACAAAATAAAGCTGTCACATGTCAGTGTTGTATATGGTCACTATCCTGTAACTGCCATGAATTCCGTTCCAATGCATCACCTCTATAGGCCAGAAAATCCCCTTATTCTGTGGGAAACTGTTTTGGCCCTCAGATTAGTAGTTCTTTTTTATTCCCATGTCAATTATTTCCCTAGAATGTAGCTGTGAAATTCCAAACAACAAACATTCAAGTACAAACACTTTCTCTCCCATGTACTTTTATGGCCATTTTTAATTTTAATTTTTTATTTAACCTTTATTTGTACAGGGTAGTTCCATTGAGAGGCAACCTCTTTTTTTCAAGGACACCCTGTTCACACTCACACATTCACACCTGGAAGCTGCCCAGTACAACCACAGACTGACCTGTGGCTACTGAGCAGCAACACTGGAGCAGTTGGGGTTAAGGGCCTTGCTCAAGGGCACCACAGTGGGGTTAAGGAGGGTGGGGAAAACACTGCTATGTTATCTGTCCCTCCCAGATCTAATCCTGCCGGTCCAGGGATCAAACCCGCAACCCTCCGCTCACCAGTCCACATCCCTAACCATTAGGCCACCACTGCCCACCCATTTCAATGTGTATAAGATAAGATAAGATAAGCCTTTATTAGTCCCACAACGGGGAAATTCCAGGATTGCAACAGTATGTATGTGCATCAGCTGAACATTGACGACAACAAATGAAATGTTAAAATCATTGGCTTTATTTTTCCATTTTTTGGGAGGTACACACTGACATGAGTAAACACAAAAATTGTGCTATTATGAGTTCCTATCTAAGTTGTGCACGGCATATGATGGTGTTCTGCCATGCCATGATCCCCAGAGGTGATTGGAAAAATGTCATGAGGTGATTCCTCGCACCGATGGCAGCCCTGGTTGATCGGCTTCGTGACAGAATTTGTGGATCCAGATGTTCAAACATACTCCTGTCCCCCTGAACCATTCTTCGCCACTCGCCTGGTTGAGATACCCCATAGCTTCTGCGTCAGCAAAATTTGGGGGGATGTATCGCGATTCAGCTGTGTTGACCTCATTGGCGTAGACAAAGTTGTGCAGCACTATGCAGGCTTTCACAGTCTTCACAGCTTTCTCTGGGAGGAATTCCAGTGATCGTCCAAGGATTCTCCAGCGTGCCACAAGGATGCCAAATGTATTCTCAATGACGTGTCTGGCTCTGGAGTGGTGATAGTTGTAGATGCTTTTGTCTAATGGCAGGTTCATCCCTGTTAAGCCAAAAAGGAGAGCACACAGAGAAAACATCAATAATCAGACACACACACACAGATATATGTGATTATACTTTTGTATAGACACATGCCAGGCAGACAAATCACAAAACAGATGGCTGATTTTGAGTAATACAGGGTATGCTCATTATGTCACAACAGACGTAATGGCAGTAAAAAAAAAAAAGTAAGTTAAGTAAACAGTGTGGTATTAACTTTTGCAGTTAAAAAATAGCCACACTGTGTACTACTGTCAGTGACATACCTGGAAACAATCGCATCAGATTGCTGTGTAGGGGAAAGGCAGCATTGCCAACGATCACATGGGGAACTGTGACTGTTGTCCCAGGAAGATTGGCGGGCAGGGGTAGATTCAGTTTGTTTTCCAACACCATCGATCCAAATTGTCTTTCTCTGAAGATGCCACCGTTTCTTCATCAATGTGTCTCAGTGGCTGGATTAGCACGGGAAATTCACCCTGTGTCTGTCTCTGTCGGTTCAGCGGTCGCACAAACCATCTCCGCCGCCATCTCTGCTTTCCGTGTTCCATTGCTTGTAGTAGAACGAGCTGTTGTTCAGTGTTTAAAAGGGCCGTCTGGATCAAAATTTGTTTTTGTGCATTTGTCATTGCTTGTGCTGATAAAAGCAGGAAATACGTGAGGAAAAGACAGGAAGCACTCTATACATCCACTGAGACCCTGCAACCGCCTACTGTTTGGGCGGTGAATTGCAGACCGACAATGACAAACCAGCACAGACAAATATTTTGCAGAAGACTGCGTAAGCGTTGTCCGTCGGCAATGGCATCATTGTGATGCAGGTGCATAAACCACGCTTAACACGTTGCAAACTAACGCGTTACTGTAACGCCACTACTTTTGTAGTAACGTGTTGTGTAACAAAATTCTGTTTAAAAATTCAGTAATGCGTTACAGTTACTGAAATTTGATCAGATGTGTTACTCGTTTTATTAATATAGATGGATATTTTTAGTGCAAATGAGTGAATATACAAACTAACTAACTAACCTGCACTTATATAGTGCTTTTCTAGTCACAAAGACCACTCAAAGCACTTTCACTAGTACTAACCCTCTATTCTAAGGACCTATAGGAGACAGATATCTAGGGACAATTTAGAACAACCAATTCACCTAACATGCATGTCTTTGGATTGTGGGAGGAAACCGGAGCCCCCGGAGTAAACCCACGCAGCACAGGGAGAACATGCAAACTCCACACAGAAAGGTTCCAACCCCTGCCAACCTGGGGATTCAAACCTGGAACCTTCTAGCTGTAAGGCAACAGTGCTAACCACTGCACCACCGTGCTGCCCAAACTCACCCTACCGTAGCTGAGACAAGCCGTCAGTTGACGTGACCTGTTGCAAAGAGCCTGAGTCTTCACTACTGAGTGCAAGAAAAGATGACGCTACTTTGTTTTTATAGAACTAGATAGATTATTTTTCCCTTGTCACGGTTAAGGATAAAAGCATATTGGTGGGTTGTAATTTTCAGAAGCGCCAGAAAACAGCAACAAAGCTCTGACGAAGCTAGTGCTATGCTATGCTAACAACTAACACCTTGTTAGTGGATCTACTGTATTCTGAACAGCCACGGCTGGATGTAAAGTGGAAATACCCTTGTCTCAACACTCACGGCTGGATTTCAAGCATAGGTATGCATCTGGACAGTTTGTGACCCAGCAAGAATTAAACTGACTGATTGCCAGATACATCGTTTCGGACTGAAGATGTGATAACAGTCACTTTCCATCAGACTGCTGAGACTGTGATCCTCTGAAGTTAAAATACATGTATTTACTACCTGGATAAAGATTCTTTATAAATGGATTTTGATCTCCAAAAGGAATTTGAGGGACTGAATCATGTCTCTGTCACAACAGACATCTGGACTGTGGATAATGGACATTTTCTTTGGGTCACTGCATAGTAAACCACTGAACAGTAGGACATATTCATTCAAAAGGTTAGAGAAGGTCAAATTAAGTTCATCTGTAAAGGTTATAGTGTGGAGAAAAGAAACAGGCGAGGCAGCGAGCTGAACGACACACAAACTTTATTCTTTCTCCAACATCAAGTACAGTAAAAGAGCTCCCGGGTCTCTGTGCATTCCTCTTTTATACCTTTAATTCCATGCATTGAGACCCGGAACTTCCGACCATAATACAATGTTTGGAACAAAGACCTATGTGGCACATTAACATGACATAACGCCGGCACGGCTCTCACACCCTTTCCTCTTCCAGCGGCTCCGGCAGTTCCTCCTCTCCCCGGGAGGCACATAATCCTTATTGTCCTGTCTGATACCCCACAGTGACACTTTCTTCTTCGGTCCATTGTTCCCCCCTTCCCCAGCTGCCTTCTCTGGGTGGAGAATCCCCCACCCGTACCACCACAATAGTGCATTTTAGGTGCATCCTGAAATTTCACCTGAGGGCCGATTATCCCTAACTTTTTGTGAGTAGTGTAGATGGTGGAGAGCCCAGCCAATAGGGTTGCCAACTTTCTCACTGTCAAATAAAGGACAGAGGGTTTTAAAGGGCCTATATCATGCTATTTTAAGCCTTTCAGAGTAAACTATATGCATGTATGTGATAGTATATTACCTTTGGTACACTGGAGAATGAATTTCTTATGAAATATGAGTTATTTTCGCTAGCTACTTTTCCAACCCGTAAGTAAGATGCCTCGATCTCTGAGGCTCAGCCTGTCCTTCTTGTGGCTGCCGCCCATTTCATGACATAACCCCTGAGCCGGCTGCTGCAGCATGTCGCTGGGTTCCGCCCACGAAAACTTAGAAGACATTGTCTTACGTAAAAAAGCAAACAGTTGTTGTCACTGAGCAGATAAGGTGCGAGAGGAACTACTTCTTCACAGCGTCAATGCTAAAGTGAAAGAGTTTTGCCGATCACCGCTCCGTTAGCTGCGCGGAGAAAGTGGGTGTGTGCGTTAGCCTGGGGGCGGTGCTGGCAGCACAGGAACTTCCTGGAGTGGGCGGCTCACCCACGTTCATACGTATGAACGTGGGGACCCAGTCATTATCAGGGACAGGGCAGAGCAGCAGCTCAGAGAGCAGGGTTGAGGAGCAATACTCAGAGATGTGTGAATGGAGCAAAATACCACTTTGGGGGTGTTTTTGGTGAGGAATTAACATTATAACATGCTTAAAAGCTCAAAAAAGTCGATTTTGCATGATATAGGCCCTTTAACTACTGCTCAGTGCCACAATGTTATGGACATTAATGTTGTCATAATACTGGAATTTTTTTACCTTAATAATACCTTAAAAAGTACTGTTATTCAATGTCATGTTTAATACTACAAGGAAAAAAAAAATACCACATTGTATACCTAGAAATTTCAGATTTTTATTACAAGGCCCATGTGTCAACTTGCTGACAGAAGACACCAGGAAAGCTGCAGTTGGTTTCAACATACAGCAGGGAAAATAAGTACTGACCACTTGAACATTTTTCTCATTAAACATTTTTCTGATGGAGCCATTGACCTGAGATTTTCACCAGATATCAGTAACAACCCAAGTACGTATGTCATGTTCTGCCCTCCGGGCAGATGAGGATTCAGGAGCAGGACCCATGAGCGCAGGCAGGATTGTGGTGCAAACAATAATTTATTAACAAAAACACTATGGATAAAGTAAATGCAGCATGGAGGCTGAGCTCAAAACAAGCGAGGCAAACTTGCATGGCATGGAACACTGGGAGAACATCGGGGTACAACGACGAGAACGTCAGACAGAGCACATGCAAAAACTGACATAAATAGGGGAATAACTAATTGCAAACATGAGACAGCTTAGACGGACAATAAAGGGCAGCAGGTGAGGAAAACAGGACGGGCGGGGCTACACTGACAGCCAGGGGATGCACAGGAGACATGATAATGAACATGCGGGACAGTAATACTAAACAGTAAAAATAAACAGAGATCATAAAATATAACCAAATACAAAAGACAACCAAAAGACACAGACAACAGGGGATGACATGACATGACCAGCAATGATCAGCGAACACAGGGGTACTTAATAATAATAATAATAATAATAATAATAATGATAATCATAACCAGAATAATAATGATACTGTGAACAAAACAAAGACTAACATGAACATAAAGCGTGGGCACAGTCCCTGGCCGTGACCCGATTGTGACATAATACCCCCTTTAAGTGGGGGCTTCCAGACACCCTTAACAAACAAAAAAACATAGTAACACCAAGACGGGTGGGAGGAGGGGGGCAAGGCACTGTGGGAAAAAACAAAAACATAAACAAAGGCAAGAATGTCCATCAGGTGGTCGGCCAGAGTCCCACAACCACCAAGAGGAGGAACATGATGAATCTGGTGGCCTGCCAGAGTCCAAGGCCCACCAGACAGAAAAATACGGCGCGTCGGGTGGCCTACCAAAGTCCAAAGGCCACCAGACAGGTGAACATGGTGCGACGGCAGAGCAGAGATCAGATACCAGATGTAAAAGGGCCTTTAACACAGTGGGTAGCATGGAAGCTCCTTGCTCAGGAGATGACATCAAAGGAACATTAAACTCAGGAGATAATAATAATGCATCAGATTTATATAGTGCTTTATCATAGACACTCAAAGACGCTTTACAAGTAGATACATTATTCATTCACTCCAGACAGACAATGGTAGTGGTAAGCTACTACTGTAGCCACAGCTGCCCTGGGGCAGGCTGACGGAAACGTGGCTGCCAATCCGGGCCAACGGCCTCTCCGGCCACCGCCGAACATTTATACACATTCATACCCAGTGTTATGGACACTGGAGGCAAGGTGGGTAAAGTGTCTTGCCCAGGGACACAACGGCAGGGTATCTGGGGAGAGCGGGATTCAAACCGCCAAACATCCGGTTATTGGACAACCTGCTCTACCTCCTGAACCACTGCCGTCCCAAGAGATAATGACACAAGAGGAGAGGAGGTAATGACACAAAACCCCTTGGCTCCTGGGACAACAGTACAGGAGCTTTAAATTCATAAAATGATAACAGGGGAGTTCTCAGCTCTGGAGATATTTTTTTTTTTATTACTTATTTTGTACCCGTAGGTAGATTTGTTTTGCAGTCTGGTGACAACCCACCAGCTGCCGGTTGCTGCGTGCGCAAGTGCCCCTTAACTGTCTGACCTGCATGTTTTTGGCATGTGGGAGGAAACTGGAGAAATCCCGGAGTAAACCCACGCAAACATGGGGAGAACATGCAAACTCCACACAGATCACTGTTGGCCAGGGATCGAACCCACGATCTCACGGTCCCCGCGATCCCCCGGCCGAGGGTAAAACTGTGCTGCTACAGTGCTAACCACTGCGCCACCGTGCAGCCCGATAACACAGAAACTTTAAACTCAGGCGGTAATGACAACATGGAAACAAGAAAAATAGGAGCCCTTAGCTCTAGGAAAAACAGTGTTTGTCTGGTGGACTTCTACCATGTTTGGACCTTTGCTGGATTTGGACCTTGCATCTCTCCCTACGGATTTGGATTTGGACACCCTTGGATTTGTGCACATTATCACTTCCCCACAAGTAAGTTGATTTACCGCAGCTTGTATATCACTGCTGTGTCTGCCAGCTGGGAGACATAGTCTCCCCAGCATGTCCTGGGTCTGCCCTGGGGTCTCCTCCCAGTGGGATGTGCCAAAATACCTCAAGTGGGAGGTGTCCAGTGCAGATGCCCAAACCACCACAACTGGCTGCTTGTGGAGGAGTAGCTCTACTCCGAGCCTCTCCCAGATAATCGAGCTCCTCACTCTATCTCTAAGGGTGAGTCCAGCAACCCTATAGAGAAAGCTGTGGTGATCCACCCCGTGGATCGCCACCTTATCATGTTGAGGAGTTTGCGTGTCCTTACAGTATGACCCCAGAAGCTATGTTGTTGGGGGCAATTTGCCACTGGTAGTGTCTCCTAACAAAAACTGGTCCTAGGTGAAGGACCAGACTAAAAGTGATCAATGAGACTCTCATGATGGATGCACAATCAAGGATTCAGTGTACCCCGCCCAGTATGGGGCTACCTGTACCCCACCCTGGAGCCAGGCCTAGGGAAGGGGCTTAGTGGGGAGCATCTTGTGGCTGGGCTCAGTCTGAACTAGTCACATGGGTTTGCCCTCCAGTGGGATCACCACCTGCAGGAGGGATCATGGGGGTCTGGTGCTATGTGGATCGGGTGGCAGTTGATGACCTTGGCGGTTTGATGCCCGACTTACTAAACTGGCTTAAACTGGCCTTATTAGAATTAATTATAATAATATTTTTTTCAGTAATTTGTTAATATTGAAACATAGATATTATGACACAGTGGTTAGCACTGTGGCAGCACAGTAAGAAGGTCACAGGACTGATTCTACCCCTGACCATTGTGGGTCATTGGTGGACCATTGGTGACCCTTCTGTGTGGAGTTTGCATGTTCTCCCCATGTCTGCATGGGTTTACCCCGGGCACTCCAGTTTCCTCCCACGGGCCAAAAACATGCAAGTTAGGTTAATTGGAGCCTCTAAAGTGGCCCTAGGTGTGAATGTGTGTGAAGGGAGTGGCGCCGCATCGTGGCTGCCTCATCCATCCAGGTGGATGCCCTGTAATTTCCCACTGGGATTAATAAAGTATACAAAATTAAAAAAAATATTAATACTGTATCTTTGTAAATTCAGTGTTATGATGAGAAATAAAAAGCAATGCAACTGTGGCAGCTTTGCCCACTGAGGGGAAAAACAATCCAAATAAGTCTTTACATAAATGGTGATAATATTACAGAGCTGGCCTAAATACATTTCTGGTGAAATGTCATCATTTCACCATGTCACTGGGGTCAGTTTAAATGTCCAGTAGTTTATGTACAAAATATAGAATGGCAGAAAAAATTAATCACACCCTACTGCATACTGCTAAATGCCATGAATAAATATAATGACCTTTTGGTTTGATTCTGTTGTTACACATTTCTTTGAATTCAGTAGTCGATAAAGAAAACACACTTAAAGTTTAATAGTTTATTCATTTGAATGGTAGAACGTGCTAAAAAAGATGCCCTCCAGATGTTATTAGAAAATCATCTATTCCATGTATTTCAGAGCGCAAAAATGGACTATTCTGTGTGGATAAACAAATTTAATTAGCAATCAGTGTAGGTGACAAATATTCCTGTCAATTGACTGATTGATTTGCTGTGTGACCTTCCACGTCAAGGACCGTCAGAGAATATCCTGCGGTGCTGTGTGTATGCGGAGTGGCATTTTAACTCACCTCGTCTGTCACTCAGTCATGCATCCTTTCTCACTCTGTTTCTCTTGTTTAATAGGCCTCTCACACATGGGCACACATACACACAATGGATGCTTCTTTAGGGTGTCTAACCTTTACTGTTGTTATTATCAGTATTGTACCTGACAGATTGCATTTTTTAATGAACCCTTCACTCTTTTTTATTCTGTTTACTGTTGTTCTCCTGCAGAGTCTCCATCATCAGACGGCCTCCTGCGTCTCTTCCGGGGTGTGTGTCTGGGATTGTGTTTGACATGCACGCTCTCTAGAAAGTGCAGCTTGTTTGGTTAACTTTGGTGCGTGAGAGTGTTTGTCTGGGATCGCATTTCAAGTACAGAAATGGGTTCGGTGGGCACAGAACGGCGGAGGCCCACGCCGGCTCAGACACCCGAGGAGAGGGATGCTTGGAGGGATGGAGGAAGAGCTGTATGGAGGGATGCAGGGAGGGAGGCCTGGCGGGAGGGAAGAGAGAGTGGAGTGGTGCAGAGCTACAGCTTCGACTCCTACCAGCTGGAGGAGGAGGAGATCAGTAAAGACGCCCCAGAGCGAGGAGTGCTGGCTCTGTCCGAGCCCGGTAAGAGAGTTTTTGTTCTTTTGACTATTTATGTATATGTGTGTGCTGTGTTATTTATAGAGAAACACAAGGAGAAAAGCAGGAAAGAGGTAGAAGTACAGCGGGGAAAATAAGCATTGTACATGTCAAGATTTTTTCTCAGTGAACATATTTCTGAGGGAGCCACTGACCTGAGATTTTCATCAGATATTAGTAACAATCCAAGTAATCCATACATATGAAGAAATCAAGGCAACTGCGTTCACAAAACAAGTTATATTTAATTAAGTGAAATGACACAAGGAATAAGTATTGAACTCATGAAGAAAAAGAGGTGCAAAAAGCATAGAAAGCCAAGAAACCAGCTGAAATCCATCAGAAATCAGGAAGTCATCCCATCTCCCATCAGTGCAAATTAATTTCATCTGGTTAAGTCATGAGTGATAGCCTTTTAAAAGGTCTGTGAATATCAGATTGTCACACCACAAAGAACTCATGATGGGTAGAAGCAAAGCGCTCTCTCTAGAGTCTAGAGAGAGCGCTAGAGTCTCTAGAGTCTAGACCTTCGCAATCTTATTGTTGCAAAACATAACAAGAAAAGCACTCGGAGAGCGCAGACCTCCGCCAAGCGCCACAGTTCCCCCCATACAGTGTTTGGGTGTGTCATAACCCGAGTGTCGGTTCTGGCCACACTCGGGTCTCATATCTTTTTGTTCTCTGGCTTTGGCAGCTGAGGATTCCTTCCAGCTCCTCGGGCTCTTATTGTGAAGGCGCCCGGGGGAGCTCCCTGCTGTCAAAGTCAGCTGCTGCTCTGCTGTCATTAGCAGCAGCTGTGCCGCGTTGGGGTCATTAGCCACCAGAGATATAAGCGGGTGCTAAATGTCCTCCAACGCGGCAGTCTCTGTTATATCCTGTTATGATCACCTGCTATGCTCTTCTGTATGTTCAGCCATGTTCCGTCGTGCTCCTGTTATTCTCAGGTATGTTCCTTTGAGACCTTACTCTCACTGTTGTCCGTCTGGCGCATCGGGTGTCCCCCGTTTTTTTTTTTTTCTCCCTACCCTTGTAGCCATGTTGGTCGTTTGTCTCTCTCCCTCCTGCCAGCGCCCCATCCACCCACCCTAGGGGGGTGGGGGGGTGGGGGGCTTGGGTGTTACTCTGGCCGCTCAGAGCTCGGCCTTGAGGGGGAGGTACTGTCATAACCCGAGTGTCGGTTCTGGCCACACTCGGGTCTCATATCTTTTTGTTCTCTGGCTTTGGCAGCTGAGGATTCCTTCCAGCTCCTCGGGCTCTTATTGTGAAGGCGCCCGGGGGAGCTCCCTGCTGTCAAAGTCAGCTGCTGCTCTGCTGTCATTAGCAGCAGCTGTGCCGCGTTGGGGTCATTAGCCACCAGAGATATAAGCGGGTGCTAAATGTCCTCCAACGCGGCAGTCTCTGTTATATCCTGTTATGATCACCTGCTATGCTCTTCTGTATGTTCAGCCACGTTCCGTCGTGCTCCTGTTATTCTCAGGTATGTTCCTTTGAGACCTTACTCTCACTGTTGTCCGTCTGGCGCATCGGGTGTCCCCCGGTTCAGACGTCACCCAGCCACTGTATGTGTTCTGTGAGTGTTCTGCCTTATCCTCAATAAATTACCACTGCAAACTCTCTGGTGACTGAGGCGTCTTGTGACGGTCCGTGAGGGCCGTCGTGACAGTGTGTACGTTTTCAGATTCCTTGACCATGAAAACATATGACTAGCAATTGGATTCACAATGATAGGATTAGTGGTTGAGTAGTTATTCACGAAAATCGCATTGTCCGTAATGGCGGTTTAGCGCCACAGTTCCCCCCATACAGTGTTTGTGTGTACGTTTTCAGATTCCTTGACCATGAAAACATATGACAAGCAATTGGATTCACAATGATAGGATTAGTGGTTCATTAGTTATTGACCAAAATGGCATTTTCCGTAATGGCGGTTTTCTTCTCGACGGTGATCTGGATCACCACCAAAATGTAATCATCTGTAGGATACCCCATTTCTGACAATCTGTGAAAATTTCATGAAAATCCGTCCATAACTTTTTGAGTTATCTTGCTAACAAACAAACAAACAGACAAACAAACAAACAAACCAACACCAATGATCACATAACCTCCCCCTTTGGCGGAGGTAATGATGGCATTGGTTACAGGTGCATTTCTAAACTGCTGAATGTTCCAGAGAGTACTGTTGGAGCCATCATTCGGAAGTGGAAAGAATATCATTTTAAAATAAACTGGCCCTGACCAGGTGCTCCTTGCAAGATTTCTGACAGAGGAATCAAAAGAATTATCAGAAGAGTTATCCAAGACCCAAAGATCACTCGTGGAGAGCTCCAGAAAGACCTGGAGTAAGTAGGAACTGCTGTTTCAAAGAAAACAATAAGTAATGCACTCAACCATCATGGGCTCCATGCCCGCTCACCTCGCAAGACTCCATTGCTGAAGAAAAACCATATTGAAGCTTGTTTAAAGTTTGCTGCACAACATTTGGGCAAGCCAGTAAAGTACTGGAAGAATATAGTCTGGTCAGATGAGAACAAAATTGAACTTTTTGGATGCCACAACACACAGCATGTTTGGAGGAGAAATGGCACTGCACATCAGCCCCCAAACACCATACCAACAATGAAGTTTGGAGGTGGGGGCATCATGGTGTGGGAGTTATTTTCAGCACATGGTGCAGGTAGACTTCATATAATTAAAGGAAAGATGAATGGACAAATGTACAGAGACATCCTTGATAAGAACCTGTTGCCATCTGCCAAGATGCTGAAGATGAAACGAGGGTGGACATTTCAGCAAGACAATGATACCAAGCACACAGCCAAGGAAACTCTCAACTGACTCTAGAGAAGGAAAATAAAGCTGGTCGAATGGCCCAGTCACCTGACCTGAATCCAATTGAAAATCTATGGAACAAACTGAAGATCAGAGTTCATCGAAGACACCCACAGAACCTTCAAGATTTGAAGACAGTTTGTGTGGTAGAATGGGCTAAAATCACTTCTGAGCAATACCTGTGCCTAGTTTCTCCATACAGGAGGCTTCTGGAAGCTGTTATTACCAACAAAGGCTTTTCTAGTAAATACTGGTTTAATTTTACAGGGGCAGTGCACATTGATAAACATTTCTGTCAATGTGCCAGTTTAGCCAATTGGCTAATTTTCAACAGCAGTCTCATATTAAATGATTTCACTGAGTGTGTTCAGTACTTATGCCCTGTCATTCCACTTCATTAAATCTAACTTGTTTTATGAACACAGTTTGCAAAACAAGTTATGTCTTGAAAACATATTTCAAGACACAAGGCAATTGGTCCTTTGAAGTAGTTGCACCAAGGCTGTGGGGTGCTCTTCCCTTTTTGTTGCCTAGACACTGTTGATGTATTTAAAAAGCAGCTAAAGACTTTTTGTTTTAAACAGGCTTTTAGTGTGATAAGGGTTTTATTTATTTCTTGTGTTTTATTGTGTTTTTGAATCTACCCTGTCTGTATTTTATGTATTTTATTTTTACTGCTTTGTGAAGCACTTTATGATTTTAATATCTGTGAAAGGTGTTATATAAATAAAATTTACTTACTTACTTACACAGTTGCCTTGATTTCTTTGTATGTATGGATTACTTGGGTTGTTTCTGCTATCTAGTGAAAATCTCAGGTCAATGGCTCCATCATCCATCCATCCATCCATCTTCTACCGCTTTTCTGGAGGTCCGGGTCGCGGAGGCAGCAGTTCAAGCAGAGAAGCCCAGACTTCCCTCTCCCCAGCCACCTGCTCCAGCTTCTTCAGAGAGGATACCAAGGTGTTCCCAGACCAGCTGGGAGACATAGTCTCTCCTCCAAGTCCTGGGTCCGCCCCGGGGTCTCCTCCCAGTGGGACGTGCCTGAAACACCTCAAGTGGGAGGCATCCAGGAGGCATCCTAATCAGATGCCCATACCACCTCAACTGACTCCTTTCAATGTGGAGGAGCAGCGGTTCTACTCTGAACCTCTCCCGGATGACTGAGCTCCTCACCCTATCTCTGAGGGTGAGTCCAGCAATCCTACGGAGAAAGCTCATTTCAGCCGCTTGTATCCGCGATCTCGTTCTTTCGGTCATTACCCAAAGCTCGTGACCATAGGTGAGAGTAGGAACGTAGATTGACTGGTAAATCGACAGCTTTGCCTTAGAACTAAGCTCCCTCTTCACCACAACAGACCGGTACAACGTCCGCATCACTGCAGATGCTGCTCCAATCCGTCTGTCAATCTCTCGCTCCATTTTCCCCTCACTCGTGAACAAGACCCCAAGATACTTAAACTCCTCCACTTGGGGCAGGAGCCTGTCCCCAACCCAGAGAGGACAATCCACCTTTTTCCGGCTGAGGACCATGGACTCAGACTTGGAGGTGCTGATTCTCATCCCAGCCGCTTCACACTCAGCGGCAAACTGTCCCAGCAAGAGCTGTAGGTCATTGCTGGATGAAGCCAACAGGACTACATCATCTGCAAACAACAGAGATGAGATCCTGTGGTCACCAAGCATGACACCCTCCATTCCCTGGCTGCGCCTAGAAATCCTGTCCATAAAAATTATGAACAGGATCGGTGACAAAGGGCAGCCCTGACGGAGTCCAACTCTCACTGGGAATGACTCCAACCAAGTGTTGGCAATACGAACCAAACTCTCACAACGGTCGTACAGAGACCGAATAGCTTGTAACAACAAGCCCGATACCCCATACTCCCGAAGCACCCCCCACAAAAAACCACGAGGGACGTGGTCAAATGCCTTCTCCAAGTCCACAAAACACATGTAAACTGGTTGGGCAAACTCCCACAAACCCTCAAGAATTCTCGAGAGGGTAAAGAGCTGGTCCGATGTGCCACGGCCAGGATGAAAACCACATTGCTCCTCCTGAGTCCGAGGTTCGACCAACGGCCGGACTCTCCTCTCCAGTACCTTGCCATAGACCTTCCCAGGGAGGCTGAGGAGTGTGATCCCTCTAAAGTTGGAGCACACCCTCCAGTCTCCTTTTTTGAAGAGAGGAACCACCACCCCCGTTTACCATGCCAAAGGCACTGCCCCCGACCTCCACGCAATGTTGCAGAGGTGTGTCAACCATGACAGCCCAATAACATCCAGGGCCTTGAGGTACTCAGGGCGAATCTCGTCCACATCCAGGGCCCGGCCACCAAGGAGATTTTTGACCACCTTGGCGACCTCAGCTCCTGTGATGGGCGAGTCATCCCCCTTATCCTCAAGCTCTGCTTCTTCTGTGGAAGGCATGTCAGTGGGACTGAGGAGATCCTCAGAGTATTCCTTCCATCGCTCAACAATGTCCCCAGTCGAAATCAGCAGTGCCCCATCCACACCTACATAGTGTGGACAGGGAGCTGCTTCCCCCTCCTGAGGCACCGGACAGTTTGCCAGAATCTCTTCGAGGCCGACCGAAAGTCTTGTTCCATGGCCTCGCCATACCTGAGTTTTTGCTTCAGCAACCACCCGAGCTGCACAACGCTTGGCCTGCCAGTACACCTCAGCTGCTTCGGGAGTCCCACAAGCCAACCAAGCTTGATAGGACTCCTTCTTCAGCTTAATGGCTCCCCTCACCACTGGTGTCCACCACTTGGTTCGGGGGTTGCCACCACGAGATGCACCAACCACCTTGCGGCCGCAGCTCTGGGCTGCCGCTTCAACAACAGAGGTGGAGAACATGGCCCATTCAGACTCCATGTCTCCAGACTCCATCGGAATGTGGTTGAAGTTCTTTCGGAGGTGGGAGTTGAAGACCTCCCGGACAGGGGCCTCAGCCAGACGTTCCCAGCACACCCTCACTATACGTTTGGGTCTACCAGGTCTGAATGGCTTCCTCCCCTGCCATCGGATCCAACTCACCACCAGGTGGTGATCAGTTGACAGCTCTGCACCTCTCTTTACCCGGGTGTCCAAGACATACGGTCGCAGGTCTGATGACACGATAACAAAATCGATCATCGACCTGCGACCTAGGGTGTCCTGGTGCCAGGTGCACATATGGACACCCTTATGCTTGAACATGGTGTTTGTTATGGACAAACTGTGGTTAGCACAGAAGTCCAATAACTGAACACCGCTCGGGTTCAGATCGGGCAGGCCGTTCCTCCCAATCACCCCCCTCCAGGTTTCACTGTTGTTGCCCACGTGCGCATTGAAGTCCCCCAGTAGGACAATGGAGTCTCCAAGAGGAGCACCCTCCAGAACCCCAGTCACAGACTCCAAAAAGGGTGGGTACTCTGAAACATCGTTTGGTGCATAGGCACAAATGATGGTCAGGACCCGTTTCCCAACCCGAAGGCGCAGGGAAGCAACCCTTTCGTCCACCGGGAAAAACTCCAATATAGAGGCAGCAAGGTGGGGGGATACAAGAATACCCACCCCTGCTCGTTGCCTCTCACCCGGGGCAACTCCAGAAAAGGCCAAGCTCCAGCCCCTCTCCAGGAGACTGGTTCCGGAACCGGAGCTGTGTGTTGAGGTGAGGATGACTATATCTAGCTGGTATCTCTCAACCTCGTACACCAGCTCAGGCTCCTTCCCCACCAGAGAGGTGACATTCCACGTACCAAAAGCCAGTTTAGAAAGCTTGGGATCAGTCCGCCAAAGTCTCTGCCTTTGACCGCCACCTAATCCACATAGCACCGGACTCCCATGATCCCTCCTGCAGGTGGTGAGCCCACTGGAGGGCGGACCCATGTAACTCCTTCGGGCTGAACCCGGCCGGGTCCCATGGGTGGAAACCCAGCCACCAGACGCTAGCCTTCGAGTCCCTCCCCCAGGCCTGGCTCCAGGGTGGGGCCCCGGTAACACCATACCGGGCGGGGTACACTGAATCCTTGATATAGAATTCATCATGAATCTGTTGGATCGTTCTTAGTCTGGCCCTTCACCTAGGACCAGTTTGTCTTGGGTGACCCTATCAGAGGCAAATTGCCCCGGACAACATAGCTCCTGGGGTTACTGGGGCACGCAAACCCCCCCACCATGATAAGGTGACGATCCATGAGGGGGCAATGGCTCCATCAGAATATGTTTAATGAGAAAAATGTTGATGTGTTCAATACTTATTTTC
The DNA here is from genome assembly GCA_020510985.1 of Pholidichthys leucotaenia. Lineage (NCBI taxonomy): Eukaryota > Metazoa > Chordata > Actinopteri > Cichliformes > Pholidichthyidae > Pholidichthys > Pholidichthys leucotaenia. The sequence continues at coordinate 393,838,813 of CM035838.1, read as the reverse complement.
CCCACTATATCAACATTTTATCAGAGAGGAGCAAATTAATATCCCTCTATTACACTGAAACACCGGAGAAAAAAAAGAGACAGAATTCTAATTCTTATTCACCCTATTTTTTCTGCACATACAGACCTGGGCAAATTTGTTGGTACCCTCCCATACAAAAAAACACAACTATCTCCAAAGTTTAATCGCATATCTTATTGTTTGTATTGTAGTGATGTGAGAATGACGAGGCAGAGTTCTCTCTTAAGTCAGCTTTATTCACATCACCATCATCTCAAAACAGAAAAGAGAGATCCACACAGTAAACTCTCGTCCTTAAATCTCAGAACTCTTACACTTCATAGGTCACATGTATCACAGACCACCTTGCATTATAAAGAAAGTCACAATGCATTTTCTCTCCATGATATCACTTCCACTGTCTACAATGCATCCCTTCTTTAATCCTTTAATTAAACCCCCCACAGTCTCAAGCCTTGCATACCAAAGCTAAGATTCTTGCAGCTTCCTGTAATCACTAAGGAAGCTGCTCTGCCTTTGTTCTGACCTAAAATGTGAGTCACAAAACAGGTCCTGTATGTGTGTCCGCCACACAAAGCCCCCCTAACATTTTAGAACAAACAGAACAACAAGAGAATAACCACATGCATGCCGTGATAGTATCAATACACATCAGTCCACATGCTGTATAGCCTTCAGTCTCCTGCCGTATCTGCTGTAGGTGGGATTCAACGTCTCTGCGGCGCTGTCACGCTGGGGGTTTGCCGTCTGGGGGTGGAAACCTTTTGTCAGCACCTGTGGGTGTTCTGGGGAAACATTACTCTGTGAAGCCCCCCGCGGTGGTCTACCTCGCCGCGGGGCCCTCGCCAACAGCACTTGCTCATCTGCCACCACAAAAGCGGGTTTGAGTCTGTTTATGCCAACTTTCTCTTTCCTACCCCCCAAATCTAGCAAAAACTGCTTGTCCCCTGTTTCTAGCACTCTGAAGGGTCCGTCATAAGGCGGTCGCAGCGGGGTTCGATGCGCATCGTGTCTAACAAAAACAAACTCTGCGTTCTTCAAAGTTTTAGGCACAAAAATGTGCGGAAAACTGTGGTGCGCGGGGCCGGGCAGCGTGCTTGCTTCTATGTTAGTCCGCAACAGCTGAGACGGGGAGGCGTCTGGCGCAGGGTTATCTGGGAGAAACTCCCCAGGCAGCCGGAGTGGCTGCGCAAACACGAGCTCCGCTGGGGAGGCTTCTAAGTCCTCTTTAGGCGCAGAACGCAACCCCAATAACTCCCACGGTAACTTGTCTACCCAATTTGCATCCGTCAGTGACGCCCTGAGAGCCGTTTTCAATGACCTATAAAAACGTTCGCATAACCCGTTAGCCTGCGGATTGTACACAGTTGTGCGGTGAATTGTGACACCCAGGCTGCGGGCCATTGTCGACCAAAGCTCGGACACAAATTGAGGGCCTCTGTCGGACGTAATGTCCGACGGAACGCCGAAGCGCGCCACCCAAGCTGTTAAAAACGCGCGCGCCACCTCCTCGGCTGTGGTTGATGCCAGCAGGACCACTTCAGGCCAGCGCGTGGTGCGGTCCACCATTGTCAGAAGGTGTGTGCACCCTTGTGACAGTGGGAGGGGGCCCACGAGGTCCACATGAACGTGATCGAACCTCTTGGCCGGAATGTGAAACGGCTCCAAAGGAGCCTTCGTGTGCCTGTGTATTTTGGCTCGTTGACACGCCGTGCAGGCTGCTGCCCACTCTTTAACTTGTTTGCGGAGGCTTGGCCACACAAATTTCTCTCCTGCCATTTTGACCGACGCGCGCACTCCAGGGTGCGCCAAGGAATGAACCGAGTCAAAAACGCGGCGGCGCCACGCAGCCGGTACTACTGGACGCGGCCGTCCAGTGGAGACATCGCAGATTAGGGGGGGCATGCCGTCTTGCAGCACCCTGCTCTCCAGCCTTAACCCTGTTGGTCCAGACTGAAGCGCTCGCACATCCGCGTCACCAACCTGCTCCGCGGCCATGGCTGCATAATCTACCCCTACGCTGACTGGGGCCGCCACGGCGCGCGAGAGGCAATCTGCCACTACATTTGAGTTTGCCCGCCACATGCTGAATATCAGTGGTAAACTCTGATATCGCTGCCAGCTGTCTCTGCTGCCAGCCTGACCATGGTTCAGAAACCTTGGCCATCACGAATGTTAGCGGTTTGTGGTCAACGAATGCGGTGAAAGAGCGTCCTTCTAACCAGAACTGAAAGTGGCGGATGGCCAAATGGAGAGCCAGCAGCTCCCTGTCGAACGCGCTGTATTTACGTTCGCTATCGCGCAAGGTCCTGCTGAAAAATGCGAGGGGCTGCCAACCCCCGGCTACATGTTGCTCCACGACCGCCCCTATGGCCACCTCTGATGCATCAGTGGTGAGCGCTATGCGGGCCGTTGGGTCTGGGCGTGCCAACAACGCAGCCTTTGCCAAGGCTGCTTTCACCTCCGAGAACGCTTGGTCCTGCTCCGGGGGCCACTCGAGCTTATCCGCGGGTTTCTTTTTTTTGAGCGCGGCATACAGCGGCTGCATGAGTTGCGCCGCGCGGGGGAGAAAACGGTTATAAAAATTCACCATTCCCAAAAACTCCTGCAACGCCCTGACCGTCTGCGGCCGGGGAAAATCTGCCACCGCGCGCACTTTGTCAGAAAGCAGAACTGCTCCTTCGGGGGAGACGCGGTGTCCTAAAAAAATCGATCTGCGCCACCCCGAACTGACACTTTGCCGGGTTGATTATTAACCCGTGATCTCCCAACCTTCGGAAAACTGTGGCCAGGTGTTTTTCGTGTTCGTCTTCGGACACGCTGGCTACTAAAATATCGTCCAAGTAAATGAACACGAAAGGGAGATCGCGAAGCACTGCATCCATCATGCGTTGGAACGTCTGAGCAGCCCCTTTAAGTCCGAATGGCATGCGTAAAAACTCGAATAGGCCAAACGGAGTTATTACCGCTGTTTTGGGTATGTCTTCAGCGCGCACTGGGACTTGGTGGTAACCGCGGACCAAGTCTATTTTAGAAAAAGCGCGTGCCCCTGCCAAATGAACGGAAAAATCTTGGATATGTGGGATTGGGTAGCGGTCGTGCGCTGTAGCGTTGTTTAACCTGCGGAAATCCCCGCAAGGTCACCATGCTCCGTCAGCTTTCGGGACCATGTGTAGCGGGGAAGCCCAAGGACTGTTTGAACGTCGGATAATGCCCAACCTCTCCAGGTTGGCAAACTCCTCGTGCACTATGGCCAGTTTAGCTGTGTCCAAGCGCCGAGCTTTTGCAAAAACGGGCGGTACGGTAGTGGTAATAAAATGCTCCACCCTGTGTTTAGTGACTGTTGCCGAAAATGTGGGGACTGTGAGTGCTGGGAACTGAGTGAGCAGTGTGTGGAACTACCGCTTGCAGCTGTGACATTGGCTTGTGCTGTTGGCGGGGCCACTCGCGCTGTACAGGGGATAGAATTAAAAAGTGCATTAACCAGGTGCCTGTTAGCGAGATCAACCAACAAACCATGTGAGCACAAAAAATCAGCCCCTAACATATTGAAATTTACTGCTGCTACAACAAAAGTCCACTCAAATGCACGGCCGTGTAGAGACAGAAGCAGAGTCTTCTCACCAAAGGTCTTAATCTCCGAGCCGTTCGCTGCCGTCACCCGGGGACCTCCGGAACCAGCTAGTCTGTCCGCGTAGGAAGGTGTGATGAAACTCAACTGGGAGCCTGTGTCGACGAGGAACTGCCTCTCCGAGCGTGCGTCCGACAAGTAGAGCAGCTTGTTCTCCTCCCAGAGGGCCGCGGCTGCTACCGACCCCCGGTCTTGGCGTTTCCCGAATGCCCGAACTGGCACGGTGGTACACACTTGCGTGCCCTCTCTGCGAAGCGGCGATGGTAGAAACAAAGGACGTCCGATCCGCGTTCCCTGGCCCCTGCCGCCACCGTCGTCGATGAGTCTGGTACCGCTGCCTCTGGCCTCCTGTCGTCTCCGGTCGTCGCGCCGAGTTCCGCTGCAGCGGCCGTGGCTGCGCGCCGCTTGGTGGCATTGACAATCCGCTGCGCCTCTCGGCCCAGCGCGCGGTAGTCCCTTAGGGCCAACAGTGGCAAACTGGCCAGGATCGCTCTCGCTGCTGACGGTAGAGTCCTGAGGAAGAGGTGGGTGAAAATGAAGTGATCGTCATCAGAGTCCTTCAACCTCAACAACTTCTCCATCAGGTTCGCGGACATGTCATTTTCCACTTTCGTCAGCGCCAGGAGCCTCTCTGCTCGCTCCTCCGCTGAGGGGGTGAATTGCTGGATGAGTGCAGCCTTCAACGTGCCGTATTTGTCGCTGTCCGGCGGCTGGTCGATCAGGCTCTCCACATGCTGGGCCGTGTTGTTGTCCAGCTTTGCGACTACGTGGTAGAATTTTGTGGCGTCTACCGATATTCCCCGGAGGTTGAACTGCGCCTCAACCGCGTTGAACCAGGAGCGCGGATTGTTCTGCCAGAAGTCCGGTAGCTGGACTGTATCTTACTTCCAGTTATTGTATGGTTTATTTTGTTATTAACTTAGGTGTACAGTGCTCCTGTAGCTATTGTTTGTTATTTTGGACAGCATTGTATAGTGTAATGCATTGTATTGACCCATTCCAAAAAACATTAAGATAAGATAAGATAAGATACGCCTTTATTAGTCCCACAATGGGGAAATTCCAGGATTGCAGCACCACAGGGATAGCAGCACTCAGAGCAATAGTTAATAAGATAACAAGATAAGAATTGGTTAGCCAAATCAGTAAATAAATGTACATATACGTACTACATGGGCTTTAATCAACCTTTGAATCACATCAAAACATATATCTTATATGGAGTTGTGATATGGCTTATTTTATTATTAATTTATGTATGCAGCGTACCATGGCTGATGTTAGCCCACCTAGCCTAACATGTTGTTTCTGTTATTTACCCATTCCAAATAACAATGCATGGGCTCTAACAGGCCTGTGAAACAAACCGAAACACGTCTTAGTCCCAGTGGTTGTGTGGCTTCTTTATTATTAACTTGTGTGCTCTTCCAATCCATTATTGCTGTTAGTGTTACTGTTGGCTTTCCCTCCTCCGACAGCCACCTTTTGGTGACTCAGCAGGTTCCACCAGTAGCAAGCTGGCTTGCTCTTTTCAGGCCTTTTTGTCGTATATACAGCCCATGGGTCTCTCAAGTTTCCTTTTTGGCATCTGTGGCACACAGGCCTCCAGAGGTGGGAACAGACCTATACCTACTATAGTGAGCCAGTTCTTGGAGGCTCTTCTGATGGGTGCCTGTGCCACTCCACTTGTTGGAAACCATAAAGGATCCACGGCAGACCTGGCAGCTGGGACAGGAGATCCTATAACGTCGATAGGCAACAGAAAAGCTTGGCAAGCTAGCTCACCGCTCACCGTAGACCAGGGGTCACCAACACAGTGCCCGCGGGCACCAGGTCGCCCACAGGGACCACATGAGTCGTCTGTGAGCCTGTTCTGAAAATAGCACTCGTCACCAATGAGCTTCGTCTTACATTTCTTAAATTGTGTTACCATTATTTTTGAATTACACTTGCAATGATGTAGATTTTTAAATGAAAATATAAAAACAATTAAAAATAAAAATATTTAATATTCATATACTCTGATTTACTCTGGTTCAAAGGTCAGTATAGTGCACATGACAAATTTCAGCGTTTGGTGAGATAAGCTAGTGGGGGACGCGACGATGACGAGTTAAATATGGATTCTACCTCCAAAAACATATCAGAAAAAAGAAAGAAAACTTATCATTTTCATAGCAAGTGTGAAGAAGAGTTCTTTTTTACTATGGTGAAAGAAAAATGTGTGTTTCTCATTTGCGGGGTGACTGGCAACAGCAAAGTAACACAGTGTCGAAAAACACTTCATTACATGTCATGAAAGCTACCATGCTAACTACCTACCGAGCAGCACACTGTGGCAGAGTTAAAAGCAGCTTTGGGCAAACAGTAGTCTTTTTTCACAAGGCCACTGAGAAATTCCCAAAAAACAACCGAAGCCTCATTTAGAGCTGCACAGTTTTTGATAAAAAAGAAGAAGGCCTTTACAGACGGGGAGGTTTTCAAAGAAGCAGTGATGATAGTTGCAAACACTGTATTCAAAGACGCAAAGAATGGAACTAATGTCATCTCCACTCTCTCCGATGTGCAAATGGGGGCAAATACAATGGTTAGAAGAGAGTTAGCTGTCATGAACGCGGTTGATGTCTCAACCCCGTTCCATGATTTGTGGCTGTAGTTTCTCTGATTATTGTCTTAATTCTCAGCTGGCAGGTTATAGGAGCCTCTGGGTCCTTGGCTCCCTGCCAGCCTACGGCCATGCCTCTCCCTCTCTGCTGGCATCCACCAGCTGTTTGTCATTTTCATTTGTCTATCCACACATACACACACATTCATCCTTACTCACTTGCACGCACTCATACATACATGCATTGTTCAGTACACGCACACTCCAGCCTCCACTCACACACTCACATAATGCTCACATGCACTCATGCACTGGCTGCCACTGCACACCTGCATCCACTTGTCACTCATTGGTACTCATGGTATTTATGGGTGACAGTGTGAACACTCAGTGTGGCGGCGTAAGTCAAGTCAAGTCTGCTCTTGATGTAAGTCTACCCTAGATGTTCAGGCTCACTCCTTGCTGGTCTCCTCTCTTTTGTACTGTGTTCGGTGTTGTTGTTTCCAGAGCCTGTTCCGCTCCGACTCGGCATGTAAGTCTTCCTCCTTATTTTGGTTACGTTTCTAGTTTTTCCCCCTGTGGCTTGTCTACCCAGGGATGTGACATAACTTCCTCCTCTGCCAACGGAGTTTGTAGCCAGCTCATCCGTGACTTCATTTTCAAACTGCACTCATTGAACATTTTGTATTTTTGTCCCTTTGTTAATAAACACGTTCACTTCACCAGCGATTGGGCTCACATCCATTCATTTGTGCGCTGCGCGAAAACACGGTCTGAGAATTTGACCGAGCAGCTGGACCAGGATCTGGCGAAGTACCGGTGGTTCAGCATCAAGTGCAACGAGTCCGTGGACAGCAGCAGCACAACACAGCTGATGATCTTCATTTGGATGGTGTTTGATGATTTCTCCACAAAACAAGAACTCCTGAAACTACTGCCTCCTAAAACAACTAGGGGAGTAGAAATCTATAATGCGGTGAAGTTTTTAGCGGAGAAAAAGGTACCATTGGAAAAGCTGGTATCAGTGACTATAGATGGGCTCCTGCTATGACCGGTCGACATGCAGGTTTCATGTCTGTGACACACGTCTGTGTAAAAGTGACACAGACTTCACACCATTCCTGCATTACCACTGCATCATTCACCAGCAGGCCATATGTGCAAAAGTGACTGGATTTGAGCATGTGATGACTCCGGTCATGAAAATCATAAACGACATCCGCGCCAAACCCAAACAACACAGGATATTCAAGGTGCTACTGGAGGAGCTATCAGCTGAATATGGTGATATTTTATTACACACAGAAATCCCATAGTTCAGCAGGGGACGAGTTTATCAGCGTTTTTTGTCACTTTTATGTGAAATCAAAGAGTTCATGCAATCCAAAGTGGAAGACATCTCACTGCTGGATGACCCTGAGTGGATACTTGACCTTGCATTTTTAACGGACATCACCGTGAAACTAATCCTTTTGAGCTGTGAGCTGCAAGGCCAAGGTAAGACTGTTGCTGACATAAGTGCTGTAAATACATTTAAAGCCAAGCATTTTCTCTGTGATGTTACAGAGAAAAAAAAAAGTGCTGCACTGTTGGTATCTGTTTCCTAGCTTGTTAAATCATTTTAATAATTATTGCAGGAATTTATTAATGTTATCAGTGTCTTCACATAGATGAATATCAGTAATCATTAATAATAACATAAATTTAAACGGTGCAACTTTTTTTTCGTGTGTATCAAACTGGTAGCCCTTCGTAGTACTCAGTACCCTTGAAGTAGCTCCCAGTTTCAAAAAGGTTGGTGACCTCTGCCGTGGACTGTGCCACTGATAGAGCTGTGGTTAGTCGTTAGCATGGATTCTGCTGGTAGAGGGAAGGCAGTAATGGCTGTTGTTGGGAGGTGTGGCCAAGCTTCAGTTTTTATTTTGGCGCGACATCCAAAGCTCTAGTGCAACATCTATTGGTGGATAAAAATCCTGACTTCTCCTTTAAAGTGGATATTATTTTTAATACATCTATTATTTGTTTTGGATAACTCACACATAAGTACTTTTTTTTTTGTCTTATATTGATTGATAGGCTACTCCTTGCAAAGAGTAGGTTTGGATAGTTAAATCGACATGGCTACTGTCACCATATTAATGATGTTCACTGGAGGTGTGGAAATTCCTCCGTTCTTAGATGCATCCCAGTGCGGGCCTCGGCATCGATGCAGAGCATTGCTGATTGAGATCTCACCACCTGTGCTGTTTGTCTGACCTCTGCTTGTTAATAAAGTTATGTCACGATACTGAAAATCGCTGTTGAGTGCACGGTCGACATAACTGACACACATGGCAGATTAATGGACAGAATACTTTGTCACAGAAGAGGTTTGTCATTTAAACTCTTCAGAGTGACAGCATCCCACCATGCCTCCCCCATGCTCCGCATCCAGACCAGAACACACACGCACACACACACATGCATGCACACCCACCCACCCACACACGCACGCACACACACACACACACACACTCCCTGTTCATTCATTCCCCTAAAAAATTAATACATTAATGCCTAGTTTATAGACTCCAACGGTACGGCTGTAGATGGAATAAAAAAACTATTAAGTGCATCATCATATTATAATTAAAATGATGGGTGATTAGATTACAACTGTTACAACTCTCTCCATTAAAATAGCTGAAAATCTCAGTGCATGCTGTGTTTCCTCATGTGCTCCTGTCAGTAGGAACTGAGCGATTTCAAAACACACTGCTGAAATAGCATTAAACATTGTGCTTAAGCCTTGTGTATACTCCACCTCCACTTAGCGCGTCTACCATGCTTGTTCCTTTGGACAAGTCCGGTGTGCACGCAGCTGTATATATGCTTCATTTTTTGTGTCTTCTCGGTCATGTGTTTGATACATGCACATAACCATCATTTGTAGTTTCACCCCAACCCAGTAGGTAGTGCAAATGCACTGATGCCCCAGTTTGTTCACCAGCTATATAAAAGAGTAGAAAAACAAGAGCCACACACATTTTATCAACAATAACGACTGCACAAAGGAGTGAAAAGGATCTCCTAACACAGGAGATCCTTTTCACTACTTTAACCTCTAATCATCTTTTCTTTTTCTGGTCTCGTCTTGACACATTTCTTTTTAATTTGTCTTCTTCTTCTTCCTCTTTGTTTGTTGTGTTGATAGTGCCACCTCTTAAATGGGAGGTTGGATCTTTCACATGCATAGTCGATGTGCCCAGGCAATGTGGTCAGAAAATTTTGTCTGGATGTGCCCAGCTGCGGAAGGATCACGCGGAGCGTATTGGACTGGAGATGATGAAGTAATTTATGTCACACAAGCCTTGTGTTCAAGCAGAGCAGAGGTGAAGCATAAACCCAGCTTGATGATGACAGACCTCCTTTTTCCTGATCAAAAGTGCATTGTCATAAAATGTACCAACATACCGATGCACATGAAATTGTGCGCTGCCACACCTCTTTGAAAAGAGCTCACTACTCCCAGTGTAAAGCTGGCGCACTGTCTACTGGTAAATAGATGGCATGACACAAAGTGCAAAAAAGCAGAAAGTGCGCTGACAGAAACTAACAAAAGCACTGGTGTAAAGCAGGAAGCGGGGCGTAAAAATGCACTGATGACCATCATAATAGGGCCTCCAGTCTTTGAATATATATGCTCAAACCACAGCAGTTGCCTTATGTCTGTGTTCATGTTTTTTTGTGGATAAACTGAATTTATTGGGTATAGATTTTTGAATTTATTCTATTGTGTTGTTGTATATTGTGTGTTTTTGTGTGGTTTGTTTGTGTTTAATAGAAAAAACCATAAAACTTTGTCAGGTGTAAAAACCATTAGAACTGACTGGCACCCCAATAAAATGACAAACTGCTAGAATGTGACTGAAGAGAAGCAGCTCTTTGATTTAATTTGCTGTCTTCTAAGTAAAAAGTTCATATTAGGCTTATTCTATTAATTTATGAAAAAGTAGTCGTGTAATAAAGCAAAGAAAACTTATGTTTGACTCGATCCACACGGCATTTCAGTGCTCTTCCATTCATGCATGCATCCATCCTCTACTGCTTTTCCAAAGGTCTGGGTTGCAGAGGCAACAGCTCAAGGAGAGAAGCCCAGACTTCCCTCTCCCCAGCCACCTGCTCCAGCTCTTCAGAGAGGATACTAAGACATTCCCAGGCCAGCTGAGAGACACAGTCTCTCCAGCATGCCCTGGGCCTGCTCCGTGGTCATGCCCAGTGGGTCATGCCCAAAACACCTCAAGTGGGAGGCATCCTGATCAGATGCCCAAACCACCTCAACTGGCTCCTTTCGATGTGGAGGAGCAGCGGTTCTACTCTGAGCCTCTCCCGGATGACTGAGCTCCTCGCCCTATCTCTAAAGGGATGAGTCCAGCAATCCTATGGAGAAAGCTAATTTCAACCGCTTGTATCCGTGATCTCATTCTTTCGGTCATTACCCAAAGCTCATGACCATGAGGGTAGGAACATAGATTGACCAGTAAATTGACAGCTTTGCTTTAGAGCTCAGCTCCCTCTTCACCACAACAGACCGGTACAATGTCCACATCACTACAGATGCCACTTTGATCTGTCTGTCAGTCTCCTGCTCCATTCTCCCCTCACTCATGAATGAGACCCCGAGATACTTAAAACTCTTTCACTTGGGGCAGGAGCTTGTCTACAACCCAGAGAGGACAAGCCACCTTTTTCTGGCTGAGGATCATGGACTTGAACTTGGAGGTGCTGATTCTCATCCCAGCTGCTTCACACTCAGTTGCAAACCATCCCAGCAAGACCTGTAGGCCATTGCTGGATGAAACCAACAGGACAACTTCATCTGCAAACAGCAGAGATGGGATCCTGTGGTCACCGAATATGACACCCTCCATTCCTTGGCTGCGCCTAGAAATCCTGTCCATAAAAATTATGAATAGGATCAGTGACAAAGGGCAGCCCTGGCAGAGTCCAACTCTCACTGGAAATGAGTTGGACTGGGTGATGGCAGTTCGAACCAGACTCTTGCAACAGTCATATAGGGACCAGATACCTTGTAACAACAAGCCCAATACCCCATAATCCTGCAGCACCCCCCACAAGACACCACAAGGGACGTGGTTGAATGCTTTCTCCAAGTTCACAAAACACATGTGGACTAGTTGGGCAAACTCCCACGAACCCTCGAGGATTCTCAAGAGGGTATAGAGTTGGTTCGATGTGCCACAGCCAGGATGAAAACCACAATGCTTCTGCTGAATCTGAAGTTCAAACAGTGGTCGGATTCTTCTCTCCAGTACCCTGTACTGGGTAAAGAGAGGTGTAGAGCTGTCAACTGATCACCACCTGGTGGTGGGTTGGATCCAATGGCTGGGGTGGACGCCTCTCAGACCTGGTAGACCTAAACATATAGTGAGGGTGTGCTCGGAATGTCTGGCTAAGGCCCCTGTCTGAGAGGTCTTCAACTCCCACCTCTGAAAGAACGTCAACCACATTCCTAGGGAATCTGGAGATATGGAGTCTGAATGGGCCATGTTCTCCACCTTCATTGTTGAAGCAGCTGCCCAGAGCTGTGGCTGCAAGGTTTTTGGTGTATCTTGTGGTGACAACCCCCGAACCAAGTGGTGGATACCAGTGGTGAGGGGGGCCATCAAGCTGAAGAAGGAGTCCTATCAAGCTTGGTTGGCTTGTGAAACTCCTGAAGCAGCTGAGGTGCACTGACGTTGTGCAGCTCGGGTGGTTGCTGAAGCAAAAACTCAGGTATGGTGAGGCCATGGAACAAGACTTTTGGTCGGCCTCGAAGAGATTCTGGCAAACTGTCCGGTGCCTCAGGAGGGGGAAGCAGCTCCCTGTCCACACTGTGTAGGTGCGGATGGGGCACTGCTGATTTCGACTGGGGACATCGTTGAGCGATGGAAGGAATACTCCGAGGATCTCCTCAGTCCCACTGACATGCCTTCCACAGAAGAAGCAGAGCTTGAGGATAAGGGGGATGACTCGCCCATCACAGGAGCTGAGGTCGCCGAAGTGGTTAAAAAACTCTTTGGTGGCCAGGCCCTGGTGGTGGACAAAATTTGCCCTGAGTACCTCAAGGCCCTGGATGTTGTAGGGCTGTCATCATGGCTGACACACCTCTGCAACATTGTGTGGAGGTCAGGGACAGTGCCTCTGGCATGGCAAACTGGGGTGGTGGTTCCTCTTTTTAAAAAGGGGGACCAGAAAGTGTGTTCCAACTTCAGGGGGAGCACACTTCTCAGCCTCCCTGGGAAGGTCTATACCAGGGTACTGGAGATAGACCGTCACCTACCACCAGTAGGTAGCGGTTGAAGGCAGAGACCTTGGTGATCTGATCCCCGGCTTTCAAAACTGCCTTTTCGGATGTGGAACATCATCTTTCTGGTGGGGAAGGAGCCTGAGCTGATGCACGAGGTTGAGAGATACCAGCTAGATACAGTTGGGCTCACCTCAAGGCACAGGTCCGGTTCTGGAACCAGTTTCCTGGAGAGGGGCTGGAGCTTGGCCTACTCTGGAGTTTCCCCAGGTGAGAGGCGACGAGCAGGGGTGGGTATTCTTGTATACCCCACCTTGCTGCCTCGACACTGGAGTTCTCCCCGGTGGGCAAAAGGGTAGTTTATCTACGCCTTTGGGTTGAGAAAAGGGTCCTGAATATAATTTGTGCCTATGCACCAAAGGGTTCAGAGTACCCACCCTTTTTAGAGTCTTTGACTGGGGTGCTGGAGAGTGCTCCTCTTGGAGACTCTATTGTCCTACTGGGGGACTTCAGTGTGTACGTGGGCAATGACGGTGAAAGCTGGAGGGGCGTGATTGGGAGGAACGGCCTGCTAGATCGGAACCCAAGTGGAGTTCAGTTTGTCAAACTATGACAACCACAGTTTGTCCATAACGAACATCATGTTCAAGTATAAGGGTGTCCATATGTGCACCTGGCACCAGGACACCTGAGGTCACAGGTCAATGATCGATTTTGCTATCGTGTCATCAGACCTCGGACCATATGTCATGGACACTCAGGTAAAGAGGTGCAGAGCTTTTCCATTCATAAATTGCAAAAATAAATGCAGAAATCTAAAAAAGACATTACATAGAAAAAATAAATAAATTGAAGATGCAACATAGAGATGCATCAAGGTGCATTGTGAATCATTTTGAATTTGAATTGTTAATACCTGAATTGCAATCAAATCGTGAGACCACAGAAGATTCACACCTCTATTATTTACTTTCTTCAGAGTGGTTAGGTAACTGATGGAAAAATGAAACAAATAAAAGTAGGGACAGATTGAAAGCAGTTGAACAGGTCATAAGCTTACAGGATCTGTTAACTGAGCTTAGACTATCATACTACTTCTTCACTGCAAAAACATGAAAGAGAGAGAGAAAGCGCCAATTAGATGTCTTTTTGCTGCATGTGGTGTTACCAGCACAAACTCTGAAGATGACTGCCAATGATCCAGCAGGTGTCTGAAATAATATGAAAGAAAGTAACATCTAAGCTTATAGGAATCAGTGCAATTTTTTTTTTTTTTTTTTTTTTTTTTCTCTCGGCGCCACACGAGTAGGCTGCCTTTTGCAACAGCGGCTCGATTCCGAGTCTTTTTCCCTTCCTCTCTCTTTTGATCCGTCTTTTTTTTTCACCCCACTTATATCACGGACACACAGATCGTCCCAAATGTCTCCTGAGCCGGTGGACGGAGCCACTGTTTATAGCAGGATACGATACAGCAGAGAACAGCTGCTAGCATTCAACCGCCACCCGGTCCCAATGGAAAAACTCGACATACCGAGAGAACTGAGGCGAAAACGCCGCGGCTGCCGGGCTGGAGTAAGGCGGAGGACAAAAAATATAAGGTACAGACCCTCCCTTCCATCTGTTGTCATGGGAAATGTACGGTCGATACTGGGAGAGTTAGATGAGCTAGCGGCTATCTCCCGTTATGATAGCACATACCGGGAGTGCTCTCTCCTTTTGTTTACTGAGACGTGGCTAACTGAACTAGCAGCAGATGCTAACATTGAGCTGGAGGGTTTTCACATGATACGAGCTGACCGAACACCAGACAGTGGCAAGGCTAGGGGCGGTGGAGTGATAATGTATGTTAACAACAACTGGTGCAGACCGGGACATATCACTGTTAAACAACGACACTGCAGCAAAGACATTGAGTTGCTAGCTGTTAGCATGAGGCCTACATATCTCCCGAGAGAACACTCACACGTGATCTGCATTGTTGTTTATGCAAATCCGACGGCGAACGCTGGGACAGCACGTGACGTCATCCATTCAGTAACCAGCAGGCTGCAGACAGAACACCCAGATGCTCTTCTCCTCATCTCAGGCGATTTCAACCATGTTTCACTGTCTCCCATTCTACCCACGTTCACCCAGTATGTCACATGCCACACTAGAGACAATAAAACACTGGATTTATTCTACGCAAACACTAAGGAGGCGTACACCTCATCACAACTCCCCCCACTCGGGAGATCGGATCACAACTTGGTTCATCTCCGGCCGGTGTACAAACCCCTAGTGCACAGACAACCTCCGGCCATGCACACTGTGGAGTTATGGTCTGAGGAGACAATGGACACCCTAAAGGGCTGTTTTGAAGCCACCGCCTGGAAGCAGCTCTGCGATCCACATGGTGAGGACATCGATGGCCTCATTCACACCTTCACGGGCTACCTCAGCTTCTGTGTGGACAAATCCGTTCCCACCAAGACCATACGGCGTCACTCAAACAACAAACCCTGGATCAACCCTGAGATAAAAACACTTCTGAGAGAGAAGAAGAGGATCTTCAGGTCAGGGAACAGGGAGATGCTGAAGTCCGTACAGAGGGAGCTGAGGAGAAAGATCAGAGAAGGCAAGGACAGCTTCAGGAAGAAGATGGAGGACAAGCTGCAACAGAGCGACATCAGCGGGGTCTGGAGAAACCTCAAAACCATCTCGGGGCTCCAGAATACCTCCCCCCAGGCCACAGGGGGCAGGGAGTGGGCGAACAACCTGAATCTGTTTTTCAATAGATTTGACCAACCGCCCTCCCCCCTGACTGCACAACAACCACTGCTGCCTCTAAAGAAATCAAGTCCTGCTGCCCACTCCCCACTCCACCAACACCCCCCCACTCCCAACACACAGCCCCCCATCCTGACCCTGACCAGGACCCAGGTGAGGACGGAGCTGAGGAAGATCAAGGCGAGGAAGGCGCCGGGACCAGACGGCATCAGCGCAAAGCTCCTCAAGTCCTGTGCAGACCAGCTGTGTGGGATTGTGACGTATATCTTCAACATGAGCCTGAAACTGGGGAGGGTACCACAGCTGTGGAAAACATCTTGTGTGGTACCTGTACCAAAAACTTCCCACCCCAAAGACCTGAACAGCTACAGACCGGTGGCCTTGACGTCCCACTTGATGAAGACCCTGGAGAGACTGCTCCTTGCTCACCTCCGCCCCCTGGTGGAACCAGCGATGGATCCACTCCAGTTCGCCTACCAGCATGGCATTGGGGTGGAGGATGCGGTGATCTTCCTCCTTCACCGTTCTCTGTCCCACCTGGAGAAGCCCGGGAATATGGTGAGGATCATGTTCTTTGACTTCTCCAGTGCTTTCAACACCATCCAACCGATGATCCTGAAGGACAAGCTGCTGCGCGCAGGGGTGGACCAGCACCTGTCATCATGGATCCTGGACTACCTCACGAACCGGCCTCAGTTTGTGAGAACCCGGGACTGTGTGTCCGACACGATCATCAGTAGCACGGGGGCCCCCCAGGGAACGGTGCTGGCTCCCTTCCTGTTCACTCTTTATACTGCGGACTTCTCACACAACACAACACACTGCCATCTACAGAAGTTCTCTGATGACTCTGCGATCGTTGGCCTCATCTCCAATGGAGATGAAGCTGAGTACAGAGGGCTTATCCAGGACTTCGTGGACTGGTGCCATCGGAACTGCCTCCAGATCAACGCGAGGAAAACTAAGGAGCTGGTGGTGGACTGCCGCAGGCATGGGCAGCCCCTCACAGTACCAGTAAATATACAGGGAACAGACATCGAGATGGTGACATCCTATAAGTACCTGGGTATTCATCTGAACAATAAACTAGACTGGTCACACAATACTGATGCACTCTACAAGAAGGGACAGCGCAGGCTGTTCCTGCTGAGGAGACTCAGGTCTTTTGGTGTACAAGGGGCGCTGCTGAAGTCATTCTATGACACGGTGGTGGCATCAGCCATCACTTTTGGAGTGGTCTGCTGGGGCAGTGGCATTACTGCAGCCGATAGGAAGAGACTGAACAAACTGATTAAGAAAGCTAGCTCTGTCCTGGGGCAGCGCCTTGATCCGATGGAGGAGATAGGAGAGAGAAGGACGGTGGCTAAACTGTCATCTCTGCTGGAGTCCGAGTTCCACCCTATGCAGGACATACTGAATGCACTGAGGAGCTCATTTAGCAGCAGA
Source organism: Pholidichthys leucotaenia (assembly GCA_020510985.1). Classification (NCBI taxonomy): domain Eukaryota; kingdom Metazoa; phylum Chordata; class Actinopteri; order Cichliformes; family Pholidichthyidae; genus Pholidichthys; species Pholidichthys leucotaenia. Next base: position 393,822,055 of record CM035838.1, on the reverse strand, counting down.
CTACATCATCCCAGGTGCACAACCGAGAGGTTTCGTAGGTCCTTCCTACCAATGGCTGTCAGACTGTACAACCTAAGCAGGGCTGCTCGCAGAGATAGCAAAAAGATGTAACAAACTAATAGTTTTTTGAATGCAAAAGATGCAATAGACTTACACAATGGTCCCCTCCGGCATACAACTAGGAACATACCGGTCGCTATGGAGGGTGAGAATATGTATGGGCACATAATCATACCATGTAGGATAACTAAGTAGACGGTTATGCTGTTTCATTCCATCTAGCAACAATGCTCTGCACTGTGTGTGTTTATATATTTACATATTTATTCCATCTAGCTACAATGCTCAGCACTGGGTGTGTTTATATATTTATATATCTACATATTATTCCATCTAGCTACATTGCTCCGCACTGTGTGTGTTTATATACTTGCATATTTATTCCACCTAGCTGCAATGCTCCGTACTGTGGGTGTTTATATATTTACATATTTATTCCATCTAGCTACAATGCTCTGCACTGTGTGTTCATATATTCATATATTTATTCCATCCAGCTACAATGCTCTGCACTGTGTGTCTGTGTGTGTGTGTATATATATATATTTTATAGTAATACGTACATATGTATATTAGCTGCTCTTGCTTGCTTGTTTTTTTCTTGCCTTCTGATTGTTGCTCTGAGTGTTGCTATCCCTGTGCTGTTGCAATCCTGGAATTTCCCCGTTGTGGGACTAATAAAGGCTTATCTTATCTTATCTTATCTTAAAGTTCAGAAAGATGGGTTACTGCTGTTTCTTTTTCATCTAAAGGCTCTCAAAGCCAAAGTGATTTGGCCTAGCTTCACATTTCACTGGATATACATTTCATAAATGTTGAATTCCTTAAAGACACTTTTTTATTCCTTGCAACTGTCAAGATGAATCACTCTTAATTGTGTTAGATATTGTGTACAATGACTATGGGCAGCGCGGTGGCGGAGTGGTTAGCACTGCAGCAGCACAGCAGCTCACCCTTGGCCGGGGGATCCTGGGTTCGATCCCAGCCCCCAACCAACAGTGATCTGTGTGGAGTTTGCATGTTCTCCCCGTGTCTGCTTGGGTTTACTCCGGGATTTCTCCGGTTTCTTCCCACATGCCAAAAACATGCAAGTTAGGTTAATTGGCATCAAACTGGGGATTCTAAATTGTCCTTAGGTATGACGGTGAGAGTGAATGGTTGTCTGTCTCTGTGTTGGCCCTGCAGTGTACTGGCGATCTGTCCAGGGTGTACCCTGCCTCTCGCCCAAAGATGCTGGAATAGGCTCCAGCCCCCCCGCAACCCGAAAAGGATTAACTAACTAACTAACTAACTAACTAACCTGCACTTATATAGCGCTTTTCTAGTCACAAAGACCACTCAAAGCGCTTTCATTAATACTAACCCTCTATTCTAAGGGCCTATAGGAAACAGATATCTAGGGACAATTTAGAACAGCCAATTAACCTAACATGCATGTTTTTTGGCATGTGGGAGGAAACCGGAGAAATCCCAGAGTAAACCCACGCAACACGGGGAGAACATGCAAACTCCACACAGATCACTGTTGGTCGGGGGCTGGGATCGAACCCACGATCCCACGATCCCCACAATCCCCCGGCCAAGGGTAAACTGTGCTGCCGCAGTGCTAGCGGAAGAAGATGGATGGATGGATGGATGGATGGACAATGAAGGATTTTGATTCTATTCTGTTCTGATGTCAGATTGGTTCATTTTATAGTGTTTGTTCTAGAAATTCTCAATCCTCAGAGTCAAACTTATTTTGTCCATCTAAGTAAAGCTCTGTCTAAAAGCTTCTTCTAAAAAGGGCTAAAATATCATTGCTGTTTGTTTTTATGAGAATTCAAGATAGGTTGACACAAAGACAGAAACGTATGTATATGAAAATTTTATTGCTGAATTCACTGTGTCAGTCATTTTTACTTAGGCGAATACAGAAAATGGACCTGTTAAGAGAAAATTGCTGTGTTGCCTGGTTACACTGCCTGCACAAAGGCCACATTAATCAGATTATAATTGGCCAAGTATGCACAGTAAGGGTACTGGGAAGGTAGAGATCCTTCCTCTTTCTCTGCTCCCACTCTCTTTGACTGTTCTGTCCTACTGTTCTTTTTTTTTTCTCCTGTCCTCCCTTTCCATCGTCACTATCAGTCTTTATACCTCAGTGTACTGGCAACAAAACAGACAGGATGAAACCTCCTGAGAGAATAGGTCTGCTTTTCCTGAAAGAAAATCAGATGGAGAGATGTAGCAGATAGTCTCAAAGACTGAATTACCCTAGCATGTAATTACAATCTGTGGTGCCTCTAAGGGACTGTAAAAGTTTGTCATCTGCAAAATACAACAGTTTTACTTTTTATTAGGGTGTTGTGACATACTGTCAATATGTACAGATTAAAATAGGAGCGCCTAATATGCCAAGTGTGTTGTTTTGAGACAGTTTTCTAACGGGGAAAGAACAACATAAGGTGATTTTATTATCAGGTATTGTACCGAAAAATGTGAAATATGTGAAAATTACTACCTGAAGTGACGTGGCAGAAGGTTATAGGTGTAATTTGTTTAAAGTAGACCCTCACCCTACCCTAACCCTAACATTGGGCAATGTTCTTAATCAAGCAACCCTAACGATAACCACCTAAAGATGTGCATTAAATGTGTAAAGTAAGCGAAACTCCAATGGCAATCTCTGTTCAAAACTTGGTTTCGAGTAGAACTTGGACACAGTCATGGCTAGACTCCAGCTGCCCCACCCATGGATATTGTTCTACGCAGGCGATGTGGTCCTGGGAGGCGAAGACCAAAGCTACTTGGAACAACAAATGCAACTGCCTGGGCCAAAGTACTGGCAGGTGACTTGTGCCCTCTGTGTGTGTGTGCCTCAAGGGAAAGATCTACAAGACCGTGAGCCACCCTCTCGCCCTATACGGATGCGAATGCTAGCCCTCTACAATGAAACACAAGTAAACACTCCACAGAATGGAGATGCATATGCTGCACTAGATGATCACGTGGAGAAAAAGCATGTGAGTGGTAACAGTGACTGGAAAGATGCAAGAGGCATTGCTGTGATAGTATGGACATGTTGTCTGCAGCGAAGAGGACTCAATGGCAAGGATGACCTTGTGCCTCAGCCCAAGGGGGAAGAGGCCATGAGGATGGCCAAAGAAACAACGGCTCAATCAAGGATGACATGAGGATTGAGAATATCACCCCCGAGCATACCCTTGATCGAGCCAAGTGGAGATGGATGTGCGAACACGTGCAAACAAAAAGAAAAAGAAGAGATGCCACACTGGAGCTTCACCCTCAAACCCAAACAGAGCTGTTGCTAGCCCACACCTCCTATAACCATCGTCACTGTCCACCTCCCTCCTTGCAATTCTCTGTCGGGTAGCAGAGTCCTTGGTCCTTTTTGCAAAGTGACTGCTACCATATTTGTTTATGTGAACCCACGTAATGTGGAGTGGGTTAAAGTTTAAAGAAAACAGGCTAACAGTGGTAACTGTGGGATGCTGAACACATAAGTTAATAATAAGCCAGATAACAACTGGGAGTAAGATGCATGTTCTGGTGTTTTTCAAAGGTTCATTAGCACCTATGTAGTGTTATTAGGAAATGTTTAAATAACATAACACATCAAATTAAACACAATATCTTGCCTTATTGGGGGGGGGGTCTCCTGCTAGAATGCAGTTTGGGTTGTCTGTTGCAATAAAAGTGACTTATAGTAAACATGGGAGGCTTGTTTGCTCACTACAAGAGAGTCATAGTTACTCCTCATAATCCGGGGCAGAGCTAGGATTTTAGGAGATCCGGGGCTTAGCCCAGATGACAAGTGTGCGAGTTGAAAATAACCAAAATAACATTTTTTCCAATTTAACTTACCACCAATTTGAAGTGGACAAAAGACACTGGAGAACACTTTCTGACATTTTAATTATGCACGTGTCATTAAAATAAGTAAATAAGAAACTTCAAGAACTTGACAGGTTTGGTTAAATAAATAAACAAAATCAGTCTCAACAGCTGGTAGAACTCACTGTTTAGATGATCCAGGAGATGATGCCTTGATCCACCTCACTCCACTGAAAGAAGAAAATATAAAATTAAAAAAGTTATTAAGACTGATCATAAACTAAAGATGTCATCTTAATGCATCTTATTTTCTTAAAGCAGCTACATGTTCACCTGACTGGCACCTTATAAACTTCATATATACTGTAAAAAACAAACAAACATGACATGCATATTATTGTCTTACACGTGATCCTGGCTGGGACTTCCCTCACCTGTCCTTTACTTTTCTGTTCTTCACTGTTCGCTCTTCTCTTTCTCTTCACTCTGTTCTTTCTTACTACTGTCCTCTGTACATGGTCCCTCTTCATCTATCTATAAATTCACGAAATCTCTGTCCGTGTGTTTGTTTCGTGCATATCTCTTGAACCGTTTGTCAGACTGGCCTCAGATTTTAAACATGGTTTCCTGAGGTTACGAGGGTGTGCATCCCCAAATATGGAGTCACTCAGTCAAAATATGTAATTTTTATCAATAAAAGCTTAGCCACCGCTTGGTCTCATACCCAGGCTTCTAGAAGTGTGGGCAGGGTTTGAGTTCGGATTGACTACTGTTGATTGGATAATACGCGCATTACGGCATCAGTAACCACAGCGCTCCGTGTGCAAAAGAAGAAAGGAAAACATGACAAATTTGACTAAAAAAAGATAATACTTAAGATTTTATGCTTAAAAAATTATACCATAAAGTTGCTGTGATTGCATAGGTCTAATGGATAATTCGGCATGGGGAAGGGGGGGGTGGAGCAGCAGCTGAACCGCTGGGACCACGGGTAAAGCAACAGCTGAGACTCCCATTAACTGGGCAGGATGAGCTTGGCTCCCTGCAAAGCACTGTGATCCACCGGCTCAGCTGCTGTTTCTCCTACCGGTGTCTGACCGGCTGCTCCATGATTGTTCGCGGGGAGGCACACCCAGCCTGCCCCAGTCAGCGGTACCCAGGAGTCCCTTTGCAGCCTGATTGGGATACCTGTTTCATACAGGAATACTTGCTTTCTGTGGGCACGATGGCACTCTGTGCTCGCACAATTATTAAAAGATAATTATTAAAAGTGACATGTTGATCCTTCCGGTGCCACATGAGTAGGCTGCCTCTGCAACAGTGGCTCAATTCTGAGTTTTTCTTCTTGTTTTTTATTTACTATCTGTCTTTTTCTGGTCAAACTTTCTGATCCTGCGACACCTTATCCATCATGGATACACAGATCGCCACACTGGTGCTGATATCAGTCTAATATTCGGCTCATATGCCAAATGTCTCCCAAGCTGGTGGACGAAGCTGGTGGACGAAGCCATTGTTTACAGCAGGAGATGGTACAGCAGGAATCAGTTGTTAGCGCTTAACCAACCCACGGTGCTAACGCAAAAACTCGACATACCAAGAGAAATCAGGTGGAAATGACGCAGATGTCGGGCTGGAGTAAGGCGACGAGCAAGGAATACAAGGTACAGACCTATCCTTCCATCCGTTATCATGGGGAATGTACGATCGCTACTTAATAAGACGGATGAGCTAGCGGCCTTGTCCATTTACAAGAGCATCTTCAGAGAGATTAGCATGATGCTGTTTACTGAGACGTGGCTAACAGAACTAGAAACAGATGCTAACATCAAACTGGAGGGTTTCCAAGCAATACGGGCAGACCGGACACCAGACATTGGGAAGACAAGGGGTGGAGGGGTGATAATGTATGTGAACAACAGATGGTGTAACCCTGAGCACATCATGGTTAAAGAGCAACACTGCAGCAAAGACATTGAGTTGCTAGCTGTTAGCATGCGGCCTGTTTACCTCCCTAGGGAATACTCACATGTGCTCTGCATTGTTATTTATGCAAATCCATCTGCGAACGCTGGGGCAGCGCACGACGCCATCCACTCAGTCACTAGCAGGCTGGTGACACAACACCCAAATGCTCTCTTCCTCATCTCGGGTGATTTTAACCATACTTCACTGTCCTCCATTCTGCCCACGTTCACCCAGTATGTCACGTGCCACACCAGAGTTAATAAAACACTGGACTTATTTTATGCAAATGCTAAGGAGGCGCACACCTCATTGCCTCTCCCCCCGCTCGGGAGATCGGATCACAACTGGGTTCACCTCTTGCCTGTGTACAAACCCCTAGTACACTGACAACCTCCGGTTACCCGTACAGTGAAAGTATGGTCTGGGGAGGCGATGGACGCGCTAAAGGACTGTTTTGAAATCACTGCATGGGAGCAGCTCTGCGATCCACATGGTGAGGATATCAACAGCCTCACACACACCATCACAGACTACATCAACTTCTGTGTGGACAACACCGTACCCACCAAGACCATATGGTGTTGCTCAAATGACAAACCCTGGCTCAACCCTGAGATAAAGTCCCTACTGAAAGAAAAGAAAAGGATCCTCAGGTCGGGAAACAGGGAGGAGCTGAAGTCCATACAGAGGGAGCTAAGGAGGAAGATCAGAGAGGGTAAGGAGAGCTACAGGAAGAAGATGGAGGACACACTGCAACAGAGTGACATCAGCGGGGTCTGGAGAAGTCTCAAAACCATCTCTGGGCTCCAGAATACCTCCTCCCAGGCCACAGGGGGCAGGGAGTGGGTGAACAATCTGAACCTGTTTTTAACAGGTTTGACCAACCGCCCTCCCCTCCGCCTGCACACCAACTACTGCTGCCTCTACCGTCATCTAGTCCCGCTGTCCACGCCCCCCCACCACCAACACCCCCCACTCCCAGCACACAGCCCCCCTGCCCCAACCCGACCCTCACTAAGACCCAGGTGAGGACGGAGCTGAGGAAGATCAAGGCAAGGAAGGCCTTGGGACCGGACTGCATCAGCTCGAATCTCTTCAAGGCCTGCGCAGACCAACTGTGTGGGATTGTGGAGCACATCTTCAACCTGAGCCTGAAGCTGGGGAGGGTACCACAGCTGTGGAAAACATCCTGTGTGGTACCCGTACCAAAGACCCCTCACCTCAAGGACCTGAACAGCTACAGACCAGTGGCCCTCACATCACACCTGATGAAGACCCTGGAGAGGCTGCTCCTTGCCCACCTCCGCCCCCTGGTGGGACCAGCGATGGATCCACTTCAGTTCGTCTACCAGCATGGCATCGGGGTGGAGGATGCAGTGATCTTCCTCCTTCACCATTCCCTGTTCCACCTGGAGAAGCCTGGGAGCATGGTGAGGATCATGTTCTTTGATTTCTCCAGTGCTTTCAACACCATCCAACTGGTGATCCTGAAGGACAAGCTACTGTGCGCAGGCGTGGACCAGCGTCTGTCATCGTGGATCCTGGACTACCTCACAAACCGGCTACAGTTTGTGAGAACCCAGGATTGTGTGTCCAACACTATCATCTGCAGTACGGGGGGCTCCCAGGGAACAGTTCTGGCTCCCTTCATGTTCACCCTTTATACTGCGGACTTTTCAAACAATACACCACACTGCCATCTACAGAAGTTCTCTGATGACTCTGCGATCATCTGCCTCATCTCTGATGGAGATGATGCGGAGTACAGAGGACTTATCCAGGACTTCGTGGACTGGTGCCATCGGAACTACCTCCAGATCAATGTGAAGCAAACTAAGGAACTGGTGGTGGACTGCAGCAGGCCAGGACAACCCTCCACAGAACCAGTAAGCATCCAAGGAACAGACATTGAGATGGTGACATCCTACAAGTACCTGGGTGTTCATCTGAACAATAAACTGGACTGGTCACACAATACCGACGCGCTCTACAAGAAGGGACAGCACAGGCTGTTCCCCCTTAGGAGGTTCAGGTCTTTTGGTGTACAAGGGTCACTCCTGAAAACCTCCTACGATTCGGTGGTGGCATCAGCCATTACATTTGGAGTGGTCTGCCTGGACAACGGCATCAAGGCAGCCAACAGGAAGAAACTGAATAGACTGATCAAAAAAGCTAGCTCTGTCCTGGGGCGGTGCCTCGACCCAATGGAGGAGATAGGAGAGAGGAGGATGGTGGCTAAGCTGTCATCTCTGCTGGAGTCCGAGTCTCACCCCATGCAGGACACGCTGAACACACTGAGGAGCTCATTTGGCAGTAGGTTGTACCAACCTAGGTGCACAACTGAGAGGTTTTGCAGTTCCTTCTTACCTACAGCTGTCAGACTTTATAACCTAACCAGGGCTGCTCGTAGAGGTCGTATTGAATGCACAAAACATAACAAACTTACACAATAATGGTCCCCTCCATTATACAACTAGGACAATATCAATCACTACAGAGGGTGACAACTAGGCTGATTCAAATACGAAATATACTATATGGGTACATATTCATACTATGTGGGGTAAGTGAATAGACCGTTATGCTGTTTATTCCATCTAGCTACAATGCTCTGCACTTTGTATATTTCTGTGTACATACAGTATGTACATGTACAGTATGTATTCACTGCTCTTATTATCTTATCTTCTGAACTATTGCTCTGAGTGTTGCTATCCCTGTGCTGTTGCAATCCTGGAATTTCCCCATTGTGGAACTAATAAAGGCTTATCTTATCTTAATAATTGTGGAGCAGAATGCCCAGATCAATTGCATATCATATGCAGCCACATGCACGGTTTGACTAAACGACGACCGTCACCAAATTGCACACAAAAACGCTCAATAACTCATAAAAGATCACACAAATAAGTGATCTGACAAAAAAATAAAAAAAATAAACAAGTGGTTCTTAAACAGTGGCTAATATTGGATGTCCCATTCATTTTCAGTTATTCTGTAATTAATATTCACAGAATCAAATAAATCTCAGTTCAGTCCCTTTCATATTTGTCAAAGTCTAACATGTGTGACTGCCTACATACAGTCATGTGAAAAAAATTAGGATACCCTGTATAAGCCTGTGTGTTTTTTTTAACATATTTGGACATATGAATATTTAATATCAGTGTTTAAAATACTGGGAGATTCATGTAATACAACTAAACAATTAAAAATGAATTAAAGACTTTTTACAAATTTTTTGTAAAATATAATTCTCAACAGTGAGGAATAAATTAGAATACCCCACATCTTTTTTAGGACACCCCCACATTGATTCCCACTTAAAAAGGCTAAAATAAATGTTAAAAAATGCAAATAAAAACAAAAACAAGGTTAGACATAGATATCTGAACATTTCTTAATAAAGAACTGAATATTTAATGGGGTATCCTAATTTTTTCACATGACTGGATAGGCTCCACCTCTGTATTCCACTTTCAGACTCAGCTTACGCAGCCAGACACGACCTGGCTCAAAAGCATGCTAACTGATAGTGATAAAAAAGTTATTTTCAATAAAGTGGAAAAAAAGATACTGCATGGCATGTGCTTTTCCCTGACGCTGATTTATCATGTGGTTCCAGTGATCAACTGATTGGATCCACCCTTTTTTTTTTTTTTACCAAAAGTAAAAAAAAAAAAAAAACATGGGGGGAAGGCCCTACAACCTTTGCTCCATGAATGTGGGACATATCAACCATACGCTGGATAGATTTTCAGCGTGGGGCACATTTTTTTTCCAGTTTTCAAAATTTTTCACCGGGTCTGAGGTGTGTGTGAAAAAAGTGTTTTGGTTAATGTTTAGAGGGTCAAAAATGTGATAGTTTAGGTGGAATAATAATAATAATAATAATAATAATAAATAATCTTCTTGTATCAATAAGAAACTGTCACGAGCCGAACCGGCTTGGCCTTCCCCGGCTCGGACGCGATCTCTCTGTGGGTTTTGGTTTCACTGTTTATGTGCATTTTGTGTATTTCTGTATTTATTCCATTACCATAGCCACTGCCTGACTGGCAGCTGTTAGTCAGCATCTGTGATCTATTTTCTCCCACGCTGCTGACAGTCTGCCGGTCCAACCACGCCCCCTCACTCTCCTTAGTTTCATCAGCTGTTCCCAGCCCCGGTAATTATCTTTCCCACACCTCGCCCAGGTGTGCCCAATTTGTGTGGCCAGCGGCATTTGTATTTCGTTTGTACTTCGCTAGACAAACGCCGCTGGGCCATTTTACGAGTCACACTCTTGTTCTCTATGGTGTGACGTCACATCAGGAAGGACTTCTGGATCATGCTCGCTGAGAGAATTGGACTTTCTGGACTGTTCCTACTCGTGAGTAAACTGTTTGCGTTTCTCTGTGCAGTTGCTGCTATGCTGGACCAGAAGCGTTTCCTCTTGCAGTGATTCTGCTACACTTCTGGTGGCGTTTCTTCTCGCAGCATAACTGCTACGCTTAGGCTGTTGCCCATTTTGCGTTCCCCCGAGTAAGTTGAACTCCCTGTTGTCTTCCCCGCCCTCCCGAGCGCATTCATATTGTATTGTAACCTACTTGTTCGTCTTTGTCTGTGAACAGTATATGTCAATAAATGTGTCTGTGGTGAACCCCTGCGTTTAAAACCTTCCATCCTTCTCCTCCTCCGTGCGCTGTGGAAAAGCGCACGGAGAGTTTATGACGGAAACAAACGCTTACAATAGAGTGATGGTGCTCAGTCTTTGCCAGTCATGGCCTCAAGGTTCAGATCATTTAGCCTCCGTATCACCTCAGTGCGACGATATGAGCACCACCTCAATCTTAGAATTTAAGTTTTAAAAAACCTTTTTAATTACAAAATATTGCTAAAATATAAACTGATGCACTACAGTGGGTCTCAAATATTTGTAAACATATCCTGTTATAGTACTGCAGGAGTTTATTGATGATACACATAAGAAATTCAGTATTACACTGAAGTCCATCACTGAACAGTGATATAAACTAAAATAATTAATAATAATTATAATGGTGGCCGAACAACTCCCATTCCCCAAAGTGCAAGATACACTATTATGAGTATAAGTGATGAAAGATCAGACAAATAAGTGATCTGACAGACAAATAAACAAGGGATCTGAAACAGTCGCTAATTTTGGATGTCTCATTAATTTTCAATATTTAGGTATTCTGTAATTAATATTCACACAGTCAAATAAATCATCGTGCCATTTACTCCTTTTTATATTTGTCAAAGTCTAACATGTGACTGCCTACATATAGGCTACACCTCTTTGTATTCCACTTTCAAACACAGCCTACATTTGGGCCTGTAAAGCCTGATTGGGAAACCTGTTTCAGACAGGAATACTTGCGTTCTACGGGCATGCACTAGTTAAACTAAACTCTTCAAACTCTTTTTCATCTCTTTTCTCTCTTCCTCTGATTTCTCCACAAGGTTTTATGTCTCATTTCCAATTCTCTCCATTCTTTTCCTCATTTTCTCCTTCACGCCTCTCCTCCCTTTCTTCTTCATCTTCCATTACTCCCAAATCCTTCTCTACCATCTCCTCTCCAGTCTTTTTTTTTTTTTTTTTTTTTTTGTGGTGGCAACAAAAGGCTGTGCTGGTGTGGTTTCAGTTGTGCAAATCTGTCAATAATATTGTCAGGGGTGATGGCATCCAAGTTGTCCTTTTCAATTGACATGATGGCTAGGTCACTGAGCCTATCTTGGCCCATGGTCCTCCTTAACCATGTATGAAGACGGCGCAAGGCGCAGAAGGAGCATTCACAGCTACAGCTGCTTACTGGAATGGTCACAGCCACTTGGAGGATAATCTTCAGGCTGGGAAACATGTCTCCATCAAATAATTTGAACACAGTTGCTGTGTCAGGGACTTTGTCCTTCTCCATCCTTGCCTTGATGAAATTTTTAGCTACCAGGACTTCTGGCTTCAGCTGAATTTTGTAATGGGTAGCAAGGCTTTTGAGAGCATCTTCAGAGAGAAAGTTTGCTGTGATTGGGTCACAGATGTAGTGGTTTATTGTTGGTACAAATATTAATGTAAATATACATGTGAGTAGGAATAAAAATTTCTTTTCATTGCCAGTACACATAAACTTGTTAGGGGGCACAAGTCCAAAAAAATGGACAGTTTTATTAATAATTCAATATATGTACCAGCAATGAACCAGTCTCAAAAACCTATGAGTTCTTTTCTGCTTTTAATCAAGAAGATGGACATGAAATCAAACAATAGCTCCAATATGCCTTTTTAACAGTTTAATAAGACATTTCAGGATAGATGAACATATTCAGATGACTTTAAGACAGTGAATTCAACATGTATCATGAGCACATTAAACCTTTAGTGTATTACTGAGCATAACATGTATTTTCAAACATTTGTGGATCCACAGAAAAACATAACTTAAATTGGCACTGTAATGGAAAATGAAAAACCATAAAATAGGTGTAAAGCAGAACGGTTAAGAAAAATGGATGCAGTTTTATGAAAAAAATAATAATAAAAACTAGTTTATAAAAAGGAAAATTTGTGTTACTCTGAAAAGGAACGGAGATTAATGAAAAGATAAATGTATTTGAAGTTCTGAAAGGAGTTTGAAGATGTTAGGTTTATAGAACTTATATGAGGAATATTCTGAAGAATTAAATTTAATCTGGACAATAGACCTTAAGCACAGCAGATAAAGTCAGATTGTGTCTTGGTAGCAGGCCTTCAGGTACCAGCCTTGGCCCAGATGGATGTTCGTTGGTGAAGTGGAGAGAAAGGGGCAGATTTTGCCACCAAAAAAGACAGTTTGGTACACGCTACTGCTCCTTTCACAACCGTAGAAGCTGGATGCTAGTCACACTGGTTGTCGCGTCAGTTATACACAGAAAAGGGAATTTGTCATCTGGCCAGGTTGTCAAATTCCAAATCTTTTGTTTATCATTCAAAGTCAATCAGAAAGTCAAACTTGATAAATAAAAAAACAAACCACAAATCCATTTCTTCCGATGTGTTGTGGTCAGAACAAAATTGACTTGAGCTTGGTGAAAATAAAGACAAAATCTTCTTAGCATGGTGATTTAAAAAAAAAGGAGTAAATTAGGAAAAGGTGAATTTTAAAGAAAAAAAAAAGAAAAAAGTTACACAGAGCTGATGCTCCAGGCCTACTTAGGAAGGAGGGCCGAGCATGACTCCCTCAACTTCTTCAAGACTCAACTGGGGACAAAGGAGAGTTTTCCAATTTATTAGGTGTGGCAGCATGACATAGGGTCTATGAATGACACTGAGCCTGACCAATTACATTCAAAGATTAGGACTGGATCTGCCCATTAGTGTAAACTTTTGACCAATTGCACTGAGTTCCTTCGTTTCAACCAAAGGGTCATAAAGTTTCCATTAAGGAGATGCATGGAGACTTAAAAGTCTGATTGGTCAGTTCACAGTTTTTGGAAAGTGAGCTTCCCACAGAGAAGAACAGAGGATTTGATATGAGAAGTGAAATCATCCTTAAAACATATACATATGCTACTGATCAAAGCATAAATCCTTTAAAACTTTAGTGACTAAGATATTCTACTTAACAATAAAGGAACAAAACAATGTGTCTACATTGTAAATGTAATAATTTCTTTTATAGTGGGCATGCAAAATTAATTTTTTGTGAAGATAAAGGAACACATATCAAATCATATCAATAAAAGCATTTCAAACCATAATTGTCCATCACAGGGTCCAGCTATAGTCTCCAACTGCTGTTGTCTGTAAAGAATGACAAGTTTGTTCATTGTTCACAATTAATAGTTTTAAGCATCAGACAGAAAATCTTAAGTCCTCTGGAGAAATATTCCTGTGTTATCCATTGGAGGGCAATGTTGGATTTTTGAGTTTTAATGAGAGGAATCTTGCTGGTCAAGAGTCTGTGGAACATCATCGTAAATGTGTCACTTTGGTGTTCTTTTGGCAAATGGATTTGAGAGAAAATGACTCCAGATCCTGAGCAGGGAGTAACTTATCCACTTTATGGTCAATGGCATAAGGCTTCACAGTGCCAATCTTGGGTGAAAAGGAGGGGTTTATGACCAGACTTTTGGGTGAAACAAATTTCTCCTCAGCAAAGAATAATTTTATAAATTGGGATCCAGCTGATGATGCTACACAGGCTTGAATGCCTGACATGAGCTCTTCTCCCACATCTGAAAACCGATGGGTGAGTTCCTGTATCATCCTGTCCAGGCACGAATAAAAAAGCTGATGTCTGAAATCATCAGAGGTGGTTGGATTGGAGGTTGACCCACAGGCTGACCCCATGACAAAGCCATCCAGTCTTTTTTGTTTCTGCCTGGGACCAACAGGAAGCTGGATTGATTTTCGTCACATAAGGTCATGACCCTCTTGAAGACATCTTCAGGCCCAGCATCTGTGTGGAAATCTGTCAAAGTCTGAATGGTTGCCCTCTTATGTTGAACTGCTCTGCCCAAGTCCAAACTTTCCCTCTGCAGGTATCGGTGAAGCCCTTCAGTTATCCTGAGGAGTTTTGCAAACATCACCAGCAAGTAGACTGTCTTTGGCTTGGAGAACTTTGACAGGATCCCTTAGGCCATGACTGTCTTCATGGTGCTGAAACATGCTAGAATGACAGGAAGGTTGTTCTCAACAGTTCTGACAGACCTAGTCTGGCTAGCCCATCTTGTTGTGGAGAGTGGCACAAGTTCAGATGGCTTTAATTCAAGCTAGTTCTGGATTTCTATAAACTTGTGGTTAACAAGGGAGTTGCTGAAAAATGTGTACATGTTTTCAAGCAAGTTGAAGAATGCAGCGGCTTCAGGTATGGCTTCGCATGTGTAGCACAGGAAAAGGTTAAGCTCGTGTGCATAACATTGTACATACACTGCTTCAGGGTGTCGTTCTCTGAAGCGAGCCTGGACACCCCCCCCCCCCCATCCCCACTGCTCCACTCATCACTGATGCTCCATCATAAGTTTGTGCAACACACAAACTTGTGATGCTTATTTGTGGTGGTCTCTGGCTTCATCTGCCATCACAGAGTACATTTTGGAGGATTTGTATTGTGATGTTCTCAGTTACTACCTCCGCCAAGGAGGTTATGTTTTCATCGGCGTTGGTTTGTCTGTCTGTCTGTTTGTTTGTCTGTCTGTTTGTCTGTTTGTTTGTTAGCAAGATAACTCAAAAAGTTATGGACGGATTTTCATGAAATTTTCACAGATTGTCAGAAATGGGGTATCCTACAGATGTCTACATTTTGGTAGTGATCCGGATCACCATCCAGAAGAAAACCGCCATTACGCAAAATGCCATTTTCGTCAATAACTACTGAACCACTAATCCTATCATTGTGAATCCAATTGCTAGTCATATGTTTTCATGGTCAAGGAATCTGAAAACGTACACACAAACACTGTATGGGGGGAACTGTGGCGCTAAACCGCCATTACGGAAAATGCCATTTTCGTCAATAACTACTGAACCACTAATCCTATCATTGTGAATCCAATTGCTAGTCATATGTTTTCATGGTCAAGGAATCTGAAACATACACACAAACACTGTATGGGGGGAACTGTGGCGCTTGGCGGAGGTCTGCGCTCTCAAAGTGCTTTTCTAGTTTTGTCATGCGATGGCCCTCATGAGCCATCAATGAGATGCCGAGAGCTCGCCGATGAGTTTGCGTTATTTATTAGCACAAGGGAACAGTACAAAATAATAAGCCACGTGGGGCAACGACACGAACATACACTTGAGTGACAAATAACAGGTTACAAGGGAAAAGTGCACTATGAAACGGACTAAAAGAGAAAACACTTACAGAGGAGAGAAAACTCCTGAATCCAAGAACGGGATGAAACCGTGGAATATCCGACGAGGGTCACAGCCCAGAGTAACCTGAGCTGCTCCCATAAATAGGGCTTCAGAAGACTCAGCTGATGAGAATGACAGCTGATTGATAATCAGCTATCTCAGCGGAGCGCAGCTCTGACAGCCGAAAGCCCCACCGAGACACTGTCACAATAAGAGCCCGAAGGCCCAATGGTAACCCAGAGTAGAGAACGGAGAACTACCGGACCACCCAAGTGCGGACAGAGTCAGCACTCGGATTGTAACAGTAGCCCCCCGTTCGCAAGGCGAATTCCAGGCGCCGTGTAACATTGTCATGCTGCTGTTACACTGTAATTTCCCAGTTTGGGATCAATAAAGTACATCTATCTATCTATCTAACATCAAAGCCCCCCCACCCCACCCAGAGGGTCAACCAGACCACCCCAGGGAGGGAGGCGGGGGAAGGCCAGGCGGGCAAGAAGCAAGACACAAAATCAAGGAGAGAGAGAAAAAAAAAACTCCAACCAGAATACGGCAACCAGAACAGGAGAGAAATATGTACAGGCAACACAGAAAATGGCCCTCGAACAAACCACATAAATAGGGCCATTCTGAGGTACAAAGTAATCATCTGCAGTGCAGAACAAATGACAACAACTTTATACTGTGCGCCGAACTTGATATAACCAGACATATATATAAAGAAAAACCCATTCCCTTCCAATGGAAGACCTTTGAAGCAATGCAATAACATTGATATATTGCTTGCAAAATACAATATGTATACACAAGGCTGAGAGGAAAAAAAAGGTATAAACAGCTATGGAGCTGATGCATACATTTTCCTCTCAGATACGATGTAGAACTGGGTGATGGAGACACAAATATAAATATCCCTTGAAAAGTGTAGTGTAACTTAGAATCAGTAACATTTACATCAATAATTAGCTCAAATTGGCTTCTTTACATTCAATTTCTGGTGAGAGAGAGGAGGGGGAGAGGGATGACAGCAGGCAGAGTGCAATAGAGAAAAAAACCCACAAGTTCAGGTGGTCTGCCTGCGTCTAGCGTCCAGATTGCTAATGGGGGGGAAGAGGATCAGTTCGGGCGGCCTACCCAGAATGCCAAACGGGCGAAGCAATGTCCCAGGCGGCCAACCCATGTCATTTCGCCACCAGAACCGCTGGAGAGCACTTGGAGACGGCCTCCCTATGGAGAGGGAAAGTGAGGGTGGGCTGAACCAAAAACGGGAAGTCCCAGCGGCCCCTGATGGGCGGAAACGAGGAATGGAGGAAAAACAAGGAGACAGTCCAGCTATGATCGGCGGAGGATCTGTAGCTCCACCTCCGAACTTCACCAGATTAGGCACAGTCCTCCCATCGGACCCCACGTGAGCCCGAGCTGCACCCACGATGGACCCAGATTGAATCGCGGCTGCACCCAAGATGGACCGCATCGGGAACGACCTTCAAACCCGAAACCAGATCCTCCAGAGCAGAGACTAGGACCGACTCATCACTGGCGACCCTGGGAGGAGGCTCAGGAGAGAGAAAAGGACTGGAATCAGGATCACCAGCAGCAACAGAACCCGGCGAGACAGGCTCGGATGCAGCGGACGGCTGCACCTGGCTCGTCTTCCTGAGAGACAGGCAAAAATGCTCCAGAGTGGAAAGAAGGAAGATAAGGTAGAGCACTTGCCTGATCTTGGGTTCTGTCGTCATCCAGAACTTCGGCGATCCGGGCTCAGGATGAAGAAGGATGTCCTCTGGCTCCCACTCGGCGACGGCGGGCCCCGTAGCCGGCATGATGGTCTCCACAGCCTAAGGATCCTCCAACGCTGACGACCACGCCGACGACCCGCACAGCGTGGGGGCAGAAGATCCTTGACCTGCTGGGTCGGACTGTTCCTCCATGGAGACCCAGGGACGCTTCATCGTCGGCGCAGGCTCCAAACAGCAGTCCGCCCTCCTCCTCTGCCCGTGACGCGGCTGCGGGGCTGGAACCAGGCTCTCCAGGCCCGCAGGCTCCCTCCTCGTCCGGTGGCGTTGGCCTGGCGCCGCAGGATGCTTGGGGGAAGGAGACACGAAGGTGGCAGGTTCGTCATTAATTTCTGCAGCAGGTGGATGAAGCTCGGGGGGCTGTGAACCCCGAACTCCACCCCCAGGAATCAAACTAGGCAATCCACCCAATACAGGAAGAGAATGAATAGACACTTGCCTGATTCCCGAAGGGCTGATGGAACCCGCCGCAGTGGACTTGAGTCTTCCCTTCTCCCGCTGGATGGTGACAGAGGGCCCCCTGGGAAGACGAGGATGAGCCACTCGCGATGGATTGAGGATGGGCCTCGCCAACGCAGGACTCTTGGCACATAGAGCAGCCGGGGAAGACGTTGAGGAGGGGACAACAGCCGAGGTGGTCCGGGCACGAAAGGCTGACGGGACAGCAGGAACAGGTGACCCGGGGGGAGAGGCTGCAGGAATTCCCTCCTGACATGACTCAGAAGGAGCGGCTGGCTGGGAGGCAGAGTTCCTCCGACGACCTGGAACTGGATCCAGACGGGGTTCTCGTTGAGGCTTGTTTGGAGCATGGCGACGACGTTTGCTGGCTGATGGCGAGGTGAAGGTGAGGTTCGGAAAACGCCGCTCCTGTGCGGAAAAGGAGGCGAGCAGGTCAGCGTATTCCGCATAATCACTCAGCTCGGGATTCCTCTCTACCAGCCTGACCGCCGCTGTCACGTGCTTCATGATTTGTGTGGGGTGGCCGGCGGAGCGAGCTGCAGCCACTCGGTCCCAGATGGAGATTGCTGTCAGCTGCAACCTATCTGGGGGAATCGTTCGGGGATGACCCCTGGGTGGTGCGAACTCCTGGACCGGATTAGGGACAGGAACGGGATCCCGAAGCGAGGAGCGAGGGTGCCTTCCCTTCGGCTTCCTGCCGGAGTTTCCCTCCAGCCCACGGAGTCTCTCACGGTGTGTAGCGATGTCTGCCTTCCTCGCCGTGACTTCCGGGTGGTTGGAGTAGCGGGGAAGGCGCTGAATAATGTCCTCAGCGAGGTCCAGGTGCCGGCGTACATTGCTGGGAGTGTCATAGAGGCCTGCGGTGAAAAGCGTTCCATCTATGTAGTCAAGGGCCTCCACCAGCTCGTAGCCCAGGCTCCAAGCGTGGCCCCTGAGCGGCGACATATCTCCCAGCACGCAGTTACCCAGACAGGGAAAACAATAAGTCCAATTTAGGCAAAACTCACGGTCACCAGCATCTCAGTCTGGCTGCGACCTACTGTCATGCGATGGCCCTCACGAGCCATCAATGAGACGCCGAGAGCTCGCCAATGAGTTTGCGTTATTTATTAGCACAAGGGAACAGTACAAAATAATAAGCCACGTGGGGCAACGACACGAACATACACTTGAGTGACAAATAACAGGTTACAAGGGAAAAGTGCACTATGAAACGGACTAAAAGGGAAAACACTTACAGAGGAGAGAAAACTCCTGAATCCAAGAACGGGATGAAACCGTGGAATATCCGACGAGGGTCACAGCCCAGAGAAACCTGAGCTGCTCCCATAAATAGGGCTTCAGAAGACTCAGCTGATGA
The DNA here is from genome assembly GCA_020510985.1 of Pholidichthys leucotaenia. NCBI lineage: Eukaryota > Metazoa > Chordata > Actinopteri > Cichliformes > Pholidichthyidae > Pholidichthys > Pholidichthys leucotaenia. The sequence continues at coordinate 393,802,734 of CM035838.1, read as the reverse complement.
GAATGACAGCTGATTGATAATCAGCCATCTCAGCGGAGCGCAGCTCTGACAGCCGGAAAACCCGCCGAGACGCTGTCACAATAAAAGCCCAAAGGCCCAATGGTAACCCAGAGTAGAGAACGGAGAACTACCGGACCACCCGAGTGCGGACAGAGTCAGCACTCGGATCGTAACATATTTCTTTTGAAATGCTGGTAATCATTTCATTTTGGGTTGAATGGGAGAGATAGGTAGCATTAGAAGGAGGCTTATACTTTTGGAGAAATGAGGAGTTTTATGCATTTGAGAAAGTTGCCTTGACTCTGGCTAGCATCTTGCTCATTGTGCCCACGGAATGGAATGCCTTGCTTCCCTAAAAATGTGGTTATACTCACAATGCGCTGAAGGTATTGGCGCCTCTCTGATATTTCTGCTGCGCTCGCAGTATTCAGCTGCTCGATCACGTCTCCATTAGTGTGCTTGTAAAGCTCTGCCAACATGTCATGCTTGACTTGTGGAGGGCACTTTTCTCATGCTCACAGATGGTATCCAAAGGCCTTTTCCATTTGAAAATCCGGAGATACTGAGGAGAGCATCTTTGTTGGTGCGAATATTCTGTCTTCCATACAGCCAGCATGAAAAGCAAACTGTGGAGTTTCTGACTACAGAGTACTCCAACCATTTAAACTGCTTGAACCAGGCCTTGTTAAATGCTCTCTGCTGGTTACCAAATTGGCTGAGGGGGAACTGGGATAGGGACCTTTGCTTTGGGTCACTTTCTGGGGTCCCTAAATCAATCGGAGGCAATGCACCTGCAGCTGTCCCTTGCTGGCCCTGAGATGTTGCTGTATTGTCTGTGTGACAAAAATAAAGTCCTAACATCACAGTCAAATCAAACGAAATGAGTTAAATCTCACCTCATCAACTCACCACTCAGTCCAGTCAATCTAATTTAATTCATATATTTCAAATTAACAAAAGTTATCTCATGACTTTATAGAACACATCTAGAATGATACACTTATAAAAGCAAAGAAAAGTGACACCTGCCGATTCACAAACCTGAAACAGCATCTGTTTTTTCTGTACTGTAGGGTGGCTGATGACCTGTATAAAAATATATACAGTGAACAAACATGTAAACATATTTATGCTACGGAGGGCATTAAGTCACTTACCCTCTTACAGAGGGTAAGAATGTCATGCTTACAGTGGTGTGAAAAAGTGTTTGCCCCCTTCCTGATTTCTCTTTTTTTTGTATGTTTGTCACACTTAAATGTTTCAGTTCATCAAACAAATTTAAATATTAGACAAAGATGACACAAGTAAACACAAAATGCAGTTTTTAAAGGAAGGTGTTTATTATTAAGGGTAAAAACAATCCAAACCTACATGCCCCTGTGTGAAAAAGTGATTGCCCCCTAAACCTAATAACTGGTTGGGCCACCCTTAGCAGCAACAACTGCAGTCAAGCGTTTGCGATAACTGGAAATGAGTCTTTTACAGCGCTGTGGAGGAATTGTGACCCACTCATCTTTGCAGAATTGTTGTAATTCAGCCACATTGGAGGGTTTTCAAGCATGAACCGCCTTTTTAAGGTCATGCCACAGCATCTCAGTTAGATTCAGGTCAGGACTTTGACTAGGCCACTCCAAAGTCTTTATTTTGTTTTTCTTTAGCCATTCAGAGGTGGACCTGCTGGTGTGTTTTGGATCATTGTCCTGCTGCAGAACCCAAGTGCGCTTCAGCTTGAGGTCACAAGCAGATTACCAGACATTCTCCTTCAGGATTTTTTGGTAGACAGCAGAATTCATTGTTCCATTTACCACAGCACGTCTTCCAGGTCCTGAAGCAGCAAAACAGCCCCAGACCATCACACTACCACCACCATATTTTACTGTTGGTATGATGTTCCTTTTCTGAAATGCTGTGTTACTTTTGTGCCGGATGTAATCGGACACACACCTTCCAAAAAGTTCAACTTTTGTCTTGTCAGTCCACAGAATATTCTCCCAAAAGTCTTGGGGATCATCAAGATGTTTCCTGACAAAACTGAGACGAGCCTTCATGTTCTTTTTGCTCAGCAGTGGTTTTGGTCTTGGAACTCTGCCATGCAGGCCATTTTTGCCCAGTCTCTTTCTTATGGTGAAGTCATGAACACTAATTTATTGACAAAAACACAAACAAGGACTTCTCTTACAAATACAATGAATGAAATGAAATAACATAAACACTGGAGGAAAGTTGGGCTCAACGTCAGCAGTACAAAGTCAGGAAACTCCTGACCAGGGGAAAAGTTCAGCCAGAGAACCCCGAGGGCTATGGGGCTCGACGGCTGAGAAAACAGAGGAAAAAAAGGCACCAAGAGGGAGCACACCAACTCACCTCAACAGTGGAACCTAAACCATGAAAACAGGTCATGGCAGGAGAAGAAGAGGGCGTAGATGAAGATTGAAGAAGGACACGACAACGGCCAGGGGTTGTCGTGTCTCTTAAATACCCAACACGTAATCAAAGACAGGTGTAATTCATGAGTGACAGAATAGACGGCAGCTGTGCAGCCTCAAAGGAATTGACAGCTGGAAGCTGCACAGCACTGTCAAAATAAACAAACTGGAAATACACAAATACAAACACAATCAAAACCATAATAATAATCTTACAAATAATAATATACAGACAGAAAAATGCTCACTGGACAGAAAATCTGGGCACGGCTCTAACCCATGCCCCAGGATCATGACAGAGCCCCCTCCACAAGGGGTGAAACGCAGACACCCCAGGGTAACATTACAAAGAAGACAAGAAAAAACAAAACCTCCCGCACACAGAAACGACCCACCCTGCCAAAAGTATCAAAACCTGGTTTAATGGCCATGGCATCACTGTGTTTGACTGGCCAGCAAACTCTCCTGACCTAAACCCCATAGAGAATCTATGGAGGATTGTCAAGAGGAAGATGAAAGACAACAGACCCAACAATGCAGACGTGCTGAAGGTCACTATCAAAGCAACCTGGACCTTCATAACACCTCAGCAGCGCCACAGGTTGATCACCTCCATGCCACACCGCATTGATATAATAATTAATCCAAAAGGAGCCCTGACCAAGTATTGAGTGTGTACATGGACATACTTTTCAGTTGGTCCACATTTGTATTAAAAAAACTATTTTTTAAAATTAATTTTATGTAATATTCTAATTTTTTGAGAAACTGAATTTGGGGTTTTCTTGGGCTGTAAGCCATAATCATCAAAATTAAAATAAATAAACACTTGAAATATATCACTGTCTGTGTAATGAATCTATATAATATATGGGTTTCACTTTCTGAAATGAGTGACAAAAAATATTGAACTTTTTCATGATATTCTAATTTTTTGAGATGTACCTGTACTACAAGTCCCAACACTCCTCGCCCGCAAATGGCTGCAGTGAACTTCGCATGCGTCCGGAAACTCCCGCCACAGGGAAATACCGAGCAATCTGCCAATACTGGGTGAACAAATGTCCATCTTTTTGCCCATCTGTTTTCTTCCTCTGCCGCTAAACAGCAAAAGCTCCTGTTCATCTTGATTGTCATTGTATTCACGTGCCTCCATGGTAAATGGCGTTCACTTATATAGCACTTTTTCTCATCTCTATATGACCAAAGTGCTTTACAGATCCTGCTATCCACCCATTCACACACTGATGGCAGCAGAGCTGCCATGCACAGGCGCTGGCCTGACCCACCAGGAGCAACTGGGGGTTCAGTATTTTGCTCAAGGACACTTCGACATGCAGACTGCAGACAGCAGGAATCGAACCCCTGACCCTCCGATCAGTAGTCGGCTATCCTACACCTGCACCTGCGCCACAGCCTCCATCACTTCAGCTATTTAAATCGTCTGCTGTCGTGCTCTTCTTTTGTGTTTGGATTGCAGCTGTTCAAATCAGTTTGGTGGCTCTTGGCTGCCGCCGACAGTATGGGCATGTGAACTGCAGATTATTTTCACTGCACATGCATGTGCTCCAAAACTACTGGCTGGATTTGGATGAAATTGTTGCCAGAGGTGGTCCTTGGGCTAGAGAGGAACCCATAACATTTTGGTGATGATCTGAGAATGCATACCTCCGCCAAGGCTCTGGCACCGAGGCATCAGCACCTTGGTGCTTTCATTTAAACCAGAAATGACAAGACAACAGCAAAAAAAAAAAAAAAATGTTAAGGCACCCCAGTGCTGATTTTTTTTTAAATTTTTAAAATTTTGTTTTTTAATTTTGTTACAGGTGAATATGCAGCAGGAAATACATTTTAAGACATTTTTGTGTCTACACCTGACATTCTGAAAATAATAGGTTGACACAAGTGTTGCTTATCGATTTATATAAAACTATGTGTTACTATATTTACAACCATGGCCAGCACTTGTGCTTTCCTAAACTGTGAAAAGTCCCAGGTCTGAAATCCCGGACAAACCGCCATATGTTATGGTCGCTAAATAGCTCAGAGGAATCAAAGATATATGATGCCACAGCTGCTACAGCTAAAATAATTTATTATCTTAAAAACTATGACTTAGAACCAAACAGACCAGAGGGAGAACAGAGCTCTGGATAAAGTAAGCTAAAGAGAGAGGCCCATGAACCAGCCAAGTGTCTGAAGGGTTCTTTCTGGCTTCTTCTCTGAATGAATATGGATGATCTAATTCAAAGAAACAAAACTGACAACAGGACTGCTGCTAACTTCCAAATTTAAGAAACATAACTAAGGAAAACAGAAGCTTAAGTCCTCGTTGTAGTGGAGCTGAAATGACGAGACGATTTTGTATTAAAAACAGGGTTTTTAATGAATAGCTCCTCTATCAAATCTCATCAGGTGTAGAGCTTGGCAGAAGGCAAGAGAGAGATCTCTGCTTCACTCGCTGGTTAAATACAAGCACACATAGGGCCACTCATTGAAAAAGCTGACGTAAGAGCCACTCATTGAAAAAGGTAACATCTCCCCGTTATCTTAACCCCCATTGTCCTGCCATCCCTTCTCCCTGTCTTGGGAGGTGATGGGAAACTCCCCCTCTCGCTTTAGGGGTAAAGGTGTCGAGTCCATCTCCACTGCCGTGTCTTGGGAGGTCCATTGTCTTTAACCCGGCGTGGGGAATGCTCTGTCCTTTCTAGGTGTGAAGCTCCTTACATATGCTGTCACAAAACATTTCCACTTGTTCTAACATATGTAGATATGGGATATAAGAGTCATATATACCACAGGCCCCCCAAACACTAGGAAAGGACACAGAAAGAATTACAGTCTAAGATAAACAACTATGAAATACTACGTGTTACAACTGTTGCTACCAGAGAAGTTTTCTAGCAGCCATGCCCCTAAGAAAGTTCAATGGTAAACATAACAGCATAGTGAAATCATAAGTAGCCTTAAACTGTTGCAGCACAATTAGTGAATAATTGCGGGGTGGTTGGTATCAGTCCTTGTGCTGTCTGGGCTTTATCCTTCTCCCAAAACTGCTGTAGGTTGGCTTAGGTGTCCCGCTGGGACCTTCTCGTGGTGAATCTGCATTGTGGGAAGGAAAGAGATTATTTGTTCCCTGCCTGGGGGCTGAGACTTTTCCTCTGGGGGGTCTACCACGCCGAGGCGCTCGTGCCACCTGTGTAGGCTCGTCTCTCAGCAAGAAGGCAGGTTTGAGTCTGTCGACACTGACCACTTCCTTTCTGTCCCCATAATCAAGCACAAAGTGTTTGTCACCATTTTCCAGCACTCTGAACGGGCCATCATAAACTGGGCGTAACGTTGGTTTAATAGCTTCATGCTTAACAAAAACGAACTCAGCGTTTTTCAAAGTTTGAGGAAGAAAAACTCGTGGAAAAGAGTGATGAGCTGGACCGTGGAGGGAAACCGGTCCGCTGCTGCCTAAAAACCTTGGGACGGGAAAGTGTCCTGGTTCTGGGTTCTCTGGTAAAAATTCTCCTGGGAGTCTGATAGGCTGGGCAAAAACTAATTCTGCAGGAGAAGCGTCTAAATCCTCTTTAGGTGCTGCACGCAACCCCAATAAAACCCAGGGAAGTTTATTAACCCAATTTGTGTCCGTTAGTGAGGCCCTGAGGGCAGCCTTTAAGGACCTGTGAAAACGCTCACATAACCCATTAGCCTGAGGGTGATAAGCGGTGGTGCGATGAATTGTTGCCCCTAAACTGTTAGACATGGCTGACCAGAGCTCTGAGATAAACTGAGGCCCTCTGTCTGACGTGATGTCTGATGGAACACCGAAACGTGCCACCCAGTTTGCTAGAAAAACGCGAGCGACCTCCTCCGCTGTGGTTGACGCTAGAGGGACTGCCTCTGGCCAGCGCGTGGTGCGGTCTATCATTGTTAGCAGGTGTGTGAAACCTTGGGAGGAAGGTAGAGGCCCCACGAGGTCGACGTGAATGTGGTCGAATCTTCTAGCAGGAATTGGAAAAGGCTCCAGAGGGGCCTTTGTGTGTCTGTGTATTTTGGCGCGTTGACAAGGAATGCAAGTTTTTGCCCATGCTCTCACGTTTTTGCGCAGGCCTGACCACACGAACTTTTCAGCAACCATTTTGACCGAGGCGCGCACGCCTGGGTGCGCGAGGGCGTGAATTGCGTCGAAAATACGGCGGCGTCAAGCAGTTGGTACTAACGGGCGAGGTCGGCCGGTTGAAACGTCGCATATTAGGGGAGGCACGCCGTTGCGCAACTCTTTTTTCTACAGCCTTAACCCTGTTGGTCCGGACAGGAGCGCGCGCACGTCTGCATCACTGCTTTGTTCCTCCGCCATGGCTGCATAATCTATCCCATCCTGGATAGGTGCTGCGTATGTGTGTGCGTTAGTGAAGAGTTCCGCTGCTGAGGCGGTGTAATCTGTCTCCTCGTGCTCTGGCGGTGTCACAGCGCGAGAGAGACAGTCAGCTACTACGTTAAGTTTGCCTGCTACGTGTCGAATGTCTGTGGTGAACTCTGAAATCGCAGCTAGCTGTCTTTGTTGTCTGCCTGGCCATGGTTCTGAAATTTTAGTCATAGCAAAAGTGAGCGGCTTATGGTCCACAAAAGCCGTGAAACTCCGCCCTTCTAACCAAAACTGGAAGTGGCCGATGGACAAATGAAGCGCCAGCAGCTCTCTGTCAAAAGTGCTGTATTTGCGTTCAGTTGGGTTTAGCGATTTGCTAAAGAATGCTAAAGGTTGCCAGACCCCACTGACAAGTTGTTCTACAACTGCCCCTATAGCCAGGTCTGAAGCATCTGTGGTTAGAGCAATGTGGGCTGAGGAATCTGGGTGGACTAACATTGTGGCGTTAGCTAGGGCGGTTTTTACTTCCGCGAAAGCGCGTTCGCGCTCCGGGGTCCATTCGACCGCGTTGGAAGCTTTCTTTTTTCTGAGCGCGTCATATAGGGGTTGCATGAGCTGAGCTGCGTGGGGGAGGAAACGGTTGTAAAAATTAACCATCCCCAAAAATTCCTGTAGCGACTTAACCGTTTGAGGCCGTGGAAAACTTTCTATCGCACGAACTTTGTCTAGAAGCGGAATTGCCCCTGCCGGGGAGACCCTATGTCCCAAAAAATCAATTTGTGATACGCCGAATTTGCATTTGGCTGGATTGATTATAAGTCCGTGCTCTTCCAGCCTCTGAAAAACGGTAGTGAGGTGCTGTTCGTGTTCTTCCTCGGATGAACTGGCTACCAGCATGTCATCGAGGTAGACAAAAACAAAGGGTAGGTCGCGTAGGACTGCGTCCATCATCCGTTGAAAAGTTTGAGCCGCGCCTTTGAGGCCGAATGGCATTCTTAGGAATTCAAAAAGGCCGAAAGGGGTTATAACCGCTGTTTTAGGAATATCTTCAGCTCGGACTGGGACTTGGTGATAACCGCGGACTAAGTCTATTTTTAAAAAAATGCGCGCACCTGCTAAATGTAATGAAAAATCCTGAATGTGAGGAATGGGGTAGCGGTCATGCGCTGTAGCGTTGTTTAGCCTGCGGTAATCTCCGCACGGTCTCCAAGAACTGTCGGATTTCGGGACCATGTGAAGTGGTGAAGCCCAAGGGCTCTTTGAACGTCGGCAAATGCCTAATTTTTCAAGAGCTGCAAATTCGTCCCTTGCTATGTTGAGCTTGGCCGCGTCTAAGCGGCGAGCTTTGGCAAAAACGGGAGGTCCCGTTGTTGGAATGAAGTGTTTAACCCCGTGTTTGGCTACAGTGGCTGAGAATTTGGGGGTTGTGAGTGCTGGAAATTGGGTGAGGAGTTGTTCAAACTTACCTCCCGCTGTGGTGACGCTGGCCTGCACAGGTGGTGGGGAAACTCGAGCTGAACATGGAATAGAAGCAAAAGAGAGTGCATTAACCAGGCGCCTATTTGCAAGATCCACTAATAACCCATGTGCACACAGAAAATCTGCGCCTAACAAGTTAAAACTCACCGCTGCTACAACAAATGTCCATCTGTAGCTGCGGCCGTGGATGAGGAGGTGCAGGCTCTTTTCCCCGAACGTGTCGATGTCAGAGCCGTTGGCTGCCACTGCTCCGTTGCCCCGGGTGCCCATGGTTCGCTCTGCGTGGGAGGGCATGACGAAACTCAGCTGAGCTCCCGTGTCGATGAGGAACTGCTTGCCTGTGTATCCATCCGTCACGTATAACAGCTTATTCTTCTCGCCAAGAACCGCTGCTGTTAATGGCCCTCGGCTTTGGCGTTTCCACGACATCGTAAACTTGCAGGGGGGAACGCATTTGCGGGCTTTCTCTGCAAAGCGGTGGTGATAATAGCAGACGTCGTTCTGCTCGTTGCGCTTGGGCCGCGCCGCTGTCACCGTGGGTTGAGTCTCTCCAAGGCTCGGGGTGTCAGTTTTCAGATCTGCGGATGCCGCTGTGGGTGTCCGTTCTCTGCAGGCGTTGACGAGCCTGAGCCACGAGCCACATCGTCGCACTTATTCAGAATCAGCAGGAATGAAGCAGAACCAGCTGGAATGAAAAATTTTCAAAATCTCCACCATATTTGGGAGGGAATTTCAAATTGACCTAAATTCTTACAGGAGAAGGAGCTGTAGACTCAGTTGACTGATGCTCCAGTGGCAGCTGGCCACGTTTTTATGCGATTTGGCTCTCCCTGGAATGCAATCAGAATGTTTTGGGTGCTGCTGGAATCCCGTAAGAATATTTAGACTGCAGTCATAGTGCCATTAGAATACACTTCCAATGCCATTCGATATTTCCTCACTTCAAATGCACCTGGAATGTTTTGAGCTTGAGCAAAATATTCAGGCCGGCCACAAGAATGAGTCTGAATATTTGGAATGCATTCAGAATGCAGTCAGAATTTTTCAAATGCACTTCAAATATCCAGGAATATACAGTACAAGGAATTTTCATTCTGACGGCATTCCAGCTCATTCCACCTCTAGTGTGACTAGGGTTTTAATGACAAAGGCCGACACATGTAGGGACGAAGGCACACATCACACTTATCAATACAGCTGCTATGAAAATAGACTGTTACATTACTGACAGTTGCATGTTTTCACCTTTGATCTGCCATTTTGGAGTGTGGCTACAGTGATCTACACCACCACTTCTCACTATAAAATGTTACAGTATCGTGCAATATAAAATGTTAGTTTTATAGTCTATTATTGTTGTTAACAGTAACAGCCTGTAATCCTTGGAAATTGTAATAATGTAAAATCCACGGCCTTACCCCTAAATCTTGCTTCTGCAGGCATGACACAATATCAGCAATTCCCCAGCTTCATTGACAGCATTAATGTATGCATCTCTGTTCAAATGCTAAAGGTGTTACAGTCATGTTGGCACCTCACTACCTAAATGAAGACTATAAACTGTATTATTAGACCTGAATGGAATCTCCAGTTTTGGATACTGTATCTGCAGGTTTCTCCCACCAACTCTTCAGTGAAAACATAGTCACTGTTTCTTGAGCAAATGTTACCACCTATACAGCAATACTCTCAGCAAAGCAAAGATTATCAATTTACTCAAGCTTCTGAATTCAGCACATTTAGGAAAACACAGAACTTAGGAAATTTTGGACCCACGGGATTTAGTGACAGCCATTATTACAGTTGTTATGATGTTACTGTGCTTGTACTGTTTTACACCAGTACCTACAGTACTGTGGAAAAGTATTTGCTCCCTTCCTGATTTCTTATATTTCTGAATATTTGTCACACTTAAATGTTTGAGACCATCAAACAAATTTGACTATTAGACAAGATAACCTGAGTAAATACAAAATGCTTGGTCATCTAGCCACAGGTGGAGTACAGGCCAGTGTACTCCATGTGCCGGTCCCAAGCCCGGATAAATGGGGAGGGTTGAGTCAGGAAGGGCATCCGGCGTAAAAAAAAATCCTTGCCAAAACGACATGCAGATTATCACGATATCAGGTGATGATATGCTGTGGTGACCCTGAAAGGGAACAGCCGAAAAAAAAAAGAAGACAAAATGCAGTTTTTGAATGATGATTTAATTCATTAAAGGAAAAAAGCTATCCAAACTCCTGGCCCCAAGTGAAAAAGTAATAACTCCCTAAACCTAATATACTGTAACTGTTGAGGAATTTTGGCCCACATTTCTTTGCAGAATTGTTTTAATTCAACCATATTGGAGGGTTTGAGCTTGATGTCACGAACTGATGGCCGGACATTCTCCTTCGGGATTTTTTGGTAGACAGCAGAATTCATGGATCTATCAATTACAGCAAGATGTCCAGGTCCTGAAGCAGCAAAGCAGCCTTAGACCATCACACTGCCACCACCATGTTTGACTGTTGGTATGATGTTCTTTTTATGAATTGCTGTGCTAGTTTTACACCAGATGTAACAGGATGCACACCATCCAAAAAATTAACTTTCTTTTCCAAATTTTCTTTTCCAAAACTCTTGGGGATCATCAAGATGTTTTTTGGCAAATGTGAGATGAGCCTTTGTGTCCTTTTTGGTCAGCAGTGGTTTTTTTGCCTTGTAACTCTTCCGCAGATGCCATTTTTATCCATACTGAGGGAAGTGAGGCCTGCAGTTCTTTAGATGTTGTTCTGGGTTTTTGTTTTTCATCTGTTCTTGGATTTCTTTAGGTCATGGCATTGTGTGTTGCTTTTTGACATCTTTTAGCCTACTTCACTTTGTTAGACAGGTTCTATTTAAGTGATTTCTTTATTCAGCGGGTCTGGCAGTAATCAGGCCTGGGTGTGGCTAGTGAAAATGAACTCGGCTTTCCAAAAAAGTGTTAGTAATCACAGTTAATTCATGATGTAACAAAGGGGGGCAATTACTTTTTCACACAGAGCCCGGTAGGTTTGGATAGCTTTTTTCCCCTTAATAAATGAAGTCATCATTTAAAAACTGCATTTTGTATTTACTTGTGTTATCTTTGTCTAATATTAAAATTTCTTTGATTTGAAAAACTTAAATGTGATAAATATGCAAAAATATAAGAAATCAGGATGGGGGCAAATACTTTTCCACAGTACATGTGATGAGTTCCCGACTGAACTCATCACATGTACTGAATTTAAAACGTTTTCCTGTCATATCAAACGCTGGATACTGTCACAACAATCATGTAAACATTTGTGAGTTTGTGTATGTGAGTGTGATAGTGTCAGGAGCCGAGCCGGCTTGGTTTCCCCGGCTCGGTCCTGCCCTCCCTGTGGGTCTAGGTGCCACAGCATATGTGTATATTATGTATTTCAGTCTGCCCTCCTTACCCATAGCCAATGTCTGACCGGCAGCTGTTAGACAGCCGCTGTGACCTACTTTCTGTGAATGCTGCTGACAGTCTGCCGGTCCGACCACGCCCCCTTTCTCTCTCATTACCATCAGTTGTTCCCAGCCCCGTTAATCGTCTTTCCCGGTCCTCGCCCAGGTGCTCCTAATCACATCCTCACCAGCAGTGCATGTACTTAAGCACCTTTTGCTAGTCACGCACTGCTGGGTCTCTGACTAACCGATCGACTGACTGATTGTGTCTTGAATCAGTGAACTGTCAGCTCCATTACGATGTGTATCCACTCAGCGCAGACCGTGGTTCCCTTGCACTCTCATAGCGATTCCGGCTGTGGGACGCCAGCGTGGATACACATCTCTCCTCATGTGTTTGTGGGGCGATGCCGGCCCCCGAATGTCCACTGTAAGTGTATATTCGTACCTTTTTGTGAGTCTTCACTTTTTGAAACTGTTTGCCATGAGACTTTATGTTCATAAATGTGTGTTGGTGTATCCCTGCACGTAAATCCTCATAATTCCACCCCTCGCCGTGCACTGAGGAAAAGCGCATGGGAGGGTTTATGACAGATAGTGGCTCTGTTTTAATTTGGGCAGCTGAGGGCAGCGCAGTGGTGGAGTGGTTAGCACTGCGGCAGCACAGTAATTCACCTTTGGCCGGAGGATTCTGGGTTCGATCCCAGCCCCCGACCAACAGTGATCTATGTGGAGTTTGCATGTTCTCCCCGTGTCTGCGTGGGTTTACTCAGGGATTTCTCCAATTTCCTCCCACATGCCAAAAACATGCAAGTTTGGCATCAAACTGGGGATTCTAAATTGTCCTTAGGTATGACTGTGAGAGTGAATGGTTGTCTGTCTCTCTGTGTTGGCCCTGTGATGGACTGGCGATCTGTCCAGGGTGTACCCTGCCTCTCACCCAAAGATGCTGGGATAGGCTCCAGCACCCCCGCGACCCGAAAAGGATTAAGCGGAAGAAGATGGGTGGATGGATGGATGGATGGAAATTAGATTTTACGATTTTGGGGATGTGTGTATGATGTTAAGCAAGGCTAATGTTTTATTGTACACTGTCCCTGTTTAAATAAAATGACAAATTCCAAAAATAATTCCAAAATTAAAGCACTGTATACTGAAAGTAAACTGTAATTTCATAATAGTCCAATGATTGTGTTATAAAATGTCACCTAAATTTCTTTCTAGTCACAAAGAATGGTAGATTACTTTGGAAAAAATGCCTATGTATCACTGTAACATTAATTTGATTAAGTGTACTGAAGAGCAGGTCATCAGTACAGAAATCGGTAAATACAGTCTCAAAACATTGTTAAATAAAGTAGTTACATAAAATGACTAATTATTTTCCCCCCTCCACACTGCTTTAAAAAGTAAATCCTCAGGAGTCCTACGGAGCAGTTAACAGCAGGCTTACAGGATTAGGACAGGATTATTAACAGTTATTTAAAGAACATGAGACTTCACCCATGTAGCAGAATCAGTTTAAAACACTGATATCCGGCAGTCAGCTAGTCTGACAGCCACAGCCCATGGTCTTTAATTCCTCTGATCAATGTTTCCTCAACACAAGACCAACACCATCTGCTATGGCACCAACAGCTTTTCCTAGCCCCGACGCAGCTTCACTCATCTTGATTAGTGTTGTTCAAGATAAAGAGTTTTTTCCTCAATCCTGATTTAGATGTTAATCACATCCCCACTGTTTGACTATGATTTCACGCTGCTTTAATTCTTTAACCCTTGACTCCCTTTTTCCCACTCAGACTTTGAGGAACCGATCCCTGACGACCGTTACCATGGCATCTACTTTGCAATGCTGTTGGCTGGAGTGGGTTTCCTGCTTCCCTACAACAGCTTCATCACCGATGTGGACTACCTGCATCACAAGTTCAAAGGTGGAAATGTGCACATGTTGGGAGAAAACCACTCGTGTTCAGCTCTGGAGAGTATGGTCTCATCTTTGTGTTTCAGGGACATCGATCGTGTTTGACATGAGTCTGACGTACATCTTGGTGGCTCTGCTGGCTGTCATCCTCAACAATGTGTTGGTGGAGAGACTCAGCATGCACACCAGGATCACTGTGGGTAAGTTAGAGAATAACCAGACAGAGCTTGATGTTCTCCGTGGAAACTTTTACCAGAATTATCTGAGAGAACAGCGCATACATAAAGGAAGGAAAAAGAAAAGGGATATATAAAACCTTTTAGCAGTTGTTCTCACAACAAACAAAAGACTATGAATTCAGTAGACCGTGACTTTAAAAGTAAATCTGAGGAAGATGCAACAGAAAGTAAAACAGACCCTTTTTGGTCCCATTTTGTGCTTGTGACAGACATAAATTTTAAGTGTTGACATCCACAAGGACATATATTATTAGTTTTAAACACCAAAAACTACTACTGTGATGTTTTACAAATCATCAAAAAGGCTGTCTTTAAAGTGAAGCAGTTTTTAATCCTGTTCGTTAATGTTAATGAGCCCCTAAGGTGATGTTGTTTTGGCTATCTCAGAGAACTGAAGGCATGGCTTGTTGGTTTGTAATCATAAAAGCAGGAAAATACAATCCACTCATTTCTTTAAAAGAATTGAACAGATTAAAGGCAGCATGTATTTCACTGTGAAGTGACCATTTTTGTCATGATCTGGGCACCATGCCCATGCCCAAGTTCATTTTTTGATGTCATTGTGTTTTCCCTGTTTGCACTATTTGCCCCATTTTGTCCTTTGTCTGGTTTCGGGGCTACCTATTGTTCCCAGTTCCTCGTGTTTTCTGTACCGGTAGACTCTTTCCCTCATGTGCTCCTGTTTAGCCCCTCATTGTTCCCCAGCTGTCTCACATTTGTAATTATCAATTAGGCTATTTATGTCAGTCTGAGTTTGTATTCTGGTGTGGCGCCATAGTCGTGTTTCCCCCCGGTCTCTTTGTCATCTGAGTAACCTTTTGGAGTGAGTTTTGCCTTTCACGGCTCCTTTTGTGTTTCAGCTGCCATGCTGCACTTTTGTTTCATTATTTGTTAATAAATTATCATCTGTACCAAATTCCTGACTGCAACTGAGTCCCATCTATTCCAGCCTGCCGGAGGTTGTTTTATGACAGTATGATGCCACCAGCAAAAGAGGATTCTGCAGGTATGAATTTGGTGGCTCTCGGGTATAATGAGGAGGAGCGTTCGGAGGTTATGCTGCTCAGAGACTGTGTGTCTGAGGCCCTTTCCTCCCACACCAGAGGAGGCTCTGGAGTACCTGGATACCGTGGAGGAGACACTCCAGGCGACTCCCAGCCTGCGGCGAAAACCGGAGCTCATTGGTTTCCTCGTCTCCGTACTACAACTCCAACGCACACTTCACATGAAGGTGGAAATTTTAAGGTGCGTTCACACCAAACGCGAACGGGCGGCGCAAATCCATACAAAGTGAATGGGAAGATGCAAGTACACACGAATTTGCACAGTCACGCGTTCGCGTCCCAGGCTAGCTAGCTAGCTAGCTGCTAGCTTTGAGATTCTGTTGTCACCAGAGTAAAGGTATCACCATTGCAGAGTAAACTAGTTTGAAAATTTGACTCACTCACCTGGAAACTCAGGAGGACCGGGAGCCCTTTAGCTGAATAGGGATGTCGTTGTTATTTACCCACGGTTTCCTGTCATGGACAAGCTAGCAAGCTAGCAACGTAAACACCCCTCACCTTGTGAACTTTTGGAGGCTTGAGACAACATTTTCAGGTGAGCCCCTGGTTGGATAATGTAAACATAGACATGACGTTATTTTGGGAATTTCCACAGCAGGTTGAACACAGCTGCAGACGTTTTAAAGGCATCTTCGCCTGTCTGCATCTCACTCAGAAGGGAGATTCATGTCTGTTCGTGTGTTTACATTGAGTTATAATGTAATTGTGCTGTGCGAAAAATTTGCGTTGGTGTGAATGCACCTTTAAACCCCAAGCCCAAACCTGCGCCGACGACAAAGCGTCTCCTGGTTTTGGCATTACGGAAGTCTGAGCTGAAGGTAGAACGTCCCCTGGCTCCATCATCCACACCGTCTCTCTCCGCTCCCATTATTTAATGGCCCTGTATATCACAGTACGCTGGACTGCTTCAGTTTTCCATGTGGTAGTGTGAAATGACCACCAACAGCCTGTCTTGTTTGAAGAGTGTGTGTTTTGTTACTAAAAGTTAATTGATCTCTTTAACTCACCACTGACTTGAAATCAGACTTAAATTTGTGTAGATTTTAGATTACTTTAGAGATATACACGAAATCTATAAATGTGGACCAAAATAAGTCATTAAAAAGCTGCTTTTTGAAGCTCCTACATGTCTTTTCACTGTGAATTATTTATGCAAATACTCAGACTTGTATATTCCAAAACTTAAAGAGATAAATTAAATACAGTATGTCCCTGAGAGATTTGGAATCACTGCACACACAAGATTAATGTAACAGTCAGTTTCCACCAGAGTACCCTCTACAGCTGAAAATAGCTTTGCTCGCATCCCCGAGGAAATGCCTTTTGAAGTGTGTTGTCTGCTCAAGCGCTTGTCTCTGGAGTTAATAAACTGGAGATCGAACCTCTGAAGAAGGCAGCAGAGTTTCTCATGTGGACCCTGTCAGATGTGTGTTTAGTCATGCAGTCACAAGATAACCTGGATGAGTCTGCTCACCGCCTGTCTGCTTGTCACTTCATCTGTAGGTTACATCTTAGCTCTGGGGCCGCTGATCTTTGTCAGCTTGTTTGATGTGTGGCTGGAAAAATTCACCACCAGACAGGCCTACGTCATCAACCTGGTTTCAGTGGGAGTGGTGGCTTTCGGATGTACAGGTATCTCCAAAACTGATGAATTTATGGCATGATGGAAAAAGGGCGACTCAGAGATAAACTTAGAGAAAAATGCTCCACTGCAACTGCAATCAGACAAATTTCAGAATAGTTAAGGGTCTGTAAGCTGTGGTTTTGGTGCCACATGTAGCCTATTTGTCCATAAAGGCCCCTTTACAGAGAGATTGTTGAGAATCAAAAACTGGCCCCATCTCTCAATGATTTCCTAAAGCCTGGAAAAAGCGGTTCCTCTGTAAATGTTTGGGGGATCCTTGTCAAAACTTTGAGGAGACCATGGCAACTATGGAGACCACTGGAAGATTATTGAGTGATTGTTAAGGGATTGTTAAGAGATCTGGCCAATATTTGATCTCACAACAATCTCTCAATGAACTCCACTCCTATGTATAGGGGTATAACTGACGGTGGTTGTTTCACACAGCTTTGACCAAAAGTAGGGGAAAAAACTACATTTATAAGACAAAGGCTGGGAGTTTATGAGAAAAAAGGCTAAAAACATATTAGCATAATAAATATCTCAAATTTAAAAGGCAAATGGTTAACTTTATTAGAAAAAAGAAATAAATTTATCATAAAAGTCAGAATATTTATGAAGAAAAACATTCCCATGTTTATAAAAAAAGTAGCAAATTTGCAATGTGAAAGTTACACAGAGAAAAAAGTTGATTTACATGGAAAAACATCAGAAATTTACAGGAAAAATTTGCAAATTTACAAAAACTCACATTCATGAGAAAAAAGTTAAGAGAGAAAGACGCAAAACTCACAAATGTGCAAGAAAACTATTGCATGTGCACGATGAAAAATGCAAAAAGAAAATTTGCAACTTTGAATGAATGAATAATAACTGACGGAAAACTTCAATAATTAATATAAAAAACATGTCTATTGCTAATGTTTACAGGCAATTTTATGAATGTTTTGTATTTTCATGCAGATTTTGGGGGAAAAAGAAGAAAAACGCTAAACATGTTTTTTCCCCCATAATTCAAATTCAGCTAGCTGGTAAACATGTTGGAGTGTTTAAAACTGTTAGATGAACATTTTCCTCGAGAGCTAGTGAAATGAAAACATAGCTGAAACTACTGTTTTTTTTTAGGTGACTAATTAATCCCAACTATTATCTGTCAGAGCTGTTGAATTAACAACCTCCTTGTCAGAACAAACCCAGTGGAGGCTTTGGTCCTCAGCTGCTGTTAATGACTCAAATTAACTGGGCCAGTTTTGTCTTCAGAGCAGGAACAGAGATGCTTTCGGGCAGCTGTAGTAACACTTTAATTAGTGCAGGGCAGGAGGTCACAGCCACATCTCTGGAGTGGTGTGTGGAGGTTCAGGAAGCTGCACCTCTGAGTAAATTGTGTTGTTACAGTGGACTGATGGGCCTTTGTTTGTGCTGATAACCACCTCCTCCTCCCTTCCCAGTGCAGCAGTCCAGTTTCTATGGTTACATGGGGATGCTGCCCAAGAGGTACACACAGGGGGTGATGACTGGAGAAAGTGAGTACACACACACACACACACACACACACATTCACCTTTCTTATGTTCACCATTTCCTTTTGGTTCGTTAAAGGTCCTATTCATTCAAACATGAAGTGTTTGTGGGTTTTAGTCTTTGAAAAAGCTTTCTTGGGTCATATGACTACAGCAAAAACATTAAAAGCTCTCTTCACTTAGAAATAATTATATTTTAACATTTCAGCAGAATAGTCAGAAGCTGGTTTTGCTCTTCCAGACCTTTTTCCCTACGTCACTGACAAATGGTCCAGTCTTTAGTTACAACCATCACCGTGCTATTGGCTGTGATGATTCAGTCCCTGCCCAGAGTTTGAGCCCAAGGTGTTACGGGGATGGCAATTTTCCGCCGATCCGCAGATTTCCGCCGATTTATTTTCAAATTAATCATTTCTGTGAATCGTCTAAATCCGTGGAGAAAATTTTAGGGGGGGTAAGGTACCTTTTTGTTACTGATTTTAGCGAAAATCAACACGATTACATAAGCGCTCGGCGCTTCCCCGGGTCAAGTCTCCTGCGATAACCCGGATGTTATGTACTCAAGCTACTGCTGTATTGTAAACAGCCCTGCGATTGGATAGTTGCAAACGATTGGACCAATCAAATGGCTCGTTGTATGCTTTGTCAAAAATTCATGGCGGCGTGTTCTCAGGGATGTGATTTTTTCCGCTAATTCGCCGAATTCCGCTTTATTTTATCTTCCAGGAAGATGAAGTACGTTAAGTACGTTAGCGACTTGTGGTCCACGAACCCAGTGAAGGTGCGCCCTTTCAGGCAGAACTGGAAGTGGTGTATGGCCAGGTGGAGAGCCATTAACTCTCTGTCGAACACGCTGTATTTACGCTCACTGTCGTGCAAAGACCTGCTAAAAAAAAGGTGAGCGGCTGCCAAGAACCAGCGACGCATTGCTCCACGAAGGTAGTGAGCGCTATCCGAGCCACCGGGTCTTGGTGTGCCAGCAGTGCAGCGTTCGCCAGAGCTGTTTTAACCACAGAGAACGCCTCTCCCGCTCAGGAGTCCAGTCGACTCTGTCCGCCGGTTTCCGTTTCTTGAGTGTGGCGTTCAACGGCTATATGAGCTGGGCTGCGCGGGGGAGGAAACGGTTATAAAAGTTAACCATCCCCAAAAACTCCTGCAGCACCCTGACATTGATGTTGAGGAGAAAAAAATAGCAAAACAATTTAGTTAGATTACTTTTATGGTTCCAAACAGTTTGAAATTGACAGTGCATAGTGGACATTGACTCATAACTTTTGAATATTTCTAAGACTTGGCTACATCAGTGATTGTGCAAAATGAACTGCTCAAGACTCAATGGAGATTGAAACTGGTGATCTGAAATGAATGCTGAAATTATAAAAAGTAATGGTATGTTGGAATTTTATTTCTGTTGTGGAATAGATAAAATTAACTGATTTTGATTTGATCAAGTGTTAAAGCATGTGATGGATAATGCTTGTTGGAATATTTTAGGAATGCTATCTTCTTGGAACATAAGTCAATATTATACAGTAATAAGTGGCATTCAGCTGTTTGTTTTATGTCATTTAAGCAAGGTTCTGGTACTTAAAAATCATAAAAACCCAGGAGCTTCAGGGGGCTTCGCCCCCCTTGCCCCCCCACAGGGGGTCTGCCCCGGACCCCGCTGGGGGACTGCATCCCCCAGACCCCCTGCTAATTTTTCAGATAATTTCCCCAACCCCAAATCACATCCCTGGTTCGTGTTGAAATTCTGAGCTTTCGGTATTGTTTTCAGCAGAATTATGAGATTTTTATCGAAGGATCAGGAGTCATCAGTGCTAGAAATAGACAAAAGTGTCAAAAATAAGTTCCGATGGAATTGGCTTGAGAGAAAAGTGACGGTAAAGGTGAAAATTAGCTCAAAGTTCGACGAGGTAACAGAAACACTCGGACAGTTTCTGAAGAAACCAGAAAAGGAGATGAAGTTCAAAGTTCAGAGACTGACACAGCTTGCTGCCAAAAGGAAGAAAGTTTCACATTAGAAGTGACTTGGTGACCAGTGTAAATAGTGTAATAAACTCTTATAGAACTGTTAAATATGTTGAACTAAAGACAGTGAGACAACATTGAAGAAAAAGTAAGTTAACTTTTCATTAAATTTAATGATTTATCTAAGTCTAGTATTTCTTTTTTTTATCATTTTTTTCAGTCTAAATTACTTCTGTTTTACTGAAAACCTCCCAGCTTCAGGGGGGCTGCGCCCCCCCGGCCCCCCCATAAGTCAATAGACCAAATTAGATTTCAGCTGAAATCAGAATTTCCTGTTGCCATCCCTGGTGTTAGCATCAAAGCTAACAGTGCTGCTACAGAGTTAGCTTACCAAGCACTATTTATATTGTTATTTTCTCAGTCAGCACAATAGACATCCCTGTTTCCACCTGGTTCACTAATCCACAGTTGATAATATATCTCATGCCATTCTGGCTTATTTTGTTATATTTTCACCGTGATGGTACATTAGATACATCAGAACATGAGCATTACCTTGGCTAGGCAGTTGGAGTTGGTCAGTCTATCTGTATTAGAACTCACCTCAGTGGGGAGAGATGACAGACAGGCTACTTGGTGTCAGCTTAACTGTTGAGCCAGTCGGTTTTGAATGCCATTTTGTATCAGTTCTATTCACCCCCTACTGGAATCCTTGTTCATCTAACAACATCTGACTGTATACATTGTTCTTAGATGTTATTTTAGCTTATCTATCTATCTATCTATCTATCTATCTATCTATCTATCTTACCATAGTATTACACTATATTGTCAAAAGTGTTTGGACACCCCTCCAAATGAATGGGCTCCAATGCGCAAAGCAAGGTCCATAAAGACATGGATGAGTCAGTTTGGTGTGGAGGAATTTGACTGACCTACACAGATCCCTGATCTCAACCTGATAGAACACCTTTGGGGTGAATTAGAGCAGAGACTGTGAGCCAGGCCTTCTCGTCCAACATCAGTGCCTTATCTCACAAATGCCATTCAGAAAGAATGGTCAACAGTTCCCATAAACACACTCCTAAACCTTAAGTCCACCCTTTACAACTATAATACCTTCCACTCTTCTGGGAAGGCTTTCCACAAGGTTTCAGAGTGTGTTGGATGAGAAGGCCTGGCTCACAGTCTAGGCTCTAATTCATTCCAAAGGTGTTCTATCGGGTTGAGGTCAAAGATCTGTGCAGGCCAGTCAAGTTCCTCCACACCAAACTCGCTCATCCATGTCTTCATTGACCTTGCTTTGTCCATTGGTGTCCAGTCATTTGGAGGGATGTCCCAGTACTTTTGTCAATATGGGGTATCTCTAACCAGGACCAAAGGTAGCTAGCTGACACTAGCAGTTTAGTCATTTACTCATTCCAGAATGTTTATGTGCTTATTGTACTCCAGGTCGATCATATCCTGTCAGCCACTAAAACCATTTCATTCACTTGTTAAGAAGAACTTATGTGAGTTGGCTCAGGCTCGTTACCTGAGCTAGGTGCTAGCCAGCTAAGGTTAGAATTAGTAGCATAAGAGGGAGGGTGGAGTTAACTGCAGCTCCTTGGCATTTAAAGAGTGTCATGTTTGCGCGCTTTTGTGCTTTGAACAGGGGAAGGATACAAGCCCAATCGCAGGTGAAAGTCGACGTGTTTATTAAACAGAACATCTACATACAAAGTGTCCCACAAATACAGTCCAAAAATGAGTAATGAAACAGATGAACAGACTACAAACTCTGTTGGTTGGAGGAGGAAGCTTACATCACGCCCGTGACCGTTGGGGGAAAAACAAGAAACGTAAATCATGAAAAGAGGAAGACTTATAGGAGGGTGTCAGAGCAAAACTGGCTCTGGAAACAACAATACCGGACTAAGTCCAACAGGAGAGGAAACCAACAAGAGAAGTGCCTGGACATCGAAGGCTGACTAACGCCGCCACCCCGAGTGCTCATACTGTCACCCATAAATACCCCGTGTACTAATTGTGACAAGTGGATGCAGGTGTGTGGCGGCAGCCGGTGCGTGAGTGGGGCACGCGTGTGTGAGTGCGTGCATGTGTGTGAATGTGTACTGAATGATGCATGTATGCGTGGGTGCGTGCATGTGTGTGTGTGTGTGTGTGTGTGTGTGTGTGTGTGTGTGTAAGTGGGAAGCATGAGTGCAAGAGAAACAGGACAGTGAACAAATAAAGATGACAGTCAGCTGGTGGATGCCGGCAGAGAGAGAGAGAGGCGTGGCTGTAGGCTGGCACCACCTGCCAGCTGAAAATTAAGAAAACAATGATCAGGGAAACTACAGCCACAAATCATAGAACGGAGTTGGACACGTTCAACCCGGTCCATGACAAAGAGAGACTGAAATGAAACATTTTGAGAAAGACTATAAACGATGATTAAAATGATGCTGCAATAATTAAATAATTTAAGGTAATTTGATTGAAATATGTTACAGACATTTCATTAAGACCTGTGGTACCTGTCAACATGTATGAATGTACAGTCAATGGGACCTATATCTTTTTGCTTTCAAGGTACTGCTGGCGTCATCATTTCACTGTCTCGCATCTTCACCAAACTGCTGATCACCGATGACAAGAGGAACACACTCATCTTCTTCCTCGTCTCCATCAGCATGGAAATGTTATGCTTTCTGCTTCACCTGCTAGTCCGCCGCTCCCGATTTGTCCGCTATTACACCAGCCATGCCCAAGGCAAAGGTCCGGGCAAATGTCATGACCTGCGGGATAATGGGACTGGGTACATGGTTCACCTCGATGTCACTGCAGAGGAAGTAAGATTTGTAAGTGTGGGGACAGTTTCTTTTCTATGCTGTGCACATGTGTGTGTTGTGTCTGCATAAAGTAATTAATATTTTCAGCCATGATTGCAGGCTTAATTAGTTGGTCTACTACTTTGGTCCAACAATAGACTGTAGCATATAGATGGACAACATGAGAACTCTCAAAGAATGAATCTGTCATGTGTTGGAGCAAGGGCAGGCAAAGGGAGGCTCCCAAACACTGGCAGGAAAAAGGATAAAGCAGATTTATTTAAATAAAGAGCAAACAAAAAGCCGAAGTACAAGGACCAGGAATATTTAATAACTATAAACATTGAGAGACTGAAAAAAAAAACCATGGCACATAACAACTGGAAACAACACTGAGAAATTACAAATTGAAGTGATGCATGAGGGCTGGAAAAAGGGAAAAACAAGTGAGGACGTGATGGGGGAGAAATAAACTGAACAGATTATATAGGGGAACAATCAGGGGATGAACAACAGGTGAGAACAATCGGGCAGGTGAGGGCATACTATATGTGGAAACTAGGGGCTCTATTTTGACAGTCAGCAAAGGACTTATGTGCCTCACTTCACGTCTTGTGCCACTGTTTTGTTAGTTTCTGTCAGCGTACTATTTTTTTACACTTTGCCTCACACCATCTAATTACCAGTAGACTGTGTGCCTGCTTTGTGCTGCAAAAAGGGACTCATTTAAAAGAGGTGTGGCAGCACACAGCCTCATGCACATCGGTATTTTGGTGCATTTTTTGATGATGTGCTATTGTTCAGGAAAGAGGACGTCTGTCGTCAGAAACACATTGTTAATGATATTTCAGAGGCATGTTTTGAAATCGTACAGCTCCTATGGACAGGAGCACATGAGGAAACAGCATGCACTGGGATTTCCTGTCATTTTAATGGACAAAGATGGAACAGTTATAATCTAATCACTCATTTTTTAAATTATAATGTGATGATAAAGGTAATAGTGTTTTTTTATTCCATCCACATTTTCTTTTTAATCACAGACTTATGAGCATAGAATAGCCATTCATTTATCTTTTAGGGGAATGAATGAATGAATGAATGAATGGGGAGTGTGTGCGTTTTATTTTTTCACCACAAGACTGTATGTTTTGGAGAGGTGTTAAGGCAGGAGGTGCATCAACTGGTGCACCCTCTGTGATCTGGTCTGGACAGAGACAGGGTTCAGTGGCTGTGCTGGGCCGGTGTTTGATCCTCTCTGAAGAATTTAAACTACAAGCCTGTCTGCTGTTACATTCTGTCCACATACTGTATAATCTATATCATTTCAGTCAAAGTCATCTCCTTCAGTCTTCTCCATTCACATACGCACGTGTCCTGTCTCATTAATAAAGCACACACACGCACACACACACACACAGAGCTGCTATTTTTTGTTAAATGAATCTGAGGACAATTAAATACAAACTACTTACATAATATCGCCTATCCCAAATAATTTGAAGAAGCATTAGAGTTTTTCATTGCACTTAGACTGTAAAAAACTGATTGCACAGAGAAAAAAATGTGAATAAAAAATATACAAAAAGTTATAACAAATAAAAAAACAATTAAATCTGCAAACAGGTGTAAGCGGGCCTTCGCCCCTCACACACCCGCGCAACCCAGCGCCCATCATACCTTGCTGTCTCAGAAAATTTCCCGTTGTCGCTGCAAGGGCTGCGGGAATAATAAACCATTTGGCAAGAACTTCCTTTGAGCAGTAAATGGTGCTATAACTTTTATCAAATATTCTTATGTAGGTGCATGCAGAGTTGGACTAAAGTCCATCATGGCAATTACAGTGAAAATCCGACACAGTTTGTTTTAGAACTGTCTAACGTATGGTGATAGAGTAAACTTGGACATGTGTCCATTGTAAGACTTAACATTTGAAGTACATGTTGCAGACCGATACAGAACTAAAGAAGAGAGTAACCTTGACTTATGTTCCACATTAGGTGACCCTTGGACTTCCCCACGCCTCCAAAGTAAAAAACACTTTGAATTGCAACAAATGGGTTTCCATGGCAACTGTGTTTATCGCAGGACAAAAGTGACTTCCACTGAGGGTAGTCCAATGCACTCTGAGAAACCAGTGAAAATGTCATGTCATTGTGACTACTTGTCTTTGCGCAAAATTTGATACAATTTTGTGCAGTACCTCATGTCAACAGTAGGTGCTGGTGTGACAGTTTTGTGAATATTGATGGGGGGCACGGTGGTGGAGTGGTTAGCACTGCGGCAGCACAGCAACTCACCCTTGGCCGGGGGATCCTGGGTTCGATCCCAGCCCCCAACCAACAGTGATCTGTGTGGAGTTTGTATGTTCTCCCCGTGTCTGTGTGGGTTTACGCCGGGATTTCTCCGGTTTCCTCCCACATGCCAAAAAACATGCAAGTTAGGTTAATTGGCATCAAACTGGGGATTCTAAATTGTCCTTAGGTATGACTGTGAGAGTGAATGGTTGTCTGTCTCTTTGTGTTGGCCCTGCAATGGACTGGCGATCTGTCCAGGGTGTACCCTGCCTCTCACCCAAAGATGCTGGGATAGGCTCCAGCCCCCTCGCGACCCGAAAAAGATTAAGCGGAAGAAGGTGAATGATATGCAGACATGTTCAGAGTGGGATCAGTATGATTTGTGCAAAGTGTGGTCCAAATCAGACAAGTCTATAAAGCTCAAGCTATAAAGGTCAAGTTTGCAATGTGAGGAAGCACTTAAAGCATGCTGGTTGCCATGGAAACAGTTCTGTACTTTGTACATGTACTGTCAATGAGCCCTAGTCATTCCTTCATGTTATTTTTTTTTTTTGCTGTTGAGAGAAAAAGAAAGAAAAGTTGTCAGCAATTCTTCCTTTTATCAGTAGGGGCGCTAAAATTTTTGTTTATTATTTTTATGTAGACACGTTCGGTGCGGGACTAATATCAATCGTAGAAAATTTGGTGCAAATTGTACCAAGTTCGTCCAATGTACATGTCCGTTATTGAAAGGCAAGGAGTGGGTTTCCATGGCAACTGTGCTTATCGCAGGACAAAAGTGACTTCCACTGAGGGTAGTCCAATGCACTCTGAGAAGCCAGTGAAAATGTCATGTCATTGTGACTACTGGTCTTTGCGCAAAATTTGAAACAATTTTGTGCAGTACCTAATGTCTGCAGTAGGTACGCGTGTGACAGTTTTTTGAATATTGATATGCAGACACGTTCAGAGTGGAATCATTATGATTTGTGCAAAGTTTGGTCCAAATCAGACGAGGATTGTCTGAGCTGTAACTGTCATGTTTTGCATGGTGAGAAAGCCATTGAAGCACGCTGGTCGCCATGGAAACAGTTCTGTACTATGTACATGCACTGTCATTGAGCCCTAGTCATTCCTTCATGTCATTTTATTCAGCTGGTGAGAGAAAAATAAAGAAAACAGTCGTCAGCAATTCTTCCTTTAATCATTAGGGGACACTAAATCTTTTGTTTATTATTTGAATATAGACACGTTCGGGGCAGGGCGAATATTGATCGTATAAAATTTGGTGCAAATTGTAGGTTCTAATGAGCAAATCAAGGTTCTGATGTTGTAACCACTTGGCGGCGCTCTAACTTTTGTTTTTTTTTTTTTGTATAGGAGTGTTCAGGGTGGGACTATTATCCATTGTCGAAAATTTGGGGAAAATCAAACAAAGTTTGTCCAAGATACAACTTTCCGATATTTCATGGCAAGGAGTCAACCTTCGCCATGTTGCCATGAAAACACTTCCCTGTCAGTTATGTGTTGTCCACCCATATAGGACTATGTATGACAGTGACCTCAACCTATGTTCCAAATTTCATGATTCCAGGACCTTCCCACCCCTCTCCATAAGCTCATGGATTGAATGGCGAGGAGGGCGTGTCCATGATAACACGTTTGATGTCATGCTAAAGTTGATATGCAGTTATGATCTTCGCTGTGGTCTAATGAATCTCAGAAAATGTCACGTCATTCTGGCCAGCGGCGTGTGAGTAATAAATAAAACAGTTTTCAGCAATTCTTCCTTTAACCACCCGGGGGCTCTATAACTTGTGTTTATTATTTTTATATACATGTGTTTGCAGTGGGACTAATATCGAATGTACAAAATTATGTGAAAATCGTACAAAGTTTGTCCAATTTACAAGTGTCTGTTGCTCTAACCATAAGGTGGCGCTGTAACTTTTGTTTATTATTTTTACATAGACGTGTTCAGGGCGGGAGTCATATCCATTGTCAAAAATTTGGTGGAAATCAGATGAAGTTTGTCCAATTTGCAAGTTTTTGATATTCCATGGCGAAGAGTTAGCGTCGCCATGGCAATACTTACCTATCAGTTATGTGTTGTCCACCCATATAGGACTATATATTACAGTCACCTCAACCTATGTTCAAGATTTCATGACTCCAGGTCATTCCTAATCCTGTTAAAAAGATCAAGAATTGAATGGCGAGGAAGGCGTGTCCATGGTAACACGTGTCACGTCATGCTAAAGTTGATGTGCAGTTATGATCATCCCTGTGGTGTGATTAATCTCAGAAAATTTCACGTCAGTCTGGCAAGTGACGCATGAGTAATAAATAAAACAGTTTTCAGCAATTCTTTCGTTAACCACTATGTGGCGCTATATCTTTTGTCAGGTATTTTAATGTTGACGTGTTTGGGGCGGGACTATTTTCCATCATGGAAAGTTTGGGGGACATCGGACAATTTTTGCCCGAGTGACAGCTGTTCGAAGTTGTAAGGGGAGAAGTCAAATTTCGCCATGGCGCCCTGGCCACACCTTTTGAGATTTTGACTTAATTTATATAATTTTAATGGCCAATTCCTATAGATGCTGCCATGTAAAAATGAGCTCAATTGGAGCAGGTCCCTAGGACTAGTTTGTTCAAATGCGAGGTGTGACTTTTTTCCGAATTGGAGGTTGGGCGACTTTGAGGCAAGATGGCGGCCTTCCTGTTGCTGGTGGGTATGGGCCACAATTATGTTTATTGCATGTCTTGAGGTGATGCACTCCTCACCCAAATTTTATGTCTGTACGGCAAAGTTTATGGTCTCCAGTCTCCATAGACCTTGTACGTTTGGCCACACCCACAAAAATTAGGGGTGGGGGGCACATATGTTTTCCAGTTTATCGGATTTTTCACCGGGTCTGAGGGGTCTGCCAAAAAAAATCGCACTTTGGTTAACGTTCGGAGGGTGAAAAATTCATTCGTTTAGGCAGAAGAATTTCTTCGAGCTGAGCAATTACAATAGGGCTTTCGCCTACTGACGTCAGTGACTCAGGCCCTAAATATACAAAAATATTTGAAATCAGGAAGGAGGCAAATACTTTTTCACAGCACTGCATTTTTAAAAAATTGGTAACAGAAAAAGAAAACTTTTAAAATGTTTTCATCTTAGCAACACGTAAGAAAAGAGAACATGTTGAAATTCAAGATGAAGCTGTTCTAGGGCTTGGAAATTAACCAAAAAATATCCGAAACCGACATTTAGATCCTGGACCTGATGTAATCCTGCCCATGTCAGGGTTTTTTCCCTCCCTCTATTAATACTTTCCCCACTCTGTGTGTTAATGGACTGTCCCTTGGCTGGGTGATACGGCATAAAAATAAAGCCACACCCAGGCCTGATTACTGCCAAACTAGACAAAGTGAAGTAGGCTAAAAATCTCAAAAAGAAACACATCATGCTGCAATCTAAAGAAATTCAAAAAACAGATGAGAAACAAAAACCCATAACAACATCTAAAGAACTACAGGCCTCACTTGCCTCAGTTTGGACACTGGTCCATGATTCAATAAGAAAGAGACTGGGCAAAGACGGCATACAGTGGGGCAAAAAAGTATTTAGTCAGCCACCAATTGTGCAAGTTCTCCCACTTAAAAGATGAGAGAGGTCTCCAATTTTCATCATAGGTATACCTCAACTATGAGAGAAAAAATGAGAAAAAAAAATCCAGAAAATCACATTGAAGGATTTTTAATGAATTAATTGGTAAATTCCTCAGTAAAATAAGTATTTGGTCACCTACAAACAAGCAAGATTTCTGGCTCTCACAGACCTGTAACTTCTTCTTTAAGAGGCTTCTCTGTCCTCCACTCGTTACCTGTATTAATGGCACCTGTTTGAACTCGTTATCAGTATAAAAGACACCTGTCCACAACCTCAAACAGTCAGACTCCAAACTCCACTATGGCCAAGACCAAAGAGCTGTCAAAGGACACCAGAAACAAAATTGTAGACCTGCACCAGGCTGGGAAGACTGAATCTGCAATAGGTAAGCAGCTTGGTGTGAAGAAATCAACTGTGGGAGCAATTATTAGAAAATGGAAGACATGCAAGACCACTGTTAATCTCCCTCGATCTGGGGCTCCACGCAAGATCTCACCCCGTGGGGTCAAAATTATCACGAGAACGGTGAGCAAAAATCCCAGAACCACATGGGGGGACCTAGTGAATGACCTGCAGAGAGCTGGGACCAAAGTAACAAAGGCTACATCAGAAACACACTACGCCGCCAGGGACTGAAATCCTGCAGTGCCAGACGTGTCCCCCTGCTTAAGCCAGTACATGTCCAGGCCCTTCTGAAGTTTGCTAGAGAGCATTTGGATGATCCAGAAGAGGATTGGGAGAATGTCATATGGTCAGATGAAACCAAAATAGAACTTTTTGGTAAAAACTCAACTTGTCGTGTTTGGAGGAGAAAGAACACCATACCTACTGTGAAGCATGGGGGTGTAAACATCATACTTTGGAGCTGTTTTTCTGCAAAGGGAAAAGGACGACTGATTCATGTAAAGGAAAGAATGAATGGGACCATGTATCGTGAGATTTTGAGTAAAAACCTCCTTCCACCAGCAAGGGCATTGAAGATGAAACGTGGCTGGGTCTTTCAGCATGACAATGATCCCAAACACACCGCCCGGGCAACGAAGGAGTGGCTTCGTAAGAAGCATTTCAAGGTCCTGGAGTGGCCTAGCCAGTCTCCAGATCTCAACCCCATAGAAAATCTTTGGAGGGAGTTGAAAGTCTGTGTTGCCCAGCGACAGCCCCAAAACATCACTGCGCTAGAGGAGATCTGCATGGAGGAATGGGCCAAAATACCAGCAACAGTGTGTGAAAACCTTGTGAAAACTTACAGAAAACGTTTGACCTCTGTCATTGCCAACAAAGGGTATATAACAAAGTATTGAGATGAACTTTTGTTATTGACCAAATACTTATTTTACCGAGGAATTTACCAGTTAATTCATTAAAAATCCTTCAATGTGATTTTCTGGATTTTTTTTTTCTTATTTTGTCTCTCATAGTTGAGGTATACCTATGATGAAAATTGGAGACCTCTCTCATCTTTTAAGTGGGAGAACTTGCACAATTGGTGGCTGACTAAATACTTTTTTACCCCACTGTACATGGGAAACTTCCAAGGCAAAAACCACTGCTGACCAAAAAGATCACAAAGGTTCATCTCACATTTGCCAAAAAACATCTTGATGATCCCAACACTTTTGTAAAAATATTCTCTTGACTGATGAGACAAAAGTTGAACTTTTTGGAAAGTGTGCATCCTGTTACATTTGACGTAAAACTAACCTAGCATTTCATGTAAAGAACATCATACCAACAGTCAAACATGGTGGTGGTAGTGTGATGGTCTGGGGCTGCTTTGCTACTTCAGGACCTGCATGACTTGCTGTAATTAATGGAACCATGAATTCTGCTCTCTACCACAAAATCATGAAAGATAATGTCCACCAATCAGTTCATGACCTCAAGCTCAAACCCTCCAATGTGGCTGAATTAAAACAATTCTGCAAAGAAGAATGGGCCAGAATTCCTCATCAGCAATGTAAAGGACTCATTGCCAGTTATCACAAACACTTGATTACAGTTGTTGCCGCTAAGGGTGGCACAACCACTTATTGGACCATATTACAAGGACACAGTCTATTAACAGTTGTCACTAGCATAAGGTGTATTTATGGGCATTCAGTTCATTTTCGTTATTACAGCAATGCGAGATGAAAGGTGCAAAGAGGCTGGTCTAATTATTCAGAGGTGTGTTTTGGATAGTCCAATCCAAAGCGCTCCTGCCCATCCGTTTAATGCACAGATGTGCATTATCTAAAGTGAACTCTGACTATAATTGCTTGTTTAAGATGGGTTTTGTGCTGGCCAAAGGGCGTCTGCATGAGTGAAAATGCACGTGATAGTAACACTGCTTGGTAATAAGGAAGACATCAATCACAGTTGATGCTCAGTTAGTTATTTTAGAGAGAACAAATGGGTAAGAGATAATGCTGGGCTGAAAAATGGAGCTGAATGGTTTAACATAGAGTGCACCAGTGCAACACACAGACATGAATGGGTTTGACCCTTCAGGAAAACAGTATGATGCCTGTGCAAATTTTCATCAACTTACATAAAATGGAAGGGTCATTAACGGTGGCGCCAAAGTCAGTCCCAGCCCCATGGGGAGCTGGAGGGCCCCCACTCTTGTTGCTTTTGCCAACCAAGGGTCTCCCCCATCTCGTGTGAGGGTCTACTGAGGTTTGTGGCTCTCTGTCCCAGTCCCTCCCGGGTGGGAGGGAGAGAGAAAATCCAGCGAGGCGTCCCATCCGCCACTGACCCCCGCCACGAAAAGAGCCCCCTCTCAATGGCCTCTCCTGGAAGCTGACGGGTGGCAGTCAGGGCACTTGCTGGGGGCTGGTAGTCTGGGGTGCCCGCTGTTCAAGAACCCCAACCATAAGCATGGTGTGGGCAGCCTCAGCTCGGCTGGGTACCTGGGGGCACATGTCCACATCAGCTAAGGCAGATGTGGACGCATCTCCTGTCTCTCCGAGAAGTTACAGTGAAAAGTAAAATACAGTGTTCATGCATTCATTCCCCTAACAAAAACGCATAATGCATAAAAAGTCTGTGATGAAAATGTGGATGGAATAAAAATCTTCAGACTGACACGCCTCCCCGTGTGCCGCATCCACACCAGAACACTCAAATGCTCCCTGTTCATTCATTCATTCCCCTAAAAAAATCATACATTAATGCCTAATCTATAGACTCCAAGGGTAAAATCCACAATTAAAATGAGTATGTGGATGGAATAAAAAAAACTATGGAGAGTGTCATCATGTTATAATTAAAATGATGAGTGACTATATTATGACTGTTACAACTCTGTCCATTAAAAAAACAGAAAATCCCAGTGTATGCTGCGTGATTTAAAAAAAAGCCACTGAAATAGCATTAAACAATGTGCTTCTGAATACAGACCTCCTTCTTCCTGATCAAAAGTGCATTGTCATAACATGCACCAATGTGCATGAGACTGTGGAGTGCCACACCTGTTTGAAATGACTCTTCACCTCCTAGTGCAAAGCTGACTCATTGTCTACTGTTAATTAGATGGCATGACACAAAGCATAAAAAACAGACAATGCTCTGACAGAAACTAAAAAAAACACTAGCATACAGCAGGAAGTACGGTGCAAAAGTCCATTGATGATCGTCAAATTAGAGTCCATTAGATTTAAGGTGCAATTACTTTTTCACATAGGGCCAGGTAGGTTTAGGAAACCTTTTTCCCTTATTAAATGAAATCGTCATTCAAAAACTGCATTTTGTATTTACTCAGGTTATCTGTATTTGATGATCTGAAAAATTTACTTGTGACAAATATGCATAAATATAAGAAATCAGGAAGAGGGAAAATACTTTTTAACAGCACTGTATAAGCATTTAATTGATGAAATATAAACAATGGTTTTTCACTATCAGTAAATTTTCTAGGTTGCAGGGTTGAGAAATAACATTTCAAGTAACAATGAGCCCATCCATCCATCTTCTTCCACTTAATCCTTTTCGGGTCGCGGGGGGGCTGGAGCCTATCCCAGCATCTTTGGGCGAGAGGCAAGGTACACTCTGGACAGATCGCCAGTCCATCGCAGGGCCAACACAGAGAGACAAACAGCTATTCACTCTCACAGTCATACCTAAGGACAATTTAGAATCCCCAGTTTGATGCCAATTAACCTAACTTGCATGTTTTTGGCATGTGGGAGGAAACCGGAGAAATCCCGGAGTAAACCCACGCAGACACGGAGAGAACATGCAAACTCCACACACAGATCACTGTTGGCCCTTAAAATATAATTTAATCAGTGCATTCAAGAAACAAACCAACTGTTAATGGTCGTAACTCTGGTAAACAAATTATCTTTTTTGGCTATCCAACCCACCATAATCCTTTCTCAGTCTCCTGTATAATCCAAGGAGTTATTGGTTCAATTCGACCTTGTTGGATTTTTTTCCCCTTGTGTATTGTTCTGTTCCTTTCTTTTTAATCTTTTAATCTAATCTATCCGAAAAAAAGATAAAGATTTCATTCTCATATTGTGTACAGAGAACACAAGTTTGTCCAATCATCAATGAGAAAAGTAAAGCCCAATTTATGCCGTAGCCACGGCATGGCTGCAGGCCCTACACAATGGCTATGTCATACTCCACTGTGCAGCCTGATGTTCATCTCTCCAGAAATGTAACTACACGTTGCAGCAACGCAGGCTGCAAGAGCTGTGATTGGTCTGCTTTGTCTCCTCCTACACATTGCTCATTCACTGTGGTGCCACTTCCAAAGTGAGTTGGATAAACAACAGTCCAAATTCAAAAGGATATTGAGAAAATTAGCAGATACAGAACACTTGTATGACTCGTCCTAAGCCCAGTAATTACATAGATAAGACAGCAGCTGCAGTGGTCATACATACTGTTTTCTCCATCTTCTCTTTTTTCCTCTGTTATAGTGATTGTATCAAAGGTTGCTTTTTAACATTAGCTCCAACTCCATCACAATCTGCTGTTGTCCGTCACTATTTAAAAAAATAAAAACACACGAAGAACATAAATCACTCTACACATCAGAGGAGAGCGGTTTTGGCAATGTGACAACACATTCAAACCTGGTGCTATTTACACCCGGCATTAAAATGTGTTTTCTGTAAGTCTGTCTGTCTGTCTATGTGTAGTCAATCCATCTGTCTGCAGATGGATTGACTACACATAGGCTAATTAGTTAGTATGTGCTCTGGAATAGCAAATTGCACAGAAAGTAATCACCAAGATTATCAAGACCATACAATGCCAGGTCTCCACAGCGCAACATAAGCAAGTCATATGTAAACCACAGAGTGTGCAACACGACCAACACTGCTAGTGTTTGGCTGTAGTTCATCAGAATATGACTCAGCATTACTAAAAGGGGAATAACACCACTCAGTGGCATCCTGCATCATTGGCATATAGCAATATAAACTGAGTGACACAAGGTGTAAACAGGACCTTCTGTGAATCAACCTCAGCCTCCTTGCCCCACCTTTCCAGCTAACTGACCAATGAAAATCTAGCTAATAACAATTCTTCTCATTGGCTAAAAATTAATTGACTATTAGTTGGAAACCCTCGTGGAAATCACTACTATGTGAGCAGATGCTAGAAATTTTAACTTGCCATTCACTATAAAGTAAATTTCTACTCATTTTGCTTTGAAAAGATATTTTTAATGAAGTGATTTAATATTTAATGCATTCAGAGAGATCCATACAGACCACTGGATTCAGTCATTAAAGTTTCCCATCCATGTTTCATTCATTAAGACCTTCATGAATGTCGCAGCAGCACACACCGTTAACATCAGGCGTCAGAGTTTTGGTTCAGTGTGACTCTGTTTCCATACTGATTTGTGTCGCCTGTGTCAGGGGGAGCATGGGCAGCTGGGTATGAACGAAAGTGTCGAGTCATATTTTTTTTTAAAAAAAACACTAAACGTTTATGGCGGCTGCTATTTTCACTGCCAGCCAGATAGAAAAAAAAAAAAGATACATTTACAGAGAAGAGCAAAGGATGGGAGTGAGCTGGATAGGGAGTGATGTGAGGCAGGGGGAGAAAAGATAGAGACAGAGGGAGGGTGAGGCTTCTGGTGAGCAGAGAGTAAATGAGAGTCACGATGTTCAGATGAAAAAAAAAAAGGGTTCCGAGCGGCAGCCTGCCAAGAGGAGGAAGAGTATAACAGAAAAATTATGGAGAAAACAGAAAATGAAAGGAACTAGAGGAGAGAGGGCAAGAGAGCAGGACAGCAGTAATGACGGCAGGAGAAAGAAAATGAGTCTGAATTGAAAGCCACTTTGTAGTGCTTGAAGCAGCACTTTGTAGCTGGAAGACACAGAGCTACTAGTCCTCACTGCGCTCTGTATGTGCATGTGTTCATATGCTGCTCCTCGGGCTATCATCTGTCATCGTGTGCATGTCCATGTTTGTATGTCACCACTGCACGCAGGGCAAGAGTGTGGTGGATGTCCCCCCGGTGTTTTACTGGAGTGTGTGTGCCGTTTCCCGTGTCTGAGGGCGAGTTCTTGCATCTCTTTGTTCTGGTTGCCCGGGGTAACGGAGCCAGCTCTCTATATTATTTGATAATCAAGAATAGTGGTGCCTCCTGGCCTGCAAGCTCCCTTTAATCAACTAATGGATCTCAGTCTCCCTGTGTGTGTATGTGAGCCTTTGAAAAACGGAGCGTTTGGAAACAAATTCACATACCAGGATGTGCCAGATAGCAGATAATTTGTGTCTTCAGTATTCGCATCTAAAGTATTCTGTGTGTGTATTTTTGTGTGGCTTCTTGGCTGATTTACAGTCCAGTTTGTAGTCGCTGGGATCGTTACATCAACCTGCAGCCAATCACAGCTATCACCTCTAATGGCCGCCCCCGTAAAAAGCTGATGTCATGCATCCAGGAAGCCATTACTGATTAAAATCTGGAAAAAAAAAAACCTCTGGAAACTAAAGAGATGAAGGTCACAACTTTATTAACTGTGTGGTGGCTTTTCTAGTGAATCTTTAATAAAACCTTTTAATTTATTTGAAAAGTCTCAAAATAATTATTCTTCAGTTCTCTGCTTTAATAAATAACACTGAGGAGAAAGAAGAGATGCTGAACCCTAAACTACCACTAATGCAGCCAATAAGTGCATGAGCATGTTTGTGATAAGGTGCTTAGAATAATATGAATGTGGCTAATTGTGAAAATAGCAGTGCTAATGTGTGGTGTACTGCATTTTATACAGTGGTGTGAAAAAGTGTTTGCCCCTTCCCGATTTCTCAATTTTTTGTACATTTGTCACACTTAAATTTTTCAGATCATCAAACAAATTTAAATATCAGACAAAGATAACACAAGTAAACACAAAATGCAGTTTTTAAATGAAGATGTTTATTTTTAAGGGTAAAAAAAATCCAAACCTACATGGTCCCTGTGTGGAAAAACTGATTGCCCCCATTAAAACATAAATTAACTGTGGTTTATCACATCTTTGGAAAGCTGAGTTCAATTTCTCTCGCCACACCCAGGCTTGATTACTGCCGCACCTGTTCTCAATCAAGAAATCACTTAAATAGGACCTGCCTGATAAAGTGAAGTAGACCAAAAGATCCTCAAAAGCTAGACATCATGTTGCCATCAAAAGAAATTCAGGAACAAATGAGAAACAAAGTAATCGAGATCTGTCAGTCTGGAAAAGGTTATAAAGCCATTACTTAAGCTTTGGGACTCCAGTGAACCACACTGAAAGCCATTATCAACAAATGGCGAAAACATGGAACAGTGGTGAACCTTCCCAGGAGTGGCCGGCCGACCAAAATTACCCCAAGAGTGCAGCGACGACTCATCCAAGAGGCCACTAAAGATCCCACAACAACATCCAAAGAACTACAGGCCTCACTTGCCTCAGTTAAGGTCAGTGTTCATGACTCCACCATAAGAAAGAGACTGGGCAAAAATGGCCTGCATGGCAGAGTTCCAAGACAAAAACCATTGCTGAGCAAAAAGAACATAAAGACTCATCTCAGTTTTGCCAGAAAACATTTAGATGATCCCCAAGACTTTTGGGAAAATATTCTGTGGACTGACGAGACAAAAGCTGAACTTTTTGGAAGGTGTGTGTCCCATTGCATCCGGCGTAAAAGTAACACAGCATTTCAGAAAAGGAACATCATACCAACAGTAAAATATGGTGGTGGTAGTGTGATGGTCTGGGGCTGTTTTGCTGCTTCAGGACCTGGAAAACTGAGGGTGGCCCAACCAGTTATTGAGTTTAGAGGGCAATCACTTTTTCACACAGGGCCATGTAGATTTGGATTCCCCCCCCCCCCCTTAATAATAAACACCTTCATTTAAAAACTGCATTTTGCGTTTGCTTGTGTTATCTTTGTCTAATATTTAAATTTGTTTGATGATCTGAAATATTTAAGTGTGACAAACATACAAAAAAATGAGAAATCAGGAAGGGGCAAGCACTTTTTCACACCACTGTATATTAGGTCTGGGAATATTAACATGTTAACATTTTCAATTAATGTGGGCCAATTAACGCATTTAAAAAAGATGCTGTCAGCCCACTCCCTGAGGTAGTGTCAGCAGTGGTGACTGGTTTGTCTCAGCAGCTGGCTCTGCTTGAAACAAAAGTAGGTCTTCTTTTTCAGCATTTAAATTTACACCACACTAAACTGATCCTCCAGTACTCAGGATGACCTCATCCTGCTCGCACAAACCCCACTTACGTAAAGCACGCACACTTACATACACACACACCTGACTTAGCATCATTGATTAGGGCTGCTCGCCCAAAATATTAAAAGAGGGAGAGTTTCTGTCAGAGAAGAGGAAAACACACACTCCAATATAAAGTGAATAAAAGCTTCTAACTCACCATAATTCACCAGGAACTCTGGAAATCAATTAAGAACTGCTCCATTTTTACTTTTAATGGTTATGATAATTAGTTAAAGTTACCTTAAGTAGAAGCACTGACTTCCTCTTTGACAGTTTTAAAATAAAGCAGGAGATGTGACAAAAATGGTAGTTTTGCAGATAAATCGATTCCCTCTTTATAATGAACTGAAAAGAATATTACAGATTGCTATCATAAATTGTATTGTTTTTATTTAAACTGAGTATACATTCATGACTATCAAGTGTTTTATGTTGCTCTGGCAGTATTTTGTTAAGGGAGGAGGTAATGCTGTTGCTGGCCTTGGTTTGTTGGTTTTCCTGTGAGCAACATAGTAACTCAAAAAGTTCTGAACAGATTTTGATGACATTTTCAGGAAAGGTGTGTAATGGCACAGGGAACAGATGGTTAGATTTTGGTGATGATCTGAGAGTGCATACCTCCACCAAGGGCTTTGTTTGTATTTGTGCAGCAGGATTACACAAAAACTACTGGATGGATTTGGATGAAATTTTCATCAGAGGTGGTTCTTGAGCTAGAGAGGAAGCTGTTACATTTTGGTGATGATCCAAGAATGCATACCTCAGCCAAGGCTCTTATCTTCTCAGTGTGTTAGCAACAATACTCCAAAATTACTGGATGGATTTGAATGAAATTTTCACCAGAGGTGGCTCTTGGCCTACACACGAACCCATTTTGGAGGTGATCCATGAGTGCATACCTCCACCAAGACTCAACCCTCTTGCAGTGGTTTAGCAGGATTACACAAATACTACTGGATGGATTTTGCTGAAATTTTCACCATAGATGGTCCTTGGGCTGCAGAAGAACCCATTAGATTTTGGAGTTGATCTAAGTGCATACCTCTACCAAGGCCCTATCTTGCAATATATAGTGGGATGGAGGCAGGGCGGTACGGGCAGATGGATGGACAAAGGTAGGGAAGGAAGGAGCTTCGGCAGAGGTATGCACTCTCTGAGTGCTTTTCTAGTTGAATATGAGGGTTAGCGTGTAAATAAGTAAGTATTGCACATTGGCTGTGCAAAATAATCAGTGTTAGGGACCACCGTATGCCATTTCTTAATCCTGGCTATATCAGCTGCACAGCATTTAATGGAATATTTGGTGCTTCTCCAATCTTTTAGGATATGAGTGCCTTTAATTTACAGCTATAGACAAGTAAAAGGCTCATTTGGATAAACCAGTAGTTGTTATGCATGTGTTTTCCCCCATTTTAACTGAAGATTTTTTTTGAAGTTGTATATCTTCCTCTCTTCAGGGAGACGGTGGTACAGGACCGTCCTCGACAGAAGAAGGCATCGAGGACTTTGTGGGTGGCACCTATGTGCGGTTCGATGCCCCAAAAGCTAAGATAAGGAGGAGTTGGCCTGGTGTCCGAGGTACTCCCCTCTTCTAATCTTGTCTAATCACTGTCTAATTACCCTCTGACTCCAAACAGATACATTTGAAATTTAAATGAATCCCCTGGTGATTTTTGAGGAAGAGGGGTGTTCTTCAAGAGCTGACCTGCTAAAAGTGAAGCAGACTTTTTAAATTACGGCCCTGTGTGTGTTTTCTCTTATCAGACATGATCCTGCATCGTTACGTGGTGTCGCGTGTGATCTGGGCCTACATGCTGTCCATAGCTGTGACCTACAGCATCACTCTGTGTCTGTTTCCTGGGCTAGAGTCTGAGATACGAAACCGTACATTGGGTGAATGGCTGCCCATCCTCATCATGGCCATCTTCAACATGTCAGACTTTGTCGGCAAGGTGAATATTTTTTATTTTAATATCAGATTAAAAACAGAACAAAATGTGCCAATATAGCACAGACTAAGGTTGTATATGAGCAGTAAATGCATTACATCAAGGGCATTATTTTCTGGATGATGCAATTGTACCCCAAATTGCTACCATTCAGTTTTCTATCCTCTGCCGGTTGAACCCCAAAGGGGTCAAAGAGACCTTTGGGAGAAGACCGAAGGGGGGTTATATTATGGGTCAGTCCATCTAGCTGGCCGTCAGTTTGTCCTACTTTTGTCAAATCAACAGCTCCAATAGTTTTGTTCCGATTGCTTTGAAACGTGGTACCAGGGTTTGATATACAATGATGATGTGCATATTGCAATTTGGCTGTGATCGGATGATTTTTGCAGGAGTTGTGTCCCCTAACTTATGACCTCTTATTTCATCTCACTTCATAGACAGTAACTGTCTTGTGAAATCAATTCCTCCTACAGTTTTATTCCAAACGTTTTGAAAGTTGGTAGTATGGTTTGATAAACTCTAATGATGCGCAGATTGCAAATTGATTCTCATCGGATGACCTTGAGGTGAAAGGTCAGAGGTCAGATTTTTCCTAAATCTTCTAAACACAATAACTGCTGAAAAAAATAATGTAGGCTTTTCAAATCAATGCAGTTGTGGTGATCTGAGTACTGATTCCATCCGCGCTCGGGTTACTCAGTATTTTCCCTTTTCTACCATATTATTTCAGGGTTTGTTATTAGGACTTTTCGAGGGCTCTTTTTGTGACAGTGTCATGGCCGTACTTCCAGCTGTCAAAGCTGAGCCGGCGTCGTGACAGCTGTTTGTCATTTTCGTTAATTACATTCCCATTTCTTGGTTGGTTTATGTCCAGTAATTAAGGGAGCAGCTGAGGCTCACTCCTCGCTGCAGCCTACACACATATACACCTTCGTGTTCATGGACTGGAGTTCCTACCCCCGACTCCAGTCTTCCTTCTGTGTTTTGGATTCATCATGTGCTCGTCTCTCATAAGTGTATATTGTACAGCGTAGGTTCCATCCTCGCTGCATCTTCTCATTTGTCGTCAGTGTTTATTATTTTGTGTTCTAGTGTATGTATGTGTTTTGCCCCACGTGGCTGTTTACTTTAGCCTTTTGTCCTTTTTGTCAAATAAACAAGCAAACTTACTTCTGGCTCCTGGCACCTCATTAATGCCCTGCAAGGGGCATTCATGACAGTAGGTCGCAGCCAAACAAGGTGCCAGCTACAGTAAGTTTGTTTTGGGCTTAAGTTTTTTCCCTTTTTCGAGTGCCAGTGTACTTCGGTAGATGGCGTCATCAAGGACTGGTTATTCCTTGGACCTGGGCTACAAGCTGATCTTGGCTCTCATGGAGGTTGATGGCTTCCTCTCCAATGCTCGCATGCTCACCACTCCCGTAAACGCACGCTGGTACCTGGACCTCGCAGAAGCGGCAATTAAGCACAATCCTCGTCTTGCAGATCACGTTAAAGGCAAGGAGAGGATGGCCAAAATTACCGCACTTCGGCAGAGGATCCGTGGGCCTGTGAAAAGTCCCAGCAGGAAGCCGAAGTCGGAGCCAACGGTGAGGCATCTCCGCTCCTCGCCTTGGGATCAGGTTGGGATGCCACCCATCCAGCCCTAAGTTCTGTGTCACTGAAGGGCCGTCTCCATATGCCGCAGAGGAAGAGGACAGCCGGGGCCCCCTGTGAAGAGACTCAGTGGGCAGCTGAGCTCATCAGGGGCCGCGTGGGTGAAGCACGTTCTTCCTCTCATCCCAGCAGGATCCTGAAGAATGTGGTGGTGGCAGTTAGACTGGTGGAGGCTAATCCCAAACTTAATAACTATCCTGAGTACGCCGAGCTGCTGGCCTCCGTTTCTGAGCAGCAGCGGCACTTTCCAGACTTGAATCTAGCCTCGCCCTCTGCCGGAAGACATCGACGCCCTGCCAGTGATCAACCTCTGCAAGATCCCCGCCCAGATCCTGTTCCAGGCCACCGCAAGAACTCTGCCTCCCAGCCAGCTGTTTCCCCCGTGCCACGTCAGAGGGTTGAGACAGCAGCCCAGCCTCCGGGTCACCTCTCACTGCTGTTCCGTCAGCTTATCGTTCCCGGACTGCCTTGGCTGCTCCTCCCTCCTCCTCGGCACTCTCTCCAGCTGCTGTGAGTTCAGCGAGTTCTGCTCTGGCTCCGCCCGTTACCGGTCCTGTGAGTGCGGCTCCTCCTCATCTTCCCAGGGGGCCCTCTGTACCATCCATAGGGGAAAGGGAAGAACCAAGCCCGCTGCAGCAGCCACCATCGTTCCCCGGGAGAACAGGCAAGTGTTGTTTCATTCTCACTCTCAGTACAATGAATTGCCTTGTCTGACTCCTGGGGGTGGAGCTCGGGGTTCACAGTCCTCTGAGCTCCCAC
The DNA here is from genome assembly GCA_020510985.1 of Pholidichthys leucotaenia. NCBI lineage: Eukaryota > Metazoa > Chordata > Actinopteri > Cichliformes > Pholidichthyidae > Pholidichthys > Pholidichthys leucotaenia. Next base: position 393,760,877 of record CM035838.1, on the reverse strand, counting down.
CACCTGCTGCAGCCATAAACATTGAACCTGTTACCTCTGTGTCTCCTTCCCTTCTCTCCGTCGGATGAAGGAGGAGCCTGCGGCCCTGGAGAGCCTGGTTCCAGTCCCACAGCCACGTCACGGGCAGAGGAGGAGGCCTGACTGCTGTTTGGAGCCTGAGCCGACGATTACACGTCCCCAGGTCTCCGTGGAGTAGCAGTCAACCCCAGCAGGTCACGGATCCTCTGCCACCATGCCGTGTGGGCCTTCAGCTTGGGCTTCAGTGCCAGGGGGTTCCCGGACTGTGATGACCATCATGCCGGCTGCGGAGCCTGCCGAAGTCGAGTCAAACGAGGAATGGACCTCCAGATCATTGAGCCTGGATCGTCGGAGTCCTGAACAGCGGTGGAGCCCGAGATCAGGCAAGTGCTCTATTTTGTCTTCTTACTTTCTGTTCTGGAGCATTCTTGCCTGTCTCTTGGGGAGAAGAGCCAGGTGCAGCCGACCGCTGCATCCGAGCTTGTCACGCCGGGGTCTGCCGCTGCCGGTGATCCTGACCCCGGTTCTCTCTGTCTTTCCGAGACTCCTCCCAGGGTCACCAGAGACAAGTCAGCTCCAGTCATTGCCATCGAGTCTCCAGGTTCGTGTTTGGAGGTCATCCCAGGTGCTGTGCTGGCCCAATCAGGGTCCATCGTGGGTGCTGTGCTGGCCCGATTGGGGTCCATCATGGGTGCTGCGCTGGCCCGGTCCGGTTCCACCGAGGGTGCAGCACCAGTTCGGTTTGAGGTCAGTGAAGGAGCTGCAGATCCCCTTCCGCCTGACACTGGACTGGTTCCTCGTTTTCCCCCCTATTCTTCTCCACTGGATGCTGCTGGGGTCTCCCTTATTCAGATGGGCTTCCCTTTACTGTCCCTCTCGGTAAGGAGGCCCCCTCCAAGCTTCACCCTCCGGTCCTGGTGGTCTAAGGACGCGGGTCGGCCACCCGAGAGACTGTTTTGCTGGTTCTGTGTCCTGGGTCGGCCGCCCGAAGGACTGCCATGTTGGTTTGGCGACCTGGTCCCGCCGCCTGAGGTACTGTTTCCCTGGGCCTGGGACTTGGGTAGGCCGCCCGAACTGTGTTTTTTTTTTTTTTCCTTTTCTCTCCGTTATGTGGAACTTGGATGCAGGTAGACCGCCTGAACTGCCTTATTTTCCTTTCTCCACTCTCTACCTGCCGGCGCCCCTGAAATTGTGTTTTTCCATGTATATTGAAGGGATTTTCTGTTCTTTGCCCGGATTACCGTGTGTACCATGCAGATATTTTTTCTTGCTTGTTCTGTAGTGCTTGAAGGTTTTTTTTTTTCCTAGTTGAAGTGTTATTGAGTACTTGGGTATTTTGAAGTGTACCTGTATTTTGGTTTCTTCTCATTTTTCTTATCGGGCTGTACCTTACATATTTTTTGTTTATTCATTCTGCTGCACTTGATTGTTTCTCTTGTTGAAATGTTACATGGTATTTATGTATTTTGGAAGGGTACCAGTATTTTGTTCATTCATCCTGTTGCACTTGATTTAGTTTTGGTCATTTCTGTGTTTAAGCCACGCCATTTTATGTTATCCATATTGTTACCCGTTCCTTGTGGGGGTTTTTTTCTTTTCCCTCCTCTGGGTGTCGCTGTAGCCTTTTTTGTTTTTTGGTTCTCTCCCTCCTGGCCTGTTTCCCCCTCTGCCCTCCCTGAGTCGGGGGGGGTGCTTGGATGTTAAGTTTGACGCCTGGAATGCACCCTTTGAACGGGGAGTACTGTGGTGATCTGAGCGCTGATTCCATCCGCGCTCGGGTTACTCAGTATTTTCCGTTTTCTACCATATTATTTCAGGGTTTGTTATTAGGACCTTTCAAGGGCTCTTATTGTGACAGTGTCACGGCCATACTTCCGGCTGTCAAAACCGAGCCGACGTCATGACAGCTGCTTGTCATTTTCGTTAATTACATTCCCCTTTCCTGGTTGGTTTATGTCCGGTATTTAAGGGAGCAGCTGAGGCTCACTCCTCACTGCGACCTACACACATATAATTCCGTCCTCGCTGCATCTTCTCATTTGTCGTCAGTGTTTATTATTTTGTGTTCTAGTGTATGTACGTGTTTTGCCCCACGTGGCTGTTTACTTTATCCTTTTTTTCTTTTTGTCAAGTAAACAAGCAAACTTACTTCTGGCTCCTGGCGCCTCATTAATGCCCTGCAAGGGGCATTCATGAGAGCAGTAATTGTATCTATGACAAATAGACCATTTGCACCCTGACCTAACTATGGGTTTGGGGTTAAAAGGTCAAAGTTAATATTCCATTTGCACTACGTGTTGGGTATAAGACCTATCACACCCACAGTTACTATATTCATTGATACAGTACTCCCTCTCATGTAATATTGTTTAATTTTACCAGAACTTTATACACCATCTCTAAAATATTTTTGTTTATTTGATATGAATTTAGTTTCCTAACAAAATACACACGCTGCATTGCTTTTTAAAAGATATAATCTGTGTTTACTGTAAAAACTAGTGATGTCAAAAAAAAGTTCCTAGGTATTTAAACTCGCTGGCTATTTCCATAGGCTGTTTATTCATTATTACAGGCGAGAGGTCATGACAGACCTTATGGTTCCCTTCAACAACCAGCTCCTTGGTCTTACTCTCATTAATAAAAAGAGCACTACTTTCACACCATTTAGTGAGCCCATCAATGTGATAAAATATGTTTAATTGATTTCTCCTGTCAACAACAGGCCAACTGACACCATATCATCTGCATATTTAGTTGGCACATTGGATTCATGATTAGCATCTCATTGGTATATAAGGAAGATAAAATACAGGAAGATGGCGGCGCGCCTAGATGCAGCGGCCCCTCTTGGCATCAGCGAGTGTGAGAGTTTTGATCATCTCAGACGTACATTCTGTAAAACTTACAACCGTGAGACCTTATTAAACATCAAGGTACTGCACGCTGCAAGAATCGCGGTGCTCGGTTGTGACTTGGACATTCTACACCAGCATGGAATTCTGGTGGAGTCCCTGCTGGAGGCTACACGGGAGAGGAGGAAGCGTAAGCGGAGGGAACCCAAGCAAAAGCATGGAAAAAGGGCCGGGATTCATGCTAGGCTAAAGGCTAACCCCTCCAGACCAGCAGTACCGTCGCTCTTTTTCTCTAACGTCCGCTCCCTTGACAACAAGCTGGACGAGCTGCGTCTGCTGAGAGAAACCCGGAGAGAGTGGAGGGACTGCTGTGTGCTTGCGTTCACGGAGACATGGCTCTACGACAACATCCCTGACGAGGCCATTCAACTAGAAGACACTGTACGATGGTGTTCCGGGCAGACAGAGAAACAGCAAGCTCCGGTAAGAGCCGGGGGGGGGGGCTATGCATCTATGTTAACAAGAACTGGTGCGTTAACGCCAAGTTAGTATCAAAACACTGCTCTCTGTTGGCCGAGTTCCTTATTGTAAATTGTCGGCCATATTATCTGTCGAGGGAATTCAGCAACGTGTTTATAGCTGCTGTTTACATAGCGCCGAGCGCTAATGCTAATGCTAAGGAGGCACTCAGGGAACTGCACGGTGCTATTAGTGAAATCCAAACTTCACACCCAGACAGTTTTGTGGTAGTTGCGGCGGATTTTAACCACACCAGCTTAAAGACTGTGCTCCCCAAGTTTAAACAATGTGTAGACTTTAAGACCAGAGGAGAGAATATGTTGGACTTAGTGTACACAAGCACAGATGCATATAAGGCAATACCCCGCCTCCACCTCAGCCTTTCTGACCACATATCCGTGATGCTGGTGCCTGCCTACAAACCTCTACTGAAGCGCAGCAGGCCAGTAGTGAAACAAATCAGGATTTGGCCAGAGAGTGCAGCCTCTGCACTGAAAGACTGTTTTCTACACACAGACTGGGAGGTCTTCAAAATAGCAGCCTTGCAGGAAGACAAGACAGATGTGGAGGAGTATGCTGAAACGGTCACCAGGTACATCGCGAAATGCACAGAGGATGTCACTACAGTGAAGACCATCACTGTACAGGGAAACCATAAGCCCTGAATGACTGCAGAGGTGCGCTCACTGTTCACAGCCAGAGATGCAGCCTTCAGAGCGAAGGACAGGATCGCCCTCCGCTCAGAATCAGAATCAGAATCAGAATCAACTTTATTGCCAAGTATGCTTACAACATACAAGGAATTTTACTTATCACTAAGATGCGCTCGTTTCTAAGCGCTCCCTAATGACGCGGCAGCCATACAAGGTGCCTCAGCCAGGTCTGCGCTCTCAAAGGGAATTAAGACGGCGAAACGCGCCTATGCGGAGAAAATCCAGGGACACCTCTGTGACCCTAGGAACACCAAGCAGATGTGGCAGGGAGTTCGGACACTGACGGGCTATAAGTCTAAGCAGGGGGTCGATGATGACGACGCTTCGCTTCCAGACAGGCTCAACGACTTCTTTGCACATTTTGAAGCATCAAACCCGACAATCAGAGGGAGGGCTGGCCCACCCCCACCATCGGTCGGACCAGCTTTCACCATCAACACAGCGGACACACAGAGGACCCTAACCAGGGTCAACCCACGTAAAGCTGCAGGTCCGGACAACATCCCGGGACGTGTGCTCCGAGACTGCACGAGCGAGTTGGCGGATGTACTGACTGATATTTATAACATCTCCCTGAGTCAGGCCATCGTTCACAGATGTTTCAAGACCTCTATCATAGTACCGGTGGCAAAGAAACCAGTTGTGTCCTGTCTGATTGACTATCTTCCTGTTGCACTGACACCAATTGTGATGAAGTGTTTTGAATGGCTTGTCAAACCACACATTACAGCCTGCCTCCCTGCATCACATGACCCACTCCAGTTTGCATATCGTTCAAACCGCTCCACGGAGGATGCTATAGTCACCACCCTGCACTCTGTCATCACCCACCTGGATCAGAAAGACACCTACGCCAGACTCCTGTACATTGATTTCAGTTCAGCATTCAACACCATTATTCCCCAGAGACTGATGGGGAAATTACTCCTTCTTGGTATGAACACCGCCACATGTCTCTGGATCCTGGATTTCCTGACTGAGAGACCTCAGTCTGTCCAGATTGGAAACAACATCTCCAACTCTGTCACGCTGAGCACTGGATCCCCTCAAGGCTGCATACTCAGTCCACTTTTCTTTACACTTCTAACACATGACTGTGTATCCAGACACAAGGGGAACCAGATTATTAAGTTTGCAGACAACACCACGGTAGTGGGACTTATTCAGAGGGATGATGAATCAATGTACAGGGAAGAAGTGAGAGACCTGGAGGGCTGGTGCAGGGAGAACAATCTGGTGCTCAACGTGGACAAAACGAAGGAGATGATTATCGACTTCCGGCAGTCACAGCCTGAACACGTCCCCTTCAGCATCGGTGGCCGTTTAGTGGAGAGAGTGGAGAACATCAAGTTCCTCGGAGTGCAGATCTCGCAGGACCTGACCTGGAGCAAGAATTCCTTGGGGATCAGGAAGCAGAGACTGCACTTCTTGAGGAAACTCAAACAGGCCTCTCTTCCCATCTGCATCCTCAGGACCTTCAGGAGTGGTGGAGAGTGTTCTGACGTACTGCATTGCTACATGGTACTCCAGCTGCAGTATGTCAGACAAAAAAGCCCTGCAGAGGATAGTCAAGGGAGCTGAGAGGGTAATTGGAGTCTCCCTCCCCTCTGTCCAAAAACTTTTTCAGAACCGTTGCAGGAGCAGGGCACTGAACATTGTCAAGGACCGTTCTCACCCTCTGCATAAACACTTTGAACTTCTGCCATCTGGCAAACGATTCCGGAGCATCAGAGGCAGAACCACCAGACTGATTAACAGCTTCCTTCCACAAGCTGTTAGGATGCTGAACAGTTGACCCGGAATCTCTCATACATACTACTGCACCTACGGACATTATGTATATTATTTGTATATTATAGTTCTGGTTAGTTTTTTTTTTTTTCAAGTATGTCTCAGGGATGTGTGAATGGCTGTGGTGGGGTGGGGGTGAGGATATGTGTGAGTGTGTCTTAAATCATGTTCTTTTACTTATATGGATGCCGAGAGAAACGCAATTTCATCTTGCCTGCACTACAGTTGTATGCACAGCAATATGACAATAAAGGTTGATTTGATTTGATTTGAGGAGAACAGGTGAAAGCATGCATCCTTGAGGTGCTCCTGTATTCAGGATAACTATGCTTGAGTTGATACCATTCCACCTCAAACACATGTCTGTTCACTAATCAACAGTTGATAATATATCTCACATCATTCTAGCTTATTTTATTATATTTTTGCTGTGACGCTACATCAATAGCATTAGCTTGGCTCAGCGGCCAGAGTCGGTCAGTCTAATCACACTACAGCTTGTCTTAGGCTGGCTGACGTCTGCTGTTAGCTTAACTGTAGATCTGGCCAGTAAGCTACAGCCAGTTTTGATTGCTATTTTCTATAAATTCTGTTCACCCCATACTGGAATCATTGTTCATCTAACAACACTTGACCTAATATGTCATTCTTAGACTTTATTTTAACTTAATGCCAAGACCCAAGGTGGCTAGCTGATGATAGCAGTTTAGCCACTCAGTCAAGAATGTTTGAGTGCTTATTATTCTCCATGGACCTGTCAAATCCTATTGTGATGCTTCAAGGGTTCACACAATAATGAGAGAGGATTTGGAATGTAACAGGCATTTATTTCTTCACTGACAAATTACGCAGAACAGAGGGGAGGTCATCCACACACACACTCACCTCACTCAGGGTGGCACAGACACGTATTCTCTCATACACAGGGAAAACAACACTATCACAACCAGACTTATAACACAATTACAATGGTACAACACAAGAATAACACAAGAATAACTAGAAAAGCACTCAGAGCACATACCTCCCCCAAGGCTCCTTACGTCCCTCATGGATCACCTCCAAAATGTAATGGGTTTGTTTTGGAGGATTTTTGCTAACACTGTGTGCGAAGATAAGAGCCTTGACGGAGGTATGCATTCTGGGATCATCACCAAAATGTTATGGGTTGGTGCACACCTTGGTGGAGGTGTGCACTCTCAGATCACCAAAATTTAATGGCTTCATCCTTGGCCTAAGGGCTACCTCTGGTGAAAATTTCATCAAAATCCATTCAGTAGTTTTTGCGTAATCCTGCTGACAGTCGATGGATGGACAGACAAACCACCCTGATTACGTAACCTCCTTGGTGGAGGTAATAACAGTCTTTGAATACCCCCGCGGCGCAAAGCATGCCAGGAGAATTCCTCCGCCCCTTATCACAACCCCTGATGTTACACTGTCCCCCCGCGGACTGGTTTCTGTCCCCACAACAATAAGTCCAACTCAAAAATTCAATATGAACCCACACCAGGCGTTGAGGCGCCTGCCGTTATTGGTGGCTAGCACGCACAGGCCCATTAGTGTCCGTCCGAGCCTTGGCCAGGGTCCTCGGGTGGAATGGGGCCTCTGGCTCAGCCACCCACAGGACAGCTGGCTGGTACGGGGCGAGGCGGTCGCGGTGAAGTACCACCACCCGGTTCCTCTTCTGCAGCCTCACCCTGTACACTACATCCAACAATCTCTGTAGGACCACGCACGGTCCCGACCAGTGGCTCATCAGCTTTGGTGACAGTCCCTTTTTCCACTCTGGGCAGAAAACCCAGACTTGATCCCTGGGTGCAAAGTCTCTCCTGGCAGTGGGAGTCGTACGCTCACTTCTGTCGATTCCCCGCCGCTACCACGGTCTCCCAAGCCAGTTCGTGTACCATGTGAAGATGTTCTCTCAAGCAAAACAAATAATCCAATCCCGCTTTGCCTTCCACCTCCGGCTCCGGGGGAGGGCCGAACACTGAGTCCACTGGGATGCGCAGCTCGCATCCAAACATCAGCGCTGCAGGGGTGCACCGGGTGGATTCCTGGACTGCTGTCCAGTATGCCCGCAGGACCAGGGGCAGGTGCAGATCCCAGTCTTGCTGTAGCTGGTTCACGAGGACAGCAAGCTGGGTGGTCAGGGTCCGGTTAAAGCGTTCGACCAGGCCCTCACTCTGTGGGTGCAGCGGGGTGGTCCGAGTCTTCCGGATGCCCAGCAGCCTGCAGACCTCCCCGAAGACCTCTGCCTTGAAGTTCCATCCCTGGTCGCTGTGCAGCTCCTCCGGCACACCAAACTGACAGAGCGTCTCATCCACCAACTTTGATGCTGTGGTGGCGGTGCTCTGATCAGGACCCGCAGACACCTCTGGCCACTTGAGGAAGTAATCCATTTTGACCAGAACATAATGGTTCCCCATCCCATGGTCAAAAAAGGGCCCAGTATTCAATTCAATTCAATTCAATTCAGTTCAACTTTATTTATATAGCGCCATTTCACAACAACAGTCATCTCATAGCACTATCAACTGTAGGGGGAACCCCCACAGTTGCAGAAAGACCCCAGCAATCAGGCGATCCTCTGTGAGCAAGCACTTGGCGACGGTGGAGAGGAAAAACTCCCTTTTAACAGGAAGAAACCTCCAGCAGAACCAGGCTCAGGGAGGGGCAGTCATCTGCTGCGACTGGCTGGGGGGTGAGGGGATAGAGAAGAAGAAAAGAACAGACATGTAGAGAGCAAACAGCACGATGGGGACTCAATCTATGGGAGAGAACAAACAAATGTTAATGACCAGCAAAAAAAAATATTTCATTGAGAGTGAGAAAAGGAGTGAGGCCCAGTGCATTACTGGAGGTCCCCCGGCTGACTAAACCTATTAGCAGCATAACTAAGGTCTTCCGTATGTCCACTCCCACATGCTCCATGGGTGCCCCTACCCGGTACTGCTGCAAGGGGGTGTGGGATTGCTGAATTGGCCCTTTTTGAGCCGTACAGGTATCACAGTGGTGACATGGAGCTCCATGCCCTGATGACACCCCGGCCAGTAGAACTAGGCCCCAAGGTGCTGCAGGGTCTGCAGGGCCTGCCCCCACCGACCTGTGGACCAACCGGAGCACCATGGGATAAAGCCGTTGGGGGACCAGCATCTGCCAGACATGACACTGCCCAGCTGGAGACTGCCACCGCTGGTAGATGACACCCTCATGACAGAAGAGGTTGGCCCACTGGGAATGTAGGGCCTTGGTCTCTGGGCCCAGCGCAAATACAGCCTCCCATGTCCAGCCACTGCTGGGCCCGGAAGACGACAGGATCTCCATCTTGCTCAGTCCAAAGCTGCTACACGCCGAGGGCCTTTGTCATCACTGGGGAAAGCTAGCTGATGATCTGAAGATGTGCTGTGAGCTGCTGCGCTATCCCCGGCCACAGCGGTCTAGAGAGCAGCAGCCCATGAGACTGCCGGGTCACGATCCTCTGCCCGCTGGCAGTGCCAAGAGGCCTCCATAGCACAGGGGCACCAGGACAGCGTTGGCATGGAGGTGGCCTGCTCGATGCACAATCTGAAAATCATAATCCTGCAGTGCCTCCAGCCATCTCGCTAACTGTCCATCCGGATCTTTAAAGTTCAGTAGCCAGGTCAGGGAAGCATGGTCCGTCCTGAGCTGAAACCTCCCCCCGTAAATGTACAGGCGGAAATGGCGAAGCCCTTGGATGGCTGCCAGCAGCTCTCAGCTGGTGACGCAATAATTCCTTTCAGCTCTGCTGAGTGTGTGGATGAAAAAAAACAACCACCTGCTCTCCGTGTTCTCCCTCCTGGGATAGCACCACTCTGATGCCATGGTTGCTAGCATCTCTGTCCACGATGAAGGGGTGGTTTGGATTGGGATACCGCAGCACAGGGGCTCCGATGAGCGCAAAGCGGAGCCAGGAAAAAGCAGCCCTACAGTCCTCGCTCCACTTGAACATGTGGCCCTTCTGTCAGCTGATGCAGCGGGCTGGCGATGGTGGTGAAATCCTTCACAAACCTCTTTTAATAGGAGGCCAGTCCGAGGAAACTCTGTAGCTCTCCTACGTCCCGTGGGACAGGCCAGTTTCTCACCACTGCCACCTTCTCTGGGTTGGTAGCGACTCCCACAGCAGTGACGACATGGCCCAGTAAGGTGGTTTCTCGCTGAAACATGGCATTTCCAAGGGTGGTGCCACAGCCCGGCCCGGTGGCCATGTCCAACACCTCCCAGAGGTTGGACAGGGTGCCACCAAAATCAGCTGCGTGAACCAGCAGGTCGTCGACATAAATGATGCAGCAGCTCCAGGGGGCGTGAGCCAGCACTCGCTCCAGCAGCAGTTCACTGCTAATGATTCGGCTTCCGTGTGGAGAGGACTGAGGCAAATCACCAACTATCGACCTAAGGCTCCTAAAGGTCAGGATGACAAAGCCCTTTGTCAGAGACTGTCCCAACACTATGCCCGTTTTGACACCTCGTCATCTGTGTCCAACTCCCCCCCTCCCTCCAGCTCCACAGCCTCCACATTCCCTACTTCATTTAAGGCACCCCCCCCCTTCCTCCCCCCCTCCCCTTATCATCAGTGAGCAGGATGTGCTCAAACAGTTCTCCAGACTGAACCCGCACAAGGCCCCCGGCCCAGACGGCGTGTCTCCCTCCACCCTGAGACTCTGTGCGAAACAGCTGGCTCCTGTATTCACAGACATTTTTAACACCTCCCTTAAGTTATGCCACGTGCCGTCCTGCCTCAAATCCTCCACCATCATCCCTGTCCCCAAGAAGCCACGGATCACTGGACTTAATGACTACAGACCTGTAGCGCTCACCTCTGTAGTCATGAAGTCCTTTGAGCGCCTGGTCCTGTCCCACCTCAAGTCCATCACCACCCCTCTCCTGGACCCGCTGCAGTTTGCCTACCGAGCCAACAGGTCTGTAGACGATGCAGTCAACCTGGCCCTCCACTCCATCCTGCAGCACCTGGACTCCCCGGGAACCTACGCCAGGATCCTGTTTGTGGACTTCAGCTCCGCATTCAACACCATCCGCCCCGCTCTGCTCCGGGACAAGCTGTCCCTGCTCAACGTGCCTGACTCCCTCTGCAGGTGGATCATCGACTTCCTGACGGACCGGAGGCAGCATGTGCGGCTGGGAAAGACTGTCTCAGACTATACTAGCATCAGCACCGGATCACCCCAGGACTGTGTACTTTCCCCCCTACTCTTCTCCCTTTACACCAACTCCTGCACCTCCAGCCACCAGTCTGTCAAGTTGATCAAGTTTGCGGACGACACCACCCTCATCGGGCTCATCTCCAACGGCGACGAGTCCGCCTACAGGAGAGAGGTGGCCCAGCTGGCGTCCTGGTGCGACAATAACAACCTGCAGCTGAACGCTCTGAAGACAGTGGAGATGATTGTAGACTTCAGGAAAGTCACAACCCCTCTGCCCCCCCTCACCCTCTCAGGCTCTCCCATCACCACTGCTGATTCCTTCCGCTTCCTAGGCACTACCATCACCAGGGACCTCAAATGGGAGCTGACCATCAGCTCACTCATCAAAAAAGCCCAGCAGAGGATGTTCTTCCTGCGGCAGCTGAGGAAGCTCAAGCTACCCACCAAGATGTTAGTGCAGTTCTACACAGCCATCATCGAGTCCATCCTCACCACCTCCATAACCGTGTGGTACGCAGGAGCCACTGCCAGGGACAGACTAAGGCTGCAGCGCGTCGTGCGCACTGCTGAGAAGGTGATCGGCTGCAAGCTCCCATCTCTCCAGGATCTGTACATCTCCAGGACCCGGAGGCGTGCTGGCCGGATCATAGCCGATCCCTCACACCCTGGTCACGTACTGTTTGCCCCCCTCCCCTCTGGTAGAAGACTTCGGTCCATCCAGACTAAAACCTCCCGTCACATGAACAGCTTCTTCCCCTCTGCCATTAGACTGCTGAACACTAAGTGACTCTCGTGCACCATGTACAGCAGCTCAACCAGACTCATGTTAATCATCACTGTTTTCTTCCTGCATTACCGACTGCACTATATAGTTCTCCACAGTATCTGCTGCTGGCTAATATATATTTTAACTGTTGACCAGTATCACTTAATCTTATCCTACACTTTATTACATGTATAGTTTATTTCTCTTATCTTATCATGTTTAATGTTGCAGCACTGTACCGAGACAAATTCCTAGTTTGTGTACTACATGAACAATGGCAATAAACCTGATTCTGATTCTGATTCTGATTCTGATTCCATCAGGCGTTCAGAGGTGACTGGGGCATTGCAAAGTCCAAACAGCATCACCTTGAACTGCCACAGTCCCTGCCCGATGGACAAGGCTGTTTTCTGGTGGGCCTCTGGTGACAGCTCCACCTGCCAATAGCCACTGTGGAGGTCGAGCGAGCTGAACCAGCTGGAGCCAGCGATGTAATCCAGTGCATCATCAATGTGGGGCAGAGAGTAGGAGTCCTTACAGATGACATCATTCAGGCGCCGACAGTTCATACAGAGCCGCTATGAACCGTCCTTCTTCTTGAGCAGAACCACTGGCTCTACCAAGGGGCTGCTGGAGGATTCAATGACATCCGCCTCCAGCATATCCTGAATCTTTGGCTCTGCTGCTTCCCGCCGTGAAAAAGGCAGACAGCAGGGGCGGAGCCAGATCGGCCTGGTCTCACCAGTGTCGATCTGGTGCTGCACCAAGGTGGTTCGGGTGCACTCTTCATCCCTGGCGGTGAAAACATTGACGTAGCAGTCCAGCAGCTCCCGCAGCTGGCTTCTCTGCCCCAACTCTAACCTCCTGCAGCTCCGCTGGAACAGCTCCTCGACCACCTGCAGGGTTTCTGATGAAGTGGCGATTCGCTCCGCTGGCGGCCCCCTTGCTGCTGTCTCTAGCTGTAATGATGATCCCTCCACTCGCGCTGGTGGTGCTGCAGCGGTCGGCTCTGGCAGCGATGCCCTCAGCTCGGCCTGTGCTGATGGCCTCTTGATCGCGCGGGTCCCTTGATTCCCCGTCTGGCTCTTGCCACAGAATGTGATGGTCTTAGCCCCCAAGCAGGAGTGAAGAGCTGGCGGTGTCAATCTTTGCACCCCATGCTGCGAGCAGATCCAGTCCAATGATTGATTGATTGATTTTATTTGAACATTCAGACAAAAGAAAAAAAGAATTTAAAACAAAAATCAAAACCCAAAAAAATAAAATGTTCAAAAGGAGTGGGAAGAAGCCAGTGCTTAGATAGTCCCACCCCTTTTCCATACCCAACAAATTACAACGTCAGTCTAGTCATCATTCATCCCACAACCACATTCACCATACAACACCATAATACATAAAACACCCCATAATCAAATTATGCAGCAGAAATGATACAACGACAGTCCATACTGACAACAATACCAACATCCAACAATAACTGTAACAATAATAAATAAATACTTCTGGTATGTTCAATACAATCATAGACAACACCATCATCATCACAATCACCATATATACCACCATATACCCCCACATGGTTTACAATACCTAGGCGCAATAAGTAACCATATAATAATAATAACCATAATAATAGGTAGCCATATGGTAATTACAACAGCACCAATAATAATAATAATACCACCTGGCCTATACAATACTCCAAACAACTCCATCCCAACAACAATCCTAACACTATAATTCTAGTAATAATAATATCAATAATAACAGTACTCAGCATATATATTCACAATAACAACCCTTCTTCATTGAAGACACATTGTAATGTTACTGTCCTTTATTTTTATATTGCTCAAAAATCATTTCTTTATATGTTGATTTAAATATATGGATGTTTGGACATTGCCTGTGTTTCTCTCCCTGTGTTTCTTGCCTGTGTTTCTGTGATGTAGGGGTCTGAACCTCTTAGATGTCAGCCAGTCAGAACGAGTGGTTTGTGTTCTGACTGGCCACTCCCACAACAAGGACTCATCGCCCTCCCAATCTGGTGTGTGCACCGGTGGCTGTGGTGACTCAGCGCCTAGTAGGTTCCCACCCCTGCAGTCTGAGTTCATCTGTCCTGGGCATTGCCCCAGGCTGGACCAGGGACATGGTGGAACCGGTGTCCATCAGGGCCCGGATTGGAGTGCTGTCCAGGCTGCACTGCAGGTATAGCCCTGGTGAGAGTCCAAGTCGGCCCAGATGTGGTGAGAGTTCATTGGGGAAAATATCTGTGAGAGGCAGCAGATCCCCGTCTGTGCCACCTTGCTCTAGTTTAAAGCTGGTGAGGGGGCTGGTTGTCACGGGCTAAGTGCAGGGCAGTGACGTGTGACGTGGCCTGGCTCCCCGCAGTGGAAGCATCCCTCCTCGTGCCGACATCGTACTCTCGCCGGCTGTGCAGTTGTGGTCTGGCACAGCTCCTTCTCGTCCTCGCTCTCAGCTGTGGCCTGGAAAGCTCTTTTCCATGGTGATAAAACATCAGCCACGCACTCCAGCATCAGCTCCACCTACTCCGCCTCTGCCACGGCCATCTCCCAGCTGCTTGCGGTGTGAATCTGGATGTGTTCTCTGAGCCGGGCTGGGCAGAGCCCTCAGATGAAACTCTGCAGGGCGAGCTTCTTCACCGCCTCTGGCTTGAAGTCTGGGTAGCCGTGCGTGTCAGCAGCCAGACAACTGCTGCATAAGTTCCCATGTTCTCGGTCGCATCGCCAGTGGCTGGCCAGCTGCTCCCGAGTGTGGTCAGCATGGGCCGCCCTCTCGAACCCCCTCTGATGTGCTCCCTGTAGCGCTGGCCAGCTGTGACATTCCTCAGGCCAGAGATCTGACAGTGTGCAGAGAGTTCCATCCTCCAGAGCCAGTGCGACCTGCACAGCTGTTTCTTCAGGTGTCTAGCTGTTGAGTGTGGTGGCCAATTCAATCTGAATGACATAGTCGTCCAGCAAGGTTTTGCCACCAAAGCGGGGAAGCCTGGCCAGTTGGGGGGTCGGTGGTACTGGGGTTGAGACGGTTGCCCCTGTGCTGATCACTGCCCTCAGCTGCAGTGGGATTGCTGGCTTGTAGTTTCCCCACTGGCGCTCCCCATCCTGCCTTGAAAAAGGCGGGACAGGGGGTACACTTGCTCCGTCCGGCTTGCTTCCCCATTCTTTGTGACGAGCAGTTCTGGGGACTGGCGTGCCTGCTCTGCTGCCTATCTCCATCTGGGCGATGAGCTGTTCAAGCTGTCGAATCTCTGCCTTGATCCTTGCTTCCATCAATAAAATATCACACTTCTGACACCAGTGTGATGTTTCAATGGTTCAGTCAATAACACTGGTCAACACCTGTTATGGTGCGGCCCTCACGGACCGCTAATGAGACGCTGCAGGCAGCTGTTGAGTTTGTACATTTATTAAATAAAGACAGAATGACAAAATAATGAGCCTCGTGGGGCAAAACACAAATAAAGACAAGACACTTACATATAATCAGCGAGGACAGAACCTGAATGCTGGGAAGAACTGGCTTTGGGGTTAGGGAAACCAGACTGGAAGGCAGACGAGGTCGGAGCCCCGAGCAAACAGAGCTGCTCCCTTAAATAGGGCATGACAGATTAATCAGCTGATGAGAGATCATCAGCTGATTGGAATCCAGCCATCCAGCAGAGCTCCGCTCCTGACAGCTGGAAGCACCGCCGAGACGCTGTCATAATAAAAGCCCGGAGGCCAAAGAGGTGCGCCGGAGGAGAGAACAGGGAACTATCGCATAACCCGAGTGCAGACAGAGTCAGCACACGGACCATGACAACACCAAATTTATTGTCTAAGTTTTTTTAGCTGATTTAGGACAATGTTGATGTGCTGAATCCAAAAATCACATTGGTTTTGCTCAATCAGGTCAACTTTTTGAATTATGGCCACATGTTGTTTTATACGTTTTTGTTTACATGTACGGGTATTTTCGCTTTATATGATGCAAAATTCTTTTTTATGTTTTGAAATTCTCTGAATTTTGAACAATGATGACATAACATTCAATTTACATGTACAGTACTTACCTTTATATAATGGTAAGTACATACACAGTACTAAGTAAGTACTAAGTAAGTACAGGTTTTTACTTAGCACCTGATCGAGAGAAACGGATGTCATTTTCGGATCCAGCAGTGGAAAATTGTCTTAAATTAGTTGAAAAAACACAGACAACTTACAAAAAACATATTTTTGTAACCCTGTATAATGAGAGAGGATTTGGAATGTAACAGGCATTTATTTCTTCACAGACAAATTATACACAACAGAGGGGAGGTCATCCACATACACACTCACCTCACTCAGGGTGACACAGACACGTAGTCTCTCACACACAGGGAAAACAACACTATCATGACCAGACTTGTAACACAATTATAATGGTACAACAATAACATTCAGAACACAAGAATAATAAGTCTTTTACCCTCTAATTTCCCTAGGCGCCGTGTGGTGCCTGGGGAAACACAAGGCAACTCAAGGCCCCCCTAGTGGTCAAGAGTGGTAAAAAAAAATTTGTTAATAAAATAGTTCAGATTTTCAAGGCTATAACTTGAAAGTTACAAGAGATAATGGCTTACTGTCAATTAGAAAGATGTAGAATATGATCCAAAGTTTCAGATAGGAATAAATTTATGCATCTAATTTGCATAATGTCACGGCAGCTATATAAATTACATAACTCAGTCAAAAGTGGACTTTGGACACATTTACACAAAGAATGGGTCATTTTTTTTACACCAATTTGTCTACAGGGGTATGCTTTTATCTAATCTTCAAAGTATATGAACCAGAAAATCAATAAAATGTCAAAAAAAAAACATATTTCTCTTACCTGTTGCTGAGTGGGGGGGCTCGTTTGCCCACATGACCAGTCGGTTTTCGTCCATCGTGGCCAGTGTTTCACGTTTACTTAGTAATTTACATCCGCTTACACATCTACAAACCCTTATGATTATCCCACGTGAATTTCGTTTGTATTACATGGCTATTTTTTCTGTTTGGTGCATTTTTCCTGTGAGAATCCAGCCGCTCTTGGGTGCCGCCATCTTGGTAATGGGAGCTCAGTTTTTCGTCCATCGTGGCCGATGTTTCACGTTTACTTAGTAATTTACACCCGCTTCCACATCTACAAACTCTTATGATTATCCCACATGAATTTCATTTGTATTATGCCACTATTTTTCCCATTTCATGCAGTTTCAGTCATCATCGCTGCCGCGATGACCAAACATGGCGGCATCCACATTGGTGTGTGAGCTCAAAGTGGAAAAAGGAAGAATAATGAGGATTTCTTCTTCTTTGCTATATTCCATGTCAGCCATGATTCCTTCGGCACATGTCTCCCACCTTCTAAACTGTCAAATCAATACAGATTAGTACAAATTCTCAGTATAGCCAGGGGACGTCAATAAGTTGACACGTGCAGTTGCTGTGCTATGCCACTGGGGGCGTGTGACCCGTCCATAAAATGTGGATAGTTAAAGGGTTAAGTACCCCACGGCACAAAGCATACTGGGATAATTCCCCCGCCCCTTATCACAGCCCCAACGTTACACTATCGACCACTGAAACCACACACCCCGTCCACCAGAGATGCTTTATTTCATTCATTCTTTAAGACAAATTTATGTTAGTTGGCTCAGGTTAGAAAGCTTGGGATCAGTCCGCCAAGGTCTCCGCCTTTGACTGCCACCTAATCCACATAGCACCGGACTTCCATGATCCCTCCTGCAGGTGGTGAACCTACTGGAGGGCGGACCCATGTAACTCCTTCGGGCTGAGCCCGGCCGGGTCCCATGGGTGGAAACCCGGCCACCAGACGCTAGCCTTCGAGCCCCTCCCCCAGGCCTGGCTCCAGGGTGGGGCCCCGGTAACCCCATACCGGGCGGGGTACACTGAATCCTTGATATACAATTTATCATGAGAGTCTGTTGGATCGTTCTTCGTCTGGCCCTTCACCCAGGACCAGTTTGTCTTGGGAGACCCTATCAGAGGCAAATTGCCCCGGACAACATAGCTCCTGGGATCACTGGGGCACGCAAACCCCCCCACCACGATAAGGTGACGATCCATGAGGGGGCAGGGGAGGGGAGGGGGGATGGCAGGGGAGGAAGCCATTCAGACCTGGTAGACCCAAACGTATAGTGAGGGTGTGCTGGGAGCGTCTGGCTGAGGCCCCTGTCCGGGAGGTCTTCAACTCCCACCTCCGGAAGAACTTCAACCACATTCCGAGGGAGTCTGGAGACATGGAGTCTGAATGGGCCATGTTCTCCACCTCTGTTGTTGAAGCGGCAGCCCAGAGCTGCGGCCGCAAGGTGGTCGGTGCATCTCGTGGTGGCAACCCCCGAACCAAGTGGTGGACACCAGTGGTGAGGGGGGCCATTAAGCTGAAGAAGGAGTCCTATCAAGCTTGGTTGGCTTGTGGGACTCCCGAAGCAGCTGAGGTGTACCGGCAGGCCAAGCGGAGTGCAGCTCGGGTGGTTGCTGAAGCAAAAACCCGGGTATGGGAGGAGTTCGGTGAGGCCATGGAACAAGACTTTCGGTCGGCTTCAAAGAGATTCTGGCAAACTGTTCGGCGGCTCAGGAGGGGAAAGCAGCTCCCCGTCCACACTGTGTATGGTGCGGATGGGACACTGTTGACTTCAACTGGGGATATCGTCGGGCGGTGGAAGGAATACTTCGAGGATCTCCTCAATCCCACTGATACGCCTTCCACAGAGGAAGCAGGGTTTGGGGACGAGGGGGATGACTCGCCTATCACAGGGGCTGAGGTCGCCAAGGTGGTTAAAAATCTCCTTGGTGGCCGGGCCCCGGGGGTGGACGAGATTCGCCCCGAGTACCTCAAGGCCCTGGATGTTGTTGGGTTGTCATGGTTGACACGCCTCTGCAACATTGCGTGGAGGTCGGGGGCAGTGCCTTTGGCATGGCAAACCGGGGTGGTGGTTCCTCTCTTCAAAAAAGGGGACCGGAGGGTGTGCTCCAACTTTAGAGGGATCACACTCCTCAGCCTCCCTGGGAAGGTCTATGCCAAGGTATTGGAGAGGAGAGTCCGGCCGTTGGTCGAACCTCGGATTCAGGAGGAGCAATGTGGTTTTCGTCCTGGCCGTGGCACATCGGACCAGCTCTTTACCCTCTCGAGAATTCTTGAGGGTTCGTGGGAGTTTGCCCAACCAGTTTACATGTGTTTTGTGGACTTGGAGAAGGCATTTGACCGCGTCCCTCGTGGATTTTTGTGGGGGGTGCTTCGGGAGTATGGGGTATCGGGCTTGTTGTTACGAGCTATTCGGTCTCTGTACGACCGTTGTGAGAGTTTAGTTCGCATTGCCAACACTCGGTCGGAGTCATTCCCAGTGAGAGTTGGACTCCGCCAGGGCTGCCCTTTGTCACCGGTCCTGTTCATAATTTTTATGGACAGGATTTCTAGGCGCAGCCAGGGAATGGAGGGTGTCATGCTTGGTGACCACAGGATCTCATCTCTGTTGTTTGCAGATGATGTTGTCCTGTTGGCTTCATCCAGCAATGACCTACAGCTCTTGCTGGGACGGTTTGCCGCTGAGTGTGAAGCGGCTGGGATGAGAATCAGCACCTCCAAGTCCGAGTCCATGGTCCTCAGCCGGAAAAAGGTGGATTGTCCTCTCCGGGTTGGGGACAGGCTCCTGCCCCAAGTGGAGGAGTTTAAGTATCTTGGGGTCTTGTTCACGAGTGAGGGGAAAATGGAGCGAGAGATCGACAGACGGATTGGAGCAGCATCTGCAGTGATGCGGACGTTGTACCGGTCTGTTGTGGTGAAGAGGGAGCTTAGTTCTAAGGCAAAGCTGTCGATTTACCAGTCAATCTACGTTCCTACTCTCACCTATGGTCACGAGCTTTGGGTAATGACCGAAAGAACGAGATCGCGGATACAAGCGGCTGAAATGAGCTTTCTCCGTAGGATTGCTGGACTCACCCTCAGAGATAGGGTGAGGAGCTCAGTCATCCGGGAGAGGCTCAGAGTAGAACCGCTGCTCCTCCACATTGAAAGGAGTCAGTTGAGGTGGTATGGGCATCTGATTAGGATGCCTCCTGGACGCCTCCCACTTGAGGTGTTTCAGGCACGTCCCACTGGGAGGAGACCCCGGGGCAGACCCAGGACTCGGTGGAGAGACTATGTCTCCCAGCTAGTCTGGGAACGCCTTGGTATCCCCTCTGAAGAGCTGGAGCAGGTGGCTGGGGAGAGGGAAGTCTGGGCTTCTCTGCTTGAACTGCTGCCTCCGCGACCCGGACCTCCGGAAAAGCGGTAGACGATGGATGGATGGATGGGATGGATGGATGGCTCAGGTTATCAGAGCTAGGAACAATCCAGCTAAGATTGGAAATCATGACATCAGAGGGACTGTGGAGTTAAATGCAGCATTTAAAGAATCATGCACTGAAGCGAACCGTTCTGAGGAAGGCTGCAAAAGAGGATTCACAATGATGCTGCAATAATTAAATAATTAAACTATATTCAACCAAAATATATCACAAACATTTCATTAAGACCTTTGGAAACTGTTTCTAACTTTCACCACCGCTGAAAAATCATACATTTTATGTTTTGGAGAGCTGTTTCATTCAGATACAGGCACACCATGTGCTCAGCAGGAAGCACACCTGGGCAACAAACAATCATGCTGCGTTAATCGGCATCTTGATATGCGACACCAGTCAGGTGGATGGATTAAAGGACATGTCAGACATTTTCTGTTTTTTTTTATGTGCAATACTGACCTTTGTATGAAATGTAATAGCATGAACGCAAGCTTACAACACCATCCTGGATCTTCTGGGCGTCTACTTATTAATATCTGATAATCCCAGTGGACGGGGGAATAACTCTTATTACTGCAGTTTTGGTACTGATATTTTGGGTTTTATGTGTACATGTTGGCACGATAGAGGCAGGGAAGAGACAATTTAACTTCAGCTAACCTTGTGAAATTCTAAAGGTTTATGACCCATTTATTAAACCGCAGCATAATTCTGGGATAAAGCCCAATGTATTTTTAGATAATTGCTCTTACTGTAGCTCAAAGGCTTATCTGAAATTTCAGATATAAAAACTTATCTGATGTCCTTGTGTCGTAATTTTGACTTTGAAGCCACTAAAGTTGGTTTAATGAAAGCTGGTGGGTCTGCTTTGACTTTGTCTTTGTGGCAAATTGAGAGTTTTTCTTAATTAGGGAAAAAAAAGAGAGATAAGGATAGAGAGGAAAAATTAAAGATGAAATTAAAAAAGAAATTAAGTTAGCTTGGAGGTTAAAAAAGTTATAAGGAACATCGAATACAGTGAAAATGTGGTGTTCTTTTGCATTTTGATTTGTGTCTTTAGTAGCGATACCTTATGGCATTAATTACTCACATGGATATAAAAGTGTACACACCTCTGTTAAAATGCAAGGTTTTTGAAATGTAAAGAAATGACAGCATGATGTATTTGCTCCAAATATTTGCTCCAAACTTTTCCCACCTTCAATCTATGCAGTTCAAATGAAAAATAAACAAATCTGCAAAGGTGAGAAATATGAAGGAAAAAAGTAAGCACGAGTCTGCACATCTTTAAACTATTCATTGGTTGTAGTAGGGTAAGCTGGGGCAAAAAGTCACACAGTGCAGGTGGTTACATCCCCTCCTGCCCAAGTTGCGTGTATGTGGCCTTTCGAATTTTACACTCAGTGCATGTGCAATACACTCTATACTTTGCTGTTGCACACGAGCCATGCATGTGTATCTTTGTACACAACAGCGGAAACATAAATGAATTAGGACCCTCTGAGTAATTTTGTGAAAATCTGTTGTCTTCTTCATAGTTGTCAGACCACAGCAATTTCTGCACATTGTGTTTTGCTCATTGAAATGACTTATCCTGCCACATGGGCATGTGTTTGTTTTCCCGCTAAGTGGTTCCTTCCTGGTGGTGTCAAAACTAAATGGCCACGATGGGGCATGTTGTTACAGAAAGACCAGGGGTACATTGTTAATTCAATTCAATTCAATTCAACTTTTTTTATATAGCACCATTTCACAACAACAGTTATTATAGCTCTCATAGCACTTTCAACTGTAGGGGAACCCCCCACAATTGCAGAAAGACCCCAGCAATCAGTCAGGCGATCCCCTGTGAGCAAGCACTTGGCGATGGTGGAGAGGAAAAACTCCCTTTTAACAGGAAGAAACCTCCAGCAGAACCAGGCTCAGGGAGGGGCAGTCATCTGCTGCGACTGGCTGGGGGGTGAGGGGATAGAGAAGACGAAAAAAACAGACATGTAGAGCGCAAACAGCACGATGAGGACTCAATCTATGGGAGAGAACAAACAGATGTTAATGACCAGCAAAAATATTTCATTGAGAGTGAAGAAAGGCGTGAAGCCCAGTGCATTGTTGGAGTTCCCCCGGCTGTCTAAACCTATTAGCAGCATAACTAAGGGAGGATTCAGGGGCACAGGATCCCTCCTTAATTATAGGCTATATCATAAAGGAAGGCTTTAACCCTATTCTTAAAAACAGAGATCGAGTCTGACTCCCGAATCCAGATTAGCAGCTGGTTCCACAGGAGAAGAGCTTGATAACTGAAGGCTCTGCCTCCCACTGTACATTTGGAGATTCTAAGTATTACAAGTATTCCTGCATTTTGGGAACGTAGTGCTCTGTTAGGATAATAGGGTAGTATCAGATCTTTTAAATAAAAAGGGGCCTGATTATTTAGAGCTTTGTAAGTAAGAAGAAGGATTTTAAACTTAATTCTAAACTCTATGGGAAGCCAGTGAAGGAAGGCCAGAACCGGAGAGATATGATCTCTCTTTCTAATACCTGTTAAAACTCTTGCTGCAGCATTTTGGATCAGCTGAAGACTTTTTAAAGATGTTTTAGGACAACCTGATAACAAAGAGTTACAATAATCTAATCTAGAGCTGATAAAAGCGTGGATTAGTTTCTCAGCATCACTCTTAGACAAGATGCTCCTAATCTTGACAATATTACACAAATGATAGAAGGCAGCTTAGAAACAAGTATAATATGTGAATTAAAAAACAGATCTTGATCAAAAATAACTCCAAGGTTCCTCACAGAACTATTAAGAGAAAGAGTAACCACATCCAAACTAAGAGTTTGAGTTAGAAAGGTATTTCTAAGGGGGTTTTTTTGGACGAACTAGAATGACTTCAGTCTTATCTGAATTTAATAGCAGAAAATGACAAGTCATCCAAGCTTTGATTTCCTTAAGACAGGCCTCTAATTTGGCGAATTGATTACTATCATGTGGCTTCATTGACAGGTATAATTGTGTGTCATCTGCATAACAATAAAAATGTATACAGTGCTTTCTAATAATGTTGCCTAGCACAAGCATACTGTATATAAACTAAAAAGAATAAGGCCTAGCACAGATCCCTGTGGGACTCCGTAACTGAGCTTTGAGTTGGAAGAAAAATCATTATTGACATGAATAAACTGGAACCTATCAGATAAATAAGATCTAAACCACTACAACGAAGTTCCATTAAGTCCAACATGGTGTTCTATGATTGATAGTATCAAAAGCTGCACTGAGGTCTAAAAGGACAAGTACAAAAACAAATCCATTATCAGATGCAATAAGGAGGTCATTAATGACCTTCACTAACGCTGTTTCAGTACTATGATTGATTCTAAACCCAGATTGAAACTCTTCAAATAAACCATTTCCTTGCAAGTGGTCAAATAATTGTGTAGCAACAAGTCTTTCTAAGATTTTTGAAATGAAAGGCAGATTAGAGGCTGGTCTGTCTATAGTTAGCTAAAACTCCTGGCTCCAGCATTGGCTTTTTAAGTCAGGGTTTAATTACAGCAGTTTTAAAAGCCTGTGGTACATGGCCTAATGTTAATGAAGAATTGATTATTTGAAGAATAGAGCTACCAATAAATGGGAAGACTTCTTTAAGTAACCTGGTAGGAATAGGGTCTAAAAGACAAGTTGGAGGCTTGAATGAGGAAATTATTTTATCTAACTCTAAAAGGTCAATTGGCGTAAACTCATCCAAACAGATATCAGTTGAAGGAGTTGTAGTAGTTAAGATAAGATAAAATAAGCTTTTATTAGTCCCACAATGGGGAAATTCCAGGATTGCAACAGCACAGGGATAGCAACACTCAGAGCAATAATCTAGAAGATAAGAAAATAAGAGCAGTGAATATACATATGTACACATAAATATATAAATATATACAGTATACACAGTGCGGTGCATTGTAGCTAGATGGACTAAACAGCATAACCGTCTATTTAGTTACCCTTCATGGTATGAATATGTACCCATACATATTGTCACCCTCCACAGCGACTGATATTGTCCTAGTTGTATACTGGAGGGGACCATTTGTGTAAGTCTGTTGCGTCTTTTGCATTCAATACTATTCGGTCGTCACGTTTTTTTTTTTTTTGCTATCTAGGTTATACAGTCTGACAGCCGTAGGTAGGAAGGACCTGCGAAACCTCTCGGTCACGCATCTAGGATAATGTAGTCTACCGCTAAATGAGCTCTTCAGTGCGTCCAGTATGTCCTGCATAGGGTGGGACTCAGACTCCAGCAGAGATGACAGTTTAGCCACCATCCTTCTCTCTTCTATCTCCTCCACTGGGTCAAGGCATTGCCCCAGGACAGAGCTTGCTTTCTTGATTAGTTTGTTCAGTCTCTTCCTATCGGCTGCTGTAATGCCGTTGCCCCAGCAGACCACTCCAAAAGTGATTGCTGATGCCACCACCGTGTTGTAGAATGTCTTCAAGAGCGCCCCTTGTACACCAAAAGATCTGAGCCTCCTCAGTAGGAACAGCCAGCGCTGTCCCTTCTTGTAGAGTGCGTCGGCATTGTGTGACCAGTCTAGTCGGCCTTTTTATCTGCCGAGGGAATTCAGCAACGTGTTTGTAGTTGGTGTTTACATAGCGCCGAGCGCTAACGCTCAAGCTAATGCTAAGAAGGCACTCGGGGAACTGCACAATGCAATCAGTAAAATCCAAACGTCACACCCGGACAGTTTTGTGGTGGTTGTGGGGGATTTTAACCACACCAGCTTAAAGACTGTGCTCCCCAAGTTTAAACAATGTGTAGACTTTAAGACCAGAGGAGAGAATATGTTGGACTTAGTGTACACAAACACAGATGCATATAAAGCGTTACCCCGCCCCCATCTCGGCCGTTCTGATCACATGTCCGTGATGCTGGTTCCTGCCTACAAACCTTTATTGAAGCGCAGCAGGCCAGCAGTGAAACAAATCAGGATTTTGCCAGAGAGTGCAACCTCTGCACTGCAAGACTGTTTTCATCACACAGACTGGAGGATCTTCAAAATAGCAGCCTCCCAGGAAGACAGGACAGATGTGGAGGAGTATGCTGATTCGGTCACCAGCTACATTGCGAAGTGCACAGAGGATGTCACTACAGTGAAGACCATCACTATGCGGGGTAATCATAAGCCCTGGATGACTGCAGAGGTGCGCTCGCTGCTTAAAGCCAGAGATGCAGCGTTCAGAGCGAAGGACAGGATTGCCCTCCGCTCAGCCAGGTCTGCGCTTTCAAAGGGAATTAAGGTGGCAAAGCGCGCCTATGCAGAGAAAATCCAGGGACACCTCTGTGACACTAGGAACACCAAGCAGATGTGGCAGGGAGTTCGGACACTGACGGGCTTTAAGTCTAGGCAGGGGGTCGATGATGACGACGCTTCGCTTCCAGACAGGCTTAACGACTTCTTTGCACGTTTTGAAGCATCAAACTCGACAATCAGAGGGAGGGCCGGCCCACTCCCACCATCGGTCGGACCAGCTTTTACCATTAACACAGCGGACACACGGAGGACCCTATCCAGAATCAACCCACGCAAAGCTGCAGGTCCAGACAACATTCCGGGACGTGTGCTCCGAGACTGCGCGAGCGAGTTGGCGGATGTCCTGACTGACATTTATAACATCTCCCTGAGTCAGGCCATCGTTCCCAGATGCTTCAAGACCTCAATCATTGTACCGGTGGCAAAGAAACCAGTGGTGTCATGTTTGAATGACTATCGTCCTGTTGCACTTACACCAATTGTGATGAAGTGTTTTGAACGGCTTGTCAAACCACACATCACAGCCTGCCTCCCTGCATCACACGACCCGCTCTAGTTTGCATATCGTTCAAACCGCTCCACGGAGGATGCTATAGTCACCACCCTACACTCTGTCATCACCCACCTGGACCAGAAAGACACCTACGCCAGACTCCTGTACATTGATTTCAGTTCAGCATTCAACACCATTATTCCCCAGAGACTGATAGAGAAATTACTCCTTCTTGGTCTGAACACCGCCACATGTCTCTGGATCCTGGATTTCCTGACTGAGAGACCTCAGTCTGTCTGGGTTGGAAACAACATCTCCAACTCTGTCACGCTGAGTACCGGAACCCCTCAAGGCTGTGTACTCAGTCCACTGTTGTTTACACTTCTAACACATGACTGTGTATCCAAACACGAGGGGAACCAGATTATTAAGTTTGCAGATGACACCACGGTGGTGGGACTTATTCAGAGGGATGAGGAATCAATGTACAGGGAAGAAGTGAGAGACCTGGAGGGCTGGTGCAGGGAGAACAATCTGGTGCTCAACGTGGACAAAACAAAGGAGATGATTATCGACTTCCGGCGGTCACAGCCTGAGCACGTCCCCCTCAGCATCGGCGGCCGTTTAGTGGAGAGAGTAGAGAACATCAAGTTCCTCGGAGTGCAGATCTCGCAGGACCTGACCTGGAGCAAGAATTCCTTGGAGATCAGGAAGCGAGCTCAGCAGAGACTACACTTCTTGAGGAAACTCAAACAGGCCTCTCTCCCCATCTGCATCCTCAGGGCCTTCTACAGAGGTGTGGTGGAGAGTGTTCTGACGTACTGCATTGCTACATGGTACTCCAGCTGCAGTATGTCAGACAAAAAAGCCCTGCAGAGGATAGTCAAGGGGGCGGAGAGGGTAATTGGAGTCTCCCTCCCCTCTGTCCAAGAACTTTTTCAGAACCGTTGTAGGAGCAGGGCACTGAACATTGTCAAGGACCGTTCTCACCCTCTGCATAAACACTTTGAACTTCTTCCATCTGGTAAACGATTCCGGAGCATCAGAGGCAGAACCACCAGACTGATCAACAGCTTCCTCCCACAAGCTGTCAGGATGCTGAACAGCTGACCCGGAATCTCACATACACACTACTGCACCTATGGACATTTTGTATATTATAGTTAGTTATTCTTTTTCCCCAAGTATGTCTCAGGGATGTGTGAATGGATGGGGGGGTGGGAGCTATGTGGGAGTGTGTCTTAATCATGCTGCTTCTTATATGGATGCCGAGAGAAACGCAATTTCATCTTGCCTGCACTACAGTTGTATGTACAGCAATATGACAATAAAGTTTGATTTGATTTGATTTGATTTATTGTTCAGATGAACACCCAGGTACTTGTAGGATGTCACCATCTCAATGTCTGTTCCCTAGATGTTTACTGGTGCTGTGAGGGGTTGTCCTTGCCTGCGGCAGTCCACCACCAGCTCCTTAGTTTTCCTCGCGTTGATCTGGAGGCAGTTCCGATGGCACCAGTCCATGAAGTCCTGGATAAGTCCTCTATACTAAGCTTCATCTCCGTTGGAGATGAGGCCGACGATCGCAGAGTCGTAAGAGAACTTCTGTAGATGGCAGTGTGTTGTGTTGTGTGAGAAGTCCGCAGTATAAAGGGTGAACAGGAAGGGAGCCAAAACCGTTCCCTGGGGGGGCCCCCGTGCTGCCGATGATCGTGTCCGACACACAATCCCGGGTTGTCACAAACTGTGGCCGGTTAGTGAGGTAGTCCAGGATCCATGATGACAGGTGCTGGTCCACCCCTGCACACAGCAGCTTGTCCTTCAGGATCATCGGTTGGATGGTGTTGAAAGCACTGGAGAAGTCAAAGAACATGATCCTCACCGCATTCCCGGGCTTCTCCAGGTGGAACAGAGAATGGTGAAGGAGGAAGATCACTGCATCCTCCACCCCAATGCCATGCTGGTAGGCGAACTGGAGTGGATCCATCACTGGTCCCACCAGGGGGCGGAGGTGAGCAAGGAGCAGTCTCTCCAGGGTCTTCATCATGTGAGACGTCAGGGCCACTGGCCTGTAGCTGTTCGGGTCTTTGGGGCGGGAAGTCTTTGGTACAGGTACCACACAAGATGTTTTCCACAACTGTGGTACCCTCCCCAGCTTCAGGCTCAGGTTGAAGATGTGCTCCACAATCCCACACAGCTGGTCTGCACAGGACTTGAGGAGCTTTGCGCTGATGCCGTCCGGTCCCGAGACCTTTTTCACCTTGATCTTCCTCAGCTCCGTCCTCACCTGGGTCTTAGTGAGGGTTAGGTTGGGGGGCTGTGTGCTGGGAGTGGGGGGGGTGTTGGTGGAGTGGGGTGTGGACAGCAGGTCTCGATGACTTTAGAGGTAGCAGTGGTTGGTATGCAGTCGTGGGGGGGTGGCTGGTCAAACCTATTAAAAAACAGGTTCAGATTGTTCGCCCGCTCCGTGCCCCCCGTGGCCTGGAAGGAGGTATTCTGGAGCCCAGACATGACCCTGCTGATGTCGCTCTGTTGCAGCTTGTCCTCCATCTTCTTCCTGAAGCTGTCCTTGCCTTCTCTGATCTTCCTCCTCAGCTCCCTCTGTACGGACTTCAGCATCTCCCTGTTCCCCGACCTGAAGATCCTCTTCTTCTCTCTCAGAAGTGTTTTTATCTCAGGGTTGATCCAGGGTTTGTTATTCGAGCAACACCATATGGTCTTGGTGGGTACGGTGTTGTCCACACAGAAGTTGATGTAGTCCGTGATGGTGTGAGTGAGGCCATCGATGTCCTCACCATGTGGATTGCAGAGCTGCTCCCAGGCAGTGGTTTCAAGACAGTCCTTTAAAGCGTCCATTGCCTCCTCAGACCATACCTTCACCATGTAGTTACTGTATTTAAGTTAACAGTGGGAAGAATTGACTGATTTGATCTCAGATAGATGAAATTTTATTATTGAAAAAGTTCAAAAAGTCCTGACTAATAAGCTCTAAGGGAATGCTAGGCTTAACAGAGTCCTGACTCTGTCAGCCTGGCTACAGTGCTGAAAAGAAACCTGGGATTATTCTTGTTCTCGTCTATTAATGTGAAATAATAACTTGTTCTAGCTTTCCTAAGAGATTTTTTTTATAAATTAGAAGATGATTTCTCCAAGCTAAATAGATTTCATCTAAATTAGTAGAGTGCCATTTTCTTTCTAATTGACGAGTCTTCTGCTTTAAGCTACGAGTTTCTGTGTTGAACCAAGGAGTCTTTGATTAGACTTTTTCTTTTTTAAAGGGGCCATCATGTCTAGAGTCTGATGCAGAGAAGCTGTAACACTATCTACCATGCTATCAGTTACAGAAGGAGCAAGCTGTCTATAGCTTATTTTCGTTGTGTTGACACATGACATTGAGGAAACAATCTGCTTAAATTTGGTAACAGCATCATCTGAGAGGCATCTACTGTCGTAGTATTTTTCTTTAGGAGCCAAATAGTCAGAAATAGTAAAATCAAAGGTTAACAGATAATGGTCTGACAGTACACGATTATGAGGAGACACTACCAGATTTTCTATTTCTATGCCATATGTCAGAACAAGGTCCAACGTGTGGTGGAGATAAACATCTTCCACTGTAGTGGGTTCTCATAGTCATTATCCTGTTGTTGATTGGCACCGGTTCCTCATCAAGCATTGCTGCTATCTCCTTTCTAACTGCAAAGCCCACTCCTGCTTCTGTCCTTTCTTGAGTTGATTTCCCACTCCAAAAGAAGATGTACCCATGGTCTTCCAAGCTGTCATATCCAGGCAATCTTGTTTCACTAAGTGCAGCTATGTCTACATTGTACCTGTTCATTTCCAGGGCCACAAGCGCGGTCTGTCTTTCTGGGCGCTGTGATGTTGCTCTGTCCAACAGAGTGCGTACATTCCATTCTGCTACACACAAGGCTGCTGTTTTCCTCTTCTTTTGTCTTCCTGCTCCTAGCTTACTTTTCGCTGCCTGTCAGAGTGTGAACAGACAGACTGAGACTTACACCACCCCCCCCCCCTTTTTTTTTTGGTCAGGTTAGGCACTGGCTTGCTTGCTACCAGATAACCATGAAAACCGGTGCTACCTTTCTCATGGGTCGGGCCATTGACGACTCAACCGGCATCCCCACCCTTTCGAGGGCGTGGAGGGTAAAACAGGGCATCCTGGCAGAACTAAAAACAATACCTATCACAGGTCTATGGTGGACCACTCCCAGTTACATGGGGTGAGACTGGACATCCTGGCAGATGGTGGATGAAACATCATGATTTTGGCTGGCTTTGCTGCGTCAGAGCCTGGCCAGCTTGCAGTCATTGAAGGGAGGATGAATTCTCAAGTGTATCAAAAAATTCATCAGGATAATTTGAGAATGTCTGTACATCAGCTGAAATTGTGTAGAAGTAGTTCTATGTTCTGCCAGGAAGAATGGGCTAAAACTCCTCCTGGATGATGTGCTGGTCTGATCCACAGCTACAAGCTCCTTATTGAGGTTATTGCTGCCAAGGGGTGTCAAGTAGTTATTAATTCAAGGGTTCACATACTTTTTCCACCAGCACCATGACATTTTTATGGTTGTTGTCCATAAAGACATGAAAGATCAGATTTTTTTTTGTTATTATTTTAGGCACATTGTATTTGTCAGTACTGCTGACTTAGATGAAGATCAGATCACAGTTTATGACAAATTAATTCAGAAAACCATGAAATTCCAAAAGGTTCACATACTTTTTCATGCCAGTTGTATATGACAGCATTCAGTCTTTTTGGGTTCACACCTGCCATTGATAAATTGACACTGGTTAACCCCAAATAAAGTTCATCTGTCCAAGTAGGATTTTTCTGACAATCAATTGATTACATCCTACAGCAGAAATCGTGGTTCTCTGAGAGCTACAAAACATCAAAGTAAAAAGTATCAGTCAGGAGAAGGGTACAAATCAGTTTCCCCTGCATAAATTTATGATTTTTTTCCCTCTTAGATTTCATTTTTTTCAGACAGATTTTTTCATAAATCATTTTTCTCATGAAATTGCAATTCTTCTCATTTTTTCTTAAATGTGCAGCTTTTTTTCATTAATTTATGACTTTTTCTTCATTAATTTGCAACCTTTTTCATGTTAACATTCTTCTTCTTCTAGCAGCCCCCTTTAAGGGTTGCCACAGCGGATCAGCTGCCTCCATCTCACTCTATCTCTTGCATCTTCCTCTGTAATACCAACTGTCTCCATGTCCTCCTTCACTACATCCATTAATCTTCTCTGTGGTCTTCCTTTTTTCCTATTGCCTGTCAGCTCCATCTTCAACATATTTTGTTCAAGATATCCACTATCTCCTCTGCACATGTCCAAACCATCTCAGTCTGCAACTTGGGAAAAACAGCAAACAGTCCTAAATTAAATGTTTCCTTACCCAGAATAGATGAACAATAACTTCAGTGCTGATTTACATAAAATAAAATTATACATTCACAAAAAATGACTAAAGATGTTGTTATTTGTAGAAAGAATGAGTTATTACAACATAAGACATACAGTGGATATGAAAAGTCTACACACCCCTGTTCAGATGCCAGGTTTTTGTGATGTTAAAAAAATAAGACCAAGATAAATCATTTCAAAACTTTTTCCACCATTAATGTGACCTATAACCTGTACAACCCAAC
The DNA here is from genome assembly GCA_020510985.1 of Pholidichthys leucotaenia. Taxonomy (NCBI): domain Eukaryota; kingdom Metazoa; phylum Chordata; class Actinopteri; order Cichliformes; family Pholidichthyidae; genus Pholidichthys; species Pholidichthys leucotaenia. Next base: position 393,729,218 of record CM035838.1, on the reverse strand, counting down.
TGAAAAACAAGCTGAAATCTTTTAAGGGGAAAAATAAAAAACTTACAGTAACCTGGTTGCATAAATATGCACATCCTCTTATAACTGGGGATGTGGCTGTGTTCAGAATTAACCAATTATATTCAAACTCATGTTAAATGGGAGTCAGCACACACCTGCCACCATTTAAAGTGCCTCTGATCAACTCCAAATAAAGTTCAGCTGTTTTAGTAGGCTTTTCCTGACATTTTTGTAGTCACATCTTACAGCACAAGCCATGGTCCGCAGAGAGCTTCCAAACCATCAGAGGGATGTCATTGTTCAAAGGTATCAGTCAGGAGAAGGGTACAAAAGAATTTCCAAGGCATTAAATATACCATGGAACACAGTGAAGACAGTCATCATCAAGTGAAGAAAATATGGCACAACAGTGACATTACCAAGAACCGGACGTCCCTCCAAAATTGATGAAAATACAAGAAGAAAACTGGTCAGGGAGGCTGCCAAGAGGCCGACAGCAACACTGAAGGAGCTGCAGGAATTTCTGGCAAGTACTGGCTGTTTAGTACATGTGACAGCAATCTACCGTCCTCTTCATATGTCTGGGCTATGGAGTAGGGTGGAAAGATGGAAGCCTTATCTTAATAATAATAATAATAATAATACATCAGTCTTATATAGCGCTTTTCTAAATACTCAAAGACGCTTTACAAGAATATCTTTATCTTACGAAGAAAAACATTCAAGCCCGGCTACATTTTGCAAAAACACATTTGAAATCTCCCAAACACATGTGGGAAAATGTGTTATTGTCCGATGAAACCAAGGTTGAACTTTTTGGCCATAATTCCAAAAGGTATATTTGGGCAAACAGAACACTGCTCATCACCAAAAGAATACTATATCTACAGTGAAGCATGGTGGTGGCAGCATCATGCTTTGGGGCTGTTTTTCTTCAGTTTGAACTGGGCCTTAGTCAAGGTGGAGGGAATTATGTCGTCGTCGGCCTCCGTCGGTCTATGATGACCATGGAAGAGAATCCTAAACGTCTACTCTGCTGGAACAGCACCGCCTGTGGCTGAACAGGCCGATGCGCGAATGGCAGTCTCTGTCACACAGGTTGCACTTGTGGGTGGTCTCCGTGCTGCTGGGTCTGTGGCGGTTCTTCCTGCGGGTCCTTTTTTCATCTGCTGCAGCAGTCAGTCTCTCTTCACCCACCTTGAGCTGTCTGGTCAGGGTGCCTCTCCATTTGGAGCAGTCCGTTGCAAAGTCCTCCCAGCGCTCTGTGTTGATCTCCAGGGCTTTCATGTCTCTCTTTAGATTTAGATTTTAGATTTAGTATACTTTATTGATCCCCAGAGGGGAAATAGAGGGTCATCCACCACCTGGATGGATGAAGTAGCCACGATACGGCGTTATCCCTTAACCATTCACACACACATTCACACCTAGGGCCACTTTAGAGTCTCCAGTTAACCTAACCTGCATGTTTTTGGCATGTGGGAGGAAACCGGAGAAATCCCGGGGTAAACCCACGCATACACGGGGAGAACATGCAAACTCCACACAGATCACTGTTGGTCGGGGGCTGGGATCGAACCCACGATCCCACGATCCCCACGATCCCCTGGCCAAGGGTAAACTGTGCTGCCGCAGTGCTCTTGCAGATGTCTCTAAAGCGCAGCTGTGGGCGGCCAACGTCTCTCCTGCCATTCGCCAGTTCTCCGTAGAGGACGTCTTTGGGGATTCTGCCATCCTCCATACGGTGAACGTGGCCTAGCCAGCGGAGCCTGCGCTGCCTGAGTAGAGTGAACATGGAGGGAAGGCTGGCGCGGGACAGAACTTCTGTGTTGGGCACTTTGTCCTGCCAGGATATGTCCAGGATGTGGCGAATGCAGCGCAAGTGGAAGGAGTTCAGTCTCTTTTCCTGCAGGGCGTATGTTGTCCACGTCTCACTCCCATAGAGCAGTGTGCTGATGACGCAGGCATTGTACACTTCCATCTTCGTCTTGACAGAGAGTTTGGGATTCTCCCACACTCGTGTGGTGAGGCGAGCAAGTGTGAAGGCTGATTTTCCAATCCTCTTGTCGATCTCTGTATCAAGGGAGAGGTTGTTGCTGATCGTGGACCCCAGGTACGTGAACTGATTCACGACCTCCAGCTCGTAGTCGTCGATGGTGATGGTTGTTGGTGCTTCCGTGCCTTGCGCCAAGACGTTAGTCTTCTTCAGGCTGATGGTAAGCCCGAAATCCTTGCATGCCTGGGAGAAGCGGTCCATCAGGGTCTGAAGCTCCTGCTGTGTGTGGGTTGCGACTGCAGCGTCGTCTGCGAACAGCATGTCTCTGATTAGAGCCTCGCGTACTTTGGTTCTGGCTTTCAGGCTGGTGAGGTTGAAAAGCCTGCCGTCAGATCTTGTGTGCAGGTAGATTCCCTCTGTTGCTGTGCTGAAGGCATGCCTCAGGAGCATAGCAAAGAAAATCCCAAAGAGGGTTGGCGCAAGTACACAGCCCTGTTTCACTCCGCTGCGTATGTTGAATGGCTCTGAGACGTTGCTGTTGTGCTGCACTATCCCCTGCGTGTTGGTGTGAAACAATTCGATGAGGCTTTGCAACTTTGGTGGGCATCCTATCTTTGGCAGGATCTTGAAAAGGCCCTCTCTTAATAAAATTCTAAATATATTTCAAATGGCCTTTAGCACTACTACTGTTCAGAAAATTATAGCAAGATTTTATCAGGGACTTCAAGCAAACAAATCCACCAATACCCTATATATTAAGAAGAAATGGGAAAAAGAAATAGGATCAGCAATAGATGATAGTGACTGGGAATCATTATGTACAGTGCAATGGAAAACTACTTATTCAACTATTTGGAGGGAATTTGGATGGAAAAATTTAATTTGTTTCTTTATCACCCCAGTCCAAAAAAAACACCAAAATCTAGGTACCGGTTGTTGGAGACTATGTGGAAATGAAGAGGCTAATCATTATCATGTATTCTGGGCCTGCCCAAAAGTTACCCCATTTTGGAAAGACACACATAAGTGTCTGGAAAAGGTTTTCTCTACCCATGTCCCCTTTGACTTCCTGTACATGTTCTTAGGTTTGGAAATTCCTAACATAGCCTCATTTGCAGATAAATATTTAATGAGAATTGTACTATTGTCAGCAAAGAAAGTCTTAACGAGAAAATGGCTCCAAACAGACATACCAAAAATTCAGGATTTACATGATATGGTATACCAGATATTTATGATGGAAAGGATTACCATGTCTTTACGACTACAAAGAGATAAATTTGATAAATACTGGCTTAAATGGACCCAATATACAGGAAATCAAAGGAGAGACTTTAAGTAATCTATCCCATTGAAGGGAAGAAAAGAGCAAAAGCGAAAAAATTTAATACCACTTGTCCACTGTTCAGTTTATTTGTTTATATGTTATTTTTTATACTGAAAAAAAAAAAAAACTTATGGGAAGATTAATCGAGGGCATTTTCTTGTGTATTATTTTTTTTTTATTATTTATCTTTCCTTTGTGATAAAGTACTGCTCTCAATGTAAACAATCTGACCAAGATCACCAATAAAAATATAATTGAAAAAAAAAAAGAAAAGGCCCTCTCTGCTGACCAGATCGAACGCTTTGGTGAGGTCGATGAAGGCGACGTACAGGGGCATGTTCTGTTCTCTGCATTTCTCCTGGAGTTGGCAGATGGAGAATATCATGTCTACCGTCGATCGCTCAGCGCAGAAGCCACACTGAGACTCGGGGTAGACACGTTCGGCAAGCTTCTGTAGACGAACGAGAACAACTCGTGCGTAGACTTTGCCAACAACGCTGAGGAGGGAGATGCCCCTGTAGTTGTTGCAGTCACTTCTCTTCCCTTTGTTTTTGTAGAGGGTGATGATCTTGGCGTCCCTCATGTCCTGTGGTACGGCACCTTCCTTCCAGCACTGGCAGAGGACGTCATGCAATGGCAGCAGTAGGGCGGTCTTGCAGTGCTTGATCAGGTCGGGGGGTATGTCGTCGTTGCCGGGTGCCTTGCCAGCGGCCAAGCTATCAATGGCCTTGCTGAGTTCGTCGATGGTTGGCTCAGTGTCAAGTTCGTCCATGGATGGCAGGCAGTCGATGGCATCAAGGGCTGATGGTGTCACGGTGTTCTGTCTGGAGTAGAGGTCGGAGTAGTGTTCCACCCATCTCTCCATCTGCATGTTCTTTTCTGTGATCATCTCCCCAGTGGAGGATTTGAGGGGGGCCGTCTTGCTCTGAGCCCGACCAAGTGCTTTCTTGATGCCATCGTACATACCACGGATGTTCCCTGTTATGGCAGCGGTTTGAATGTCTTGGCTGAGCTGAGTCCAGTACTCGCTGGCACAGCGCCGAGCAGTCTGCTGAACTTTGCTTCTCGCAGCCCTGAGAATCTGGAGATTCTTCTCGTTTGGGTACTTCTTATACTCAGCAAGTGCTGAGCGCTTGGCTTCAATGACGGGGGTCATCTCGGTCAACTTGGCATCAAACCAGTCCTGTGACTTCGAGGTCTTCCTCCCAAAGGTAGCCAAGGCTGTGCGGTGGATGGTGTTTCGCAGCTCTTCCCACTTCTGCTTTGCAGATTCTCCTTCTTGTGGTACACCAAGTTCCTTCTCAAAGGTGGAGGCAAACTGCTCAACAGGTTCTGGTTGGGCCATCTTGCTGGTGTCAATCCGTGCCTTTCCAGGCTGTCTAGCACGATGGAATTTCTTCAGCTGCAGCTTGACCTTGCAACACACCAATGAATGGTCTGTGTCGCAATCTGCACTCTGGAACGAACGGGTGATTAGCACGTTCTTCAGTGAGGTGTGCCTGGTCAGGATCAAGTCCAGCTGGTGCCAGTGCTTTGCGGATGTCGCCAGGAAACCTTGTGTTGGAGCTTGGTCTTGAAGAACGAGTTTGTGATGCACAGATCGTGATATGTGCAGAACTCGAGCAGCCGCTGTCCGTTGTCTTTCATTCTGCCCACGCCAAATGGTCCAAGACAGGAGGGCCAGGAGTCGTGGTCAGCACCCACTCTGGCATTGAAGTCTCCAAGGAGAATGAGTTGTTCAGAGTTGGGGATGATCCTGACAGTTGTTGCGAGATTCTCGTAGAACTCGTCTTTTGCCTCTGGTGTGGCTGTCAGTGTTGGGGCATACACACTGACGAGGGTGACTGGGCCTTGAGTGGTGTTGAGGCGGAGGGTGAGGAGTCGTGCAGAGCCATTGCTGCCTGGTTCCACCATCTTCAGCAAGGTGTTCTTCACTGCGAAGCCCACTCCGTGTTCCCTGTGTTCGTCACTGCCCTTTCCCTGCCAGTAGAATGTGTAGTCCTCCTCTCTCAGTGTGCCTGCGTCAGCCAACCGTGTTTCCTGGAGAGTGGCGATACCCACTTCCAGTCTCTTCAGCTCATTATTGATGATGGCAGTCTTCCTGGTGTTGTTGATGTCCTTGAGGTTAGCAACGAGTCCTGTCATCATAGTGCGGACGTTCCAAGTTCCCAGTTTTAGAGTTGGTCTCTCTTGTTTTTTTGTCTTGCCTGGTGCGAAGGTTCTCAGCCTGCCGTTCGGACTTCTCCTCATCCCCATGCACCCAATGAGGAAAGCAAGCTGTGGCGGGACGACACCTTATTGGCTGGGGGCTGCCCAGCTTGAGGCGGGCGGTAGCTGTCCAGTGAGATCCGATGATCCCTCCCACCGTCGGGAACAACCCCTGGCGCCGCGCTCTACGCCAATTGAGCGGTGGCTTATAACCGGTAACTGTCATTCCCCGTGTTTTGTCTATGCCAAAGGCAAAGCTGGAGTGTCCTCTCCAGTGATCCGGTGTTCTACCTTCCAGCGTTGGGCGTTGGTAGGATTCAAGCCTGGGCAGGAAGATATGGAGGACAAGATGTTGCCCATGCAGCATGTCCCCCCTCTCCACATCACTGATGAATCCAAAGAAACAGCAGGGCTGCTACAGTTTGGCACCAGCGCCGTCGCAGGAGCTGCCAGAACGATGTTGAGCACAACAGAGAACTGCCTTAGGAACTCCGACTCCGGATTTTTCCTCAGGGTTGACTCCCGAAGCCTTTCCCGTGACCGGGTGTGCCGCAAGGCAGCGGAGGTTTGAAATCAGGGTTTACCTTCCCCTAGATGGGCTACCTTCCCAAGTTGACGAGCCACCATCTACCCGAAGCATCTGGTTTTAAGGCGCCAGAGATCCGCTAGAAAGCTGAAGATGAAGAGGAACTTCATCTTTCAGCACGACAATGGCCACGGTTTCATGGGCAAAATTTCTTCAATCTGATTACAATTCAGATCAAAATTTTACTGTTTGCATGGATCCTGAAAAAGCTGATCCGATTAGGACGTGCGTTTCCATGTGTCACACATCTGAACGGAATAAATCATTTTGACATGCGCATGTCGACATTTTGACATTCTGAAAATAGTAGAAGAAGAAGCAACTTCTGGTGTTTGCAAGCTCCGCTTCGTGTCGAAATTGACCTGTATTGTGTTATTCAAACTGTACTTTTGTTTCTGCTGGTCTCTGTAATGAAGCTACAAGTACATACTTCTGCATATGATTAACAGAGGGAGACAGCAGGACGATACAGACCAGTTTTGTTTTACTCCCGCTATGTTTTCCGCTAGCTGCTGCTAAGGCGGAAATACGTCATGTCGACGTGCAGCTGGTGTACAGACATGCGCAGTAAACATATTTTCTGCCCTACGTTTGGAATAAGTGTTTTCATGTGCACCATTTGGATTAACAATCTGCCCTACATTCGGAATGAATGTTTTCATGCGCACCATTCCGATTAACAATCGGCATAACCCACCCCTCTCAATCGGAATGAAATTTTGATCCGAATGAGCGTGATCGGGTTAGAATATTCAGATTGGCGTGTTTACATGAAGCATTGTTATTCCGATCAGGCTTTTAATCCGGTTACTTGTGTCCATGTAAACATAGCTAATGGCCCAAAGCACACATCCAATTCAACAAAAGAATGGCTTCACCAGAAGAAGATTAAGGTTTTGGAATGACCCAGCCAGAGTCCAGACCTGAATCCAATCGAACATCTGTGGGGTAATCTGAAGAGGGCGGTGCACAGGAGATGTCCTCATAATCTGACAGATTTGGAGTGTTTTTGCAAAGAAGAGTGGGTAAATATTGCCACATCAAGATGTGCCACGCTGATAGACTCCTACCCAAAAAGACTGAGTGCTGTAATAAAAGCCAAAGGTGCTGCAACAAAGTGTTACCCATCCAGGTGGATGCCCTCAATTTCCCCTCTGGGGATCAATTAAGTATACAAAATAATAATAATAAAAAACAAATATTAGTTTAAGGGTATGCATATTAATTCAACAAGGTTGTTGTAAGTTTTTTATTTTTCCCCTTAAAAGATTTGTTTTTCAATTGGGTTGTACAGGTAATAGGTCACATTAATGGTGGAAAAAGTTTTGAAGTGATTTATCTTGGTCTCATTTTATTACATCACAATAATCTGGTATTTGAAAAAGGGTGTGTAGACTTTTATATCCACTGTAACTAGAACATTTCTAACCAGTTTACAGATCAAATAGTACAATCAAATGTACTATTATATGTACTTGTGTTAAAGGATTTCTTCATAGATGTGCTCAAGACTAAAACATCCTATAATAAAACTACTCAGTAAAGTACAATTTTGTGAACATGTTACTTAAGTACATCTACTTGAGTAAATATAACTAGTTACTAACCAGATCTGGTGTTTACAGTTTTCTTGTTATAGGTATGTTGCATTTGAGAATGACGGTTTCAAACCGGGTTCCCTGGAATGTTCAGGTTTACGTGGGAAATTGTCTATTTCCACTTCTTAATTGGTTAAAAAATGCAAATAATTTGCAGTTGTGCATAGGTTCTGTAGGCATCCATGCTCAACAATGGCAATTTTCAATTTTTTTGGACCAATTAAGAAGTGAAATTAGACAATTTCCCATGTAAACCTGAACGTTCCAGGGAACCCCGGTTGAAAAACACTGCTGTATATAAGGATCTGCCATATACAGTAGATGTATGTTTTTTTGTTTTTAGGCTTCACTTCATATTTTACTTTAAAAGAGTACATAAACTTTGAAACCCTGCCTGTGTTACTAAACTAGTCCCTCCTGTCTCTAAGATCTTGGCCGCTCTGCCGTATGACTGGTCTGGAGGTCGCCTGCTCTTCTTCTCCTGTCTGAGGGTGGTCTTCATCCCGCTGTTTGTCATGTGCGTGTACCCTGCTAATGTGCCCACCCTGTCGCACCCCGCCTGGCCGTGTCTCTTCTCCCTCCTCATGGGGGTCACCAATGGCTATTTTGGGTCTGTGCCAATGATCCAGGCTGCAGGCAAAGTGCCGCCTGAGCAAAGAGAGTTGGCAGGTGAGAAAAGCTAAATGAATTAAATGAGATTCTAAAGACGTAAACTATTTTTAGATTTCTTGATGTCTTGTTTAGTAAAACAGATTTTTATACTAGGGGTGAGGGAGAACCACATACAAGAGTGATGCAGCTTGACAGATTTTTGTGTAACTCTGTTTTGAATAATAAATGCATAAATCATTGTTTTTGTAAATAAAGCTTTGATAATTCTTCCAAGAAGAAGTTATTATTCCCATCGAAGAAATACACAGTGATATCCATGTTTTAAACAAGTTTCAAGGCTGTGTCTGGTATTATATAAGTTCATGTACAATGAGAGATACAGTAAATTGATTTATTTACTCTCATTGTTACAATATAGTGCAATATAACATCTATAGCAGGTGAAAAATTAAAGGAAAAAAAACTTTGCTAGCTTCACAGGTCACAGCTTAATGATATCTTTAGATATTTAGGGCCCATTTCTTTAATAAACATACTGTATCTCTCTATAATTGTCAAAATACTGTAGCTTTTTGAGTTACATTTTATCTATTTATTTTAGCAAATAGTTGTTTTTTATTTAATGATGTATGTTGTTATGGCTGTAGCAGCACGATCAGCGTTGCTACAGTGAAGCTTTTTTCCATATCATCAATAGCCACGGGGCATGACTGTATCAAATGATTTGGAGCATTATCATTTGACAACATTGTCATTTAATAGAAAATTCAGTTCACCATTTTCAACTTGTATCAATCCAGAGACACGCTTATACGTTTGCCTCGATGGCATCTGTGTTCACTGGGCCTCATGCAAGAACATGTTAGTATTAGTATGTGTAAGTCCCACGTACATTGTTAGTAAGCTGGGTTAGTACGAACAAGTGACGCACATATGTCCTGCAAAAATGTGTAAACAGTCCGAGTAAATAGGCTGAATTCTACCTGTGTGTCCATGAATATTGAAGGTTTTCATAACTGGCGCCCTAAAACTACTCCTCCGTCACCCTAAGAGCTTCATTCTTCTTTAGTTCTTACAAACAACATCACTTTTATTTGGTAAGATGTAAAACCAACACTTGAGGATATGCACTCGTCAGGAAAGTCTCACAGTGATTCATGATGTCTGCACGGATGAAATGGATGAAAACTGTGGATGCATACGTGGCTCTGGTTATAGTCAAATTTTCAGGCATTGAGCCTGTCTGGTTCACAGCCGTGTTTTACACATGTGCATTAAGTGTAATCTGCTGTTCATATTCCCACCCAGAATATGGCAGCAGAGTGCCAGCAAACTAGTTTGAAGACCCAGAATCAAATTAAACGAGAAGGAAGTACATAAAGGTGCTCATTTCCGTGTAGACAATGGTGGATTCGCTCTTAATAGAAGAGGAGTGTTTGTGTGACTTTGTTGTTTAGGCAGCTGAAGAGGAAAATTTAAAAAATAAATAATAATAAAAGTAGAAATATGTTTGATCTCTGCAAGAGGGCATTAATACCCTGGTGCATGCGCAGTTCAGTGTGGACCGCTTGCATTCTCAGACCTTCAGTGGACCGGAAGATGTTGAAATGTACTGTATGTGTTTCATCGTGCATGAAGACTTCTGTAGACCCTGACTTCTTTTGCAGCCACACATGCCACCATCTATAGGTCCTTAGATGCAAGTTTAAGGGACCTCCACTCTTGCAGCACTTTTCAGACCAGGAAGCCGACTAAAGAGTTTGAAACTGGTCTAAAATTTAAAATAAGAGCTCAAAGTGACTGTCAGTGGGAGTCACAGCCCTGACTCCCATTGGCAGTCAATCACGTCTTCAGTCAGGACCCGACTGAAGACGGACTTAAAGATAGTGTCTGTAACTTTTGGAAACTCAAGGTTTTTTACCTAGTGGTTAGTAAATGAACTGCAGCCCAGTTTTTTTTTCAATAATGTCAGAGAAGAACCATTGGTCAGAGTTTTCGGCAACATCTATCTCTCAACCTTGTGCACCAGCTCAGGCTCCTTCCCCACCAGATAGGTGACATTCCATGTCCCAAAAGCCAGTTTAGGAAGCTTGGGATCGGACCGCCAAGGTCTCTGCCTTCGACCGCCACCTGATCCACATAGCACCAGACCCCCATGGTCCCTCCTGCAGGTGGTGAGCCCACTGGAGGGCAGACCCATGTAACTCCTGACTCCTGAGCCCGGGCGGGTCCCATGGGCAAAAACTGGCAACCAGGCACTAGCCATCGAGCTCCTCCCCCAGGCCTGGCTCCAGGGTGGGGCCCGGGTAACCTCACATTCATCATGGAAGTCTGTTGGCTCACTCTTAGTCTGGCCCTTCACCCTTCATACAGTACCTTTAAGTCACCGATTTCATTACTTGAGCCCTTCATGAAGAACCCTGATAAGTCTTAACTTTGACTTTTACAGTAGACTTGACTTATGGCGAATAACGTCATTGATATCATAAAAAATGTTAATAATATCATTAAGATTCTGACATGCATCTGTTTTCATTAATGCTGACAGTGAAAACCTCATCCAGTTTATTAGTGAACAACTGCCAGCTGCAAAGTGATAAGACAAGAAAATGTCTCATTATCTTTTCACTTAATGCATACATACACTCCCAAGAGGGTGAGATTTAAAAACCCCAAATAATCTTGTTTTATGAGTCCTCCTGTTTTCACCGCTGTCCCTCTGTGTCTCCACAGGGAATACCATGACTGTCTCCTATATGACAGGACTGATGGTTGGCTCCGCTGTGGCGTACGCTGCTTACAGCTTCACCGCCCCCGCATCAGGAATTCACTTTAACGCACACGCACCTGCCAACCGTACAGGGTATTGAATGTCCACATGAATTCAAACACGCACACACACACACGCACGCACGCATGCACACACACAGGGTGCCATTTACACTTCACACATCTTTGAAGAACTCAACAACAGGTATTGATGCAGAAACAAAACAAACTGCCGTCTAGTGATGCTATGGAAAGGAAAAACGCGGATTTCTCCACTCTGTCACTTTCAGCCTGGTGATCCAATGACCTTCAAACGTCCGCTGTGGTAACCTCCCTGGAGGTGCAAAACTGGAGCGTCTGCCAGCAGGCTGACATAAACCCTCTGAGTATATCACAGTGAAATGACTGCAGATGTGTGAACAGATCATCTGACACATGCACGCTGCAGAGTTTAGGCAGACCTTGTTGCAGGGCTCCTGGCTTTAGGAGGCTTGACATCTAAAGAGAGTTTATGCATACAGTGGGGACTCAGATGTAAACATGATGAGTGAAGTTCCACAAATGTTTGATATGTGAAAAATGACATCCAAGAGGCAACAGGAGAGTTAAGGTTTTCCTGCTGAAATGTACACCAAAGCAGAAATTGTGGAATCATGAAGTGAAATATAAAGTCTTGGTATTCACTGACCCTCTTGTAACCTGTTTATGTTGACTTCCTTTTCTGTCAGAGCCCAGACCTCAGCTAACACCAGTGATGTCAAGAAAAAGTTAAAATCGTTTTTTGTAATAGCAACCTTAACAACTAAGATTCTTTTCGTTGTTTTCAGACATATTTAACCGGAATACATCTTCATATGGCTGATCCAAAAGGGAAAAAGGAATGAGGAATCCTAAATGATTAATTCATTGCTGTCGGGTGAAAACCTCATATCTCCAAAACAGACATTTTTCAGAAAATGAGAAAAACCCTGTATTTTCTCATTGATTTAACAGATGTGAAATTTATTCACATGGCTTTTCTAATGCTTAGAATTGGCTTGTTATTGTTAAAAAAAATCAAAAGACAAAAGGTGGCCAATAGAAGGAGTTTATACAAAAAAAAAACTAAAAAATATGAAATATGGAGGCTTGCGCACATTAGCAACAATTTGCACATCAAAATTCATTACTTTTTCTTTTTTTCATTGCACAAGGTGGAGGGATTTTGTAGCCAGTTAGCCATTAGCTGTTGGTCGCAAGGCCGACTGAAACCATCACAGTACACAGTAATTTAAGTATCAAAAACGCTGTAGCAACAAGTTCAGAGGTAGAAGTTTGACAGTAATGTATGTGCAACCAGTTGATGCACGGTGCATGGGCTCAACTACATAATTTAGTCTTGTCTAAAGGTTGCACCACACTTTCTCGTTATCGATCATTTTGACAGACAGGGTTGTAAAAATTCTGTCACAATCTATTATTACCTGTCATTTTAATTTTCAGATAACACCAAACAACACCATTAATGTGACCTGTAACCTGTACAACCGAACTGAAAAACAAACTGAATTTTTTTAAGGGGAAAAGTGAAAAACTTACAGTAACCTGGTTGCATAAATATGCACATCCTCTTATAACTGGGGATGTGGCTGTGTTCAGAATTAACCAATCACATTCAAACTCATGTTAAATGGGAGTCAGCACACACCTGCCACCATTTAAAGTGCCTCTGATTAACCCCAAATAAAGTTAAGCTGTTCTAGTAGGCTTTTCCTGGCATTTTTGTAGTCACATCTTACAGCACAAGCCATGGTCCGCAGAGAGCTTCCAAAGCATCAGAGGGATCTCATTGTTCAAAGGTATCAGACAGCAGAAGGATACAAAAGAATTTCAAAGGCATTAAATATACCATGGAACACAGTGAAGACAGTCATCAAGTGGAGAAAATATGGCACAACAGTGTCATTACCAAGAACTGGATGGCCCTCCAAAATTGATGAAAAGACGAGAAGAAAACTGGTCAGGGAGGCTGCCAAGAGGCCGACAGCAACACTGAAGGAGCTGCAGGAATTTCTGGCAAGTACTGGCTGTTTAGTACATGTGACAGCAATCTCCCGTCCTCTTCATATGTCTGGGCTATGGAGCAAGGTGGCAAGATGGAAGCCTTATCTTACGAAGAAAAGCATTCAAGCCTGGCTACATTTTGCAAAAACACATTTGAAATCTCCCAAACACATGTGGGAAAATGTGTTTTGATCCGATGAAACCAAGGTTGAACATTTTGGCCATAATTCCAAAAGGTATATTTGGCACAGACACAACACTGCTCATCATCAAAAGAACACCATACCTACAGTGAAGCATGGTGATGGGAGCATCATGCTTTGTGGCTGTTTTTCTTCAGCTGGAACTGGGGCCTTAGTCAAGGTGGAGGGAATTATGAACAGTTTCAAATACCAGTCAGGATTGGCACAAAACCTTCAGGCTTCTGCTAGAAAGATGAAGATGAAGAGGAACTTTATCTTTCACCATGACAATGACCCAAAGCACACGTTCAAATCAACAAAAGAATGGCTTCACCAGAAGAAGATTAAGGTTTTGGAATGGCCCAGCCAGAGTCCAGACCTGAATCCGATTGAACATAATGTGGGGTGATCTGAAGAGGGCTGTGTGCAGGAGACACCCTCGCAATCTGACAGATTTGGAGCATTTTTGCAAAGAAGAGTGGGCAAATATTGCCACATCAAGATGTACCATGCTGATAGACTCCTACCCAAAAAGACTGAGTGCTGTAATAAAAGCCAAAGGTGCTACAACAAAGTATTAGTTTAAGGGTGTGCATATTTATGCAACCAGGTTATTGTAAGTTTTTTTTTTTTTTTTTTTTTTTTTCCCCTTAAAAGATTTCAGTCTGTTTTTCAATTGGGTTATACAGGTTATAGGTCACATTAATGGTGGAAAAAGTTTTGAAATGATTTATCTTGGTCTCATTTTTTTACATCACAAAACCCTGGTATTTGAACAGGGGTGTGTAGACTTTTTATATCCGCTGTATGTCCCCCAACCTAGAAAAAATTGAAAATTTGCAACTTTTTTCTTATAATTTTGTGTTTTTTTTTCTTGTAAATGTACAACTTTTTTGTTATAAACACTACTTTTTATATCATAAGTTACACTGCAAAAAATGAATTTAGTAGGCGGTGCTGTGGCGCAGTGCTAACCACTGCGCCACAGCACAGCAGCTCACCCTTGGCCATGGGATCCCTGGTTCGATCCCAGCCCCTGACCAACAGTGATCTGTGTGGAGTTTGCATGTTCTCCCCGTATCTGCGTGGGTTTACTCCGGGTTTACTCTGGGATTTCTCCGGTTTCCTCCCACAGGCCAAAAACATGCAGGTTAGGTTAATTGGAGACTCTGAAGTGGCCCTAGGTGTGAATGTGTGTGTGAATGGTTAAGGGATAGCGCCGTACCGTGGCTGCTTCATCCATCCAGGTGGATGCCCTCAATTTCCCCTCTGGGGATCAATAAAGTATACAAAATAAAAAAGATAAAATATCTTAAATCAAGGCTATAATGTATATGCTTATTTTTTGTCTGACAAGATATTTCTTCTTATTGTGTAATTTTCTGTAAGAACATTTTACTTCTTTTATAGTATTTATTTAAGATAATTTTTACTTTTTTGGGGTAAAATTATTTGCCAACAAAGCAAGAAAATTTGGCTTATCAAATTGCTTAAAACAAGCAAGTTTTTTTTTATGGCAACAGATAATTTTACTTAAATAAGGAAAAACATCTGCCAACAGAGCCTGATTGCTGAAAACTAGTAACAGCACCACACAAAGTACATTATATGTCTGTCCTAGTCATTATCAATAGTGCATAAATAGCACACCAACGATCAGAAAATCGATCATAAATTCAAGATTCAATAAAGTGTGGGTCTGTAAAAAAAACTAATAATCATGTAATTGCAAGGACTTCAAGCAAAGAAAACAATCGACAATTTAAAGTGGAACAAAATTAGAGAAACTATCAGAAAATTATTTTTAACCCCCTATAATATATACTCTGCTCTGTCTGCAGTCTGCATGTCGAAGTGTCCTTGAGCAAGACACTGAACCCCAGTTGCTCCTGGTGGGTCAGGCCAGCGCTGGTGCACGGCGGCTCCGCCGCCATCAGTGTGTGAATGTGTGTGTGTGAATGGGTGGATAGCAGCATCTGTAAAGCGCTTTGGTCATCTAGAGATGAGAAAAATGCTCTATATTATTGAACGCCATTTACCATTTAATACAACCGGCGCATAAAAACTATCATAAAGCAAGTAACATTTTCTTACAGAAAACTGCACAAGAAGAAATATCTTGTCAGACAAAAACAAGCATATATAGCCTTGATTTAAAATATTTCATCTTACTAGCATTTCTCTTTTTTTTTTTGCAGTTTTCAACTTTTTTCCTGTAAATATGCACTTTTTCTCAAAATTTTGCTTATTGTTTTTATTGTAAATTCACAACTTTATTCGTGTAAATTTACGACTTTTTTATTGTAAATTTTCAATTTTTTCTCATAAATTCCAGAGACTGCTAATCACTATTTTAATATGTGCCATAAAGTGGACAGGTGGGGAATTACAAGTAAACGTCACAGCCGTGCTCCGTGTGATCTGTCAGAATGATGGACTGCGTTTGTCTGCTTTTCTGACTTTACGGCCCGGCGGTGCTTGTTGGTCACCCTCCACTTCCAGCTTGCACCAACAGAAGGACGTCACCATTATAAGGTATCACAGCCTGCTAGCTGGTGTTAGGTGTCGTTTTATCTGATGCCCGTTAGCTACCTGAACGCATCTGATGGGCTACAGTATAGGTGTTCAAGAGTGGTCAATAAATGGTTTATTTTTTCATAACAAAATGGAATACAGAATATATAGTTTACACATATTTAGCAAATAAGAAAATAACAGAACAATTAAGATTATAGTAAAGAAGAACAGCTTTGGAAAGTATTATTTTTTAAATAGAAAATCCTTCTATTTTAATCCAAATGCATCACATTTCAGAGCTTTAGCTCTACACAACACTTCTGGTCTGATTTTGATGACTGCACCTTGTATTGTTGTGAGGCTGTTCTACACCTGCCAAAATACTCGCTCAGCCCACCTTTGTGTTGCAAAGTCAGTGCAGAGCCAGATTACGCCTTTATCACACACGCACAAAGACTTGTGATGCCAGCTGCAGTGTCATGGCCAATACCGCTTTGAAGTGTGAAAAAGATTTCTTTTTCTGGGAGATTCATATCATTGCAAACATGGATGGCTAAAAAGCAGGAACGTCCTAGTATTTATTTATCAGAAGTAGAGTGCTAATATCCAAGTCTTGCTGTTGGTTTCTCTGAAATTGTTTTTGTCTGTGTCCCGCTGAACGTTGTCTGTGTTTAAGGTTCATGTTAATGTAGGAATTCAAACTGTGCCAAAAAGGTTCTCTGTTTCTGATCAGTGTCACTGGCTGGGAAAGTGGTGAATGTAAAGCTGTAAATATACGGAGTGAAATGTAACCGAGGCGAAAAGAACTTTTATTTTCACTAATTCAAAGCCTCTAGAAAGATTCTTATCTGTTGTAGCTTTATTTAAGTAAAACACTGTGCAGCAGGAAGTGGCATCCTCAGTCTTGGCTCTGTTCTTGTTGGGTTTGATAAATTTTTCAGAGATGAGAGGGCCAGCAGAGTTCATGGTTTATACATTATGAAGAAAAACAGCACCAGTGTAAAAGCCCGTGAAGTGCACTGCATCATGTAGGTGGGGGCTAATAAACGTCGGCACTGTGTGGAGAATGGTAGAGCTGCGTTTGGGAACTGACCTCATTACAGCGTGCGTGTCCCACTGTGCCATGGCCGCTGTTATTTCCTGAGGCCAGCGTGAGCTGCTGGGTTTGAAGGTGTTTTTAGTCACCATTGATCAAACGTGTCATTAATGGACGTGTAAAGTCTGGGGAATGGGAAATTCATTTCTAAAGAATGTTATGTTGGAGCAGAACATTTTGTAAAATTTATTTTCTTAATGAGAACTTTACTTTCCCATATGTGCAAAGCTGTGTAGGAGAAAATAGCAAACAAATGACTGTGCTCACTGGTCTCATGGCTGTTAGGGTCTGTAGTCATTATTACTAGAGCCTCATTGGTAGGTGGCAGGTTCTGTTAGTGTCAGAAGTCAACTGTAATAAACCAATTAATAAGAAACAAGTGAATTTTTTTTATGATAAAGTCACCAATTTATTAGAAGAAATCATAAATATACAGTGCTGTGAAAAAGTATTTGCCCCCTTCCTGATTTCTTATATTTTTGCACATTTGTTACACTTAAATGTTTCAGATCATCAAACATATTTTAATATTAGACAAAGATAAGCCGAGTGAATACAAAATGCAATTTTTAAATGACCATTTATTAAGGGAAAAAAGCTATCCCAGCCTACCTGGCCCTATGTGAAAAAATACCCCCCCCCCCCAATTACATCATGAATTAACCATGATTAACCACATTTTTTGGAAAGCTGAGTTCAGTTCGACAAGCCACACCCAGGCCTGATTACTGCTGGACCCATTGAATCAAGAAATCACTTCAATAGAACCTGTCTGATAAAGTGAAGTAAACTAAAAGATCTGAAAAAGCAACACGTCATGCTGCGATCAAAAGAAATTCTGGTCCATGATTCAACAATCAGAAAGAGACTGGGCAAAAATGGCATCCATGGGAGAGTTCCAAGGCAGAAACCACTGCTGACCAAGAAGAACACAAAGGCTTATCTCACATTTGTCAAAACACATCTTGATGATCCCCAAGACTTTTGGGAAAATATTCTGTGGACTGATGAGACAAAAGCAGAATTTTTTTGGAAGACATGTGTCCCATTACATCTGGTGTAAAACTAAGAAAAGATAATCCTTTATTAGTCCCACAATGGGGGAATTTACAACACAGCATTTCAGAAAAAGATCATACTGTGGTGGACACACATACAGGACCTGTTTTGTGACTCACATTTTAGGTCAGAACAAAGTAAGAGGCTTCCTTGGTGATTACAGGAAGCTGCAAGAATCTTAGCTTTGGTATGCAAGGTCTGAGACTGTGGGGGGTTTAATTAAAGGATTAAAGAAGGGATGCATTGTAGACAGTGGAAGTGATATCATGGAGAGAGGATGCATTGTTACTGTCTTTATAATGCAAGGTGATTCATGTGACTTGTGAACCGTAAGAGTCCTGATATTTAAGGACGAGAGTTTCCTGTGTGGCTTGCTTACTGCTTTGAGACGATGGTGATGTGAATAAAGCTGACTTGAGAGAGAACTCAGCCTTGTCATTCTCACATCTCCACAATACTAATAGTCAAACATGGTTGTGGTACTGTGATCATCTGGGGCTGCTTTGGTGCTTCAGGATCTGGACGACTTACTGTAATTGATGGAACCATGAATTCTGCTCTCTACCAAAAAAATCCTGAAGGACAATGTCCTGCCATCAGTTCATGACATCAAGCTCAAGTCCTCCAATATGGCTGAGTTAAATCAATTCTGCAAAGAATAGTGGGCCAAAATTCCTCAACAGCGATGTAAAAGACTCGTTGCCAGTTATTACAAATGCTTGATTGCAGTTGTTGCCACCAAGGGTGGCACAACCACTTGTTACGTTTGGAGGGGCAGTTACTTTATCACACAAGGCCAGGTAGGTTTGGATAGAGTTTTCCCTCAGCAAATAAAACCATCATTTAAAAACTGCATTTTGTATTTACTCAGGTTATCTTTGTCTAATATTAACAGTTGTTTGACCATCTGAAATATTTAAGTGTTACAAATGTGCAAAAATATAAGAAATCAGGAAGTACAGTGCTGTGAAAAAGCACTGTACCAGAGGGGGAAAAAATCCCACTAATTTGCCAGAATTAAGTCACAAACTTATTGAAAAGCTGACCGTAACACATCTATGAGGAAAAAAGTTATATATTTGTGAGGAAAAAAGACCTTTCAAATTTATGAGAAAACTAGCAAATTACATGAAAAAAGTGGCAAACTAAAAAAAAAGACATGCAAATTTACAAGAAAAAGCAGTATATTTCAGAAGAAAAACTTGGTTACCATTGATGGCAGGCTAGCTTATTGTTGCAGTGCAAATGTGTTTACTGCTCTTGCACAGAGCACTGTGGAATTCTGAAGGTAAACTCTTTTACCTTCACTTAAATGTTGAATATTTGGCTCTGTGCACAGTGAAATGGCTATTCCCCTACAAGTCCTCCAACTAATAGAGTACACAGAACTTCATGTAAAGGTGGTGGAGATCTACTATTGAAAAATCTGGCCAGTGACACGCACACAAACATCTGTCAAATCCACCTCTGTGGTAGTTAAAGCTGTGGTGTAAGAAACACTGCGCTGTATAACTTGAAACTGCAGCGCCAACAGAATGTATCCTCCAGACGCCACTTTACTGCTTTTAAATCATTTTAATGGCCTGCTGTAAGAATGACTGTATCTCTATTGGTTCTTTTATGCTGCCATTGTAAGGCATCCATCATTCCACACTCCTTTTTGAGTTATGACATGCAGCGTCATTGTGGCAGGAGAGACTCATAACAGGGGAAAAGCATAAAATTTGAGGACAAATATACAGCTGGGTGCAAATTTAGGTGAGCAAACACACCCCAGTCAGGAGGGTATTCTTTCTGATTTATGGGAGCTTAAAGGTTGAAACACACTGATCTGTTCAGAATATTTTAATTTTTCATTTTCTCACATTTCTAAGGTGTCCTGTTTGTCAGTTTGCAATGACTCTCTGTTTGTAGTCCCCCCTGAAAACAGGCAAAGAATGTCATAAATCCTTTCATATGACTAAACACTGAACATGTGACTGCTCACTGTGAAAATTTAAAATGGATGTGGCTCACAGATGCTACTGTGTGTATATTTAATGTGTAAATTCCTAGTGTAAGATATATTTTACAGATGTTGTCTGTCAAAAAAAAAATAAAACAGAAGAGCTTTAAGGGTTCTCATAACAATACGCCATGAGCTCAGTCTGGGTGCCATCACTGCATGAAGTTTGGGTTTCTGAATTGTTTTTGACTGATATTTGAAAAGGTAAATAAACTGTGATTCTCAATGCTGTTATTTCCCTCAATAATAATAATAATTGTATATACAGTGCATCCGGAAAGTATTCACAGCGCTTCACTTTTTCCACATTTTGTTATGTTACAACCTTATTCCAAAATGGAATTAATTCATTTTTTCCTCAAAATTCTACAGACAACACACCATAATTAGAATGTGAAAAAAGGGGTTTGGGGTTTTTTTTAGATTTTTGCAAATTTATTAAAAATAAAAACTAAGAAATCACATGTACATAAGTATTCACAGCCTTTGCCATTCATTCATTCATTCATTCATTCATTCATCTTCTTCTGCTTAATCCTTTTCGGGTCACGGAGGGGGGGGGGGGGGGCTGGAGCCTATCCCAACATCTTTGGGTGAGAGGCAGGGTCCACCCTGGACAGATCGCCAGTCCATCGCAGGGCCAACACAGAGAGACAGACAACCTTTCACTCTCACAGTCATACCTAAGGACAATTTAGAATCCCCAGTTTTTGATGCCAATTAACCGAACTTGCATGTTTTTGGCATGTGGGAGGAAGCCGGAGAAATCCCTGAGTAAACCCACGCAGACACGGGGAGAACATGCAAACTCCACACAGATCACTGTTGGTCGGGGGCTGGGATCGAACCCAGGATCCCCAGGCCAAGAGTGAGTTGCTGTGCTGCCGCAGTGCTAACCACTCCGCCACCGTGCCGCCCACCGTGCCGCCCATGAAGCTCCGCCGTGCCACCGTGCCGCCCTTTGCCATGAAGCTCAAAATTGAGCTCAGGTGCATCCCATTTCCGGAGTCCACCTATGATAAATTCAGTTGATTGGACATGATTTGGAAAGGCACACACCTGTCTATATAAGGTCCCACAGTTGACAGTAGATGTCAGAGCACAAACCAAGCATGAGGTCAAAGAAATTGTCTGTAGACCTCCGAGACAGGATTGTCTTGAGGCACAAATGTGGGGAAGGGTACAGAAAAAATTTCTGCTTGTTTGAAGGTCCCAATGAGCACAGTGGCCTCCATCATCTGTAAATGGATGAGGTTCGGAACCATCAGGACTCTTCCTAGAGCTGGCCGGCCGTCTAAACTGAGTGATCGGGGAGAAGGGCCTTATTCAGGGAGGTGACCAAGAACCTAATGTCACTCTGTCAGAGCTCCAGCATTCCTCTGTGGGGAGAGGAGAACCTTCCAGAAGGACAACCATCTCTGCAGCAATCCATCAATCGGGCCTATATGGCAGAGTGGCCAGATGGAAGCCACTCCTCAGTAAAAGGCACATGGCAGCCCACCTGGAGTTTGCCAAAAGGCACCTGAAGAACTTTCAGACCATGACAAACAAAATTCTCTGGTCTGATGAGACAAAGATTGAACTCTTTGGCATGAATGCCAAGCGTCACGTTTGGAGGAAACCAGGCACCACTCATAACTATGCCATTGGTGGTGGCAGCATCATGCTGTGGAGATGTTTTTCAGTGGCAGGAACTGGGAGACTAGTCAGGATAAAGGAAAAGATGAATGCAGCAATGTACAGAGACATCCTGGATGAAAACCTGCTCCAGAGCACTCTTGACCTCAGACTGGGGTGATGGTTCATCTTTCAGCAGTACGACAACCCTAAGCACACAGCCACAACATCAAAGGAGTGGCTTCAGGACAACTCTGTGAATGTCCTTGAGTGGCCCAGCCAGAGCCCAGACTTGAATCCAACTGAACATCTCTAAAGAGATCTGAAAATGGCTGTGCACCGACGCTTCCTATCCAACCTGATGGAGCTTGAGGGTTGCTGCAAAGGGGTAATGGGCAAAACTGCCCAAAGATAGGTGTGACAAGCTTGTGGTATCATATTCAAAAAGACTTGAGGCTGTAATTGCTGCCAAAGGTGCATCAACAAAGTATTGAACAAAGGCTGTGAATACTTATGTACATGTGATTTCTTGTTTTTTTTGGGTTTTTTTTTAAATAAATCTGCAAAAATTTCAAAAAACTTTTTTCTTGTCATTATGGGGTATTGTGTATAGAATTTTGAGGAAAAAATGAATTTAATCCCTTTTGGAATAAGGCTGTAACATAACAAAATGTGGAAAAAGTGAAGTGCTGTGAATATTTTCTGGATGCACTGTATACAGCGGTGAAAATAAGTATTGAACACATCAACATTTTTCTCATTAAACACATTTCTGATGGAGTCATTGGCCTGAGATTTTCACTAGATATCAGTAACAACCCAAGTAATCCATACATAAAAAGAAATTAAGGCAACTGTGTTCACAAAACAAGTCATATTTAATAAAGTTGAATGACACAAGGAATAAGTATTGAACACATGAAGAAAAAGGGGTTTAAAAAGGCATAGAAAGCCAAGGAACCAGCTGAAATCCATCAGAATTTAGGAAGCCATCCCATCCTCCATCAGTGCAAATTAATTTCAGCTGGCTAAGTCCTGACTGATAGCCTTTAAAAAGGTCTGTGAATATCAGATTGTCACACCACAAAGAACTCATGATTGTCACACCACAAAGAACTCATGATGGGTAGAAGCAAAGCTCTCTCTCTAGACCTTTGCAACCTTATTGTTGCAAAACATAATGATGACATTGGTTACAGGCACATTTCTAAACGGCTGAATGTTCCAGTGAGCACTGTTGGAGCCATCATTCGGAAGTGGAAAGAACATTCATTTTATCATAATCCAGCCACGGCCAGGAGCTCCACGCAAGATTTCTGACAGAGGAGTCAAAAGAATTATCAGAAGAGTTATCCAAGAGCCAAACACCACTTGTGGAGAGCTCCAGAAAGACCTGGAGTTAGCAGGTACTGCTGTTTTGAAGAAAATAAGTAATGCACTCAACCGACATGGGCTCTATGTCTGCTCACCTTGCAAGACTCCACTGCTGAAGAAAAAGCATGTTGAAGCTTATTTAAAGTTTGCTGCACAACATTTGGGCAAGCCAGTAAAATACTGGGAGAATATAGTCTGGTCAGATGAGACCAAAATTGAAATTTTGGATGCCACAACATACAGCATGTTTGGAGAAGAAATGGCACTGCACATCCCATCATGGTATGGCAGTGTTTTTTCAACACATGGTACAGGCAGACTTCATATAATTGAAAGAAAGATGAATGGACAAATGTACAGAGACATCCTTGGTAAGAACCTGTTGCATCTGCCAAGATGCTGAAGATGAAACGAAGGTGGACATTTCAGCAAGACAATGATCCCAAACACACAGCCAAGGAAACTCTCAACTGGCTCCAGAGAAGGAAAATAAAGCTGCTAGAATGGCCCAGTTAGTCACCTGACCTAAATCCAATTGAAAATCTATGGAACGAACTGAAGATCAGCGTTCATAGAAGACAGCCACGGAACTTTCAAGATTTGAAGACAGTTTGTGTGGAAGAATGGGCTAAAATCACTCCTGAGCAATGCCTGCGCCCATTCTCTCCATACAGGAGGCATCTGGAAGCTGTTATTACCAACAAAGGATTCTCTACTAAATATTAAATGAATTTCACTAAGCGTGTTCAATACTTATTCCCGGTGTCATTCCACTTAATTAAATATAGCTTGTTTTGTGAACACAGTTTCCATGATTTCTTTGAATGTATAGATTACTTGGCTTGTTACGGATATGTGGTGAATATCTCAGGTCAGTGGCTCCATCAGAAATTCGTTTAATGAGAAAAAATGTTGATGTTTCCCTGCTGCATGTATCTCATAATTATCAAATTTTGTGACAACTAATATCCCCCTAAAATGTGCAAATTTGATAGTGAAGGTGAAAAAAAATCTCAAATGGCATGATTTGGATTTGTTCTTTCAAATTTGGGTTTATTTTCACAAAACCACGCGCAGAGGCTAATAAACCAGTTGTTTAATTTTTCTGCTGCCTTCGTGTCTGTGTGCATTACTTCTGTTTGCTGCTGTGAAAAGGTTTTTGCTCACATCTCGTGGTTTTGATCAGAACTTCTGTCAAAACAAGAAAACAAAAAGCAAAGCTTTTTTTCCCTTTTAAAACAGTCATGAGCAGAACAGATCTGCTCCACAAATCTCACCAAATCCTTTTCCTTTCTTCTCAGGCTTTTATGAATGCAGCCATGATTAACACTATGATCAAATTATTGCTCAAACACAGCTGAGTTTGTGTGAAGTTTGATAGATACAGCAATGTGTTCAGGTTATGTGAATGTAATGTAAAACAGCAAAATAAATCAGAAAGATTACGTATCTACCCTGCACAGCTGATCTAGATCAAGACTAAAATTTCTGCTGCAGGAATAATAAATGAATGAAAAAGGTCTCAGGTGTATTTACTGCTTTTCCCCTCTAGAGGGCGATGCTGCTCAAAGGGGGAAAAAAAACATGTCTTCATGAAGGACCAGGTACCAGAACACATAAGGCCTACTGCACTTTTTCCACATGTTGGCAGGTCCCAAAGGTTTTAAAGAAATGTTTGTGACCTTTTTTTTTTTTTTTTTTGTCTTTCGGCTGCTCACTTTCAGGGTCGCCACAGCCAATCATCTGTAATGTCTGAAGAATGGGCGGACAACGACCATGTGCTGAGGTTAGCTTTATTGGGCTTAGCAACAATATAATACAGAGCAGCGTCTAGATTGGAGCACAGGAAGAGGAAAGAGACGTCATGTCGCAGTGCTGCCCACTATATACCCCTGATGTACTGGCGTCACCTGTGTGTGTCTGCAGTGCAGCATGTCACGTCATATTACATACACTACATTAATCCCCCTCCCCTTTGAGAACATAAAAAAAAAACACAGTGACCTTCGCACAATCATAGATTAGCCCGAAAGAACAAATATTTCTAACTGGGCAACTAGGAAGACTGCTGGTGTGCCCGCATAGCCTTGTGGGGTATTCTGCCATGTGCCAGACCATGCCCTATCTACAACATGTACTTAAACCAGTCCCAAAGTCCTTGAGACGGAGAGGACTCCATCGGGCTCAGGCCACGCCAGTTCGGGTGGTTCCGGCGGGCACCCCGCTGGAGTTGCCAAACGTTAATCGTGAAGTCCCCGTCTGGGTCCCAGACCGTATGGGCCAGCTCGGTCACAGTCTCCTGGTCAAAAGTGGGAGGTGGAGTGACTCTTCTGAGATGGCTGGTGTGCCAGCATGACCCATTGGCCAGACAGAAGGTGGCTGGTCCTAGCTGAGCGGTGATCTGCATCGGCGTTGACCGGAACGACAGCAGCTCATGGGAGCAATTGGATCGATGGATCCAGACCCACTCGAGCGCCATGAGCAAGGGAGCTTCCGCTTCATGGTGTGCTGTTGCTCTTCCATCCTGCTGCTGGAGAAGGGCGCCATTACTGGAGTGTCATCTGGCGGAGGACGTGAGCGGTCCGGGGTAAAGCAGAGAGGCAGGCCAGTCTTGCCGCTGATGGAGCAGGCCCTACCTTCTTCCAGGTCCTGCGTGGATGTGAACTGGAGCTCCTGCAGTGAGGCAGCAGCTTGGGGAGGCTCACGCCACATGAGGATTGCCTCCAATTCTCCAGGGTTCTGTTCACTGTGCGGTGCGAAGCAGGGAGTGGCTGTGTCCATGTCCGAGTGCAGTGGACTTGGGCCGTCATCAGTCAAACGGAATCCCATGTGGTCCGTGATGGAGAAACCCAGTGTGTAGAACAAGTTACACTCCAGGATGTTGTTGCCGTGACGTGTTACTTGGAATGTGAATGCTGGAAGGATTCTTGACCTGTAGTGTATCGAAAAGGTAACAGTTCCTACCATGATCTTCATGTGTCCATAATCAAACAGTTCCACCGTGTCTGCTTTAATTGGTTTCAGGGGGAAAAGCCTCCTAACCATGGCCTCATTCATCAGGAACTTTGTAGCAGCAGTGTCCAGCAGCAGCAGTAGACTGACGCCATCCAACTCTACTGTGCACTACTTGAACAGCGTGTTGCTGGAGTCCACAGAATGAATGGTGGTCTGGCTGGGCTGACTGGGTGAGCGAGATGGCGGGCTTGCAGGAACCGAGCTAAACACTCTGGTGAAGTGGTTTAGCTTACTACAGCGTCGGCACCTCTGTCCTGTGGCTGGGCAGGCAGGTGCGCATGTGCGGTATGAGGAAGAGCTGCAGTTACCGCAGGGTCGGCATGCTGTGGTGCTTTGTTGTCCCGCTACGTTCACCTCGGGCCGTCGTGAAGAAACGTGGAACCGTCATGAGGACATGGGTCGAAGAGCTGAGCAGCCGGGGTAACGGCTTGTGAATGTGGGAAGCATGGGTCGGTGGCCACTAGCTGTGTTGCTAACTGGGCAGCCGCTTATAGCTGGGATGCCATTTCTACCACCTTGGCTAACAGCAGGTTGTTTTGTGCCATTAACAGCTTTTCCCGCAGCTTTGAATTTGTGGTGTCCTCCGCTAACTGGTCTCGCACCATCTTATCTTCCAAGTGTCCAAACCTGCACGTGCTAGCCAAACAGCAGAGGTGGGCAACGTACTGTTGAAGTGACTCACGTTTGCTGTCGCCACTGGCGAAACACAATTCTTTGGACCATTACACTGTGCTGACGTTAGCTTTATTATGCCTCAGTAA
This sequence comes from Pholidichthys leucotaenia, assembly GCA_020510985.1. Classification (NCBI taxonomy): domain Eukaryota; kingdom Metazoa; phylum Chordata; class Actinopteri; order Cichliformes; family Pholidichthyidae; genus Pholidichthys; species Pholidichthys leucotaenia. Next base: position 393,702,453 of record CM035838.1, on the reverse strand, counting down.
ATGGAGGCATACAGTAATCACTTAATGCGTCTGTGTGTGGCTCTGTCTGCAATGTGTATGTGTGTGGTTCTGTCTGCCTGTCTGTTTCAGCTCACTTGGTCAAATTTAAGTGCAACTAAAGGCTTGTATCATTGTATGGCCATATTTTCTCAACTTTTAATTTGCCAGAATTTCCAAATAAGGCTTTGTTTTCAAAATAAACACAAATTTAACTCACCTTTGCCGTCAATGGACCCAGGAAAAAAAAGTAGTGTAATAACTATGCCAGGCCACTAGAGGCGGCAGTGTGACTTTTTTACAGCACACGGATGACTTTCTGTCCAGTCGATTAGGGCTGGGCAATATACTGAATATATTCGTTGTATCGGTACATTTGGCCACCCGTGAAACATAAATCATTATCTTGTAGATACTCAAATATTTATCACATTAAAATGAGTTGATGCTGCTGCGAGACAGGTTTGTGTGCAGCTTGGCCGCTGAAGTCTGAAAGCGGAAGCTCTCTAGCTCACTGTGGCTGCCCCACCCCCCTGCATGCTCACAGAGAAATCTAAACTGCAGCGAGCAGAGATGAAAAGGAAGATAACAGAATAAATGTAGGCTCACCTTAAGCAAAGGAAAGGGGGTGGGGGGGGATAAACATTTCAAGTCTGAACTATGCACATTCATTGGCTAAATGAGCGAACTTAGCAAATGAACTTTCAAAATAAGAGCTTGTAGTCAGTCTTGCAACCCTTCAAAATAAGAGCAAGCGGCTCACCAAATCAACAACTTATGGAATGTAGACACATTAAAAAAAAGTGATAAATTATACTCATGTCACTTATTAGACTGCCAAGTATTAACTATGTGTAGTAAGCTGAAACATTTCTGCCCATGTGGATACACTTGATTACTTGATAATGTGAGGTCTGTTAAACAAAGGAAAAAAGTCATTTTGCTCAGTTACATATTGTTGTGAAGAACTTTCTCTGACAGTTTTCATTTTATTATTCAGTTTTTTCATAAGTGAAATTAATATATTTTATTATTCAGCTTTTTCATAACTGAAATTAATATATACATAAACTTATCATAAAAATGTAAGTAAAACAAAATTTTAAAGCATGAACCAGAAAATGTGTAGGAGGAGGCAGAGAGGACCAATCACAGCTCTTGCAATTTGCATTGCCGAAATGCGTAGTTACATTTCTGCAAGTAATGGGGCACAATGTAGCTACTGCATCAAGTACACCATTGTTTTGACACAGAAGCATAAGGGGGCGTGTCCACCAAATGCATTTTTTCTGCTGTGAGTGGCTATTTTCTATTCATTCTCTATATATTTTCTCAACTTTTAATTTCCCACTATTTACAGGCCTTGTTTTCAAAATAAACACTCACCTTTACCATCAATGCAGCTGCGAAAAAAGCTACTGTAATAACTATTCCCACCCACTAGAAGTGGCAGTGTGACGTTTTTACAACCCCCATGCTACCATCCCACAGGCACTGAGGCATCAGCACCTTGGTGCTTTCACTGGGCTTAGCAAAAATATAATACAGAGCTGCGTGTAGATTGGCGCGCAGGAAGAGGCAAGAGACCTTGTGTCGCAGTGCTGCCCACTATATACCCCTGACGTACTGACGTCACACCTGTGCATGTCTGCAGTGTGGCACAACATGCGATACTGCATACACTACATCATCACCTTATATCGCGATGATCTGCATGTTGATTTGGCAAGGATTTTTACGTCGGATGCCCTTGCTGACACAACTCATTTATCCAGGGAGTACACTGGCTTGTGCACCCCCTGTGGCTGGGTAACTTTGTGACATATTCTGACTAAATTGCCTTTAATTATTATTAGGGATGAGCCGATCCGATCCACCACATCGGTATCGGGTTCAATCCAGGCAAAATGGTTGGATCGGTATTGGTAAGGAATAAAAGTAATTTACCGATCCGATACATTAATAGTAGTAAAATAAAATGAAGGTGCGATCACGTTCTCAGCCGTGCGTAGGCAACAGCATCAAGTGTCACTGGAGCCTGTCTGTGGGACTCGCCTCAGTATGTTGTGTTATGTTTGCATGTTCTCCCTGTGCTGCGTGGGTTTACTCCGGGGGCTCCGGTTTCCTCCCACAATCCAAAGAGATGCATGTTAGGTTAATTGATTGTTCTAACATTGTCCCTAAATATCTGTCTCCTATAGGCCCTTAGAATAGAGGGTTAGTACTAGTGAAGTGCTTTGAGTAGTCTTTGAGACTAGAAAAGTGCCATATAAGTACAGTTACTTATCCTTATGTCTGTAATAGGCTGGTATTACTAAGATGGCGGCCGGGTTGGTCATGAGATAGAACAGGGTGGCTACTACCGGTTTCCGGTAGTGATGCCGCCCAGGGTATAAAAGAGTGGGCAGAAGAGGCTCTGCCTCTTTTGTCGTGAAGCCACCTGGCCAGCAGGAGGGTGCCGTAAGCCTTTGTGCATAGTTAATGTTATATCCTGAAAAAACCCTGTTAACCGAGGTGAGACTTACTCGTCATTCCTAATATTATGGACACAACATTTGGCGACGAGGTAAAAGCGGTAATGGAACGCTCTGTTGCTAGCTTTTGGCCGTTTCTCGAGCCCCTCGTGCCATGGCCTCACTGGTTTGCTGCCTTCACCAACTATCTTGTTGTCCTGAACCTGGGAGAGATGGAGAAGTGATGTGCACGAGCTGTGTTGGTGCATAATTTAGGAATGGAAGGGCAGAAGATTTTAGAGAACCTTGGAGGTGCTGACAGTTTCGATGAAGTGGCGCAGCTAATGGTGCGGTACTTTAAGGCGCCGGAGAATGTCACCGTGAGGTGCATTCAGTTTCAACAGTGCCGCCAGTGGTCGGGAGAGCCTGTGTGAAGATTCATGGCAGACCACCGCGAGCTGGCGAGAGAATGCAGATTCGGGACCCTGAAGAACAAGATGATTCGGGATCAGCTGGCAGAGCACGTCTGCTGCAAGGCGGCCCGGTCCAGGTTGTTGGCACACCCAGGGGAGATGACGTTAGCTGAGGCTGTCGAGCTTGCCCAACAGTACGAGGCAGCAGAGACCATTGCAAGGGGCCTTACTGAAGGGGCCTCTCTGGAAAAGAATGAGTCTTGCGCTAAGGCACTGAGCCTGGACCCTTGTGATGGCGAATGCAGAGAGGATGATTTTGCCTCCGTGGTCAGGATAAGGTCTGCCCCTGGTACGCCAAAATGTTATGGATGTGGGTCCACTGAGCACCGCTATAAGTACAGAGTGTGCCCGGCGAAAGGAAAGCATTGTGTCAAATGCGGGATTTTGAATCATTTTGCCAGGGTGTGCGGAAACTTTGTACGCAGGAGCCGTGGGAGAGAACCAGGTGCTGCGCAGAAGACTCCAACGGTTGTGCATACTGTCTCCCCAGAGATGACAGGGAGGATCAGCTGCACCATCATGTTAGATGGCGTCGAGATTCCGCTCCTAGTGGACACAGGAGCAGTGATTTCCGTCCTGAATCTGGAAACCATGGAGAGACTGTTTCCCCACCGACAGATAAGAAGGCAACAGGTAGAATTTTGTGGTTATGTGCGGAACAGCTTGGCTATTTTGGGCTATGCTGAGATGGAGGCCCAGTATAAGAACAGTGTAGTGCCCAGTGTTCGCATTAACGTTTCTGCATCCGGTGTTAACATCATGGGTTGCAACCTATTTTACAGTCTTGGGTTCTCCATTACGAACGTTTCAGGTGAAGAATGGTCTGGATGTGGACTGTGGGGCTGACCTGTTCCTGCCATGGAGGGTGCTGAGGTGTGGGATTCAGACTGGATGGACAATGTGACTTTGGGAGTGCACACACTGCACCACGTGGAGCCGTCTCGGGATGGACCTGATGCTGTCACGCAGGCTGCCCTGGATGAGGGTGCCAGATGGCATGGTGGGACCCCCAATGAGGCTTATCAGGACGAGATGCCAACGCCAGGAGAAAACGGGGCAAGACCGCGGAGCATGGTTATTGTAAAGCTCCCAGCGATGACCTGCCAAGAGGAGACCCAGGAGGGCCAGCGAGACGGAGCAACTGGAGTCAGGGGCCTGTCGCAGGATCGGTGATCTGAATAAGAGGAAGTGGGCTTCCTTGAAGACCAAGGTTGAGGCTCGAGTACGTAAAGATCACAGTCCACGCGAGCAGCGGGACAACCAGAGGCGGTTCCAGGTGGAGCCCGGCTGGATGGAGGCAGATGGGCGCAGGTCTATTCATGTCTGGAGACACCCGAGGGATCTGCGGCTGCCAGAGGTGGAGAGGAGATGGCGCAGCAGGAGCCCTGAAGTGAAGAGATGGAGACGCCTTGAGAGGGATCCATCCGGGGACTGAGGGTTTTATTTTGCATGTGTGTGTGTTGTTCTCTTCAGTCCTGTTTTGTATTAGTTTCTATTTGGTGCCCCGGTAAATTGTTTAAAAAAAAAAAAAAGAAAGGGAAAAGGAGTGAATTGGTAGGCATAGTATGTTGTGTGGTTGCGAACCTGTATTTTGAGTGTTTGCATGTTAAATTTGATAACCTGAGTGGTGTGACACCTGTTTTCCTTGTGTTTGTGATTGATTTCTGAATATTTGAAGTTGAGTGCTAAATTCTACAGCTAATTGGGTGGCGACTCTGTGTATTTTGGTTTAACTGATAAATTTGAGCCTGCCTGATCTGTCTGAGCTATTGTTATCGAGTGCCCCTATATTGATTTATTATGCTCTGTGTACCTGTGGTGGGGTGGGAGTCGGGGTGGGGGGCCGCCAATAGAGTTTGTCTAGTGTTTTATTCTGTGTGTGTATTTTTGCATTGTTAAGGGATTATTTTTAGTTAGAAACATGGCTTTGTTGTTTTGTTTGTATGTTCCCCTTTTTCAGCGGCAGAATAACCCGCTCAGCCATGTGGGGGCGCTGGTGGTCTACCCGGCCCCCCAGCCTTAGCTGTGTGATTGGATAGGTGTTTTGTTTATTTTTGTACATATTGTGACGTTTGCAAGGTTCACACAAAGACAATGGAGCAGATGGTTGTGATCAACCTGATTTATTTTACACACCCCGACCCCCAACTTGCTCCTGAGCACAGACAGGAGGGGAGGTCATTCTCCCAGACCCCTGTTTGAATCATGGTTACACACACATGATACATCTTGCCCTAATCCTGCTAAACACTGCTGGGTCATTATAATGCAGTTATAATGACACAGCAGTATAACTCAGAAATAACACATTTAACACACACACAGTAACGTTTCCAACTGGCAAAGCATGCTGGGAAATCCCTGGCCTCCTTAAAATGGCCCCGACGTTACACTGCCCCCACCTGGACTGGTTTCTGTCCCCAGAAAATTCAAAGTCCACTTTCAGAAATCCAATGCGAGTCAGCCCGGTGCCGGGGCGGCATGCACGGGCCATCTGAGTCTCGGTCGGAGTATCTGGTTGGGGTAGGGTTCCGGTTTGGCCACCCGCGGGCAGATGGACACATCTGACAGCCTCTGTAGGACCACGCACAGTCCCTTCCCTGGCAGCGGGAGTCCCAGGCCCGCTCCGGCCGACTCCCACCGCTGCCAGGTCTCCCAGGCGGCCGCTGGCCCGCGTCCATGCGTCCAGCCCTTGCCGCGCCTGGAAAATGGCCGCATCTTCGTCCTGCTCGCTCCGCTGCGTCGCTCCTGCGCCGAGGGCCTCCGTGACGTCACCGAAAGGAAAAGCATCGGGTGGCGGTAGGACTACGCAGTTCCTCCTCTGGCAGCGGGAGTCCCATGACTCCCACCGCTGCCAGGACCTCCCAGTCAGCCGCTGGCCCGCGTCCAGGCGTCCAGCCCCTGCCGATCCCGAGAAAAGACCGGATCTGTCCTGCTCGCTCCACTGCTGCTGCGCTCCAAAGGCCTCTGTGACGTCACCTGCCGGGGGAAGCATCTGCAGGAGGCGGCTTTTTCCCCGTCCATGCCACCTCGCTCTAATTTAACGTCGGCGAGGGGCCAGTTTGTCGTGCGCTGTGTGCGGGGTAGTACCATGCCATGTACCCTGGCTCTGTGCAGCGGAAGCCGTCCTTCCTCACTTCGCCACGGCTGTCTCCTTCGAGCACGCGCTGCTGCGATCTGCCGTAGCTCCTCCTCCACTCGCTCTCAGCACGGTGGTTTCCTCCGATGATCAGCGCGGCAGCCAACTCGACCTGGGCCAGGCGGTCATCCAACAGGTTCTCGCCGTTGTAGCGGGGAATCTTGACCCGCTGCTGGATGGATGGGACGGTCATCTCCCAGTCGATTGCCGCTCCTAGTTGCTCTGGAATCGCCAGCCCGTCCTGCCCTGAAAAGGGCGGGAAATGGGGCTGGTTTGCTCTGCTCCGTCCATCGTGGCGAAGCTCTCCAGGGGCCGGCGTCTCAGCTCTACACTCCGTTCCCGGCTGAGCGATGAATCGCTCCGGCCGCTGTACCTCCGCCTGGATCCTCATCTTGCTCCATATCCCACTCCTGACACCAGTGTGACGTTTGCAGGGTTCACACAAAGACAATGGAGCAGATGGTTGTGATCAACCTGATTTATTTTACACACCCCGACCCCCAACTTGCTCCTGAGCACAGACAGGAGGGGAGGTCATTCTCCCAGACCCCTGTTTGAATCATGGTTACACACACATGATACATCTTGCCCTAATCCTGCTAAACACTGCTGGGTCATTATAATGCAGTTATAATGGCACAGCAGTATAACTCAGAAATAACACATTTAACACACACACAGCAACGTTTCCAACTGGCAAAGCATGCTGGGAAATCCCTGGCCTCCTTAAAATGGCCCCAACGTTACAATATTTTGATTAGTGTGTGTCTCTTGTGATAAATTTGGGTGGGTTATTTGTGTGCTTGGCTTTTTTTTTTTTTTGACAGAGTTACAGCTGATGAGAGGTAGGTGATGGAAACATAAATAGCAAATTATAACAGTGAACTGGAAGCAGGACTAGAACAACAGGGCTGCATGAAATGGAACAGGAATGACTTCAAAATAAGAACAAACCTAAAATCTAAGAATGGACAGAGAATAATATCAGAAACACTACTAAATAAACCAAGGACCAGGAGAATGCTTATGATAATAATAGTAATAAATGTCAAAAAATACAACTTAAAGGGTTAGTTCCTTTATTTTCAGAGCTACAGCATTTTTTACCTCATGCATAAAGTGGCACTTTGAATTTCATCTGAATGTTTACTTAAATACTCAGCTTCAAAGTTTTGCATAAACTTGCACTTAAAACTTCAGAATGCATGTTTACATAGTAAAAGTAAAATGCTGCCAATGTTACAAAGTTTAAAATTAAAAAAAAAACAAAAAAAAAACAACGTTGCTGAACTGAGTCAAATTTGTAATATATTCTCTGACTTTTAGATTTGTCACTCATCAGGGCTGGAGGAAGGGGAGGACAATTGACATACGGACAGAGAGCCCCAGGGGGCAGTCAGACTGGACTGTTACGTATGCGTCCTCAGAGAGGACATCCGGGTGCCAGCTGATGTCATGCTAATGATGGGTATTAAATGACAACCACTGTGCTAATGTGCCATGCATTCTCTCTGTCTGTATAACGTATAAAAGAGCTCGTGACGCAGGCCCCAGCAGCGCAGTAGCTCACCGAGCTACAAAGCGTGTTTCAGTATGTTGGAGGAAATAAAACCTTGTCCCCTTCAAGCTTGTTGCCTCTCACCTGTTCTACTACCTCCACATTGGTGACCCTGGACATGCATGGAGCGTCTCTCGACTATGCCATTTTTCTCCACACTGGTGACCTGACGTGAAACAGATTATCTCTCCCTTTCGCTGCACTGTGGACTCCTTTTTCTCCACACTGGTGACCTGACAAGAGAGAATGACCGTCTACTCCCTCTCACCGCGCTGTGGACTCCAGAGTACCAGAGAGCACCTGCATCCTCTTCATCCACACCAGAGCGCGCTCGCCGGAGCAGACAGCGCTGGGACCAAGACGCACCATGAACGATGACACGAGCAAACCGAAGGAAACAGCCTGAATGGGGAAGATCATCGGTGCTGTCTGTGTTGATTTCCATCAAGATCCCCGACCCTGACTCACCTCCCGACAGCAGACTTTCTGCACACAGAAGCCCCGCGCACACACTGCAGGATTACGAGGACAGAGCAACTTCCAGCTATGTGGTCACTGCGCCAGGCACGCACCATGCACCAGCGACAAACCGGCTCCACAGACTTATACATCGTCCTCCGCCGCTGCACATGCCCGAGAAACACGGCCGATCGCCATCCTCAGAACCATTAGGGCTGCTCACGCACCTAAAGCAAACGTGCAGCCCACACACAGGACTTTGTATGGGTTTTTCAGCCACAGGGCTCAACGGGAATTTAGCCGATTGCTTTCCCCGATGACTTTAGGGCTGCTCCCGCCCCTAAAGCCAAACCACCAAGTCCCTCACACAGCTTCAGTTTTTTCACAGCCACTACGCATCCTCGGGGAATTTGGCCATTCGCCTTCCCAACATCCTTGCAGGACTGAGCCGCAAGAGGAGTCAGAGACTTAATTTTTTTTTCACAGCCGCTGCAGATCACTGCCAGGTTTACTGGGAAAGTCCCTCACCATGGCGGATCCACACGCAATTTTTACGCGGCCCAGACACTTTTGACGTCCTGGGCCAGCACTCACTTATTCCCATCCACCTCCCCCTCCTCCTCCACATCGTTCTTCCCGCACCTCAAAGCCAGCCGATCGCCGGTTTGCTCCATTATGCACAACGCGCACCGGCCCTGTGTGCCCACCATCCACGGCTGTTCAACATGCTGGAACTTGGAGCGGAGCACACTGTCTTTTCCACCCCTCCCCCATCCCCCCCCATGGACTGACATGCCATCCGACACTCCTCTACAGCAGGACAGTTCTACCGGAGCTGGAGCCCAAACAACCGGGGGGGGGGGGGGTCACAGCCCCTTCTGAGTATTCTGGGGGGAGCCTGTATGGCCCAGCATGCTGCGGCCGGACATTATCTCACACTCATCAGGGCTGGAGGAAGGGAAGGACAATTGACATATGGACAGAGAGCCCCAGGGGGCAATCAGACTGGACTATTATGTATGCGTCCCCAGAGGATGGAGAGGACATCCGGGCGCCAGCTGATGTCATGCTAATGATGGGTATTAAATGACAATCACTATGCTAATGTGCCATGCATTCTCTCTGTCTGTATAACGTATAAAAGAGCTTGTGACACAGGCCTCAGCAGCGCAGTAGCTCACTGAGCTACAAAGCATGTTTCATTATGTTGGAGGAAATAAAACCTTGTCCCCTTCAAGCTCGTTGCCTCTCACCTGCTCGATTACCTCCACAACATATCAAAAAACTGAGAGCAAAAACAGAGAAAAACAAACAGGAGAAATTAAGTTGGGGGCTCTGTGAATAATTTATGGGCTGATGTGGATAAACATGCATGATAAGTGTTATGAAGATCAAGAAATATATTTAGCTTTGTACATGTGTGGATAGGTGATGCTAGCCCACTTCTCGTGTCTTTTGGCCAGTTATGCTTTGGCATGAGATAGGGGGCCTGATTCTCAATAAAAACTAAATTGTCTTCATACCACTGTCTGTCATTATCAAGAGACTGATAATAAATTTCGGACGTTTTCACTTTTTTTGTTCCATTTTACTACGTGATTACCCCCCCCCCCCCCCAATGGCCGGCAATCCCACTGGAAGTCAAACTACACTATGAAAACTATGAATAATATAAATCATGCTTGGCAAGCTAACTCCCGCTTGGGCTTCCTGCTTACGTTTGCAGACAGCTTGGATAGCCAACAGTGTTGCCAGATAGGAAATGAAGAAATATTGTGCTGTTGCTTTAAAACTATCATTTTTTTGACCCAACCTATCATATGTGTTAAAACAACTTGATAAGTTACAGGACAGTGCATGGAATTGCAATAACCTAAAGAATAAACAAATTTGTTACACACAGTGGGTAGCGCGGTGGCGGAGTGGTTAGCACTGCGGCAGCACAGCAACTCACCCTTGGCTGGGAGATCCTGGGTTCGATCCCAGTCCCCGACCAACAGTGATCTGTGTGGAGTTTGCATGTTCTCCCCGTGTCTATGTGGGTTTACTCCGGGATTTCTCCGGTTTCCTCCCACATGCCAAAAACATGCAAGTTTGGTTAACTGGCATCGAACAGGGGATTCTAAATTGTCCTTTGGTATGAATGTGAGAGTGAATGGTTGCCTGTCTCTCTGTGTTGGCCCTGCGATGGACTGGTGATCTGTCCAGGATGTACCCTGCCTAACGCCCAAAGATGCTGGGATAGGCTCCAGCACCCCCGCGACCCAAAAAGGATTAAGCGGAAGAAGATGGATGGATGGATGGACAGTGGGCAATGGAGGTTTTGTCATGATTCAGTGCAAGTGAGGCTCAAACGCAGAACTGCCAGAACGAACACTCAGACTCAGAAGTAAAAGTTCACCAGTTTATTGTAAAAATAAAACTAACACACAACTCTAAATAAAAGCGCACAGCTGAAGAAAATTGCAACACAAAAACGCACACTTAAACTGACGCAAAACCGGTGCCCGCTGGAGCGCATGTAGCCTACAGGAAAAGAGCAGACAGAGATTATTAGGGACAGAATCTCCCAAAGGAGAGAATAATAGTAGGAGAGCACTCTTACTCGATGAGCAGAGGAGCCTGGCAGGGAACTCCACATACCGCATACACGCACCCACACACCTGTTGTTGAATCAATAAAGATAACTGAACTGCACTTGAGCCTGTGTATGTGTGTGTTCCCTGGGTCCGACAATATGACAGCGTCTTCTTGGTCAGGTGAGCGTGATCAGCTCTGGAGTACACACCGTGAAGATGGGCAGCAAACCTGAAGAGACAAGAGGATGAAGGGGTGAGAACACAGGTCAACTGAGAGGTAACAAGATAACAGGCTTAGACGTTTTCTCTGTGGCAAACCTAATGATCCAGCGATGAGTTCTCCACACGCTGTCTCTTAAATATGCTGGGTGTGTAAGTATACAGGTGTGTAATCACACAGGTGTGGCTGATACTCCGGAGCCGGGAAGACAGGAACAGGAAGGGAGGGGGAGCACACTCGCCTGATAATCACAGGTTTGATTTGGGGCCAGAGACTATATGGGGGGGAGTTCATAGGTTGAAAAGTTCATAGTGGTCAAATTTGACCAAATGTGGTTTATTTTTCAACCGCAGGGATCCAAGCGCTGCAACACAGCTGGAAGAAGTGTGTGGACTGAAAGGGAGAGAGACTATGTTGAAAAATAAACCATCATTTAGTCAAATTTGACCACTATGAATTTTTCAGACCATGAACTTTTCAGCCCCCCCCCCCATATGTTTTGTTTGTGCTTATTTCCTTTGGCTTGATTTTTTTTTCATAACTGCAATGACACCAACTGAATGCAGCAGCAGCGGCAAAATGCTTTATCCTTGTTCCCAGCAACAGGTTGAATCCATCCCTTAAATGTACAGTATAACACCAAGGCAGAGCAATAAAGCTGCTGTGCCTGGTAGGGTTGCTTTGTTTTCTTATCTGTATCTGTGCTGTCGGACTCTTTTCTTTTTCCTCTGAGTCCAAATTCATGGTCACTTTTTAAGTTTATTGCGGCATCAGTACAGCTGCGCAAACATGAGCTGAGTGCTGCTGATGTGATTGGCAGTGAGAAGGAGCCTGCCAGGTTTGAGCTGATTGGGTATGAGCAGGCATTGGTTTCTGGTGATGTGTGGGTGTTCACGTAAATCAAAACGTAGTTTTGTTTTTTTGTTGTTTTTTTTTTTTTTTTTTTTTTGGGGGGGGGGGTGCATGGAAATGCCAAAACTATCATATATTTGGCCTTTTTATGCCTTGGTGAAATGGAGAGGCATACGGTAATTGCTCAATGCACCTCTTGTGTGTGTGTGTGTGTGTGTGTGTGTGTGTATCTGTCCGCCTGTCTGTTTTAGCTTGCCTGGTCAAAATTAAGTCAAACTAAAGGCTTGTATCATTGTATTGCCATATTTTCACGACTTTTAATTTACCAGAATTTCAAGATAAGGCTTTGTTTTCAAAATAAACACAAATTTACTGTAACTCACCATTGCCATGTAATGGAGCCACGCAAAAAGGGATTTGTAATAACTATGCTGGGCCACTAGAGGCAGCAATGTGACTTTTTTTTTTTTTTTTTACAGCCCATGCTCAGAGGTCTGCATTAGCTACTGGGAAGTGTTTTTACAACACCAGGTTAATGGATGATTATTAGACCAAAACTAAAAACAGATGTAAGGGTTGTCATTATTTATTTAACCTTTATTTATACAGGGTAGTTCCACTGAGAGGCAACCTCTCTTTTTCAAGGATGCCCTGTTCCACCTGGAAGCTGCCCAGTACAACCACAGACTGACCTGTGGCCACTGAGCAGCTACACTGGAGCAGTTGGGGTTGAGGGCCTTGCTCAAGGGCACCACAGTGGGGTTAACAAGGGTGGGGCAAACACTGCTATGCTATCTGTCCCAACTAGATCTAATCCTGCCAGTCCAGGGATCGAACCCATGACCCTCCGCTCACCAGTCCACATCCCTAACCATTAGGCCACCACTGCCCCCACCACTTATTATATTATCCTGACTGAAGTGGTATATTTTACGTGGCCAAAATGAGGAGACATCTCCCGCTTTAATTTATGACATCTTCAACAGCTGACTAATGTCTGTATTGAAATGACCTAGCTGCCGTTAGTCGTGATGCTAACATGTGCAACAATCATATTAACAATGAGACAAGGTTTTTTGAGTCAGAGGTACTGATGGTTTATCAGACAAAAAAGTCTCAGGTCTGATCCTACTGTTCTGATTGATTTTTTTCTTTGATAGAGTCTGGTGTCCACAGATCAATGCCCAGACTGTTAGCATAGAGGTAATGTGTGCTAACGTCAGTTCAGCTCTTCAACTAAACTCTTAGACTGAGCAGAAAGTACCTCCTCACTGGCGATTTATGCAAACTAGATCACCACTGTTTTCTATTCTTTTTAAATGTAACAATTAGCTCATTTATGTGCAACAACTCATCAGTTAATAAACAGCTTTCTTACCTTTGATGAGGACCCCTAATATCACTGCAGTCTTTAGTATTACAAAAAGCTCTTTTTCTCCCTCTGGTTAAAACTAATCATTTTAACAGGAACTTGGATTTTACTTCCATCCAGATAAATGGAATAATTCAAGAATACTTCAGCTAAATCCAGCTTACCAAGAACACAAATCAGTTAGTTTGAGAATCATTGTCTGCTCCCTCCAAAGTAAATAAAAATATAATATATAAGCATCCCAAAGTGATTAAGCAAAATATTGGTAAAACTCAAATTAAACATAATTTAACATAACATAAAGAAAACAAACATAACAAACATAACATAAAGCCTCTAAATTAAATGATTTGGCCTCTGTTCCTCCTCATAATTTAAGAATTAAATGTGGTTTATTAAATATTAGGTCTCTAACTCCCAAGTCTCTGCTAGTCCACGATCTGTTAATTGATCATCAGATTGATTTAATTTCCCTTACAGAGACTTGGTTAGGGCAAGAGGATTATGTTGGTTTAAATGAATCAACTCCCTCTGGTTATTTAAACTGTCAAAATCCCAGAAGTTCTGGTCATGGAGGAGGAGTAGCAACAATTTACCATTCCAAATTACTAGTTAATGTAAAGCAAAAAACATGTTATAATTCCTTTGAGGGCCTGGTCCTCAGTATTGGGCACTTTAGCAATTTTAGGTTAAACCCAATTTTATTTGCCATAGTTTATCATCCCCCATCAACCTACTCAGAATTTTTATCCGAATTTGCTGATTTCTTAGCTGATTTAGTGCTGAAATCTGATAGAATAATTATAGTAGGTGTGGGGAGACTTGAATAACGAAACCGAATTGCCTTTCATTCCAGTTTATTCAAGTAATCATTCCACTGTCTGCTCTCATTCCTGAGCAGCAAACAAAGAGGGTGAACACACCAAAGTTCTCTCATTTAAACATTCTGACATCAAACCATTTCCCTCGCGGGGGAAATCACACATCGATCTCAAAATCTCTTTATTCACATTCATTAGCCTTTTATTTACATAACTCCCCCTTCTCTCCTCTCGAGCCTCAGTGGTCAGGAAGTCTTCTGTCCCCTGTCCTCCGCAGGGGGTCCAGGCTCTGTGGCTCCGCACCGCAGGGGGCTAGCTCTCCTTCATCGTGGTTAAATCACATATGCAGTGTCCAACATATACATGTCTCACAACACAGCCATATAACCCCCCCCAAACGATGAAGAACAGACTAATTCCTAAAATTTAATAGCACCTTACTCACTACTGAATAATCAACACCAACATCCAGTCTGTGCGCCGCTTGGGCTTCAGCCGTCTGCCGAATCTGCTGTGAGTGGGCCCCGCCTTGCCTGCGGTGCTTTTCTGCTTCGGTTCTGTTGACTGAGGAAGAGAGTGATTAATTGCCCCCTGCGGGGGCCTGCCTCATCGAGGTGCCACTGCGACCGGTACAGACACGTCCTTCATGACAAAAGCAGGTTTTAGTCTGTCAATACTGACTGTCTCTTTTCTGTCTCCAAAATCTAGCACAAATTGCTTATCACCTGCCTCCAGCACTCGAAATGGCCCTTCGTAAGGTGGTTTGAGTGTTGCTTTAAGGGCTTCGCGCCTGACAAAAACGAAATCGGCATTTTTCAAAGCCTTGGGGACGAAAACTCGTGGAAAAGCGTGATGAACCGGACCCGGGAGCGTGTCTGCCCCCGTGCCGACTAACGGTCCCAGAGCCGAGAGAGGTGGGGGCTCTGGGTGCTCTGGTAAAAACTCGCCCGGCAGCCTCAGAGTTTGTGCGAATACCAGCTCCGCTGGGGAGGCGTCTAAGTCCTCTTTAGGCGCAGAACGCAACCCTAATAAAACCCATGGAAGTTTATTTACCCAATCTGCATCCGTGAGCGACGCTCTGAGTGCTGCCTTCAAAGACCTATGAAAACGCTCGCATAAACCATTGGCCTGAGGGTGGTAAGCCGTAGTGCGGTGAATTTTGGCTCCTAAGCCGTTGGCCATCGCTGACCACAGCTCAGAGATGAATTGCGGTCCTCTATCGGACGTAATGTCCGACGGAACCCCGAAGCGCGCCACCCAAGCCGTTAAAAAAACGCGAGCCACCTCCGCGGCCGTGGTCGTCGCAAGTGGGACCACTTCCGGCCAACGTGTAGTGCGGTCCACCATTGTCAAAAGATACGTGAACCTCTGTGATGCCAGTAGGGGGCCCACAAGGTCGACGTGCACATGGTCGAACCTTCTGGCCGGAATGCGGAACGGTTCTAACGGGGCTCTTGTGTGCCTGTGAATTTTGGCCCGTTGACAGGAAATGCAGGTTTTTGCCCATTCCTTCACGTGCTTGCGCAGGCACGGCCAAACAAACTTTTCCGCCACTAGTTTCACCGACGCGCGCACCCCCGGGTGCGCCAGTGAGTGGACCGAGTCAAAAACACGGCGGCGCCACGTGGCCGGAACCACCGGACGCGGGCGCCCCGTCGACATGTCGCAGATCAGGGGGGGCATACCGGTTTGTAAACACTTGCTCTCCAGCCTCAACCCTGTTGGTCCAGACTGGAGCGCGCGCACGTCTGCGTCCGCCCCCTGGTCCGCTGCCATGGCTGCGTAATCTATACCCACGTGCACCGGGGCTGCGCGCGCCACCGTGCCGCTCTCCTGCGGCGCGGTCACGGTGGCGCGTTCTGCCTCTGCGCGTGTTGGGGTCGTGAACGCGCGTGAGAGACAATCCGCTACTACATTGAATTTGCCCGCGACGTGCCTAATGTCAGTGGTAAATTCCGAGATTGCGGCCAGCTGCCTCTGCTGCCTGCCGGACCACGGATCTGAAATTTTGGCCATGGCGTATGTGAGCGGCTTGTGGTCCACATAAGCGGTGAAGCACCGTCCTTCCAGCCAGAACTGGAAATGACGAATAGCCAAATGCAGCGCCAACAGTTCTCTGTCAAACGCGCTGTATTTTCGTTCAGCCGCGCTTAAAGATTTGCTAAAGAAAGCCAAAGGCTGCCAAACTCCGGCTACCTGTTGCTCAATAACGGCCCCTATGGCTAAATCTGAAGCGTCTGTCGTCAGCGCGATACGTGCTGCAGGGTCTGGGTGGGCCAGGAGCGCAGCGTCAGCCAAGGCTTTTTTAACCTCTGTGAACGCGCGCTCCCGCTCCGGGGACCATTCGACCGCCTGGGTCGGTTTTTGTTTTTTGAGCGCGGCATATAACGGTTGCATGATTTGAGCTGCGTGGGGCAGGAATCGGTTATAAAAATTCACCATCCCCAAGAATTCCTGTAGTGATTTGACCGTTTGTGGACGGGGAAAATCCGCTACCGCGCGTACTTTCTCTGGTAACGGAACCGCTCCCTCCGGGGAGACGCGGTGACCCAAAAAATCGATCCGCTCGACGCCGAACTGGCACTTGGCTGGGTTAACTATTAAGCCGTGCTCTCCCAGCCTCCTAAAAACTGCTGTGAGGTGCGTTTCGTGTTCGTCCTCTGAAGTACTCGCGACCAAAATGTCGTCGAGGTACACAAACACGAAAGGGAGATCGCGTAACACGGCATCCATCATCCGCTGAAATGTTTGCGCCGCCCCTTTGAGACCAAACGGCATGCGTAAAAATTCGAAAAGTCCGAACGGGGTTATTACCGCTGTTTTAGGAATGTCCTCCGGTTGGACCGGGACTTGGTGATAGCCGCGAACTAGATCAATCTTTGAAAAAATGCGCGCCCCCGCCAGGTGCACCGAAAAATCCTGAATGTGCGGGATGGGATAACGATCGTGCGCCGTAGCGTTGTTTAGCCTGCGGTAATCCTCGCACGGTCTCCAGGAGCCATCGGCTTTCGGTACCATGTGCAGCGGCGAAGCCCACGGGCTCTTCGACCTACGAACGATGCCCAGCCTCTCCAGGCTGGCGAACTCCTCGCGCGCAATGGCGAGCTTAACTGCATCCAAGCGCCGAGCTTTTGCAAACATGGGAGGACCAGAAGTGGGGATAAAGTGTTTCACCCCGTGCTTCGCGACCGTCGCTGAAAAAGTGGGCACAGTGAGCGCTGGAAATTGGGTGAGGAGTGTGTGAAACTTACCACCTGCTGTAGCGACGTGGGTCTGTACTGGTGGCGGGGACACTCGAGCTGAACAGGGGAGGGAGTAAAAAGAGAGTGCATTTACCAGCCGTCTATTAGCAAGATCCACTAACAGATTGTGTGAACACAGAAAATCCGCGCCCAACATGTTGAAACTCACCGCCGCTATTACAAAAGTCCATTCATATGTGCGGCCATGTAAGCACAAAGGCAAGGTTTCTCCCGTAGGTGTTGATGTTCGAGCCATTTGCCGCTGTAGCTCCGCTACCGTGGGGTCCAGCCACCCGGTCCGCGTATGTTGGGGTGATGAAGCTCACTTGTGCTCTGGTGTCGATGAGGAACTCTCGTCCGGAGCGCGCATCCGTGATGTAGAGCAGCTTGTTGCGTTCTCCGAGGGTCGAAGCTGCTAGCGACCCCCGGTCTTGCCGTTTCCCGAACTCCTGAAGATGCAGGGCGGCACACACCTGCGTGCCTTCTCTGCGAACCTCCGATGGTAAAAGCAGAGATCTTCTCCTCTGCTGTGTCGTGCCCGCGCCTCTGCCGCCGGGCTATTGGCTCCACCTCGTCGCGGCCGTGTTGCCGCCGTCGTCGGCCAGTCTGGTTCTGCCGCCTCAGGCTCCCCGCTGTCTCGGGTCGCCGCTGTGGTTGCTTGCCCGCCGCAGGCGTCCAGGATCCCATCTGCCTCCTGGGCCAGCTCCCGGAACTCCTCCAGGGTGTGACACTTTTTGCCGGCCAGCGTGCTTCTCGCATGCGCCGGGAGGTTGGAGAGGAAGATGAACTGAAAAATGAAATCATCGTTGTCCAACCCTCTCAGCTGTATCATCTCCTCCATCAGGGCGCTCGGCCTGTGTCCACCTTGGTCTAGCAAAGACAGGATCCTCCTCGCCCTCACTTCAGCCGAGGGGGTGAAAAACTTGATGAGGGTGGATTTCAGCTTGCCGTACCTGTCGGTCGCGGGTGGCTGCTCCACCAAGCTTTGCACGCACCGAGCTGTGCTGTTGTCCAGTTTAGCGATGACATGGTGGAACTTAGTGTCATCCACCGTTACTCCTGCGAGCGCGAACTGCGACTCTGCTTGCAGAAACCACGACCGTGGGTTATCCTGCCAGAAATCAGGCAGCTTAACGGCCACTGCGCTCGCCAGCTCTGAGCGCTGTGAGTCCGGGACCCTGAGAATTTCTTCGTTCATTCTCAACGTCGTCAGTCACCAATGTGGGGAGACTTGAATAACAAAACCGAATTGCCTTTCATTCCAGTTTATTCAAGTAATCATTCCACTGTCTGCTCTCATTCCTGAGCAGCGAACAAAGAGGGTGAACACACCAAAGTTCTCTCATTTAAACATTCTGACATCAAACCATTTCCCTCGCGGGGGAAATCACACATCTATCTCAAAATCTCTTTATTCACATTCATTAGCCTTTTATTTACATAACTCCCCCTTCTCTCCTCTCGAGCCTCAGTGGTCAGGAAGTCTTCTGTCCCCTGTCCTCCGCAGGGGGTCCAGGCTCTGTGGCTCCACACCGCAGGGGGCTGGCTCTCCTTCATCGTGGTTAAATCACATATGCAGTGTCCAACATATACATGTCTCACAACACAGCCATAGTAGGGGACTTTAATATACATGTGGATGTAGATAGTGACTGCCTTAATGTGGCATTTAATTCAATATTAGACTCGATTGGGTTTTCTCAGAAAGTAGGAAATTCTACTCATTACCTCCACCAAACATTGGACCTTGTTCTGACAAATGGCATAGAAATAGAAAATCTTGTAGTGTCTCCTCATAACCCTGTACTGTCAGACCATTGTCTGTTAACCTTTGATTTTACTATTTCTATTTGGCTCCTAAAGAAAAATATTATTACAGTAGATGCCTCTCAGATGATGCTGTTACCAAATTTATGCAGATTGTTTCCTCTATGCCATGTGTCAAAACAACGGAAATAAGCTATAGACAGCTTGCTCCTTCTGTAATTGATAACATGGTGGATAGTGTTACAGCTTCTCTGCATCAGACTCTAGACTTGGTGGCCCCCTTAAAAAAGAAAAAGTCTAATCAGAGATTTCTAACTCCTTGGTTCAACACAGAAACTCGTAGCTTAAAACAGAAGACTCGTCAATTAGAAAGAAAATGGGGCTCCACTAATTTAGATGAAATCTATTTAGCTTGGAGAAATCATCTTTTAATTTATAAAAAAATCTCTTAGAAACGCTAGAACAAGTTATTATTCTGCATTAATAGAAGAGAACAAGAATAATCCCAGGTTTCTTTTCAGCACTGTAGCCAGGTTGACAAAGAGTCAGGACTCTGTCAATCCTAGCATTCCCTTAAAGCTTACTAGTCAGGACTTTATGAACTTTTTTAATAATAAAATTTCATCCATCAGAGATAAAATCAATCAAATTCTTCCCACAGTTAACTTAAATACTGTAAATACTACAACTCCTTCAATTGATGTCTGTCTTGATGAGTTTACTCCAATCGACCTTTGTGAGTTAGACAAAATAGTTTCCTCATCCAAACCTTCAACTTGTCTTTTAGACCCTATTCCTACCAGGTTATTTAAAGAAGTCTTCCCACTTATTGGTAGCTTTATTCTTCATATAATCAATTCTTCATTAACTTTAGGCCATGTACCGCAGGCTTTTAAAACGGCTGTAATTAAACCCTTACTCAAAAAGCCAACGCTAGATCCAGGAGCTTTAGCTAACTATAGACCAATCTCTAATCTCCCTTTCATTTCAAAAATCTTAGAAACAGTTGTTGCTACGCAATTATTTGACCACCTGCAGGGAAATGGTTTACTTGAAGAGTTTCAATCTGGGTTTAGAATCCATCATAGTACTGAAACAGCCTTAGTGAAGGTCACTACCTCCCTCCTCATCGCATCTGATAATGGACTGGTTTCTGTACTTGTCCTTTTAGACCTTAGTGCAGCTTTTGATACTATCGATCATAATATTCTACTTGATAGATTAGAACACTATGTTGGACTTAATGGAACTTCATTGCAGTGGTTTAGATCTTATTTATCTGATAGGTTCCAGTTTGTTCATGTAAATAATGAGTTTTCTTTCAACTCAAAGCTTAGTCATGGAGTTCCACAGGGATCTGTGCTAGGCCCTACTCTTTTTAGTTTATATATGCTTCCATTAGGCAACATTATTAGAAAGCACTGTATACATTTTCATTGTTATGCAGATGACACACAATTATATCTGTCAATGAAGCCAGATGATAGTAATCAATTAGCCAAGTTAGGAGCCTGTCTTAAGGAAATCAAAGCTTGGATGACTTGTAATTTCCTGCTATTAAATTCAGATAAGACTGAAGTCATTCTTGTTGGTCCAAAAAACCTTTGAAATTCCTTTCCAAATCAAACTTTCAGTTTGGATGCGGTTACTCTTTCTCTTAATAGCTCTGTGAGGAACCTTGGAATTATTTTTGATCAAGATCTGTCCTTCAATTCACATATTAAATTTGTTTCTAACACTGCCTTCTATCATTTGCATAATATTGCCAAGATTAGGAGCATCTTGTCTCAGAGTGATGCTGAGAAACTGATCCACACTTTTGTTAGCTCGAGATTAGATTATTGTAATTCTTTATTATCAAGCTGTCCTAAAACATCTTTAAAAAGTCTTCAGCTGATCCAAAATGCTGCAGCAAGAGTTTTAACAGGTACTAGAAAGAGAGATCATATCTCTCCAGTTCTGGCCTCCCTTCATTGGCTTCCCATAGAGTTTAGAATTAAGTTTAAAATCCTTCTTCTTACTTCCAAAGCTCTAAACAATCAGGCTCCTTTTTATTTAAAAGATCTGATACTACCTTATTATCCTAACAGAGCACTACGCTCCCAAAATGCAGGATTACTTGTAATACCTAGAATCTCCAAAAGTACAATGGGAGGCAGAGCCTTCAGTTATCAAGCTCCTCTCCTGTGGAACCAGCTGCCAATCTGGATTCGGGAGTCAGACTCGATCTCTGTTTTTAAGAAAAGGGCTAAAACCTACCTTTTTGATATAGCCTACAATTAGCGAGGGATCGTGTGTTTCTGAACCATCCCTTAGTTATGCTGCTAATAGGTTTAGTCAGCTGGGGGACTTCCAATAATGCACTGGGCCTCACTCCTTTCTTCACTCTCAATGAAATATTTTTTTTTGCTGGTCATTAACATCTATTTGTTCTCTCCCATAGATTGAGTCCCCATCGTGCTGTTTGCTCTCTACATGTCTGTTCTTTTCATCTTCTCTGTCCCCTCACCCCCCAGCCAGTCGCAGCAGATGACTGCCCCTCCCTGAGCCTGGTTCTGCTGGAGGTTTCTTCCTGTTAAAAGGGAGTTTTTCCTCTCCACCGTCGCCAAGTGCTTGCTCACAGGGGATCGCCTGATTGCTGGGGTCTTTCTGCAACTGTGGGGGTTCCCCCTACAGTTGATAGTGCTATGAGATGACTGTTGTTGTGAAATGGCGCTATATAAATAAAGTTGAATTGAATTGTTGATGTCTACAATTCAAAGACTAGCACATAAAAATTACAGGACTGAATGTGATAATGGGAAGCTTAAAATATTTCAAGGTGAAAATCTGTGTAAAATATACGACAAATTAAAAAAATTGAAGAAGAGAGGGAGAGAAAATAATTAAAACCCGTTATATTTATCTTATAGGAGAAAAAAATATGTCCATTACTATTTGAATGACGACAGTTGGTTTAGCTTCAATTATCAAGATAATCGACTACAATAGATTTGGAAAAAGGACTTCTCATAAGGTTTTATTAGTTATTTCTAGTACAACACTCATCCTCAGGCTGCTTGTAAATAAGAGGTTCAAATGAATGAATGAATCTTTATTTCGGATAGATTAAAAGTAAAGATTAAAAAAGAAACAGAATAATATAACAAAGGGGGAAAGAAAATCCAACAAGGTCAAATTAGACAATAACTCCTCTGATTATACAGTTCAACATAAGTTATCCGAAATGGGTGATGGCTGAAGCCGCATCTTATATTGCCCACCCATATTCCATCCAAGAATTCAAAAGAAAAACAAAACAAGAGTGATTACAATTCAGAACAAAGCTAAGACAAAATGTGACAATAAAAACTAAACAACTGTCATGTGGTGATCCTCGCGGATCACCAAGAGACGCCACAGAGTTCACCAGAGAGTTTGGCTAAGATGTTATTTATTTTCAGACGTGACTTCTTCTTCTTCTTCTTCTTCGTCGATCACTAGATGGTCACACCAGCTGCCCTGACGAATGCTGCCGTCCTGCGGAGGTCCCCGAGGTCACATTTACCATTATCACTTAAAGAAGCAGAGGTGTAGCTAAACATCTGACACAGAGAGCACACCAGAGGAGAAGGGGAAGGAGAGCTCGTAGCCATAGCTAGTGGCTAACCCGAAGCTAACACAGATGAAAGGTGAACAGAAGGCTAAAGAGGGTGATTAGGTGACACTGAGTGCGCACACAGGTGCAGGAGGCTTGTTAAACAGAAGTGAGAGGTGACGGTAGATGGGGGGGGGGGGGGGGGGGGAAGCAATTAAAATATAAACGTGACAAAACACAACTATGAACCCCTTAGGGCAGATACACACAAGACCTAGACTTGGGCTCGTAGGGCCAACCCAGCCGCCACGAGCTAACTGTGACAAAACTATGAAGACAAACCTGACATGAAGGTCTACGGCACTCTCTAACATGACGAGGCGTAGACCCAGACTTGACAAGACAAACGAGACGAGACGTTGACAGAATGTAGACCAATAATCCTGCCCCTTACCGTCGTCAGTGCCGGGCTTAAAAGGGCGAAGCACTAACGACAGTAATGACAATCAGCTGACCGGCCGTTGACAGGCGGAAACCCCAACGAGCACTTTCATAATAAGAGCCCGGTGAGGCCAGAATACAGCCCGCAGCTGTCAAGGCCGGCAGCGAGAAATAACTTAGCCCGAGCGCGATCAGAACCGGCGCTCGGGTCATAACGACAACAACACAACACAGACTGGATATGACAATCCTTATGTGATTTTACATGTCATCTTGTAAATATGTTTGGAGTATTTCTTCCTTTAGTTTTTGTTTAAATTGTCCAAGCGTTGTACATGATTTTAATTCATGAGTAAACAGAAGAACAGAAAAAAAAACACTTTCCCCTTGTGATTTCTTGCCCTGAACTGTTCACTTTCGCTCTAAAAAAAAAGAAAAGAAAAGAAAATGCAATAAAAGACAGTATCTTCCCCTTTGTGATGTCACAAATTGATATCCCAACTGTTTTTTTTTCGTTTAGAACTATACTACAGGGGTGCTGTTGTACTGTGTTAAAACTAAAAGCCAATGCACTGTTACAGGCCGTGTGTGTCATAACGATAGTTTAGTGTTTGATTCTTCAATAACACATTTCAGTGAAGGCTTAACTTCACCTGAAACAACTGAACTGAAGTTTTGCTCAAGTTACAATTTCTGTCAAATGCCAGCTCTAAGCATTATCCAGCTTTGATGCATCATTGCACATACTGTAACTGTAAAAATGTTGTTCTACCTGTATGTTGTTATTTCTATGAATAATACAGCCCCCCTCTCCCAACCAGTCATGGTAGAAGACTGCCCCTTTCCTGAGCCTGGTTCTACCAGAGGTTTCTTCCTAAAAAAAGAGTTTTTCCTTCCCACTGTTGCCTAGTGACCTTTTGTCTGCATTACAATTCATGTCTTATGTATCTAGCACTTTGAGATGACTTTTGTGGTGATTAGGCGCTATACAAATAAAACTGAATTGAATGCTCATGCCCCACCTTTTCAGTTGCTTTATTATTTTGGACTTAATGTTATTGTGATTTTTTTTTTCTGGTCTGTGGTGTTTGGCTGTGATGACGTGCACGTAGGTGATGTCATGTGGCGAACTGGCTGTGGCGCAATACGGCCTCATCCTTCTCTATATAGTTCAGTCGTGTGTTTAATAAAGTAGAGTTCAGTTCAGGTCTGTTGTCAGTACCTCATTTCAGGCATAGCAATGGTGACGAGGGTAAAAGAGACTATATCGCAACCTTTAGAACCGTTCCTTGCTCTACCAGCTGAGCCACCAATTCCCTGGCCCCGCTGACATGAGTCATTCCAGACTTTTATTGATGCTGTTGGCTTAACTGATGCTAGTGATAAAAGGCTAAGGGATGTGCTAATACACAGGCTCAGTAGCGTGGGGCAGCGTGCAGTGGCGTCGGACTTGGGAGGTAAAGGGTACTGTATACCCAGGGCCCACTGCAGGGAGGGAGCCCTCGAAAAGCCTGGAATGAAAATGTTCTTTGTGTTGCATTTTTAAGTTTCTAATTAATAATGTCATAATGAAATTCACCCTGACTGAATGAAGTGGTGGAGAGACTGACTTCTGCTTTAACAATAATTATGGATATTCTCTGAGGCCCCCTTTAAAAAAGGTGCAAAAATGGTTTAGTCCACTCCTGCACCGCCTGGTTCAATTTAGTTACTTTAGACTGGTCCCAGTCAGCCAGAGGAGCAGGAGGAGAGAAAACAGTCATGTCTTTCCTCAAGAAATTTAAATCAGGATATCAAAAAAGAAAAGAAAAAAGTGAATGAGACAAAATTAAGGGAAGGGAGCCAGCTTCTCACCAGTTTCTTTGAGAAGAGAGGTGAGCAGCACAACTGAATTAACACAGTTTAACTCCATCTCTCCCAAGGTACCTATAGTCATATGGCGATATGGTCACCACCTTCAATGCAGAAAAATAAAGCACACCCCCCCACGCCCTGCCCCACAGTGATATGTGGGAAACTAGGAATGATTTATCATAACTTACTCATTGTTTAAATGAAGTATTAACATAGTATTCATAGGCCAAAGTTTGAAGTACTTCTTTGACAATGTTTGTAACTTTCAAGTTCAAAAGTCAAAATGTTCCCGTCTACTATAAATGAAAGAACCCCTGCAAAAAATCTGGGTATGCAAATAACAATTTATCTAACATTACAACTGTACAACTTGTTTACCAACTTTTTTTCTATTTGTGTAGAGTATGTAGGGAAAATTGGTTATAAGGTACAAAGATTACTTAATTTATACGTAGAGGTGTGTGTATAAACAAAGGTTTGCTTCGAGTCCACGCACACACCGGGAAAAAACTTGTTTTTGGGGCACCAGTCCAAAACTTGGATAATTTAATAATAACTAATCTTTATACCTTTAATTATTTAGTCTCAAATATTCGTGAATTTTCCTGGGTGACTTTATAAACAGACACAGGAAAAAGAAATCAAGCAGAAACCTCTATATACCGTTTACAGTTTTAATGATCAGACTCAGATTAAGGGTGCTTTCACACCTAAATTTGTTTAATTTGGTCTGAATCAGTTGACAAGTTTGTTACTTTGTATCATTTTCGGTCCCCTTTCCCACAGGCAAAAACTGAGGCAGACCATAAGCAGACCAAACTACATCACGTTAAATTCTGTGACACTTACATCAGAATGTTCTCTGTTCTTATTGGTCAGATTTTTTTGCTGTAAGAACAAGAAAGGTAAATACAGGAAGTAGGATGACTACCGTGTATTTATGCCTTTCGGGGAGAAAATAATACACATCATAGTGTAATCTACGGGGGGGGGGGGGTCATTGCCCTGGTTATTGTTTATTGCATGCGTGCATATACCATTTTTGGAAAATCATACAGTTTGAAAATGAAGCGCTGCTACGGATGGGAAATAACATGTTAACATTCATTAATCCTCCAGAACCGTGACATGCTCAACCACAGATATTTTCAAAGATCTATCAGGTATGTACAGTGACATAAAATGTTTTACTATTTGCCACTGGTCCCGTTTTAGTGCGGTCGCTTTCTCACCTGCAGGACCACACCAGAGTTCGCCATTTAATTCGAACCGAGACCACCCCTTTCAGGTGGTCTTGGTATGGTTGTTTTGGTACGCACTTGAGTGCGATTACCATGTTCTCACCAGACAAAACGAACCACAGTAACGGAGAAAACAAACTTGAGTTAGATTGAAACGGACTAAAGCCTGCAGGTGTGAAAGCACCCTAAATGACATTACATTCAACGGACTTGTTGTTAAGGTGAAATGATCAAGTATCAAGCATCACATTCAACTTGTAACTGATTATTGAGCAAAAGAGTGTAATCACATTTGTGGAACCAAGGAAACCTTAGTATGAATTTGTAACTGTGATGAAAATGGAGACTGAAATTACTGTAACCAAAATATAAAGAAAATTGGATGCAAATTTTATGGAGAAAATTATAAAAGTTGATTATATGAAAAAGAAATTCTGGGTTACTCTAAAAAGTAAAAACGGGAGTTATTAAAAAAAGGGATGCTATTTCTCTTTAATTCTATAGCTCCGATCAGAGTTATGAGCTAGTTTTATACCTGAGACAAATTATGGCACACTTTAAGGCGATGGACATCGCATTACTCAGCAGATGAAACAAAGGAAGCTTGCTCACATGACCTTTGTGTTAGCTTTCCAGCTGGATCCTCCGCTGAAGCTTTATTTGAAGATGATACCGGACAATATCTGCCAGCAGATATTTCTTTCCAGGGACAACAGTCAGGAGCTGAGATCCAGTGACAATGATGAGAGGCTGCTGGCTGCTGAGTACGCCATGTGGGCAACACGAGAAGTTTTCACCGGCTTTCTCGGGTCCAAATAAATTGGAGATAGTTCAAAGTCTGATCAAAGTCACAGAATCGAAGAGACAAAAATTTTAAAAAATTATTTAAGCCATGAAATCTGAGTTCTTCAGATGTCGTGCGGATTGGCATAAACAGCTTCTAGTGTGAGAAAAATGATCAGTCCACTTTAAAACACGGTGAGTTAAGGAAAATCAATAGAAAAAGTTTAACAGAATAAAATAGAAAAACGTCTGTGAACACTAACTAACTAACTTGCACTTATATAGCGCTTTTCTAGTCACAAAGACCACTCAAAGCGCTTTCATTAATACTAACCCTCTATTCTAAGGGCCTATAGGAAACAGATATCTAGGGACAATTTAGAACAGCCAATTAACCTAACATGCATGTCTTTGGCATGTGGGAGGAAACCGGAGAAATCCCGGAGTAAACCCACGCAACACGGGGAGAACATGCAAACTCCACACAGATCACTGTTGGTCGGGGGCTGGGATCGAACCCACGATCCCACGATCCCCACAATCCCCCGGCCAAGGGTAAACTGTGCTGCCGTAGTGCTAACCACTGCGCCACGGAGTTTCACTCCATCTAAAAGAGAAGTCTGAGTTCAAAATAGAAGAAAAAGTATTTTTCCCAGATGTTTAAAGGAAAGAGAGAATTTAAGGCAGGAAACACAGACAACTTAGACAAAACTTTCAGAAGGAAAAACTGCCTGAATTAGGACGTTCCTCACTTAAACTGAGTAGTTTTTTCAGGTTAAAAACTTGACTGATATGAAAGGGAACCAATTGTCTCCCATCATGGGAGAATCGAATAAACTCTGGTCCAATAAGAAAACAGTCCTTTGTCTGTAACCGACCGATAGAATGAAAGGGGCCATTGTCCAACAGAGACTGGCTGGTGATTGGCTGAGCCAGTCAGATGACTTGAGTAAGCTTTCCCAATAGGATGAAACACATCTTGAGTAAAATGAAAATTCACTTTATGTGTGTAAGCTAAACTAACTTCAGTGATTCATGACTAATTTTCATTCTTGCTACATTAAACATGCACTTTCATAAATTTGTCCTTCTATAATTAGAGTAAGGTTCGTTTAAACATTTTCAAACATACAATACATTTAAACCAATGATTAATGAAACATTTTAAACTATGATTGTTCATCACAGA
This sequence comes from Pholidichthys leucotaenia, assembly GCA_020510985.1. Classification (NCBI taxonomy): domain Eukaryota; kingdom Metazoa; phylum Chordata; class Actinopteri; order Cichliformes; family Pholidichthyidae; genus Pholidichthys; species Pholidichthys leucotaenia. The sequence continues at coordinate 393,674,435 of CM035838.1, read as the reverse complement.
GTTGGTCGTCTCTTCAAATTGTGTCCTGAGAATTATCCTGAGGAATGAAAACTTGAAGAGGGAGTTAATGTCCAGTCAAAAAAACAAACAGTCCAGGAGTTGACAGAAGTAATGCAAAACATATTCCAGAGTTGTCCAAAAGGGGGTAATGTTGAGCTGTGGATAATTCCTAGAGACCTGAGGAATTCGGTCAAGGTATCTGGGATGTTTCAAACAGTACTTGAAGCATAAAACTGCCTGGTTGGGGAGGAAGTTCCGGGATTTATGATTGCAGACTAATCTGTTCCTGGTACGAAATAGGATCCTTATTGTCCCTTTTTCCATGGAATGTGTTTTCAAACTGTGGTTCTTAGGTGAAGAAAATAATTCTTGACCAGACGTTTGGGTGAAACAATTTCTTTAAAGTGAAGAGTGATTTTATAGATTGGAGCCAGAGGGATTGATGCTACAAGTGCAACTTTGCAGTTTGCCTTGTACTCGTTGTCTTTGACACTGTCAGACCAATCATTGAGTTCTTCCCACTCACGTTGGTACTTTTGCAAACTTTTATGTTTGACTGATGCATGGGGCGGCCTATTGGGACATGATGCAGCCCTAGACATATGGATCTGTGAGAAGCCAGCAAGCTGCTGCGGCTGCTGCTGAGCCCACCCGGCTATCCCTCACCCAGTTACTCTTGAGCGATGACTTCACGTGTGGTGTGTAAAAGTAAACAAATAATAGGAGGGCAACATGCAGAATGCAGGTGAGATGATGCTGCGTTATAAATACAGGACAAACTGCATCCTTTATTGATTCAATACAGGACACATTATTTTAGTATAAAAAAACAGGATGATACTGTATTTTACAGGACAGGTGGCAACTCTATATGAAGATAACCTACTTCTGTCTTACACACAGTTTTACTGGGAGTTGGAGCCATTTAACCATAACTTTGAGCATGAAATTCTTCCATTTAAAGTTTCCATATCCAACACCACTTTTCTTTTTCATTATTTTACATCTTCCACATCTGCTTATCCTTGTGTGGTGGAGAAAATGATCTAGCTTCTATTTTACCTTTGTCCAGATGCCTGTCCTGCTTAATCTGATAAAGCACCTGGCTGTGACCCCAAACCTGGAACTCTATCAGCCACATCCGTTAATGGTAACTTCTCCCAATGACCTTTTGCATTTGGTACATTGCTAGATTAATATTTAGGCTACGGTCACACTGCAGGTCTTGATGCTCAATTACGATTTTTTGCTGAGAACTGATTTTTTTGTGTGGGCATTCACATTACATGCGACCGCCATCAGACTCCAGTGTGAATGGTCTACAGCTATGAAGTGACCCGCATGCATGTGCAGAAGAAAACGTAACGTCAGACACAGTGTTGTAGAACGATTGGGGGTGGGGGGGCAGAACTTCTTAACCCTGATGCAGCGCAGCAAAATAAAAATGTTAAAATCCCAAATACTGTATGACACCAGCTTCATTCCTGTACAGGCCAGATGACCGCTGTGATCAGCTCTGTTTTAATAGAACTGATTGATTAAACAGCCCTTAAATGTGCTGTTACTGTGCACCTGTAATGTCTGACGGTTTCAGCCCCGACCCCCTATCCCCTCCCACCCCCCCACCCACCCCCCAAATTTTTAAATTATTGTGCAGTCAGAGGTGACAAAATTACAATCCAGTGATAAAGGGAAGAAGACTGATTAAAATGAGAGCACAAATCAGCTGTCTCCCATACTTGCTGCATCCTCCACCACAGAATTGTAGCGTCTGTCTCACTTCAATGAGGAAAAAGTCAGATGAAATGCAACATGACCGTTCAGACGGAGGTCGCTTTGGAAAATATCAGATACGTATCCAAATTAGGACCACATATGAAAGTGGCCTGGGTCTGTGTGAAAAAATCAGATATGTGTTGTTCAGACTGTGGGTCACATCTGTGCAAAAAAATCAGAATTGAGCATTAAAGCCTGCAGTGTGACCGTAGCCGTAGTAACATTGTTTGGGCTACAAGGACACGTAACATATTTTACAGGGGCCAGAGCTAACCATTTAGCACACTTTAAAGATGGTGAAGCACTCAATCTTAGTTTTACTGTCATAGAAGGAGCCATAGTGAAATAAAATCAATGTTTACTTTCACTGCAAGATATGTTTATTAAAAAAAAGTTTGCAAGGGCAAAGCTTCAGCAGAAAATCAGAAATAAATTGCTTAACTAATTTTACTAAATAAAACTAAACCTGTAAAGTAACTTGAATTTACTTTATCATGTGAGTTGAAGCTGAGTGAAAAAGATTTTTTGATAATTTGATAATGATTAATTTAGGTCCATTAGATGGTGCTGGGGTAGGACAAAAGATCGATTCGGCATTAATACTTGAGATTAGTGATGATGCAGTGATCCCTACATGCATGTACCAATCTTTTTTATATAATATGGTATCACAATGCTTTACAAATTGTAGTATCGTGACGGTATTGCATTGTGATCCAAGTGTTGTGATATCGTGAGGTCCCTCGCGATTCCCACCCCTATTTTTATATGGTACTCTGGCATAAGAGAGCTTTGCAATCCAGTCCTACTTGACAGTACATGTTTCTGCTACTGTGGACATTTTACACAACTGAAAAAAATCAAATATTGTAATTATTATCACTGATAGATACAGTGAGTGTTGTATGTAACTGCTGATTAACATTTGACATTAACAGTTAGCATTTACACTAGCAACTTAAGTTGAAGTTACACTGGTATTTAAAGTGATGAATGGTTGTTCACTACTATCCTGTTTTCAGTTGCCATTGAACTGAGCACCTTTTACTGCTGTCTGTGGTTTGGAATCTTACTTAACATGGTTGAACACCATGTACGGACCACTTCACAGACAACTATAGGTGATTAGAAGCACCCTCAATATCTGACCTGCAACTAGACATAGGCCTAATTCATATACGCTAAGTAAAATCAAAAGTGCAGAAGTCCTTGAGTGAAAGTAAAGGTTTTCTTCAGAAGAAAAAGGATCCTAGCAAAAAAGGAGCATGTACTCAGTAAAGTGCAATGTGTTTTAAAATTAAAAAAAAAAAAAGCTTCCTGAGTAAAATGTAATTAGTTACTACCCACCTCTGCTTCCCATGTGCCTGCATGCACCTTTGAGCACCTGCGTGAAGGCTTGTAGGAGTGCATGTATGAGCACTTGTGTGGTAAAATATGTGTGTGCATGTGTGCTAATTTTGGATATGGCTGCAGGGAAAGAGTCTCTATGGCATGTGACAGAGCAACTGATCATTAGTCATTCTGCTCCACATACTGCAGAGAGGAAAAGATGAGGAGGAGCAGTTTGGAGGAGATAGAGAGAAAGAGAGTGGAAGGACGAAAATAGGGTAGTTTGTTCTCTGTTGTTTCAGATTTTCACTGTTATGCATCATTATTGCCAGTAGGTAGATGCAGTTACATTGCTCTTTACTATTGCTCCTTTTTTTAAATACTAATGGGCTATAAACCCCTACCAGAGTACACTGTAAGTGTAACTACAGTAGATGTCATTTGGGATTTCACCTGTAAGCTGATAATCAGCTTGGGATAATTGTTACTTACATGGATGTCAGATGTAACCATAGACCCATATTGCTTGTGGACTAACCTTTTAGAGCCTAAGAAGGTTGGCTGTTGCCTTTTTTGAAGATTTATTTTGGGGCTTTTTGCCTTTATTTGGATTGAAGCAGTGAAGAGAGAGAGGGAAAGAGGTGAAGTGCAAGGAGACAGGCAGAAAAGATTGCTGTGACCAGGGCTTGAGCAAGGGATCACTGGTTGCTCTTTATGGTAAACGCGCGCACACGCACACACGCACACACCTACCTTTCAGCTGCACCCTAGTTGCGGTTGCCACAGCAGATCATGGGTCCTCACCTTCCCTTGGAAGGCTTGGAATCGACACAAGGAGTACACTGGTTTTGTGCTTCTTCCTGTGGCTGGGAAAACGAGGTAAACTGCTAGCCCACTGGGCAGGCTGAGTATTGCCACTGATATTCTTTTTTTATATATCAGAGGGGGGAACAGCTAAATTTATTGCTGGCTATATAGTTTTGATATCAACAATGACATACTGAATGCATCAAAAGGTCTTGCGGAAGAAAGAAAGAAAGAAAGAAAGAAAGAAAGAAAGAAAGAACTCTAGCTAACAAGGAAAAGAAAGAAAGTGAAGTGCCATGATGTGACTGCTGGTCTTTTGCTCAGAAAAGAAAAAATAAAACCCTAGACCAGGGGTATCCACTCATGTGCCATGGAGGGCCAAGACCCTGCAGGCTTTACCTCCAACCAGTGTCTTCAACAGCAGATTTCACTGAACTCCTTCCCACTGATTGCTGATAAGTGAAAGCACCTGCTGAAGAGACTGGGTAGAAGAGAAAACCTGCAGGGTCTTAGCCCTCCATGGCACATGATTGGACACCCCTGGACTAGACATTTCCATAGGTTTCTCAAAGGGCAGAATAGACTGTATTTCCTTCAAATGAATGAAAATGTGTCATGAAAATTTGTACAGATGCAGCTGTAATGATAGCTAGCTAACGTTGCCTTGTCCATTGTATCTAGAGCCTAAAGCTGAATTTATGCACCCGCATCAACGTGACACAGCTGTGATGACGTTGATGCAGTAGTGACACAGTACCCCCGTGTCGCCCAGCATTGGTGGCACAGACCACAAGAGCTGTGATAGGTCTTCTCCTTCACATTTCCTGGTTCTCGTGTCTGCTCCGCTCTACTTGTTCACCACAGCGCCACTTCGAAAGCGAGTCAGATAAACAACGATCTAAATTCAAAGGAATATTGAGGAAGTTAAGCAGAGATAGAGCATTTGCATGACTCATCCTAACCCCAGCTAACCCCAGTAATTACATGGATTGTCAAATAGCGGCAGCGGTGGTGGTCAGACATAACTTAACGTCTTTTGGGGTTTTTTTCTTTGTTGCAGCGACTGTATGAGAAGTTGCGTTTTTAACATTTTATTAACTCCAACTCCATCACAATCTGCACAGTCCATTGTTATTTAAAAAACAAAACACACAACAAACACAAATCACTCTACACATCATCAGAAACCCGTTTTGGTAATGGAACAATGCATTAACCAGCACACAAGAAAAATCTGTTGATCCCTGCATCAGTGACATGCACTGGCAATGGCATTGACATAATGCAGGTGCATAAATCCAGCTTAAGTCCCAACCCCTCTGCTTCTGCATATGGAATCGAACTTTGGAAAAAATCTCATTTACAGTGAATGGCAAGAGAGAAATTATTCTTCGATCTTGATCAAATTTTGCCACAAGTTACACACATGATGTTTGTCAATTTAAGAAATAATTTTCCACATAAATAACGGTGGAGGTTGTCTTCTCACTGACAAAGTATAAGGTTGTAAAAATAAGTAAATTTAAAGACTACAAATTCAGACTCACGAATCTGTGTACTTTTCATTGTTTCAATATTTTGTTTCTGAAAAGAAAACAGAACAACCAGAAATAGCCATTGTATGGTTTTGGCCTTGTCAAAATAAAATTGGAAGTGAGCTAAAACGGGATAACAGATTTGATTTGATTAGCTGCATTTTTTTTACCTCTGCCAAGGGGAGGAGGTAATGTTTTTTTGTCACAACCCCCCGTGCGCCATGACGCGGCGCACGAGGGAAGGAATAGAAAACCCAATTGCTGGAGCAGATCGTGCCATTTATTAACATAAATCCCACAGGGTAACAAGTTCAGTCAGCCATGAAAATACAGAGCATGGAAATGATGGGTTTGGCCCACCAGACATACAGGGAAGCTACCCGGATGTACAACAGCCGGGGAGGGGAATGCCTAGTGCTGCAATTAAGATAAGCACAAGGGAAAGGCAAAATTAAAGGGCCTATATCATGCTATTTTAAGCCTTTCAGAGTAAACTATATGCATGTATGTGATAGTATATTACCTTTGGTACACTAGAGAATGAATTTCTTATGAAATACGAGTTATTTTCGCGAGCTACTTTTCCAACCCAGAAGTAAGATGCCTCAGTCTCTGAGGCTCCGCCTCTCCTTCTTGTGGCTGCCGCCCATTTCATGACGTAACCCCTGAGCCGGCTGCTGGCTGGTTTGACGCGTGCTCCCGAAAATAAACTCCAACCATTTCTGACGAGTAGGCTCTTCTTTAGGAAGGCTGAACAAACTCCTAAATCTCTCACAGCCAAAGACACATTTACACCACTTAGAAGACATTGTCTTACGTAAAAAAGCAAACAGTTGTTGTCACTGAGCAGATTAGGTGCGAGAGGAACTACTTCTTCACAGCGTCAATGCTAAAGTGAAAGAGTTTTGCCGATCACCACTCCGTTAGCCGCGTGGAGAAAGTGGGTGTGTGCGTTAGCTTGGGGGCGGTGCTGGCAGCACAGGCACTTCCTGGAGTGGGCGGCTCACCCACGTTCATACATATGAACGTGGGGACCCAATCATTATCAGGGACAGGGCGGAGCAGCAGCTCAGAGAGCAGGGTTGAGGAGTAATACTCAGAGATGCGTGAATGGAGCAAAATACCACTTTGGGGGTGTTTTTAGTGAGGAATTAACATTATAACATGCTTAAAAGCTCAAAAAAATCGATTTTGCATGATATAGGCCCTTTAACACTTACGGCTGGAACCGTCCAAAGCTGTCCATGTAGTCTGGCAGATGAGGAAAGGAGGCAGAGTCAGCTGCGAACATCCAGGAATTGAGCGTCTAAAAATGTCGGGCTGAAGGCATGAAGGAAATGATGCAACACTAATGGAGAACTCGCTGCTATGAATGAGGGTGAATGCTCTGACAATCTCTCTCCCCAAATGCAGTGTATTTATAATCATGATGCAAACGAGGAAAGAGATTGCCGGTGTGAGGAAACGTGGGCTGAACAATAATTAAACCTGGTGTGTATGAGTGCATGTATGAGCGTGTGAATGGGAATGACTTGAGTGTGTGTGTATGTGTGTGGAAACACCCCTAATGAAACACAGCTGACGGCACTTGACAGGAGGAGGGGGCATGCCCAAGCTGTCAGGGAGCAAAGGCCAAAAGCTCCCTGAAGCGTCTGGTGGAAAATAGGGCAAAATAACCATGTCAGAACTGGGTTTGCAACTAACAAACCCAGGTTCGTGACAGTTTTTAGTGGCATTGGTTGGTTTGTCTGTCTTTTGTCTGTCTGAGTCCTGCTGCCCATACCCCACTCCACCAACACCCCCCCCACTCCCAACACACAGCCCCCCAACATGACCCTCACTAAGACCCAGGTGAGGATGGAGCTGAGGAAGATCAAGGCAAGGAAGGCGTCGGGACCGGATGGCATCAGAGCAAAGCTCCTCAAGTCCTGTGCAGACCAGCTGTGTGGGATTGTGGAGGTCATCTTCAACCTGAGCCTGAAGCTGGGGAGGGTACCACAGTTGTGGAAAACATCTTGTGTGGTACCTGTACCAAAGACTTCCCACCCCAAAGATCTGAACAGCTACAGACCAGTGGCCCTGACGTCCCACATGATGAAAACCCTGGAGAGACTGCTCCTTGCTCACCTCCGCCCCCTGGTGGGACCAGCGATGGATCCACTCCAGTTCGCCTACCAGCATGGCATTGGGGTGGAGGATGCGGTGATCTTCCTCCTTCACCGTTCTCTGTCCCACCTGGAGAAGCCCGGGAATGCGGTGAGGATCATGTTCTTTGACTTCTCCAGTGCTTTCAACACCATCCAACTGATGATCCTGAAGGACAAGCTGCTGTGCGAAGGGTGGACTACCTCACTAACCAGCCACAGTTTGTGAGAACCCGGGACTGTGTGTCCGACATGATCATCGGTAGCACGGGGGCCCCCCAGGGAACGGTTTTGGCTCCCTTCCTGTTCACCCTTTATACTGCGGACTTCTCACACAACACAACACACTGCCATCTACAGAAGTTCTCTGACGACCCTGCAATCGTTGGCCTCATCTCCAACAGAGATGAAGCTGAGTACAGAGGACTTATCCAGGACTTCGTGGACTGGTGCCATCGGAACTGCCTCCAGATCAACGAGAGGAAAACTAAGGAGCTGGTGGTGGACTGCCACAGGCAAGGACAACCCCTCACAGCACCAGTAAACATACAGGGAACAGACATTGAGATGGTGACATCCTACAAGTACCTTGGTGTTCATCTGAACAATAAACTAAACTGGTCACACAATACCAACGCACTCTACAAGAAGGGACAGCGCAGGCTGTTCCTACTGAGGAGACTCAGGTCTTTTGGTGTACAAGGGGCGCTGCTGAAGACATTCTACAACACGGTGGTGGCATCAGCCATCACTTCTGGAGTGGTCTGCTGGGGTAGTGGTGTTACAGCAGCCGATAGGAAGAGACTGAACAAACTGATCAAGAAAGCTAGCTCTGTCCTGGGGCAACGCCTTGACCCAGTGGAGGAGATGGGAGAGAGAAGGATGGTGGCTAAACTGTCATCTCTGCTGGAGTCCGAGTCCCACCCTATGCAGGACATACTGAACGCACTGAAGAGCTCATTTATCAGCAGACTACATCATACTAGGTGCGCAACCGAGAGGTTTCGCAGGTCCTTCCTACCTACGGCTGTCAGACTGTATAACCTAAGCAGGGCTGCTCGCAGAGATAGCAAAAAAACGTGACAACCTAATAGTATTGAATGCAAAAGATGCAATAGACTTACACAATGGTCCCCTCCGGCATACAACTATGACAATACCGGTCGCTACGGAGGGTGACAATATGTATGGGTACATAATCATACCATGTAGGATAACTAAGTACACGGTTATGCTGTTCATTCCATCTAGCTACAATGCTCCATATAGTGTGTGTTTATATATTTATTCCATCTAGCTACAATGCTCCGCACTGTCTGTATATATATTTTTATATTTATATGTACATATGTATATTCGCTGCTCTTGTTTTTTCTTGTCTTCTTGATTGTTGCTCTGAGTGTTGCTATCCCTGTGCTGTTGCAATCCTGGAATTTCCCCATTGTGGGACTAATAAAGCCTTATCTTATCTTATCTTATCTTATCTTATCGCAACATGACTCTAAAAGTTATGAACGGATTTTGATGAAATTTTCAGGAAAGGTGTGTAATGGCATGGGGAATAGATGATTAGATTTTGGTGGTGATCCGTATCACGATCTGGATCCAGACATTTTTTGGGGAGAAAATAATAATAGTATTGAGCTTCCCCTTTAAGTCGTGTCCACCCTTTACAGACATGTCCACAGATGCTATGTCTCAATTCAGGTTCTGCGTCCACCAAGTACACATTTCTAGGCCAGATACGTTACCGCACTGCATTGAAGCCTGTCCCATTCTGTGGGCTCCTTCACATGCGGACAAATGCAGCCTTCACAACCCCGAAAACGAAGGATGCATGAAGAGTATCCTTGTGGCCCTGACATATGCCAGCATTCAGCACGTGGCTCAGCTGGACTTTTTCTTTTTTTTTCTCGGCTCAGACAGAAGCAGAACAAAGTCAGAAACAGTTCAAAGTAAGTTTTTTACTTGAATTATGCAGGTTTGAACGTAAAAACACCAATAATCCAAAAAACAGCAACATCTGATTATTTAAGCTTATGTTATGTGACATTTTTTTCTGATGTGCTGTATGCTTCACTTAATGTATTAATTAACCATGTTCAACTCTTATTTTCTTTTTACATTCATTTGGTTGTGGCTCCTGGGGTGGAATTGATCAGCTTGTCACTCTACTGAGGTGCCCAAATTGCTTTGATAGCAGCTTTTAGCTCATCTGTGTTGTTGGGTTTGGTGATTCTCATGGTTAAATGATTTTAAAGTGCATCCTGTCATTCAATGTTACCACTCATTTTTAACTTATTGTAAACAGCAAGTTAGTGTAAATGGAACTTTATCTAAATTTAGAACCCTCAGCACAGGCACTCCCCAAGGCTGTGTTAGTTCACCATTTTTGTTCACCTTGTACACTGATGAGTGCAGAAGTGTCTATCCAGGCAATCGAATTATTAAATTTTCTGATGACACTGCTATCTTATCACTACTTCAAAAGACTCATGATCTGTCAAGCTATTTTATAGAAATTCAGAGGTTTGTCAATTGGTGTGATGACAGTCATCTCATTTTGAATACTGATAAAACAAAGGAGATGGTGTTTGACCCTCGGGGAGTTGGTGACCACAGGCCTGTGGTCATCCACAACCACACTATAACACAGGTTAGTTCCTATAAATATTTGGGAGTATTTATTGACAATTCATTAACCTGGAGCACACATATTGATTACCTCTGCAGTAGACTACAACAGCAGCTGCATTTCTTGCGTAGATTAAGAATACATGGCGTTGATAAATGGATTATGTTGATATTCTACCAGGCTGTGTTGGAGAGCTGTATTAGATGCAGCATTACAGCTTGGTTTGGCAACCTCCCTGTGAAACTAAAGAACAGAGTGTTGCGTTTAATTCATACAGCATGGAAAATTATTGGAGTTAAAGAGTATTTACCCATGCAGATCTTACACGACCAGGCAGCCTGTAGACAAGCTCAAAAAATAATCAGTGACATGAGCCATGTACTAAACAGTGAATATGTGCGGCTGCCCTCAGGTAGGAGATACAGAGTCCCCAAGTGCAGGTTCAATAGATATAAGAACTCATTTATCCCGACGTCAGTAAAACTTTTAAACTCAGATAAATAGGTCAGGGACACTTATAACTCCTGTTCTTAATGACTGCTGTTATATATACTGCTTAAAAAAAATAAAGGGAACACTTTGAAAACATCAGATTTTAATGATGTGTTAACGTTCCAGTTAACATCCGATGTGTTAATGTTCCAGTTAACTGGACTAGCCTGCCACAATTTTGATATCCAGCTTATTTTTTCCCATTAAAATCTGATGTGTTTTTAAAGTGTTCCCTTTATTTTTTTGAGCAGTATATTTACGTATGTATTATTTATTAGGTTTTATTTCATTTATTATGTACTACATCAGTTGTGTATGTGTGGATTGTGTGGTTGCAGCACGGGTGACAAGCCCAAGACAAATTTCCCCTTGAGGGACGATAAAGTTTATCTTATCTTAAATGAAGTTCCACATGAGGCCTTGTCTATGTGAACCATTTTAATGAAAGGCTCAAGTGTTCAAGAATGCCTGAACTATTCATGACTAAGTAGTATCTTAGAGGTAAAATATATTTCCTGCAAGTGGGAAGCTGGGGTTCAAGTTCCAACTGGGTCATTCTAATAATTTATTTTTATTTGCACAGTGAAGTGTCTGTTGTGTTTGAAAGAGCCTGGATACAACAATAACACATCATTATGCTGAGGCACTATTGTGCCCCGCATGACAATAAGGGCAGAGATGAAAGTACTGAGAAAGACAGTATGACTGTTGAAAAGTTATTCTTTAAAAAAAAAAAAAAAAAGGGATAAGTAGCACAAACACATTCACTGTAGTCACCTCAGTTTTATTTTTCTGCTTTATAATCATTGATATTTCTTAAGACAGCATTTATTGAAAGTGAAAAAAATATACATTAAACCAGCAATACCCTTGTAAAAATCAGCATGTTGTATACATTTTGTCCACTAGATGGATTGGTAGAGAAAATGAAGTCCCACATGAGGCCTTGCCTATGTGAACCATTTTGATGAAAGGCCTTAAGTCCTTCAGAAAGCCTCATTTGGCCATCACTACAGGGAACCTCTCGGGATACAGGGGTTACCGACAGGGAAAAGCACACAACATTAATGACGCCACACTAGACACGGACAGGACGCAGCATATACAGACAGGGGACGATCAGCACAGCACAAAACAGGTGGGCATAATCAAGGGCATCTGGGAAGTGACTGCAGGTGAGGGAGACAGGACGGGCGGGGATGCACGGCCAATCACAGACAAGGGAAACACATGAAACGTGACAATGAACACACAGGGCAACAATGCAGGAGTAATACAAAGAGGGCAGTGGCTATAGGTACGGAAAACATGAGGCGTTGAAACAGTAGGTAAACAAATACGCCCAGGATCAAACAGGGGATGACATAGCAGACAATGGCTATGTTTACATGGACAAAAGTAACCGGATTAAAAGCCTGATCGGAATAAAAATGCTTCATGTAAACACGGCAATCTGAATATTCTAACCCGATCACGCTCATTCTGATCAAAATTTCATTCCGATTGAGAGGGGTGGGTTATGCCGATTGTTAATCGGAATGGTGCGCATGAAAACATTCATTCCGAATGTAGGGCAGACAATATGTTTACTGCGCATGTCTGTACACCAGCCGCACGTCGACGTGACGCATTTCCGCCTTAGCAGCAGCTAGTGGAAAACATAGCGGGAGTAAAACAGAACTGGTCTTTATCGTCCTGCTGTCTCCCTCTGTTCATCATATGCGGACGTATGTACTTGTAGCTTCATTATGGAGACCAGCAGAAGCAAAAGTACAGTCTGAATAACACAATACAGGTCCATTTCGACACGAAGCAGGGCTCGCTAACACCGGAAGTTGCTTCTTCTTCTACTATTTTCGGAATGTTGAAATGTCGACGTGCGCATGTCAAAATGATTTATTCCGTTCAAACGTGTGACACATGGAAACGCACGTCCTAATCAGATCAGCTTTTTCAGGATCCATGTAAACAGTAAAATTCTGATCTGAATTGTGATCAGATTGAAGAAATTTTGCCCATGTAACCATGGCCAGTGACAGAGGATCCAGGGGAACACAGAGGGCAATAAATGCAAATGATAATACATAAACACAGAAAAAGCAATAAATGAACATAAAGTGTGGGTTTGATCCTGTGATCAAGCCCAAACTATGACAGCTGGCATTTATCTGTCTGTTAGCAACATTACTCAAAAGGTTATGAATGGATTTTGATAAAAATTTTCAGGAAAAGTGTAATGGCACAAAAAACAGATGATTAGATTTTGGTGATGATCTGAGAGTGCATACCTCCACCAAGGGCCTTGTTTGCGTTTGTGCAGCAGGATTATACAAAAACTACCGGATGGATTTGGATGAAGATTTCACCACAGGTGGACCTTGGACTACAGTGGAACCCATTATATTTTGGTGATGATCTGAAAATGCATACCTCTGCCAAGACTCATCTTTTCACAGTATTAGCAAGAATACTCCAAAACTACTGGACAGAGTTTGATGTAACTTTCACCAGAGGTGGCTCTTGGGCTACACATGAACCAGTTACATTTTGGAGGTGATCCATGAGCGCAAACCGCCACTAAGGCCCTATCTTGCAGTGTACGGCGGGCTGAAGGTAGAGAGGTTCAGACAGGTGGCTGGACAAAGGGAGGGAGGGAAGGAGCCTTGGTGGAGGTATGTGCTCTGAGTGCTTTTCTACTTTTACTGTTTTCGTCACAACACCTGCCTTTGCAATTTGCATTGTTTTAATGTATTAAATAGTCAATGTGATATTTTCAATAAAACAAAATACTGTCAAACAGCTGAATCTTACACTTTAAAAAAAGGGATAAATAGGTCTAAATATAAAAAAGTTAAATAAACTTCCTGCTTTGAACAAAATATAAAACGAAAAAAAAAAACTAATGAAATCAGATCCCTTATCCTGTTTTGTCTCAATTCTGATTTTATTTTGAGAAGGCCAAAACTATATAACGGCTATTTCTGGTTGTTCTGTTTTCTTTTCAGAAACAAAACATTGAAAGAACAAAGAGTACATGAATTCTCACATAAGTTGGTCATTGTTTTGGAAACAAGCCCTTGGGGAAGTTGACATGGTTTGGTATTTAGACCCAGAAGCAGACTACGGACTCGATTAGAAAGTATAACAATGATTTATTGTGCAGAAGGTGACCTGAGATGGGTGGAGAGTCTGACAACCCTGCAGGGAGGAGAGGGATGAGCAACTGTGGCGTAAAACATGGTATGGATGTAATGAATTGTTGCCTTACGGGTCAGAGAGCTGCAGGCTGTGAGACCACCAGCGTTCCTCATTCCCTTCCCGGCTGTCATGATGAGTGAGTGAGTGAAATTCTGGTGCAGATATCTACAGTGCAGGACTGAGACTCTCCTGAGACGAGGGAGTAGAAGGAGGAGCACTGTACAGTTCATTAATGGCCACTTACAGATGTTGAGCTGGTGACAGGGGTTCCCTCCCGTTGGGAGAACTGAGTCCAGAGTCTGCCAGGAGGAAAGAAGATCCAGAACCACCGGGAGGATGAATCCCAAGTCCGCCGGGAGGATGGTCCACCTGTGCACAGGTAAGTGGAGGACAACATAGAAATGATGAGGCAGGGAGAAAGAAGTTTTAAGCTTACGGTTTCCCACGTTGGAGAAGAGGCTGAGGCTGAGGCTGAGGCTGAGGCTGAGGCTGAGGCTGAGGCTGAGGCTGAGGCTGAGGCTGAGGCTGAGGCTGAGGCTGAGGCTGAGGCTCTGTCAGCTGTAACGTGTGAAATCAGCATCCCCGTGAAGACGTGACGCTGTGCTCTCTATTTAAAGGCTGCCCAAATGAGAAGCAGCTGGTGAAGCATCAGCAGCTGTGGGGCATAAGTAACAGGGAGACAGAGACAACAGAGTGCAGCCTGGATCATGACAGAAGTAACTAATAGCCTTTTGATTAATTGCAGCACTTAAAGTACAATACATTTGTATTGTTTCTCTCCTGTTCTGATGCTTCTTCCATCAGTCAGAAAAAAGGAAGTTTTATCCTATCACCATTATCGTTTTTGGTGATGTGCATAGTCCGAGACAAGCTGTAGTCCACTAAGCGGTTAAACAAAAACTGATATTTTGCTTAATGGACCCAAATACAGACACTGAGAGGAGACCATTTAACAGGAGTTTGAACAAAGATTTATTGAACTGAAATGTGCAGTGATGAAGAACCCTGTGGAGAGAGAAAAGGAACTTCTGAGGTGAACTTTTCTTTATCTGTGATTATCTATGATGTCTGTGATATACAGCTACTGTATTTCATGGCAGTAAAACCTCTAATTATGTATTTTTAATGTATTGGTCCAACATGTGGTCAAACATGTGGCCCATGGGCCAAAAATGGCCCACCAGGGGGTCCAAGTTTTTCTCTGAATTTACAGCTTTTTTTCTAGTAAATTTCTGACTTTTTCTACTGATTAGAATTGTTCATGTACGTAAATTTGAGACATTTTTCTCCTTAAGATGAGACTTTTTTCTCATCAGTTTTCTTTTTCTATTTTTTTCTAGTGAAAAAAGGTAGTGTCCATTTAGATTAACCTTTTGAATGTGTCTGTCGCCGAATTGCGACATAACCCCTAGTGGTTAAGTGTGGTAAATATTTTTGTCAATAAAATAGTTCATATTTCCGAGGCTATAACTTGAAAGTGGTAAGAGATAATGGCTTATTGTCAATTAGAAAGATGTAAAATATGATCCATAGTTTCAGATAGGAATAAAGTTACACATCTAATTTGCATAATGTCACGGCACCTCTTTAGATTCCATAACTCAGTCAAAACTGGACTTTGGATGTATTTACACAAAGAATGGTTCAGTTGTTTGACACCGTTTTTTGTACAGCGGTACTTCATCATCTTATCTTCAAAGTATATGAACAAGAAATCAGTACATTAAAAAAAACAGAAATTCCTCACTTACTTTTGACAAAGGGGGGGCTGGCTGGCTGGCGTGGTTGCTGCGTTTTCACCCATCCCAGTCATTATTTTGCATTCTGTCAGTCATTCACAGTCTCTTCCACATCTACAAAGTCTTATGATTATCCCACATAAATTTCGCTTGTATCCAGTGGCTATTTTCCTCGTACAAAGCCGTCAAAGTGACGTGACGATGATCGATCGCAGCCATATTAGCTTTCTGGGCTAAAATGCTAAAAACAGGAAAAGGAAATGAGGAGTTCTTCTTCTTTGGTGTATTACGTGTCATCCATTGAGTCCTCCAACAGATGTCTACCACCTTCTGAAACTGGCAAATCAGTACAAATCAGTACAAATCCTGAAAGGAGCTGATCATGTCAGAGTGAGACGACAGGCGCTGCACCGCGCTCTGCCATTAAGGGCACGCAAATTCACACACTCAGAGGGTTAAATCCATCAGCAATTACTATTGACAACGTGCAGCCCTGAAGGGGTGTCCCTATTCATAAAGGTCATTTTCAACTCCTACCCCTTGGCCTTTGATTTCAAGGACCAAGGGGTGGGGGTAGGCAAAGGGGAAGAGGTACAAATGAGAATTTAGACGGACCCCAACTCTGCCTGTGCTTCATTCTCATATTGCAAATATCTTTCTCCACTGCTTTACAGTATAGACTTTAGACTTTTAGACTTTAGACTTTATTGTCCCCAAGGGCAAATTTTTCACAGACCTGTACATTAGAACTCCACATAACAGACAGGCAATGACAACACATAACAAAGGTAAACAACACTTTACAGGACATAACAGAATGACACAGTGAACCAGGACACAGCAGGGTCTGTTGTTTAGGGCAGCTTTTCAGGCTTTTCCTAAAGTGAGCCCTTCTGTATCTTAATGTACGGTACCTGTATCCTGAGAACAATGGAGTGGGGTATTCATGTAGTGGGTGGGTAGAGTCCTGTTCTATTGAGATTGCAATGCGTGTAATGGCCCTGTTATTAAGCTCAGTGAAGTTGGGTGTGGGCAGACCAATAATTTTCATAGCAGTACTCGTTATTCAGTTCAGTTCAATTCAATTCAACTTTATTTATATAGTGCCATTTCACAACAACAGTCATCTCATAGCACTTTCAACTGTAGGGGAAACCCCCACAACTGCAGAAAGACCCCAGCAATCAGGCGATCCCCTGTGAGCAAGCGCTTGGTGACGGTGGAGAGGAAAAACGCCCTTTTAACAGGAAGAAACCTCCAGCAAAACCAGGCTCAGGGAGGGGCAGTCATCTGCTGCGACTGGCTGGGAGGTGAGAGGATAGAGAAGATGAAAAGAACAGACATGTAGAGAGCAAACAGCACGATGAGGACTCAATCTATGGGAGAGAACAAACAGATGTTAATCACCAGCAAAAAAAAAATATTTCATTGAGAGTGAAGAAAGGAGTGAAGCCCAGCGCAATAATTGGAGGTCCCCCGGCTGTTTAAACCTAATAGCAGCATAACTAAGGGAGGTTCAGAAACACATGATCCCTCCCTAATTGTAAGCTATATCAAAAAGGAAGGTTTTAACCCTAATCTTAAAAACAGAGATTGAGTGTGACTCCCGAATCCAGATTGGCAGCTGGTTCCACAAGAGAGGAGCTTGATAAAAGAAGGCTCTGCCCCCCATTGTACTTTTGGAGATTCTAGGTATTGCAAGTAATCCAGCATTTTGGGAGCGTATTGCTCTGTTAGGATAATAGGGTAGTATCAGATCTTCTAAATAAAAAGAAGATCTGATTGTTTAGAGCTTTGAAAGCTTTGAAAGTGAGAAGAAGGATTTTAAACTTAATTCTAAACTCTATAGGAAGCCAATGCGTGTGAGTTTTGTCCGATTTTTAACAGAGAGCATGTTATAAAAACAGGTGGAGCAGTACAGTAGAATGGGTTGGATGATAATAATAATATAATATAATAATAATAATAGAAGAAGAAGAAGAATAGATAGAATAATAATAATAGAAGGAGGTGTGGAGCAACATGAAGTCCACTGAGCTTATGAATACCCAATAGTCTCTGGTGACTCTGTTTTTGAATGTCCATGGTGTGTTGGTCAAAAGTAAGTTTATTGTTCAGTGTAACTCCAAGATATTTGAAACAGTCTACTTTTCCTACCATTTGGTTATTAATAGTAATGGGGTGCTGGGGAGTAGGGGGGCGCTGATTGTTAACTCTTGTTTTAGTGATGTTGAGGGGGAGATGGTTGCTGTCACACCACTGGGTACAGTCTGTAATAGTGTTGCGATAGTCCAGAACAGAGTGTCTGTGAGGAGAGCGAGGAGAGCTGTATCATCTGAGTATCTCATTTGAAATACGTGATCCTGGGAGATGGGTTGATTCAGTCATTGGTATAAAGTGTGTATAGGAAAGGACTCAACACACAGCCTTGTGGAGCTCCAGTGTTGATGGTGAGTGCTGGTGATGTGGTTGAGCCTACCCGCACAGCTTGTAATCTGTTGCTGAGAAAGTTATGGATAAGATGTATCATTTGGGGGGGTGGGGGGGTGAGATGGTGTAGCTTCTGGATCATCAGATGTATTGACTTCTGTTAATAATTAAACAGTGTTTCTCTTGCTATTTTTCAGAGGTGGACTTACCATTAGGCAAAGGTAGATGACTGCCTTAGGCCCTGATCTGCTAAGGGCCCCGATCTACTAGGAACCCCATATTTTTTTTCTTAAATGTTTAGCATATTTAACACGATGTCCGACAAAATAAAGAAACACCAGTATTTACATAAAGACCAAATCATATCACGAACGTAACATCCTCCCCCTTCTCCTCAGACTGCTGGACTCTTCCATGTTGTCTCTGAGACATGCACAATGCGCGTATCTTTGGTTACATTGTAAACACAATGTACAGCATGTAGAATAGTGACAAAGTGAAATGAAATTATCTAAGCGGTGCAGAGAAATGGAGAAAAAGGGATGAGCACAGAATTTTTTAAAATCAAAACAACTTATTTCACTTCAACCTGACAGGAGATTTACCTCTTGAGGAGCAGATAGAGAGCAACGCTGCTTGTACGAGCACACATGATGCTTATGACGAGCACCTGTTGTTAATGAGGAGGCAGCAGTGATACCAGTTGCTGAGTACAGGTAAAGAAAAAAAAATTTACTATTTTTTCAAATTGCAAGATTTGCAGAGGCCAAAGCTCACAAGGTTTAATTTAAATATGACCAACTGTGCTCTCCAGGCATGCACAGGATCTCTGCAACCTCAGTAGATGACATGAGATTAGATATAGTTTGTTTGTTTCATTAAGATCCCCATTAGCACTTGTATAAAACATTGGCTATTCTTCCTGGGGTCTAACATACACACATTTACAAATAACAACAACAACAATATTAAAATAGCGAAAACAAAACCAGCTCAATTTCATAAACAAAAATTCAACTTAATATGGGAGAAAGCTTAAATCCTAGTAATTTTGAGTATCCAGGAAATAGTTCAACCACTGTTCTGTTTATCCTCTTCATTATTGGAGCAATGGCCCAGTGTTGTCTTTGAATGTTCCTTATTACCCTCTATACAGTGGTGTGAAAAAGTGTTTGCCCCCTTCCTGATTTCTCTTTTTTTTTTGTATGTTTGTCGCACATAAATGTTTCAGATATCAAACAAATGTAAATATTAGACAAAGAAAACACAAGTAAACACAAAATGAAGTTTTAAATGAAGGTGTTTATTATTAAGGGAAAAAAAATCCAAACCTACATGGCCCTGTGTGAAAAAGTGATTGCCCCCTAAACTCAATAACTGGTTGGGCCACCCTTAGCAGCAACAACTGCAATCAAGCATTTGCGATAACTGGCAATGAGTCTTTTATAGCACTGTGGAGGAATTTTGGCCCACTCATCTTTGCAGAATTGTTGTAATTCAGCCACAATGAAGGGTTTCTGAGCATGAACCACCTTTTTAAGGTCATGCCACAACATCTCAATCGGGTTCAGATCAGGACTTGGACTAGGCCACTCCAAAGTCTTCATTTTGGTTTTCTTAAGCCATTCAGAGGTGGATTTGCTGATGTGTTTTGGATCATTGTCCTGCTGCAGAACCCAAGTGCACTTCAGCTTGAGGTCACGAATGGATGGCCAGATATTCTTTCAGGATTTTTTGGTAGACAGCAGAATTCATGGTTCCATTTACCACAGCAAGTCTTCCAGGTCCTGAAGCAGCAAAACAGCCCCAAACCACCACCATATTTTACTGTTGGTATGATGTTCCTTTGCTGAAATGCTGTGTTACTTTTACACTGGATGTAATGGAATACACACCTTCCAAAAAGTTCAGCTTTTGTCTCATCAGTCCACAGAGTATTTTCCCAAAAGTCTTGGGGATCATCAAGATGTTTTCTGGCAAAACTGAGATGAGCCTTTATGTTCTTTTTGCTCAGCAGTGGTTTTCATCTTGGAATTCTGCCATGCAGGCCATTTTTGCCCAGTCTCTTTCTTATGGTAGAGTCATGAACACTGACCTTAACTGAGACAAGTGAGGCCTGTAGTTCTTTAGATGTTGTTGTGGGGTCTTTTGTGACCTCTTGGGTGAGTTGTCGCTGCGTTCTTGGGGTAATTTTGGTCGGCCGGCCACTCCTGGGAAGGTTCACCACTGTTCCATGTTTTCGTCATTTGTGGATAATGGCTCTCACTGTGGTTTGCTGGAGTCCCAAAGCTTTAGAAATGGCTTTATAACCTTACTTTCTTTCTTATTTGTTCCTGAATTTCTTTGGATCACAGCATGATGTCCAGCTTTTGAGGAAATCAGGAAGGAGGCAAACACTTTATCACACCATTGTAGATTGTTGACTGGTGAGAGAATGTAAAACAAACTTGACCAACAAATAATCTTTAAATGATAATAAAAGCATTGATAAAGGGAAAGGAGAATAAAATGTACAGAATGAGAGAAGGGAGAAGAAGAGAAGGATGAACAGTGAGGGCAAAATAAAGACAAGGGAGAGGAAATGATGGACAGACTGAAGATGAGAAAAATGGAAGAGAAAGTCACAAGTGAAGAAAAAGGAAAAGACAGTTTGCAAAGGGGTGTACATTCCAAGGATGTATTAGGTTTAATATTTTTTGTTTTTATCCTGATATTGTTTTGTGTGATATATTCTCTCTTGTGTCTACATTGTACAGAGGAGAGAGCACAATAGATGCCTCTAAATGGACCAGTCAGCAGACCATGAACAGGACACTGCTGGCAAATGTGGGTAAGTCAGTCCCTTCAGGATTTCAAGGGATGTTTTTATGATTGTTGCAGCCCAAAAAGAACAAATTTGCAGGAGCTTTTTTAAAAAGTTGCAATAAAAGTTTTTAAAGCAGATGCTTTTTTTTCCCATAGTTTACTGTAATGATATTCTGTAACACCACAAAAAGCACAGGATTGTCAAAAAAAATTCCTGTTCAACAGTGATTTGTAAATTGAGCAGAAACTTCTGCTATACAGAAAAAACTCTTTTGTGCAACAGCAAATACAGACTTTAACATAATTGAGAATGAAGTAGCTACTCATAAATTTGTCATAAAAATTATCAACATTGTAAGCTACTCTTGCTGAGAACTTGAATAAAAAGAATGAATAAAATAATTCCTTCCCCACTAAAGGAAGAAATACTCCGAACATATATACAAGATGACATGTAAAAACACATAAGGATTGTCATATCCAGTCTGTGTTGTGTGGTTGCTTAGTTTTTTTGTCACATTTTGTCTTAGCTTTGTTTTGAATTGTAATCGCTCTTGTTTTGTTTTTCTTTTGAATTCTTGGATGGGATATGGGTGGGCAATATAAGATGCGGCTTTAGCCATCACCCATTTCGGATAACTTATGTTGAACTGTATAATCAGAGGAGTTATTGTCTAATTTGACCTTGTTGGACTTTCTTTCCCCCTTTGTTATATTATTCTGTTTCTTTTTAATCTCTACTTTTAATCTATCCGAAATAAAGATTCATTCATTCATTCATAAAGATTCATTCATTCATTCATAATTATCCATTACAACAGCTAACTTGCATTGAATAGATGTTAAAGAGTACAGATTTGGAAATTATGGCAGCACCTTTATTTGAAAACTCCCTAAATGCAGCGGTCCCCAACCACTTGGTACCGAGTGCAGAGAAAAAAGAAATAATTTATTTTGTTGTTCTGTATTGTCTATCGAAGTCTGTGTTTTCTGAAAAAAATACTGAATATTCTCTATCTTTCTATGCCTGACTCCTACCTGTATCTGTTACGCATCTTGACACTGTCATGATCCTGGGGCACGGGTGGGCGCTGTGCCCAGTTTCCTGTCTAATTTAGTGTTTTTCTGTCTCTGTGGGTGTTGCTCCCCCTCTGGTCAAGGTCTCCATGAGTGTAGCTATGCCCCAGTCCGGGGTCTCCGCGGGTGCAGCTATGCCCTAGTCCGGGGCCTCCGCGGTTGCAGCTATGCCCCAGTCTGGGGCCTCTGCGGGTGCAGTCACACCTCAGTCCAGGGCTACCATGGATGTAGCGCCTGGGGCCCTTTGTTTGACCACCTCCTTGGGCTGGTGCTCTCGCGGGTCAGCCCGGTCGTTGTAGGTACCATGCTTCGGTCCAGGGTCACCATGGGTGCTACACCCCAGTCTGGGGCCACTGTGGGTGCTACGCCCCAGCCTGGACCTGCTGTGGGTGCTACACCCCAGCCCGGGGCCACCGTGGGTGCTACGCCCCATTCCGGGGCCGCAGTGGGTGTCGCGCCTCAGCCCGAGTTCGTCAGGGACTCCCCGTCCTCGCCGGAGGTCCCCACGGCACAGTCTGTTCTTTTTGTCCGGCCTCCTCGCTGGTCGACCACCACCTTCACCGGGCTCCACTGTTGGCCAGCTGTTATTGTTGGGGACCAGTCCGCTTTAGCGCCAGTCTCGCCTTCCCCATGTTGGTGACCAGGCGAATCACCGGGAGCATGGGTTCCAGCTGTCGCTGGCTAGGGGGGCATGTTGTGTTTGGTGGACCTGTGGCTTATGTACTCTGGGAGGCCACCTGATGGGTTTTGCCGTCCAGTCAGGTGGTTATGGTACTCTGGGCGGCCACTGGATGCTTTCCGCCATACGCTCTGGTGGTTTGGGGATTCTGGTAGGCCGCCCAAACTGCCTTAGTCTCTGTCCGAGGTCCGTGGAGTCTGAGCCACCGTAGTGTTCAGGTTGTGGGTCATGAGTGTTTTCTTTTTGTTTTGTTTTTTTTGTTTTTTTTGTTTGGTCTCGGCCCCTCTGTTTCTGGGTTCCCCCTCTTCCCCCCCCAGGGTGGGTTGTTTTTCTTGTTGAGGGGGTCTTCTGTGTGGGTTTTTTTTTTTTTTTGTGACGTTACCCTGGGGTGTCTGGGACCCACCCCTTGAGGAGGGGGCTCTGTCATGATCCTGGGGCACGGGTAGGCGCCGTTCCCAGTTTCCTGTCTACTTTAGTGTTTTTTTGTCTGCTGTGTTTGATTCCTGTTTAATTCTTGACTTTTTGTATCTGCAGTATTATTATGTACATTTTGGGGTTCTGTTGTGTTTGTATTGTTATGGTTTCCAGTTATGTTTTATTTTGACAGTGCTGTGCAGCTTCTGGCTGTCAGACTGGTCGGAGCTGCATTCATTCTGTTATTTTCTCTACTCATGCTCATTATAAGGGCACGGCAAATTTCTAGGGTTTGCCGTGTCCTTCTTCCATATTACCCCGTCCTCAGGAGCAGAGCTGTTCATCTTGTTGAGATGTTGTTGCTGTTGAGGAGAGTAGGAGAGCTCCGTCCAGGTATGTGTTTCCCTTATTTCCAGCCGTGAGCCCCCGTAGCCTTCGAGAGAGCTCTGGTTGGATTCCGCCCCTTGCTCGGTGTTCCCGGCTTCATGTCCCCCTGGATGTCGAGCCCCACTGTCCTCCAGCATTTATTATTGTGTACTTGTTTGTTAGCACCACACACTCCATGCTTTAGTTTTTGTATGTTAATGTCCTTGTCTGTTTTTATGTTAATAAATGTTCAAACTCACAGAGAACGTTTGGTGTCCTACTTTTGCCCGTGAAACGGGTGATTCATGATAGACACACACCTGTCTCATCAGATAATCATCTTTTCTTTACTGGGAGTTTTACCAGGAGGAGGGGCTCTCCTTGCTCCTTGGGGGTTTGCCGGGGGCACACGTTGGTCTGTGTCCAGACTGGAGATTCACAGCTTTAAAGCTCATTGACAAGATGTAGTAATGACTTTACCTCTAAAGATATATAAAATGTTCAAACACTGGCTGTAGTGTTAGATTTGCTCGTTTGTTTGTGGTTTTACGGCATCTCTCCTCACGCGCACTCATGCGTTAGGGTGCTTTTCAGGCAGACGGACTTTTTTTCAACACAAACCCGTCACTTCGTACATACGGTCAAGACAGAGATGTCCACCAGTGGGCCGGGGAAGACTGAGGACGTGACGGTGTGGGAAAACTTGTGGGTGAGTGGGTTTTTTTTTAATCATACACTCTGTTTTTTGCTGATGTGTTCCATTAATACTCACTGTAAATACAGAAGTGAGCATGGTGCAGTAACGCATTTGATTGGTTAGACAGAGTGTTTGAGCGCTACTCTGGGACAAATTTGATCAGCGAAGTTGATGAGGATTGGCCCAAATTGCGGGAAAGTTGCAATGATTGGACAAAGTTGCAAGGTCATTCAAAAGATGTGGTGATGTGAACAAATCTACCTACGGGTACAAATAAAGTAACCTGAACCTGATGGCCTGGTTTTGCATGAAATAGTACAATTGCAATATCTCGAAATCCTGGAGGGATTGGGAAGTGTAAACAAACAACAGATCTTCCATGTGAATTGTTGTTTTATAATAGACAAGGGTCTACATTCAATTTGTTAAACTTCTTTGTTTTTTCTACAGATGTAATTCCTGAAACAATAAGTTTCAGATAGGATTTCAATAAGACCTGAAAAGAAAGTGTAGAACAAAGAAAAAGTAGGGCCCCCTTTCTGTCTTTGCCTTGGGCCCCAAATGAACTAAGTCCGCCCCTGCTATTTTTATGTATGTATCAGGGTCATTTACATTTAAAAAGGTTGTAAATTTAGTTCAAGTCAAATTTAGCATGCAATAGTCAAATTTGATCATATTAAACATAATTTTCCAACCGCAAAATTGTGTCTAGTGAAAAGGCTGTGGCTAGTGGAAAATCACTAGCCACAGTGGCCGGTGAGCAAAAAGTGTTAATGTCAAGCCCTAGAGGTAGGAGAGGTGCCGTGGGGCCGAGGACTTATTCTGAGGAATGATTTTTTTCTTGTGGTTTCCAACGTTGGGAGAAGGTGGAGGTAGTTATGTTATGCTCGATACCACCCACTCGACACTGATTGGAGCAATATAAAGCGGAAGTGTCAAGAGCAGCGCATCAAGCGCCGTTTCAGCACGTCCATAGTCACGTGACCTTAGCAAGCGAGGCCTCGTTATGTTGGTCACATCACGTCACTTGAGGGCTCACAGGAAGTTTGAGAGGGAATTAGTTTTTCTTTTTTGTTGGCTTTGTATTGTTTGTTCCTGTTACGGGTCCCGGGGAGGTGGCCACAATAACAAAAAGAAATAGGTCTGGAAAATAAAGAAAGAGTCTTAGAAAGACAGAACACAGGACCACTCGTGTCTTTCTCCAGATAGCATTTCTTATTTTCTTTTCATTTTCATCTACAGGCAGCATCACATTTTGTGCTTTACATGTCATTTTCTTTTACATACTGTAAATAATGTTTTTTTTCTCAGTCACACAGTGCATGAACTACACTACATCTGACATCTCAAATTTACATACTGTAACGTCGGGGCCATTTTAAGGGGGCCAGGGATTTCCCAGCATGCTTTGCCAGTTTGAAACGTTACTGTGTGTGTTAAATGTGTTATTTCTGGGTTATACTGCTGTGTCATTATAACTGCATTATAATGACCCAGCAGTGTTTAGCAGGATTAGGGCAAGATGTATCATGTGTGTGTAACCGTAATGTAAACAGAGGTCTGTGGGAATGACCTCCACTGCTCTGCGTACTAAGTGGAGGTTGGGGGTTGGTGGTGTGTAAATAAAGCCTGTTCATCACAACCATCTTGCTCCTCTTTCTTTGTGTGAACCCTGCTACGTCACACTGGTGTCAGAAGTGGGATGGAGCAAATGGAAGCGATCAGAATGGAGATCCAGCAGCTGGAGCAGGCCATTGCTCAGCTGATGATGGATGATGAGACCGAGGCATCACCACCGGGAGCCCGGAGCCGGGACGAACGGAGCGGCGGACCTGACGGGGCCAGCGCACCCCGCCTCCTGTCTTTTTCAAGACAGAGCGGGCAGAACAGAGCAAACGTTCCACCCTTCTTAGGACAGCACGGGCTGGCGACCCCACGGCGATCAAGGGTGGCGATCGATCAGGAAACGACCACCCCACCTGTTCGGCAGCGGGCCAAGATTCCCCGTTTCAACGGCGAAGCCACATTAGATGACTACCTGACACAGGTCGAGCTGACTGCGGCGCTGAACGGCTGGTCACCAGAGGAAACCGCCGTACAGGTCGCGCTGGCCTTGGAAGGGAAAGCCCTCTGCACGCTCTCTGATCTCCGGCCCGGGGAGCACCACAGCTGGCCAGCACTACAAGGGGCGCTCCAGAGACGATTTGGGAGAATAGCGGACGCTGAGCACGCCCAAGAACAGCTGACCCGCCGCCGCCGGAACCACCAGGAAATATTAGGAGCCTATGCTGCAGATATATGGCTGTTAACCCGGCGCAGCTACCCAGAGTTCGCGCCGGAGGCAGTAGAGAAGCTCGCCCTCCGGAGCTTCATCCAAGGTCTCCGCCCGGCCCAGCTCCAGAGCCACGTACGGCTCCACGCTGCGAGCGACTGGAGGAATGCAGTGGCAGAAGCAGAGCAGGCAGAGCCGCTAATAAATCGCACCGCTGAAGCAGCAACGCACAGCCGAAGAACCTACCAGGCTACGATGGAGAGCAAGGGGGAGGAGGAGGAATTACGACAGACCACGGCGGCGCGTCCACGGAGAAGATGGCCTCGGCGGCGCGAGGAAGGGTGCTTCCGCTGCGGAGAGATGGGACACATCGCGCGATACTGCCCCGCACCCACCCCACGACAAACCGGCCCCTCGCCGGCGTTAAACTAGAGCGAGGTGGCGTGAACGGGGACAGGCCACCTCCAGCAGATGTTTCCCCCGAGGAGCCGGCACCGCGCGTGGGCCGAGTTGGACACTCTCCAGGGATCTATCTACAGTGCAGCTTGGGGAAGACGTCGATCCGGGCCCTGATTGACACCGGCTCTACAATCTCCTTGGTTCGACCGGGCGTACTGCCGGGCACGAGCAAGACGGCTCCGCGGGGGTGGGAACCCACCGAGCGCTGCGTCACCACAGCTACCGGTGAGCGCGCCCGACTGAAGGGGCGGAGAGTGCTGGTGGTGGGGGTGGCCGGTCAGAACATAAGACACCCGTTCTGGCTGGCTGACATCCAAGACCCCTGTATTATTGGACTAGACCTGCTCACAGCCTGGCGTGCCAAGATCGACACCACCGGACCTTCCCTCCAGCTGGGAAACCGGACCATCACGCTCCACAGCAGAACCCAGAGAAGGGACACGGGGGCACGCACGATCGAGGGATCGCCAAGACAGACCGGACCAGGCAGGTCACCGCGAGGACTGGACACGATGACGTCACCAGCGCGGACAGAGGGAGCACGAGCACACACAGGGACAGCAAGGGGAGGGGTCAACGTGTCAGCGGAGACGCAGCAGGCAGTGGAGGAATTATTTCAGCGGAGCTGCAGCGGGCTGGACCCGGAACAGAGACGCCAGCTGCGGGAGCTATTGGACTATTACGTGGGTGTTTTTGCTGCGAAGGATGAGGAATGTGGCCGGACCGGGTTGGTGCAGCACGAGATCGACACCGGTGAGGCCAGGCCGATTCGACTCCACCCACGCCGGCTGCCCTTTTCAAGGCGGGCAGCGGCGGAACAAAAAGTGCGAGAAATGCTGGAGGCAGATGTTATTGAGCCCTCTAACAGCCCCTGGGCAGCGCCTGTGGTGCTGGTCAAGAAGAAGGACGGGTCGTGGCGGTTCTGTGTGGATTACCGACGCCTGAACGATGCCACCAGGAAAGATTCCTACCCCCTGCCCCGCATCGATGACGCACTGGACCACATCGCCGGCTCCAGCTGGTTCAGCTCGCTGGATCTACGCAGCGGCTATTGGCAGGTAGAGCTGTCACCCGAGGCCCGCCAAAAAACAGCCTTCTCCATCGGGCAGGGACTGTACCAGTTTAAAGTGATGCCGTTTGGACTCTGCAACGCTCCGGCCACCTTTGAACGCTTGATGGAGCGAGTGCTGGCTCACGTGCCGCGGAGTCGCTGCGTTGTTTACCTGGATGACCTGCTGGTGCATGCAGCTGATTTTGACAGCGCCCTGTCAAATCTCCGAGAGGTGCTGGGAGCCATCCAGCAGGCGGGGCTACGGTTACACCCTAGGAAATGCCACCTGTTCCGGCGAGAGACCACCTTTTTGGGCCATGTCGTCAGCGCAGCGGGGGTTGCCACTGACCCGGAAAAAGTGGCAACAGTGAGAGACTGGCCGGTGCCGCGGAACGTTGGAGAACTGAGGAGTTTTCTTGGATTGGCCTCCTATTATAGGAAGTTTGTGAAAGACTTCGCCACCATTGCCAGCCCGCTGCATCAGCTGACGCAGAAAGGACGCCTGTTCCAGTGGAGTGACAGCTGCGCTGCTGCTTTCTGCCAGCTTCGCGCAGCGCTCATCAGAGCCCCCGTCCTGCGGTATCCTGACCCGAGCCGCCCTTTCATTGTGGACACGGACGCCAGCAACCAGGGCATCGGGGCGGTGCTATCCCAGGAGGGAGAACACGGAGAGCAGGCAGTCGCTTTCTTCAGCCGCACTCTCAGCAGAGCCGAGAGAAATTACTGTGTGACCCGCAGAGAGCTGCTGGCTGTCATTCAAGGACTGCGTCACTTCCGCCCGTATGTGTACGGGGGGAGGTTCCAGCTCAGGACGGACCACGCTTCCCTGACCTGGTTGTTAAATTTCAAAGAACCGGATGGACAGTTGGCGAGGTGGCTGGAGGCACTGCAGGATTATAATTTCCAGATTGTGCATCGGGCAGGCCGCCTCCATGCCAACGCTGACGCGCTGTCTCGGCGCCCCTGCGCGACAGAGGAGTGTCGTCACTGTCAACGGGCTGAAGATCGGGACCAAATCGCCCCACGGGCTGCCGCTCTCCGAGCCACTGCGAGCAGGAATCACGCAGCGACGCACAGCCCCTCCTCAGATGATCAGGCAGTTCTCCCCAGCGATGACGTCACAGAGGTTCTTGGCACGCAGCAGCTGCAGAGCGAGCAGGACAGAGACCCGGTCATTTCGCGGGTTCGGCAGTGGCTGGACGCAGGACAGCGGCCCGCCTGGGAGGTTGTGTCACCGCTGGACCCAGAGACTAAGGCCCTGCACTCCCAGTGGGCCAACCTCCGCTGTCACGAGGGCGTGGTGTATAGACAGTGGCAGACTCCAGCTGGGCAGCGGCACATTTGGCAGCTGCTGGTTCCTCGTCGACTCCGGCCCAAAGTACTCCAGCTGGTTCATGGGGCGGTAGGAGCGGGCCACTTCGGGGTGACAAAGACGCTGCAGCGCCTTCGGGCCCGGTTCTACTGGCCTGGCTGTCATCAGGACGTGGAGCTCCACGTTCATCGCTGCGACACATGCACAGCTCAGAAGGGACCAACTCAGCGATCCCACGCTCCCCTGCAGCAGTACCGGGTGGGAGCACCGATGGAGCGAGTGGGAGTGGACATCCTGGGCCCTTTCCCGACCACGGACCGGGGGAACCGCTACGTGCTGGTCGCGATGGATTATTTCACTAAGTGGCCAGAGGCGTACGCGGTCCCGGATCAGAGCGCCACTACGACGGCATCAAAGCTGGTGGATGAAATGTTCTGTCGTTTTGGCGCACCAGAGGAGCTGCACAGCGATCAGGGTCGGAACTTCGAGGCGGAGGTCTTCGGAGAGGTCTGCAAACGGCTGGGCATCCGGAAGACCCGGACCACCCCACTGCATCCACAGAGCGACGGCCTGATCGAACGATTCAACCGGACCCTCACCACCCAGCTCGCTATCCTAGTGGACCAGCGACAGCGAGACTGGGACCTGCACCTGCCTTTTGTTTTGTGGGCGTACCGGACGGCAGCTCAGGAATCTACCCGGTGCACCCCTGCGGCGCTCATGTTTGGACGCGAGCTGCGCACACCGGTGGATTTGGTATTCGGTTGCCCCCCCGAGCCGGAGGTGGAAGGAAAACCCGGATTGGATTATTTTTTTTGTTTGAAAGAACGTCTCCACACGGTGCACGAGCTGGCTCGAGAGGCCCTGGCAGCGGCAGGGGGTCGGCAGAAGCGGGCATACGACTCCCGCTGCCAGGGGAGGGACTTTGCACCGGGGGATCGAGTCTGGGTTTTCTGCCCTGAGAGGAAGAGAGGACGATCACCGAAGCTGGCGAGCCAGTGGTCGGGGCCATGCGTGGTCCTGGAGAGACTGTCAGATGTGGTGTACAGGGTGAGGCTTAGAAAAAGGGACCGGGTTGTGGTCCTTCATCGTGACCGTCTCGCCCCGTATCGGCCATCTGCACCGCTGGTGGACGGACCGGAGCTTCCATCCCGGCCCGATACCCCGACCGAGACCCGGATGGACACTAGGGGGCCTGTACGTGTTGGCCACCGGCGCCGAAGACCGCCCCGACACCTGGATGAGTTTGTATTGGACTTTTAAATTGGACTTTAATTTTTCTGGGGACAGAAACCAGTCCAGGGGGGGGGCAGTGTAACGTCGGGGCCATTTTAAGGGGGCCAGGGATTTCCCAGCATGCTTTGCCAGTTTGAAACGTTACTGTGTGTGTTAAATGTGTTATTTCTGGGTTATACTGCTGTGTCATTATAACTGCATTATAATGACCCAGCAGTGTTTAGCAGGATTAGGGCAAGATGTATCATGTGTGTGTAACCGTAATGTAAACAGAGGTCTGTGGGAATGACCTCCACTGCTCTGCGTACTAAGTGGAGGTTGGGGGTTGGTGGTGTGTAAATAAAGCCTGTTCATCACAACCATCTTGCTCCTCTTTCTTTGTGTGAACCCTGCTACGTCACACTAAAGAAATAGGTCTGGAAAATAAAGAAAGAGTCTTAGAAAGACAGAACACAGGACCACTCGTGTCTTTCTCCAGATAGCATTTCTTATTTTCTTTTCATTTTCATCTACAGGCAGCATCACATTTTGTGCTTTACATGTCATTTTCTTTTACATACTGTAAATAATGTTTTTTTTCTCAGTCACACAGTGCATGAACTACACTACATCTGACATCTCAAATTTACATACTTTACAAATCACAATTTACTTATACAGGACTTTCAATTACTAGACTGACTCCCATTAATTAGGACAAAACATAGGACTTAACTATGACCTTAGATTAGTTTAGACATTGCACTTAGATTAGCTGACCTGGACTTAACAAATTATTTTACAAACTTGACAATAGGCAAATATACACAGGACAAACTCTGACTATTAATTAGCATCAGGAGACTTTTACATTCACACGGAGCAAAATATACTTGTATAAAGTAAAACATTTTACACGAGCTAACAGTCTTTCCCAAAGTTAAACTAGACTGGCGCGAAACCGCTACCGCGATGCGGCTCGCCTTTGATCTCCGGCGCTGGCCGCAGCTTAAACTTGTACAAAAACGTATCAAAACTACACATCAACATCATTACTCGTCGCAAAACACAGAAGTAACACGGAGCTTAAGGCTCTTATTCGTGGCATTTTTAACCAAATACTGACCTGGAAAATAAAGAAAGAGTCTAAGAAAGACAGAACACAGGACCACTCGTGTCTTTCTCCAGATAGCATTAAAGGGGGGCCGGAAGCACACCCTAATTGTTTACCTGGGGAGGGACGACCGCAGTGCCAAAGGTTCCGCTACTCACTCTTAAATATTTATACAGGGCTACATGTTAAATGTTAATATTACTGATCGTTCACAATCTCAAAATATATTTAAATGCTCTTAAAATAAAAATAAAATGACAGTCTCTCTGAATTATTTCCAAATGTGGTGCACGATTTGGGTGTACCACATTCCTGCCATCCAATTTTGAATAGACCTCGGATAGTAGTATAGAAGTATTGAGATTTTTTTCAGGTCTTCCACTAAGATGCAGTTCTGACACTCAGTCAGCAGATGGCAGTCTTTATTAAATGTTTCATAACACTGTATCGATCATGAAGCTATTGTCTCAAAGTTGCTCATTGTTTCATAAAGCCTCAGTTTCACCGTAACTAGGTGGAGGAGGTAGGCACAAGAGCCTGACAGGTAGGCACAGGAGAGTTGAGGAGAGATGTCAAGCTGCTGGCATGCAGAGTCCAACATTCCTGTACTGAGAAAGGGGAACCACGCATTTATAAAGGCTGTGGCTGATGAGAGACAGGTGGTAAATCAGAGCAGCTGAACAAGATCACGTAATCACCAGTGGAAATTGTGTGCAAAAACCTGAGACACTACAAAAACTAAATATTACTCTTATTATACGGCAACCTATAAATAGAGAATGGGCACTGATGTCATGCCGCACTGCTTTCTGGGCTGTTGTCACCATCATCATGGCCTGGCTTCTTTGTTTATCTGTAGTCTAGGCAGCTGCTAACGTGGATGGACATATTTGCAATGGAATGGAGCAAAGAGAAAATTCAAATTGCTTACTCAGAGAAGCTGAATAAGGAAGCAAAGGAGCGCTACCTATAAAAATTTAAAGAAATAAACGGGATAGATCGATATGAGCATAAGAAATGGACTACGGATCGTGACCAACTGCCTCGAGTCACACTGTCAGATGTGTTTGTCTACCTGGTTTGTGGGGTGAGCGCATAAACCCATGAGCAATTTAAAAACTATTAGAGGCTCATGCTCAGTTCACCAATGGATGGTGTTATGTGTGAGATTTGACTCTCGGGGCTTGCCGTAGCCTGGCCGAGGGGGTTGGGCTTAATGACGTCAGGCAGGCTACAACTGGAGTATATACTGTGTTGTCCTTGATAATAAAGTCATTTCAGTGTTCAGCTGAGAGTGGCTCCAGCCTCATGTTATTCGGACATAACATTTGGCGACAAGGATAAACTATGGGAGCATGTATCAGACAACCACCTCCATTTTTAGTCTCCGAGCACACCAGCTATACCATGGGTCTGCTGGAGGGAGACGTTTGATGTGGATGTGGCTGCGGCCGGCCTGAGCAGTGTCGATGAAGAGAGACGGAGGAGCCTAATGGTCCACTACCTCGGTGAGGAAGGTCAGCAGATATTTTTGGGGCTGTGTGGCAGCAGTTCACTGAAAGACGGTTTGGAATTAATGGACTGTGTTTTTGGAGACCATTCCATTGTCACGGCGCGGAGATGAGTTTTTTGACCGCTAACAGCGAGCAGGTGAGTCCACTCATTCCTTTACTATGGAGCTCCGTAGCCTAGCAAGAGAATGCGCCTTCGGGCCTATCAAGGAGGAGCTGGTCCGGGATAGGCTAGCCCACGGTACTAACGTGTGGCTGAAGAGCAAGCTAAAGCTAACTAAAGATACTCTCTTTTTGGAAAAGATGTTTGAACTGGTCAGGCAGATTGAGTCCACAGTTCAGCTGAGTTGCCGGTGTTAGCTAAAGGAGGTGTAGCCACCCAAGCTTTCCCGCCAAGCACAACCGTTAGCAAGGTAGCTAATTCTCCAGGGTGGATTCCCAGAAGGTGGCGGACTGTGGCATAGGACAGGGCCTACACTATCACTGCTAAGTCGTCGGCAGCGGAGTCCAGAGACACGGCACGGATGTGTGTGGCACGCGCGAAGAAGGGACCATTGAAATGGTGCTAAAACTCGATGGAGTCGACGTGCCGCTTGACGGTACTGACAGTGTACCCCAAATGGCATGTCCGCTGGCCGGCGCTGTTCAGAGGCCTGGGATGCGTCAGCGCATTCCACCACTGCCCGCTCATAGATCCAAGTACGAGGCCAAAAATTAAACCGCTACGGCAGCTTCCCCTCGCCCTACAGGACAATTTAACGGTGGAGCTGGAAGCAGGCATCATTGAGAGAGTGGATGTTTCACCCTGGATATCAAATATCATGGTGGCCAAGAAAAAATCGGGTGGCATCCGACCGTATATCGATCTTAGGATAGTGAATAAAGCGATCGTCCCGGACAAGTACCTGTTCCCCATGATGGATTAACTCACCGCAACATTCAGCAGTTCAAAGGTATTCACGAAGCTGGATCTTTCCCAAGGTTACCTGCAGGTGCCCCTCCACCGAGCCAGCAGGAACCTGGCAGCGTTTGTGACCCACATGGGTGTGTTCAGGTACACCGGCATGCCTTTTGGTCTGAGCTCAACACCCAGCTGTTTTCAGAAAATAATGTCCATTATTCTGGCTAGTCCTCAAGGGTGTGGTGGCATACCTGGATGACATCATGGTACATGGCACAACACGGGAGGAACACGATGATTGGTTGGGACGAGTGCTGATGGTACTACAGGAACACGGAGTCACCCTAAATGGGGAAAAGTGCATCTACGTGGCGGACTCCATCAAGTTTGTAGGGCTCCGGTTGATGGCAGGGGTGGGGGGCTGAGGCACCTGCATTCAAATGTGGAGGCAGTCCCGTGCCTCCCAGACCCTTCGACACCTGCACAGATTTCCTCGTTTCTGGGTATGGTGAACTTTTATGGGCGTTTTATTCCCCACTACTCAGAAACAATTGAATCGGTGAATTCAAAAAGGGCCCAAGTCCCCATTGAAAAAGTGTGGACTTGGGCCCTTTTTGAATTCACCGATTCAATTGGACCCCTCCAGGCCCTGTTGAAACAGGATGCGCCATGGCAATAGACCCCAGCCTGCTCAGCGGCGGTTGCTAAGCTGAAGTTTCAACTCACTTCCCCTCCAGTGTTGGCCCATTTTGATCCAAAGCGGCCAACCATTGTGACCTGCAACGCGTCTGGCTTGGCGGTGGGGGTGGTTATGTCCCAGGTACCAAAATGGTACGGAGTGCCCGGTGACATTCGCATCGAGGTCTCTCTCAGCAGCTGAACAAAAGTACGCCGTGGGTGAGAGGGGGGCGCTCGCCTGCATCTGGGCGTGTGAACGGTGGCATATCTACCTCTATGGGCACCATTTCACTCTGCGGATGGACCACCAAGTGCTGACAACATTACTGGAGATGTCGGGTTCAGGACACAGACCTTTGCGGATCCACAGGTGGATGGAGAGGCTGAGGGCCTACAACTTTACCACCCAGTTCACTCCTGGTAAGGATAACGTAGTGGCGGATCTCCTGTCCCACGCCACGGCCAACACTGTACAATCGGACGACAATGATGACGACGATCCCACGGAGGTGGATCTGGTCAATGCACTGCACTAGGCCCTCTGGGATATAGTATCCCTCCAAGAACTTCAGACGAAGTCAGAATGAGACCCTGTACTGTCATAACTGTGCTCGGTGATTAGGGAGGGTTGGCCTGCAAAGGTGCAGGGCGGGCTGGTACCCTTCCACTGGTTTAAAGAGGAACTAAACTGTTGGAATGAGGTGTGTGTGGCAAGGGGACACTACACGCTAATCAGGGTGTCTCTGAGATCAAGTGTCCTAGCAATGCTCCACGAGGGCCACCTGGGCGTAGTCAGGTTAAAACAGCTCAGCAGGGATTCAGTTTGGTGGCCGGATATTGATTTGGACATTGAAGCTATGGTGAAAAACTGTGTTCCGTGCTTAGAGAGCGGGAAGACCGGCGGACCACCCCCTCCACCCCTGCGGCTGCTGTCGTACCCGGAGGACCCTTGGAAATGCATACAGTCGGACATCTGCGGCGAACTACATACAGCACCCCCTGAACAGCCGGTTCCTGCTTGCGGTCTATCACCTGTTCTCAAAGTGGCCGGAGGTGTTACCCACTAATTCAGTCAAGACGGATGTGGTTATGGGTTTCCTCTCGTCACTGTTCACCAGGTGGGGGGGGTCCCAAATGTAATCACGACTGACAATGGCCCGCAATTCACCTCTGGGGTGTTTGAAGAGTTCTTGAGTACTAGGGGCGTGGAACACATTAAAATGACGTTCTACCATCCCCAGGCGAATGGGGGCGTTGAACGTTTTAACAAGACCCTGAAAAACGGACTGAGAGCCCACTTGGCAGACGGCTTCATATTTCCAGATGCCCTCCAGAGCACACTCCTCCACTACAGGGCAATGGCCCATGCTACGACAGGATGCTCCCTGCCAGCTCTTAAGCTGAGACGTGAACTACTTCTGCCTTTGGATCAACTGAGACTGCCCACAACTCCTCCTCTCCACGGGACCGGGTCGCTGTGCAACAGCATAAGATGAAGCAACGATTTGGCAGGAAGCACAGGGCGAGAGCCCATGGACTGAAGGTGTCGGATCATGTTTGGATCAAACACCCTAACCGCACGCATAAGCTGCAACCATTCTGGATGGGGCACCTGCGGATCACAAGGCGACGGGGCCAGGACACATTCGAGCTTGCGGATGGGTCGTGGTGGTACTGCAGTAGACTCAGAAAGTTGCCACCGGAACAGAGGACTAGAGCTATGGCGGCACAACCCGGTGTGAGATGGGACTTGTTGGACTGGGGTGGTGAGAACTCACAGGTGCGGCCGACAGTGCCTGGTGCAGAGTCCCCGCCTAGGGGATGCCCGGCTAGAGTTTGTCAGAGGCCCAGGTACCTGGAAGACTATTCAATTCAATTCAACTTTATTTATATAGTGCCATTTCACAACAACAGTCATCTCATAGCACTTTCAAATATAGACGAAACCCCCACAACTGCAGAAAGACCCCAGCAATCAGCTGCTGTGAGCAAGCACTTGGTGACAGTGGAGAGGAAAAACTCCCTTTTAGCAGGAAGAAACCTCCAGCAGATCCAGGCTCAGGGAGGGGCAGTCATCTGCTGCAACTGGCTGGGGGGTGAGGGGATAGAGAAGAAGAAGAAAAAAACAGACATGTAGAGCAAACATCACGACGGGGACTCAATCTATGAGAGAGATGTTAATGACCATCAAAAATATTTCATTGAGAGTGAAGAAAGGAGTGAGGCCCAGTTCATTGTTGGAGGTCCCCCGGCTGTCTAAACCTACAGTATTAGCAGCATAACTAAGGGAGAGTTCAGAAGCACATGATCCCTCCCTAATTATAGGCTATATCAAAAAGGAAGTTTTTAACCCTATTCTTAAAAACAGAGATAGAGTCTGACTCCCGAATCCAGATTGGCAGCTGGTTCCACAGGAGAGGAGCTTGATTGCTGAAGGCTCTGCCTCCCATTGTACATTTGGAGGGTTGAGGTATTACAAGCGATCCTGCATTTTGGGAGTGTAGTGCTCTGTTAGGATAATAGGGTTGTTCTTTTAGATCTTTTAAATAAAAAGGGGCCTGATTATTTAGAGCTTTGAAAGTGAGAAGAAGGATTTTAAACTTAATTCTAAACTCTATGGAAAGCCAATGAAGGGAGGCCAAAACCGGAGAGATATGATCTCTCTTTCTAGTACCTGTTAAAACTCTTGCTGCAGCATTTTGGATCAGCTGAAGACTTTTTAAAGATGTTTTAGGACAACCTGATAATAAAGAGTTACAATAATCTAATCTAGAGCTAATAAAAGCATGGATTAGTTTCTCAGCATCGCTCTGAGACAAGATGCTCCTAATCTTGGCAAGATTACACAAATGATAGAAGGCAGTCTTAGAAACAAGTTTAATATGTGAATTAAAAAACATCTTGATCAAAAATAACTCCAAGTTTCCTCACAGAACTATTAAGAGGAAGAGTAACCGCATCCAAACTAAAAGTTTGATTTGGAAAGGTATTTCTAAGGTTTTTTGGACCAACTAGAATAACTTCAGTCTTATTTGAATTTAATAGCAGGAAATTACAAGTCATCCAAGCTTTGATTTCCTTAAGACAGGCCTCTAACTTGGCTAATTGATTACTATGATATGGTTTCATTGACAGGTATAATTGTGTGTCATCTACGTAACAATGAAAATGTATGCAGTGCTTTCTAATAATGTTGCCTTGGGGAAGCATACATAAACTAAAAAGAATAGGGCCTAGCACAGGTCCCTATGGACCTCCATGACTGAGCTTTGAGTTGGAAGAAAACTCATTATTGACATGAACAATCTGGAACCTATCAGATTAATAAGATCTAAACCACTACAACGAAGTTCCATTAAGTCCATCAATAGTATCAAAAGCTGCACTAAGGTCTAAAAGGACAAGTATAGAAACAAGTCCATTATCAGATGCGATAAAGAGGTCATTAGTGACCTTCACTAAGGCTGTTTCAGTACTATGATGGATTCTAAACCCAGATTGAAACTCTTCAAATAAGCCATTTCCCTGCAAGTGGTCGAATAATTGCATAGCAACAACTCTTTCTAAGATTTTTGAAATGAAAGGCAGATTAGAGATTGGTCTATCGTTAGCTAAAACTCCTTGATCCAGCGTTGGCTTTTTGAGTAAGGGTTTAATTACAGCAGTTTTAAAAGTCTGCGGTACATGGCCTAATGTTAATGAAGAATCGATTATTTGAAGAATAGAGCTACCAGTAAATGGGAAGACTTCTTTAAATAACCTGGTAGGAATAGGGTCTAATAGACATTTGAAGACTTGGATGAGGAAATTATTTTATCTAACTCTAAAAGGTCAATTGGAGTAAACTCATACAAACAGATATCATTTGAAGGAGTTGTAGTAGTTACTGTATTTAAGTTAACGGTGGGAAGAATCTGACTGATTTTATTTCTGATAGATGAAATTTTATTATTGAAAAAGTTCATAAAGTCCTGACTAGTAAGCTCTAAGGGAATGCTGGGATTGACAGAGTCCTGACTCTTTGTTAGCCTGGCTACAGTGCTGAAAAGAAACCTGGGATTATGCTTGTTCTTGACATGATAATGGGCTCAGGGAACACGCACACAGGCTCGAGGTAGATTTAAAGCTTTATTCAACAACAGTGGTGTGTGTGGGTGCGTGTGTGAGAGATGTGAATGGTTTGGTGGTGGACAGGAAGCGCCGAGAGCGGAACAGTTTGCCGTGCAGCCAGGCAACCCTACGGGCAGAGCAGAGATGCAGGTTAGATACAGTCACTCACCCCCTGGGGTTAACATTCGGTGTATCGCTTACGTGCAGGTGTTGTGGTGGCTGGCGTTGGCTGACACAGGACTTCTGCCTGGGAGACAGCGCTTCGGTGCGCACTCGGCGAGAAGAAGGGAGAGCTGCGGAGATTAAGGCGAGGATGGGGAAATCCGCCGCCTGGAGGATCCACCTGTGCACAGGGGAGAGACTGAAGAGCAGGTAAGGGAACAGACAGCTTACGTGCTGGGTGAAGGATGGCACAGGCCGGGGAGAGTCGGTCATGCGCTGGAGTTTGGGAGCGTAGACGAGCAGACGGCTCCAGACTGAGGCTGAAGGCAGAGCGGGTTAAATAGTCCACGGCTGATGAGATGCAGGTGTGCGCGCCACTGGAGCTGATGACGGGCGAGAGCGAGTTGTGACAGTTCTCTTCTATTAATGTGGATTAATAACTTGTTCTAGCTTTCCGAAGAGATTTTTTATAAATTAGAAGATGATTTCTAATTTAGTGGAGCACCATTTTCTTTCTACTTGACAAGTCTTCTGTTTTAAGCTACGAGTTTCTGGACTATGTATTGAAGACAGTACTAGCTAATGCGTGTTGGGACTAAGCGCCAGAATAACCCGCTCCAACACGGTGGGGCGTTCTGGTAGTCTACCAAGATGCCCGTTTGGTTGGCTGAGTTTTGCCTACTTAGTTTAAAAAAAAGGGATACAACACTGTGTTTGGTTTGTTTTTTTTTTTCTGTTCTT
Source organism: Pholidichthys leucotaenia (assembly GCA_020510985.1). Taxonomy (NCBI): domain Eukaryota; kingdom Metazoa; phylum Chordata; class Actinopteri; order Cichliformes; family Pholidichthyidae; genus Pholidichthys; species Pholidichthys leucotaenia. The sequence goes on along the minus strand of CM035838.1, from coordinate 393,634,786 downwards.
GGGGGGGGGGGGGTATGTGTGAGATTTGATTCTCAGAGCTTGCTGCAGCCTGGCCAAGGGGGTTGGGGTAATAACGTCAGGTGGGCTACAGCTGGAGTATATATTGTGTTGTCCTTGATAATAAAGTCAGTTCAGTGTTGAGTTGAGAGTGGCTCCTGTCTCATCTTATTCAGACATAACAAAGCTCCCATTAAAAAAAAAAAAACTGCTCCAGATTAGCAAGAGAAATTCGGAATAGCAGAAATGATGTGAGGAAATTATTTGACTTTGCCCTGTGCCTTTTTACACATTATTGAGAGATGACAGAGTCGTGGCTGAGGTGTACCCAAAGGCACGGCGTGCAAGAAAGCTGCTCTGGAGAGGGGACATCTTTCTGCACTTCTAAATATTTTTTAAATCACAACTTACCTTCATGAAAATGCCATGAACACACAATCATGTGTGCAGGAATATTGTTTGAACTGATGGCTTTGCTTCTGACCGCTGCAATCCATTCCATCCCACGTCTCTTTGTTAGCTCAGAGACCCATTCTCTCCACTTTTCTTCCAAGTCGGGAAGTTAAAAAAAGCATACACTGTTATCAATCTTTATCCATGCCAGTCATGAGAGCAGTTGTATTTGATAACGCAGCAAAACTTCCCCATTCTAACGTTGCATGGTATTCAGAGGAATAATAATGTGACTGAAAGGACCACAATGGAAATAAGTGTTTTCACTTTCTTGTGTCATCCTGGATTTTATATGGCATTTTATATGTATATTTGCATTTCCTGTGTTTGAATAACATATTCAGTGTGATTTTAAGGCTGCGTGTCCATGGGGAAAGTAAAAATGCTCTCAACCAGTTTTCCTGAGCGCTTTTCATGCCCATATTAAAAAAGCACTCTGTGTGGGCTATATTAATCATATATTCCATAACCTACATATGTTGAAGCATGTGGGAATGTTTGGTGATTACATATGTAAGGCGACTTCACACCTCTGAAAGGACGAAGACTCTCAACCGCCAGTGAAGAACAAAGACGTTTCCAGACACTGCGGTGGAGACCGGAGGAGCTACCCTCACCCCCCCAGGGCGAAGAGAGGAAGTACCAAGACAATGGGGGGATTAAGATAATGAGGGATGTCAGCCTTTGATATGCATGTCTTTTGTTATGTGCAAGTATAAAGTCAGAGAGCCGGAGGTATTCGGTCTCTTTTTCCTTCTGCTGCTTCTGCACTTAGATGAGACTTGTTAGGAGAGCTGATAATAAACTTTGGTTTATATATCATACCGCCTCGTTCTTTCAAGCTCTTCAACACTGGTGACCCCTGACGCGAGTATGGACCTGAGGCGTTCCCCCGCGATCGACTCATCTGTGGCGACCCAGGCAGACGCCAGCGCCCACGCAGACAGGGGAACAGATGGACGACTTTCCCCCCCGGCAGAAGGGATTGAGAGGGCTCAACCGAGCACCAGCGCCGCTGAGAGAGCCGAAGCAAGGCACTCTCACCCTGCGGACACATCAGTGACGGTCTACACGAATGCCGTCGCTGTCAAGCTGCCGGACTTCTGGCAGGAAGACCCCGCCTCGTGGTTTCAACAAGCTGAAGCCCAGTTTACACTGGCGGGCATCACGGCTGACGATACGAAATTCTATCATATCGTCTCCAAACTCGACGCCGCCACTTCGAGGTGTGTGCGGAGCATGATCCGGCGGCCGCCGGCCCAAGACAAATATGAAACACTGAAAGCAACCATCGTGGCAAATTACGTCCCCTCAGCTGAAGAGAGAGCCGAGAAGATCCTGGCGGTCTACAGCCACAGAGGGTGCAAACCTAAAGCCCTCATGGAGGATTTGCTGCAGCTTAAAGAAGAGGACAATGACAACTTCCTCTTCCAATTCATATTCCTCAGCACGCTGCCGCCACACATGAGAGGGACACTCGCCAACATGAGATGCAGCACCCAGCAAGACTTCCGCGTGCTCGCCAACGAAGCTCAATGGCTCGTCAACGCCTGCAAGGAGCAGACACCCACAGCAGCATCCGCAGACCTCAACACTGATGCCCAGAACCACGAAGAGCCACAACCCACTGAGCAGATCCAGCCCGCGGTGACAGCGACACGGCCAAAACGTAACAGACGGAGCGACGTCTGTTATTATCACCACCGTTTCACCGAGAAGGCCCGCAAATGCGTTCCCCCCTGCAAATTTACGATTTCGGGAGACGCCAAAGCTGAGAGCCGTTAACAGCAGCGGTTCTCGGCGAGAAGAGTAAGCTGTTATATGTGACGGATGGACACACCGGCAAGCAGTTCCTTATTGACACAGGAGCTCAGCTGAGTTTCGTCATGCCCTCCCAAGCAGATCGAGCCATGGGCACCCGGGGCAACGGAGCGGTGGCAGCCAACGGCTCCAACATTGACACTTTCGGCGAAAAGAGCCTGCACCTCCACATCCACGGCCGCAACTATAGATGGACATTTGTTGTAGCGGCGGTGAGTTTTAACTTGTTAGGCGCAGATTTTTTGTGTGCACATGGGTTATTAGTGGATCTAGCGAATAGACGCTTGGTTAATGCACTGTCCTTTGCTTCTATTCCCTGCTCAGCCCGAGTTTCTCCACCACCTGTGCAGGCTAGCGTCACCACGGCAGGAGGTAAGTTTGAGCAACTCCTCACCCAATTTCCAGCACTCACAATTCCCAAATTCTCAGCCACTGTGGCTAAACACGGGGTTCAACACTTTATTCCCACAACGGGCCCACCCGTATTTGCCAAAGCTCGCCGCTTAGACGCGGCCAAGCTCAACATAGCTCGGGACGAGTTTACTACCCTTGAAAAATTAGGCATTGTTAGACGCTCGAAGAGCCCTTGGGCCTCACCACTTCACATGGTTCCGAAACCTGACGGTTCTTGGAGACCGTGCGGAGATTACCGCAGATTAAACAATGCGACAGCGCATGACCGCTACCCAATTCTTCACATTCAGGATTTTTCACTACATCTGACGGGTGCGCGCATTTTTTCAAAAATAGACTTGGTCCGCGGTTATCATCAAGTCCCAGTTCGAGCAGAGGACATTCCTAAAACAGCTGTAATAATCCCTTTCGGCCTTTTTGAATTTCTGCGAATGCCTTTCGGCCTCAAAGGCGCTGCTCAAACTTTTCAGCGGATGATGGACGCGGTATTACGCGACCTTCCTTTTGTTTTCGTCTACCTCAACGACATGCTGGTAGCCAGCTCGTCTGAGGAAGAACACGAGCAGCACCTCACTACGGATTTTCAGAGACTAGAAGAGCACGGGTTAATAATCAATCCAGCCAAATGCAAATTCGGCGTGTCACAAATTGATTTTTTAGGACACAAAGTCTCTTCAAAAGGGGCAGTTCCACTTCCAGACAAAGTTCTCGCGATAAAAAGTTTCCCACGGCCACAAACGGTCAAATCGCTGCAAGAATTTTTAGGAATGGTTAATTTTTACAACCGTTTCCTCCCCCACGCAGCTCAGCTCATGCAGCCCCTATATGACGCACTCAGAAAAAAGAAAGCTTCCAACGCGGTCGAATGGACCCCGGAGCGCGAACGCGCCTTCGCGGAAGTAAAGAGCACTCTAGCTAATGCCACATTGTTAGTTCACCCCGATCCCTCGGCCCGCATTGCGCTAACCACAGACGCTTCGGACCTAGCTATAGGGGCAGTTGTAGAACAACATGTCAGCGGGATCTGGCAACCTTTAGCATTCTTCAGCAAATCGCTAAACCAAACTGAGCGTAAGTACAGCACTTTTGACAGGGAGCTGCTAGCGCTTCATTTATCCATCCGCCACTTCCAGTTCTGGTTAGAAGGGCGGAGTTTCACGGCTTTTGTAGACCACAAACCGCTCACCTTTGCTATGGCTAAAATTTCAGAACCATGGTCAGGCAGGCAACAAAGACAGCTGGCTGCGATTTCAGAGTTCACCACAGACATTCGACATGTGGCAGGCAAACTTAACGTGGAAGCAGACTGCCTCTCTTGCGCTGTGACATCACCAGAGCGCGAGGAGACAGATTATACTGCCTCAGCCGCAGAACTTTTCACTGACGCGGACACATACGCAGCACCTATCCATGCAGGGATAGATTATGCAGCCATGGCAGAGGAACAAAGCAGTGACGCGGACGTGCGCGCACTCCTGTCTGGACCAACAGGGTTAAGGCTGGAGGAAAAGGGTTTACGCAACGGCGTGCCCCCCCCAATATGCGATATTTCAACCGGCCGACCTCGCCCGTTAGTCCCAGCCACATGGCGCCGCCGTATTTTCGACTCAATTCACTCCCTCGCGCACCCAGGTGTGCGCGCCTCGGTTAAAATGGTCGCCGAAAAGTTTGTGTGGCCAGGCCTGCGCAAAAACGTAAAAGAATGGGCAAAAACTTGCATTTCTTGTCAGCGCGCCAAAATACACAAACACACAAAAGCCCCTCTGGAGCCTTTTCCGATCCCGGCTAGAAGGTTCGACCATGTTCATGTCGACCTCGTGGGGCCACTACCTTCCTCCCAAGGTTTCACACACCTGTTAACAATGATAGACCGCACCACCTGCTGGCCAGAGGCAGTCCCTCTAGCGTCAACTACAGCAGAGGAAGTCGCTCGCGTTTTTTTGACAAACTGGGTGGCACGTTTCGGCGTCCCATCGGACATCACGTCCGATAGAGGACCTCAATTTGTCTCGGAGCTTTGGTCAGCCATGTCCAGCAGCTTAGGGGCAACAATTCATCGCACCACCGCTTATCACCCTCAGGCTAATGGGTTATGCGAGCGTTTTCACAGGTCTTTAAAAGCCGCCCTCAGAGCCTCACTGACGGATAAAAATTGGGTAAATAAACTTCCCTGGGTTTTATTGGGGTTGCGTGCTGCGCCTAAAGAGGATCTAGACGCCTCTCCGGCAGAATTAGTTTTTGCACAACCTCTCAGGCTCCCAGGTGAATTTTTACCAGAGAACCCAGAGCCAGGGCATCTTCCAGTCCCAAGATTTTTAGGCAGCAACGGACCGGACTCTCTCCCCAGTCCAGCTCATCACTCCTTTCCACGGGTTTTTGTCCCTCAAGCTTTAAAGAACGCTGAATTCGTTTTTGTTAGACATGAAGCTTTAAAACCAACTTTCCGCCCACCATACGATGGACCATTCAGAGTGCTGGAACCTGGTGATAAACACTTTGTGCTTGATTTTGGGGATAGAAAAGAAACAGTCAGCATTGACAGACTTAAACCTGCCTTCTTGTTGAAAGACGAGCCTGCACAGTTGGCAAGAGCACCTCGGCGGGGTAGACCCCCCAAGAGAAAAGACTCACCCCCCCCTGCAGGGAACAATTAACCACTCTCCTTCCCACGCTGCAGATTCCTTACAAGAAGGTCCCAGCAGGACGCCTAAACGAACCCACAGCAGTTTTGGGAGAAGATTAAAACCCAGACAGCACAGGGACTGATGCAAACTACTCCACAGTTGTTCACTAATTGTGCTGTAACAGTTTAGGACTGACTTATGATTTTACTGTGCTGTTATGATTACCACTGAACTCTCTTAGGGGCATGGCTGCTGGAAAGTTTCTTCTGTGGCAAGAGGTGTAACAGTTAGTATGTCATAGTAATTATCTTAAACTGTGAATTTTTCTATTGTCCTTTCTTAGTCGTTTGGGGGGGGGCTGTGGGCTATATTAATCATATATTCCATAACCTACATATGTTGAAGCATGTGGGAATGTTTGGTGATTACATATGTAAGGCGACTTCACACCTCTGAAAGGACGAAGACTCTCAACCGCCAGTGAAGAACAAAGACGTTCCCAGACACTGCGGTGGAGACCGGAGGAGCTACCCTCACCCCCCCCCCCCCCCCAGGGCGAAGAGAGGAAGTACCAAGACAATGGGGGGATTAAGATAATGAGGGATGTCAGTCTTTGATATGCATGTCTTTTGTTATGTGCAAGTATAAAGTCAGAGAGCCGGAGGTATTCGGTCTCTTTTTCCTTCTGCTGCTTCTGCACTTAGATGAGACTTGTTAGGAGAGCTGATAATAAACTTTGGTTTATATATCATACCGCCTCGTTCTTTCAAGCTCTTCTACACTTTGCCCGGTATCCTGGCAACCGCTTACCTGTCACTCAAACCGTGCCAGGATTTCACAGATTTTGCTCTGAAATGCTCTACTCACTGGAATCACATCAAACTGGTAAGAAAATACACGTCCCTCCAAGCTTTGGCTGTTAAATATTGATCATGGTGTACTTTTAGGCTGGTTGTGATCAGCTGGTCAGAGAGGTGTGCAGCTGATGAGTGCTCCAGCGCTCCGTAAGTTGAACTTTTTTGAGCTTTCAGCACCTTGAGCACAGCGCTGACTGCTGAGGGCACTGAGTGTATTAAACGCCGGACTACACAGAAAATGAACAGAAAAGAGTCGCCCACAGCAGAAAAAAATGCATTTGGTGGACATGCAGCCTAACTGCATTCATTGCTCACTACTAAGCACAGACAGGGAGAACACTTTTCCCACAATTCCTTATGGTTTTTCCATTGGGTGACGTCATGCGCCCATTCTCTATTTATTTACATGGAAAAAATCTTTTAAATTGACAGACATATGGTAAAGGGTGTTCACTTATATAACGTATTTTACAGCGGCCGCCATGGTGTATCGCTGCCCTTTAATTTTTATAATTTGTCTGTTTTTGTTCACTGATTGTGCATCTGCCGGTTCATACACCCGTGAAGAACTACTAAATATCAGGACTCTCACCCCCATGGACCTTCTTCCAGTTTTTTTAGCTCCTGCCACTGATCTGATCCATTGTTTGGCCAAAAAAGCAAGACGGCGGAAAAGAGGGAAGAGAGGAGGGATTCTCGCTCGGCTACGAAAAAGAGGCTCGCGAACAGCCTTGCCTGGCATATTTCTATCCAATGCCAATTCTCTCCTGAACAAGGTAGAAGAATTAAGACTGCTGATGCGTTTCAAGGACCTCGCTTCCTCGTCTGTCATCTGCTTCTCTGAGACCTGGCTTAATGAGAACATTCCAGATAGCGCGATCAGCCTCGAGGGTTTCCAGCTGATTCGTGCTGACCGCGTCACAGAGCTGTCCGGTAAGTCTATCGGAGGAGGAGTGTGCTTCTATATTAACAACAGCTGGTGCTCTGATGTAACGGTGATTTCCAAACACTGTTCTCCCGCCCTGGAATTTCTTTTCATTAACTGCAAGCCATTTTATTCCCCGCGGGAGTTTGCCTCATTCATTCTCGTCGCTGTGTACGCCCCTCCTGACGCGGACACGCGCGAAGCTCAGCGCGTGTTCGCAGATCACATCCAACTTACGGAGCGGAACTTTCCAGACTCCCTGGTTATCGTGGTGGGCGATTTTAACCAGAGCAATCTGAGTCACGAGCTCCCCCGCTACAAACAGTGTATTAAATGTCCAACCAGAGGAAATAACACGCTAGATCACTGTTATACTTCAGTAAAGGACGCATATCGCGCTGTTCCCCGCGCAGCGCTGGGACTATCTGATCACGTGATGGTTCACCTCATCCCCACATACAAACAAAGACTGAAACTCACTAAACCTGTGGTGACCACCACAAAGAAATTGACCAGTGAAGCTGGAGAGAAACTGAACACATGCATGGAAATAACTGACTGGGACATGTTTAAAAGAGCCACACATGATCTTAATGAGTACACATACACTGTGAACTCATATATCAACTTCTGTGAAGAGCACATTCTCCCATCGCGCACCAGGATAAGATATTCTAATGACAAGCCTTGGTTCACAGCTAAGCTCAGACGGATCAGGAAGGAGAAGGAAGCAGCGTTGAAAAGTGGAGACAGGGACTGCTACAGGGAGGTCAAATATCGGTTTAACAGAGAGCTGAGGAGAGCTAAATCTGTATATTCTGAGAGACTCCAGCAGCAGTTCACTGCTAATGACTCGGCTTCTGTGTGGAGAGGACTGAGGCAAATCACCAACTATCGGCCTCAGGCTTCTAAAGGTCAGGATGACAAAGCCCTTTGTCAAAGACTGTCCCAACACTATGCCCGTTTTGACACCTCGTCAGCTGCGTCCAACTCACCCACTCCACCCAGCTCCTCTGCCTCCTCAGCCCCTAATTCATCAAGAGCGGTCCCCCCCTCCTCCTCCTCCTCCTCCTCCCCCCCTCCCCTTGTCATCAGTGAGCAGGACGTGCACAGACAGTTCTCCAGACTGAACCCACGCAAGGCCCCCGGGCCGGACGGTGTGTCTCCCTCCACCCTGAGACACTGTGCGAAAGAGCTGGCTCCTGTCTTCACAGACATTTTTAACACCTCCCTTAAGCAATGTCACGTGCCGACCTGCCTCAAATCCTCCACCATCATCCCTGTCCCCAAGAAGCCACGGATTACTGGACTTAACGACTACAGACCTGTAGCGCTCACCTCTGTAGTCATGAAGTCCTTTGAGCGCCTGGTCCTGTCTCACCTCAAGTCCATCACCACACCCCTCCTAGACCCGCTGCAGTTTGCCTACCGTGCTAACAGGTCTGTGGACGACGCAGTCAACCTGGCCCTCCACTCCATCCTGCAGCACCTGGACTCCCCGGGAACCTACGCCAGGATTCTGTTTGTGGACTTCAGCTCCGCATTCAACACCATCCGCCCCGATCTGCTCCAGGACAAGCTGTCCCTGCTCAACGTGCCTGACTCCCTCTGCAGGTGGATCACCGACTTCCTGACGGACCGGAGGCAGCATGTGCGGCTGGGGAAGTCTGTCTCAGACTCTGTTAGCATCAGCATTGGATCACCCCAGGGCTGTGTACTTTCCCCCCTACTCTTCTCCCTTTATACCAACTCCTGCACCTCCTCCCACCAGTCTGTTAAGCTGATTAAGTTTGCGGACGACACCACCCTCATCGGGCTCATCTCCAACGGTGACGAGTCCGCCTACAGGGAAGAGGTGGCCCAGCTGGTGTCCTGGTGCAGCCACAACAACCTGCAGCTGAATGCTCTGAAGACAGCGGAGATGATTGTGGACTTCAGGAAAGTCACATCCCCCCTGCCCCCCCTCACCATCACAGGCTCTCCCATCACCTTTGCAGATTCCTTCCGCTTCTTGGGCACCACCATCACCCGAGACCTCAAATGGGAGCCAACCATCAGCTCCCTCATCAAAAAGGCCCAGCAGAGGATGTTCTTTCTGCGGCAGCTGAGGAAGCTCAAGCTACCCACCAAGATGTTAGTGCAGTTCTACACGGCCATCATCGAGTCCATCCTCACCTCCTCCATAACTGTGTGGTACGCAGGAGCCACTGCCAGGGACAGACTAAGGCTGCAGCGCGTCGTGCGCACTGCTGAGAAGGTGATAGGCTGCAAGCTCCCATCTCTCCAGGACCTGTACATCTCCAGGACCCGGAGGCGTGCTGGCCGGATCATAGCCGATCCTTCACATCCTGGTCACGTGCTGTTTGCCCCCCTCCCCTCAGGTAGAAGGCTTCGGTCCATTCGGACTAAAACCTCCCGGCACATGAACAGCTTTTTCCCCTCTGCCATCAGACTGCTGAACACTAAGTGACTTATTGACTCTCGTGCACTATGTACAGCAGCTCAACCAGACTCATGTCAATCACTGTTTTTCTGTTGCATTATTGACTGCACTATGTGGTACTTCACATTATCTGCTACATGCTAATTTTTTAAAACTGCCTTGACTAGTACTACTCATTATTACTAGTATTATTATTATTATTACTTATTATTACTTATTTTTCTACACTTATTGCACGTTTCTAGTCCTTTAGTTTTTTAGTTTATCCCTTTTTCTCATTATGTTTTTAATGTTGCAGCATGGCACCGAGACAAATTCCTAGTTTGTGTATCACATGAACAATGGCAATAAACCTGATTCTGATTCTGATTCTGATTCTGAGACATATGGTAAAGGGTGTTCACTTATATAACGTATTTTACTCATCTCTGGATAACCAAAGCGCTTTACAGATCGCTTTGGTAATTGTGTAACTCGTGGCAAAACTAGATTGAGATGGAAAAATAATTTCTCTCTTCCCATAAACCCCAGTACAGAATTTTTTCAAAGTTAGGTCCCATTTGCAGAAGCAGAGGGGGCACGACTTAGGCTCTTCATTTAAAAAGAAGGTCCCTGGGGGAAGACAAATGAGCACATAGCTGTCACCCTATTGGTCACCAGGTAGACATGGCCGGCTGTCATCAAGCGCTATCAAACTGGGTGATAAACTACCAAAAATTATGACAAATCAGTCTTCCTGAATTGTGGTTGTGGAGTACTGCAGCACCTCTCAATGCTGTTCATGGATTATGCCAGATTACAACATGGCTATTTGTCATGCTTGAGGTTCATAATCATGTCCAACACTGTCTGATAGCTGGCAACGATGAAATCAGGTCATTTTCTGACTGAATTTGAGCAGTCTGAATGGATTTTAGGCAGTATTTTGAAAAATCTGAAGACTATCCAAGAAACGAATGCACCCATTTTTCTGTTACAGATGGCCTTTCTATAAACTACAGTGTAAAGCTTAAATGCAAAACTTCAGTAAAATAATGAGACCAAAAGAGAAGTTCCATTCTACACTGCAGCTAACATCAATAACTATCTTCCATTATCTTAAAAGCCCCATTCACTGCACTTTCCCCACATGTCGACAGCTCTCACAGGTCTTAATGAAATGTTTGTGATATACTTTGTGTTATGTATTAAAATAATGTATTATTGTGGGATGACGATGGTGGCTCCACCTTTCCGGTTCCGCCACCACCCTGAGTATAAAAGGCTGATGCAGAAGAGGCACAGTCTTTTTTGACCTTCGCCTCTGCCTGTACGGGAGCGCCTTGTGTCTGTGAGTCATATAATAAAGTTGAGTTCTAAAGCTGAGGCACCTCCGGCCTTGTTATTGAAATACAGATTATGGATATAACATTTGGTGACAAGGATAAAAGTATGGATAAAGGTATTTCGGGCATTCAGCCATTTCAGGAGCTTCCTGGTGAGCCGCCGGTGCTGTGGGAGAGGTGGTTTGCCGCATTCGAGAATTATCTGGTGGCATTGAACCTCGGTGAGTTGGAGAAATTGTGTGCACGGGCAATATTGGTCCATAATCTTGGCATGGAGGGACAGCACATTCTTAGCACATTGGGCGTGAGCGACAGTTTTGAGGACGTGGTTGGGCTAATGGCACGCTACTTTCACGCCCCTGAGAATGTCATAGTCCGGAGGATCCAGTTCCAACAGCGCCTCCAGCGGCCTGGAGAGTCAGTGCAGCAGTATGTTGCTGACCTGCACTAACTGGCTGGGTGTTGCCAGTTTGGGACTTTAGAGGAAGAAATGGTCCATGATCAGTTGGCAGAGCACACGTTGTGTGCAGCAGCACAATCAAGACTCCTTACCCATTCCGGTGAACTGACATTGGCCAAAGTAGTGGAGATAGCCCAGCAGTTCGAAGCAGCGGATAAACTGTCACGGAACCTTGGTGAGAGAACAGCGTTGGGGCAACCCGGCTCACAATCAGCGGCACAGGCTGTAGATAGATAGCGATGATAGCGTGGAAGACAGAGAAAACTGCGCTACCGCTATAAAAATTAGGTCCGCCCCGGGATCACCAAAGTGTTTTGTCTGCGGGTCTACCAAGCACCGGTACAAGGCAATAGAGTGTCCGGCAAAAAGCAAACGCTGTGTCAAGTGTGGAGTCCTAAATTATTTTGCCAGGGTCCGTAAAAAGAATGACGGCGTGAAGTGGATTCCCCCGCCACGACTCCTACAGTTATTCATACCGTATCCCCGAGCACAGAAGGCCGTACATATTTAACAGTTACGTTGGACGGCGAGGACGTGCCATTGTTGGTGGACACGGGCGCAGTGAGGTCCTTGTTGAACTGGCCTACTGTAAGGAGTTTTTGCCCCTACCATCGTGTGAGAGGTCTGTCGATGCCATTTTGTGGGTATGGCCGTAATAGGCTGTCCATCGTGGGTTTGCTGGAGTTGATGGCGAGGTACAAGACAGCAGTGGTGTCCAACATACAGTTCGCGGTGACCGCGAGTGAGTCGAATATGATGGGCTATGATCTGTTTTATGGACTGGGCTTCTCAATTACCAGCAGCAGCGGAGAGGAATGGTTGGGCTGTGGTTTGTGGGACCGTCCAGTTCCATGAGTGGTCAATGATCCGGTTTGGGATGATACATGGCCTAGTATTCTGGGAGATGGACAGGACAATTACCACCCAGGGCCATCAGGGCAAGGCTCCGGTGCCAGGGCCCACGTTATCCTAGGTGAGGGAACTGGGCATCATGGGGGAACACCCATAATGGCTGGTGAGGCTGTGAAGACGACCCCCTCTGCTTCCGGGGTTCGGCCTGGAGATACCAAGAAGCACGGGGCTGCAACAGCTACATCAGTGTTCAAAATGAAAGACAGCGAGGCAGGACTGGCTGGCACGGGAAACAGATGTGCCACACAGGAACACTGCAGGCCGAGTCAGGCTTCGTGGAGGGTCGCCGATGTGGTGCGACCTGGTGTGGAGGCCCGGTTGAGACATCGTGGACATGGGAAGTCGAGTCGAGCTCCTTTGGGAGTCGGTGACGTGGTTCAATCCAGACAGGAGGCTTGGCTGAGAGGTGTCCATGGAAAGAGGAAGCGACGGAAGGACCAGGGGCGGCTGAAGGTGGTGGCTGTTCGGAAGGGCAGATACCTTCGGCTGTCAGATGGCTCATGGAGACACCCCAGTGAACTGCGGCGCATTATCAAGGAGAAGTAGATGTCAGGGCCCTGACGTGGCTCATCTCCAGGGACAAAGAGAGGAAGGAGCTCTGGGCGGGATCACCAGATGAGTCGCCCGGGGGGTGGCTTCTCCATCGAGGCTGTACAGTAGCATGGGGTGATGGGTTGGGATAAGTATGAATTGCCCGGGCTATGTAGTTAATGTTTCTCATAATAGACTGCTATAACAGATGCCCATGTGAGGAAAAAAAAATGCCCATGTAATGTGTGCGTCACCATGTTTAGGGGTGTGTATTACTGTGGGGTTTTCCCAGGTTGGGGTTGTATATTTGGGAATGTTATGGCGGTGTATGAATGTGCATGTTAACTGGTTGGTTGTTTGTTACATTGAATATTCACCTTTATGTATACAAGTTTATGGGGTTTTTTTGTGCTATAATAGGAACACGGCAATTTTTATTTCATGGACTTTTATCATCAGAGACGGCAGAATAATCCGTCTGGCCGTGTGGAGGTGGAACGGCAGTCCACCTGTCCCCCTCTAGTTTTAGTTGTTTGTGTGTATGGATAGGCCTGTTTCATTTGTTTGTCATTATAGCATGACTCAGGTATTAAATTTGGGAGGGTCTAATTAGTGTGCATGTGTTTTGGACTTTTCTAAAGGGGGCGGGGGGGTGAGATGTTGCATATTAAAACAACGTATTATTGTGTGATGAGGATGGTGGCTCCACCTTTCTGGTTCCGCCGCCACCCTGAGTATAAAAGGCTGATGCGGAAGAGACACGGTCTTTTTTGACCTTTGCCTCTGCCTGTATGGGAGCGCCTTGTGTCTGTGAGTCACATAATAAAGTTGAGTTCTATTGCACCTCCGGCCTCATTATTGGAATACAGATTATGGACAAAACACTTTGGTCAAATTTTCTTTAATTATTTCAGCATAATTGCAAAACATCATTTACAGCATTCCTCAGAATGGCTTATTTCAGTGCATGGCTCTTTAAATGCTCTCCTCCCTTTTACGTCAGTATTGCTAATCTTAGCTGGCTAGCTCCTAATTTGGATAGCGAGCCTGAGCCAACTAACTTAAATTTTCCTTACAGAATGAATGAAATAATACATCATTGGTGGACAGGAGTGTGTGGTTTTGGTAGTTGTTAGGATATGACCTGTCCTTAGGGAACAATAAACACAGAAAAAATTGTGAATGAGTGGCTAAACTGCCCTCCTCATGGATCGTCACCTTATCGTGGTGGGGGGGTTTGTGTGCCCCAGTGATCCCAGGAGCTATGTTGTCCGGGGCAATTTGCCTCTGATAGGGTCTCCCAAGACAAACTGGTCCTGGGTGAAGGGCCAGACTAAGAACGATCCAACAGACTCTCATGAATTGTATATCAAGGATTCAGTGTACCCCGCCCGGTATGGGGTTACCGGGGCCCCACCCTGGAGCCAGGCCTGGGGGAGGGGCTCGAAGGCTAGCGTCTGGTGGCCGGGTTTCCACCCATGGGACCCGGCCGGGCTCAGCCCGAAGGAGTTACATGGGTCCGCCCTCCAGTGGGCTCACCACCTGCAGGAGGGATCATGGGGGTCCGGTGCTATGTGGATCAGGTGGCGGTCAAAGGCGGAGACCTTGGTGGACTGATCCCAAGCTTTCTAGGAGCAATGTGGTTTTCGTCCTGGCCGTGGCACATCAGACCAGCTCTTTACCCTCTCGAGAATTCTCAAGGGTTCGTGGGAGTTTGCCCAACCAGTTTACATGTGTTTTGTGGACTTGAAGAAGGCATTTGACCGCGTCCCTCGTGGATTTTTGTGGGGGGTGCTTCGGGAGTATGGGGTATCGGGCTTGTTGTTACGAGCTATTCGGTCTCTGTACGACCGTTGTGAGAGTTTGGTTCGTATTGCCAGCACTCGGTCGGAGTCATTCCCAGTGAGAGTTGGACTCCGCCAGGGCTGCCCTTTGTCACCGATCCTGTTCATAATTTTTATGGACAGGATTTCTAGGCGCAGCCAAGGAATGGAGGGTGTCTTGCTGGGACGGTTTGCCGCTGAGTGTGAAGCGGCTGGGATGAGAATCAGCACCTCCAAGTCCGAGTCCATGGTCCTCAGCCGGAAAAAGGTGGATTGTCCTCTCCGGGTTGAGGACAGGCTCTTGCCCCAAGTGGAGGAGTTTAAGTATCTTGGGGTCTAGTTCACGAGTGAGGGGAGAATGGAGCGAGAGATCGACAGACGGATTGGAGCAGCATCTGCAGTGATGCGGACGTTGTACCGGTCTGTTGTGGTGAAGAGGGAGCTTAGTTCTAAGGCAAAGCTGTCGATTTACCAGTCAATCTACGTTCCTACTCTCACCTATGGTCACGAGCTTTGAGTAATGACCAAAAGAACGAGATCGCGGATAGAAGCGGCTGAAATGAGCTTTCTCCGTAGGATTGCTGGACTCACCCTCAGAGATAGGGTGAGGAGCTCAGTCATCCGGGAGAGGCTCAGAGTAGAATCAGAATCAGAATCAGATTTATTGCCATTGTTCATGTAGTACACAAACTAGGAATTTGTCTCGGTGCCATGCTGCAACATTAAAAACATGATGAGATAAAGAGATAAACTAAAAAACTAAAGGACTAAAAACGTGCAATAAGTGTAGAAAAATAAGTAATAATAATAATAATAATAATAGTAATAATGAGTAGTACTAGTCAAGGCAGTTTTAAAAAAATTAGCAAGTAGCAGACAATATGGGGTACCACAGCGCAGTTGATAATGCAACAGAAAAAACAGTGATGAATGACATGAGTCTGGTTGAGCTGCTGTACATAGTGCACGAGAGTCAATAAGTCACTTAATGTTCAGCAGTCTGATGGCAGAGGGGAAAAAGCTGTTCATGTGCCGGGAGGTTTTAGTCCGAATGGACCGAAGTCTTCTACCTGAGGGGAGGGGGGCAAACAGTACGTGACCAGGGTGTGAAGGATCGGCTATGATCCGGCCAGCACGCCTCCGGGTCCTGGAGATGTACAGGTCCTGGAAAGATGGGAGCTTGCAGCCGATCACCTTCTCAGCAGTGTGCACGACGCGCTGCAGCCTTAGTCTGTCCCTGGCAGTGGCTCCTGCATACCACACAGTTATGGAGGAGGTGAGGATGGACTCGATGATGGCCGTGTAGAACTGCACTAACATCTTGGTGGGTAGCTTGAGCTTCCTCAGCTGCCGCAGAAAGAACATCCTCTGCTGGGCCTTTTTGATGAGGGAGCTGATGGTTGGCTCCCATTTGAGGTCCCGGGTGATGGTGGTGCCCAAGAAGCGGAAGGAATCTGCAATGGTGATGGGAGAGCCTGTGATGGTGAGGGGGGGCAGGGGGGTTGTGACTTTCCTGAAGTCCACAATCATCTCCGCTGTCTTCAGAGCGTTCAGCTGCAGGTTGTTATGGTTGCACCAGGACACCAGCTGGGCCACCTCTTTCCTGTAGACGGACTCGTCGCCGTTGGAGATGAGCCCGATGAGGGTGGTGTCGTCCGCAAACTTAATCAGCTTAACAGACTGGTGGGAGGAGGTGCAGGAGTTGGTATGAAGGAAGAAGAGTAGGGGGGAAAGTATACAGCCCTGGGGTGATCCAATGCTGATGCTAACAGAGTCCGAGACAGACTTCCCCAGCCGCACATGCTGCCTCCGGTCCGTCAGGAAGTCGGTGATCCACCTGCAGAGGGAGTCAGGCACGTTGAGCAGGGACAGCTTGTCCTGGAGCAGATCGGGGCGGATGGTGTTGAATGCGGAGCTGAAGTCCACAAACAGAATCCTGGCGTAGGTTCCCGGGGAGTCCAGGTGCTGCAGGATGGAGTGGAGGGCCAGGTTGACTGCGTCGTCCACAGACCTGTTAGCACGGTAGGCAAACTGCAGCGGGTCTAGGAGGGGTGTGGTGATGGACTTGAGGTGAGACAGGACCAGGCGCTCAAAGGACTTCATCACTACAGAGGTGAGCGCTACAGGTCTGTAGAGAACCGCTGCTCCTCCACATTGAAAGGAGTCAGTTGAGGTGGTATGGGCATCTGATTAGGATGCCTCCTGGACGCCTCCCACTTGAGGTGTTTCAGGCACGTCCCACTGGGAGGAGACCCCGGGGCAGACCCAGGACTCGGTGGAGAGACTATGTCTCCCAGCTGGTCTGGGAACGCCTTGGTATCCCCTCTGAAGAGCTGGAGCAGGTGGCTGGGGAGAGGGAAGTCTGGGCTTCTCTGCTTGAACTGCTGCCTCCGCGACCCGGACCTCCGGAAAAGTGGTAGAAGATGGATGGATGGATGGATGGATGGCTAAACTGCTAACTTCAGCAAGCTGCCTTGGGTCTTGGTTAGAAAAAAATAAACTACTAAGCTACAATGACATCTAAGAACGGCATACTGTATATGGTCAAGTGTTGTTAGATGAACAAGGATTCCAGTGGGGGGGTGAATAGAATTAATAGAAAATAGTGATCAAAACCAGCCAGATCAACAGTAAAGCCAGGGGGCCTGGCTCTATTGCAGTTAAACTGACTCACTCCAACCACTTAGCTAAGCTAGTGTTTGATGTAGCAACACAGCGAAAATATAACAAAACTAGAAAAGCACTCAGAGCGCATACCTCCACCAAGGCTTTTTCCGTCCCTCATGGATTACCTCCAAAATGTAATGGCTTTACACACGTGGACAAAATTGTTGGTACCCCTCTGTTAATGAAAGAAAAACCCACAATGGTCACAGAAATAACTTGAATCTGACAAAAGTGGTAATAAATAAAAATTCTATGAAAATTAACCAATGAAAATCAGACAATGCTTTTGAATTGTGGTTCAACAGAATTACTTTAAAAAACAAACTCATGAAACAGGCCTGGACAAAAATGATGGTACCCCTAGAAAAGATTGAAAATAATGTGACCATAGGGACATGTTCAACCAAGATGTGTCCTCTAATTAACATCACAGGTGTCTACAAACTTGTAATCAGTCAGTCGGCCTATTTAAAGGGTGACAAGTAGTCACTGTGCTGTTTGGTGACATTGTGTGTACCACACTAAACATGGACCAGAGGAAGCAAAGGAGAGAGTTGTCTCAGGAGATTAGAAAGAAAATTATAGACAAGCATGTTAAAGGTAAAGGCTATAAGACCATCTCCAAGCAGCTTGATGTTCCTGTGACTACAGTTGCACATATTATTCAGAAATTTAAGATCCACGGGACTGTAGCCAACCTCCCTGGACATGGCCGCAGGAGGAAACTCGATGAAAAATGGAAGAGACGGATAATACGAATGGTAACAAAAGAGCCCAGAACAACCTCTAAACACATTCATGGTGACCTCCAAGGTCAAGGTACAGCAGTGTCAGATCGCACCATCTGTCGTTGTTTGAGCCAAAGTGGACTTCATGGGAGACGACCAAGGAGGACACCACTGTTGAAAACAAATCATTAAAAAGCCAGACTGGAATTTGCCAAACTGCATGTTGACAAGCCACAAAGCTTCTGGGAGAATGTCCTATGGACAGACGAGACAAAACTGGAACTATTTAGCAAGGCACATCAGCTCTATGTTCACAGACGCAAAAATGAAGCATACCAAGAAAAGAACACTGTCCCTACTGTGAAACATGGAGGAGGTTCTGTTCTGTTCTGGGGCTGCATTGCTGCCTCTGGCACAGGGTGTCTTGAATCTGTGCAGGGTACAATGAAATATCAAGACTATCAAGGTATTCTAGAGAGAAATGTGCTGTTCAGTGTCAGACAGCTTGGTCTCAGTCGCAGGTCATGGGTCTTGCAACAGGATAATGACCCAAAACACACAGCTAAAAACACCCAAGAACGAAGAGCGAAACATTGGACTATTCTAATGCGGCCTTCTATGAGCCCTGATCTAAACCCTATTGAACATCTGTGGAAGGAGCTGAAACATGCCGTCTGGAGAAGGCACCCTTCAAAGCTGAGACAACTGGAGCAGTTTGCTCATGAGGAGTGGGCCAAAATACCTGCTGAGAGGTGCAGAAGTCTCATTGACAGTTACAGAAATCGTTTGATTGCAGTGATTGCCTCAAAAGATTGTGCAACAAAATATTAAGTTAAGGGTACCATCATTTTTGTCCAGGCCTGTATGTGTAGGCCAGGGATGTCCAGTCATTTGCCATAGAGGGCCAAGACTCTGCAGGTTTTCTCTTCTACCCAGTTTCTTCAGCAGGTGTTTTCACTTGTCAGCAATCAGTGGGAAGAAATTCAGTGAAATATGCTGTAGAAGACACTGGTTGGAGGTAACACCTGCAGGGTCTTGGCCCTCCATGGCACATGATTGGACACCCCTGGTGTACACTGTGACATTCAGCACTATTGCAGTGTATGTACATGTATGTAGTACCACATCTCAGCGCTACAGGCGCACTGTGTGCTGACAGGTGTGTCAGCCCAACCTTCCTTCTACTCTCTTTCTTCCTTTCTAGTGACTATGCAAGTCGGACGCACACTGAGGACTCTCCTGCATGGACCATAACCTTAATGTCTTAAGAGAAGTTATGCAAGGAGACTGTCACGCCACGTGCTTATTTAATTAAATTGGCACGTAATGACCGAAAGAACGAGATCACGGATACAAGCAGCTGAAATGAGCTTTCTCCGTAGGATTGCTGGACTCACCCTCAGAGATAGGGTGAGGAGCTCAGTCATCCAGGAGAGGCTCAGAGTAGAACCGCTGCTCCTCCACATTGAAAGGAGTCAGTTGAGGTGGTATGGGCATCTGATTAGCATGCCTCCTGGACGCCTCCCACTTGAGGTGTTTCGGGCACATCCCACTGGGAGGAGACCCCGGGGCAGACCCAGGACTCGGTGGAGAAACTGTGTCTCCCAGCTGGTCTGGGAACGCCTTAGTATCCTCTCTGAAGAGCTGGAGCAGGTGGCTGGGGAGAGGGAAGTCTGGGCTTCTCTGCTTGAACTGCTGCCTCCGCGACCCGGACCTCCGGAAAAGCGGTAGAAGATGGATGGATGGATGGACTGACTATTTGCTATCACTACGAGGGACAGTGATAATTGAGAATTGTGCACATGCAAAGCCCAGCCAGCTCCTGGTACAGCCGTGGAAACTGTGGTGTTGTGAATTCACCAGGACTGACCGATTGATGCTGTGACTAGCTGACTTTGCACCATCTTCAAGATGCTGCAGACCAACAAACCACCTGACACCAGGAGGAGCTTCGCGCCTTTGCCGAGCCCCTCACCATGTGTCCTTACCTCCCCAAGAAGCTTCATTTGCTGGACCGGCCGTCGCAGTGAGCAATGGTCCTTCTCTACCGAGGGACAACACCTTCTCAGCCCCACTTCAGTCAAGCGGCCGCACACACTTCATTCACAGCTCCAGAATAAGGACGACATCAACTCTATCCTGTTTTAATAATTCTGTTGATATTTTCTTCTCTTGACTTATAAAAAAGTGGCTCTTCTCTGCCCTGCAGAAAGGATACAGTAATCTCACAATTTAAATTGTTCTTGGGTTTAAAAAAACCCCCAAAACAATACTAAATAATTCTTTTGGGTTTTTTTCTGTTTTATTTTGCTCCTTTATTCTATAGGAAAACACACCATCCTCTGAATTCTAAATCACTTTGTAGAAAGAAAACAGTAGTGTGTTACTCTGGTTTTGCTATTTGTTTCCTCATTTCTTCACAGATTCTTAAATTCTAAATTTGTGGTTCAAAAAAGCATACTGTTAAAGTGCATTTTCAGCATTTTCAGTAATTATTTAAATTCAGTTTTTCTTTACTGGGAAGATAAAGAGATCCAGTAATAATTTGAAAGAAAACATTACAGACATTGAATCTTGTACAGTGAATCCACAAAGTATTCACAGCGCTTCACTTTTCCCACATTTTATGTTACAGCCTTTTTCCAAAATGGAATAAATTCATTTTTTTCCCTCAAAGTCCTACACACAATACCCCATAATGACAACATAAAAAAAAATAATTTTTGCAAATTTATTAAAAATAAAAAACTAAGAAATCACATGTATAAGTATGCACAGCCTTTGTTCAGTGCTTTGTTGATGCACCTTTGGCAGCTATTACAGCCTCAAGTCCTTTTGAATATGATGTCACAAGCTTGGCACACCTATCTTTGGGCAGTTTCGCCCATTCCTCTTTGCAGCACCTCTCAAGCTCCATCAAGTTGGATGGGAAGCGTCAGTCCACGGCCATTTTCAGATCTCTCCAGAGATGTTCAATGGGATTCAATTTCTGGGCTCTGGCTGGGCCACTCAAGGACATTCACAAAGTTGTTCTAAAGCCACTCCTTTGATATCTTGGCTGTGTGCTTAGGGTCGTTGTCCTGCTAAAAGATGAACTGTCGCCCCAGTCTGAGGTCAAGAGCGCTCTAGGTGCAGGTTTTCATCTAGGATGTCTCTGTACATTGCTGTATTCATCTTTCCCTCTATCCTGACTAGTCTCCCAGTTCCTGCCACTGAAAAACATCAACACTGCATGATGCTGCCACCACCATACTTCACTGTAGGGATGGTATTGGCCTGGTGATGAGCGGTGCCTGGTTTCCTCCAAACATGATGCTTGGCATTCACGCCAAAGAGTTCAATCTTTGTCTCATCAGACCAGAGAATTTTGTTTCTAATGGTCTGAGAGTCCTTCAGGTGACTTTTGGTAAATTCCAGGCGGGCTGCCATGTGCCTTTTACTAAGGAGCGGCTTCCATTTGGCCACTGTACCATACAGGCCTGATTGGTGGATTGCTGCAGAGATGGCTGTCCTTCTGGAAGGTTCTCTTCTCTCCACAGAGGAACGCTGGAGTTCTGACAGAGTGACCATCGGATTCTTGGTCACCTCCCTGACTAAAGCCCTTCTCCCCCGATCGCTCAGTTTAGTCCTGGTGGTTCCGAGCTTCTTCCATTTATGGATGAGGGAGGCCACTATGCTCATTGGGACCTTCAAAGCAGCAGAAATTTTTATGTACCCTTCCGCAGATTTGCACCTCGAGACAATCCTGTCTTGGAGGTCTACAGACAATTCCTTTGTCTTCATGTTTGGTTTGTGCTCTGACATGCACTGTCAACTGTGGGACCTTATATAGACAGGTGTGTGCCTTTCCAAATCATGTCCAATCAACTGAATTTACCACAGGTGGACTCCAGTTAAGCTGTAGAAACATCTCAAGGACGATCAGTGGAAACAGGATGCACCTGAGCTTAATTTTGAGCTTTGTGGCAAAGGCTGTGAATACTTATGTACATGTGATTTCTTAGTTTTTTTATTTTTAATAAATTTGCAAAAATCTAAAAAAAAAAACTTTTTTCACATTGTCATTATGAGGTATTGTGTGTAGAACTTTGAGGAAAAAGAATTTAATCCATTTTGGAATAAGGCTGTAACATAACAAAATGTGGAAAAAGTGAAGCACTGTGAAATTTCTGGATGCACTTGCACCTTTCAGTTTACAGTTTATCTGTTGGAAATTAACATATTAATCATATTCTTTTTCCCTTGCATAATAGGGGCAGCGCGGTGACGGAGTGGTTAGCACTGCGGCAGCACAGCAACTCACCCTTGGCCGGGGGATTCTAGGTTCGATCCCAGCCTCCGACCAACAGTGATCTGTGTGGAGTTTGCAAGTTCTCCCCGTGTCTGCGTGGGTTTACTCCGGGATTTCTCCGGTTTCCTCCCACATGCCAAAAACATGCAAGTTTGGTTAATTGGCATCAAAACTGGGGATTCTAAATTGTCCTTAGGTATGACTGTGAGAGTGAATGGTTGTCTGTCTCTCTGTGTTGGCCCTGTGATGGACTGGCGATCTGTCCAGGGTGTACCCTGCCTCTTACCCAAAGATGCTGGGATAGGCTCCAGCCCCCCCGCGACCCGAACAGGATTAAGTGGAAGAAGATGAATGAATGAGTGAATAAAGTGACACAATGACCTTCCAGCTTGATAACTTTGAGGACTTGCCTGCCTTTGACTTGACATTGACATAGAACACAGGACAAGACGTGTCACACTCCTGCATGCTGAGCCTGCCCTTGAGCCACAGGTTCATAACCTACATACTGAAGTTGCAAAACTACAAGAATGTTTGCATGAATCACTTGACTTACAAATGAGTACACTCAAACAATGCACACAAGCTGGTGTACCAAGTGGCACAAAATGTGCCACTCGACCAAAAGCATCTGTTCCATTAGCAGCATCCAGACCTCACTTCCCTGCAGCAACATGGGCTGACCCTGCACCCACCAGGGAACAGTTCACCGATCACGCCCGGCCTAATAATATTACATTTCAATCTAATCAATCTGAGCTTTACAACACCTCTAGAGCGCTTGCAGCTGCCCTGTACCATAACAAATTAGAACCACCAGTATTCTCCAGTGATGGTGAGGTGCATCCAGAGGAATGGTTACACATGGTTGAAACTTACAAATCAGCTCTCGAGCTTACCGACGACCAAATGTTAAATGAGCTGCCCCACTTTCTCACTAAAGAACCAAGCAAATGGTTCAGAGTGCTCAGTTCCACACATTGCCACTTGGACAAACTTTTGCAAGCTTTTTGGTTCAGTTTTTCTTCCTGCTGACAATCAAGAGTCGTGAGAGGCATCCTAGATCATGTCCAGTCAGCTGATGAAACTCTTCCCACATTTGTCGCTCACAGGATAAATGACTTTAAGAAACTTAAGAGGTCTCCACCTGAAAAAGACCAAATTGAACTGATTTGCAGACACACACTTGAGCGATATACGTAGAGTTGCCCTTTATGGCATGCCTATCCCATCAGTCGTGGATCTCCTGCTGCAAGTCCATAAACTTCATTCTGTTCTAGGCCCAAGTATTTACTTACATTACAATCAGAAGCCCTGTAAAAGAAATCAACAAATGGTAGCCTACTGTTTTAAATGCTCTAAGCCAGGTTTCACTTTGCACAACTGTCCATTATGTTATCCTGATATGCATATTGTAGTGTAAGAATATTGGGGTATATGTGGAGTGGAACGCAGCCTGCGACTGATGTCACCACGCCAGTATATGTTGGGCAGTCCGCCATCTTGCTGCATGCAGTTGTGTAGTTATGTAGAATGCGGGTTACAGCGTAGAGTACAGGTGTGCATGTCTAGAGAGATGAATGAATGTACACGTGCTTTATACTACGTCTATTTGTAATAAAGTTCAGTTCGAGCACAGCATCCTCGTCTGCCTTCATTGCAGGTTTGTGGGCATAACATTTGACAATGAGAATTTTGAACCATTGAAGCATGCTTGAGACCACTATGGCCTTTCCTCAAGTCTCCAGGTGAGCCAACCGTCCCGTGGCCACGATGGCTGGACGCATTCAAGACCTATGTTGCAGCGTTGGACCTGGGAAAACTGGATAAAGTAAGGAAACAACCACTACTTGTCCACAACCTTGGCATAGAAGGTCAGAGGATTTTTCACACGCTGGGTCCAACGGAGGCGTACGTGGATGCTGTTGAACTGCTTGCTAGCTATTTTGCTACACCAACACGACAAATTCGATTCCCCCAGAGGCGACAGAGAATTGGTGAGCCCACACAACAATTTGTCGCCAACCTAAGACATCTGGCTTGCATGTGCCATTTTGGACTGTTAGAAGATGAGATGGTGCGGGACCAGTTAGCTGAGCACACGTGTAACCCGATTGTACGAGCTAAGATGCTAATGGCGCCAAGCGACATGACGCTAGCATTCCAGCCTGAGTTTGCAGAGAAGCTAGCATCGGAGCTAGGTGGGCGCCAACTACAGAAGCTACCTGGACAGACGACGCTAGCTAACACGGTGGGCATGGAGGAATATGAGGACATGGCAGAAGAGTACAAGACGAATGCTATTAACCGAAGGACCACTCCGAGAGGCCCCGTCTGTGGTAGCTGTGGGTCCCTGACACACCCAGACAAAGCACATTTTTGCCCGGCAAAAGGACAACGTTATAACAAGTGTGGACGCTTGAACCATTTTGCCAGAGTGTGTCGGTCACCGGTGCCGTGGAGCCCGCCAAGCAAGCAAAGCCGCCCACCAACAACCACCATTCATGCGCTAAGCGCTGACATTAACAGTTATACATATGGCATGGTTGAATTAAACGGCATAGCTGTACCACTACTGCTCAACACGGCGGTGGTTAGGTTGATGTTAAACTGGGCCACAGTGAAGAAATTTTTCCTCAACCACAAAATCAAGAAGAACCCAATGGAGCTGTACGGTTGCGGTGGTCACAGACTCTGTAATGTAAGAACGGTTGAGCTAACGGTCTACTACAAGTCTAAGATTGTGTACGACTTCACGTTCCAAGTAGCGGTGCACAGTGACATAATGGGATGTGACCTCTTCTACAGACTGGGCTTTGCTATTCAAGACAGCGCCGGGTTCAAATGGTCCAGGTGCGGCAACTGGGGCACGACGGACCTCGACGACGATGACGTGGTGTGGGACGAGAAAATTCAGGGCAGCACAGACACCAAACCATTCACCCCGTGCGCTCAGGAGGGGAGCTGCCCGGGAGGGGGGCAGCAGCCGGACTCGCCTCCGTTCCTCGCCCAGCCGGAGCCGCAGGAGAGGGAGCCTGTACATGCAGAAAACCCCCAAGGCACAACAACAACAACCGGGCACAGACACCATTCACGTCGTGGCACAACAGAGCACATCAGATGGGGGAGAGGAGGAACCAAACTGCTTCCATATGCACGCTCAACATCATGCTATGGAGGTTACAACCAAGCCGATGGGTGAAGAGTCCGCCACAACAAACGACACGGGAGAGACTCTGGACACCTTCCGTACCCACGACCAGCCTCAGATGATGGAAACAGCGACGGTGAAGTCGGGTGAAGGGTCCGCAACAAACACCGTAACGGCAGAACCGCTACGGCACGACTGAGATCCCAAACCAGACGAGCATGCAGCGCCACCGCAATCACAGTGACACATGAGACCGAGCAAGGCGCCACTCCAAGTCATGGACTGGGTTTGGCTTCGCATCAGCGAGAGACCAGAACAGCGACTGACTGAGCCACAGCTGACGAGACAATGGGCGCCACTGAGGATCGTGGCGAAACTGGGATCAGCATGCTTTTGACTGACAGACGGTTTGGTTCGGCATGCAAACCAACTACGGCGTGTCCAGGTGGCTGCTCCAGATAGCGAGGCATCGCGGGAGTCAGCTGCCACAATGTGGGACCCGGGCCCCAGTGTCATGAAGATCGGCCCTGGCCCTGGGGATCCAACAGCTCCAGGGACACATCTGTCACGGGCCCGCCACAAGGCCGCTCCGGCAGAACTGCTTTCCCCATGGAAGACTAAAAAAAAAAGACTGGTTCAGTTAGGAGTGTGGCTGACACAGGTGGCAGAATAACCCACCCAGCTGCGTCGGGTCCAGTGGTGGTCTACCAGCTGACCCTAGGTTCAGGTTCTGGTCGAGTTCTAAAATACTGAATGTTCTGAATAAAAGAAATGTTTGAATAAACAGTGTTGAATGCATATAGAGAGGCTTTTAAGTGTACCAAATTGGGGAGGGCTAATTGACTAAAGTATGTTCTGTGTTTTTGCAAGTGGGGGGGGGGACGAGAGAATGTAGTGTAAGAATATTGGAGTATATGTGGAGTGGAACGCAGCCTGCGGCTGACGTCACCATGCCAGTATATATTGGGCAGTCCGCCATCTCACTGCATGCAGTTGTGTAGTTATGTAGAATGCAGGTTACAGCGTAGAGTACAGGTTTGCATGTCTAGAGAGATGACTGAATGTACACGTGCTTTATACTACATCTATTTGTAATAAAGTTCAGTTCGAGCACAGCATCCTCGTCTGTCTCCATTGCAGGTTTGTGGACGTAACACACATGAGGCCTCGTGCATCTGAAAATCCACAGGCCCCATCACAAAATCAAAACGTGCTCCAGGGCATCACACCCAGTGATATCAATGAGGTCAGTGGAAACACCCCTCTTGCCGATAGCCAGATCAGAGAACTGCGGTTAAACTCCAGAAGAGGGAGGACATTTCCCCATCAGGTTGGTCCCACCTGCTTCCAGCAATCATATGGGTGACAGCAGCCTGTACATAAGATTTCCTCAGAGGCAAACCCACGGGGGAGAACGCCCACAAAACCACATGGTGTTACTGCCTGCAAAGCTTATTGCTGCAAGCACATGATAACAAATGAAGGCAACCCAGTGCACTGGCAGTTTTATGAACTCATCTCTTATCTGGATTTTGGCACCTGGGCAGTTAGAGGACACTGTGCAGAGGGAGTCTGGGGACTAAATCATGTCGCCCTCATTCTGACTGTAATTTATGTCCCCACTTCTTAATTAGGAGGAACTGGTAGTATTTAGCTAAATTTAGCTGCCGGATTTTCAGCGGGCATCATCTCGCCTGCACATTCACACCATTTTTCAAGTCTAAGTACACACAATTGCAGCTGTTTTGTGTGTGAGTGCATGTGAGCGGGGGGGTTAAAACGACTGAAATACAAAGACTGTTATGTTTCGTTCATTACGCTGTCAGCATGAATAATAGATAGCTAATTGATATGCACTGTGCACACATGTACACACACTTTTGTACGAGGAGAGCACATTCTGAACTAATATTTGTAAGGCTCAGCTGTCATTTTACATTGCAGAGACAGTGATGAGTGCACAAGAGAAAGATCAAAAGCCAGAGCAAAGAAAGACAACACACGAGCACGCACACACACGTAAACAACGCAGGTGTGTCAGTCGGGGAAAGACGCGGCAAACTAACATCAACTTCCTCATCTCAAGACTTTTCTTATTTCAGCATAAATACTCCTGGCTTTTAGATTTCTGATCAAGTCTTGACTGTTGCAGGTAATATGGATAGCTGTGGAATAAATATGTTCATGCACACTAAGATTTGCCTTTTTTTTTAAGAATTATTGTATAACCCTTTAGTCACAAGCAGCCTTTACATAACTAAACTACCATTGTCAAACTAGCTCTGAAAAGGCTATATAGTATCCACTGTTTTCATTAGTCTTAAGTTAACTCAAAGTTTTTACATTACCACTATAAAAAGTGGACACGTATAGACACTGGCATTTTTTGCACTACAAAGCGCTTTCTATACTTGAATAATCAAGCATAGAAAACTGTGGACCAGAAGCTGCTTGTTAAAACTCATTACTGTAAAACATGTATTGTCATGTACATATATTGGCTGCTATCATTTCACTGTCTAATTTGAATTTTATTTTTATGAATAATTTGCAGTGTGATGTGAATACTGTCAAACAAAAATTCATGAAGATCCACACAGAGCAGTGAAAAGAAGAAATGTGTTTCAAATCAAAGAGGATTATTGTACGTAACCTTTGTGTGTCCAATTGAGATATGGCTGTAGTTTCAGTCATTATCCTAGGCCACTGTGCATACAACTGGGCATGTCCTTTAACTCGTAAGTCTTTTATCACAGGATTTATTCCGTTTAATGTAGCACTAGCCACCATTAGCCTTTACTGTGCCTGATAACGGTATCATACTAATGGTATGATTTAACATGCAGTAAATGTCAAAGCCTTGTATCAAATAGATAATGTGCTAGAGAAAAAGGATCCACATATCCAGATAAGCCTGACAGTTTTGCTCCCAAGCAACAGAGCAAAATGAAATATTTTTGGAATGTGTTGAGATCATGCAGAGATGATTGTGCACAGAGTGAATGAATACATAGTGTTGTTTGGCACTCGGAGCTGACGTTTGGGATATTATAGGTGCGCAAGCATAAGTGGGGACTGCAGTGTACCCACCATGTCACTTTGCTGTGTGTTCGTGTGCTCTGCAAGTGCCAAGTGGTTGTTTGGAAACTCTGCAGTCACAGCAGCATTGTATTGTATTTTTTTTTAAACATTAGTGTTATAGTCTGGGCTTGATCACAGGATCAAGCCCATGCTTTGTTTTTTCATTGTTTTTCTGGGATTATTTCTGATTATTATTTGCATTACTTGCTTTCTGTGTCTTCCCTGGGTCTCCTGCCATTGTCTTCTGTCATCCCGTCTGGTCCTGAGGAGTTGTGTGTACCTGTTTACCTATTGTTCCAGCTCCTCATGTTTTAGCTACTGCTCTCTCTGTATTACTCCTGTATTGTGCATTGTTGTCCTGTATGTCCATTGTCATATTTCTTGTACATCCCCTGTTTGTGATTGTCTGTACAGCCCCGTCCATCCTGTGCTCCTCACCTACAGCCACTTCCCTGCTGCCCTTGATTATCCCTACCTGTTCTGTCTTTCTGTGATTATCCCCCTGTCTATATGTGTTGGTGTTCAGTGTCAGTCTGTGTGGCGTCATTAATGTTAACGCTGTGTCGTGGTTCCCTGCCAGTATCCTAGTATCCTGAATGATCCTGTGTGAGTTTGTCCATCATGTCCTGAGTTATTTTTCCAGCCTATGTGCTGTTATTTGTTTATTCTTTTGGTTTTGATTGATAAATCATCATTGCACTGAAGTCCTGCCTGCTGCATTGAGTCCATTTATTCCTGCCTGCCTGCCAGAGGGGAATACTTGACAGAATGACGCTACCAAAAAAGGAATCAGCAGGCATGGACTTTGGGAGCTTGGGGCTAAGCGAGGATCAGGTGTGGGCAGTGGAAACTATCGAGGACCTCATCTCGATCGCCCACACCAGTTCCAGCATGCCGGAGGAGGCCTTGGAATATTTGGACACCTCGGCACAGATGGTGTGAACATACCCCAGCTTGTGGCATTGCCCCGACCTGATCCAGCTGCTACAATCAGTTGCCAACCTTTGACATATGTATCACAAGATGGTGGGAGACATACCTGGGTCGCTGAAGCTTGTGCCAATGGAGAAGCGTTCCCTGGCTCTGGCGTCTCCCTCGTCACTCCACACTCTGGCACACACACACCTCGCCATCCTCCTGAGTTCACCCCTGCTCCAGTGTGCCTCTCCCCAGCTCCACAGCCTTTTCATGGGTTGGAAGAGAGCTCGCTGGATAAGACAGAGTCTGTGCCCATGAGACAGCGTTCCCTGACTCCGACATCATCCTCATCTCCACACCACTCGCCAGGCCAGCTGTCATGTCTTGAGAGGGAGAAGCGCTTGCTATTAATGCCGAAACCTGTGCTAATGATGGAGCGTCCCCTGGTTTCAGCATTATGGGACCCAGTGGTGTCTGTGAGACATTGCCTGGCTCCACTGCACACGTCTCCTTGATCCGCTCCAACCACACTTCCTCGCGCCACTCCAGCTCTGAAGCTTCCTGCAGTGCTGACTACCACATTTCCGATGGTGGTGCCCACGCCTACTGCAGCAACTCAGACTGTCTCATCCACGGTTCCTCCAGTGTCCCCAGAGGCAGAAATCACTTTTTCAGCAGCGGAGTCACCAGGGACCTCGCCGACAGTGGAGCAGGAGTTAAAGCAAGTACCTCATTTAGTATCATTAACATCTGTACTTAAAAAGAGTCTTGCCTTACTCCTGATGGAGGGACCCAGTTGCAGCCTCCATCTGCTTCTGGCATCCCTCTGCCAGGCTCCACTGTTGGTTCCTTTACTGATAAGTTCTCCATCTCTTCCTCCACGGTTCCAAGGTTGTCATAGCCAGGAGCGGCACTGGGGTTAAGCTACCAGTGCTCATAAAATGCTCCTTACGGCGTGCGTCTCGAAAAGCCTCTGACAACTAAGTCCAACTCCTAGCCTGCCCATGTGGTTTAGTCTCTAAGCCCGGCGGAACTGCTTTTACTAATAGGAGAAGGGGCGAGGGCGGATCTCTGGCGCCTTAAAATCAGATGCTTCGGGTAGATGGTGGCTTGTCAACCTGGGAAGGTAGCCCATCTAGGGGAAGGTAAACCCCGATTTCAAACCTCTGCTGCCTTGCGGCACACCCGGTCACGGGAAAGGCTTCGGGAGTCAACCCTGAGGAAAAATCTGGAGTCGGAGCCCCTAAGGCAGTTCTCTGTTGTGCTCAACATCGTTCTGGCAGCTCCTGCGACGGTGCTGGTGCCAAACTATAGCAGCCTTGCTGTTCCTTTGGATTCATCAGTGATGTGGAGAGGGGGGACATGCTGCATGGGTAACATCTTGTCCTCCATATCTTCCTGCCCAGACTTGAATCCTACCAACGCCCAACGCTGGAAGGTAGAACACCGGTGCGCATCGGCCTGTTCAGCCACAGGCGGTGCTGTTCCAGCAGAGTAGACGTTTAGGATTCTCTTCCACGGTCATCATAGACCGACGGAGGCCGACGAGTCTCCCTCCACGTCCGAGGTACCTGCACCAGGGATGGAGGTGCACACTACATCTACAGCTGTCTCTGAGGTGCGCACCGCAGCTCCGACTGTCTCCGAGGTGCACGCCATCGTCATCCACCCATTGTTCCGGAGGTCATGGTACCTCCACCCATCATTCCAGAGGTCATGGAACCTCCACCCGTGATCCCGGAGGTCATGGGATCTCCACCCATTGTTCCAGAGTTCATGGGACTTCCACCCATCGTCCCAGAGGTTACAGGACCTCCACTTGTCATCCCAGAAGTCAAGCAGTCCACTCCTCCTGAGCCATTCGAGCAGCCCGCTCCACCTTCGCTGCCGGGGATCACCACTTCTTACTTGCTGTTAGCCCCGGTGCCAAAGGCCCCTCAGGTACTGTCAAAGTAGAAACTCCTGTGTTGATATTTTCTGAACTAGGAATTCCTGTGTTGATATCTTCTGAACTAGAAACTTCTGTGTTGATATCTTCTGAACTAGAAACTCCTGTGTTGATATCTTTGAACTAGAATCTCTTATATTGGTACCTCCAGAGCTAGAATTGCCTATATTGTTACCTCCTGAGCTAAAAGTTCCTATGTTGGTGTCTCCGGAGTCAAGAGTTCCTGTATTGCAATGTCCAAAGCTAAAAACCCCTATGTTGTTGTCCCCAGAGCAAACGGCTTGTTTGTGGTCTCCAGAGCAAAGAGCCCCAATGTCATTTCCTGAGTATAAAACCCCCATGTTGTTTTCTTTTGAGCAAGGGCTACCTATGTTATCTCCTGAGTTTAAAACTTCTGTTTTCTTTAAAGCAAAAAAATCCCATGTTGTTTTCTCCTGAACTTAAAATACCTGTGTTGTCATTTTCTCCTGAGGTTAAAGTACCTGTGTTGTCACTATCTCCTGAGTTTAAGGGTACTATAGTTTCACCTCCTGAGTTTAAAGTGTTCATGTTGACACCTCCTGAGGTTAAAGGTTCCATGTTGACATCTCTTGAGGTTAAAGGTTCCATGTTGACACCTCCTGAGGTTAAAGTGTCCATGTTATCTCCTGAATTTAAAGTTTCCATGTTATCATCCTCCGAGTTTAAAGCTTCCATGTTGTCACCTCCTGAGTTTAACGTTTCCATGCTGTCATCTCCTGAGTTTAAAGGTTTTGGGTTGTCACCTCCTGAGTTTAAAAGTTCTATGTTGTCACCTCCTGAGTTTAAAGGTTTTATGTTGACACCTCCTGAGTTTAAAGGGTTTTCTACTGAGCAAGGAACTTCAGTGTTTTCTCCAGAGTTTAGAGCTCCTATATTGTTTTTTCTCAGAGCAAAGAGCTCCTCCAGTCATGTGAAAAAAAAAAATTAGGACACCCCATTAAATATTCAGTTCTTTATTAAGAAATGTTCACATATCTATGTCTAACCTTGTTTTTGTTTTTATTTGCATTTTTTAACATTTATTTTAGCCATTTTAAGTGGGAATGAATGTGGGGGTGTCCTAAAAAAGATGGAGGGTGTCCTAATTTATTCTTCACTATTTGTTTAGAATTACATTTTACAGAAAAATTGAAAAAAAAAGTCTAAGTCATTTTTAATTGTTTACTTGTATTGCATGAATCTCCCAGTTTTTTTTAACATTGATATTAAATATCCACATGTCTAAATATGTTATTTAAAAAAAAAACAGGCTTTTACAGAGTGTCCTAATTTTTTCACATGACTGTATATTATTTTCCCCAGAGCAAAGAGCTCCCAGGTCATTTCCTGAGTTTAGAACAGTTGTGTTATTTTCCCCAGAGCAAAGGGCTCGTACTTTGTTTTCCCCAGAGCAAAGAGCTCTTACTTTGTTTCCTTCTGGGCAAGAGGCTCCTAAATTGTTTTCTCCGGGGCAGGGAGTTCCCATGTTGTTTGCTTTTGAGTTTTGAACTCCTGTGTTGTCATTATGTCCTGAAATTCAAGCCCATGAGTTGTCATCTCCTGAGTTGCCATCTCCTGAGGTTAAAGTGCCTATGTCATCATTATGTCCTGAGGTTAAAGTGCCCATGTGGTCACCTCTTGACTTTACAGGTCCTATGTTGTCTCCTTCTGAGTTTACAGTTCATATGTTGTTATCTCCTGAGTTTAAAGTTTTCATGTTGCATTATCTCCTGAGTTAAAAGTGTCTGTATTATCTCCAGAGCCAAAAGCTCTTGTGTCATCTCCAGAGCAAAAAGCTCCTTTATCTTCTGTGCAAAGAGCTCCACTGTTGCCATGTGCTGAGCCCAAAGATTCTATGTTGTTTTATCCTGAGCAAAAGACTTCCATGTTTCTATGTTGTCATCCTCTGAGTTTAAAAGATGACTATGTTACCTCCTGAGTTTAAAGCCCCTGTGTTGTTGCCTCCTGAGCTCAGTCCTCTTTTGCAACTGGCCTCTGGGCTCTGCGCTCCTGCAGCATCATGTTCCTCTGTCTGGTGGCCCATGGACTCTGATAGGCCACTCGATGCACCGTGTTTGAGATGAGATGAGATGATGAGATTCAACTTTATTGTCATTACACATGTATGAATACAAGGTAACGAAATGTGACTTGGCATTTGGGCACGCTCTGCAGAGCGCATCCAAGGCCGGGGCAGCCGCTAGGCGCCAGTCATAAAGAAGAAAGGAAAAAAAAGAAAAAGAAAATGGATATGACACAGTAGGCGAGAGAAAAAAACATGTTTTATCAGAATGACGCTTGGCAAGTGAGCGAAATTTTGATTGCAGGCAAAAAAAACCTCAATGCACATTTAGCAGACATTTAGCAGGAGATCACACACAAAAGTTGAGAGGCAGTGTATTGTATGCATGTAATGTTGTATGCATTGTGTAGTGTAAATGTAACAGTTGTTAGTGAGCAGCAGAGGGCGCCTCCTGGCAGTGGATAGATGTTATAATCATGTGACTTATAAACAAGTCCAGAGTCCAGAGTCTATCTCTCTTGCTCTCTCTCTCTTGCTTGCAGAAGGCACATGGGCATTGTCCTTGAGGGTCCAATCCGCTGATACGACAACAACTGATTGTCGATTGTTTGGGTAGACATAAGAGCCAGTCCTTCCGCTTATCTCAATCAGGAGGAATGTAAACACAGGGCAAACAAGGTCAAATCAAATCAAATCAGCACAGTGCACTCAGAGAATAGAATTTGTCCTCACCCGTGTAATTCTGTGCTTCCATTATATGTGCAGGCTTAAACTGTTTTTCCATGGAGAGCACAGGGCTCCAGATATATTCCTCCACTGAATCGTCATTCAGTTCACCATTTGCCGCTACTCGTGCCCTCCCCAACTGGTCGAATTTGATGAAGGAGCTTGCCGGGTCCGCTTTGATCAGCTCTCTCACCTTCCTTCAATTTCTGATGCATCAGGGAACTCCACAGCCAAAAATAGAAGTCCTGAGATCATAACCAATAATGTTTCCACAGACGCATGAATTCCAATGTCCATGAGTCTCCTCGTAGGTTCCAATTCTTGGGCTCCCCCTTGGCCCAATTCTTGTTGAAAAATAGTGACAATAACACATGTAAGCCGCTTCCAAATCCATAATTTCCGTTTAGATTAAGATTCAGCAGAAGAAGAGCGACTAAACACAGACAAAAACGCAACATTGCAAAAGCTGGGAATAGATCAGGAAGGCAGGAGAGGAGGGAAGAAAAATGCGACTGCTCTCTCTCAAGGCAAGAAGGAAGAATTTCGTCCGGTGGCCCTTGGACTTTGGTAGGCCACCTGACATACCATGCTCATTCGTCTTATGGTCCTTGGACGTTGGTAGGCCACCAGACGTGTCATGTCCAGTGGTCCAGGGACTTTGGCCAACCACCTGAAGAACATTTTTCCTTTGTGTTGTCGTTTTGCCCCACCCTTCCTGTATCCCCCTCTTCCCACACAATTAGGGTATTCTCTGTTTGGTTTGATGGGTGTCTAGAATCCACCCTTGAGGAGGGGACCCTGTCATAGTCTGGGCTTGATCCTGTGATCAAGCCCACGCTTTAAGTTCTTTCATTGTTTTTCTGAGATTTTTTGTGATTATCATTTGCATTATTTGTCTTCTGTGTCTTTCCTGGGTCTTCTGTCATTGTCTTCTGTCATCCCCTGTCTGGTCCTGAGGCGTTGTATGTACCTGTTTACCTATTGTTCTAGCTCCTTATGTTCTCCGTATCCCTAGCCACTGCCCTCTCCTATTATTATTAATACTCCTGTATGGTTGCCCTGTATGTTCATTGTCATGTTTCTTGTGCATCAAGTTTGTGATCGTCTGTACAGCCCCATCCATCCTGTGCTCCTCACATGCAGCCACTTCCTTGCTGCCCTTGATTATCCCCACCTCTTCTGTGTTTCTGTGATTATCCCCCTGTCTATATATGTTGGTGTTCAGTGTGTCTGTGTGGCGTCATTAATGTTAACGTTGTGTTGTGGTTCCCTACCAGTATCCTAGTATCCTGAATGTTCCTGTGTGAGTTTATTTGTCCATCATGTCCCGAGTTATTTTTCCAGCCCACGAGTTATTTGTTTATTCTTTTGGTTTTGGTTAATAAATCATCATTGCACTGAAATCCTGCCTGCTGCACTGAGTCCATTTATTCCTGCCTCCCTACCGGAGGGGAATACCTGACAATTAGATCTTCAATACTATTGTTTTCTGTTCAAATTTGCCAACTTGCAGACTTTTGTATGCTGCTGTTGTGGAGGACAGGTGGCACATCAGGATCCTCGTAGGTGCAATGTGGGTGGCCTTATTCACAGATCTTGGTGTCTGAAGGAGGAGGAAAAGTGAAGAGATTTTGATACGAAACTGTAAGACAATGAAAGTGATCCCATCCGATCACTCATATTATGACAGAGTTCGCATGGCATCTGCAGCCACCACCTAGAGGTTTATAAGAGTTCCAGCCGCCACTGAACTGCAACACTCACCCTGCTGACAAACAAGCCAACCATAACTCTGGTGTCGGGAGCTGACAGGAACTCACCATGCCCAAGGGTGACCTGAAACAGTTTAACATCATACTCGGCACCACAATCAATGGCCCCATAACAATTTTAACAATTATGAGTGGTGTGATGATGATGAGGAGGACCTGCTCCTAAGCATGACCGCTTGAGAGAGGAGAGGAATAACCTCCTCTAAAGAAGCTCATTTTCTTATTCACACTATAGTTTCTCCATAGTGCCCTCTGCTGGTGGCCATCACAACAGCCAACAAGATACTGCATTCATTCCCCCATTAATAATCTTTGAAAAATTCCTTGAGTCTGGTCGTGATGCGGCTCACCCCCAAAACAAATCAACTGGTCCTTGGTCCATTTCCAGTCTCTCCTGATAGTTTCATCAAAATTTATAACAGCATAACTAAAAATGATATTTAACACTCACAAACAAAAAAAAGAGGGCAAACAAACACAACCTAGAGGTAACAAGGATGGACATGAGCTAGAAAGGATGGGGGAAGGAAGAGAAAGTTGAGCTGAAGTTGGAGATTAATCCAGTAACTCTTTTCTGTTTGACAAAGCAGAGTTGAAGGACAGACATGGAGTTGTGAGTCTCCAGCAGACTCCAGTCTGAATAAAAAGCCTTTCAAACTGTTGTGCTCAGTGTGCATTTGAACGCCCCCTCACTTAGATACCTGTCTCCTGGGAAACCATGTGCAACACACACACACCACAGAGTAATGAGCACTAACACTCACATGCACACAAACACACGATTCCATCTCAGATCAAGTGGCTATGAAGCCTCAGCCAATGGGAAACCTCTGTAGTGTGATGGCATCCAATCAGAGCTCTGGATGTCGACACACCTACAGGAGAGCAGCTGAAACAGGATGGAAAGTGTGTGTGTATATAAGGTGACTGTATCCCTCTGTCCTGGGTGGGTATGTGTGTGTTCCCAGCAGGTTCTGATGTTATGCTGATGCAGATCCTTCTGTGGAAACGGAGAGACACTCAAAACCCTGACTGAACACACACTCAGTTCATGTCAGCAAAGATCTGATTACACGTGAACACACACAAACCTTGGCTGGCACTGAGGGCAGAATCATGAGCGGTCAGTCTTGTCAAACGTGACTCCTGCAGACGGCTCAGGAAGCTGATCTTTCCTCCATTTTAACACAAGGAATAGCTTCATTACCAAGCTGGCAAAATGGAGGCCTGATTGAGTCCACTATTGATTAAAGGAGCAGCACACATCAGATGAAGCCAAACCCAGAAAAAAAGATGAAGAAAAATAGCATGCAGTGTTGGATTTTTGAAAAATGGTGGAACTTGTTTAATGACCATCAGCTAGATTATGCAAAATAGATCTTGTCTGTGTACAGTAAATATGCAGCCTGAACTGCAGGTGCATCTCAATAAAATAGAATGTGATAGAAAAATTCCATATTATCTGTATTATTCTTATTATATTCTTATTATTATATTATTCTATGACTTTCCCATTTCATGTCTGATGTTTATATGTGCATTCCATGTAGGATAAGTTCATATATTCCTCAGTATGTGGCAAGGCAAGGGGCGGTGGAGTGATAATGTATGTTAATAACAACTGGTGCAGACCGGGACATATCACGGTTAAACAACAACACTGCAACAAAGACATGGAGTTGCTAGCTGTTAGCATGCGGCCTACATATCTCCCGAGGGAATACTCCCACATGATCTGCATTGTTATTTATGCAAATCCGACGGTGAACACTGGGACAGCGTGTGACGTCATCCACTCAGTAACTGGCAGGCTGCAGACAGAACACCCAGATGCTCTTCTCCTCATCTCAGGCGATTTCAACCATGTTTCACTGTCTCCCATTCTACCCACGTTCACCCAGTATGTCACATGCCACACTAGAGACAATAAAACACTGGACTTATTCTACGCAAACACTAAGGAGGCGTACACCTCATCACCACTCCCCCCCACTCGGAAGATCGGATCACAACTTGGTTCATCTCTGGCCGGTGTACAAACCCCTAGTGCACAGACAACCTCTGGTCATGCGCACAGTGAAGTTATGGTCTGAGGAGGCAATGGACGCTCTAAAGGACTGTTTTGAAACCACTGCCTGGGAGCAGCTCTGCGATCCACATGGTGAGGACATCGATGGCCTCACTCACACCATCACGGACTACATCAGCTTCTGTGTGGACAACACCGTACCCACCAAGACCATACGGTGTTGCTCAAACAACAAACCCTGGATCAACCCTGAGATAAAAACACTTCTGAGAGAGAAGAAGAGGATCTTCAGGTCAGGGAACAGGGAGATGCTGAAGTCCGTACAGAGGGAGCTGAGGAAGAAGATCAGAGAAGGCAAGAACAGCTTCAGGAAGAAGATGGAGGACAAGCTGCAACAGAGTGACATCGGTGGGGTCTGGAGAAACCTTAAAACCATCTCTGGGCTCCAGAATACCTCCCCCCAGGCCACGGGGGGCAGGGAGTGGGTGAACAATCTGAACCTGTTTTTCAATAGGTTTGACCAACCGCCCTCCCCCCCGACTGCACAACAACCACTGCTGCCTCTGAAGACATCGAGTCCTGCTGCCCACACCCCACTCCACCATCACCCCCCCACTCCCAACACACAGCCCCCCAACATGACCCTCACTAAGATCCAGGTGAGGACGGAGCTGAGGAAGATCAAGGCAAGGAAGGCGTCGGGACCGGACGGCATAAGTGCAAAGCTCCTCAAGTCCTGTGCAGACCAGCTGTGTGGGATTGTGGAGCACATCTTCAACCTGAGCCTGAAGCTGGGGAGGGTACCACAGTTGTGGAAAACATCTTGTGTGGTACCTGTACCAAACACTTCCCACCCCAAAGATCTGAACAGCTACAGACCAGTGGCCCTGACGTCCCACATGATGAAGATCCTGGAGAGACTGCTCCTTGCTCACCTCCGCCCCCTGGTGGGACCAGCGATGAATCCACTCCAGTTCGCCTACCAGCATGGCATTGGGGTGGAGGATGCGGTGATCTTCCTCCTTCACCATTCTCTGTCCCACCTGGAGAAGCCCGGGAATGTGGTAAGGATCATGTTCTTTGACTTCTCCAGTGCTTTCAACACCATCCAACCGATGATCCTGAAGGACAAGCTGCTGTGCGCAGGGGTGGACCAGCACCTGTCATCATGGATCCTGGACTACCTCACTAACCGGCCACAGTTTGTGAGAACCCGGGACTGTGTGTCCGACACGATCATCGGTAGCACGGGGGCCCCCCAGGGAACGGTTTTGGCTCCCTTCCTGTTCACCCTTTATACTGCGGACTTCTCACACAACACAACACACTGCCATCTACAGAAGTTCTCTGACGACTCTGCAATCGTTGGCCTCATCTCCAACGGAGATGAAGCTGAGTACAGAGGACTTATCCAGGACTTCGTGGACTGGTGCCATCGGAACTGCCTCCAGATCAACTCGAGGAAAACTAAGGAGCTGGTGGTGGACTGCCGCAGGCAAGGACAACCCCTCACAGCACCAGTAAATATACAGGGAACTGACATCGAGATGGTGACATCCTACAAGTACCTGGGTGTTCATCTGAACAATAAACTAGACTGGTCACACAATACTGACGCACTCTACAAGAAGGGACAGCGCAGGCTGTTCCTACTGAGGAGACTCAGGTCTTTTGGTGTACAAGGGGCGCTGCTGAAGACATTCTATGACACGGTGGTGGCATTAGCCATCACTTTTGGAGTGGTCTGCTGAGGCAGTGGCGTTACAGCAGCCGATAGGAAGAGACTGAACAAACTGATCAAGAAAGCTAGCTCTGTCCTGGGGCAGCGCCTTGACCCAGTGGAGGAGATGGGAGAGAGAAGGATGGTGGCTAAACTGTCATCTCTGCTGGAGTCCGAGTTCCACCCTATGCAGGACATACTGAATGCACTGAGGAGCTCATTTAGCAGCAGAGTACATCATCCTAGGTGCACAACTGAGAGGTTTCGCAGGTCCTTCCTACCTACGGCTGTCAGACTGTACAACCTAAGCAGGGCTGCTCGCAGAGATAGCAAAAAGACGTGACAACCTAATAGTATTGAATCCAAAAGAATCAGAATCAGAATCAGAATCAACTTTATTGCCAAGTATGCTTACACATACAAGGAATTTTACTTATCACTAAGGTGCGCTCGTGTTAAGTGCTCCCTAATGACGTGGCAGCCATACAGGCGCCTCATACAGTGGGGGGTAAAGAGGGGGAGGGGGAGGGGTGACACACTGGGCAGAGAGAAAAAACATAGTTATCAAAATATAGCTCAAGTGAGCAAGAAAACCACTGCACGGTGGCGCAGTGGTTTAGCACTGTGGCAGCACAGTTTTACCCTCGGCCGGGGGATCGCGGGGATCATGAGACCGTGGGTTCGATCCCAGCCCCCGACCAACAGTGAGCTGTGTGGAGTTTGCATGTTCTCCCCGTGTTGCGCGGGTTTACTCCGGGATTTCTCCGGTTTCCTCCCGCACACCAAAAACATGTAGGTTTAGGGCGCTCGCACACGCAGCGACCAGCAGCCGGTGGCTTGTCACCAGACTGCAAACCAAGTCTACCTACGGGTACAAATAAGTAACAAAAAAAAAAAAAAAAAAAAAAGATTGTGATCACAAAAAACCCTCTAATTGCACACTTAGCAGACAAGATAACAGATCCACACATTAACAAAGCAAGAGAGCAGATGTTAACAAACCTTCCACTAGAAAGAATAACATACATATTGAAATCAAAGGAAATTGTGTTTGAGAATATATGGAGACCTTTCATTGATTATGTAAAGAATTTAAACATAACTTTTGAAGAAGAAGGTGAATGATGTGTGTGGACCTTGTAAATTCCAAACTGGTGAATGTATAATATGTATACTTATGTAATGGATTGCCTAGACTAAACAGAGGAGCATT
Source organism: Pholidichthys leucotaenia (assembly GCA_020510985.1). Classification (NCBI taxonomy): domain Eukaryota; kingdom Metazoa; phylum Chordata; class Actinopteri; order Cichliformes; family Pholidichthyidae; genus Pholidichthys; species Pholidichthys leucotaenia. The sequence goes on along the minus strand of CM035838.1, from coordinate 393,593,934 downwards.
GTTGAAGACCTGCCTAAGTTAGTGGTTGTTGGTGTTTTTAGTATAATTTTTTTATTATTATTACTTTAGTGTTAGTGTTTGATTGTTTGTGTTATGTTTGTAAAAAAAAAAAAAGGTTCAATAAAAATATTGTGGAAAAAACAAAGCAAGAGAGAGACCAGTGTGTGTATGTCAGTCATGTGATATCAGTGTGAATGCAGTGTGTGAAGTATCAGTTACTGGTGGACAACAAAAATCCTCTCCTAGGCAACGGCTAGATGTTATGTCCATGGTGTTTTAAAACATAGATAACATGTCCTCAGAGTTCATCTCTCTTCAGTGCATGTCAGATGGTAAAATTCCATGTTAGTCACATGATGACGCTGTCCTTGGAGAGTTCAGATTGCTGCACATCAGAATGTTTGGGTTAGAGAGAAGCCAAAACTCCCTTCTGCCTTATCTTTTCTCCTGGAGGAATGAGTTCTCCCAAGGACGCCGAATCAAGGCCTGATGAGCACAGTTCACTTAGAGCACAGAATTTTCATCTCTCATGCGATTCTGTGCATCACAACATTCACAGGCTTTAAAATCATTCCCTGGAGAGCACCCAGCGACTCCGAGATGTTTCCCACCTTCCGATTCAGTTCGCCATTTGCCGCTATCAGTGCCCTCCCCAGCTGGTCGAATTGTTGTTAAAGGAGCTTTGCCGGGTCCGCATTTTGATTAGCTCTTTCCAACTTCTTTAATTTCCGATACACCAGGAAAACTCCAAAGCCAAACAGCAGAAATCCTGTGATCATGAAGCCAGACAGGTAGATGTCATCCACATCTTCAATCCAATTGTCCCGCAATAGACGCAATAGACTTACACAATGGTCCCCTCCGGTATACAACTAGGAAAATACCGGTCGCTACGGAGGGCGACAATATGTATGGGTACATAATCATACCATGTAGGATAACTAAATAGACGGTTATGCTGTTTCATTCCATCTAGCTACAATGCTCCGCACTGTGTGTTTATATATTTATATATTTATTCCATCTAGCAACTATGCTCCGCACTGTGTGTGTTTATATATTTATATATTTATTCCATCTAGCTACAATGCTCCGCAATGTGTGTTTATATGTTTATATATTTATTCCATCTAGCTACAATGCTCCTCACTGTGTGTTTATATATTTATATATTTATATGTACATATGTATACTCGCTGCTCTTGTTTTTTCTTGTCTTCTGATTGTTGCTCTGAGTGTTGCTATCCCTGTGCTGTTGCAATCCTGGAATTTCCCCATTGTGGGACTAATAAAGGCTTATCTTATCTTATCTTATATTATTCTTTCATATTATATGTCTGATATATTCTTGGTGTGTTTCTGTGAGCAATTATTGTTTATCTGTGGCCTTCAGGATGTGCATGCAAATGCCTGGGACTGCAGGTCATCTAAGACGTAAATAATAACCTAGGATAAGCTCTCATGTTATATTGGCCTGCTCTGTTTAGAATACCAGGACTGTGATAGGCACTTAGACTGTCTCCAAGATGTCTCTGAATGGCTCTGCAGATGGGTCAAGGCCTTCTCCCCCCTTCTTCCTCTTTGTTTACCCATAGCTATAAAGCACCAGACTCAGAAATGTATGTTCAGAGGTTAGGTGTGTGTGACTAAGTTTCGCGCTCATGTAATCTCTCCGAATGGCCATGGGATTTAATAAATATACTTAAATCCAAATACTCTGCCTGATTTTTGACTCCGAATAATTATGCTCAAAATTATTCTATCAGAATGTCATCAAAAAGTTAATTTATTTCAGTAATATATCCATCCATCCATCTTCTACCAGGCCCAGCTCCTAGAGGCAGGAGTTCAAGCAAAAAAGCCCAGATTTCCCTCTCCCCGGCCACCTGCTCCAGCTCTTCAGAGAGGATGCCAACGTTCCCAGGCCAGCTGGGAGACATAGTCTCTCCAGCATGTCTGCCCCAGGGTCTCCTCCCAGTGGGACATGCCCAAAACACCTCAAGGGGGAGGCATCCAGGAGGCATCCTGATTAGATGCCCGAGGCACCTCATCTGGCTCTTTTCAATGTGGAGGAGCAGCAGTTCTACTCTGAGCTTCTCCCGGATGACTGAGCTCCTCATCCTATCTCTAAGGGTGAGTCCAGCAATCGTATGGAGAAAGCCAGTGGCGGACCGTGTATTTTACAACTAGGCCTTCAGTGGTGATTTACCTGATTTAAGTGCCATTCATACCAAGCACCATAAAAATAGCCTATAGGGCCATCCACACAAAGCATGTTAAAGGTAGCTTTAACTATAAAATTATAGTTTTTAAAATATTTACTTTTTCATTATAGAGCTCCATTTCCCTGCATACTTGTTCATTGAGCTGCAGATCCACTCTTGTTTCCCCAGAGGTTTAAAAGTACTATTGCTCATCTAGCTGGCGGCTGTGCTTTGGTGCCTCACTGCTGCCTTGATTAAGGCCCTGTCACACCCAGATGATTTAGGCCAGGAGTGCCCAACCTGGGGCTCCTGGAGTATTTAGGTTTCTGTGGGAAGTTTTCTAATTTCACTTTTTAATTGGTCCAAAGATTTGCAAATAGTTTGTCATTGTTGTACGTGTGTTCTGTTGGCACCCATGCACAACAACAGGTGGATTATTTTGCCACCCCTAACTAAATAAAGGTCCATTGTTAAACTAAAATCGTACGCCATGCTCCTAAAGAAAATGCACAAAATAATCCCATTTTATAACATACACATACACAAGAACCTTAGAACTATCAATAAACACAGTCATTCTGGTGGAAAAACACTGTAACTTGCATGGGGTCCAGGGCAGCCTCTCAGCAGGTGTGCCCCTGGAGACCGTTGACTCCCGGAGCGATGGCCAATCCTCTGGATGCGGGGCCCGGATCCTACACTGCCATCACCAACTGCCTTCCAGCTCCGCTATCAGAAGCTTCTTCCCGGACATGCCGCCGCTCGTTGGCATGCCTCACCGACTCATCCAACAGCTGGAGATAAGCTGCGCCCAGCTTAGCCACAATTTGCAGGTGTCCCGCTGACTGCCGTCTGGCCTGTATTTGCTGTGGACATCCTTCTCCCGAGGCATTTGCAGCGGTCGCTATCGTAGCTGCAGATCCTCCAAAACTCTGCGGCCAAGTACCAGGGGCATCTGTGTAAAGCACCTCGGTGTCATTCGCCGATGCAGGCTCCTCGCCGCCACGTTCGGTACCCCCCTTTCCGTCATCCGAGGTGCTCCGTTGCTCCATGCCGCACTCTGTGTCCGTGCCCAGTCACTGCTGCTGCTTTTCAGGTCACTCAGCATGGTCACGCTCCCCCTCCCATTGCTTCAACTCTGGCTGCGGGGGAAACTGAGCCGAAGTCGTTCACTGCTCACCCTTCATGCTGCGGTCACTCTTAGCGCTATGCTTTTTGGCTGGCTTGTCGTCCCCGATGGACCCGTGCTCCCTCTCTTGTGGCTCCGATTCCAGCGTGTTATCTAGCTTGTAGCTTGTAGCAGTTAGTTTCTGTGTTTGGCACCTACCTAGCTCCGTGGCTAATCTCTCCGTTGCCACTAGCTGGGCTGTTAGCTCCCCCGAGCTAGCTAGCTTAGTGCCTTTTGGCGCCAACAGCCTTTCAACCCACAGCTTCATGCTCAGTGTGTGTCTGGCAAAGTGATCAGCAAGCAGCCCGACAGCATCTGCATAAGACTCCATCTCCCCTAACGTGTGGAAAATTTTCTGACCTTCTACGCCGAGATTGTGAACCAGAAGCGCTCGCTTCCACACTCCGTTGATTTTACCCAGGCCAATCGCCGCAATGTACCCCTTGACATAATTCCAGACCCAGGGGACAAAAGACAGACTCGAGGGAAATACAATTATCCTTTTATTAGCACCCCATGTCTTGTGAATGCGTGCGTGTATGTACAGTGTGGTGTGTGTGCAGTGCTGGACTCATGCTGGGGGAGAGCTGGACGCCATTTGTCCTGGCAACCCTATGAAGACAAAGCAGAGGTGTTAACTCAGCACCAGCACTAAGGGCGTAATAATGACAAATGCTTACTTTAACCAATGGTGGTGGTGCGCTCATGTTTGCCTTGAGGGCGACAGCCAGGAAGACAGCATCTGGCTCTGTGCAGGGAAGAGTGCGAGTTACCCCGATGCAGGAGTGGAGCTGAACCACCGTCGGGGAGGGAGAGTCCGCCACCAGGGAGGTCCACCTGTGCACAGGGGAGATGAACTTGACAAGGTAAGTTGATATTAAGCTTACGTGCGGCAACGCGTTGCTCTTGGTTAGCGGATGAGCCAGGATGTGGCTGTAGATGAGAGACGTGTCCTCGGCAGTTTGACAGACGGCTCCGTGCTGAGTCACTGGCAGGTCCGGCTCTTAAAGCCCACTGACCATTGGCAGCAGGTGTGCGTGCAGCTGAGATTGATGATGGCCCTGCGGGCACCATAACAGTACTCCCCCCTCTAGAGGTGCCTCCTGGCACCTGCCCTATCTTACCCGGGTGCGTCCGGTGAAAGTCCCTGATGAGTTGTTTGTCGAGGACAAATGACGGACGTACCCAGGACCTCCACTCGGGGCTGTACCCCTCCCAGTCCACCAGGTATTGCAGGCTGCGACCCCTGCGGCAGACGTCCAGGATGGCACTGACACCCCACGCCGGATGGCCATCTATCACCACTGATGGAGGTGGAGTCTTGGGAGGCAGACAGAGGGGACTGGAGCAGATGGGCTTCACCTGTGAGACATGGAAAGTCAGACAGATGCGGAGGGAGGGAGGGAGAGCTAGGCGAACAGCCACAGGGTTAACCACTCGAACAATGGGGTAAGGCCCGATAAAATGCTGGGCCAGCTTTCGCCTCTCAGCCTTCAAATTAATGTTACATGTTGACAACCATACCTGCTGACCCACCTTGTACTCGAGAGCCGGTCTCCTGCGGCGGTTAGCCGTCCTGGTGTTACGCTCAGTGGTCCGAAGAAGAACTCTGCGGGTGGTGGTCCAAAGCCGGTGGCAGCGCCTGACATGAGCGTGGACAGAAGGCACCGCCACCTCCTTTTCCTCCTCCGGAAACAGTGGGGGGGTCATACCCTAAGGACGCCCAGAAGGGGGACATCCCAATCACCAAGGAAACCGTAGAGTTATGGGCGTACTCGATCCACGGCAGGTGGCTGCTCCAAGAAGATGGACTGGAGGCGATGACGCAGCGTAGTGCAGCCTCCAGCTCTTGATTCGCCCGCTCGCACTGCCCATTGTTCTGCGGGTGGCATCCAGACGACAGGCTTACCGTAGACCCCAGTGCATGACAGAACACCTTCCAAACCTGGGACACGAATTGGGGCCCACGATCAGGGACGACATCGGTGGGGATCCCATGGAGGCGTATGACGTGCTGCACCAATAGGTCAGCTGTCTCCCGTGCCGTCGGCAACCCCCGGAGGGGAACAAAGTGGGCAGCCTTGGAGAAACGATCAATGATGGTAAGGACCATAGTGAAATGGTTAGACAGCGGGAGGCCCGTCACGAAGTCCAGGGCAATGTGTGACCGGGGCGGCTGGGGACCGGCAAGGGATGAAGGAGTCCGGCCAGTGGAGAGGAAGAGGACTTTCCGGTGGCGCACTGAGCGCAGGCCCGGATGTAAGCAGTGACGTCTCTTCACAGTTCCGGCCACCAGAATGACCTCTGGAGAAGTTCCACCGTACGGGACACCCCTGGATAAGATAAGATAAGATAAGATAAGCCTTTATTAGTCCCACAACGGGGAAATTCCAGGATTGCAACAGCACAGGGATAGCAACACTCAGAGCAACAATCAGAAGGCAAGAAAAAAAAAACAAGCAAGCAAGAGCAGCTAATATACATATGTACATATTACTATAAAATATATATATATACACACACAGACACACAGTGCAGAGCATTGTAGCTGGATGGAATAAATATATGAATATATAAACACACAGTGCAGAGCATTGTAGCTAGATGGAATAAATATGTAAATATATAAACACCCACAGTACGGAGCATTGCAGCTAGGTGGAATAAATATGTAAGTATATAAACACACACAGTGCGGAGCATTGTAGCTAAATGGAATAAATATATAAAAACACAGTGCGGAGCATTGTAGCTAGATGGAATAAATATATAGATATATAAATATGAACACACCCAGTGCTGAGCATTGTAGCTAGATGGAATAAATATGTAAATATATAAACACACACAGTGCAGAGCATTGTTGCTAGATGGGATGAAACAGCATAACCCTCTACTTAGTTATCCTACATGGTATGATTATGTGCCCATACATATTCTCACCCTCCATAGCGACCGGTATTTTCCTAGTTGTATGCCGGAGGGGACCATTGTGTAAGTCTATTGCATCTTTTGCATTTAAAAACTATTAGTTTGTTACGTCTTTTTGCTATCTCTGCGAGCAGCCCTGCTTAGGTTGTACAGTCTGATAGCCGTTGGTAGGAAGGACCTACGAAACCTCTCGGTTGTGCACCTGGGATGATGTAGTCTGCTGCTAAATGAGCTCCTCAGTGCATTCAGTACGTCCTGCATAGGGTGGAACTCGGACTCCAGCAGAGATGACAGTTTAGCCACCGTCCTTCTCTCTCCTATCTCCTCCACCGGATCAAGGCGCTGCCCCAGGACAGAGCTAGCTTTCTTAATCAGTTTGTTCAGTCTCTTCCTATCGGCTGCTGTAATGCCACTGCCCCAGCAGACCACTCCAAAAGTGATGGCTGATGCCACCACCGTGTCATAGAATGTCTTCAGCAGCGCCCCTTGTACACCAAAAGACCTGAGTCTCCTCAGCAGGAACAGCCTGCACTGTCCCTTCTTGTAGAGTGCGTCAGTATTGTGTGACCAGTCTAGTTTATTGTTCAAATGAACACCCAGGTACTTATAGGATGTCACCATCTCGATGTCTGTTCCCTGTATATTTACTGGTGCTGTGAGGGGCTGCCCATGCCTGCGGCAGTCCACCACCAGCTCCTTAGTTTTCCTTGCGTTGATCTGGAGGCAGTTCCGATGGCACTAGTCTACGAAGTCCTGGATAAGCCCTCTGTACTCAGCTTCATCTCCATTGGAGATGAGGCCAACGATCGCAGAGTCATCAGAGAACTTCTGTAGATGGCAGTGTGTTGTGTTGTGTGAGAAGTCCGCAGTATAAAGAGTGAACAGGAAGGGAGCCAGCACCGTTCCCTGGGGGGCCCCCGTGCTACTGATGATCGTGTCGGACACACAGTCCCGGGTTCTCACAAACTGAGGCCGGTTCGTGAGGTAGTCCAGGATCCATGATGACAGGTGCTGGTCCACCCCTGCGCGCAGCAGCTTGTCCTTCAGGATCATCGGTTGGATGGTGTTGAAAGCACTGGAGAAGTCAAAGAACATGATCCTCACCATATTCCCGGGCTTCTCCAGGTGGGACAGAGAACGGTGAAGGAGGAAGATCACCGCATCCTCCACCCCAATGCCATGCTGGTAGGCGAACTGGAGTGGATCCATCGCTGGTTCCACCAGGGGGCGGAGGTGAGCAAGGAGCAGTCTCTCCAGGGTCTTCATCAAGTGGGACGTCAAGGCCACCGGTCTGTAGCTGTTCAGGTCTTTGGGGTGGGAAGTTTTTGGTACAGGTACCACACAAGATGTTTTCCACAGCTGTGGTACCCTCCCCAGCTTCAGGCTCAGGTTGAAGATGTACGTCACAATCCCACACAGCTGGTCTGCACAGGACTTGAGGAGCTTTGCGCTGATGCCGTCCGGTCCCGACGCCTTCCTCGCCTTGATCTTCCTCAGCTCCGTCCTCACTTGGGTCCTGGTCAGGGTCAGGATGGGGGGCTGTGTGTTGGGGGTGGGGGGGTGTTGGTGGAGTGGGGAGTGGGCAGCAGGTCTTGATTTCTTTAGAGGCAGCAGTGGTTGTTGTGCAGTCAGGGGGGAGGGCGGTTGGTCAAACCTATTGAAAAACAGATTCAGGTTGTTCGCCCACTCCCTGCCCCCCGTGGCCTGGGGGGAGGTATTCTGGAGCCCAGAGATGGTTTTGAGGTTTCTCCAGACCCCGCTGATGTCGCTCTGTTGCAACTTGTCCTCCATCTTCTTCCTGAAGCTGTCCTTGCCTTCTCTGATCTTTCTCCTCAGCTCCCTCTGTACGGACTTCAGCATCTCCCTATTCCCCGACCTGAAGATCCTCTTCTTCTCTCTCAGAAGTGTTTTAATCTCAGGGTTGATCCAGGGTTTGTTGTTTGAGCAACACCGTATGGTCTTGGTGGGAACGGATTTGTCCACACAGAAGCTGAGGTAGCCCGTGAAGGTGTGAATGAGGCCATCGATGTCCTCACCATGTGGATCGCAGAGCTGCTTCCAGGCGGTGGCTTCAAAACAGCCTTTTAGAGTGTCCATTGTCTCCTCAGACCATAACTCCACTGTGCGCATGGCCGGACGTTGTCTGTGCACCAGGGGTTTGTACACCGGCCAGAGATGAACCAAGTTGTAATCCGATCTCCCGAGTGGGGGGAGTTGTAATGAGGTGTACGCCTCCTTAGTGTTTGCGTAGAATAAGTCCAGTGTTTTATTGTCTCTAGTGTGGCATGTGACATACTGGGTGAACGTGGGTAGAATGGGAGACAGTGAAACATGGTTGAAATCGCCTGAGATGAGGAGAAGAGCATCTGGGTGTTCTGTCTGCAGCCTGCTGGTTACTGAATGGATGACGTCACGCGCTGTCCCAGCGTTCGCCGTCGGATTTGCATAAACAACAATGCAGATCACGTGTGAGTGTTCTCTTGGGAGATATGTAGGCCTCATGCTAACAGCTAGCAACTCCGGATGGCATGCAGATTTCGAAGCATGGGTCCACTGAATGACCTCACCCCGGACTGATGCGGGAACAAACAGCCTCTCCGAGGGGCCACCTCCAGGATCGGGCTCAGCCTCCTGCGCCTTCACGACCTTCTCCCTGATGTCCCACACGAGGGCGCCAACAACACAGGATGGAGGAAGGATGGTCTGCTCCCGGTCTTCTGATACCTCCGCCGAGAATTGTCTGGAGAGGGTGTCCGGTTTGGTGTTCTTGTTCCCGGGGCGGTAGGTGATCGTGAAGTCGAACCGACCAAAGAACAGGGACCAGCAGGCCTGTCGGGAATTCAACCACTTAGCAGTCTTCAGATATTCTAAGTTTTTGTGGTCGGTCCAAACTACAAAAGGCTGGGCAGCCCCCTCCAACCAGTGGCGCCACTCCTCCAATGCGAGCTCCACCACCAGGAGCTCCCTGTCGCCGATGTTGTAGTTCCTCTCTGCTGAGGACAGGCGGTGCGAGAAGAAGGCGCGGGGGGGACCACCCTGTCTATTAGGGAGCGCTGGGAGAGCACTGCCCCCACCCCAGAGTCCGACGCATCCACCTCGACCAAGCACTGGAGGGCCGGGTCCACCTGCGTGAGGAAGCAGGATGATGAGAACTCCCTCTTGAGGGCGTCGAACGCTGCTGCAGCCTCCTCCGTCCAGCGGAAGGGAACCTTCGGGGACGTGAGACAAGTCAGAGGGCGTGCAATCATGCTATACCTGGGCACAAAACGGCAATAAAAGTTGGCAAATCCCAGGAACTGCTGGAGTTGCTTCCTGGACGGGGGGGGGGGGGGGGGGGCAATCCACCACCGCCTTGACCTTGACCGGGTCGGGGAGAACCTGGTTGTGGGAGATCACAAAGCTGAGAAACGAAGTCTTATTAGTGTGGCGCTCGCATTTCTCGGCCTTCACGAACAATTTGTTCTCCAGGAGTCGTTGGAGGACCCGTCTCACGTGCACCCGGTGCTCCTCTAACGACCGAGAGAAGATGAGGACGTCATCCAGGTAAACTAAGACAAAGGTGCCCAGGAAATCCCGGAGAACGTCATTTATCAGGCGCTGGAAGACGGCCGGCGCGTTGGTCAACTCAAACGGCATCACCAGGTATTCAAAATGGCCGCTTGGGGTCCGGAATCCTGTCTTCCACTCATCTCCCTCCTTAATCTGCACGAGATGGTAAGCGTTGCAGAGGTCGAGCTTGGTGAACCAAGAGGCCCCCTGGAGGGAGTCGAAGGCCGTGTCCATGAGGGGCAGGGTGTACTTCTCCTTCACCGTGATGTCATTGAGCCCCCTGAAATCGATACATGGCCGCAGGGAGCCATCCTTCTTGCCGACGAAGAAGAATCCTGCCCCCACCGCCGAAGAGGATGGGCGGATGATACCCGAGCTGAGCGACTCCTTAATATATGTATCCATCGCCTCCCTCTCCGGAGCTGACAGGCTGTATAGACGGCTCGACGGCAGTGGGGCACCAGCCCAGAGATTAATAGCACAGTCTTAGGGGCGGTGCGGGGGAAGTGACAGCGCCTGCGACTTACTGAACACCGCCCCCAGATCATGATATTCAGGTGGCACCTTAGACAGATCTGGAGGGGGGAGGCGCGTGGGGCCAAAGACACCGACGGGGCACATGCCACGGACTGCAGGCACGCGCTGAGGCAGAACGAACTCCAAGATGTGATGTTTCCTGTCTGCCAGTCAAAAGATGGATTATGCAGCCACAGCCAGGGGTAGCCCAGGATGACCGGGGACGTGGAGGAGGGCAGCACCAGAAAGCGCAGGTCCTCTCGATGGTTCCCAGAAATGATCACGGACACTGGAGTGGCCTGCTGAGAGACAGACGTTAAGGGGGCTTTGGATAGGGCTATCAGTTTGAGCGGTGGCTGGAGAGTATGACAGGGGAGCCCTAACCGGGTTGCCAGGTCTCCTGATATAAAACTCTGCTCAGCCCCCAAGTCAACCAGTGCATGAGTGGAGTATTCAGTGTGTTTGTGAATAAACCTGATGGGCATGAGGCAGCTGGTGAGGGGTTTTGACTGAGACGCATCCGTGAGTCCCCCTACTGCGACGCACGGACCCCCTCTTTTGGCCGGATGGTGCAATTCTCCACCTAGTGTTCACTACTCCCACAATACATACACAGCCCTAATTCCCTGCGGCGCTGTTTCTCAGCTAGCGAAATCTTGGAGCGCCCGATTACTGTATCCTCCTGCCCTTCTAGTACTTCCGTTGACGGCAGGGCCAACTGGGGTGACTGTGAGGAACGAAAAAACTGCGCGCTTGAGCGGCTGGAAGCTCTTCGCTCGGCCACTTGTTCCCTCACCCTCTTATCCAAACTAATGGTAAGAGAAATCAGTTCATTGAGTTTCTCTGGTTAATCCAACCTAGCTAGCTCATCTCTGAGACTAGGGACTTAGGCTACGGATAAAAATGCTGCACAACGAGGCATCCTCCCACCCGACCTCAGCGGCTACCACCCGGAAATCGACAGCGTGGTCCGCCACGGACTTACCGCCATGTCGGAGGTTTAGCAACCGAGTGGTAAGCACACTATCCCGGTCAGAGTGATCAAACACCTCGTGAAAATTGGCCAGAAATTGTTGATATGTTAAGTTAGCATAACTGGGCTTGGCCATAACGGCGTAAGCCCAGGCTAGCGCCCTACCCTCTAGCAGGTTAGCAATGTAGCCTATTCTGCTGTGATCAGTGGGAAAATCCCCTGGCACTCGCTGAAAAACCATCTCACATTGAAGAATAAACCCCCGGGCCTCCCCGAGCCTCCCGCCGAAGTGGGCAGGTGTGGGTACCGGTGTGAGGCGGGCCAATGGAACCTGACTAGCCTGGCTAGGAGGGGAGCTAGCGGGGCCTGATGGGACCCCGGAAGCCAGCGGGGTCGTCTGCTGTCCATCCAGACGAGCCAACCAGCTGTTAATTAGGGTTAGCTGATTCAGGATAACATTTTGTTGGTATTCTAACTGTTCCACTCGAGCGTCTAAGGTGTTAAAATGGCGTGCTAGCACGCTGTCCGCTGGGTCGCTCTGTCGGAGCCGTACTGACATAATTCCAGACCCAGGGGACAAAAGACAGACTTGAGGGAAATACAGTTATCCTTTTATTAGCACCCCGTGTCTTGTGAATGCGTGCGTGTATGTACAGTGTGGTGTGTGCAGTGCTGGACTCGTGCTGGGGGAGAGCTGGGGGAGAGCTGGACGCCGTTCAGCCTGGCAACCCTATGGAGACAAAGCAGAGATGTTAACTCAGCACCAGCGCTAAGGGCGTAATAATGACAAGATAAGATAAGATAAGATAAGATAAGATAAGCCTTTATTAGTCCCACAATGGGGAAATTCCAGGATTGCAACAGCACAGGGATAGCAACACTCAGAGCAACAATCAGAACGCAAGAAAAAACAAGAGCAGCTAGTATACATATGTACATATTACTATAAATATATACAGTATATATATAGACACACAGTGCAGAGCATTGTGGTTGGTGGATGTGCATGTGTGTGATGTGTAATAATGACAAACGCTTACTTTTACAGATGGTGGTGGTGCGCTCAGGTTTGTCTTGAGGGCGACAGCCAGGAAGACAGCATCTGGCTCTGTGCAGGGAAAAGTGCGAGTTACCCCGATGCAGGAGTGGAGCTAAACCGCCATCGGGGAGGGAGAGTCCACCGCCAGGGAGGTCCATCTGTGCACAGGGGAGATGAACTTGAAAAGGTAAGTTGATATTAAGCTTACATGCGGCGACGCGTTGCTCTTGGTTAGCGGATGAGCCAGGATGTGGCTGTAGACGAGAGACGTGTCCTCGGGAGTTTGACAGACAGCTCCGTGCTGAGTCACTGGTAGGTCCGGCTCTTAAAGCCTGCTGACGATTGGCAGCAGGTGTGTGTGCAGCTGAGACTGATGATGGCCCTGCGGGAGCCATGACACCCCTCAAACGCAGCCAACCAGCAAGGCCACACAATTGCTGGTTCTCCTGGATACTGCAAAAACAGCCATAGAAGTGCACTGCACACCTCCATAGGTTAATCCTCAGTCGCCAAATGTTATGTATGTAATAACTGAGACGTGAGTTGTCTTATGCCAAGCAATGAACTGAACTTTGAGATTCATGCCAACTATATACAATGGCTGCAGCCCGCCTGGCATCATCCTGTCTGACAGCTATGGCAAGCCCCAGCAGCCAAAACTCACATGCTACACATTGCAGGGCAGATATTTTATCAGTAATTTTAATTCTAATATGATAAAACGCTGAGTAGCTTTTATTTTCATTTGCATTTTCAATTTTAATTGTGGAACTTTTGACGTTGCAGGAAATAATACCCCCCCACCCCCACCCCTTCCCAAAAGGTGTACATGTAAAACTGGCCCTCAGGAAGTAAGGAAAACATTTTGTGGCCCTCACTACCCTCAAAGTTGCCCACCTCTGCTCTAGACCCTGTTCTTGCCTCACGCCTTGGATTTTGTCTGCCTTTGACGGGTCATACCAAAGACCATATAAAAATGGTGCTTTCTGCCTTCTAGCGTGGTGCTCCGCATAATGGAATGGGGAAAGTAAAGTTACACACAGAGCTACCAGAGGACTGACCCCCCGCTGTAGCTTTCACTACTTACAGTAGCTGTGTGGCCTAGGGTCAGAGAAACGGAGATAGGCGCCGCCCATATACACCTTTAGGTGTGAAGGGATTAACTAACTAACTTGACCTCTCATGTTGCCTGCTTCTGGATTCCTGTACTAGCCTGTTGGATTGGATTTGTTGTTCCCCAGATTGTGCACATCCCTCTCCCCATATCACAAGTAAGTCAACTTACTAACTTTATCTCCACAGTTTTCTTCACCTTCTCCCCTCATCCAGGCCTGGCCAGCCTCACCCCAGTCTCTCCCCCTGTGGTTCCTCGTTACACCTACTGCCCTGGAGCGCACCTCCTTCCCCTCACCAGCTCCCCAGGTGAAGGACAAGCGGTTACCTGGTATCAGTCACTCCTCCCCTGCAGTCCTGCAAGCATAAGAGCATAAAATACATTCCTATATTGTTGCATTGGTTAGAGTACTCACCCTTGTTCTTCTCTCTCCCTGTAGGGTCATCAGATCCCCACTATGATCCACCTCTGCACATTATTATTGCACTATAATGGTAAATAAATCATTTTTGACACTCAGTATCATTTCCATCTGTGTTGCTTTTGGGTCTTGGCCATCAAACCCTGACAAGAACAATTTATTATTCTGCATTAATAGAAGAGAACAAGAATAATTCCAGGTTTCTTTTTAGCACTGTAGCCAGGCTGACAGAGTCAGGATTCTGTCAAATCTAGAATTCCTTCAGAGCTTACTAGTCAGGACTTCATGAACTTCTTCAATAATAAAATTTCATCTATCAGAGACAAAATCAGTCAAATCCTTCCCATCATTAATTTAAATACAGTAACAACTACAACTCCTTTAACGGATATCCGTTTGGATGAGTTTACTCCAACTGACCTTTTACAGTTAGATAGAATAATTTCCTCATCCAAGCCTTCAACTTGTCTATTAGACCCTATTCCTACCAGGTTATTTAAAGAAGTCTTCCCATTTATTGGTAGCTCTATTCTTCAAATAGTTCTTCATTAACATTAGGCCATGTACCACAGCCTTTTAAAACTGCTGTAATTAAACCATTACTTAAAAAGCCAATGCTGTATCCAGGAGTTTTAGCTAACTATAGACCAATCTGCCTTTCATTTCAAAAATCTTAGAAAGCATTGTTGCTACACAATTATTTGACCACTTGCAGGGAAATGGTTTATTTGAGAGTTTCAGTCAGGGTTCAGAATTCATCATAGCACTGAAGCAGCTCTAGTGAAGGTCACCAACCACCTTCTTATCGCATCTGATAGTGGACTTGTTTCTGTACTTGTCCTTTTGGACCTCAGTGCAGTTTTTGATACTCTCGATCATAATATTTTACTTGATAGATTAGAACACCATGTTGGACTTAATGGAACTTCGTTGCAGTGGTTTAAATCTTATTTATTTGATCAGTTCCAATTTGTTCATGTCAATAATGAGTTTTCTTCTAACTCAAAGCTCACCCACAGAGTTCCATGGGGATCTGTGCTAGGTCCTATTCTTTTTAGTTTATATATGCTTCCACTAGGCAATATTATTAGAATACACTGCATACATTTTCATTATTATGCAGATGACACACAATTATATTTGTCAATGAAGCCAGATGACAGTAATCAATTAGCGAAATTAGAGGCTTGTCTTAAGGAAATCAGAGTTTGGGTGACTTGTAATTTGTTGCTATTAAATTCAGATAAGATTGAAGTCATTCTAGTTGGTCCAAAAAAACCTTAAAAATACCTTTCCAAATCAAACTCTTAGTTTGGATGGGGTTACTCTTTCCCTTAAAAAACTTATAAAATTAAATCCAGCTAAATCCCCTGGGCCTGATGCAATTCATCCACGAGTTTTTTTGTTTTTTTTTCCAATGTGTTTTTATTGAAATCAGTTTCAGAAATTACAGACAAGTTAGCATAATACTTCTTGAAACAAAAAAATAAAGATACACTTATTTAGCACATATACATATATGTATATAGGATCGAATAGTGCATCAACAAGTACTTCACACTTAAGCACCAGATTTTTTTTTTTTTTTATAATATCCCCTCGAACAACACCCCCCCCCCCCCAGCTCACAAGATCAGTAGAGGAAGTACCTCAACAGGCATATAATTTGAAACAAATACACGTAATAAAGTAGGAAAAAAAAAACAAAAATATATATATATAACAAGGCACATGCTGACATAATTAGATGGGTAAGACTTTTAGATTAGAAAAGTAAGATATAAAACATTGCCATTTCTGGTAAAACCTTTCTGTGCATCCTCTTATAGTGTATTTAATTTTCTCAACTTTTAGAAAAAACATCATGTCCTTGAGCCATAGGGAAATTGAGAGATATCTGACAGATTTCCAATGCAGCAGTAAAGTACGCCTTGCTATTAAGGATGTAAAGGCCACAATATCCCTTTGTACCGAATTCAAAACTACAGAGGAATCAGGAATCCCAAATATGGCAATAAATGGAGAAGGCAGCAGAGTCACTTGAAGAACCATGGAGATAATTGTAAAGTAACTAGACCAAAAACTGTATAATTCCGGACAAAGAAAAAACATATGGCCAAGGTGGCAGGGAGATCCCTTACATTTATCACAACTACCATCAACTTCTGGGTAAATCTCAGAGAGTCTCAGTTTTGAGTAGTGGACTCTATATATTACCTTAAACTGAATCAAGCTAAGACGAGCGCATGAGGAAGACGTTCTAATTCTGTTAATGGCATCCTCCCAAAGCTCATCAGTCATCTGTATACCCAATTCTTTCTCCCACAAATTTTTTATTTTGACACTTGATTCATCGTTTAATGTTAAAGTGGAATTATAAAGCTTGGATATCAACCCTTTATGTTGTGGACCATGTGAAACTATACTTTCCCAGGGCTGCTCAGGAGGGATAGAAGGAAAGTTAGAGAAACACTTAGAAACAAAATTACGTATTTGAAAATAACGAAACAAATGGGTGCCGGGTAAGTTATAATTGAAAGATAAATTGGTAAAACTATCAAAAAGCCCAGATGTATATAAATTCCTTATATGTTCAATACCTCTGTCATGCCAGTCTGAGAATGACGAATCTGAGAGAGATGGGGGAAACAAATGATTTTTAGTTAAAGGACATAAAGAGGAGGCAGCTACAAAACCAAAGCGCCGCCTAAACTGAAACCATATTTTTAATGTGTTGAGAACCACTTGACTGTCCGTATACAAAGAGGGTTTTGTAGGCAAAGAAGAAGAAATTAATGCAGGTATTGACGACCCCCAACAGGATGATAATTCCATTCTACACCATGGGGAGCGAAAAGACTTTAACCAATAGCAGATTTTATGTATATGTGCCGCCCAATAATAAGACTGGAAATCAGGTAATGCAAGTCCCCCGCTAAGTCTACATCTTTGCAATAATTTTTTACGAACTCTAGGTGGTTTACCATTCCAGATAAAGCCACAAATTATCTTATCCAGAGAATCAAAAAAGCTTTTAGGCAGAAAAAGAGGAATTGACTGAAATAAAAAAGGAATTTTGGTAGGATATTCATCTTGACAACATTAATCCTACCCAAGAGTGACAGAGGGAGATTTCGCCAATGCTGGACGTCAGAGGTTATTTTGGCAATAAGGGGAGAAAAATTGGCTGAAGCTAGGGTAGAGAAAGAGCGTGTCACATTTATACCAAGATACTTGAATCCTGCGGGACTAAGTTTGAAGGGTATGTCAGACTGCTGAAGATCACAGGCAGTCGTATTGATAGGAAAGCATTCGCTTTTTTCCAAATTCAATTTATAACCGGAAAAGGAACTGAAATTATTTAAAATACTCAAGACATTGGGGATAGAACTAACTGGATTTGACACATATAACAACAAATCATCCGCATATAACGACAACTTGTGTTCAGTTCCATTTCGGAAAATCCCTCTAAATAAATTGGAAGACCGCAACGCAATGGACAGAGGCTCAATGGCAATAGTGAAGAGCAAGGGCGATAATGGACAGCCTTGCCGTGTGCCACGTCCAAGAGAAAAGTAATCAGAAAACATATCATTAGTTTGAACCCTTGCCTTCGGGGATGTATAGAGGAGACGAATCCAAGAAACAAATTTCTCATTGAATCCAAATTTCCTCAAAACCGCAAACAAATATTCCCACTCTACCCTGTCGAACGCTTTTTCAGCGTCTAGCGATATGACTATTTCTGATTAATCAGATGACTGTTTTGCATAAATTATATTGAAGAGAGTGCGTATATTTTTTGTAACTTAAGATTTTTATTCATTTTTCATTATATATATTGCATTCAGATCACAGTCTACATTTAAAAAAAACAAAGGGGCTAGAGTAAAAAAAAAAAAAAAAAAAAAGGGGGGGGGACAAATGTTGGAGCATCAAGTTTTTAGTTTCCATCTCTTAATTCTTCTGGTTTTTCCAGCGTCTTTGGTTATTCTTTCAATATCTGTCTCGTTGTTGCACTTTGTAGTGTGTCCATTTTCGCCATTTTTTTTCCCACAGTCCTTCTTGCATTCTTTGTCGATATGTTAGTTTTTCCATCATACGTATGTCCTCAATAATGTCAGTCCATTGCTCTTGGTCAGGAAGAACTTCTGATCGCCATTTTTTTGTGATTGTTTTTTTACATGCAATCAACAAGATTTTAACTAGATATCTGTCCTCAGCCTGTATAACATTGTCTCTTTTAAGATCACATAGGTACATCAGGTTACAGTTCATTGGTATATTATATCCTAATATCCTCTGTATTGTCACATGTATAGATTTCCAGAATGATGAGATTTTGCAGCATTTCCAAAACATATGTGAGTGGTCTGCATTTTGAGCCCCACATCCCCTCCAGCATAAAGATTGGGTATTTGTATATTTTCCTTGAATCTGTGGTGTAATGAAAAAGCGAATCAGGTTTTTCCATCCAAATTCCCTCCATGTTCTTGAATTTGTAGAGAGAGTGCGTATATTAAAAAATAATTGTCGTCCCTTAACAAAACCGTTCTGTTCTTCAGATATAATCAAAGGGAGAACCTTCTCCAATCGGGAAGAAATTACTTTGGCTAACACTTTCACGTCAGCATTAAGCAATGATAGTGGTCTATAAGAGCTACATAGAGTTGGGTCTTTGTCCTTTTTATGAAGTAAAACAATCGAAGCTTGTGTTAGAGTTGGAGGAAGAATACCTCGTTCTAATGATTCATTAAAGGTAGCTAAAAGTAAAGGTGCTAATTTTTCCGTAAATCTTTTATAAAATTCAATGGGAAACCCATCAGGGCCAGGTGCTTTGTTTGATTGCATTGCTTCAATTGAGTTAATAATTTCAACAAGGCCGAGTGGGGAATCCAGGCTTTTTGCAGTGTCTGAGTCAATTACAGGATTCGAGAGGTCATGAAGAAATAAGTTCATGTTATGTGAATCTGTTGGGAACTCCGACGTATATAATGAGGAATAAAATGTTTTAAATGTGGCATTGATTTCATTAGGATCTGTCGTGATTATATGTTGACTATTCTGAATACTACTTGACGGCGTAGCTGATGTGCCAACAGACGGCTTGCTTTGTCGCCATATTCATAATGAGTTCCACGATTTTGTAGTAATAGCCGTTCAGCTTCTTGGGTTGAAATTAGATCAAGTTCTGACTGTACCTCTATGCGCTGTTTAAATAATTCTGGTGTAGGATTTAAGGCATAACTTTGATCAATATTACTAATAGCTAAAGTGAGTTCAGAAAACTTGGTGTGACGTCTCTTATTAGAAAGAGCAGAGTAGTAAATGATTTGTCCTCTAAGGTAGGATTTAAGAGTCTCCCATAATAATGAATGTGAAGTAGAATCATTTTTATTAAACAACAAAAACTCATCAATTGAATTGGAAATAAAATCACAAAACTCTTTATCTGCTAAAAGAAGAGAATTAAACCTCCATGAAGGAAGACTACGTTTATAGGCACCCAACTGAATATCTAATAATAATGGTGCATGATCAGATATTATTATACTTAAATAATCAGAGGAAACTACACAGGAATTTAAAGTACAGTCAGTAAAAAAGTAATCAATCCTGGAGTAAGAATGATGCACCTTAGAAAAAAAAAAAGGAGAATTTTTTACTGGTTGGATTGCGGAATCTCCAAGGATTGACAAAGCCATTCTGTGTCATGAAATCAGAAAATGTTTGAGACATTAAAGACTTATTTAGATTACGGGGATTAGATCGATCTAATAATGGATCAAAGACACAATTTAAATCGCCCCCTAAGATTAACAAATGTGAATTCAAAAATGGTAAGCTACTTAATAATTTGTTTGCAAATTCAACATTGTCAATATTTGGGGCATATACATTGACTAACAGAACCTTTTTCTGCATCAAAGTACCGGCAACTATCACATATCTGCTGTTTTTATCAGCTATAATGTTAGTGGCTGAGAACTGTACATTTTTATTAATAAGAATAGCAACCCCCCTTGATTTAGAATTAAACTCTGAATGAAAAACTTGGCTCACCCATGAGCAGCGCAACCGATGATGATCTTTTATCCGAAGATGGGTCTCCTGCAGAAACACTATTGAGGATTTTAAATGTTTTAAATGATTAAAAACTTTTGATCTTTTAACAGGATGACCCATGCCCTTAATATACCAGCTAATGAATCGCAAAGATGCGCCTAGTAAAGCTGTACCATGGCCTATATTGGTACTAGCCATTTACATGTACCAAAAAAAAAACATCACAAGAACTATTGCTGTGAGCTGAGGTAAAACACCACCCACCCAAAAGAACCCCCAAAACAAATACACCCAAAGTCTCCATGTAACAAAAAAAAAAAAAAAACACACCCAAAAACCAATGGAGACAGCAGTGTCACACACAAAGAAAAGTTGTTCTCAGTTAAATAGGAACAACTCGGAGGCAAAGCCGAGCAAACAGAGAGAAAAAAAAATACCAGTGGAAAACATGTCTCCTGCCAACTTCCAGAAATTGAATTATAATATGTGCAATGATTAAATTACATGCTGTTTTATACCAGTATTGTAATCTGAACAATAAAGTAAGAAAAGTAATGATAATATTAAACTCAACAATACACTAAGAGATTCTAATGAACACTCCCAAAATAAAGCAAATAAGCGCAAATGTCCAGGTAACAGCGACAAGTCTAGAGTCCGAGCATATATAAGGATTATAATGAAAGGTTCACAGCTCACCCAGCAATCAGAGGCTTGACGTATTCCTTTGCGTCTTCCGGCGAAGTAAACTTCTTTTCAGTCCCCTGGTAAGAAATGCGTAGCTGCGCCGGGTGGAGAAGTCCGTATTTGACTCCATCAATGCCACGGAGTAGCTGCTTAACCTCGTTGAATGCAGCCCGAGCCCGTGCAATCTTGGCGGTGTAGTCCGGAAAGACCGACAAAGTCATACCTCCGACTTTAATCCGCTGGAGCTCTCGCGCACGCCGTAATATATCAACACAGTCACTGTAGTAGTGAAGCCTGCACACAATGGCTCGTGGTCGGTCACCCGGTTTAGGTTTAGGCTGAAGAGTACGATGAGACCGATCCACTAGTGGTTCCTTATCCAAAGAAAAAGCATTTTTCAGCAACGCAGCCACAGCTGTAGGCGAAAAAGAGTCTGGTCCCTCTTCAACGCCAATAATCCTTATGTTATTGCGTCGCGATCTTGATTCTAGATCTTCACATTTGTCTTCCAGCACAGCAACCTTAGCAGTGAGGCGCTCAACGCTTGTTTTCATGTCAGTCATGTCATCCGTAAAACCTGTGAGCGTTTCTTCCATGTCCCCCATAGTGCACGTTAGCTTAGCCAACTTAGCATCAATAGCAGCATTGACGCTCGCTAACTGTGATTTCACAGACTGTAACTCAACCTTAAGAGGTGCCAAAGCGTCTCCGATAATCTCTTGTAGCTCCTTCTTAATAATACCAGCGATGTCTTCTTTTAGGGAGGAAAGCAGCTCAAATTTCAAAGCTTCAGCGTTCAAAACAGGGGCTGGATCAACAGGTTGAGCTAGCGGCTCAGAAGTCGGGGCCTGTGAACAAGGCTTCAGGTGCGTCTGAATAGTGCGAGTTTTTCCTTTCCCCGACATTGCAAAACAATTCAAAAGTATCTCTTAAGATATACAGCGAAAAAGACCCAAGAAAAAACACTGGGTTTTTGGAAAACCGCACAACTGAATAACAATATTATACGAAGTTGGCAGGAGCCACCAAAACTGCGTCCTACTCCATTGACCGCACAACAACGCCCCCCTGACCCATCCACGAGTTTTAAGGGAATTGGGAGACATTCTGAATATACTCTTGAGCATATTATCCAGTGCATCA
Source organism: Pholidichthys leucotaenia (assembly GCA_020510985.1). NCBI lineage: Eukaryota > Metazoa > Chordata > Actinopteri > Cichliformes > Pholidichthyidae > Pholidichthys > Pholidichthys leucotaenia. The sequence goes on along the minus strand of CM035838.1, from coordinate 393,572,120 downwards.
TTGGCCTCAGGGGAATTACCAGACATTTGGAAAACAGCAAACATTTCACCAATATATAAGAAAGGTGGAAAAAAAAAAGTTTGCAGAAAATTATAGACCAGTCATTTTAACTTGTATTTGTTGTAAGATTTTAGAATCATCATTGAGGGATTCCATCATGGATTATCTTTTGGATAATAAATTGATAGTAAATAAGCAGTTTGGTTTCATTCCCAAACACTCGGCAGTGTTACAGCTATTGAAAGTAATGGAAGACTGGACTGAAATACCTGACGAGGGTGGAGAAATTGATGTAATATATTGTGATTTTCTTAAAGCATTCGATAAGGTACCACATTTGACAGTAATAAATAAACTTAGTTTTTATAGGATCCCGGATAAATTAATAAATTGGATTAAAGCATTTTTATTAAACAGAAAGCAGAGAGTGGTTATTCAAGGTACATGATCAGAGTGGAAAGATGTGTTGAGTGGAATGGCGCAAGGGTCAGTACTTGGACCATTGTTGTTTGTGCTATACAGTGGGGCAAAAAAGTATTTAGTCAGCCACCAACTGTGCAAGTTCTCCCACTTAAAAGATGAGAGAGGTCTCCAATTTTCGTCATAGGTATACTTCAACTATGAGAGACAAAATGAGAAAAAAAAATCCAGAAAATCACATTAAAGGATTTTTAATTAATTAATTTGTAAATTCCTCGGTAAAATAAGTATTTGGTCATCTACAAACAAGCAAGATTTCTGGCTCTCACAGACCTGTAACTTCTTCTTTAAGAGGCTCCTCTGTCCTCCACTCGTTACCTGTATTAATGACACCTGTTTGAACTCATTATCAGTATAAAAGACACCTGTCCACAACCTCAAACAGTCAGACTCCAAACTCCACTATGGCCAAGATCAAAGAGCTGTCAAAGGACACCAGAAACAAAATTGTAGACCTGCACAAGGCTGGGAAGACTGAATCTGCAATAGGTAAGCAGCTTGGTGTGAAGAAATCAACTGTGGGAGCAATTATTAGAAAATGGAAGACATACAAGACCACTGATAATCTCCCTCGATCTGAGCCTCCATGCAAGATCTCACCCCGTGAGGTCAAAATGATCATGAGAACGGTGAGCAAAAATCCCAGAACCACACGGGAGGACCTAGTGAATGACCTGCAGAGAGCTGGGACCAAAGTAACAAAGGCTACATCAGTAACACACTACGCCACCAGGGATTCAAATCCTGCAGTGCCAGACGTGTCCCCCTGCTTAAGCCAGTACATGTCCAGGCCCGTCTGAAGTTTGCTAGAGAGCATTTGGATGATCCAGAAGAGGATTGGGAGAATGTCATATGATCAGATGAAACCAAAATAGAACTTTTTGGTAAAAACTCAACTTGTCGTGTTTGGAGGAGAAAGAACACCATACCTACTGTGAAGCATGGGGGTGGAAACATCATACTTTGGGGCTGTTTTTCTGCAAAGGGACCAGGACGACTGATCCGTGTAAAGGAAAGAATGAATGGGGTCATGTATCGTGAGATTTTGAGTGAAAACCTCCTTCCATCAGCAAGGGCATTGAAGATGAAACGTGGCTGGGTCTTTCAGCATGACAATGATCCCAAACACACTGCCCGGGCAACGAAGGAGTGGCTTCGTAAGAAGCATTTCAAGGTCCTGGAGTGGCCTAGCCAGTCTCCAGATCTCAACCCCATAGAAAATCTTTGGAGGGAGTTGAAAGTCTGTGTTGCCCAGCGACAGCCCCAGAACATCACTGCTCTAGAGGAGATCTGCATGGAGGAATGGGCCAAAATACCAGCAACAGTGTGTGAAAACCTTGTGAAGACTTACAGAAAACATTTGACCTCTGTCATTGCCAACAAAGGGTATATAACAAAGTATTGAGATGAACTTTTGTTATTGTCCAAATACTTATTTTACCGAGGAATTTACCAATTAATTCATTAAAAATCCTTCAATGTGATTTTCTGGATTTTTTTTTTCTCCTTTTGTCTCTCATAGTTGAGGTTTACCTATGATGAAAATTGGAGACCTCTCTCATCTTTTAAGTGGGAGAAGTGGCACAATTGGTGGCTTACTAAATACTTTTTTTCCCCACTGTATATATATATGATTTACCTGAAGCAGCATGACAGGGATCCTTAGTATGCCTATTTGCTGATGATACTAAGATATACAAACCTATTTATAACAAAGAGGACTGTGTAAAACTTCAGGATGATCTGAATTCCATCATAAATTGGACAGATCCATCTCTTTTAGAATTACACCCACATAAATATAAGCATATGAGGATAACTAACAAAAAAAAAAATGGAGAATGCAACTACATTTTATGAGTTAGGAAATGTAGGGGAATTTATTAGCCAGGTTAGAGAGGAAAAGGATCTTGGGGTAAATATACCTAGATAATGAGTTTAACTTCAGTCAACACATCAATGAGAAGATTAATAAAGCCAATAAAATGTTGGGTATCATTAGAAGAAATTTCGAATATCTGGATCAGGACAACTTTAAATTATTATATAAAGCATTGGTGAGACCTCATTTGGAATACGCTAATCAAATCTGGGCACCCTACTTAAAGAAACATTTGCATGCCATTGAGAATGTTTAGCGGAGAGCAACAAAATATGTGCCAGGACTTAAGTATTTGCCTTACTCAGAACATTTAAAAAAATTTAATTTACTATCATTACCTTACTGCAGACTATGAGGTGACATGATTGAATTATATAAAGTTTTGACGAGGAAATATGACCTTGATGTGGCAGATTTTATCAAACTGAACACACAGAATAGGACAACTAAGGGACACCATCTAAAAATAGAGAGAATCAGACCAAGGACTCATTTAAGGCAGAATGCATTTATTGTGCATTCTGCAGATATATGGAATAAACTTTCAGATTATGTTATAAATGCTCCAAGTGCCAGTAGATTTAAGAGCAGGCTGGACAAATACTGGAGTAAGACATCAATATACTTTAACTCTGAGGAACCTTTTAACCCTAGAGAAGTAGTGATGGTCCCTGAGGACGGGCTGGACGCTGCCATGGCAGAAGGACTAGATATATAATTGCTAGGACTGACAGTAGAGGTCCTTGGACCTACAGTAGTGTGAAAAAGTGCCCCCACCACCACCACTACCACCTCCAATTTCTCTCTTTTTTTTTTTGTAGGTTTGTCACTCTTAAATGATTCAGATCATCAAACAAATTTAAATATTAGACAAAGATAACACAAGTATACACAAAATGCAGTTTTTAAATACATTTTAAATGCATTTTAACATTTTTACCAATGTTATTGAATATAATATGGTGAGTGGTATACTAATAAATGACGTTAGTGACCACCTGCCTGTATTTGTTTCTTTAGATGTTAATTATGGGGTTAATGAGAGTAAGAATAATAATAAACCATGTAAAAAGAATTGGGATGTTGTATGTAGAGAGAAAGAAGTGGACTTGGCATACAATAAATTTATTGAAATCATTATATGATAAAAAACTGTCCAATTAAAGAAATTAATAAAAAACATAAATACAAAAATTGCCCATGGTTAACCAGGGGGCTACAAAATGCTTGTAAAAAGAAAATTTATCTCTATAAAAATTTCATTAAATTAAGAACTAAAGAATCTGAAAAGATATAAAACATACAAAAAATAAATTAACTGAAATAATGCGAACTAGTAAAAAATTATAATATAGGAAAATCCATCCATCCATCCATCTTCTTCTGCTTAATCCTTTTTGGGTCTCGGGGGGGCTGGAGCCTACCCCAGCACCTTTGGGCGAGAGGCAGGGTACACCCTGGACAGTTCGCCAGTCCATCACAGGGCCAACACAGAGAGACAGACAACCATTCACTCTCACAGTCATACCTAAGAACAATTTAGAATCCCCAGTTTGATGCCAGTTAACCTACCTTGCATGTTTTTGGCATGTGGAAGGAAACCGGAGAAATCCCGGAGTAAACCCATGCAGACACGGGTAGAACATGCAAACTCCACACAGATCACTGTTGGTCAGGGGCTGGGATCGAACCAAGGATCCCCCGGCCAAGGGTGAGTTGCTGTGCTGCCGCAGTGCAAACCACTCTGCCACCGCGCTGCCCCACTATAGGAAAATGTTAAATGAAAATAAAAATAATATAAAAGGAGTCTGGGATATATTAAATAAATTAAGGAAAAATGGAACTAAGAAAACGATATATCCAGAGTATTTTACTGATAATTGTGGTGATAATTATGATAAGAACACGGTAGTAAATAAAATGAATAATTTTTTTGTAAATGTTGGACCAGAAGTTGGCAGCAAAAATTACAAAACAAGGAAGAGACACTGTGAGTGAGACATTGATTGGAAATAACCCTCGGTCAAGCTTTCTCTCAGCGGTGGCTGAACTAGAGGTAAAATCTGTTGTTGAAAAGTATAGAAATAAATTATCTGCTGATTGTCATGGTATTGATATGGCACTAGTAAAAAGAACTGTTGATGGCATATTAAAACCATTTACATACAGTGGGGCAAAAAAGTATTTAGTCAGCCACCAATAGTGCAAGTTCTCCCACTTAAAAGATGAGAGAGGTCTCCAATTTTCATCATAGGTATACCTCAACTATGAGAGACAAAATGAGAAAAAAAAAAATCCAGAAAATCACATTGAAGGATTTTTAATGAATTAACTGGTAAATTCCTCAGTAAAATAAGTATTTGGTCACCTACAAACAAGCAAGATTTCTGGCTCTCACAGACCTGTAACTTCTTCTTTAAGAGGCTCCTCTGTCCTCCACTCGTTACCTGTATTAATGGCACCTGTTTGAACTCGTTATCAGTATAAAAGACACCTGTCCACAACCTCAAACAGTCAGACTCCAAACTCCACTATGGCCAAGACCAAAGAGCTGTCAAAGGACACCAGAAACAAAATTGTAGACCTGCACCAGGCTGGGAAGACTGAATCTGCAATAGGTAAGCAGCTTGGTGTGAAGAAATCAACTGTGGCAGCAATTATTAGAAAATGGAAGACATACAAGACCACTGATAATTGTCACCATGGGTTGAGATGCCGTCTCGGCACTGAGCCCATGTTTTCCCTCATCCCTGCCTCCCATTGAGCAGCGTCTCAGCTGGCAGCATTATGGACGGCTGGGGCCAATTAGTCTTCATCAGCGGGGGCGCTGCCAATGAGGATAAATAGGAGCAGCCTCGATGACTCGGGGCTGCGACACAAACACATTGCTAAGCTGAAGCCCCTTCGTCTGGTGTCAGCTTATACTCCTCTTGCAGCATTCCTGTGTTTGTATCCCGCTGTGAGTATGTACGTCTTGCTACCCCCACGTCCGGTACGAGCTGCTTACCTCTGCACTGTGCAACCTGTGAGTGTACCTCTGCATGAGTATCTGTGCTCTCCTCATCCCTTCCCCTTTACCCTGAATAAAACATCTCGACTCACTGGCTTGCCCCTGGCTCTGATTGCCCGGCTCCCTAGAGCCGGATATGACAGTATGTCGCAGCCAGAAGAGTTGCCGGCGGCCGTGAGTCGCTGTGGAAATGTACCTTTCTGTCCGGGTGTCAGCGCTGCTAGCATGCCGTTTCCCAGGAGTCACTTCCGGCGCCAGGGCGACGAGCTGAGGTCCATCTCGGAGGCTGTCGACGGGACGTTCTTCACCCTGCACGACGCCTCCAACGCGAGACGCTGGCATCCGGGCCGTGCTGAGGAACTCCTGGACTGTCACCCTCACTCTCTGTACCATCTGGAGGACAGTGCCAGGATAGACGCTGCAGGTACACAGCAAGAGAAGCTCCACGGGGTGGATGGAAATCCCGGCAGGGAGTCGAAGTGGGCGACGTCTTTCCCCGCTTCGGAGTCCCGTTCCTGCCGCTATTCCAGTCCGGGAGTTCGCGCCAACCAGAGGACTTCCCCCGACCTGCGTCACGTCACTCGGGATTCCCTTCAAGGAGCCGCAGCTGACAGCAGTTATGTCCGGGGTCGAGTGGCTGTCGCGAGCTCTACTGTGTTTCCTGTCACCACCTTCAGGCATGTGGCGGCGGCAGTGAGATTGATGGTGAGGACTTCAGGGCTACGAAGCTTTCCCGTGCTCGACGCCTCCCTCGTCTCGATCTCCGATCTGGAGCGGCGAATCCTGGGTCTCCCCCTCGCTTCGTTCCCTGGGAGTAGTCGTCATCACATCGCCGAGTCACCTCTGCACGAACCTCGTCCGGATCCAGTTCTGGGTCATCGTCAGGACCGTTCCTCCCACGCAGCTGTCATCCCTTCGCCTCATCAGTGTGGAGATTCTACAGCCTCGTCCCCTGAGCCTCGTTCCCCCGCTGTCATTCCTGGACATTCGGGCTGGCTCACCCCGGCTGTTTCCCCCTCCTCCTCGACGCGCTTCCTGACCGCTGTGTGTGCCTGGAATCCCGGCCTGGTGAGCTCTCTGCTGGAGACAACGCGAGCGATCCTCAGACGAATTCCCGGGGGGTCCTCCGTTATCGCCGGGCGGGGAGAGGAAGAAGCAGATTCCACTACAGCAGGCGATACTCAACCTCCAGGGGGCAGGCAAGTCATTGTTTTTTCACACCTGCTTAATGATTTGCTCTGTCACATCCCTGGAGGAGAAGTTCAGGGTTCGCAGCTCCCTGAACTCTCCCCACCTGCTGTAACCTGTTTTCCTAATCCCGCATCCTCTGTGTCTCTCTCCGCCGAGCGGTCCCCGGCTCCGGGTCAACGTGGTGGGATATGGAGAGGGCCTGTGGTTCCGCAGCTACATTGCGGACGGAGGAGGGGGACTGACTGCTGCGTGGAGTCTACGCTGACGACTGAGCGTCCCTGGGTCTCCACGGAGGAGCGGTTCGGTCCAGCGGGACGAGATTCTTCTGGCTTCACGCCGAGTGGGTCGTCGGCGGGGTTACCTGAGCTGGAGGGATCTCAAGCTGCGCTGACCATCGTGCTGGCTGCGGGGCCCGACGCGGCTAGATGGGAGCCTGACAACGACCTCCTGACGACGGATCCTGGATCTTCGCAGTCCTGGACGGCGTCAGAACCCGAGATCAGGCGAGTGCTCTCCTTTCTTTTCTCTCTTTTTATCTTTGAGCACTTTAGCCTATCTCCAGGGGAGACGAGCAGGGTGCAGCCGCCCGCTGCGTCTGAGCTCGTCTCGCCGGGTTCTGGCGCTGCCGGTGATCCTGATCCCGGTTCTGTTTTCTCTTCTGAGCCTTCTTCCAGGGTCACCGGCGAGGAGTTGCTGTTCCTCGTGGTGCTGGAGGGTCCGGGTTCAACGTTGGAGGTCGGTTCTGGTGCAGTGTCCAACGTGGGTTCGCCCGAGACCCAATCGGGGTCCAACGTGGGTTCGCCTGAGGCCCGATCGGGGTCCGACGTGGGTGCTGCCCCAGTGTTGTCCAGGTCCGGTGAGGAGGTGGCCGTTTCCCTGAGGCCCGCCGCCCTCGTCATCGGCTCTCCCCTGAGCCTCTTCCACCGGGATCCGCTCTGACCCTTCGTCCGTCTCAACGGTCCTGGTGGTTGAGTGATGCGGGTCGACGACCCGACCCGCAAAACTTTCGGTTCGGCGATCTGGTTTCCCCCCACTGGTCTGTGTTTGCCTTTGGGCGGCCTGGTTCGGCAGCCGTTGGACTGGATTCCTGGGATCTGGGTCCAGAGTTCGCCGTCCGAACATTTCTCTTCCCCTGATTCGCCAGCTGGACAATGGGCGGGGAGATCTCCGGAGCCATCTCGGCTATTTTTGGACTCTGCCTGCCATACACCTCGGGTGTCACTTTTTCTTTTATCGTTATTAAGGTCACTTGGGTGTAATGTCTGTCCTGTTGGTGGATGTGTATTTATAGTGCTGTGCGTTTTCCTTCCCTCGTACCCAGCATTTTATTTTTTGTACCATGTTTTTAGTCTCGTTTTTGCATTGTAGAGTTATGTTTTGTTCCCTTTCAGACCATACTCTGCAGTTGCCCATTCATTCCAGTCACTTTCATTTCTTTAGGTGACTGTGGGTATTTATATATTCATGTGTGTGGGTTTTTCTTTGCCTGCACTCAGTATTTCTTTTTTATGCCCTGTTGGTTCATTATAGAGTCATGTGCCTTGTTTTCCGTAACACCATGCTCTGTAATTGTCCATTTGTTCCAGTCACCCTCACTTTTCTTGGTGACTGTGTGTATGTACTTATATTGGTGCTGTGTATTGTGTTTTCCCTTTATTTGACCATACTCAGCATTTTTTGCCCTGTACCTTTTTGGTGGTTCTTTTTTTTTTTTTTTTTTCTTGCTCTGGGTCACGCATGGTTGGTACTCTCTGGGTAGTATGTAACCGGCGTGCTGACCCAGTTCTTCTCCCCATCTGTACCTGGGTTAATTATTCTGTTGTCAGTATTGTATTTGGGTTTTTCTTTCCCGCTACCCTACATTGCCCCATTGGTGTTGTCCTTCCCTTGGCTTCTTCCCCTCCGGTCCGCCTCCCTTCCTCCCACCCTAGGTGGGGGGGGGGGGGGGGCTGGGATGTTCCTGGTCGTTCAGGAGCCCGACCTTGAGGGGGAGGCTCTGTCACCATGGGTTGAGATGCCGTCTCGGCACTGAGCCCATGTTTTCCCTCATCCCTGCCTCCCATTGAGCAGCGTCTCAGCTGGCAGCATTATGGACGGCTGGGGCCAATTAGTCTTCATCAGCGGGGGCGCTGCCAATGAGGATAAATAGGAGCAGCCTCGATGACTCGGGGCTGCGACACAAACACATTGCTAAGCTGAAGCCCCTTCGTCTGGTGTCAGCTTATACTCCTCTTGCAGCATTCCTGTGTTTGTATCCCGCTGTGAGTATGTACGTCTTGCTACCCCCACGTCCGGTACGAGCTGCTTACCTCTGCACTGTGCAACCTGTGAGTGTACCTCTGCATGAGTATCTGTGCTCTCCTCATCCCTTCCCCTTTACCCTGAATAAAACATCTCGACTCACTGGCTTGCCCCTGGCTCTGATTGCCCGGCTCCCTAGAGCCGGATATGACAATAATCTCCCTCGATCTGGGGCTCCACACAAGATCTCACCCCGTGGGCTCAAAATTATCACGAGAACGGTGAGCAAAAATCCCAGAACCACATGGGGAGACCTAGTGAATGACCTGCAGAGAGCTGGGACCAAAGTAACAAAGGCTACATCAGAAACACACTACGCCGCCAGGGACTCAAATCCTGCAGTGCCAGACGTGTCCCCCTGCTTAAGCCAGTACATGTCCAGGCCCGTCTGAAGTTTGCTAGAGAGCATTTGGATGATCCAGAAGAGGATTGGGAGAATGTCATATGGTCAGATGAAACCAAAATAAAACTTTCTGGTAAAAACTCAACTTGTCGTGTTTGGAGGAGAAAGAACACCATACCTACTGTGAAGCATGGGGGTAGAAACATCATACTTTGGGGCTGTTTTTCTGCAAAGGGACCAGGATGACTGATCCGTGTAAAGGAAAGAATGAATGGGGCCATGTATCGTGAGATTTTGAGTGAAAGCCTCCTTCCACCAGCAAGGGCATTGAAGATGAAACGTGGCTGGGTCTTTCAGCATTACAATGATCCCAAACACACCGCCCGGGCAACGAAGGAGTGGCTTCGTAAGAAGCATTTCAAGGTCCTGGAGTGGCCTAGCCAGTCTCCAGATCTCAACCCCATAGAAAATCTTTGAAGAGAGTTGAAAGTCTGTGTTGCCCAGCGACAGCCCCAAAACATCACTGCTCTAGAGGAGATCTGCATGGAGGAATGGGCCAAAATACCAGCAACAGTGTGTGAAAACCTTGTGAAAACTTACAGAAAACGTTTGACCTCTGTCATTGCCAACAAAGGGTATATAACAAAGTATTGAGATGAACTTTTGTTATTGACCAAATACTTATTTTACCGAGGAATTTACCAATTAATTCATTAAAAATCCTTCAATGTGATTTTCTGGATTTTTTTTTCTCATTTTGTCTCTCATAGTTGAGGTATACCTATGATGAAAATTGGAGACCTCTCTCATCTTTTAAGTGGGAGAACTTGCACAATTGGTGGCTGACTAAATACTTTTTTACCCCACTGTATATTTGTATTCTATCATTTCAAACTGGCTCATTCCCGCAGAAAATGAAAATAGCAAAAGTAATACCATTATTCAAGCAAGGAAATAAACACCACTTCACAAACTAGACCAGTATCGCTCCTCCCACAATTTTCAAAGATTCTGGAAAAACTTTTCAACAACAGACTAGGACTTTTTAAATAAACATGATCTGCTTAATCAGAATCAATATGGATTTAGAACAAAGAGTACAGCATTGTTGGTGATAATGGAAGCAACAGAGGAAATAATAAATGCATTAGATCAAGGAAAATATGCAATTGGTGTATTTATAGATTTTAGAAAAGCGTTTGATTCAATAAATCATTCAATACTTCTTGATAAACTGCAATTGTATGGTATTAGGGGAGTGACACTGAACTGGGTTACAAGTTATTTATCTGAGAGACAACAGTTTGTGAAGATGGGAGAATATCTGTCTGGGTGTATGGGAATTGCCTGTGGGGTCCCCCAGGGGTCAGTATTGGGTCCCAAATTATTTAACATATATATAAATGATATATTCCAAGTTTCTAAATTATTAAAAATAATATTATTTGCTGATGATACTAATATATTTTATTCTGGAAATAATTATATTCAACTAATCCATTCTCTAAATAATGAATTAAATAAGCTTAAAAAATGGATGGATAGTAATAAATTATCACTAAATATAGATAAAACTAAGGTAACAATATTTGGTAATTGTAAAAATAAAGAAGATATACATATTCATATAGATAATGTAATTATTGAAAATATTAAGGAGATCAAATTTTTTGGTGTAATACTAGATGATAAAATTAGTTGGAAACCACACATCAGATACATACAAAACAAAGTCACAAAAAATATTGCAATTATAAATAAAATTAAGCAAGTCCTAGATTACAAATCACTTCATATCTTGTATTGCTCATTAGTACTTCCATACTTGACCTATTGTATATAGGTCTGGGGTAACAATTATAAAAGTACACTTAATTCATTGCTAATATTATATATATATAAAAAAAGGGCAGTCCATGTTATACACAAAGTCGGGTATCTTGAACATACTAATTCATTGTTTTTTACATTCAAAGTTATTGAAATTACAGGATCTGGTTGATTATTATACAGCACAGTTAATGTTTAAAATCAGTAAAAACTTTTTGCCACACAATATACAAAATGTTTTCAGTGAGAGAGAAGGGAAATACAATTTATGGGGAATACAAAATTTAAAACGCATCTAGAAAGATCTACTAGGAAGGGTTTTTGTGTGTCTGTGTGTGGGGTAAAATTGTGGAATGGGTTGGGGGAGAAACACAGGCAATGTCCAAACTTCCATATATTTAAATCAACATATAAAGAAATGATTTTTGAGCAATATAAAAATAAAGGACAGTAACATTACAATGTGTCTTCAATGAAGAAAGGTTGTTATTGTTGAATATATATGCTGAGTATTATTATTATTATTGATATCATTATTACTAGAATATTACAACAGTATTATAGTATTAGGATTGTTGTTAGGATGGAATTATTTGAAGTATTATATAGGCCAGGTGGTATTATTATTATTATTATTATTATTGTCACTACTATATGGCCACCTATTATTATGGTTATTATTATTATATGGTTACTTATTGCGCCTAGGTATTGTACAGTGGGGCAAAAAAGTATTTAGTCAGCCACCAATTGTGCAAGTTCTCCCACTTAAAAGATGAGAGAGGTCTCCAATTTTCATCATAGGTATACCTCAACTATGAGAGACAAAATGAGAAAAAAAAATCCAGAAAATCACATTGAAGGATTTTTAATGAATTAACTGGTAAATTCCTCAGTAAAATAAGCATTTGGTCACCTACAAACAAGCAAGATTTCTGGCTCTCACAGACCTGTAACTTCTTCTTTAAGAGGCTCCTCTGTCCTCCACTCGTTACCTGTATTAATGGCACCTGTTTGAACTCGTTATCAGTATAAAAGACACCTGTCCACAACCTCAAACAGCCAGACTCCAAACTCCACTATGGCCAAGACCAAAGAGCTGTCAAAGGACACCAGAAACAAAATTGTAGACCTGCACCAGGCTGGGAAGACTGAATCTGCAATAGGTAAGCAGCTTGGTGTGAAGAAGTCAACTATGGGAGCAATTATTAGAAAATGGAAGACATACAAGACCACTAATAATCTCCCTCGATCTGGGGCTCCACACAAGATCTCACCCCGTGGGCTCAAAATTATCACGAGAACGGTGAGCAAAAATCCCAGAACCACATGGGGAGACCTAGTGAATGACCTGCAGAGAGCTGGGACCAAAGTAACAAAGGCTACATCAGAAACACACTACGCCGCCAGGGACTCAAATCCTGCAGTGCCAGACGTGTCCCCCTGCTTAAGCCAGTACATGTCCAGGCCCGTCTGAAGTTTGCTAGAGAGCATTTGGATGATCCAGAAGAGGATTGGGAGAATGTCATATGGTCAGATGAAACCAAAATAAAACTTTCTGGTAAAAACTCAACTTGTCGTGTTTGGAGGAGAAAGAACACCATACCTACTGTGAAGCATGGGGGTAGAAACATCATACTTTGGGGCTGTTTTTCTGCAAAGGGACCAGGATGACTGATCCGTGTAAAGGAAAGAATGAATGGGGCCATGTATCGTGAGATTTTGAGTGAAAGCCTCCTTCCACCAGCAAGGGCATTGAAGATGAAACGTGGCTGGGTCTTTCAGCATTACAATGATCCCAAACACACCGCCCGGGCAACGAAGGAGTGGCTTCGTAAGAAGCATTTCAAGGTCCTGGAGTGGCCTAGCCAGTCTCCAGATCTCAACCCCATAGAAAATCTTTGAAGAGAGTTGAAAGTCTGTGTTGCCCAGCGACAGCCCCAAAACATCACTGCTCTAGAGGAGATCTGCATGGAGGAATGGGCCAAAATACCAGCAACAGTGTGTGAAAACCTTGTGAAAACTTACAGAAAACGTTTGACCTCTGTCATTGCCAACAAAGGGTATATAACAAAGTATTGAGATGAACTTTTGTTATTGACCAAATACTTATTTTACCGAGGAATTTACCAATTAATTCATTAAAAATCCTTCAATGTGATTTTCTGGATTTTTTTTTCTCATTTTGTCTCTCATAGTTGAGGTATACCTATGATGAAAATTGGAGACCTCTCTCATCTTTTAAGTGGGAGAACTTGCACAATTGGTGGCTGACTAAATACTTTTTTACCCCACTGTATATTTGTATTCTATCATTTCAAACTGGCTCATTCCCGCAGAAAATGAAAATAGCAAAAGTAATACCATTATTCAAGCAAGGAAATAAACACCACTTCACAAACTAGACCAGTATCGCTCCTCCCACAATTTTCAAAGATTCTGGAAAAACTTTTCAACAACAGACTAGGACTTTTTAAATAAACATGATCTGCTTAATCAGAATCAATATGGATTTAGAACAAAGAGTACAGCATTGTTGGTGATAATGGAAGCAACAGAGGAAATAATAAATGCATTAGATCAAGGAAAATATGCAATTGGTGTATTTATAGATTTTAGAAAAGCGTTTGATTCAATAAATCATTCAATACTTCTTGATAAACTGCAATTGTATGGTATTAGGGGAGTGACACTGAACTGGGTTACAAGTTATTTATCTGAGAGACAACAGTTTGTGAAGATGGGAGAATATCTGTCTGGGTGTATGGGAATTGCCTGTGGGGTCCCCCAGGGGTCAGTATTGGGTCCCAAATTATTTAACATATATATAAATGATATATTCCAAGTTTCTAAATTATTAAAAATAATATTATTTGCTGATGATACTAATATATTTTATTCTGGAAATAATTATATTCAACTAATCCATTCTCTAAATAATGAATTAAATAAGCTTAAAAAATGGATGGATAGTAATAAATTATCACTAAATATAGATAAAACTAAGGTAACAATATTTGGTAATTGTAAAAATAAAGAAGATATACATATTCATATAGATAATGTAATTATTGAAAATATTAAGGAGATCAAATTTTTTGGTGTAATACTAGATGATAAAATTAGTTGGAAACCACACATCAGATACATACAAAACAAAGTCACAAAAAATATTGCAATTATAAATAAAATTAAGCAAGTCCTAGATTACAAATCACTTCATATCTTGTATTGCTCATTAGTACTTCCATACTTGACCTATTGTATATAGGTCTGGGGTAACAATTATAAAAGTACACTTAATTCATTGCTAATATTATATATATATAAAAAAAGGGCAGTCCATGTTATACACAAAGTCGGGTATCTTGAACATACTAATTCATTGTTTTTTACATTCAAAGTTATTGAAATTACAGGATCTGGTTGATTATTATACAGCACAGTTAATGTTTAAAATCAGTAAAAACTTTTTGCCACACAATATACAAAATGTTTTCAGTGAGAGAGAAGGGAAATACAATTTATGGGGAATACAAAATTTAAAACGCATCTAGAAAGATCTACTAGGAAGGGTTTTTGTGTGTCTGTGTGTGGGGTAAAATTGTGGAATGGGTTGGGGGAGAAACACAGGCAATGTCCAAACTTCCATATATTTAAATCAACATATAAAGAAATGATTTTTGAGCAATATAAAAATAAAGGACAGTAACATTACAATGTGTCTTCAATGAAGAAAGGTTGTTATTGTTGAATATATATGCTGAGTATTATTATTATTATTGATATCATTATTACTAGAATATTACAACAGTATTATAGTATTAGGATTGTTGTTAGGATGGAATTATTTGAAGTATTATATAGGCCAGGTGGTATTATTATTATTATTATTATTATTGTCACTACTATATGGCCACCTATTATTATGGTTATTATTATTATATGGTTACTTATTGCGCCTAGGTATTGTACAGTGGGGCAAAAAAGTATTTAGTCAGCCACCAATTGTGCAAGTTCTCCCACTTAAAAGATGAGAGAGGTCTCCAATTTTCATCATAGGTATACCTCAACTATGAGAGACAAAATGAGAAAAAAAAATCCAGAAAATCACATTGAAGGATTTTTAATGAATTAACTGGTAAATTCCTCAGTAAAATAAGCATTTGGTCACCTACAAACAAGCAAGATTTCTGGCTCTCACAGACCTGTAACTTCTTCTTTAAGAGGCTCCTCTGTCCTCCACTCGTTACCTGTATTAATGGCACCTGTTTGAACTCGTTATCAGTATAAAAGACACCTGTCCACAACCTCAAACAGCCAGACTCCAAACTCCACTATGGCCAAGACCAAAGAGCTGTCAAAGGACACCAGAAACAAAATTGTAGACCTGCACCAGGCTGGGAAGACTGAATCTGCAATAGGTAAGCAGCTTGGTGTGAAGAAGTCAACTATGGGAGCAATTATTAGAAAATGGAAGACATACAAGACCACTAATAATCTCCCTCGATCTGGGGCTCCACACAAGATCTCACCCCGTGGGCTCAAAATTATCACGAGAACGGTGAGCAAAAATCCCAGAACCACATGGGGAGACCTAGTGAATGACCTGCAGAGAGCTGGGACCAAAGTAACAAAGGCTACATCAGAAACACACTACGCCGCCAGGGACTCAAATCCTGCAGTGCCAGACGTGTCCCCCTGCTTAAGCCAGTACATGTCCAGGCCCGTCTGAAGTTTGCTAGAGAGCATTTGGATGATCCAGAAGAGGATTGGGAGAATGTCATATGGTCAGATGAAACCAAAATAAAACTTTCTGGTAAAAACTCAACTTGTCGTGTTTGGAGGAGAAAGAACACCATACCTACTGTGAAGCATGGGGGTAGAAACATCATACTTTGGGGCTGTTTTTCTGCAAAGGGACCAGGATGACTGATCCGTGTAAAGGAAAGAATGAATGGGGCCATGTATCGTGAGATTTAGAGTGAAAACCTCCTTCCATCAGCAAGGGCATTGAAGATGAAACGTGGCTGGGTCTTTCAGCATGACAATGATCCCAAACACACCGCCCGGGCAACGAAGGAGTGGCTTCGTAAGAAGCATTTCAAGGTCCTGGCGTGGCCTAGCCAGTCTCCAGATCTCAACCCCATAGAAAATCTTTGGAGGGAGTTGAAAGTCTGCGTTGCCCAGCGACAGCCCCAAAACATCACTGCTCTAGAGGAGATCTGCATGGAGGAATGGGCCAAAATACCAGCAACAGTGTGTGCAAACCTTGTGAAAACTTACAGAAAACGTTTGACCTCTGTCATTGCCAACAAAGGGTATATAACAAAGTATTGAGATGAACTTTTGTTATTGACCAAATACTTATTTTACCGAGGAATTTACCAATTAATTCATTAAAAATCCTTCAATATGATTTTCTGGATTTTTTTTTTCTTATTTTGTCTCTCATAGTTGAGGTATACCTATGATGAAAATTGGAGACCTCTCTCATCTTTTAAGTGGGAGAACTTGCACAATTGGTGGCTGACTAAATACTTTTTTACCCCACTGTAAGCCATGTGGGGCTATATGGTGGTATATATGGTGATTATGATGATGATAATATTGTCTATAATTATATTAAACATACCAGAAGTATTTATTTATTAAAATTACAATTATTATTAGATGTTGATATTATTGTCAATATAAACTATCATTGTTGTATCATTTCTATTGCATAATTTAATTACCTCCGCCAACGAGGTTATGTTTTCATCGGCGTTGGTTTGTCTGTCTGTTTGTTTGTTTGTTTGTTAGCAAGATAACTCAAAAAGTTATGGATGGATTTTCATGAAATTTTCAGAGATTGTCAGAAATGGGGTATCCTACAGATGATTACATTTTGGTGGTGATCCGGATCACCGTCTGGATCCAGGAATTTTTTAAAGGATACTTTTTTTTTTTAACATTGCGAGATAGGGCCATTTTCAATATTTTTTCAATATTTTTTTTTGTGCATGTAACTCTGCCAAAAAATCGTCAGAACACTTGGAAAAAAAAATACAGGATGAAAAAAAATAAACACTGTATGGGGGGAACTGTGGCGCTTGGCAGAGGTCTGCGCTCTCCGAGTGCTTTTCTAGTTATAAGATGTATTACTGTCTATATTATGGTATTGTATAATGAATGTAATTGTGGGATGAATAATGACTAGAATGATATTATAATTTATTGGGTATGGAGAAGGGGTGGGACTATATAAGCATTGGCTTCTTCCCACTCTTTTTGAACAAGGCATTTTTTATTTTTTATTTTATTTTTTTTTGGTTTTGATTTTTGTTTAAATTTTTTTTTTTTTTTTTGGTCTGGATGTTCAAATAAATAAAATCAATCAATCAATCAATCAGGGTGTTTATTATTAAGGGAAAAAAAATCCAAACCTACATGGCCCTGTGTGAAAAAGTGATTGCCCCCTAAACCTCATAACTGGTTGGGCCACCCTTAGCAGCAACAACTGCAATCAAGCCTTTGCGATAACTGGCAGTGAGTCTTTTACAGCACTGTGAAGGAATTTTGGCCCACTCATCTTTGCAGAATTGTTGTAATTCCGCCACACTGGAGGGTTTTCAAGCATGAACCGCCTTTTTAAGGTCATGTGCCTCAGCATATTAATCGGATTCAGATCAGGACTTTGACTAGGCCAGTCCAAAGTCTTCGTTTTGTTTTTCTTAAGCCATTCAGAGGTGGACTTGCTGGTGTGTTTTGGATCATTGTCCTGCTGCAGAACCCAAGTACGCTTCAGCTTGAGGTGACGAACAGATGGCCGGACATTCTCCTTCAGGATTTTTGGTAGACAGCAGAATTCATGGTTCCATTTACCACAGTAAGTCTTCTAGGTCCTGAAGCAGCAAAATAGCCTCAGATCATCACACTACCACCACCATATTTTACTGTTGGTATGATGTTCCTTTTCTGAAATGCTGCGTATTTTCCCAAAAGTCTTAGGGATCATCAAGATGTTTCCTGGCAAAACTGAGACAAGCCTTTATGTTCTTTTTGCTCAGCAGTGGTTTTCTTTTTGGAATTCTGCCATGCAGGTCATTTTTGCCTAGTATCTTTCTTATGGTGGCGTCATGAACACCTTAACTGAGGCAAGTGAAGCCTGCAGTTCTTTGGATGTTGTTGTGGGGTCTTTTGTGACCTCTTGGGTGAGTCGTTGCTGTGCTCTTGGCATAATTTTGGTTGGCCGGCCGCTCCTGGGAAGGTTCATCACTGTTCCATGTTTTCGCCATTTGTGGATAATGGGTCTCATTGATGTTTGCTGGAGTCCCAAAACTTTAGAAATGGCTTTATAACCTTTTCCAGACTGATAGATCCCAATTACTTTGTTTTTCATTTGTTCCTGAATTTCTTTGGATCACAGCATGATGTCTAGCTTTTGAGGATGTTTTGGTCTACTTTGTCAGGCAGGTCCTATTTAAGTGATTTCTTGACTGAGAACAGGTGTGGCAGTAATCAGACCTGGATGTGGCTTGAGAAATTGAACTCAGCTTTCCAAAGATGTGATAAACCACAGTTAATTTATGCTTTAACAGGGGGGTGGCAATCACTTTTTCACACAGGGCCATGTAGGTTTGGATTTTTTCTTTACCCTTAATAATAAACACCTTCATTTAAAAACTGCATTTTGTGTTTACTTGTGTTATCTTTGTCTAATATTTAAATTT
This sequence comes from Pholidichthys leucotaenia, assembly GCA_020510985.1. Lineage (NCBI taxonomy): Eukaryota > Metazoa > Chordata > Actinopteri > Cichliformes > Pholidichthyidae > Pholidichthys > Pholidichthys leucotaenia. The sequence continues at coordinate 393,553,368 of CM035838.1, read as the reverse complement.
GTTTGATGATCTGAAACATTTAAGTGTGACAAACAAAAAAAAAGAGAAATCGGGAAGGGGAAATACACTTTTTCACACCACTGTATAGTTAGCAATACTCGATATGATATCGATATGATATTAATAGTATTGTGAGGAACCTTGAAGTTATTTTTGATCAAGATCTGTTCTTTAATTCACATATTAAACTTGTTTCTAAGACTGTCTTCTATCATTTGCATAATATTGCCAAGATTAGGAGCATCTTGTCTCAGAGTTATCCTGAGAAACTAATCCGTGCTTTTGTCAGCTCTAGATTAGATTATTGCAACTCTTTATTATCAGGGTGTCCTAAAACATCTTTAAAAAGTCTTCAACTGACCTAAAATGCTGCAGCTAGAGTTTGAACAGATGCTAGAAAGAGAGATCACATCTCTCCGGTCCTGGTCTCCCTTCATTGGCTTCCCATAGAATTTAGAATTAAGTTTAAAATCCTTCACCTCACTTACAAAGCTCTAAATCAGGGGTCCTCAGATGTTTTTGCCAGGGGTCCGCATTTGTTTTTTCCAGTGGACCAGAGGTCCGGACCAGTGAAAGCATGCTGCATGGGTGGATATTTCATTTTTATGTTGGGAGACAATAGAACATTTTCTCCAGAGTAAATATTGAGGGGACACAATAAGTATTATTGTTGTCAGTCACAAATTTATGAGAAAGAATGTACAAATGAATTAATGAATGAATGAATGAATCTTTATTTCGGATAGATTAAAAGTAAAGATTAAAAAGAAACTGAATAATATAACAAAGGGGAAAAAAATCCAACAAGGTCAAATTAAACAATAACTCCTCTGATTATACAGTTCAACATAAGTTATCCGTAATGGGTGATGGCTGAAGCCGCAGCTTATATTGCCCACCCATATTCCATCCAAGAATTCAAAAGAAAAACAAAACAAGAGCGATTACAATTCAGAACAAAGCTAAGACAAAATGTGACAATAAAAACTAAGCAACAACACAACACAGATTGGATATGACAATCCTTATGTGATTTTACATGTCATCTTGTATATATGTTTGGAGTATTTCTTCCTTTAGTTTTTGTTTAAATTGTCCAAGCGTTGTACATGATTTTAATTCAGGTCCAAAATCAATCATTCCATAATCTGACTCCTTGCACTGAAACACAGTGTTGCTTGGTGGTAGTTCTCACCGAAGGTTTTTGAAATATACATGTTCCTCTGAAATGATATTGTTTCTCCCTTATTTGGAACAACTTTTGGATATTTGTGGGCAGTGATAAATTCTTCACTTTGAACATTATTATTGCGGTTTTAAAGTCAACCAGATCTTTCAACTTGAGAGCTTTTAATTTAAGAAAAAGTGGGTTTGTTGGTTCCCTGTAAGCAGCTTTGTTTATTATTCTAATAGCTCTCTTCTGAAGCATAAAGACTGGATATATGTTAGTTTTATATGTATTTCCCCATACTTGAGTACAATATGTCATGTATGGGAGTATTAATGAATGATACAAAGTATATAATGTGGGTTGATTCAGCAAATATTTCGCTCTGTGTAGTATTGCAATTGATTTAGATATTTTAACTTTAATATAATTAATATGTGACTTCCAACACAGTTTATTATCAATTATTATCCATCCATCCATCCATCCATCTTCTACCGCTTTTCCGGAGGTCCGGGTCGCGGAGGCAGCAGTTCAAGCAGAGAAGCCCAGACTTCCCTCTCCCCCGCCACCTGCTCCAGCTCTTCAGAGAGGATACCAAGGCGTTCCCAGACCAGCTGGGAGACATAGTCTCTCCACCGTGTCCTGGGTCTGCCCCGGGGTCTCCTCCTAGTGGGACGTGCCTGAAACACCTCAAGTGGGAGGCGTCCAGGAGGCATCCTAATCAGATGCCCATACCACCTCAACTGACTCCTTTCAATGTGGAGGAGCAGCGGTTCTACTCTGAGCCTCTCCCGGATGACTGAGCTCCTCACCCTATCTCTGAGGGTGAGTCCAGCAATCCTACGGAGAAAGCTCATTTCAGCCGCTTGTATCCGCGATCTCGTTCTTTCGGTCATTACCCAAAGCTCGTGACCATAGGTGAGAGCAGGAACGCAGATTGACTGGTAAATCGACAGCTTTGCCTTAGAACTCAGCTCCCTCTTCACCACAACAGACCGGTACAACGTCCACATCACTGCAGATGCTGCTCCAATCCGTCTGTCGATCTCTCACTCCATTTTCCCCTCACTCGTGAACAAGACCCCAAGATACTTAAACTCCTCCACTTGGGGCAGGAGCCTGTCCCCAACCCAGAGAGGACAATCCACCTTTTTCCGGCTGAGGACTATGGACTCGGACTTGGAGGTGCTGATTCTCATCCCAGCCGCTTCACACTCAGCGGCAAACCGTCCCAGCAAGAGCTGTAGGTCATTGCTGGATGAAGCCAACAGGACAACATCATCTGCAAACAACAGAGATGAGATCCTGTGGTCACCAAGCATGACACCCTCCATTCCCTGGCTGCGCCTAGAAATCCTGTCCATAAAAATTATGAACAGGATCGGTGACAAAGGGCAGCCCTGGCAGAGTCCAACTCTCACTGGGAATGACTCCGACCGAGTGTTGGCAATACGAACCAAACTCTCACAACGGTCGTACAGAGACCGAATAGCTCGTAACAACAAGCCCGATACCCCATACTCCCGAAGCATTTTTGTGGGGGGTGCTTTATCAATTATTACTCCAAGAAATTTAGTTTAAGATACCCTTTCAATCTCTTCACCATTTACACTGAGTTTAGATACCTAGTTGTTGTGATGGTTGTTAAAAACTGTAAATTTTGTCTTACTTAAATTGAGCGTTAATTTGTTTGAATCAAACCACAGTTTAAGCTTTCCTAATTCCTTTCCGAGTGTATCCAAAAGTTGTTCCAAATTGCTTCCACTGCATAATAGATTAGTGTCATCGGCAAACAATATTAAATCCATTTTTTCCGAGACATTACATACTGTATATCATTTATATACATATTGAATAACAATGGCCCCAAAACTGAACCCTGTGGGACTCCACAACTAACCTTCAGTAACTGTGAGTTTTTGTTACCAACACATACATACTGATATCTATTCTTTAAGTAACTACTTAACCAGGACAGTGCTACCCCCCTAATACCACAATTTTGTAGTTTCTTTAATAATAAATTATGATCCACTGTATCAAATGCTTTTTTAAGATCCAGGAATACCCCAACTGAATACTCTTTATTTTCAACGGCAGTTGATATTTTTTCTATAAATTCCATTAGAGCAAATGCAGTTGTCCTCTTGTGTCTGAACCCATATTGCTGCTCACACAATAAATTATTCTTCACTATGAAGTTGTCAGTTCTCTCACAGAATATTTTTTCAAGTATCTTGGAAAATTGCGGCAATAGTGAAATTGGTCTATAGTTTGAAAGTTCCCCTCTGTCACCCGTCTTTGTATATCGGAATTACTTTAGCTATTTTCATTGCATTGGGAAATATACCTGTTTGGAGAGACAGGTTACAAATATACGTCAGTGGTTTCACTAGGCATTCAATAATAGTTTTGACTAAGAGCATGTCAATACCATCACAGTCCGTAGATGTTTTACTTTTAAACGATTTAACAATTTCAATGACCTCTCTCTCGTCTGTGTTCTTTATGAAAATGGAGCCTTTTATAGCAGTGTTTTTGCTTATTGTATCACCTGTAGGTGCCGTAATGGGTATTTCTCGAGCCAAATTAGGACCAATGTTAACAAAAAAGTTATTAAATTCATCTGCAGGTGAAACTGCATTCACACTCTGAGTCATTGTATTATTTTTTGAAAAATTGGTTGGGTAGCTTGTACTTCTGTTTTTATTTCCAAGAATATTGTTAAGTATTGTCCATGTATTTTTAATATTGTCTCTGTTTTTCTCCAGTTCTTTACTGTAATAGTCTCTTTTACTACATCTCATATATGTTAACTTATTTTTGTATGTTTTATACTGCTGCTCTGCTTCTTTTGTCCTTTTCTTTAGAAAAGCTTTATATAATAAATTTTTCTTTTTACACGCCTTTTGTGATCCTTTGGTTAACCATGGCTTATTGACAAATTTATGTTTAAGCTTTTTCTTTACTAATGGACAATTTTTTTCATAAAGAGTGGTTACAATGTTCATAAATGTGTCATAGGCTTCATTTACATCTGATACATAGACTTTTGTCCAGTCCTGCTTCAGCAAGTCTTCTTTAAAAGAACTGATTGCATTTTGTGATTTGTATCTGAATGATTTTGAAACTTTTTCTGTATTGGCCTCCGTGTGGCCATGGATAAGTGCAAAGGTTGGCAAATGGTCTGTCATGCGGTGACCCTCGCGGGCCACCATAAGACGCCAAAAGTCACGAGTGAGTTTTGCATTTGATGTTTTATTGTAACAAGACAAGACGCGACACAAGGCTGTGAGCCGCTATGGGCAAAAACACACACTACAGAGTACAAGGGATCGTAGGGCTAACCCCAGCTACTATGACCTTAACTATGACATGAACATACACTACAGAATACGAGGGCTCGTAGGGCTAACCCCAGCCACTACGACCTTAACTATGACATGGACAAGAATAAGCACGAACCTGACATGAACGAGGACCAGGAATGATTGACGAATGTTTGACGATACTTCAGCGCCAACCAGCTGTCAGCGCCCGCTAATAAAGCCGGCAGCTAACGAGCGGTGATGCCGAACAGCTGATCGGCTCTGACAGCAGGAAGCCCCACCGAGCGCTGTCACAATAAGAGCCCGAGGAGCCAGAATGTAATCCACTGCTGTCAAAGCTGGCAGAGATGATGCATAGCCCGAGCGCGGACGAGATCGGCACTCGGGTCATAACAGTACCCTCCCTCTGAGGGCGGGCTCCTGAACGCCTCATAGACATCCAGTCCCCACCCCCCACCCCCTCCAGGGTGGGCGGATGGGGCAGGAGAGGATCAAACCACAGATCGAGAACCAGGGCACAAACAGGGAAAAAAAAAAAAAACGACTCAAAAAATACATGGAACAGTCACACAGGCATGAAATAACAGAAAAAGAAAAAAAAAACTCCCTACAGTACAAAACATGATGACAGGACAAATGAGGCAACTGCAGAACACAAATCAAACTCCCAAAAAACACAACTGGCAACTACAAGAAATAAAACACAGGACAGCGAAAAGAACAGAACAATTACAGGACCAGACTACATTCCAAAATACGTGAAACACAATTACCCAGGCACAAAAACAAAAATACCACATTCTCACGTCAACACAGGACAGAAAAAAACCAGGACCATTACAGGACCAGACTACACTCCAAAATACATGCAACACAATTATACAGGCACGAAAACAAAAATACCACATTCTCAGGTGGTAAAGTACCACATTCTCAGGTGGTAAAGTAAATACAACACAGGACAGGGAAAAAAAAACAGAACAATTACAGGACTAGACCACCACCAGGAATGACCTCTACCCCCGACAGTTCATGCCGACCGGCGGAGACCAAACGCCATGGGAACAGTTCAGGCGGTCTCCCCGTGTCCAACGGCCGAAGGGTGGTCATGGGGGGCAGAACATGACCGGGCGGCTTACCACAGTCCCAGGCCCGGAAAGTCCACTCCTCCGGTGGCCGAACCAGATCGCCCAGAGAAACACATAACATGTCGGGTGGCCGACCCGAGGCGCCGAACCGGCGAAACAGTTCCTCAGGCAGCCGACCCGCATCCCTCAGCCACCAGTACCGAGGGAAAACAGCCCGCGGCGGCCTCCCTAGCGAGGACAAAACACGGGAGAGCTGGGGCAAGCGAAAAGGGACCCCCACGGCCCCCGGCGATGATGCGCAGGGGCGATGACTCTGAAGAGGGGACAGAATGCAAGGATGAGCCCGAACTGGGTCAGGCGGCAAAGGGTCTGCAGTTCCTCCACCGTCCATGGACCACACCGGCGCTGCACCTCCGCTGGACCCCGATTGGGTCCCAGCTGCACCCACGTCGGACCCCAATTGGGCCAGAACAGCCCCTGCGGTGGACCCCGATTGGGTCTCGGGCGCACCCACGTCAGACCCCGATTGGGCCACAGCAGCCTCCACAACGGACCCCGACTGGGTCGGTGCAGCTCCGCTGACGACCTCCACCATCGAACCTGGAACCTCCAATTCAGCGACCCCGACTGGCCCCGCGCCAGTGGCACTGCAAGAGAGCTCAGAACACATAGAAAAACCGGGATCAGTATCACCGGCAGCAACAAAACCCAGCAAGACGAGTTTGGGCGCAGCAGGCGGCTGCCCCTCACTCGCCTCCCCGAGAGGCAGGCAAAAATGCTCCAACACAGGGGACAGAGACACAAGAGGGAGCACTTGCCTGCACTCGGGTTCTGTTGCCGTCCAGGACTCCGTCGATCCAAGCTCAGGGTGAAGAAGTTCGTGCGCAGGCTCCAACTCAGCTGCGTCGAGCTCCGCGGCTGGCAAGATGGATTCCGCAGCCTGAGGTTCCTCTCGCGCTGATGCCCACGCCGATGACCCGTATGGCGTGGAGGCAGAGGACCCTCGACCCACTGGTTTGGACTGCTCCGGCGAGGAGACCCGGGGTCGCTTCATCATCGGCACAGGTTCCGGGCCGCAGTCCGCTCTTCTCCTCCATCCACGACATGGCTGCAGGTCCGGATCCAGGCTTTCCAGCACCGCAGCCCCCTCCTCACCCTGCGACGTAGACCTGGCGTTGCGGACCACTCAACAGAGGAAGACACAGAGGCAGCAGGTTTGGTTATCACAGTTACAGCAGGTGGCGGGAGCTCGGGGGGCTGCGAACCCCGAACTCCGCCCCCAGAAGTCAGACAAGGCAGATCATAATTGTGGTGGAATGAATGAACTTGCACTTGCCTACCTCCTGGGGAGAAGATGGTGCCTGCTGCAGCGGGTGGAGACCTCCTTCTATCCCTCCAGGAGGTAACGGCGGACCCCTCGAGGCAATGAGGAGGAGCCGCTCGGGGAGGATTGCTGACGGGCCTCACCGAAGCACAACTCACAGCACTCCCAGCCGCTGGGGATGACGTCGAAGAGGAGGATATGACAGCCGGGGCGAAATGGGCACGAGGAGCTGACAGCGCAGCTGGAACAGATGACCCGGGGGCGACGACTGCAGGGGTTCCCTCCTGTCGTGACGTACGAGATGCGGCCAACTGGGAGGCTGGGTTCCTCCGACGACCTGGGGCTGGATCCGGACGGGATTCTTGTTGGGACTTGGTAGGAGCATGGCGATGAGGCCTACTGGCCAACGGTGCGGCGCGGGACCCAGGAACACATGGCGCTGGGACTGGACGGGTGACAGGAGCTGGATTCCGATCCGCAGGTCTCCTGCCGGGTTTTCCCTCCAGCCTAAGGATCCCCACTCTCACCAGGGACGCTGTCCTCGCGGGAGGTGGAGGGGTTTCCTGGAGCACTTTAGCCAACCATTCGTGCTGTGCCACAGTCCATGATAACCTCTCGCTCCCCTCCGGAGTAGAGGTAAGGGGGTAACTGCGCAGGGCCCGCTGGGCGAGGCATAAGTGGTAATTGGCTGCTTCGGTGGGCATGAGACGGGCGGCTTCCGCAAGATAGCCGTCAATCTCCTCCAGCCACTCCGGGCAAAAACCACAGTCACGGGCGGGCATCTCTCTACCAAGTCCAACTAACGGTGAAAACTCCACCCTACGGCAAAAACTCACGGTGAAAGGCGTCTCGGTGTGGCGCCTCCGTTTAGACGTCCTGGCTGGAGTATACTGTCATGCGGTGACCCTCGCGGGCCACCATAAGACGCCAAAAGTCACCAGTGAGTTTTGCATTTGATGTTTTATTGTAACAAGACAAGGCGAGACACAAGGCTGTGAGCCGCTATGGGCAAAAACACACACTACAGAGTACAAGGGATCGTAGGGCTAACCCCAGCTACTACGACCTTAACTATGACATGAACATACACAACAGAATACGAGGGATCGTAGGGCTAACCCCAGCCACTACAACCTTAACTATGACATGGACAAGAATAAGCACGAACCTGACATGAAAGAGGACCAGGAATGATTGACGAATGTTTGACGATACTCCAGCACCAACCAGCTGTCAGCGCCCGCTAATAAAACCGGCAGCTAACGAGCGGTGATGCTGAACAGCTGATCGGCTCTGACAGCAGGAAGCCCCACCGAGCGCTGTCACAATAAGAACCCGGGGAGCCAGAATGTAATCCACTGCTGTCAAAGCTGGCAGAGATGATGCATAGTCCGAGCGCAGACGAGGTCGGCGCTCGGGTCATAACATGATCACTTTATATCATTTATCAATAATCCACTTTCTATTTTCTTATCAATAATATTAACAAACAGGTTGTCAATAAGTGTAGCAGTGTGAACTGTGATTCTACTGGGATGTGTTATTGCGGGATATAGACTCATACTGAGCACAGAATTCATAATTCTGTAATTACATTTTGTTGATATGGATTTAGTAAATCAATATTGAAATCTCCACAAATTACTATCATTTTCTTACTAGTAATATTATTGTACAGCTCGACTAATTTATCTCTGAATGTCTCAATGCAAGTTTCCGGCGTTCTACATATACAACTTATAATTAGATTTTTTTGTTTTATCTTGGTCAATCTCAACAGTAACACATTCTAAAATCCCTGGTAGTGCAAAGGACATTCCATTTACAAGCTTACACCTATACAGGTCATCAATATACAGTGCAACACCACCACCCTTTTTTTGAGATCTGTTAATATGAAACATCTGATATCCCTCTATTGCCATCAGGGGAGCCTGCTCTTCATTAAGCCAAGTTTCAGAGACTGCGATGGCTGTAAATTTTCTGTCTAGCTGTTTTAAATAGTCCTGAATCTGTGGAAAGTTTTTGTTAAGACTTCTGCTGTTGAAGTGTATTATTGATAGTTTACCATCTAGTTGCACTTGACTTTTGAATTGCTTTTCAGTGTAATATTCACAATGATTATGAATAATATTGAAAAAGTGGTTATCAGGATCAATATCATTCTCCATCTCTTGTAGTTTATGTTCAGCATAATGGCATATTTTCAGAGGTTGAATTTCCTCACTCTGTGTCAAATGACTTCCTCCAACTGGAGTTAATTGCTGTCTACTCAAGTCAGTCATAAGTTTTTTTGTTTTGTTTAGTTTTTTTTTTAAGTACATTGATATGGTATGTCAGAAGAGCTATTCTTGCCGTGTGTGTGGATATGGATTATCATAGTCTCTTAATTTTCTTAATCAGTGTTCATCTATATTTATTTAAGTCAGTAATCTCTCTGATTATAATACTCTTTGCTTCCTCAGGTGTTCCATTTAGTTTGATCCAAACTCTGCAATTTCTTGTCCATGTTGCCTGTATCTTATTTTGTCTTTTCAGCATCTGTGCTTGCCGTGCTATTTCAGCATTAGTTTTTGTTAGATGTTCATTTAGGTAAACTTCTGTTCCCCATAGCTTTCTGGCCTGCCTCAGTATGTCATTCTTTACCCTTCTGCTCACAAAACGCATCACAATTGATTTCTTTGTTTTATTATCCTTTCTGGGTAAAGCACGACAGGCTGAAATTGCATTTGCTTCGACCTTTATATTTCTACTATCAAGGAACTGAAGCACCAGGTTTTCCAGGGAGACTGATTCGCCCAGGGGAGCCTCCTCACCTCTCATTCCTGCTGTAGCATGAGCATATGATTGATATTTAATGTCTAGTCCACTTATAATTAGATCATCCATACGAGAATATTGTTCAAGATCCTCGACGCGTCGCTCCAAGTGTGCAATTTTTTTGTCTTTTTCCTTAATTGTTAATTTTAATTCTCGGACTTCTTCCATTAGCCCTATTATTTTAGCCTGCTGACTAACCACTTTGGTCAGTTCTTCTGACAAGAAGTTCAGATATTTTTTGATCACTTCCATTTCCTCCTTCTTTGGTGGCATTTTTACTGACCTGTGGATAGTAAAACAATCTCTGCTGGTGTCGCTGGTATCCGATCCGACCGACCTCGAATCCAGCTGGGCCTCAGCTAGCCCCCTCCGCTGCTAGTCCCGCTGCTTACCACCGCCATAACCGAACTTCTGTCCAGTCGGGGTACCGGCAGCTCCTCCACCGAGTCCCGCCACCGCTGTAGCCGAGCTCCGAACCTGCTCCTGTCCAGCTGGGGTCCCGGTAGCTCCTCCGCCGAGCCCCGCCGCTGCAACTGGGCTCCGACTCCGGCTGTTGTCTGGCTGGGGCCCTGGTGGTCCTCCACTGGCCCCCGTCTCCCACCGCCGCTGCACTTGAACTCCGATCCGGCTCCCGTCCAACTGCTGCCTCGGCTAGTTCCTCCGGCGAGCCCCAATCACCGGGGACAGAGTCACTTCTCCGTGTCGGTGTTACGTGCTACGACTAGCTTTGGCATTAGCTATAGCAATAGCGTTAGCTTAGCAAACGCTTCAGGTAAAGCGTAGCAGTGAACCACGAAAAGAAACGCTAATCAGTTTACTCACGAATGAGAGCAGTCCCAAAAGTCCAATTCTCACAGCTAGCGCAAAATAATTCTTAAAAACAGAGATCGAGTCTGACCCTCGAATCCAGACCGGCTGAATTACAACTAAAAAAATTTATTTAAGCTGAGCCTGCAAGATTGAGACCACTCACTCCGCCATCTTCAAATGTACACTTATGGGAAAAAAGCTGCAAATTTACAAGAAAAAAAGTCATAAATTTATGAGAATGATAACTGCAGAGTTAAAAGAAACAGTTTTACATTTACAAAAAGTCAAGTTTACTAGAAAATAGTTGCAAATTTAGTGAAAAAAAATATGTAAATTTAAAAACCACATCTATTATAAAAAGGTTACAAATTTACAAGAAAAAATTACAGATTTAAGCTGCAAAAACAGCAGATTTAGGAGGGAAAACTGGCAAATTTACAACAAAAAAGTTTTACATTTACAAATAAATGTAGTAAATTAATGAGAAAAAGTTGCAAATTTATGAGAAAACTTGCAAATTTTAATGAAAAAAATGGTCCCCCTCCCCTTGATTTACGCCCATGCCACCAGGCTGTTATGCTGTGGGAGGAGCTGGTGAAGGCAGCCACTTTCACAACAGACAAGAATCCTGCGTGCAGCTTGATATAATGATGTCAGTGCATTTATTTTTGTTGTTCTTACCTCTGAATTTTGAGGAGATGTCTCTTCACAATTCCTATGCTTGTTCTCATAATGCTGTTTCAAATTGGAAATATTTATCATCGCTGTGGTCTCCCAGTGTATTAAGTACATTGACCTTGTGCTGGTAGGAGGGAGAACAAATGCAAAATCCTCAGTCCATTCATCTTTGAATTGCCGATTTTCACTACTTTTCTTTTAGCAGTGAACCTGGAACATGCCATTTTCATTCAATCTAGGCTCCTACTGTGGGCTGACAGGTTGTCAGCGCATCGTTGGCATGGAGATAACAGTCCACGTTTACAGGTGCTGACCAAACCAAAACACAGTGAAGGAATCACAGCTCGGGGACCACAACTAAGGTGCTCTGGCCTGCTCGCCGCCTATTGAGGAGCACCATGCTAAATAATCAGGCCCCTTGTTATTCAAAAGATCTGATAGCACCTTATCATCCTAACAGAGCACTATGCTCCCAAAATAGGGTTACTTAATATCTAGAATATCCAAAAGTACAAAGGGAGGCAGAGCATTCAGTTGTCAGGCTCCTCTCCTTTGAAACCAGCTGCCAGTCTGGATTGAGGAGCCAGACTCGATCTCTGTTTTTAAGAATAGGGTTAAAACCTTTTTTTTTTTTTTTGTCATAGCCTATAGTTAGGGTGGGATCAGGTGACCCTGAACCCTCTCTTAGTTATGCTGCTAATTGTCAGGCCGTGGGTTGGATCTCATGTCCATCTGATTCATAATTTGTGTTTCTTTTGGGCATGGACTCAATCCACGTCCTCGCTTTGTTTATTTTGTATTTTCTGTATTTATCATGATTTGTTGGCATCAGTTGGCATCCACCTGCCCACACAGTCTCCAGCATTGTTGTTGGGTTCCCAACTGTTTACTTTTCATGTGAAGTGTAACAAAAAGTGAATGAGATTCTTCCATCCAAATTCTCGCCATCTTTTAGAGCTTGTTGATGTTTGTTGTGCTCTGCACATGGAGAGCCAGTCACCCTCTGACAAAGTTATGTTCAAATCTTCCCATTCAGTTTAACGTACACAAAGTGCTTCCTCCATTACTATTTTGTATACAGCTGTACAGTTTAGAAACAATCTTTTGTATGCATCTGTCAGGACCCTAATTATTTCTGAACACTCTGATGATAAATGTTTCTTAATCTCATTCTCAAAGAAATATCTTAATTTTAAATATCTATAGAAATCTGTTTTGCAGATTCAATTTTTTTTAAAATGTTTCAAATGTTTTAAAAGATTTCCTTTCAATCATTGTGCAGACAGCCGTTGAGCCTCTTTGTCTCCACCTGTTAAAAGTAATATCTGACACTCCAGGGCCAAATTTAGAAGAATGGGAAGGCCATAATAAAAGTGTGCTGTCACCTACTAAGTTATGTTTCTTCACAATCTCCGACCATATTCTTAATAATTCTTCCACAATGTTATCTTCCATTTGATCTAAATGGTCCTTTGGCCCAAGCCTGGCTTGGGGTGATGTTCCTGGTCAGTCCAATTCAATACTCTTCCATTTTGCTTGGTAGGTAGGGGAGCACCAAGGTACACTACTCACAAAAAGTTAGGGATATTTGACTTTCTGGTGAAATTTCAGGATGCACCTAAAATGCACTATAACCTTTACAGGTGAATTTAATTTGACCTTCTCTAACCTTTTGAATGCCTATTTCCAACTGTTCAGCGTTTCAATACTTTTTACATAACTTGCTGTTCTCTAACAAGGTGCTTAATGGCAAAATTCACAACAGGTGTTTGATCCATGAATCGACCAATAAATTTTCTGGTTCAATTAGAATTTGTATTTAAAGTCCTCTTCATCATGCTGTTCATATTTTGACATCATCAGACCAAGACGACGCCTAACAATTGATCAACAGTACCTTGCCATTGCAAGGCTTCAAACAGGATGTTCTCAGACGGAAGTGGTCACTGAGTTTAGAGCAATAGAGATACAGAGAGACTGGAAGAGTCACAGAAAGGCATAGAAGTGGACGTCCTTTGGCCACATCCCACGCTGATGACCACTTCATTGGGAACAGTGCACTGCGGAACCAAATGATGAATGCCACTCAACTCCAGGCACATTTAAGGGAGGTGAGAGGCACCCAAGTATCACATCAGACCATTGAAAACTATTTACATCACCGTGGTCTGCATGCTAGATGACCTACAAGGGTACCTGACCACACGACCAGGCGTCATGATTTGCATGGGCCAGGAAGCATTTATGCTGGACAAGGGACGAGTGGGCCTCAGTGCTGTTCTCTGATGAAAGTCGATTTACATTGAGCAGAAATGATGGCCACCAAAGATGTTGGAGATGTCAAGGAGAGTGCTATGCATCAGCCACTGTTGTCACCATGTTACAGTCTGGGCAGGTGTGTCTAGTCAATACAGAACTGTCCTACACCTTGTGAATGGTACAGTGACAAGCCGATACTACTGGAATAACATCATTAATCCACTCATTGTGCCCCTGCATGAACAACACAGGCCCAATTTCATCTTCATGGACAACAATGCTCCAGCTCATCGAGGTCACATCATTAGGGAATGGCTGCTGGGGTACCTCAAATAGAGTGGCCTGCACTTTCTCCAGACTTCAGTCCCACAGAAAACCTATGGGATCAGCTGAGTCACCATGTAGAGGCTCGTAATCCTGCACACCACCTCAATGACCTGAGGGCCACCCTTCAAGAAGAGTGGAATGCCATGCCTCAGCAGACAATAAGTCGACTTGTGAACAGCATGAGACGTCGTCGTCAAACTGTAATTGATGCTCAAGGGCACATGACAAGTTATTGAGACACTGATATTTTTTGTTGTGGTATACCCACCAGTTTTTGCCTTCCATTTCAATAAATTGTTCGAGATGAGGAAATCACCATTGCATGATTCTACTTAAAATGCCCTACTTTCATGATGTAATATCACTGTAGTGTGAACTTTTTACATTTTCCATAAATTTCACCAGAAAGCCAAATATCTCTTAACTTTTTGTGAGTAGTGTATAAAAAACCTTATTTGGGCAGCATAGTAATACTCCCTGAAACTTGGTAAGGAAAGGCCTTTTTTTTCTTTGTGAATCTGGAGTGTTGTGAATTTTATCCTAGGCCTTACACCAGCCCAAACAAACCTGGATATCTGTTTATCCCAAGCTGTAAATTGGGATTCTGGTATTCAGACAGGAAGTGAAAGGAAAAGATACAGCAGTCTAGGTATTACGTTCATCTTTATCACCTCTCTTCTTGCACTAAAATCAAGCATTAACGTTGACCATTTTGTTATCTTTCTGAAGCTTATTCACTCATACTGTTTAAATCTGAAGTAATCAGCACTCCTAGGTATTGTATACATTTTGAGTCCCACTTTAATTTGTACTTACACCTGATAGAGCTGCTTGGTAAATAATTTATACATTTAATACATTATAATTTGTAATGTTCAATTTATAACCTGACATTCGTCCAAATTTTTACAAGACTCAATTAGAGAATGTTGTGTCTGGGTTTCAGAGGCGGGCAATAACATTGTCTGCAAATAATCCTATTTTGTCTTCTTCCTTTGCCATCATGATTCCTTTTAAATCCTCATTTTGTCTAATATCCTGGGCAAGAAGTTTGATGTATGTTGCAGAAAGAGGGACTGAGGCAGCAGCCCTGGCATGTACCTCTATGGAGTTAAAAGCTGTCAGTAAGATGCCCATTTATCCTTATCCTAACAGTTGGTTCACTGTATAGAGCCTGTATACAGCTGAATTGTTGAAGCCCAACCTCTCCAACACTCCACAGAGGAAAGGCCAGCTGACCTTCAAAAACCTTTGCGGCATCAAGGCTAACCAGGGCTGCACTTAAATATTGTTTATTAATTTGTTCTAATGTGCAGGGTTCATCTGATGCCGTGTTTACCACCCTTTAATAAAAACCTGTCTGATCTTCGTTAATGAAGTCAGATAGGAAATTTTCCATTCTTTTGGATATTATGGATGTCAACAGTTTATAATCTACATTCAAGATAGGGATTGTCCGATATGATTCGCAATGCTTTTTGTTTTTTCCTTCTGATATCAACAATATCACCACTTCCTTCCATGAAGGGGTATTCTAGCTTTATTAAATGTCCAGTTTAAGGATTCCAACAACACCGAGGCAAGGTCTTCAAAGAAGACCTCGTACCCTTCGCAAGGAAACCCGTCACTTCATTATCAATAGCCTTGTCCAGGTCTTTTTTAGTAATTGGGGCCATTAATCTTACTTTTTCACATGGAGACAGATAAGTTTGAATAGCTTTTTTTCCCTTAATAAATGAACTCATCATTTAAAAACTGTATTTTGTATTTACTCTGATTATCTTCATCTATCATTAAAATTTGTGTGACACCCTGAAACATTTAAGTGTGACAAATATGAGAAATCAGGAAGGGGCCAAATACTTTTTCACAGCACTGTATGTACAATGCACAGAGTTGTAAAAAAATTTTAAAAAGGTTTGTTTTTTCAGGCCAGAGAGTAACATGGGACACAGAAATTGTTCCATCTGTTTATTGGTTACCTATAAAATATCAAGTTACTAAAACAATTTCAAAGAAACACTGATAAACGTGGTTGCTGTCGGTAAAAAAAGGAAAGAAAACAAAAAACAGTTCCTTACACATATATAGTATACGGTGACAGAATATATCTGGGTTCAGATTTCTTTCTAAAATGTATTCCTTTTGCATTTTTACAAGATTAGACATGTGTACAAAGTATATTCTGATAGCTTTTTCTCCCCTCGACAGCCGAAGGATCAATTACAAAACTTAGATGATTTTTCTATTTATCTTTCAAAATAATCTTTTTTTCTATAACAGGACAATAACAATATTGAAGGAACAGCAGACGAAGAACCAGCCTCCAGTCCACCTCTCTCTCTCTCTCTCTCTCTCTCTCTCTCTCTCATTCTCTCTTTTGCTCTCTCTCCCATTCCTCTCTCTCTCTAGCAGCTAGCTCCCAGTGCCCGTCAGCATTATTATTGCTTGAGAGGCGTGGACGATTGTTCAGAGAGGGGAAGCAAGGGTGGGTGATAGAAACAGGCAAAAAAAAATTACAAAGATGAGAAAAATAATAAGTCACAGCAAAATGACAATAAAATACAAAAAGACGAGCATAAACAAACTGGTGATCAAACAGGACATGTACATATAAGACAGGCTCTTATGACACTAGACAGAAATAAAGGCAAGTGGGGAGCAAGTGTGTTTGTGTTGGACCCTGTATGAAGGCCTAAGGCTGGGCTTTGGCGGGGGCATATACTAGAAACTGGAAGGCAATAACAAACTTTAAAGGGTTACTGGGGCATTTAACAGTGAGCGGGTGTGTGGTAACAGCAGGAGATCAGGTGATGACCTCCACTCCCACCACACACATACACACGCGAGGGGGGGGGGGGGGAAAGTGCTTTAGCAGCTCCGGGGGTAAACAAACATTCATAACAGCCACTTCGATATGAAGCGTATCCACAACGCTCCCACAGCTCAACGAGCGGGGGACCCTTCTGGCCGACTGTAGCTCAGACCTTGGCAACTTTTTATCTGCAGAGAAGTGTCAAGTGTGAGCCTTAAACAGGCCGACATCAACGCAGCAGCTGTGGCCGTAGCGGATAAGATTTTAGTCAAAAATAAAACAGCACTCTGTACCTGGTTAAACCACTTTAACATCTAACCAACTAGCAGCACATAAAAACTTTGATTTAATGGGTGGCTATCAGAGGTGGGCAGAGTATCCAGAAAGTGTACTCATGTAAAAGTAGCACAACTTTAGCAAATTAGCAACTCAAGTACAAGAGCAGTCGCCAAAACAGTTACCTGAGAAATAATGACTCTTATTGAGAATCTCTGAGGTTTTTCCTCACATTTGTGATTTCCTTCTACATTTGTGACTTTACTCTTACCAATTTGTGAATACTTTCTCATAAAATTGACTTTTTTGTAAATTCCCAACTTATGTCAGCAACTTTTTTGTGATAAATGTGTGACTTTTTCCACTTAAAATCGGAATTTTTTCCCAGTTTAAATTTGTGACCTTACTTTGACCAGTTCTGGAGGTTTTTCCTTCTCCCCGTCTTTAGTGTGATGAAAAAGTACTCAATACATCCTCTAATACAGTGGTCCCCATCCGGCTGCAGACCGGCATCGTTCCAGCAGACCACTTGGTACTGGGCCACAGAGAGGAAAAAAAAAAGATTTATTCTGTTCCTCTGTATTGACCAAGTCTGCACGGGTGTTTTATTTTGAAAAATTAACGGCTATTTTCTCTCTTCCCATACCACATGGCCCCTCTACGCACGCAAGACGAGAGTCAATACTACACATGCAGGAAGGCCGGCTGCCCAGGACCAGCAAATGATGGCGGACCTGAAAGCTCTCCTGGGATATGTCAAGCCATCCTGTTCAGAAATATGCAGAAAGTACACGTAGAACACGTGCAGAATACATGTGATCTACACGTACTTTATGTGCATTTTTGAAGAGGATGGCATTCCACAGGGCACCGTCTCCACCACTGATGCCCTGGACCGAAGCCAGGGTGGAGCATCACAACCTCCCAAGTTTGTTTTTTTGTGTGTGTGTGTGTAACCGGTCATTGAGGCAAAAAAATGATTGGGGACTACTGCTCAACAAGCACATTTCTAACCAGTTTTTATATCTGTGAGGTAACCTACGGTTCCTTCAGATGCACTTGAGTAAAGGTACAGATTTAATTATCCTCCCATACAACTACTTCAATGTTACTTGAGTAAATGTAACTGCTACCCACTTTCTGGTGGCTATCCTGTATCATCATGAATTTTATATATATATATATTTATATGCATACTAAAATAGTTTACTTGTGGACTTTCACTAAACAAGAAAATGCCACATTAACAAAATTAACATCTTGGGTCCAGCATGTAAAAAAAATACAGACATAGTTCATGATAAACAAAAAGAGTAGAAATATTAAAAACTATTGAATATCAACAAGACAATCTTCAACCTCTGCAGCAAAGCAGAGCAAAGCAGACAGGGCAACGTGGTTAATAATAAAAGATATAGACCATATACAGACTCCTGTATATAGAAGTTACAGAAACTCTAAAACTAAGCAGGTTAGGAGCTCTGTCTCAACAGGTTGTCTAAACATTTGATCCTGAAGAAAGGCGACAGGACAATATCAGGTTATTCCCCTGCACAATAACACGTCAATGGTGGCAGCAACAATAGGGGAGGGACCTAAAAACCATTTGGCGACTCATCATCATCATCATCATCATAAGGCCTGGGAGAGTAAGGCCACCCAAAACGCTCATAATCTTGAGCAAGACATTCAACAACAGTCTCCCCCCTAAAAATGCTCAACACAGGCACATAGAATAAAAAAAAGCAGCTAAAAGAACCAAAAATAAGAGCCACTTATGAGAGACGTGATCGAGTGTTCATGTTCGAATGTGTGGAGGAGGGGTTTAGTGAATCCTCTAGGAAGACATACAAGACTCCACGTGGCAGAATCTTGTTTCAAAGTGCACTCATGTTAAAAGACGACGGAGGGTTGAAGACGAGCACCCATGAAACAGCAGACGCAGGAGAAAAACAATAAACTACACCCAAGCACGGGACATTTGGAGGTTGCAAACACTGCACAAATGTGGAAGCAGAGTGTTAAAAAACTGAGTTATGTTGATCTGATTGGTGCTGGCAGCTTTCTGGTGGGTATCAGTGCTGCGACCTTGATGCTTCGTGGACTGACTGCAGTGTTTACAACCCTGTTAAAAAAAGAAGAAAAATCCACCCACTGGGATTCTTGCACTGTTAATACACCAGCTTGTATTCTTCAATCCCTTCAGGCAAGAAATTTGTGATAAAGTGTTGTGGTTTCATTTTTTTGGTGTCCTACATTTCCCAGAATGCTTTCAAGTGGCATCCTGACATGGATTAAAGGTGCCAAAACTCACGTAAAAATGGTCAAATGGCTGAATACGGCACGGAAAATGGGTAGCTGGTCGTGTTCATAGTGTTCATGTGCTGCTGGGGTGGATTTTCCTTTCAAACATGGAACCCAAAGATGAAAATGAGAAGTGCTTTATAATAGTACAAGATTCCTTCCTCTCTCTTTAGCCTGAGTCTCTGAGTGAGTCCGGAGTTTTAGTAGCACGCGGGCGGTTTACCTGCCCGAGTTAGGATTGTCGAGGGGTATTGAAGGGGTTAAATTTTAAGTGTTCTTTTTTTTTTTTTTTAAGTGCTCTCTTTAGAAGTCTACCTCTCACCTTCTGTGCATCCTCGTCTCTGTCTGTCGCTCCTGCTGTTCTGTAGATACACTTAACACGACTGTAACATGACTGTAACATCACCACGGCAACATCATAACCACAGCGTCACACCGGTGGCGTTCATGTGCCCGTCCGTCCGTCCCATTGGGGCGGACGGTCAGACGGACAAAGCCTCTCCTCTCTCTCTCGTGTCGTCATTCACAGTTCATTAAAGCTTCTTTGTTGTTCACCTCTTTAAAAAAGGTACTCTGACATAAATCTATTACATGAAAATAAAACACTCATATTGTCCTCTATATAACTGTGTGTGTGCACGTTACATGTCGTGAGTATTTACACTGGGTCTGTGCATGTGTGAGCCATTTTTTACGCGCCTCCGTATGCAGGGTGCATCTGCTTAAAGGGGGACACGTGTCCGTCCGTGCGTGTTGTCTCAAATTTTCCCACGAACACAGTCAGCAGAACAGTGTGTGTCGATGGCATGTGCAAACGATTCAGGAGACACGCGTCAACCTTTAATACTGTCCATAGTGTCTCGCGTCACTGAAGTAGTCGCTGTTCGCACCAGTCTTTGTGAAGTGTCGGAGTTTGAACCGTCATCCAAGGTCCAAAGCAAGTCGGGTCACGATTTGGTTTCGAGCGGCTTTGCGCAGCGTTTACGTCTGTTCAGCAGATGACTGGAATTCCGTCGGTGTTGAAGATCATGCCGGTCGTGGGTTCGTAGGTGCCCGCCAGGTAGTAGAGGTCTTCACTGTCGGCGTAGTGGCGAGTGTGGGTCATCTGCTCGTACTCCTCCACGCTCACCACCAGGCACTTGTGACTGACCGTCTGCACGTCGTTCTCATCACTGTGAGATGACTGGTATAAGGCACGCTGCAAGAGACACACAGAGTTTTAGTCCGTACCTACTGCTGCTTTTTTAGATGTAAATTTGTAGGAAACTTTCATGGCACACAGAAGCCAATACATACAAATATAATTTACAACTTCTTCTATAAAATGACTTTGAATAAATGACGCAGAAATTGTTTAAAAAAAAAAAAAAGAAGAAGAATCATCCCATAATCCATGAACTGCTTTTAATGGCTGTCACATCTTTTCAAAACAAATTTTGCGAGAGTTCTCCTGGCCCATGTGCAGCTCACTGTGGATCCCCCAAGACCCACAGTGACTTCCTTTTTTTGTGCATGCCTTCAGTCTCTGTTCATCACATTAAGATGACGAAATTAACGTCTCGCGCACCAACATGTTTGTGGGACCATGAACTGGACTTCACCGCCACTGCCATCATGGCCGAGCAGGAGCTGGATTCGGCACGTCTCTACCCGCCTTATTAAAAATTATTAATAAATGTTACAAATGCTAACTTAACTATTTAGGTAGCAGAATAATAAAAACTAGTTGACTTTTCAGTCCATAAGATGGTGCTAGGGGTGGGGCCAATGATCAATTCAGCGTAGCATTGCAATAAATGACACACACATACCAATCTTTTATTAATTCTATATATAATATATAGTATCACAATACTTTAGGAATTGTAGCATCGTTATAGTATTGCATTGTAACCCAAGTATTGCAATACGTATCGTATCGTGAGGTCAATTGCAATTCCCACCTCTATACTACACCAGAATAGAGAAGAGACAAACCACAGGTAAAGTATGCAGCAATATTGAAATGTTCTTCTTACCTCCATAAAGTCTTTCCTCTGGATGGAAGAATGTAGAGCTGCTGGTAGAGACTGGCCGCACATCTGATCCCAATTCTGTGGATGAAACAAGTCTTAATATTACAAAGAAATACAAATAACAAGAGCACTCTGAGGCTAGTTCAATATCCCCTGCTTCCGTTTTCTTTGACAATCCCAATATTTACTGACGGAGAGCAGTTTTCAACTTTTCCAATATAATTACTGTGGCAGAACCAAATTATGATAAGGCCATCATCCACAAATATACAACACAGTATACAACCCATAGCTGTATGTCAGGATCACAAGGTGAACCTGTGTAGCAAGTATGGTGACCTGAGAGAGCTTTACATGTTCTATAGTATTTATTTATTTATACAGGGTAGTTCCATTGAGAGGCAGCCTCTCTTTTTCGACGACGCCCTGTTCACACTCACACAGCTACACCTTCACATCAGGAAGCTGCCCAGTACAACCACAGACTGACCTGTGGCCACTGAGCAGCTCCACTGAAGCAGTCTGGGTTAGGGCCTTGCTCAAGGCCACCACTGCCCACCAAAGTATAGTAAGATCATAGGGAGTGCCATCCTTGACCTTTCACCCCAAACCTGTAGTCAGAGGTTATGGTCTTGGGCGTGAGAAGTGGCATTCTGTGCTTGGAACATCTGTGTCTAGTTGTGAGGAAGTAATTTAGTTTTAAGGCTGTTTCAGACTGCTGCCATCTTAAAAAAAAAAAAAAAGTGCAGCGATGCAGCTGATCTGACAGCATTTTTTTCCACACGTCAATAACACGGCTTCAGTGAAAAGTTTTACTTCACCCTGAAGCAGTGTTGTTGACATCCGGACTCCCAGGTGTCCAGAGGTTTATTTTCGTTCCCTTGTGGCTGCCCCAGCTTTATTTATTCAACCAACCGAAAGAAAAAAAAAATCTGTTAACAGCCCCAGGAGTTGTCTGTGCAACTGAGATTTCTAATGCGGGTAAACTGAGAGAAAAAGAGGGAGACAGGAGGTCTGATGCAGCGGTCATTTACCCGCAGAAGTGTCTTGTTTGGGGAAACGGCAGACGGGTAGGCCAAATGATGAAATAATGCTTTTAAATAAGCCCACGCCCTCCCTGTTTTATTTAGACCCTCTTCCTGACCTGGTGAAATAACATACTAAATTAATTTAATATGTTAAAATGATCAAAACCTCCTCATGCCCCAGAGCATAGAAATGAGATGAAGACAGAAGTAATGTGGTGAATGATGCCTGTGGTTATATTATCCTGCTGTATCTGCTTTTATACTGTAGTTTAGGGTTTACGTTTTTAAATGTCCCAGTGTCCATAACACTGGGACAGTGTGTATAAATGTATAATGTGTATAATGTGTATAAATGTATAAAAATGTTAAATGTAATAAATAGGTTGCATTACCCAGAGCTAAATTGCTCTTACATTTATAAGGCAATGTTTTCAGGACTATTCAGATGTTTTAAGAAAAGTCTTCATAATTTTCAAAACTAAAGGCTATATATTAATACCAACTTTCATCTGCTTGTTATCGTTCTCTCCTAAATTTGTATTATTTTCTCATTTTTTAAACATCTTTTCATAAAGGTACATTTTTTAAAATTTTTTTAACACTTTTGGTGACAAATTCATGACCTTTTTCATGCAGAATTGTAACTTTTTACCTAAAGCCTCTTACCTTGTGTTTTTATTTGGAAAAGGTGAAGAAATCGGAAGGAGAACCAGATTAAAATTAAGATTAGTCAATCAGTTGTTTTAATAATCAATACATCAGTTGACTATTAAAATCCAAATTTATAATTTTCCTCCCAGTGTTAAATGTAAATGTAATTATAACCCAAGGTTATAATTACATTTGTAACAGGTTTGACACCTGTTATTTTAAAATGTTGGCTAACTAAAACTGTGGTGGTTTCTGGTTTCCAACAACAGGGTTGCCTAGGATGAAGCCAAATTCCCGGCCTGAATTTTTGTCCCAGTCCACCTCTCAGTGCACTTAAGATGTGGTGGTTTATAATATTTTCTGGTAATATTTGATTCAGAATAAAAAAAGTTTGAAACACATTCTAAACTACTCTTTATAAACTGAAGAAATAAGAGATTTTGTTTTTACTGAATATGTTGAACATAACACTGGCCTGTGAAACTGTATTTTATAAATTTAAAAGAAAAAGGTGTATTCAATGATATTGTGAAGAATACCGTTATCATGAAAATTCACAGAAATATCATGATATCATTTTTGGGCCATATCGCTCACATCTAGGTTTGGTGACCCTAGCTTTCTTTGTTGTTGAGATATTTCTCTCCCCATCCGCGGAGGGAGAGCTTAGACTTTCTGCTGCACATCCACCAACCACAATGCTCCGCACTGTGTGTCTATATATATATATATATATATATATACAGTATATATACTGTATATACATATACAGTATATACTGTATATTTATAGTAATATGTACATATGTATACTAGCTGCTCTTGTTTTTTCTTGCCTTCTGATTGTTGCTCTGAGTGTTGCTATCCCTGTGCTGTTGCAATCCTGGAATTTCCCCATTGTGGGACTAATAAAGGCTTATCTTATGTTATAGTTTATAAGCCATGTTGATGTTGACCTTTGACCTTGCGATCCCAAAACCACAGTCACACTTCAAGGTCACAGGGTGCACTTGTGTACCATGTTTGGTGTCCCTAGCTTTACTCGTACAGTAATAAGGCATAAGGAATGATAATGACCTTTTGACTCCAAACCCATAGTTAGAGGTCAGGATCCCAAGGTGAACCTGTATAGCAAGTTTGGTGACCCGAGCTTTCTTTGTTGTTGAGATATAGCTATTTTGATGTTGACCTTTGACCTTGTGATCCCAAAACCATAGTCACACTTTAGGGTCATAGGGTGAACCTGTGTACGAAGTTTGGTGAAACTAACTTTACTCACTGTACAGTAATAAGGCATAGGGAATGTTAACCTTGACCTTTGACCTTTTGACCCCAAACCCATAGTCAGAGGTCAGGATCCCAAGGTGAACCTGTGTACCAGGTTTGGCGGCCCTAGCTTTACTTGTTTTATAGTAAAAGTAAATGTAGCATTTACCATAGTGCAACTGCAATGTTAACTTTGAACCTTTCACCCCAAACCCATAGTTAAGTCAGGGTGTAAGTCGTCTAAGATGTGTGTTAGATACAGCTACTGTATCAGTTTGAAAAGCCTACATCATTTCCTTCCGTAGTTACTGTGTTTAGAAGATTTAGGGAAAAATCTGACCTGTCCTTTGACCTCAAGGTCATTAATGAGAGTGAAATTGCTATATGCGCATCATCAGAGTATATCAAATCATGGTACCAAGTTTCAAAACAATCGGACCAAAACTGCTGGAGGAATTGATTTCACAAGACATTTACTGTCTATGAAGTGAGGTGAAACAGGAGGTCATAGTCAAGGGCTACAATTTCCACAAAAATCATCCAATCAGAACCAAATAGCAATTTGTGCATCCTCAGTGTAGATTAAACCATGGTACCAAGTTTCAAAACAATTGGAACAAAACTGCAGAAGGAGCAGATTTCACAAATGTGGGACAGACGGATGAACGGACGGATGGACTGACTGACTTATAACATAATCCTCCTTCGGTCTTCCACCCCTTTGGGCTTCGACTGGCGGGGAATAATAAAAATGATCAAAGTCTTTCTGTGATATAAAAATCAACCAGACAGCAGAGCAATCAAGGAAAAAACTGACCATCGGTCTATCAATAATCAGAAAAAAATAATAATAATAATAATAATTAATTATCCCCTGATAATTACACTGAATCCCGGGGTACACTGAATTAGGATTCAGTGTACCCCGCCCGGTATGGGGTTACCGGGGCCCCACCCTGGAGCCAGGCCTGGGGGAGGGGCTCGAAGGCTAGCGTCTGGTGGCCGGGTTTCCACCCATGGGACCCGGCCGGGCTCAGCCCGAAGGAGTTACATGGGTCCGCCCTCCAGTAGGTTCACCACCTGCAGGAGGGATCATGGAAGTCCGGTGCTATGTGGATTAGGTGGCAGTCAAAGGCGGAGACCTTGGCGGACTGATCCCAAGCTTTCTAAACTGGCTTTTGGTACGTGGAATGTCACCTCTCTGGTGGGGAAGGAGCCTGAGCTGGTGTACGAGATTGAGCGATACCGGCTAGATATAGTCGGCCTCACCTCAACACACAGCTCCGGTTCCGGAACCAGTCTCCTGGAGAGGGGCTGGAGCTTGGCCTTTTCTGGAGTTGCCCCGGGCGAGAGGCGACGAGCAGGGGTAGGTATTCTTGTATCGCCCCACCTTGCTGCCTCTATATTGGAGTTTTCCCCGGTGGACGAAAGGGTTGCTTCCCTGCGCCTTCGGTTTGGGAAACGGGTCCTGACCATCATTTGTGCCTATGCACCAAATGATGTTTCAGAGTACCCACCCTTTTTGGAGTCTGTGACTGGGGTGCTGGAGGGTGCTCCTCCTGGAGACTCCATTGTCCTACTGGGGGACTTCAATGCGCACGTGGGCAACGACAGTGAAACCTGGAGGGGGGTGATTGGGAGGAACGGCCTGCCCGATCTGAACCCGAGTGGTGTTCAGTTATTGGACTTCTGTGCTAACCACAGTCTGTCTATAACGAACACCATGTTCAAGCATAAGGGTGTCCATATGTGCACCTGGCACCAGGACACCCTAGGCCGCAGGTCGATGATCGATTTTGTTATCGTATCATCAGACCTGCGACCGTATGTCTTGGACACCCGAGTAAAGAGAGGTGCAGAGCTGTCAACTGATCACCACCTGGTGGTGAGTTGGATCCGATGGCAGGGGAGGAAGCCATTCAGACCTGGTAGACCCAAACGTATAGTGAGGGTGTGCTGGGAGCGTCTGGCTGAGGCCCCTGTCCGGGAGGTCTTCAACTCCCACCTCCGGAAGAACTTCAACCACATTCCGAGGGAGTCTGGAGACATGGAGTCTGAATGGGCCATGTTCTCCACCTCTGTTGTTGAAGCGGCAGCCCAGAGCTGCGGCCGCAAGGTGGTCGGTGCATCTCGTGGTGGCAACCCCCGAACCAAGTGGTGGACACCAGTGGTGAGGGGGGCCATTAAGCTGAAGAAGGAGTCCTATCAAGCTTGGTTGGCTTGTGGGACTCCCGAAGCAGCTGAGGTGTACCGGCAGGCCAAGCGGAGTGCAGCTCGGGTGGTTGCTGAAGCAAAAACCCGGGTATGGGAGGAGTTTGGTGAGGCCATGGAACAAGACTTTCGGTCGGCTTCAAAGAGATTCTGGCAAACTGTTCGGCGGCTCAGGAGGGGAAAGCAGCTCCCCGTCCACACTGTGTATGGTGCGGATGGGACACTGTTGACTTCAACTGGGGATATCGTCGGGCGGTGGAAGGAATACTTCGAGGATCTCCTCAATCCCACTGATACGCCTTCCACAGAGGAAGCAGGGTTTGGGGACGAGGGGGATGACTCGCCTATCACAGGGGCTGAGGTCGCCAAGGTGGTTAAAAATCTCCTTGGTGGCCGGGCCCCGGGGGTGGACGAGATTCGCCCCGAGTACCTCAAGGCCCTGGATGTTGTTGGGTTGTCATGGTTGACACGCCTCTGCAACATTGCGTGGAGGTCGGGGGCAGTGCCTTTGGCATGGCAAACCGGGGTGGTGGTTCCTCTCTTCAAAAAAGGGGACCGGAGGGTGTGCTCCAACTTTAGAGGGATCACACTCCTCAGCCTCCCTGGGAAGGTCTATGCCAAGGTACTGGAGAGGAGAGTCCGGCCGTTGGTCGAACCTCGGATTCAGGAGGAGCAATGTGGTTTTCGTCCTGGCCGTGGCACATCGGACCAGCTCTTTACCCTCTCGAGAATTCTTGAGGGTTCGTGGGAGTTTGCCCAACCAGTTTACATGTGTTTTGTGGACTTGGAGAAGGCATTTGACCGCGTCCCTCGTGGATTTTTGTGGGGGGTGCTTCGGGAGTATGGGGTATCGGGCTTGTTGTTACGAGCTATTCGGTCTCTGTACGACCGTTGTGAGAGTTTAGTTCGCATTGCCAACACTCGGTCGGAGTCATTCCCAGTGAGAGTTGGACTCCGCCAGGGCTGCCCTTTGTCACCGGTCCTGTTCATAATTTTTATGGACAGGATTTCTAGGCGCAGCCAGGGAATGGAGGGTGTCATGCTTGGTGACCACAGGATCTCATCTCTGTTGTTTGCAGATGATGTTGTCCTGTTGGCTTCATCCAGCAATGACCTACAGCTCTTGCTGGGACGGTTTGCCGCTGAGTGTGAAGCGGCTGGGATGAGAATCAGCACCTCCAAGTCCGAGTCCATGGTCCTCAGCCGGAAAAAGGTGGATTGTCCTCTCCGGGTTGGGGACAGGCTCCTGCCCCAAGTGGAGGAGTTTAAGTATCTTGGGGTCTTGTTCACGAGTGAGGGGAAAATGGAGCGAGAGATCGACAGACGGATTGGAGCAGCATCTGCAGTGATGCGGACATTGTACCGGTCTGTTGTGGTGAAGAGGGAGCTTAGTTCTAAGGCAAAGCTGTCGATTTACCAGTCAATCTACGTTCCTACTCTCACCTATGGTCACGAGCTTTGGGTAATGACCGAAAGAACGAGATCGCGGATACAAGCGGCTGAAATGAGCTTTCTCCGTAGGATTGCTGGACTCACCCTCAGAGATAGGGTGAGGAGCTCAGTCATCCGGGAGAGGCTCAGAGTAGAACCGCTGCTCCTCCACATTGAAAGGAGTCAGTTGAGGTGGTATGGGCATCTGATTAGGATGCCTCCTGGACGCCTCCCACTTGAGGTGTTTCAGGCACGTCCCACTGGGAGGAGACCCCGGGGCAGACCCAGGACTCGGTGGAGAGACTATGTCTCCCAGCTAGTCTGGGAACGCCTTGGTATCCCCTCTGAAGAGCTGGAGCAGGTGGCTGGGGAGAGGGAAGTCTGGGCTTCTCTGCTTGAACTGCTGCCTCCGCGACCCGGACCTCCGGAAAAGCGGTAGAAGATGGATGGATGGATGGAGGGATGGATAATTAATTAATTATGCTGTCTTCCAGGACTTGTCTGAAGTTGGCATTTTCTGAGTTCCTGACCAGAAGTTGAACCTGGAACAGTCCTGAAGTTGGACTTCTAACTTACAGCTGAGAAAATAAGTATTGAACACATCAACATTTTTCTCATTAAACATATTTCTGATAGAGCCACTGACCTGAGATTTTTGCCAGATATCAGTAACAACCCAAGTAATCCATACATACAAAGAAATCAAGGCAACTGTGTTCACAAAACAAGTTATACTGAATAAAGTGGAATGACATAGGGGATAAGTATTGAACACATGAAGAAAAGTGCAAAAAGGCATAGAAAGCCAAGAAACCAGCTGAAATCCGTCAGAATTTAGGAAGCCATTCTATCCCCCATCAGTGCAAATTGATTTCAGCTGGTTAAGTCCTGACTGATAGCCTTTAAAAAGGTCTGTGAATATCAGATTGTCACACCATAAAAAACTCATGATGGGTAGAAGTAAAGAGCTCTCTCTAGACCTTTGCAACGTTATTGCTGCAAAATACAATGACGGCATTGGTTACAGGCACATTTCTAAACTGCTTAATCTTCCAGTGAGCACTGTTGGAGCCATCATTTGGAAGTGGAAAGAACACCATTTTACCATAAACCGGCCACGACAAGGAGCTCCTCACAAGACTCCATTGCTGAAGAAAAAGCATGTTGAAGCTCGTTTAAAGTTTGCTGCACAACATTTGGGCAAGCCAGTAAAATACTGGGAAAATATAATCTGGTCAAGATGAGACCAAAATTGAACTTACTGGATGCAACGATTATGCGACTAATTTGAATAATTCAATTACAAACTTTCTCGATTCAAATTTTATGCTTCAACGTGTCCTTTAATGTAGCACTTCCCGGTCTATATGACCTTCTTCCGGCGTGACCTTCTTCCAGTCACACGACCTAAACAAAATGCAGATTTGTTTAATGGCGCCATGTCAGAGCCGCATAGTGATGGGCCGGCAAACAGGAAGAAGTTTAAAAAAAAAAAAAAAAAAATGACAAAAGTATCTCAAGTCTGGGATCATTTCAAGCTCAAATTGAAGGAAAACATTGTGCAGTGTGTACATGGTAAAGCCGAGTGGTGAGCTAGCATCCTACAATGTCAGATGTTACAGTGTGTCGGCAGAAAGCATCCCACATCATGCACAGCCAGTGCACCCGAGACAAGGTACGTGATTGAGATTTTAAATTAAGATGAATAGAATGTAGTCAGCTACGCTAAATATGCTTATATGACCAAAGAACATATAGCCACTGGCGCTAGCAACTGCCAGCAGCTCGTGAATGGAACTTTATGGTGTAACAGGACATTTAAAGTTACGTTCTATGCAATAAACATTGCAATAAGCATTGCAATAAATGTGTATCTGTGTTATTGAGTGTTTGGTACAATTACTACTGCACTTCAGGAAAAAAAATTCTGCAAATGTTGATCAATGCAAGTTTTTTTTTAAAAAAAAGTATCAGATTACTCGAGTAATCTTTGATTAGACTGGGTGATTACCCAAGCCGTAAAATAGTCGTTAGCTGCAGCCCTAGATGCCACACCACGCAGCATGTTTGGAGGAGAAACGGCTCTGCACATCAGCTCCAAAACACCATACCAACAGTGAAGTTTGGAGGTGGGAGCATCATGGTGTGGGGTGTTTTTCAGCACATGGTACAGGCAGACTTCATATAATTGAAGGAAAGATGAATGGACAAATGTAGAGACATTCTTGATAAGAACCTGTTGCCATCTGCCAAGATGCTAAAGATGAAACGAGGGTGGACATTTCAGCAAGACAATGATCCCAAACACACAGCCAAGGAAACTCAACTGGCTCCAGAGAAGGAAAATAAAGCTGCTAGAATGGCCCTGTCAGTCACCTGACCTGAATCCAATTGAAAATCTGTGAAACGAACTGAAGATCAGCGTTCATAGAAGACACCCATGGAACCTTTAAGATTTGAAGACAGTTTGTGTGGAAAAATGAACTAAAATCACTCCTGAGCAATGCCTGCACCTAGTTTCTCCATACAGGAGGCGTCTGGAAGCTGTTATTACCAACAAAGGCTTTTCTACTAAATATTAAATGAATTTCACCAAGCATATTCAATACTTATTCCCTGTGTCATTCCACTTTATTAAATACAACTTGTTTTGTGAACACACTTGCCTTGATTTCTTTCTATGTATGAATTACTTTGGTTGTTACTGGTATCTGGTGAAAATCTCAGGTCAACGGCTCCATAAGAAATACATTTAATGAGAAAAATGTTGATGTGTTCAATGCTTCATTTTCCCCGCTGTATATTAAAATCAGGCAGCTCTCACCATACCCGACTTCACTGTCCAAGATGGCTGCATCCACATACTGCTCATCAACAAACTTTGTCAAACGTCTTCTCCACACCACTGCAAGACTACATTATGTGTCTCTTCTAGCTGGTTGTACATGCAGAACTGTCAAACCTGTGTCTCTGAACATGTCACTACAGTGTTTTATAGACGAATAACAGAGCACTGCTTTATTTTAAGTGGGCACTGCTAATAACTGCTGACAAGAGAGACTGAATTATTTTTGCTGAAACATGGTCAGTACGGACCTTTGAGTTTTGACTTCCAACATACCTGGAATGCAGTAGCAGTAAAAATCCCTACCTTTTTGTCTGTGAGTTTCTTGCCGGGGTTGGTCTCCTCTGGGTGATAGAACCAGTTGACCCTGACCACCATGTTGCTGCCCCAGGACTCCCACATGCTCTGGATACGGCCAATGAAGGGCAGGTTGGGCCGGCCGGCTGACAAAAATACAGCGCAGTCCCCAATGCGGATCATCTCCCGGCCACGTACGATTGCCTTATAGAAAAGTTTCTTAGCCTTGCCCTTCATCCCACGTCTCTGTTGGGAGTCAGAATAGGAGACGATGGTCACGCACGAAAAGGAGGATGGGTAAACAGTTAATGGATTTCTTTAAGAGTTCTCTCTCCTCACCTGAGTGGGTTTGCCAAACCACTTCCAGAGCTGTCTGGCTGGAAGAAAAGCAGAGATTTTGGGCCTGTTCTCCACACTAGGCAGCCTCTGACGTTTCGCCAGCTCTTTTGTCGTGGGAAGGTGGACCCCCTCTCTCCGCTTCGGTCTCCCCGCCTTCCCCTCTCCTCCACCGGGCTTCGGTTTTGGAGGGCGACCCCTTTGCCCAGAGCCCTTTCCAGTTGCAGGTTTGGTAGGTTTAATGGGAGCGGGAGCGGGAGCGGGAGCAGGAGCAGGATCAGGAGCAGCGGCAGTGGGCGAGGTTGAAGGAGAGGGAGACTGTGGAGGAGGAGACAGTTCTTCCTCCTCTACTTTTATCTCCACCTCCTTCTTTACCTCCTCCTCTTCCTTTTTCACTTCTTCTTTAGGTTTCTCCTGAGCAGGCGGCTTCTGGACGGGGCCTGGTGGAGGAGTGGGGGTTCTTTCCTCATCCGAACTGCAGGAGGAGTCATCAGTTGATGAAGAGGATGATGAAGATGATGATGAAGAGGACGATGAAGATGAGCCAGAGCATGAGGAAGAGGAGGAAGAGCAGCTAGAGGTGCATTTGCTTTTTTTCTTCTTCACCTTCCCTTTCTCACCTTCTTCCTCAGACTCTGAGCTGCTGCTGCTCTGAGACTCCTCCTTCACCTTCCTCTCTTCTTTCTTTTCCACCTCCTTCCTTTCTTCTTTTTTGCTCTTTCCTTCTCGAGCATTGGTCTCCTGTTCTTGACCACCGCCTCCACGGCTGTCTGCCTTCTCCTTAGATAACACCGGCGATTTGTAGGTGGAGTCCTTTTCCGGCAGGCTGGCCTCTCTGTCTGGAGCCCTTGGCTTAGCCTTTAGTACTTTTTGATTGGCTGTGGCTGTGGTGATGGGAGTGTGGTCTCGCCTGACACCACGACCCTCCAGCAGCATCAGAGCCTTCGTCTTCTTGGTCTTCGGGGAGGTGACGCCTTCGTGGTCGAGCTTGACAAGCGGCTCTGTGGTCATAGACTTCCGCCTCACCTCAATTTGTCCGGGACTGGGCTTTGGCCTGGAGATGGAGCCGGGTCTCTGGGACAGCATCTTCAGTTTGGGTCTGGCAGTGGAGGGAGATGACAGTGAAGATGACGATGATGACTGTGGTGCCCTGGCGGTCAGAGAAGAGCTGGGTTTGCCCATCGGCAGTCTAGGGATGGGGTTAGATGTGTGACCTGAGCCC
The DNA here is from genome assembly GCA_020510985.1 of Pholidichthys leucotaenia. NCBI lineage: Eukaryota > Metazoa > Chordata > Actinopteri > Cichliformes > Pholidichthyidae > Pholidichthys > Pholidichthys leucotaenia. The sequence goes on along the minus strand of CM035838.1, from coordinate 393,520,866 downwards.
AGGCTGGGTCTAGAGCTGCCATGATGGTCTGATGAGGATTTGGTTTTGGGTGAGGAAGACAAGATGGGTCTAAGCGCAGATGACACGGTGGGTTTGGGTGCAGGAGACGATGCTGTTATAGCAGGCCTGGACATGGGCCGGCTGGTGGTGGTGCTGACGGTGCTGTTATTCTCCCTCTCTCTGCGCTGGCTGTTGTAGGAGCTGAGATTGGGCTCACTGTACAGATCCACAGTCAGGACCTTTCCGTAGGTGGAGGGGTAGAGAGATGGGGGGAGGGGCCGGACTGCTTTAGGAGGTGGGAGCTGCCCTGAGCTGCTCTTCCTGGGCACCGGACTGGGAAGTGTAGGGCTGCTTGTTGGGGATGTGGAGGAGTTCTTCCGGCTTGGTTTCGGCTGGCCTCCCAGTGATGGCCGAGATGCAGGCTGAGGCTTCTCCTGAGCCGCCTTCTGCACTGACGGGGTCCTGTCCTGGGTAGGTTTAGCTGGAGCCTGGGGTCTTTCAGCAGGCTGCGAGGTGGAAGATGGAGGGTCAGCTTTCTCCCGTCCATCTTGGCTCATGGTAGTCTCTGGAGGACAAAAAAAAAAAAAAAAAAAAAAAAAAATCAGAAAAAAAGACCATAATTACTTGCACTCTGACTCTCTTTACTCTGGATGTGCCGACATTCCTGATGTGTGGTTTTCATGATTTTTGTGGTCTGCGGCCTCTCATGCTGAGCGGGCGAGACGGATCAGAGAGGCGACATCTCTAAAATGAAAACATGACATTCAAGAACTGCTTACTCGGACAAAACACAGCCAGCGTCAGCAAATCTGGCGAGCAAAATGCTTTATATTACAGCTGGTGCTACAAACTGTGAGCCTCACAGAGCATCACAGCAGCAGTTTGAACAAATTCCTTTAACCGATATCAGTGATGACACATGGGGTCAAATATGAGATGTCTGATGAAAGGTGTGTCTTAACATTCAGTTATTTTTGTTGCTTCTATTGTTAAGATGGTGCATCAAAAGAAAAACGGGACAAAAATATATTTAATTTGCACCATTTATTTAAATACAAAGCAACAAAATGAACCTATTTCTCTTTGGGGTTTTTTTTTTTTTGGGGGGGGGGGGCAGTTTTGGGTTTTATTTTTTTTTTTTTGGATGAAGTGGACACCCAGAGTATAAATGCCAAAAATTTTAATTAGTACAGTCTGTGAATGTTCATGGTTCTTTATCATTTCCAAAGAATGCGTATGTATGCGCATATATATAATATAATAAGCATGCATTATACAACACAGAGAGATAAATAGTACTTTTGCAACAGTAATATGACAATGATATGTGATTTAAAAAAGAGACTATTTATAGCAGCAGTGATAAATATAAATAGTAACAGTGGTGAAAGTAATAAAGGCTCCTCCCGGGAGGAGAGCAACACCAAGTCTGAGGTGTTGACTTCCCAGATCTCAATCCAATCGAGCATGTGTGGGATGTGCTGGACAAACAAATCCATGGAGGCCTCATCTCGCAACTCATAGGTTTTAAAGGATCTGCTGCCAATATCTTGGTGCCAGATACCACAGCACACCTTCAGTGGTCTAGTGGAGTCCATGCCTCGACGGGTCAAACCTGTTTTGGCAGCAAAAGGGGGACCAACACAATATTAGGCAGGTGGTCGTAAGGTTATGCCTGATCGGTGTTTGTGTGCGTGGTTTAAGTGGGGTTTGTGTGGCAGAATGAAGTCACCCTGAGTACCAGAGGATCAGTTTAGTGGTGTAAATTTCAACGCTGAAAAACAAGACCTACTTGATTGTTTTAAACTGAGCCAGCTGCTGAGACGAACCAGTCATCAGTCTTGACGCCGCCTCAAGAAGTGACCAAACAGCGTCAGTTTTTTTTAATGTGTTAATTGGCCCACATTAATCAAAAAAGTTAATGCATTAATATTCCAAGTAGGGCTGGGCAATGTACCGGCTCATCCTCCACACAGCATGAAATTTTAAATAACTTCCACACTGCTGCACAGCTGAAATAACAGCTGTAATTAAATACATTGTACACTGCATACAAGATGAGATGCAGAAAAGAATGCAATCAGAAAACAGAAGATTGAAAGTGAACACGAGGAAAAACAAGCATTAAGCATTATGAGCTTTTGCACTATGACTGCTTCAGAAAAAACATGCACGGTTTCCCAATTTCACTTCTCCCCTCACAGAAAAAGGAGCTTGCATATGCATGTTCCAGCTGGCAGAGCTCCTGGGACAAGGTGAACCTGACCTGGGGAGACCCATCCACAATTCACCGCATTAGTTTCCGCACATGAGCATGCACGTGTTCCTTATATCCTGATGCAGATATGTGTTTTTATTCTAACCCCATAATCTGTGAGATTCGCCCCTCGAGGTGACTGCACACACTCAAAGACGGTCTGTGTGTGAACACGGATGGGACCCTGGTCAGTAGTGTGTGTGTGTGTGTGTGTGTGTGTGTGTGTGTGTGTGTGTGTGTGTGTGTCTCGTACAGCAATAGTCATAGAGCTGAGACACATTTTATAGAAATACAGAAACGTGTGGACAAAATCAAAAAATAGTCGGTGCAGTTAATGAATCCATTGTTATTTGACATCAACGACGGCTGGTTTAAACATTCACATCCCGGGCGCCCGCCACCCCCAAACCAGCAACCACAAGCAGCTCCTCTGTGCCGCAGCCCCCGCCTGGCAAACCGCACCACCTGGAGTGCAGCGAGACACCAGGGTATGATCACACGCCTGCGAGCAGCAGTGCCCCTGAAAATCCCCCCGGGAGCTCCACAACTTCAGGAAAAATACAAAATGATTAATTCATGCTACTGTTTGAAGTGATGGAAGAAGAGACAAAATGTGAGATTCATGAAACGCCCCGTTGCTACCACGGTGGGCAGACGCGAGCAATGCAAGCCTCACCGGATCCTGGTGAGTAAAATGTATTTTATTTACTTTTTATATAAATATGGAAATGTTTAGTCAAAATTTAAACTCTGACAAGGTAAAACAACATGATTCTATACTTGCAAAATTACAGCAGAGGAATATACTCATGCTGGATCCAGCATCGTTACTCATTAACTAGCTAGCCAGGTAGCATAACATTAGCCTGTTAACAGCTAGGACAGACTGCTCATTTAAAGAGCTGAAAACAGAGATGGAGGGTGAGGATTCTGAGGACAAGGAAAATGGGGATAAACCAGAACAATGTGTGCCAGAAAAGGAGCTGTGTCTGCAGTTTGGAATTTTTGGGGGGGGTTGAAAATGCAACCAAAAGACTATATATATCACAAAGTTTGTTGAGCCGCTGTGGGCGCTGCTGGTGGCAACACTATAGCAACTTACAGCATCACCATTTTTATTAAGTTGCTGCTTTCAAAATTAAAGTTCAACTGTTCACTCATATTGACTCCTTCATATCATGTATCAGTCTGTGAAGCAAATTAAAGCCATGGTTAAGTGTTAGTACTGTATACGTATATCATACTACAAAAAAGACAAACATTTCTGGTCATACTGCCCACCCCTACTTCCCAGCCCTAATATATTTATTACAGCTGTGGACAAAATTGTTGGTACCCCTCTGTTAATGAAAGAAAAACCCACAATGGTCACAGAAATAACTTGAGTCTGACAAAAGTGGTAATAAATAATAATTCTATGAAAATTAACCAATGAAAATCAGACAATGCTTTTGAATTGTGGCTCAACAGAATTATTTTAAAAAACAAACTCATGAAACAGGCCTGGACAAAAATGATGGTTCCCTTAACTTAATATTTTGTTGCACAACCTTTTGAGGCAATCGCTGCAATCTGTAACTGTCAGTGAGACTTCTGCACCTCTCAGCAGGTATTTTGGCCCACTCCTCATGAGCAAACTGCTCCAGTTGTCTCAGGTTTGAAGGGTGCCTTCTCCAGACGGCATGCTTCAGCTCCTTCCACAGATGTTCAATAGGATATAGATCAGGGCTCATAGAAGGCCACTTTAGAATAGTCCAATGTTTGGCTCTTAGCCATTCTTGGGTGTTTTTAGCTGTGTGTTTTGGGTCATTATCCTGTTGCAAGACCCATGACCTGCGACTTGAGACCAAGCTGTGTGACACTGGGCAGCACATTTCTCTCTAGAATACCTTGATAGTCTTGAGATTTCATTGTACCCTGCACAGATTCAAGACACCCTGTGCCAGATGCAGCAAAGCAGCCCCAGAACATAACAGAACCTCCTCCATGTTTGACAGTAGGGACAGTGTTCTTTTCTTGGTATGCTTCATTTTTGCGTCTGTGAACATAGAGCTGATGTGCCTTGCTAAATAGTTCCAGTTTTGTCTCGTCTGTCCATAGGACATTCTCCCAGAAGCTTTGTGGCTTGTCAGCATGCAGTTTGGCAAATTCCAGTCTGGCATTTTTATGATTTGTTTTCAACAGTGGTGTCCTCCTTGGTCGTCTCCCATGACCACTTTGGCTCAAACAACGACGGATGGTGCGATCTGACACTGATGTACCTTGACCTTGGAGTTCACCATGAATGTGTTTAGAGGTTGTTCTGGGCTCTTTTGTTACCATTCGTATTATCCGTCTCCTCCTGCGGCCACGTCCAGGGAGGTTGGCTACAGTCCCGTGGATCTTAAATTTCTGAATAATATGTGCAACTGTAGTCACAGGAACATCAAGCTGCTTGGAGATGGTCTTATAGCCTTTACCTTTAACATGCTTGTCTATAGTTTTCTTTCTAATTTCCTGAGACAACTCTCTCCTTTGCTTCCTCTGGTCCATGTTTAGTGTGGTACACACCATGTCACAAAACAGCACAGTGACTACTTGTCACCCTTTAAATAGGCTGACTGACTGATTACAAGTTTGTAGACACCTGTGATGTTAATTAGAGGACACATCTTGGTTGAACATGTCCCTATGGTCACATTATTTTCAATCTTTTCTAGGGGTACCATCATTTTTGTCCAGGCCTGTTTCATGAGTTTGTTTTTTAATTCTGTTGAACCACAATTCAAAAGCACTGTCTGATTTTCATTGGTTAATTTTCATAGAATTTTTATTTATTACCACTTATGTCAGATTCAAGTTATTTCTGTGACTATTGTGGGTTTTTCTTTCATTAACAGAGGGGTACCAACAATTTTGGCCACGTCTGTATAAAACACTGCTGCCATTGTGGGTTGGGCCCATGACACAATCACCAGTCCTATATTTAAGATAGCACACGACCTCAAATATAATATTGCTTTACACAACAGTTCCACAAATGGAATTTATAATTTGTTAATGTTTAATTTGACACTATAATAATGTCTTTGTTTATTAATAAAAGATACATTGTTCGGCCAAGACTTCTCACTGCACAAAAGCAAGCAGATCCCAGTTGCTACTCTTGGACCTTACTAGCTAACACAGACAAGAGCAGAATATATAATGACAGCTTTACTGTCATTTTACACATATGTTGAATAAAATCTGCTGTTGTCTACCAGTCACCATTTATATACATACTTGTGCAGAGTCCATCGGTCTGCTGTATTTAGTTGAGACCTGCTCATTAGCTAGCTAGTTCTCGATCAGCATCACAGCTTTGTCTCCATTCTTTGCATCTTCAAATGAAGTGAGAGTCAGAAGCATACATTACACTGTGAGGTTTCAGAAGAAAACTCTATGCTGTGAAGCTTTAATCTAAACTTTGGAGTAATTCTAAAGGTAAGCTAACGGCAGCGATTAGTATGAAGCTGGAATATACGTATATAGTCATATCATGCACACAACTTAGCCTGTCGGTGCAGTACCCCCCCCCCCTTACTGTTCAGACTTTCTGTTGCTGAAACTTGGCTCAAAGATCAGCTCACTTCCAACATTTGACAACCAGTGGGCTGTCCCAGGGCCCAGTGTATGACAGATAAGGCTGTAACAGACCCACTCTAACTGAATTTGGAAGCTTATTAATGATACGTCAGCATACAGTCCAGTTGCTCCGTTTATGGTAACCATTTACAAACTTATCCCATGGATTTCCCCCCACTGTCAGTTGGTTCTGTGAAACTTCTTTTTCATACCAAATACTTCGACAGTCCCCAACACTACATCACCAACTCCTTCATAAAACAAGCAGTGTCTGCTCATCATCATCTTGTTTAGCTCACCTGGTTTAGGTTTTGGTTTGCGTCCCGGTTTTCCTTTGATTTTGGGTGCCGTCTCCTCAGTCTTCATTCCAGCTTCTTTTCCCTCTTTGCTGCATTTGCGGACCCTCTTCCTGGAGCAGCTGGCCACGAGCAGAGCAGGTGAAGGTTCCGCACCTGCACACAACAGCAGTCCAGACTTACCAAGTCACCTCAAGGCAGTGTTGTAGTCAAGACCGCACTAACCGAGACCAAGACGTTACCGAGACCAGAGCGAGCCGAGACCAAGATTTTAAGGGTTCAAAACCAAGACAGTTCGAGACCGAGTTGAGCCCAAGACCACATACAGTGTGTGTGTGTGTGTGTGTTCTAATTACTAATTACTAAATAATTACACTACTGCATCTCAAAAGAATTGGAATATCATTATTCATTATTTATTTCAAAAAGCTGTAAGTCATAATTATTTGGTTGCGTTTGAGTTTATACAGCAGTAATCTATAACACGTTTAAACTACAGTATATTTTGTAGCAGTAATCTTTATTTTGATTCTGCAAAATACCTGAAACTGTTAGATTTACGTAACAGAGTAAAAGTTATAATACTGGCTTCCAACATGCATTGAAATTTGAGTATAAAGGAGTATAAACAGCTAATACTCAAGTACAAAAACCCTAAAATTTTAAAGAAGTGAGTAGATTTATCTTATTCTCTGCCACTACATGTGATATGGCTTAACCAGCTCATTTTTCTCAGAGCACACTGTATAAAAACACAAAGATTTGCCAAAGTAATATTTGATCTGTATTGTATTCAAATCCCAGATAAGGTAAATAATGTCTCTTAATAAAATAATCAACTATTCAAAATCAAATCACTAAGAATGGACCACTTTTATTCCCAACTACATATGGAACATGCAGAGCCTTTTTTTTTTAAGGTTAATCATGTGAACTTAAACACAAGTAGCAGTTAGATAGACAGTTTAAACTCGGGTTAGTTAGGTTAGTTTAAACATTTAATGAGGGGGCAAATTACTGTTGGCAAGTACTAGCACGCCCTGAAACACAGGATGTGTTGTAAAACTACACAAGTTAGCTAATATATTGTGGGGTCGTTAAGCTAATTTATGCTAAATGTATTTTAGGTGAGGAACTTTCTTAAGAGTTGTAGCACAGGGAGCTAGCTTTGCTAATGTCAGCCTACACTTTACATTAGCTCACCTTTCTCTACGTTCCCTTTCAAGGTGCCGGTAGAAGGTGGATATAGTTCCAGCTGTTTCTGTTAGCTGTGTACTGCAGAATCTGCTGAGTGTTTACGTTTGCATGTCCTTTTACAAATTCTTTGTGGTGTTGAAAACCGAATTTAATAACTGAAGAGTTTTCCAACATTTCTGCTCCGACCACGCAGCCTCCAGTCCCGGTTTCCTCTCATCTCCTCCCGCTTGTGTGAAGGGGCGGGGTTGCAACTAATAGCGGTGACATAAAATTAAACTCACAAATTACTTTATTGCTACATTTAAGGGGGATATCTGTTTGCAATCATAATAATTGTGTGGACAATAAACCAGTAATGGTCTTGATTTAAAATGCTGAGACCGAGACAAGACCAAGTGAAAATGACTCCGAGACCGAGACGAGACCAAGACGTTGAAAAACTGGTCTCGAGACCAAGACCAATCTTGAGAACGACAACACTACCTCAAGGATTCAAACTACATATTTCTCACTTTAAATAAGGACATTTTCATGTCTTTTGTTACAGGCCTTTTTTCACCCCATATGTTAATGAAATAGTAGGTAAACATTACTAGCCAATTAAATGAATTTTTGGACATAAGCACAGAGCAATCGATGAGCCATCATGAAAGCCTCCCTGTGTTGACCTACCATTTCATGTCAAAATAGGTTTAAACTGTATTCAAGTCCTCCAAGTGAAGTGAAATGGTGCACACAGCTGATTCCACCCCCAAACTGAGAATCAAAGCAGCTGGGTCTATGAAAATGTTTCTACCAGCCTCTAAGTGCAGAAATCAACAGAGGCCTCCACAGAGGAAAAAGAAATAAGACTGGCATGTAGTGAGATGTTTAAGGCTCAGTGAATGTGTGTGGGGGGGTTTTAGTGAAGCAAAGTGCTTTGTGGTGTTTATCTCTCTTTAAAAGCCCCATTTTCTTTACTGTATTTGGCACGAACACTGAGGAAGCTTGAACAAACTTTTAACCTTGGACAGAGACACATGTTTCTCCTTTTTAGATGTCACATTGCTCTCTCTCTCTCTCTCTCTCTCTCTCTCTCTCTCTCTCTCTCTCTCTCTCTCTGTGTGTGTGTGTGTGTGTGTGTGTGTGTGTGTGTGTGTGTGTGTGTGTGTGTGGGTGTGTGTGTGTGTGTGTGTGTGTGTGTGTGTGTGTGGGTGGGTGTGTGGGTGTGTGTGCGTGTGCGCTCACAGTGGATCTTGTAGTCTGGCGGCAGCAGTCTGATGTGAGAGAGGGGGATGCGTCCAGTGTCGCCATCATCAAACTCCACGGTGATGCGATCATCGTTCTCGTTGATATCTGAACTTCCTGCTTGGAAGAAAGTAACCGAAACAGTTCAACATTCAAATATTTTGTGTTACTATTTAAATGAATGGAGTGAAACCACAGTTTCGTGCATGTTTTTAAATAATTTCACATTTGTGTTTCCAGCTACAGTGAAATGCATCATCTCACTTTAATGTGAAGCATAAATCACTGGGAGTGGGTGCATGTTAGTGTGCCATTTACGGACCATTGACAACAGTGCCGGGGTAAAGACAGCGGTACTGCTGGCTCCAGTAGGCAGCGATGCGGGTGCCCTCTGGAAGGTAGCGCACGGATGGAGGCTTTACGTCGATGATCTGTACACACAGAATGACAAAATCAACCACTGTAATGCACCTCGTTTTAAACAGCTGCAGAACTAAAAATGACTGTGCTGCACTGTGGGCATCTCTGTGCACACTCACAGCCTCCTGCAGCAGCTGTTCCAGGCAGTAAATGTGCGGTCGGTTCCCTCGCTCACCCTCCACCACAATGCTGTATCTGCAGGTAGAAAGCGTTGGAGAAATCTAATCAAATTCAACTTCATGTGATTTTTTTTTTACCATGCATATTAAAGTGTAGTGGGGAAAATGAAAAATCATCTCTTCAATCTTCAATGAAATTATATGTGCTCAGATCTCCTGACCACTGAGACCTTGACCTTCAGCACAACCTGGATGCTGATCTACCCGAGGATCACTGTGAGTGAGTTTGGTGAACACTGGGGAAAATGAAAAGTGGACGGACAGACAGACATCACGTCATTGCATTAGCTCCTTTCAGCTTTGCCAGAATGAGCTAAAAATATCAAGAGGTAAGCACTGACGGTGCTAAATTTTAAAGACTTTCCATTACCCAAATGTTCCACTAAAGCTCACTAATAAATATATCAAAACTACCTTCTTTAAAGGCAACCAAGACAATATTTCCTGGTCCAGCACTTCTAGCATTATTGAAGTACATACACACACACACACACTTCTTGTTGCCTAGCAACAATGTGCAACACATACTGGACACAGGCTTCAATGAAAACTGTTATGCAGGAATTTTACCAACAGGATCAATGAAGCAGCTCCTGCTTGCTCCATTTCAGCACACAGACTGTTGTGCTAAACTCACAAGTATCCTCTTCTTGGTTGTCTGTGTAGATTCTGATGTACTGCTACAGTTCTTGTTAGAAAAATGAACAAGTGTCACAATATTCTTATATTTTGGGCCGTGTGGGAGAAAAATTGTCAAGTAAAAGCATATAAATGTCTGCTGTGAATAGTGGTTTTGTCAGTGTGAAATATGTCTGAAAATTTTAAGGACACCTCAAAATAGCCTTTGCTGCTGTCAACATACAGAGCTAATCTTGGTGCTGATCTATACTCAACTTGACCAGACACCATTAAAGGTGTTTTCACACCTGAAAGTCTGCACCAAGGTTTGTGTTTTTGATACATTGTCTACATTTGATTCAGTTAGGTTTGGTTACAAATTGCTTCTTTTCCAAGTGAACGGTGCAACTTTAGGTGACACGCCGTCATTTTGTTGCCATGACGCCGTTTGTGTTGTTAGCGCAGACCGATAGTTGGCAAACATGCTACTCAAGCCTCCAAGGTGTTTTCTGCAGCTCTGGACACATTGCTAATCACACTAAGTTGAAACAGAAGAAGACTCTGCCTTAAAGGTGACGGACAGTGACATTTTTTTATTGAACAAATCAAATGATTGTATGAAAATATTACATTCAGCCCATTCCCCTGATTTAATATGTGTCACCATCCTCCATAAATGACAATAAATGGTCATAGCCCATTTTTCACTCAGTGATGCTGCAGTACCGCCATCTCCCGATAGGTGCGGGCAGTCGTGACGTCAGTTCGGTTTGGCCGAGAAAATGGCTGAACAAGAGCAAAGTGATTCCGACAGCGATTACTTTCTCGACTTTGACGACCACAATATAAATGATGACATTGACAACGAAGAATCTGAAGATGAAGTAGTTTTGGGTGGTGCTGAGAGGGGTATTCAGCCTTATTTGTTCGAGGCAGAGGGAGAGGAGAAAGACGCAACACGGACGGGAAAAGAACACGTTTACGATCGGCTGTAAGATATTTCTAGGTAAAAGATGCTTACAAATATTTTTCTTTGGCGACATGCATGGTCACACACTTAATTTTAAAAATCAAACTACCCATTGGTCACTCGCTACATCTTCTCAGCCACTGATTAGCACCTGCTGGTCTGTGCGCAGCTGGACTTTGACGACCTCAATATAAATGCTTACAAATGATTACATTGACAATGAAGACGTTTTGGGTGGTGTGTGGCCTGTCAGCCTTATTTGTTCGAGGCAGAGGGAGAGGAGAGACGCAACACGGACGGGAAAAGAACACGTTTACGATCAGCTGTAAGATATTTCTAGGTAAAAGATGCTTACAAATATTTTTCTTTGGCGACATGCATGGTCACACACTTAATTTTAAAAATAAAACTACCCATTGGTCACTCGCTGCCTGATGACATGTCATCTTCTCAGCCGCTGATTAGCACCTGCTGGTCTGTGCGCAGCTGGAGCTGATGAGAGATGAGCGGCCGTCATCGTCCACACGAGTGAGTTTATAAACAATATTTATTCATTTGATTTAATTTCCCAGATGAATTATGAAGAAACCATTCAATACATTCAATAATCAATGCAAACGGAATAATCAATGCCAACCCCATATTTTTCAGGCGATACAGATTCATAGTGTTGGGGATTTTTTTGAAGAAGTGAGGGTGTTGCCTGCCTGTGCGGCGAACCTCATCAGAGAAACCTTCCCATCTCATCACTACAAGGGATTTTGCCTACCAAGATTAGATTTGTGAACAATGTTATTTAAATAAAGTTTTGTAAAATCATATATTGAGTTTCTTAATGTTCATGTCAGTGTTATAGTTCTCATAGCTCAGCATTCATCAAAGTCGCATGTCATATACATTTCAATAATTTTTCTACCATTTTATGGTATAAATTTGGATTTACATAAAAGTCCTGTTCATCAGGTTCCTCTGCTTGGTCAGAAACATCAACATTGAGTGACAGTTGATAAAATCTGCAAAAAAAATAGATCATAATTTTATCCCAGAGGTCTCAAATTGGATTACATACATAGAAATATAAATTGATCAAACAGGCACAACCACCTCCCTATACAGCACTGAATACTTCATATTTGATGAGTATGAACACCCTAATATGCTAATATTTGATAAGTTGGTAAGGCAATGCAAACCATGGCTTGGAATTCATTTAAGATGTTTAGTAAACATTCGCAGTGAATATTAAAAATAAAAAAATTACCCTGTTTCCTTTAAGTGTTCTGACAGTTGATCGCAACTGTCACTGACCCCGTTCTCAGAGTCACACTTGGAAATCGAGGCATATATAGTTGGAATAGCAGTTTTCTTTATCAGCAATCTTTTGGCAAATTTCATTTCAAATTGACATGTCTGGCCCAGGAAACACGCACGCAGGCTCAGGATAGATTTAGCAGCTTTATTCAACAAGCAGGTGTGTGTGAATGGATGTGCTGACGAGGGGCAGGTGTGCGCCCAGCTGACGCCGCTGAGGAGCGGCGAGTTGTGACACAAATTGCATCTTATTCTCGAAATCGCTGTCAACGAAATCTATACTGCACATTTTTGGTGTTTTACCGACATAAGTCCTTTTTTTTTTACGTTTTCTGAACGAATTTCACCCAGGCCGTTCTGATATTCACAGGGACGGGACATTCAAAAACACTCACAGCATGCTCCTCTGGTATAACGTCGCACCCGTACACAACACAACGACAAACCATAATTAATTCGATTCCTGAAATCCTAATGTTAATAAATAATCTATTTGTAATCCAAAAGTATTCCGAGAAATATCCGTAATCGCCGATTTTAAAATGTAAAAAAAGTAAAAAAAAAAAAGCAATGTCCGCTGACTGTGTGACACACCGAACTGACGTCACACAGTCAGCGGCCATTTTAGCTGCTGATCTTGGCTGGGTCAGACAGCTCTCCACAACAACGTACTTCAAGAGCGCATTGTCACCTTATGCGACATACGTTGACACCAAAACATGTGGGGTTCCAATTAGCTCGTCTCAGACAACAATTTGAGATATGATTTAGCGATTTTGAGTTTTCCTCTGTCCGTCACCTTTAACTTCCTGTATTTGAGCCGGAAGTCCGAACTGTTCTGAAAATTGCTTTCACAGTCCAAACTAGACCAACGTTTGATCTGGACTGAGACTTCCTCTTTTTGCTGGACCAAACTTTGGCTCTTTGGTCTGGACCGCAGTTCGGGAGAGGTGAACTGTAAAATTTTGTTCGACTCAAACTGAAAACTCAGTCCGATCCAAACTGGTTAAGTGTTAAAGTGCTTCCAGAATATCTCAATAAATATTTAAATATTCCTTAAAAATTGTACTGTCACTTATTTTGTGGAAAAAAATGTCTCCGCCAGATATATAACTATGCAGCCTTCTAAAGACGTCCACTCATGTCTGTACTTACATGTCAGGCGAGTGTACAGTGTTCACGTGTCCTGCATAGAGCAGCTGGTCATCCATTGGGATCAGAACTCTGAGTCCGTCCACAAGAGAGTCTTTATCCAACACACACTGCACTGGAGCTGAACACAACAACGCAGCAACTAATCAGCACTTATACATTTCATCATTTAGCGTATGCCACAAGTGCATTTTAGGATCTGTGAGCACTGACCAGGAGTGGAGGACCGCTCCGACACGCTGCTGCTTCTTGGTGGGAGGAGTTCATCTTCGCTGAAGCTGCTGTCTTGGTTAGGTTCGAAGTCTTCGTCTGCTGCCATGCTTTCCATCAGCCGGCTCACAGCACCCCGAGAGGGCTGAAGATAAATTAAATACATATATAAAGAAAATGGGATTCTATGCAGCAAGAAACAAATTACATTCTTCCTTAAAAGAATCTGACTGATGCACCAAAAATCAACAGGAACATATTATCACACTTATGTTGTCGAACACAATCGTCTCTGCACAAAGAGTCCTGCACACACTTCGCCGTTTCCAAAGCAAACTCAGGTTTTGGCTGCCTGGCGACAGATGGTGAACAATGCAACACTTTGGCAAAACACACACATACACACAGAGTATATCAATAACAAAACTGTTAATTATAACATAAACATACAACTGTTGACATCTGCCACTGCGTTCAAGTTAAAAACAGTAGTAACACGGTTGTGATTTTGTTTGGATCATTATGTTCACTTCTGTAATGAGTCTGTGGTGGGCTTATTACCCTACTGACCTCTCTGGGTTTGGTCTTGGCTTTTGGTTGGCTCTTGCGTGCCGGGCTGAGGCTCAGTGGGGCAGGACCATCTGAGGCTGGACTGCACAGACTGGATGGACTCACGGGAAGAGAGGACTCCTTCAGCTTCTTTTTCTGCTTTTAAAAAAAGAAAAACACAGTTAAAACTGACAAAACAGATGCGTGATGGTGAAGTGAGATACTCGACTAGCACCCCACCACCACCAAAAGCAAACACATGGGGGCACCTTGGCCCCCCACAAAGCCAAAGGGAAAAGAGACCCGGACAGAACCCACACTGTACGCAAGTCCCATGAAACCAAACCAAAACATCCGGGAACAACAACACATGTGAAACAACACCACACGCCTGCAACCGGGATGGGGCGGGGGGGGGGGGGGGGAGGACACAACTGCTGACCAGAGGACTGCCAAACAAGTGACGCCAAAGCCCCGACCCATCACAAAGAAGGTGTCTGCACCCCTGAGCTGTGACGATGCCCCATCACGGAGACACCCCATGGACAGAAACTGCCACGCCTCACAATAAGACCAAAACCAAAGCCATGGAACCACCAAAGACAGCAGGTAGGACTGCTTCTATTTTTCATTATAAGGCTAATATTTATGTAAGAAATTCTGCACATTTTTCACAGAAGAGCTGTGCTACGTGTGGAATGAAAAAAAATCCTGATTAGGGGAAAAAAAGGACTGCATCAAGAATCGTTTCGAAATTAATCGAAGCTCCCTGAATCGTAATCCAGTTGAATCATGAGGTGCCTAAAAATTCCTACCCCTACTTGCTGATAGACAATATCAGTCAGTAAGGTGAATGTCGGCCATACCGATGTTAAGCTGATATGATGCTGATCTGTACATCTCTAGTTAGAATGTACACTACTCACAAAAAGTTAGGGATATTTGGTTTTCGGGTGAAATTTATGGAAAATGTAAAAAGTTCACACTACAGTGATATTACATCATGAAAGTAGGGCATTTAAGTAGAATCATGCAATGGTGATTTCTTCATCTCAAACAAGTTATTGAAAAAAAAGCCAACAACAGTGGTGGGTATACCACAACAAAAAAATGTCAATGTCTCATTAACTTGTCAGGTGCCCTTGAACATCAATTACAGCTTGACAACGACATCTCATGCTGTTCACAAGTCAACTTATTGTCTGCTGAGGCATGGCATTCCACTCTGCTTGAAGGGCGGCCCTCAGGTCATTGAGGTTGTGGGGTGCAGGGTTATGAGCCTCTACACGATGACTCAGCTGATCCCATAGGTTTTCTATGGGATTCAGGTCTGGACAAAATGCAGGCTGCTCTATTTGAGGTACCTCAGCCTCCAGCAGTTGTTCCCTAATGACGTGACCTTGATGAGCTGGAGCGTTATCGTCCATGAAGATGAAATTAGGCCTGTGTTGTTCATGCAGGGGCACAATGACTGGATTAATGATGTTATCCAGGTAGCATTGGCTTGTCACTGTACCATTCTTAAGGTGTAGGGCAGTTCTGTATTGACTAGCCACCCCTGCCCAGACTGTAACACCACCACCACCACCACCACCAAAGGTTCGTCTGGTGACAACAGCGGCTGATGCATAGCGCTCTCCTTGGCATCTCCAACATCACTGGCGACCATCATTTCTGCTCAACGTGAATTGACTTTCATCAAAGAACAGCACTGAGGCCCACTGATCCCTTGTCCAGCATAACTGCTCCCTGGCCCATGCATGATGATGCCTGTGCCTGGTGGTGTGGTTAGGTACTCTTGTAGGTTGTCTAGAACGCAGATCACGTTGATGTAAATGGTTTCGAATGGTCTGATGTGACACTTGGGTGCCTCTCACCTCCCTTAAATGTGCCTGGAGTTGAGTGACATTCATCATCCAGTTCCGCAGGGCACTGTTCACAATGAAGCGGTCATCAGCATGGGATGTGACCAAAGGACGTCCACTTCTATGCCTTTCTGTGACTCTTCTAGTCTTTCTGCATCTCTGTTGCAACCTGCTGATGTAAGGTTCCCTCTAAGAACATCCTGTTTGAAGCCTCACAATGGTGAGGTACTGTTGGTCAATTGTGAGGTGTCAGTTTGGTCTCATGATGTCAAAATGTGAACAGCATGATGAAGAGGACTGTTTAAATACCAATTCTAACTGAACCAGAAAATTTATTGGTCGATTCATGGATCAAACACCTGTTGTGACTTTTGCCGTTCAGCACCTTGTTAGAGAAGAGCAAGTTATCCAAAAAGTACCAAACCACTGAACAGCTGGACATGTGCATTCAAAGGTTAGAGAAGGTCAAATTAAGTTCACCTGTAAAGGTTATATAGCCATTTTAGGTGCATCCTGAAATTTCACCAGAGAGCTGAATATCCCTAATTTTTTGTGAGTAGTGCATGTGTAGGTGATGGTGAGAAGATGATAATCTGTCAGAGTTCTGATCCATCTCACACATACCCTTCCCCACGCACACACAGAAGGTCTGGGATCATGCCAAGGTGCCTTTCTTGTCAACGACATGATGCAGACAGCAGGGGAGTGCTACAGCGACTGAAGTGCTAGGAAACCCTGCTGGCTTTCTGACACACAGACACACACTCAAATATGCCAAGAAGAGACTAAAGGACGCGAGGGAGTCTGAGTTTGAGGGAGGAGAAACGATAACAGAAAAGACTGGAACGACGAGGAAAGAGAGTGTCTTTGTCTGCAAGCTCGTCTCAGTCTCCAAGTAACCACACGATGAATTATTGACATACCTTCACCACGTCTTTGCCCTCCCTGCTGGCGGTAGTGGGCTTGGGTCTGGAGGCAGGCTTTGGAGTGAGGGGTTGTGTCGAGCTGGAGGAGGAGCTCTGACTGGCGGAGGCTGAGACAGAAAGCTGATTGGCTGAAGTGGTGGCATCGTGGAGGAAGATCCTCTCACTCCGTCTGCGGTTCCAGCCCTCGTCCTCGCTGAAGCCTCCAAATCCGGAGGTGGTGGTGTAGTCAAAGCTAAATCTCCGTGGCGACCGGGGCGCAGGGCGTGGTTTGGGCAGACTGTTCCGTTTGACAGGAAGTGTTTCATCTCTCTTGGTGGGGCTGGTCTGGTCAATGCGACGGGTGGCCGGGGGCAAGAGGGGAAGCTCTGGGGCAGATCGTTTTCCATGAAGCAGCGATGGGAACTTCCTTAGCCTCAAGTCTGAACCAGAGTCTGACCACTCGCACTCTGAAGAACCTGAGGGGGAGGAGGAGAAGGTCAGGAGGGGAGAAAACTCTCTCCCTCACTCAGAAACAGAACAAAGCTCCTCCTACAAACATAAAGCCCGTAGGAAACTGAGATGGTTGTTCTCTGAAATTAATAACACTGAACAAGACTATTGACCAATTTGAAGCCAATACATAATTCATTAATGGATCAATACAAGCACCATGATGTGACAATTAGAAATGAATTAAAATGTATCCATCAATCAATAATACAATGTTCAGGCGGTGGACCTGCAAAACCACAAGAAAATGCAATTACAACCAGTAACAGTAGAAAAAAACGACCTGTTGTTGTTGTTTTGTTTTTTTTTCTTTAAAACTGGCCTCTCGTTTCACTTTTTGGTTAGGGATACACGTCTCATTTGTGAGCTTTATATTTTACCCAGAGTGCTTTGCCTGCCACAGTGTTTGCCATCGTGAAGGAGGCTCAAAGGGGCCGAGTTGACAGGAAGTGCGCTTGCTGCAAACCGAGCCAGCAGACCCAGGCCGCTCTCCTCACAGCCGCCATCTTCTGAGTCGGAATTACCCTCCTCGTATTCTGAGGTTTCTGCAGCAGAGAAAAGGTATTCACTTGAGAGACGATTTGTGTTGCAGCGTGAGCTTGGTCAAGGGTCAAATCACTTCTTATTGCTGAAAGAATGCAACACAGAGAGCTGACTGACAAAAGAATTACTATTACAATTTACTTTAAAAAAATCAATTTATGAGCAAAGTTGCAAATTAAAACATGCAACTTTTAAGAAAAAATATTGCACGTTTCTAGTTACAAAATTTTGAGAAAAACTGCAAATTTAGGAGGCCTTACAAATTTGCAAAAGAAGTTACCCGGTTTTTAGGGTTAATGTTTGGGGGAAAAAAGTCAAACAAATTTACGAGTAAAAAAAAATCTAATTTAAGATAAGATAAGATAAGATTTAAGATAAGCCTTTTGTTAGTCCCACAATGGAGAAATTCCAGGATTGCAACAGCACAGGGATAGCAACACTCAGAGCAACAATCAGAAGACAAGAAGGAAAAAAAAAATAAAATTCTGAAATAAGATGCAAATTCAACAGCAAATTTACAAGAAAAGCTTACAAGTGTTGTAAATTTAGGATGGTAAAGTTAAATTTATGGGAGGACACATAAAGTATACAAATTTACAGAAACAATATGAAAAATATTGCAAAACACACAGAAAAGATGTAAATTTATGATAAAAACCTGTATAGTTAAGATGCAGGAAAAAAATCCTCTTTTGCTAGCTTTGATGGTACAAGTCTACATTCATAGCTCAAGCTGTTTAACATTCTATTTAATATTTTTGCAGTTCAATTTTCTTGTCCAAATATGGTTTTCTAATAAAAATGCTGCTAACCCCTGATGTAGACAAACACACACTGATTAACATGTAGGCATTAATTGTTTAAAGGGGTCATTGACTGCACTTTTCTTACATGTTGACAGTTCCCACAGGTCTTAATGAAATGTTTGTGACATATTTTGATCAAATTTTCTTCAATAATTTCATTATTACAGCATCATTGTGAATCATCTTTTGCAGCCTTCCTCGGAACGGCTCGTGTCAGTGTATGTTTCTTTAAATACCTAAAAACTGCAGTTAACTCCGCCCTCCCTCTTAGGTCACTGTTGCTATTCTTAGCTGGCTAGCTCCTAGCACCGATGTTGACCCTGAGCCAAATAACATAAATGTGTCTTCAAGAATGAATGAAATAAAGCATCACTGGTGGACAGGAGTTTATGGTTTCAGTGGTCCATAAGATATGACCAATCCCTGGATTACAGGGACCAGTCATATTCTAGGGAGCTACTAGCATTGCCTAGCCATCACAAACAATGTCTAAAGCCACTTTCACACTACAACTGGCAAACTGCAGTCACAAGTTTCATTAGTATAAATTCACACCTCAACAACCTTCCACAGCTACAGACTTTTTAGACTTTAAGCTGGTCTCATCCCCCAAAGATAACGGCACATTTCTCTGAGATATCAGTTTCATGTCCTCACATTGCTGATGTCACATGAACGTGCCGGTCAGCCTGGAAGCTGATGATGCCAGGACTGGCATTTTCATAGGTCTTTTAATTTTGCTGCCCCATATCAAACTCAGCACAGATCAGTGGTGGAATACACCTATATAATTCAATGGCTTTGTCCTCTGTTACAATGAAGAGTACTGCAAAATGCACCCGACATTTTTTTCATATTGGCACTGAATACTTTCATATTTACAAGAAGAGACACTGTGTGTTTATGTGTCGAGTTTAACGTCACACAAAGCGTGATATGTTGCATTTCGAAGGTGGCCGTCATGGGAAAAAAAAAAAAAGAGGAGCAGAGGATAAGTTAATACAAGGTGAACTAGGATGCTTAGATTGCCCCTGGCTGAACCAGGACAGGCTGGTCTCTTCTCTGTAGTAGCTGGGGGCCGATCATAACTGCTGCAGGCTCGGAGGGAGTGACTGAAAAAAATGCTCTTATAAGAAACCTCTCACTCTCAGCTGCTGTGATATTTTTGTAATTGTGGCACACACAATTGTCTGCTGCAGCTTTGAAATTAATATAATCTGTCAGAATAATGAGAGACAGCTTTCTGATTCATTTCTACTCTTTGTTGCTGTGCTGTGACGAGGGTGACACCTACTTCAATACGCGCTTATCCGCTTTTCCTATTCAAATGTTTGCCGAGCTGAGATGAGGTCTGCAACGACCCACCTTGCTTGCAGGGTCACTTAACCCGCATCATCTGGCACAGATAACCCTATTCAGACAACAGTGGCAAACCAATTCCTACTGGGTTTGAGTGGATTGCCAGGGTAGACTGAAAGGAGCTTAAGAAAAACGTGTATGGTTAAATGCTGGTAGATGAACAAGGATTCCAGTGTGTGTGTGTGGGGGGGGGGGGGGGGTATTGGAATTTATAAAAAATACTGATTGAAACCAGCCAGATCAATGGTTAAGAACAAAAACTGGCGAACGGTTAATAACTCAGACAGGCTAATAATTAGCCTGTCTGAGTATCTAGCCAAGCTAGTGCTAACAGTTTGATGTAGCATCATGGCGAAAAAATAAAAATAAGCCAGAAGGACGCGAGCTATATGATCAACCATGGATTAGTGAACCAGGCAGAAACAGGGATGTCTACTAGGGTGACTGAATTTTAAGAATATAATATAAACGGTGCTTGGTAAAGTAAATCCCAAGTAGTACCTCTGAAGCTAACTCCTTTGGTTCCCCAACCATCTCCATGACAGACCACTAGGCTGGCCAATAACAGAACAGCGCACGGGTATCAAGGCTACGATTCAAAGCAGCTTCTCAGAGACATAAACACGTTTGGGGTTTTTTTTCAAGAGGAGTGAGTGTTATATCTTTTCGATAACCACGTGACAAATAGATGCATTTCAGAAGATTAAAACCTACATACACACTTTTTCAGTTAATGACCCCCTTAAATGATTGCAGCCTTCTTCACACAAACGCAAGCTACAGCAGAGGAACAACAGAAACTATACTATACATACAGGAGAGCCACACACTAATCACTGATACATTTCCAGTAACCTTAACCTCAACCTAATTAGCAGTGTCCCTGAAGTACAAAACATTTTAATCCCTGGACATTCAGACAAACCTGTATAAAATCTGCTGTGACTGAGTGAGCTTAAATTCTGACTCTCATCCTATTTATCACCTCCACAACCAAAAAAAGGAAACAAAATCCTCATTTTCCAAGAAGTCAGCCCCCAAAAAGTATGCACACAGTCAGATACACACTGTGGTTAGCTGTGTGTTGTTGGGAGTTAGCAGTTAGCTCCATGAACAGAGGGGGTTAGTGTTAACATTGAGGGTGGATGCACAGTACAACATCTCACAATTTTTCACCTGGACAAAAACTAAATAAAAAATTTAATGTCTTATTAGGTCAGGGGTCTGCAACCTGTGGGTCCCTGTCATGTTGATACAAACTAAAAACTCACAATTTTACAAGAAAAAACTCCTTTCGGCTGCTCCCCTTAGGGGTCACTTAGGGGTCACCACAGCGGATCATCAGAATCAGAATCAGAATCAGAATCAGGTTTATTGCCATTGTTCATGTAGTACACAAACTAGGAATTTGTCTCGGTACAATGCTGCAACATTAAACATGATAAGATAAGAGAAATAAACTATACATGTAATAAAGTGTAGGATAAGATTAAGTGATACTGGTCAACAGTTAAAATATATATTAGCCAGCAGCAGATACTGTGGAGAACTATATAGTGCAGTCGGTAATGCAGGAAGAAAACAGTGATGATTGACATGAGTCTGGTTGAGCTGCTGTACATGGTGCACGAGAGTCACTTAGTGTTCAGCAGTCTAATGGCAGAGGGGAAGAAGCTGTTCATGTGACGGGAGGTTTTAGTCTGGATGGACCGAAGTCTTCTACCAGAGGGGAGGGGGGCAAACAGTACATGACCAGGGTGTGAGGGATCGGCTATGATCCGGCCAGCACGCCTCCGGGTCCTGGAGATGTACAGATCCTGGAGAGATGGGAGCTTGCAGCCGATCACCTTCTCAGCAGTGCGCACGACGCGCTGCAGCCTTAGTCTGTCCCTGGCAGTGGCTCCTCCTTCGTCATCGGTCATCCACCTCACCCTATCCCTTGCATCTTCCTCTGCAACACCAACCCTCTCCATGTCCTCCTTTACTACATCCATAAATCTTCTCTGTGGTCTTCCTCTTTTCCTCCTGCCTGGCAGCTCCATCTTCAACATCCTTTGTCCAATATATCCACCATCTCTCCTCTGCACATGTCCAAACCATCTCACAGCCTTGCCTCTTTTATCTTGTCTCCAAACCTAAGCTGTCCCTCTGATATACAGACGTGGACAAAATTGTTGGTACCCCTCTGTTAATGAAAGAAAAACCCACAATAGTCACAGAAATAACTTGAATCTGACAAAAGTGGTAATAAATAAAAATTCTATGAAAATTAACCAATGAAAATCAGACAATGCTTTTGAATTGTGGTTCAACAGAATTATTTTAAAAAACAAACTCATGAAACAGGCCTGGACAAAAATGATGGTACCTCTAGAAAAGATTGAAAATAATGTGACCATAGGGACATGTTCAACCAAGATGTGTCCTCTAATTAACATCACAGGTGTCTACAAACTTGTAATCAGTCAGTCGGCCTATTTAAAGGGTGACAAGTAGGAAGCAAAGGACAGAGTTGTCTTAGGAGATCAGAAAGAAAATTATAGACAAGAATGTTAAAGGTAAAGGCTATAAGACCATCTCCAAGCAGCTTGATGTTCCTGTGACTACAGTTGCACATACAGTATTATTCAGAAATTTAAGATCCACGGGACTGTAGCCAACCTCCCTGGACGTGGGGAGGAGACGAATAATACGAATGGTAACAAAAGAGCCCAGAACAACCTCTAAACACATTCAAGGTGAACTCCAAGGTCAAGGTACATCAGTGTCAGATCGCACCATCCGTCGTTGTCTGAGCCAAAGTGGACGTCATGGGAGACGACCAAGGAGGACACCACTGTTGAAAACAAATCATAAAAAAGCCAGACTGGAATTTGCCAAACTGCATGTTGACAAGCCACAAAGCTTCTGGGAGAATGTCCTATGGACAGACGAGACAAAACTGCAACTTTTTGGCAAGGCACATCAGCTCTATGTTCACAGACGCAAAAATGAAGCATACCAAGAAAAGAACACTGTCCCTACTGTCAAACATGGAGGAGGTTCTGTTATGTTCTGGGGCTGCTTTGCTGCATCTGGCACAGGGTGTCTTGAATCTGTGCAGGGTACAATGAAATCTCAAGACTATCAAGGTATTCTAGAGAGAAATGTGCTGCCCAGTGTCAGACAGCTTGGTCTCAGTCGCAGGTCATGGGTCTTGCAACAGGATAATGACCCAAAACACACAGCTAAAAACACCCAAGAATGGCTAAGAGCGAAACATTGGACTATTCTAAAGTGGCCTTCTATGAACCCTGATCTAAATCCTATTGAACATCTGTGGAAGGAGCTGAAACATGCCGTCTGGAGAAGGCACCCTTCAAACCTGAGACAACTGGAGCAGTTTGCTCATGAGGAGTGGGCCAAAATACCTGCTGAGAGGTGCAGAAGTCTCATTGACAGTTACAGAAATCGTTTGATTGCAGCGATTGCCTCAAAAGGTTGTGCAACAAAATATTAAGTTAAGGGTACCATCATTTTTGTCCAGGCCTGTTTCATGAGTTTGTTTTTTAAAATAATTCTGTTGAATCACAATTCAAAAGCATTGTCTGATTTTCATTGGTTAATTTTCATAGAATTTTTATTATTACCACTTTTGTCAGATTCAAGTTATTTCTGTGACCACTGTGGGTTTTTCTTTCATTAACAGAGGGGTACCAACAATTCTGTCCACGTCTGTACTCATTCCTAATCTTGTCCCTCCTAGTCACTCCCAATGAGAATCTTAGCATCTTCAACTCGGCCACCTCCAGCTCCACCTCCTGTCTTTGTCAGCACCACCGTCTCCAAGCCCATACACCATAGCAGGTCTCATTACTATCTTGTAAATCTTCCCTTTCACTCTAGCTGCTATCCTTCTGTCATAAATCAGCCCCGACACTCGTCTCCACCCACTCCACCTTGCCTGTACTCTTCTTCACCTCTCTTGTGCATTGTTCATTGTTTTGAATGGTTCCATCCATCTTCTTCCGCTAAATCCTTTTTGGGTTGTGGTGGGGCTGGAGCCTATCCCAGCATCTTTGGGCGAGAGGCAGGGTACACCCTGGACAGATCGCCAGTCCATTGCAGGGCCAAAACAGAGAGACAGACAACCATTCACTCTTACATTCATACCTAAGGACAATTTAGAATCCCCAGTTTTTGATGCCAATTAACCTAACTTGCATGTTTTTGGCATGTGGGAGGAAACCGTAGAAATCCCGAAGTAAACCCATGCAGACACGGGGAGAACATGCAAACTCCACACAGATCACTGTTGGTTGGGGGCTGGGATCAAACCCAGGATCCCCCGGCCAAGGGTGAGTTGCTGTGCTGCCGCAGTGCTAACCACTCCGCCACCCTGTTTTGAATGGTTGACCCCAGGTATTTAAACTCATCTACCTTCATTACCTCTGCTCCTTCTATCTTCACCGTTACACCTGCCTCCCTCTCATTCACACTCATGCATTCTGTCTTGGTTCTACTGACTTTCTTTACTCTTATCTCCAGAGCATACCTCCACCTCTCCAGGTTCTCTTCCACCTGCTCCTTACTCTCACTACAGATCACAATGTCATCTGCCTATATCATGGTCCATGGAGACTCCTGCCTGATCTCATCATAAGAATAATCACTAATTTAGGAAAAAAAAAATAGTTAACTTTTTGAGAAAATAAGCCAAATATTTTTCAGAAAGTATATTTTGAAGCAAAACTTTTACAACTTGCAAGAGAAACTGATTTTTTTTTAAATATTTTGTAGAAGGTCACCAGTTTGAGGAAAAAGTTGCGACATCATGAGGGAAAAAAGGAACAATTAACAAAAAAGGCTCTATATTTAAGAGGAAAAAATGTAATTTCTGGTGTTGACAGGTAGGTTTATACACCCCATTTTACCTTCACTTTAAAGAACAAAAATATTCTGAATCTCAACACGTTTTATTCATCAAAAAGTGCTCAGAATGGAGCTTTCCACAGATGTTGCGGACCCCTGTACTAGACTGAAATTATTGCCTTTTTTTTTTTTTTTTGTAACTGGTTGACAGCATTAAAATCATTTCAATTTTGATCAGCGATAAGTGCATCAAGGAACTCTGGATTTATCATAGCTTCAGGCAAGAATGAAACACCAAATATCCTCCAAGTGTACTGTGAATCCACTACGTGTTAACATAGTAGACAGACTTAAAGAGCAGGCACTGAGAGGACAGCCCTGTGATGCCCCAGAACAACAAATTTTGTTGCATAGAGTAACCATGGCTTTGATTTGTGACAGTTAATAAAAACAAAGGGAAAAAAAAGGAAAAAGTTAAAGGTATTATATGGAGCATTTGGAAACTTTTAGTGACACCATCTGACCATTAAGTGACCTGCAGCTCTTTAACTTGGGACTGCGGTTCACTTAGTGGTCACAAGGTGTCATTAAAACTTGATTTACCAGCAAAACAACTCCTTATAGTACCTTCAAAGTTCTGTGTGTATAGTTCAAATTCAGCATAGCTCGTGTTAGTGGTCAATGAAAAAATAGGGAGGGGCACTTCCTACTTACAGAGCAGGCGACAGGGGTGTGGCCTCAGGCAGAGCGTGGGGGACGAGAGCATAGCCTAGCTGTAGCGTAGCCTGGCCTCAAGCACAGTCTAGCTTAAGCAAAGCTCTAGGCCACGGCGCTGAATTGCCATAGCGAGGTAGTGTGGGGCTCAAGGCCGTGCTAGTCGTCGCCAAGCTTCTGTAATGTCGCAGTAGCAGCAGCACAAGCACATGGAACAGTCTGAGAGACACTCAAAGCATCATGGGGAGGGTGGGGAAGGGAAAGGTGGATGGTGGGGGTTTCAAAGGTGAGAGGACAGAGCAAGGTGGCTGAGAGAGCAACGTAAAGGGGAAAAGGGTTATTTGAAGGTTTAGTAGACACACGAGGAGCTCTATTCTCCAAATATCCCAAAAAATGGATGCTTGTGGTTCATGTGCAACATCAAACACCAGATCATATTAATCAACATGTAAAAGGATTCTTACCAAACAAGAAAAACAAAAACAACAGCGCGTATATCCATTTGATCACCGTTTAAAAATCAACAGAAAAACATCTATCCGATCTGCTGTGTTCTCTGAAGTAATTCCTTACTTGCCTTCCAACTGTAAACCTTAAGCTGTGCAGTGTTTTCTGACTAAAGGGATATTTGATGGACAGAGCACTCTACAAGACATGAGGTTCACTGGCAGCTGGACAGATGAACAGAGACAGACAGACGGATGAAGCAGACACAAGGACAACAGCGCTTTGTATTCTGTACCAATCAAATCAACACTTTTAATAAAACTTCAATACAGCTTTATAGTGGATAAAAAAAGCTCACAATTTACATATATTACAGTGTACAAATGCTATAAAATCGATTTGCAAAGCAGGCAATAAAAAACAGCATAAAATATGTATAAGACTTCGTTTTAAAAAAAAAAAGGCATCTGCCAAGACGCCAGCAGCAAGAGAGGTAGGGATCGTCACGCAAAAGCAGAGTCTGCAAACTGCTGCCTTAGCAAAAACACACACTAAGACACGAGCTGGGAAAACTGGCTGAATCCACAGTGAGCAGCAAAGGGCTGTAAGATTTGGTCAGTAACCTTGGTCAAAGGAGTCGTCAGAGGAGCTGAGGCCCGCCTCCTCCAGCAGCAGAGATAAGTGTTTGTGTCTCTTCTTCTGAGACTTCTCACTGGAGAGCGCGGACGTCGGCGAGGACGCAGACCGCCTCTTTCTCATTGGCTTGCCATGGGAGCGCATCCCTGAGAGAGAGGGCCAGCCCCCTCGAGCACAATTGGGCTCCTCTGAATCAGAGTCTGACGTAGAGAAAATGCAGTTAATTATTCAGGATTTAATGGATTGAAAAACAAAACATAAAGAAGACTTCTGCTTTTACAGCCTCAGAGTCAATGTTTCACTTCCTAACGGCACCATAAACAGATGACTGAACCGACTCTTGTTAATCAATGACCAGCCGATGAGAAGGTTTCCAGAGAACTTTGGGGACAGTGAAAAAGGTTTGACAGGAAGATTCATTAAACGTCTCACCAGCAGCTTGTTGGATGCAGAAATATCAGGAAATTAATTAAGCTTGGCCAGCTCAATGGTTAAAAACAAATCCCACCACATCTCCAAAATCAGTGATGCATTTGTTGATTTGTTAATCATTTCTGTGTGTAAATGGGATTCTAGGGTCATTTGTTCTGGGGAGTAACTGTGGATTTCAGGTGAAAAAAATGTCCGTGCACAGTGTCAAGAACGCCGTGTGCAACAGTGTCATTTCTGGTCAACAAACAGTATAATGGAAAAGTAGAATATCAAAGTGCATCCTCCCCGGGTGCCGCACTAGCCAGGACCGCCACTGACTACAGCCTGGCTGATTACATCACAGTGATCTGTGTGAGCTAAGCATTTAAAATAACATCAAACCTCAAACTACTGGTGATGAAAAATAAATGCCAACATCAGCTAAAAGTACACCACCCTCAGAGAACACTGATGATGACAGAAAACCACTTCTGTACTCACTGTTGGAGCAGCTGCTAAACTCTGATCTCATGGGAGAGAACAAAGCCATCTTCTTTTGATCTTTCACCTTCTGGACACCGTCTGAAGCAAAGGCCTTGGCAG
Source organism: Pholidichthys leucotaenia (assembly GCA_020510985.1). Lineage (NCBI taxonomy): Eukaryota > Metazoa > Chordata > Actinopteri > Cichliformes > Pholidichthyidae > Pholidichthys > Pholidichthys leucotaenia. Next base: position 393,493,224 of record CM035838.1, on the reverse strand, counting down.
CCATCTTGATTTTCCCTCCTTTGGTTGGCGAGCTGATGCCTCGCTCCTTCGTCGTGCTTTCAGAAGATTTCCCCCTTGGCTTTTCCAATTTTGCGCTGGATGTGAGTTTGTGAGAGGCTCCCAAAGAGCTGAGCTGAGAGAGGGAGAGCGCTCTGTCGAGGTCGGATGCCAGCTGCTCTTGCTCGCACACGTGTCCGCGTTTTGCCTTCATCACCTTTGAACACCATCAGAAACTCATCATTAAAGAAATCGGAGCAGTTGCACTATAGTGCAGGACAAAAAAATGAAAAAAATTAACAAGCGGCCTACCTCCAGGGCATGACTGGTGGATGGATCCTGGTCATTCCAGCTCTTCTTCTTCTTCTTCTTCTTTTTAACCTTCATCCCCGAATCTGCCTCCTCCTCTTCCCTGGACAGCCGGAACTTCTTCTTCTGTCCTTCCCCAGCTTCAGAGTCCTCCGAGTATTGCCCCATCCTGCCCACCCTGATATATGGAAATATTTACTCTGGCTGAAAAGACAGGAAAAAAAAAAACATACACCGTGACATTTGTTCTACTCACTTTCCAGGCCGGCTGTCCAGTTTTTGAGATGTGGACAAGAGTTTTCTTTTGCGGGGCCGTCCTCTGCCCCGTCTGGTCAGACTCCGCCTCTCATCCTCCTGCAGCTGCCGCTCACTAACATAAGAAAAAAAGAGTTATGGACGTCTGCTTGTCTGATGACGGGACCTTTTTTTTGTCTTCTTGGATAACGTGCAGCATCTGTGGCGTGCTGTGTACCGCTTGTCTCTGCGTCTCTGGAGTTTGCTCAGCTCTCTTTGCGTCTCTTTATATTTCCTCTGCAGCTCGGCCAGGCGAACACGGAACTCCACCTCCGTTGCATCCAACACATCCACGGACATCTTACTGTACAGCTGCACCAGAAAGAGAGACAAAAAGTGAGAATTTTATCCCGTTTCACAAACAAAGCCATTATGTTAACATGTGAGCAGCACATTTACGCACAGGCTCCTCCTTCCTCTGCCTCCAGCTGTACTTCTTGTTGGGGTCCAGAGTTCTGGGCAGAGCAATGTGGAACCCTTTCTCTATGGCTTCCAGCAGAATTTCTTTGCTTGCTTCATAAAGGAAATCTAAACCACTGTACTGGCCTGGAAGAGAATATTAAAATCTTAGTGCAGGGTCTGAAACTTGCATGAAGCTCTTATGCCCATAACTATGGCTTTGACATGGGCCTGTAACAATAACACATTTTGGCAGACTATAAACTTTTCCAGAAATTATCACAATAAACAATTTATGCCCAGGATATTGTGATTTAATAACAACAATCCATGTGCATGAATTTTTTTATTTATTCACAATATGAGACTCTGGAATTGGAATCTGGAAAAAATATAATACATGGTTGCATTTCGTTGACTATAATGCTGTCTGTGAGCGTGTGCCATTTATCACTGTCAGGTTTATATCTGTATTGTTGGTCAACGGCCCTTTTATACTAGACTGTGGGGAAATGGAGGCTCTGCAGGTGTGACCACAGCTGTGTTCCCACTTGGAAAAACTGAGTGGGATGGTTATGTCTTTCAAAGCATTTTCAGGTTAGTTGCATTGACAGTTTTCATTACAACTGTTTTCAGATGCAGGCGACGTACTGGCTCATTGGCATTACTGGACTCTCCTCGCTCATTCAGCTTCAAACCGAAATGCCCCCACACACAGCTTTGCAAGATGGTTTTCCATTTATTCTCCTAAACTTTCTGGAATTGCGCAGCTGTCGGGAAATTTGGCCATGAGCGGTCCTGCACTCATGTTGTTTTTAGCACAGCCAGGTTGAAGCGCTGCTACCGTTTACACGTTGCCAAAGACGACCAACACAGGTAGCTTTAAGTCACTGGTAAGTGCCGCTTATTTACAAAAAGCGTGGTCTCAGAGGCTCAGCTCAGAAGCTCAACTTTATAATGACATCTATCACGGCTTCCGACCTTTGACTTTGACCACAAATTGGATGCAGATCAATCTAAAGATCACTGAGCGAGTTTGATGAGCATCTGCGCAACTGCCCAGGAGGAGTGGCAAATCTCATGAATTGTGGATGGACGGACACAGTGCCATGGTATTAGCTCCTTTCAACTTCACCAGAATGAGCTATAAAGTCACAATAGTAGGAGAAAAGTTTTCTAATTTGCATGTAAGCTGCTTCAAATTTATCACATGAAAGATACAAATTTAAGAGAAAAGAGATGTAAATTTATGGAGTAAAAGCTGCATGTTTAAGAGGGAAAAATTCTGCAATTAATAAATTTGAGAAGCCAGTTTAAAATCAGTTGTTACCTTATTTATTTATTTATTTATTTATTTTTGAAGCAGAAATACTATTTTATGTGGATCAGTTCTGATTTTTGGGTCCAAAAAGTTGTTCAAAAGGGACATTTCATGTAGAGGCAGCCAACTGCTGTCTTAGAGGAATATCGAAGAGAATAAACTGTAGAGTATGCCTACCTCTCTCCTGGTTGCTTTGCTCAATCTCCTCTTGGGCCATTTGGCTGAGCAGGGCCATCCCCTCCAGCGCCACCATCTCCAGAGTGCCTGCGCTGCTGCACCCTTCCATCTGTGGTACCAGTATTGGAGCGGGCGGGGTGCTGGCACAGGCATGGGCAAACTCGCAGGCTTCCAGCAAAGCCAGCATCCCATCCATAATGTCTTCTGGGGTGACGATAGACGGGGGTGGAGAGGGCAAAGCGGGGGAAAGACAGATTTGAGCCTCAACAACATTTTCTTTGTGACTGGGAGAGTCTGATGACTCCCACTCATACACAGCGCTGGTGGTTTCCTCTACTGATGTGCCCATCTGTGACGCCTCCTGTGCGTCTGGATCTTCAGCGGTGTATGGCTGGTATTCTGTTTGCTCTACACTCTTGATGACTTCTGGTTTTGGCTCAGCTTCTGGGAGCGGAGAAGGCGGTGGAGGATATGAGGCCTGACATGAGTATGAGGACACTTCCTTTTTGATCTGACCTCCTTCCTTGACTTTCTCCTCAGCTATCAGTTCTTCACCTTGCTGCGGTGGAGGACTGGGGACACACAGAGGCAGTGGTTGAGGCTGGGGCTGGGGCTTTGGGGTCTCCCCGTCGTCTTCTCTGTCCTGGCTAGCTTGGACCGGAGTACAGCTTTTCCGAATAGAACCGACTGGCTCTGGTGTTGTGCCAAGTTTTGGCTGGTCCACTCCGGGTTCTTGTTTGAGGAAAGGCGTCATCTTTGACTGCTCTAGTGTCTGAGGCCTGATGTCTGTGTCCAAGAGCCTCGAGTGGAGGAGAGCAGAGGATGAAGGAGCAGTCGAGTCTGGAGAGGATGAGTGACAGGGTGAAACAGCATCTCTGTTTTCCCCTTTAGGTGGGATGCGAAACGGAGGGAAAGATGAGCCGAACGGAGCAGTGATGGATTGGTAAGGGTAACCTGGAGGGAGATCTGCAAGTGCAACAAAACAAGTTACAGTGACAAACTGATCGGATATCATCCAATTCTGATCATGATACTATGGAAACAAGTTCTTCCAGACTCACCAGAGTAGATACCTTGAAAACCTGAAGAGTCCGGCTTCTCTCCATCCCTTCTCTCCCTTCCCACCTCCACCTCCCCCTCCTCAGGAATTTCTTCCTTAGGCCGGCGTGGGGAGGAGGGGGGTGGGGAAGCTGAGGGTGGGGAGGGAGGATGAGGAAGCGGCTTTGGTGGGTGAGACAGCAACCTCTGCTCACCTTCCTCAGACTTGAGAGAAGTCACTGGTGTGGGGAGCCGGGGCAGCAGAGTGACAGAGGACGTAGATGGAGTTGGCGATCGAGAGGGAGGGGGAGGTTTTCGGGGATGATGGACAGGTGAGGGAGATGTGGAAGATAGGGAGGCAGGTCGAGGTTTTGGTTCAGTGCTACGCTTGTCTGCTTTGTCTTCCACCTGTGGCTGGTGCTCACTGGCCTTTAAGCACTCCTGGAACAAAGCAGAGAGGATTTTTATAGCATTCACTGTGGATATGAACGAGTGATGTCTGATGTTTATTTTTTTGACTTTTGCAGAGCAGGATGCGTCACTTTAGAATCTTGCTCAAACGTTAAAAAGCAACACAGTAACGCTGTGCAGTGTATAAATGGTTTATGATTCAAAGTTCTTAGCATGAACTCCACTCACAACTAGCTGTGCATTCCTCTGAAGCTCCAGGTACTGCGCTGTGTGGTGCTGCATCATGAGCAGCTCTTGCTGCCGGAGCATTTGCTGCTGGGAGAGCAGCTGCAGCTGAGCTGCGTGCTGCAGGGAGCTGCCTGTACCGTACACACCCGACCACACTGGGGCTCCACGCTCCAATACATCACCTCCTGCTGAACCACAGAGGGAACCAGGATGAGAGTAAAACCATACATCTGTAACCCTTAGAGCACACAAGCCTATTTTGGCATTAATCACAATGAATCCCACATTCAGCACTGATGTGTGCCGTGTGTAGTCTAAGGATTACAAACTGGACATGCGACATCATATGTTGTAAACTTTGTCATGTTATAAACTAATATATTTAGTTTAGAGGGTGTGTGGTTTTCCAAATGAAAGCAGGCCGCAACATTTCCCAAATCATTCAATCTTTATTAAAAAATAGGTCAAACATATCAAATACTCCAACTCAGTTTTGTTTTTGTCATATTTACTCGTTTTATCTTGGGGACAGCAGGAAGTTCAGAACTGTTTAGCATTTCCTTTCCTTTACCAGTTGGTGTAGTTTAAGTAAAAGCCCTTCCATTCTTAATTTGATGTTGCATCTTATTTTGATTTCAGTTGTATTATAGTCCAGTGTCCCTAACCACAGAGTCCAACACAGACCACCGGGTCACAGAGAGCCATGGAGAAAAAAATAAATGATTTATTCTGTTCTTCTGTATTGACTATTGAAGCATTTTATTTTGAAAATTGACCAATTTCCTCTTCCTCCCTGAATTCCTGCCTATTGTGTCTTGACATGTAACTATTTCAGGAGTTAGCCAAAATGAATAAAAAAGGCATCATTAGAGTTTAATTACTTAAAGCACAAAAGACCCGCGGACTGCGAAGGAGTCGATCCCCAACCCTTCCTAGATGGGACTGTCTCTTTACAGAGAAACAACCTTGTGAAGGTGAGTTTTTTTTAAATCACACACTTTGCTTTTATGCCAAAGTATAACATTTTTTTTTTAACGTAAGGTTAGTGACCACTGGTATATTCCCATCATAATGCATCAAATGTTGAATAACCACTCTTTACTCCAACTCTGTAGCTAAAGCATCATCTTATAGAAAAGAGCAAGACATCCCCTGAAAAACATGGTGTGCAGATGACTGCATTTGTTGCACTTATGTTGTTAAAGACACACTCCCGTGACTACAGATACCCTATAAAAACAAATCTACATCGTCTAAAATGGTATCTTATGCCCCTTTTCTACAAATAAAAACATTTAATCGTCTTACAGTTTTATGTCAAAATCTTTCCACTCCACCCCCCAAACTCCATAATTGGTGACTAGACCCAACCCACATCCCACAAGGCTAATAGTGGCTAGCGCTACATTAAACAGCTTAAATCCTGTGACAAAAAGACTTACATGTTGAAGGACATGCCCAGTTGTTTGCACAGTGGCCCAGGAAACTGCATCAGTCCTTAAAAACAGTTTAATGGTAAAACCCATCTTAATTTGGGTCAGGTTTTCACAGCAGCTGTCCAAAAACGCCAAATAGCCACGGAGACTAACTTCAGTTAGGCCAGAGAGTCCTGATTGGCTCCACACTACCCACGTGCCAACACGGTTAGTCTTATGTCACCAAAAACTGTCTGTCTAAATTCACCTTTTTCCAGGAGGCGGGGCTTAAGTAAAACTTTAAAGCAAAAAAAAAACCCAAACATGAGACATTTGAGTGATTTCAGTCTTGATACATCTTGTAAGTCATAAAAAAACCTGTTAACAAGAAAAAATAAGTTTTTTTTGGCAGTGTCACTCCAAGCATCAACATAAACTCACAAATTCAAAACTGACGACACATGACCGCTTCACCGACGGCGTCATGTGCACCAATCAGATGTCTGATAACACTTTGTATCCTTTAAAAGTGAATAACTGTTTTTCAAGTGCATCACAGCATCATTCTGTTTGCTCCAAAAACTATCAAAAAGCAAACAATATGCACTACAATATGCGCAACACCATATGGTAGCAGTCGATTCGTCGACAATGGACTAAATTAAAACATCTGCCAGGTGAGAATCTAAATTATAACCCAAACTGATGGAAATGTCAATAAAATTCCATTTTAACCACCAAACAAATGTGCAGACATAAAAACAGCGAGTGCCTTTCCTACCGTAGTGAGACAGGTGCTCAGAGGGGATAACGATCAGCTGTCCAGATTGTGGGTCCCTGGCAAACTGGTAGGGAGGAGGAATGGAGCCGGTCAGAGAGGGTGGGAAGCCTGCGGGGAGGCTCTGATGGAGCGAGGAGGGCCCCAGACCTGAAGAGGAGGAAGAAAGGAAGGGGAAAATGTGAGGAGCACTGGATAAAAAGAAAAAGACTACTCAAACTGAGTTCACATTTTAGCCAGCGTTATTCTTCATGTAGCATTTATACCCACAGTGAAAGCATAATAAGAGTTGATTCTGGGAGCACACACTGAATTTAGCCACTTTTGACAGCATTTTGTTTTTCTGCCCTCATGGTGTCTAGACAGAGCTGCCCCTTAGGGAGTCCTTGTGTGAGCATGTTTCCATGTGTCTCATGCTTGTAGATGGCGTGTGCAAGATTGCATAAGTATGTCTGTGACTTTGTGCTGTTATTTTTGGACAGCAAACTTTGGAGAAGCAGGTCTGGAATGTCCTGCAAAGATCAGGAATGTCTGCAGCACTTGATCCACTGGATGAAGCACGTAAGAGACCAGACACATACGTGCGTCTGTTTTTATTACAAGAATCATGACTTGGATCCCCGTCTTTACCAAAGTGTCGCCAAGAGTGTTAACGCACAGCTGTGAAGTGTATGTGTGTGTTCTCTGCTGTGTTCACGTACTGTACGGTGAGCTGGACAGCCAGACTGGGGGGGCTCCAGGCCGTGGGATCCAAGGGTGAGAGGTCAGGGCCGAAGGGTCGGGCGGCCATCGGCCCGCCCCGGCCAGAGCGGCCCCTCCCGTCATCATCAGGTTGGGAGTCATGATGCTGGGTGTCATCATACTGGGCGTCAGGCCGCTAGATAGAGGAGCAGGGTGCATCTGAGTGAACTCGGCCAGTTCCTTGGACTCTCTAGAAAGAAATAAAAGATGCATTTTGTTCAGTTTCCAGGCCTGAAAACAGTTTTGGTCTCTGAGCTGTTTTAACTTATGTGCTTTATCAAAGCTGCTACCACTGCTACTAATAATCTTAATAACAATAATAGTATGATTCCTTTCTAAGCACCAAAAGTGCAAAGACGACAATCTAAAGCAGAAAGAAATACCATGAAAGCCCTGTAAAAATGCCAGTCAGTACAGGCGGGCTTTAGGAGCTTTATAAACTCAGGTACTCTGCCAGCTGCTCTGATGTTGAAGGGAGTCTGTTCCAAAGACTTGGAGCTAAAATAGCAAAAACTGGTTCTGTGATCTGAGGGGACTTGGAACTGAAAATGGAGCTCAGTGCTCTGATATATAAACCAGAGTTTAACTACATATGAAGGGATGTGAATGCTAACGGTAAAGCCTCAAAGTGAATTGTGGATGGGCGGCCCGTGTGATTCGGGCAGGATCACAGTAGCGCTCTCTGTCACAAGTCTAGCAAACACATTTTGGACCAACTGTGGATGTCAAACTGCTGCGTGAGAATAATGAATTTAAGGAAGTCTTGGCGGCAAAAGAAGGTGTACGTTAGTTGTGCGTCTGTGTTTTACGGAGTACTGGGTCAACTTGGGCAATAGCTTGGATCTGAAAAGAGCAGCATTTAAAGGTCCAGTGTGTGATTTTTCACTGTTAAGTCAAAGTGGCTGCATTTCTTGATCATAAGATTAAGTTTTTGCACACAGGAAGAGGGTTTTTCTCCATGTAGGCGGCCATCTTGGAAGACCAACATCTTTATATCAAACATTGGCTGCGTCTCAATTGAGGTTCTGCATCCTCAAAGTGTGCATTTCAAGGTCACATACGTCCCTGTGCTGCGTCCAAGGCTGTCCCATTCCGTGGGCTCCTTCACATGCGGCCTACAAATGCAGCCTTCAAAACCCTGAAAACCAAGGACGCACGAAGAGGATCCTTGAGGCCCTGATGTATCCCAGGCATTCAGCGCGTGCCTCAGCCTGGCTTTTTTATCCCCCCTCAGCTCGGGCAGAAGCAGAACGAAGTCAGAAACAGTTCAAAAGTAAGTTTTTTACTTGAATTATGCGGCGGTTTGAACATGAAAACACCAATAATCCAGAAAACAGCAGCATCTGATTATTTAAGCTCATGTTCCGTGACATTATTTTTTTTCTGATGTGCTTTATGCTTCACTTAATGTATTACATAAACATGTTGAATGGTTATTTTTTCTGAAGTCAAACCTTTTTTCCCCATAAATGTCAGTTTATTAACCAGTGTCAGTAATATAAAAATACAGTCTGACGTGGTTGAAATAACTTGCTTTAAGATAACTTTTAAAGTCCCATAGAGACATCGGGAAGTTGATGTTATTTTTTTGCTTATGTGGCGCTGTAAAAAAAAACCAAAACGAACACCTAAGGTTATTTTTAGAGAAAACGGAGCAGTTAATGGAGCTGAGGAGAGACAGGACATCTGTAATAATTTGATTAGGCTGATCTTAAAAACGTTCATCACATCTGAAGTGATAATCAGATTTCTCAGATTTTTCTGTTTTATTTCTGAGGTCCACGGTAGAGAACCTGCAGGAACCGAGGATCAGCTGTCGAGGGAACGGGCTGGACTCAGGAGTTATAAAACTGATATTTGACTGAAATAACCACAATAGAAGAGATCTGATGAATTGTTCTATTGATTGTGATGTTTTAGCAGTTTACTTTGCAAACTGAAACAAGCTAAATAAAAATATCGCATGTGTACTGTTAATAGAAAAACTCCATATCAGTGAAATAGATTTTTGAAAAAGATGATTTTTTTAAGAGACTTTCTTATATTTATTACACACAGAGTGAAACATTTAAACCTGATCTAATATTGATGATAATGATTATAGCTTTTAAAATTAAATAACAAATCACGATTTTCTAATTTACTGAGATGCACTGGTGCAAGTGAGACGAAGCTGAAGATGGAATCTGTTCTGCTGCTGAACATCACTGAGCATCATCCTACAGTACAGGACTGTGGTCTGCTTTAGAACATTCAAAACTAAATGTCAGAGCTGATACAAGGCAGAACATCTAATTATTTAGCTACATAATGGTCAGATATGATAACAGTAAACCATTTTATTTTCTACTGGTCATGTAATTAAAATATATTTTAGAGTTCAGTCTAACTGGTATACATAAATATAAAAATAAAAATTAATTTATCTGTTTTGTGGCTTTAATTTACCTTAATTTTATCTGCTGACTTTAACATGAGTTAAAGTCTTATTTTATCTGTCATGGTCCTCTGTGTCTGGTGAAGATTTTCAAGTAAAAAGTGAAGAAAATACAAAATAAAGTTCTCGCTCTCTCTCAAAAATGTCAGCAAAAAAAAAACTAACTGACGCTGTCATGGTTGCTAGGCAACAGGGTAGTGCATAGTCACGCAAACATACGTCCTCCAAAGACTAGTCCGTCTCATTTAACAGTCATAAATCAGCCTTTGGATGTAGCCTGCCCAACCTTGGAGTGTCCTGGCCTTCAGGGCCGCGGTTTGCGAGGCTGCGACACCTGAATTGAGACACAGCCCCGTTTCACACAAATGGCTTCTCAAGACTCTGATATGATCTGGAGGAAAGTGATGATTAATAAAATGTGAGTAGGTTGAATTTTGACAAGTGACTGCTAGATCACGTTGAATATTACACACTGAACCCTGAACGCCAAATCACTGTAATTGCCAACACAGCCCCTCTGGAGTCATTTTATAAAGACTATGTGTCAAGAGTCCAAAAAACAAGATCAGAAATCTTTTTCAGTTTTGGTGAGTGAAAATATGTTATTTTTAAAAATTATTATTATTAATAATAATAGATTGCATTTACAGTACATCCATAAAGTATTCTCAGCGCTTCACTTTTCCCACATTTTGTTATGTTACAGCCTTATTCCAAAAGGGATTAAATTAATTTTTTCCCCTCAAAATTCTACACACAATACCCCATAATGATGTGAAAAAGTTGAGATTTTTGCAAATTTATTAAAAAAATTTTAAAAAACTAAGAAATCACATGTACATAAGTATTCACAGCCTTTGCTCAATACTTTGTTGATGCACCTCTGGCAGCGATTGCAGCCTCAGGTCTTTTTGAATATGATGCCACAAGCTTGGCACACCTATCTTTGGGCAGTTTGGCCCATTCCTCTTTGCAGCACCTCTCAAGCTCCATCAGGTTGGATGGGAAGCGTCGGTGCACAGCCATTTTCAGATCTCTTCAGAGATGTTCAGTTGGGTTCAAGTCTGGTCTCAGGCTGGGCCACTCAAGGACATTCACAGAGTTGTCCTGAAGCCACTCCTTTGAGATCTTGGCTGTGTGCTCAGGGTCGTTGTCCTGATGAAAGATGAACCGTCATCCCAGTCTGAGGTCAGGAGTGCTCTAGAGCAGGTTTTCATCCAGGATGTCTCTGTACATTGCTGCATTCATCCTTCCCTCTACCATGACTAGTCTCTCAGTTCTTGCCGCTGAAAAACATCCCCACAGTGTAATGCTGCCACCACCATGCTTCACTGTAGGGATGGTATTGGCCTGGTGATGAGCAGTGCCTGGTTCCCTCCAAACATGACACCTGGCATTCAGGCACCCTTCTCCCCCGATCGCTCAGTTTAGACAGCCAGCCAGCTCTAGGACGAGTCCTGGTGGTTCCAAACTTCTTCCATTTACGGATGATGGAGGCCACTGTGCTCATTGAGACCTTTAAAGCAGCACAAATTTTTCTGTACCCTTCCCCAGATTTGTGCCTCGAGACAATCCTGTCTCAGAGGTCTACAGACAATTCCTTTGACTTCATGCTTTGTTTGTGCTCTGACATGCACTGTCAGCTGTGGGGCCTTATATAGACAGGTGTGTGCCTTTCCAAATCATGTCCAATCAACTGAATTTACCAAAGGTGGACTCCAATTAAGCTGCAGAAACATCTCAAGGATGACCAGTGGAAACAGGATGCACCTGAGCTTAATTTTGAGCTTCATGGCCAAAGGCTGTGAATAGTTATGTACGTGTGATTTCTTAGGGTATTTTTATTTTTAATAAATGTGCAAAAATCCCCCCCCCCCCCAAAAAAAAAAAACTTTTTCCACATTGTCATTATGGGGTATTGTGTGTAGAATTTTGAGAAAAAAATGAATTTAATCCATTCTGGAATAAGGCTGTAACATAATAAAATGTGGAAAAAGTGAAGCGCTGTGAACGCTTTCCAGATGCACTGTATATCGCGCCTTTCAAGATACCCAAAGCACTTTACAGTGAGTCCATTATTCATTCACTCCACAGACAATGGCAGTGAAAAGCTACTGCGGTCACCACAGCTGCCCTGGGGCAACCTTTTTTTTTTTTTTTTAAGATTTTAGTATACTTTATTGATCCCCAGAGGGGAAATTGAGGGTCATCCACCACCTGGATGGATGAAGCAGCCACGATATGGCGCTATCCCTTAACCATTCACACACACATTCACACCTAGGGCCACTTTAGAGTCTCCAATTAACCTAACCTGCATGTTTTTGGCATGTGGGAGGAAACCGGAGAAATCCCGGGGTAAACCCACGCAGACACGGGGAGAACATGCAAACTCCACACAGATCACTGTTGGTCGGGGGCTGGGATCGAACCCACGATCCCACGATCCCCACAATCCCCCGGCCAAGGGTACACTGTGCTGCCGCAGTGCTAACCACTGCGCCACCATGCAAACTGACAGAAATATGGCTGCCAATCCGCGGCAACAGCCTCTCCCACCACTACCAAACATTTATACACATTCATGCCCAGTGTCATGGACACTGGAGGCAACGTGGGTAGTGTCTTGCCCAGGGACACAAGGGCAGGATGGCTGGGGAGAGCGGGATTCAAACCGCCAACCCTCTGGTTATTGGACAAACTGCTCTACCTCCTAAGCCACTGCCGCCCGCATTTCCCTCCTCCGTTCCCTTTTTGCTGAGCACCAAGCTGGACGGCAGGAAGTTTCATGTGGTCTTCCTGTGACCACATGTGTTTCATATGGTCTTTTGGCATTACCCAGCTGAGACTTGAACCCCAATCTCCCGGTCATGGGGCGGACGCGCTACCTCTAGGCCACCACTGCGGTATAACCTTTAACTTACCACATACTCGCAGGTAACAGAGTCTGTGGACTTGATGAAAACACCAACACTGTCATGATTACTTCATGACTTTGTACCCCACTCTAACTAAACACAGGAATTTCTATTGGCATTTTAGCACAATAAATTACACATTACTATGACATCTGTGAGGTGGGAAGAGTAACCAGAAATTGTACTCAACTTAAAGTAAAATCACAATATGAAATACTTAACAATGGGTAAGTACAATAGTTCTTTGTAAAAGGTACTGGAGTAAGAGTAACCCCCAAACTGAGAAAGAAGATTAAATGTAACAGAAATAGTGGTGAAATGCATTTTTTAGAGTCAAAGCTGTGAAACTGGCTGAATTTTGACTTGGTCATTTGAACAGCATCAACCATGATTTCGCTACAGCAGTATTTTGGGAGGGTATTATTAACACCACCAGCCACGATCCTTCACCTGAGCACTTTCTCCTGCTCACACTCCAGCCGGCCAGCCAGCAGTCTGTCGTCGTGGTGGCGAGGACGCTCCTCCCCTCGCTCCTCATCTACGGCGAAGAGAAGGAAAGAACAACATTATGTTTAACAGCTGCGCGACTGAGGCTCCCATGGGTGCCATACGTTAAATAAAGGGGCCATAAAAGAAAACTTATTAGACAGTAGAGAGATAAGAGGAAGCAATGTGAGAAGAGATATGGAGAGGGAAATGGGTGACGGTGGCGGAGAAAGGGAGAGAAGACAAGGTCACAGCAGCTACGCCCCACTGTGTCAAAAAATGAGGAGAAGCTAAAAATATACTGGGAGTGCACTGCACAGAAACGGAGTGACGGCTCTCACTCCATCTGCCAGCTCTTATCAATTATTAGCCTAGCGCCACAGGAGACACCCGAGCATCCCACCGCCGTCCTCACTCCTGCGTTCACACAGTCGGACCCTTAAACCATCCCAGTTACTACGAGGCCCAGCGGCAAAAGGAGGGAAACCGCACTCAACCGGGCAATCTGGAATAAACATGAAGAGATCCTGCTCAAACTCTCTCCCCGTAACCCTTTTCCATCTCATTAATGCTGACTGAAGGTCCCCAAGCAGCAGAAGGCATCTCTGGAAGAGTGTGTTGCCAGAAAAAAATAAATAAAAAAAAGGGGGGGGAGGACGGGAGATTTTAACGAACTCTGACATGCTCCATGGAAGAGGTTTCCAGACTGTTACCAAGGTTACAGAGAGCCTGACCCACATCTTATCTTCTCTGCATCAGTGATAAACACCGAGCGTCCCCTACTCCCCCCCACATTCCTCGCCACTGGTCCTCCCTAGATCGCCCACCGCCTTCACCGCCACATTCTGCATCATGGAGGGGGGGGAAAAACTGGAACGGAAAACACATCTGAGCCTTAAAATGAAGGGAAAACCCCAGATTTATAGGTGAACTGGACTGTTAACACTGATCGTATGTGAGGAGTTTGAGCAAGTTGTTCCACTGAAATATGTCTTAAGTTTGCAAATGATTTCTCATAAATTTGTGACCCTTTTCACCCAAAACTGTGACAATATTCACATAAATTTAAAAAACTTTTGCAACTTTTCCTCAGACATATTTGCAAATTTTTCATGTACATTTTCTTTTTTCCCTCACATAAATTTGCTAGTTTTTCACATAAATTTGCTAGTTTTTCATGTAAATTTGCTATTTTTTCCCTGAATAAATTTGCCAAATTTTTGTAGTAAATTTGCCAAAATTTTCTAATAAATTTGCTACTTTAACATAAATTTGCTATTTTCCCCACATAAATTCACTACCATTTCCATGTAAATTTGTTTCTTTTTTTCAGAAAAATTTGCTATTTTTTTACATAAACTTGCCGTTTTTCACATATTTGTCCATGTGAAATTGCTAATCTTTTCCACTGCATAAATTTGCCACTTTTTTCATATAAATTTGCTATTTTTCCCCACATAAATTCACTACCATTTCCATGTAAATTTGCTTTTTTCACAAAAATCTGGTGCATTTATCCATCCATCTGCTAACTTTTTTTTTTTTTTTTTTTTTTTTTTTACATAAACTTGTTATTTTTCACATATATATTTTCTACATTCTTCCATGTGAATTTGCTACTTTTTCCTCCACATAAATTTGCTTCTTTTTTCCATGTAAAACTGCTGCTGGTAAAGTTGCTTCTTGTTTCACAAGGGAGCGGCTGCGGCGCAGGTGTAGTGTGGCTGACTACTGGTCAGGGGTTCGATTCCCGCTCTGTCTGCAGTCTGCGTGTTGAAGTGTCTTTGAGCAAGATGCTGAACCCCCAGTTGCTGCTGGCGGCTCAGGCCAGTGCCCGTGTGTGTGAGTGGGTGGACAGCAGGATCTGTAAAGCACTTTGGGGACCTACAGATGAGAGAAAGTGCTATGTAAGTGTACACCATTTACCATAAAATATGGAGCCTTTTCTCCATAAATGTGCTGCCATTTTTCATGTTAATTAACTTTTTAATGTAAATTTGCTATTTTTTTTTTCCACCTAAATGTGCACCATGTTTTTTAAAATATTTTTTCATGGACTTCCGGTTATGGCTGCCACGTAGGACGGACGTGTCTCGCTCTGCTCTGCTCCTGGAGAAAAAAAATCGGCAAATAACTCTCTCATTTGGGACAGAACGTACCCCAGCATTTGGGCGAGGATATGTCGGCGAAGCCTAAGGCTGGAAAACCAGGAAAAGGAAAAAGCGAGCCGCCGAAACAGTCCAAATTAACGGACTTTCAGGTCTGTGACGCAGCAAACAAGGCTCCATATATGGCGGAGGAGGCTGGCGGCGGTGCGATTTCTGCGGGGAATGGCGCAGATGCGCTGATGGCTGCCATGAGTTCAATGAGAGCGGACTTTTCCTCTAGATTTGATGGGATTATGACAGCGTTGGAAGGAATAAGAAAGGAATTGGGTGACTGTGTAGAACGAACGGCGCAGATGGAGCTCCGTCTCGCTAGTGCTGAAGATGACGTCACCCGTCTTCAATTAAAGGTGCGCACTTTGGAAAAAAAAAATAAATCTCTGGAAGATAATATTTTGGATTTGGAATCTCGGTCGAGACAGAATAATTTGAGGCTGGTGGGTCTTCCAGAGGAATCAGAAGGTCGGGACGTATGTTCCTTTCTGGAAAAGTGGATTCCGGAGGTGCTGGGCAGCGAGGAGTTGCAATCAGCAGTGGTTCTGGAAAAAGCACATCGTATTGGCCCACGGAGAGATAAGGGACCGCCGAGGACCTTAATTATGAAGTTTCTTAGCAACAGAGACAGGATGAAGATCTTCAACGCTGCACGAGCTAAAAAAGGAGAGATTAAACACCAGGACCAGCAGGTGCGGTTCTACCCAGATTTGGCCACAGGAATCCAGCAATTGAGGAAGCAGTTTGATCCCGTACGTAAGGAGCTGCGCAACCTTGGGATTCGTCATGGTGTAATCTATCCTGCGAGACTGCTGACCACGTATGAGGGCAGAACCCACATCTTCAAGACCCCAGAGGAGGCGCAGGAGTTCATCAAGAAGATCAAAGAAGAAGAAGAGACTGGTGGGAGCTAAGCATGAACAAAATATAAGGTAGAATAATTAAGCATTTGCACAGGCATCTGACTGACTTGAAGTAAATAGTAAGTTTACAAAATATAGATTGTATTATATATTAAAAAAAACAAAACAAAACAAACAAAAAAAAAAAACTATGATGTACAAAGTTGTTAAAAATTTTGGAGTTAAGTTGGAAAACTACAGAGGAGAGTTAATGTTACGTCATTAAAAGCAGTAGAGTTAGGGTGATTGGGAGGATGAAGAAGGAGTGGCTTAGGCTGTTCCCCGTGGGTGTGGAACAGTCGATGGCTATATCGGGAGACAGAATTTTTCTTTTGATTTTGGGGGGTTTCCCACAAGTGTGGGAAGGGGAAATTTGTTTGTGTGTAGTTTGTAGGGTGAATGTTCAACCACTCATGTTTTTGCTTCTCTGTATGAGCATGTTTACACTGCAAGGTAATCCCAAACTCTCTATTGATCATGGACCAAAGTGTTAATCTTAATTTAACTTCATGGAATTGCAGAGGTCTACAAAATTTAAAAAAACTTAAACAAGTTATGAATAAAATAAAGGACATGGGTTCAAGAATTGTGTTTTTACAAGAAACTCATCTGATAGAGGAGGATGTTAAAAGAATTAGGAGTAGATGGCAGGGAAGTGTATTCACCTCTTCATTTTCATCCCGGGCCAGGGGAGTTATGACTCTCATACATAAATCAGTTCCTTTTCAAGTGAAAAATGTAATTGGAGACAAATTTGGAAGATATGTAATCATTCAAGGTTCTTTGCTATTAGAAAATATAAATCTTGTGAACTTATATGGTCCCAATATAGATGATCAGAAGTTCTTTGCTAATTTATTTCTCATCTTATCATCACTTACAGGGCAACATATAATAGCAGGGGATTTTAATTGTACATTGAATCCAGGTGTGGATAGATCAACAGGACTGGATTGTACGCACATTGGATGTAGGATGACTATTAATCATTTTATGAAAGAATTGAGATTGTTAGATATATGGAGAGAAATGAAACCACAAGTTAAAGCCTATTCTTGTTATTCCAGTACCTACAAGACATTCTCACGTATTGATTATTTTTTGATTTCCACAGAATTAAGGTCCAAGATTCAAAACTGCTTTTATGATAACATCGTGATCTCTGATCATGCACCCTGTTGTCTAATATATGTAGATAAAAAATTGACAAAGGAATCAGGTAGATGGCAATTTCAGCATAAATGGCTTCAGGATGAGGAATTTGTCAAGTATATAGAAAAACAGATAGACGAGTTCTTTGACATCAATACTACACAAACATCAGCATGTGTAAAGTGGGAGGCTTTCAAAGCTTTTATTAGGGGACATATTATTAGTTATACAGGATCAAAATCTAAGAAGACTCGAGAGGAGAGAGCTAAATTGGAACATAAAATAAAAAATCTTCAGGAAAAAGTGTATGCAGGAAGTGACCCAAGGTTGGAGAATGAATTACTGATTTTGAGAGCTGAATACGACAAAAAATCAGCGAATAGAGCTGCCTCGAGTCTTCTAAGATTGAAACAATCTTTTTATGAACAAGGTGAAAAATCAGGAAAATTATTAGCATGGCAGATTAAACAATTGGAAATTAAAACACCAATTACCAGTATTATAAGTAACGGACAGGTAGTTATAGATCCTTTAGAAATTAATAGAGCCTTTAGAGATTACTATGAAAAATTATATGATACCAAAAATGAACCTGATTTAACAAAACTAAATGGGTTTTTGAACGAACTATCTATACCGTGTATTCCAAATGAAAACAGGGAGATATTGGATTCTAAAATTAGTCAAGAAGAAGTTGGGCTAGCCATTGATAATATGAAATCAGGAAAAAGTGCAGGACCAGATGGTCTTCCAGTTGACCTTTATAAAAAATTTAAGAATAAATTAATAAAACCTTTTTTGGAAATGGTTTTAGAAGCATTTCAAAATAATAATTTACCATCATACATAAATAATGCCTTAATTATACTGCTGCCAAAACCAGGTAAGCCCTCTAATAAATGTGAAAATATGAGACCAATAAGCCTATTAAACGCCGACCTTAAGATAATCTGTAAAATTTTAGCAAGACGAATACAAGAAATTTTACCAAATATTATTAATCGAGATCAGAATGGCTTTATAAAGGGTAGACAAGGCTTCCATAATGTAAGAAGACTATTTAATATTATTTATTTTAATAAAGAAGCACCGGATACAGCTCTCCTATCATTGGACGCCGAAAAGGCCTTTGATAGAGTTGAATGGCCCTTTCTTTTTGAAGTCCTACAAAGGTTTGGACTTGGAAATAATTTCATAAAATGGGTTCAAATAATATACAATAATGCTACAGCAGAAATCCTAACAAATAACAATATTTCAAAACCAATAAAAATCAATAGAGGATGTCGACAAGGCTGTCCACTTTCACCTTTACTGTTTACTATGGCAATTGAACCTTTAGCGATAGCGATACGTTTACATTCACAAATATATGGAATTAAAGTTGGACCAACAGAACATAAAATCTCCCTGTACGCCGATGACATAATTTTGTTTATGTCGAATCTAAAAAAATCAATTCCAACCTTGTTGAATTTAATAAAGAATTTTGGGGAAATATCAGGATATAAAATAAATAAAACTAAATCTTCAATATTAATGCTAAATGAGACCCAGAGAAATTACCCAGCCCCTGAGGTAAATCAATTCAATGTTGTAAATCAGTTTAAATATTTAGGAATCCAAATTATGCCTAAGCTAGAATCAGTCGCCAGTGTCAACTATGAAGCCTTAATGTCAGATATCAATGAGTTAACTCAGAGATGGATGTCACTACCAATGTCGATGATCGGGAGAATCAATATACTTAAAAGTAATATTTTACCTAAAATACTTTATTTATTTCAATACATTCCCTTATCACCACCTTTAGATCTATTCTCAAGAATAAAAAAAAAGTTAGTGGAATTTATATGGAACAACAGGAGGGCTAGATTACGTTTGTCTTTATTATATTTACCATTTGATCGTGGAGGTCTGAAATGTCCAAATTTTATGTTGTATTATTGGTCGGCACAACTGAGGTCTATGACATATTATTTTTCATCAAATGATCTCCCTCACTGGACTGAAATGGAATCATACAATTTACCTTTACCTCTTCCCATATTCATATACTCAGATTCGGCAAAAAAATTACAAAAACAAGTTAAAAATCCATTTGTAAAGCATATGATCAAAATATGGTGTGAAGCTAAAAACTATTTAAAAGAACCACAGTTATTGTCACAATTTAGTCCAATATGGGGTAATCAATATTTTAAACCAGGGAGAGCGGACGCTGTATTTAAAGTATGGAATTTAAAAGGGATACAAAAGATTCAGGATTTATATTTGCCATGTGCAGACAACATAATGTCTTTTGAAGAGCTGAGGATCAAATTTAATCTCAATAGAACACATTTTTTTAAATATCTTCAACTTAGAAACTTTATTCGATCAAATCAAAATAAAGCTCTCACTCGACCTATTTATTCATCCTTGGAAAAAATGATGATGAAAGATAGTAAAAGAAAGGGTATTATTTCAGAGTTTTATAACTCACTGACACTATCTTCAAGTGAAAATTCACTGAAAAGATTAAACTACTGGAAAGAAGATCTGCAAATTGAAATTTCAGAGGAACAATGGGAATTGGCTTGTACAGAAGCTCAAACCAAATCAATAAATGCACGCCTTAAATTGATACATTTCAAATGGTTAATGTGGATGTATGTTACACCGGAGGAGTTAAATAGATATAACAAAAATATACCAGATACATGCACAAAATGCATGGAAAGTAAAGGAACCCTATTTCATTGTTTATGGGAATGTAGATTAATAAGAATGTTTTGGGAAGAGGTGAGGGTAACAATTGAAAAAATAATCTCAAAACAAATCATATTGAATCCTAAACTGTTTTTGTTGGGTCTGTACCCAGAAAAGCATAATTTTAATAAAAGTGAAAGAACATTCATAGACCTCAGTTTGCTTAATGCCAAAAAATGTATTGCACTATTATGGAAAAAGACTCATAGACCAGATGTGACTCAGTGGTTAAGACAGATGTTAACAAACCTTCCATTAGAAAGAATAACATATATACTGAAATCAAAGGAAATTGTGTTTGAGAATATATGGAGACCTTTTATTGATTATGTAAAAAATTTAAACATAACTCTTGAAGAAGAAGGTGAATGATGTGTGTGGAACTTGTAAATTCCAAACTGGTGAACATAATATGTATACTTATGTATTGGATTGTCTAGACTAAACAGAGGAGCATTGTTGAAGACTTGATTTTGTTGGTGGTTGTTGGTGTTTTTAGTGCATTTTTTTTTTTTTTTTGTAGTACTTTAGTGTTAGTGTTTGATTGTTTGTATCATGTTTGTTAAAAAAAAAAAAAAAGGTTCAATAAAGATATTGTGGAAAAAAAAAAAAATATTTTTTCATGTAAATTAACCGCCTTTTTCACAATTTTTCGTTTCCTTTTGTGCCAAGGTGTGCATTTTTGTTTTGTTGGTGATGGACAAAAGGTCCACATGCTCCCTTGGAGCAGCGGGTTGTTGATGGCCGATATATAGAGCTTTATATATCTTATTCATTGCGTTGGTCCAGCTAGATACCAACCCACCCATTTAGCATTTAGGGTAATTCTTCTTCATTACAAGCTCTTTGAAGAGTGATAGACTGATGCTATTGGACAAATTCACTCTGCTTAAGCAAGGAAATGAATAAAAACGCCCCCAATGCACACGCAAGCATCTACTGTAGCCCATAAATACACACAATCCCTCATATACATACACAAGCAGTCACTCTCAAGACTGATCCATTGCTTAGCAACGCACCCCTGGTCTTATTATAATTCAAGGCTTGTTTGTAGCTTTTAGCTGCGTTCTGTAATGACATGTTTAATGCTGACAGGGTGGATGGAGGTGGAGGGGGGAGGTGGAGCTGAAGAAAAGAGTGGAGAAAGAGCAGAGGGGCCTGAGGTGGGACAAGGAGGGAGGTGCCTCTACAAAGCCCCTCTCAGAAAGGATGGAAGGGTGGGGAAGCAGGGAGACATTCAACTAAATGAAAAGAGCAAGAGAGACACGCAGAGGGGGAGAGACGGGCTCAACCGCGGGAGCGAAAGAAAGAACTCAATGACACACAAGAGCTGAAACAGAAACAAGGAGATGGCGCGGGAGCGGTGCAGCTGAATGACCTTGACGTCCAAGAATAGCAGGAATTGCTATGCAGCACAGAAAGCCAGCAGAGACGCCCAAAAAGGGGCCATTCAAAAAAAAAAAAAACACCCCATGACTAAATTCGATGTTTTTGTGGAGGAGAAAAAAGTTGCTTTTAATGATTCAAATCATGCATGAACACCTGAAAGTCAAAACAAGGGCTGAACAAATATGACTTTGAGGCACAAGAAAATTAATCCTCTATTATTCATGAAAACTAAAATGAGAAATCATTTGCTCTCGGTTCATTTAACCGAAGGGTTCTACACTCCCTGTAGTGCGATTCTGAGAGAAGGCAGCGAGAAAGAGTTGAAAGAATGAGCAAATCCGCTGAAACACTTTAGATGAGTAAAGCACACGCAACATTTAACTCCCATGAAGGAATAAAAATAAAGTGTTTTAAAGCTACAGTATATCCAGGAAAAAGCAGTGAAACCAGTACAAGCACACTGCAGCATTCCCCCCTCATCACCGTGGTAGAACAACTACTTCTGTTGTGTATTTAGTGGGAGGCAACCCCTGCCCTCATTTTCAAGCCAACAATCCATCTCCATCTCTTCCTTCCACTCCCTCAGGTTTCCCGAGCGGCAGACTGACCACGTCACTGTTCTGGCCATTCTGCACGTCACATGGAAGTCCAGTGAGTCTCATAAGGCAGCTGGACTCTTATGGGAGAATCACGGACTAAGCCACAGTCTCCAACAGCCAACTCTATCTAGAAGCAATGCTGTGTAGCGTAGACTTCTTTTTTAATCCATTTTTAAATTGCAAATGTGGCAATGAATGAGTTTATGGTAATAGTGATGTGGATGTGAATTAATATTTATTTTTATTATATAAACTGAGACCAGTTCTTAAGCGTATTAAATATATAGATACTGGATATTATATGGATCTTCATACAATGGCCATGAAGAATCTTGTTTTATCTTAGAACTGTGGTTCCCAACCTTTTCTGCAGAGAAAGAAAGTTGGAGTCTGTCACCCAAATTTGAACTTGTTTAAAATTTTTCTTACATACAACTATGGTACAGATTTAAAAAGCCTACATCATTTCTTTCTCTAGTTACTGCAACTACAAGGGAGGAGTTGATGCCGCCACCGCCGCCCATCCACCTAGCAGAGTGACGACAATACCCTTCAGCCTTTTAGAGGCTGGGGGTAAAGATGGCGGAGTTGTGTAACGAGCTTTGGAAACAGGAGGTTTTGTTATTTATTGTTAGTGGATGAGGCGAAGTTGGCGTCCATGTTGTCTCTTCTTCTCCTTTGTCAAAAATGCACTACTGCCTCACCTCGGCGGGAGTTTCCCAGCACATGCACAGTTCAGTGCAGATCCCTTGCACCCAAGACACGCAGTCGCTTTTTTTTTTTTGGAGCTGTGCTCACCCCCTGTGGAAGGGAAGATGATGAAATTTACATCACATGCACAGCACGCCTGCTCGCGCACCGATGCGTTTGTGGCACCATGAATTACACTGCTAGCCCTGACTCCCCAGAGAGACTGCTGACCAGAGAGGGACAGAAGCAATACGACCAGCTGAAATGCTGGAGAATTATGTTAAACACACACAAACTGTGATATACAGAGGCCAGAAAACTTATCAAGTTTGTGTTTTCATCTCATGCAATTAATTAGGGCTGGGTGATTTGAACTTAAATCAACATCACAGTTATCTGAAGCTTTCAAGTTTGTTTCAGGGTTTTTTTTCTCCCTCCCTTCTTTCTTCTTCCTTAAAGCTCACTGACAAGACTGATAATTACACCAACAGAGTGTGGCATCAATGAGTATATCACTGCAGTGATTCGGCCGTAAAGGAGCACAATATAATACATTAAAAAAAAATGAACTACTGTCACCCCACACACCTACAACAAAACTAAACACCGTCTAGTGCAGACGTCAGCGTCCATGCATACCTCCTGAGGACCCGTGGACCACATGGCTCATGCCATGCCATGGCACAGCCCTTCATGCAGCCATGGCTGTGCCATCACCACACAGGCACCACGAATCTCCTGTCATCCACCCCAATAACGTGGACAACAGTCAGAGACTAACAGCAACCAGCCTCGGCGCACTCTCTGCACCAGCTTCCGCGCATCCCTTTCACCCCGTCCCAGCATTCCCATATGAAACAAAGAGTCAATCATCTCATACTATGTGGACGGACACTGCAATTCATTTCTGCATTAGCCTTTTTAATTTTTCCGCCATGCTCTGCTGCTTGCGAACAGTGCTGACTGCACTGTTTCTGGGTTGCAGAGTCACGCAGAAGTGTGCACAGGGGCAGTACAAGAAAGTTCTCATATGCACATCCACACAACAGGAAGAAGGGAAGAACCGAAAAAAGGGTTTTAGTTTGGTTAACAGCCCAGCCCTACAATTCATCAAGCTAGTAATTATCGTTACAGGCCTACATATTGGTCCTTTTTAATCTATTATGAACATCATTATGTAAATGGGCCACATACATCAAAACTACGGTTATTATTTAAGACATGGAAAGCATGTGACAAGGTTCACTGAAAACACTACTAAGCACTGATACATGTGAGGCAAGTAAGTGATGACCTAAATACAAACTGCAGCTATTTTATAAACATTGTTATTATAATGCAACAACAAAAGTAACCCATATCAATACAAAATGGGCTATGATAACAGACACAGTACATACTAATTTTTTTTTAATAATTCATTGAAGAGTTCTGCAGCGAGCAGAATCCAGTCATGTGGGAAACACTGCACAATCCTAACATTCATATTAGAGAAAACCAGTGGTTAACAGCCAAACAGGTCAGCAGCAGAGAACCACTGATGCGCTGGGTGAATAAAAAACATCATTACCTTTAATAGCAGTTTGCAGCAGGGGCCTCTGTGTGTCTGAGCTTCCACAGGTCTGCTTACTGCTGCTGCCGCTGTCTCTCTGCCGGGCCACGGCCACAGCAATGCCAACAGGAGGGTGGCGCACCTCCCCCTCCCCCTCCCGGCCAAACGAGCGCGCGCTGTCCGGCCGCTCCTGCTCTCTTTTCAGCTGAGGAGGCACCCTCAGCGCCCCAGAACCTCCTGATCCAACAGCGACCCTTTCTCTGTCTCGCTCCCTCTCACGCTCCCTCTCTTTTTCTCGCAGCATCTCCCTCTCCGCTTCTAACCTGATGTTACCCAGCCCGCCAAAAGGCCCTCGGCCATCTGCAATGTGCCTCGATGAACCAGGTCCTTCAGCAGCAAAGTTTCCACTGTACTTAATAAGGCTCTGCATGGCAGAAACCTCTGTGGCATCGGAACCCAATACCCCGCCACTCTCTCCACCACTGGACCCTCTAGAGCGGTAGAGCGCCGATGGGTCCAAGTAACGCCTCTGACTCCCATCCTCACCCGTGCGGCCTTGTCCGTGCTGGGAGTGGTGTGTTTGAGGGGAGTGTCTGGGGGTGGCCTGTGAGGTGGTGTTGGATCGATGTGATGAGTGAGGGGAGTGAGCCATGCGCGCCTGTGTCGGCTGGGTGTGGGGAGCTGAGAGTGCGTGTCCGTGTTGGGCCGCCAGAGCAGCCATGTGATTTGTAGCATAATTGGCCAATGGGCTGATGGAATTCCACTTAGGCTCCGGCCCCGTTCGCTCTACACCCAGCCGGTTTGAGTGTTTTGGGATGTCCCTGGTGTCCGGGCTGAACCTTGATTGACTGGAAGAGATAGACGTGTCCTGTCCTCGTTTACCAACGGGACCACTGGAACAAATGACGGAGCCTTCCTCTCTTTGATTGTTTACGTCGCCAGGCTGGGAGAGCCGAGGATGCTCCATGAGGATTTTCTCATGAAACCTGTAGCTCTCCCTCTCTCTGTCTCTCTCATGCTCTCTGTCTCTTTCGCGCTCTCGTTCTCGGTGTTTGTCGCGGGCTTGTGACGCTATCTGGATGGGCCCCACCCGCTCGTCATAGACCTCCACAGAAGGCACATATGTAGGTGCACTGACTCGCTGCTCTCTAACAGGGTCTTTGGAAGTGGACAGGTGGGGCGCGCCAGCAGCAGAGGACTGCAGCGTTGGGGGAAGGACGTAGGAGACGTGCAGGGATCCAGCTGATGTGGCCACAGAGTCATTCCTCCGATGTCTGTCTGAGTGAAAGTTTGTGTTATTTGTGTTAGAGTTATGGTTGTGGTGGGATCGGGCACTGCCGTCTTCGTCCCGCCTCCCCCTGTCTTTGTCTGATCCATGACACCTGCCCGAGTCTCCACCCCCACCAGGAGGGACGGACGACCGTGGCGGCGACAGCCTGGGTCTGGATTCCACTGTGGACGGCTGGGAGTGTGACTTCTGCAGGAGCGCGTGGAAAGACCAAGCATCTCTGTCCATATCTCTGTCCTTTTCTTTGTCTCGCTCTCGGTCCCTGCCTCCCTTGCGGTCATCCTCGCTCCTGACGTCCTGGGTCAGATCCACCACGCTGTGCGGACGTTGCTCTTCTCTGGACCGCTCTCGCTCCTTGTCCTTCTCCCGCTCTCCCCGATAAGACCTCTCTCTGACCCCGTCGCGCGACGTCCTCTGAGGGGGCGTGGAGCTGGACGGTGCAGTCGGCGCAGCAGTAGCAGGGTGCAGAGTAGACTGGCTCAAGGACGATGGCAGGTAATATCCCTCTGAAAACAAACAACGCAACATGAGTGTGACAACAGAAACAGCCCGACTGCATGAACACAGCCTGTTAAAACAGATGAAGATTTAGAGTATAACAGCATACTGCAGCACACAGTCAGAGGTGAACCCAATAAATATTTATGAGAACTTGGTGAGAAAATGTAACAATGACACAGACCTACAGTAGCGCTGCAGCAGCAGAGGTGCCATACATTATACAACATGAAAATTAAATGAGAATAAAGGCTGCTGTGTTTTGGGTTGCAGGCTTGGCCCGGCTCCACCACAAAACACGTCTTCACACTTCAATGAAAAGGTTAAACACAGAGCCTGCTGATGTATCACAGGAGATGAGAAAACGTGTGCGCTAAATTCAGCCACTTGTCTTCATGAATGTTATCGCTGACAATGACTGACCTTTATGGGAGTCATAGAGAGGGTGCGGGGAGAGCGACGGAGGCTCCAGGTGTCCCAAGGAAAGGTAAGGGCTGGAGTACAGGCTGCTCGGGAGGGGAGGGAAGCCTGAAGACACAGAAAAGGCAGTTTAGGGGAAATAAACACAAAACACGGGAGGCAACTGTGTGAATATCAACTTATATTTGATGATGCCATGACTACTAGGGTACTAGCATTTGCTTTTCATGGAATATATTTGAGAAAAACAGATGTTCAAGGTGACACATTCACACATCTGTGCTTTTGTGACACAATCTAAACAGCAAAGACTGTTGATAAACCACAACGCTTTAGCAGCCACACATCCAACAGGGCTGAAGACAGAGATGGACGGAAAGGCTTGACTCTGGATTTCAGATCACTATCATCATCCAAAGAAACACACCCCTGAAATTTCAGAGGAACAATGGGAACTGGCTTGTACAGAAGCTCAAACCAAATCAATAAATGTACGTCTTAAATTGATACATTTTAAATGGTTAATGCGGATGTATGTTACACCGGTGGAGTTAAATAGATATAACAAAAACATACCAGATACATGCACAAAATGCATGGAAAGTAAAGGAACCCTATTTCATTGTTTATGGGAATGTAGAATAATTAGAATGTTTTGGGAAGAGGTGAGGGTAACAATTGAAAAAATAATTTCAAAACAAATCATATTGAATCCTAAACTGTTTTTGTTGGGTCTGTACCCAAAAAAGCATAACTTTAATAAAAGTGAAAGAACATTCATAGACCTCAGTTTGCTTAATGCCAAAAAATGTATTGCATTACTGTGGAAAAAGACTCATAGACCAGATGTGACTCAGTGGTTAAGACAGATGTTAACAAACCTTCCATTAGAAAGAATAACATATATACTGAAATCAAAGGAAAGTGTGTTTGAGAATATATGGAGACCTTTTATTGATTATGTAAAAAATTTAAACATAACTCTTGAAGAAGAAGGTGAATGATGTGTGTGGACCTTGTAAATTCCAAACTGGTGAACATAATATGTATACTTATGTAATGGATTGTCTAGACTAAACAGAGGAGCATTGTTGAAGACTTGATTTTGTTGGTGGTTGTAGGTGTTTTTAGTGCATTTTTTTTGTAGTACTTTAGTGTTAGTGTTTGATTGTTTGTGTTATGTTTGTTAAAAAAAAAAAGGTTCAATAAAGATATTGTGGAAAAAAAAAAAAAGAAACACACCCACCACAAATGGGACAAGACAGAAGATTCAGATTTTGACACTTACACCTAGTTGCTCGTTTATAAGCTGCACTACAGGGGAAGATCCATTCAAGTTATAAACTGCCCAATCAGGCTTTACAGGCCCAAATGTAGGCCGTGTTTGAAAGTGGAATACAAAGAGGTGTAGCCTATATGTAGACAATCACACATGTTAGACTCTGACAAATATTGAAGGGACTGAACACCAAGATTTATTTGATCGTGTGAATATTACAGAATTATTGAAAATGAATGGGACACCCAATATTAGCGACTGTTTAAGAACCCTTGTTTATGTGTTTGTCAGACTTATTTGTGTGATCTTTTATGACTTATATTCATGTGTTGTATCTTGCACTTTGGGGAATGGGAGTTGTTCAGTCACCATTGTAATTGTTTTAGTTTATATGTGTAGTTTATAGTCTATCGTCAATAAACTCATACAGCACTATAACAGGACATGTTTACAAATATTTCAGGCCCGTTGCAGTGCATCCTTTTATATTTTAGCAATATTGTAAGTACAAAACGTTATTATACACTGCAGAATGACCCGTTTGGCTGCAACTGTTGCATCAGTGTTGCCCATTTGTCAGTAAATAAAAAATGATTTATTTCGTTATTTGGCCGCTTTTATGTGTTTGGTCACAGTCGACATTTAGTCAGTTGCACTGATGTTTGACGTTAATGTTAATGTTTGGTGTTAGATGTTATACTTTATATTCATATTTCCTACTTAGCGTTTACCTTGCTGCACCGTGGGTCTCAGAGTAACGTAATTTCAATTCTCTGTATGTGCTGTACATATGGCAGAACTGACAATAAAGTTGACTTTGACTTAGTCAAAGCGCACGTGTCCACATATGATATGCAATTGATCTGACCATTCCACTCCACAATCATGCACCGGGAGAAGCGCCATGTTGAACCCGCGGTGCCACAAAGGACAGCGGTGGCAGACGGGTAAAGCAGCAGCCAAGACTCCCATTAACTGGGCAGGCTGGGCTTGGCTCCTTGCGAAGGACTTTGGTAAGACGACCCGGCCTTGTGCTCTCCACATATGCCGAATTATCTTTTAGAGCTACGCAATCACAGCAACATTGAAGTATAATTTTTTACGCATTAAATCATCAGTATTCTCTTTTTCTGGTCAAATTTGTCACTTTTCCCTTCCTTGTTTTGTTTACGGAGCGCTCTAGTGAATGGTCGTGATGCCGCGTATTATCCAATCAGCACGGAGTCAATCCGAAACCCCGCCCACACTTCTAGAAGCCAGAGCATGAGAAAACGGAGAGGTGGCTAAACTTTTTTTGATGAAAATTACATATTTCGACTGAGCAACTCCCTACTCGGGGATGGACACCCTCGTAACCTCAGCAAAGCACTTATAAAATCTGAGGTCAGTCTGACCAACGGTTTGGAAGATATCTGAGGAACAGACAGACAGAGATATGCTGCATTTATAGACATGCTGTTAAAGGTGCGAGATACAAGATTCTGACGTCCTGGCCAGTAGGTGTCGCACTTACTCTTCCCCAACTGCTTGGTAGAGCCACGTGACATCAACCCAGTTACGCTATTGGCTATGACATCCTTTCTGGCCATAGATATATATAAACACTAGATTGGACACTGCTCCATGAGATACTACCCATAGAAGATAGATAGCAATGTCAAATTTAAGACTTTTTATGCCATTTTTAAGCATAATTGACCAAATTAAAGACACTGCATTTTTAAAATAGCAAAAACTATGTGACCACATTATATAGTACTTTATCTAAATACAGTATTTGCTGGAACTGAAATAGCTGTAAATGTTGGGTTACATTCTCCTGAGATTGTTTTTTTAAGAATTAATTTATTTAAGTAGAGCACTAACTAAAGTAACAGAAACTACTTGGCCATCCTACTCTCATAACAGAATCCCTGCTGTTGCTTTTGCTCCTTGTGATTTCCACCATGCTAAATTACAAAATAGTAGCACTAAATAAAAAGAAAATGCAAAGCTTTCACTGCACCATGCAAGAAAATCTTACATGAGTGTGATATTTTAAGACAGCTGAAAGAAGGCTTAAGCATTAATTGTAACTTACAGATTTTTAAAATCTGGGGCCTTGCACCACACATACGAAGGCATTTTTTAAAAAAGTAGCTTTTCAAATGCAGTTTGACCTTCCATCCACATGCAAAAATGCTGTTTGTGGACTGTGAACTGTTTGAAAAACTCCTTCTCGGCTGAAGATTTTTACCGACTCCAGTGACTCCAGAAGATTGGAGGCTTTGGCTTGCAGATTGCACGCCGCCATCTCTCTGGTTTGACATCCCAAAAATGCACCATTATCTCCTTTGCTGACATGAAAAACAGCTGATGTCGACAAGATTGTGCCGCTGCTAACTTTAACAGGATTTTTTACATGCTTGTGCACAGTAGTATATCTCAGCAAGTTAGAACATTGTAACAAAGTGATTTTTCCCCCACAGAATTTACAAAGATATTTTCTTGTATTTGATACTAATTACAAGCATTTTCACTTTAATTCTGATTACGGTTGTAGCTTCTGAAATTTATTTAAAACTTTTGACATTCAAATTTACAGAGATGCAGAAGTAAATGTAGTTACTCCCTGTGTTGAGGAAGAAGAGAGGCATCAGAATGGGCTTGTGCACTTTCATGTGGAGGGGGATTTTTTTAAGCATTTCTCTGTGGACACGGCTGTTTCTAATAAACAGAAGAGAAACCACGTTTTTATAAACAGCCGCGTATGTGTGGACTAGGCCTCATTTTTTTTCAGAAACAAATTTAAGACTTAAGGATCTGGACAACCAGCTAGGTAAAAGTGGTTGGACTTTAAAAGAAAAAAGGAAAGAAAAATATGGAACATAATCATAGCGCGATCAGTCAAAAATCTCAAATAATGTTCAATGCTTCCTTATTATTATAAAATATACCAGCGTTTCCTCTGGTAACATTTCTGGGTGGCGGCTCACCACGGCAGAAAAATTTCCGCCGCGCTTAAGATAAGATAAGCCTTTATTAGTCCCACAATGGGGAAATTCCAAGATTGCAACAGCACAGGGATAGCAACACTCAGAGCAATAATTAAGAAGATACGAAAAATATAAATATTATGAGGAGATATAAATTCATGAAAATATATGAAGCAATAACTTTCCGCAAGCTCACACACAAACAACGTGCGTGACCATCATCCGCGCGGAGTTCAGAAGTGTCCCGCCCACGCGAGTTTTCCAGTCAGTCACCAGGGTCTCACTAGCATGACTGTCCGACAGAAACACGGTTTTATTAAAGTACTTTAAATGCGGAAAAAAATCAGAAGAGGTTTGTAAGCACTGGCATCTATCATGGTTTAACACACTGGAAACGGAAGCAATAATGGAAGTCGCGACTTCCGGTTATGGCTGCCACGTAAGACGGACGTGTCTCACTCTGCTCTGCTCCTGGAGAAAAAAAATCGGCAAATAACTCTCTCATTTGGGACAGAACGTATCCCAGCGTTTGGGCGAGGATATGTCGGCGAAGCCTAAGGCTGGAAAACCAGGTAGAGGAAAAAGCGAGCCGCCGAAACAGTCCAAATTAACGGACTTTCAGGTCTGTGACGCAGCAAATAAAATTCCATATATGGCGGAGGAGGCTGGCAACGGTGCGATGTCTGCGGGGATCGGCGCAGATGCGCTGATGGCTGCCATGAGTTCAATGAGAGCGGACTTTTCCTCTAGATTTGATGGGATTACGGCAGCGTTGGAAGGAATGAGAAAGGAATTGGGTGACTGTGTAGAACGAATGGCGCAGATGGAGCTCCGTCTCTCTAGTGCTGAAGATGACGTCACCCGTCTTCAATTAAAGGTGCGCACTTTGGAAAAAAAAAAAAAATGTCTGGAAGATAATATTCTGGATTTGGAATCTCGGTCGAGACGGAACAACTTGAGGCTGGTGGGTCTTCCGGAGGAACCCGAAGGTCGGGACGCATCTTCCTTTCTGGAAAAGTGGATTCCGGAGGCGCTGGGCAGCGCGGAGTTGCAATCAGCAGTGGTTCTGGAAAATGCACACCGTATAGGCCCACGGAGAGATAA
The DNA here is from genome assembly GCA_020510985.1 of Pholidichthys leucotaenia. NCBI lineage: Eukaryota > Metazoa > Chordata > Actinopteri > Cichliformes > Pholidichthyidae > Pholidichthys > Pholidichthys leucotaenia. Next base: position 393,461,514 of record CM035838.1, on the reverse strand, counting down.
GGGACCGCCGAGGACCTTAATTATGAAGTTTCTCAGCAACAGAGACAGGATGAAGATCTTCAACGCTGCACGAGCTAAAGGAGAGATTAAACACCAGGATCAGCAGGTACGGTTCTACCCAGATTTGGCCACAGGAATCCAACAATTGAGGAAGCAGTTTGATCCCGTACGTAAGGAGCTGCGCAACCTTGGGATTCGTCATGGTGTAATTTATCCTGCGAGACTGTTGACCACGTATGAGGGCAGAACCCACATCTTCAAGACCCCAGAGGAAGCGCAGGAGTTCATCAAGAAGATCAAAGAAGAAGAAGAGACTGGTGGGAGCTAAGCATGAACAAAATATAAGGTAGAATAATTAAGCATGTGCACAGCCATCTGACTGACTTGAAGTAAATAGCAAGTTTACAAAATATAGATTGTATTATATATTAAAAAAAAAAAAAACTATGATGTACAAAGTTGCTAAAAATTTTGGAGTTAAGTTGGAAAACTACAGAGGAGAGTTAATGTTACGTCATTAAAGCAGTAGAGTTAGGGTGATTGGGAGGATGAAGAAGGAGTGGCTTTGGCTGTTCCCCGTGGGTGTGGAACGGTCGATGGCTATATCGGGAGACGGAATTTTTCTTTTGATTTTGGGGGGTTTGCCACAAGTGTGGGAAGGGGGAATTTGTTTGTGTGTAGTTTGTAGGATGAATGTTCAACCACTCATGTTTTTGCTTCTCTGTATGAGCATGTTTACACTGCAAGGTAATCCCAAACTCTCTATTGATCATAAACCAAGGCGTTAATCTTAATTTAACTTCATGGAATTGCAGAGGTCTACAAAATTTAAAAAAACTTAAACAAGTTATGAATAAAATAAAAGACATGGGTTCAAAAATTGTGTTTTTACAAGAAACTCATCTAATAGAGGAGGATATAAAAAGAATTAGGAGTAGATGGCAAGGAAGTGTCTTCACCTCATCATTTTCATCCCGAGCCAGGGGAGTTATGACTCTCATACATAAATCAGTCCCTTTTCAAGTGAAAAATGTAACTGGAGACAAATTTGGAAGATATGTAATCATTCAAGGTTCTTTGCTATTAGAAAATATAAATCTTGTGAACTTATATGGTCCCAATATAGATGATCAAAAGTTCTTTGCTAATTTATTTCTTATCTTATCATCACTTACAGGGCAACATATAATAGCAGGGGATTTTAATTGTACATCGAATCCAGGTATAGATAGATCAACAGGACTGGATTGTACGCACAATGGATGTAGGATGACTATTAATCATTTTATGAAAGAATTGAGATTGTTAGATATATGGAGAGAAATGAAACCACAAGTTAAAGCCTATTCTTGTTATTCCAGTACCTACAAGACATTCTCACGTATTGATTATTTTTTGATTTCCACAGAATTAAGGTCCAAGATTCAAAAATGCTTTTATGATAACATCGTGATCTCTGATCATGCACCCTGCTGTCTAATATATGTAGATAAAAAATTGACAAAGGAATCAGGTAGATGGCAATTTCAGCATAAATGGCTTCAGGATGAGGAATTTGTCAAGTATATAGAAAAACAGATAGATGAGTTCTTTGACATCAATACTACACAAACATCAGCATGTGTAAAGTGGGAGGCTTTCAAAGCTTTTATTAGGGGACATATTATTAGTTATACAGGATCAAAATCTAAGAAGACTCGAGAGGAGAGAGCCAAATTGGAACATAAAATAAAAAGTCTTCAGGAAAAAGTGTATGCAGGAAGTGATCCAAGGTTGGAGAATGAATTACTGATTTTGAGAGCTGAATACGACAAAAAATCAGCGAATAGAGCTGCCTCGAGTCTTCTAAGATTGAAACAATCTTTTTATGAACAAGGTGAAAAATCAGGAAAATTATTGGCATGGCAGATTAAACAATTAGAATTTAGAACGCCAATTACCAGTATTATAAGTAATGGACAGGTAGTTATAGATCCTTTAGAAATTAACAGAGCCTTTAGAGATTACTATGAAAAATTATATGATACCAAAAATGAATCTGATTTAATAAAACTAAATGGGTTTTTGAACGAACTATCTATACCGTGTATTCCAAATGAAAACAGGGAGATATTGGAGTCTAAAATTAGTCAAGAAGAAGTTGGGCTAGCCATTGTTAATATGAAATCAGGAAAAAGTGCAGGACCAGATGGTCTTCCAGTTGACCTTTATAAAAAATTTAAGAATAAATTAATAAAACCTTTTGTGGAAATGGTTTTAGAAGCATTTCAAAATAATAATTTACCATCATACATGAATAATGCCTTAATTATACTACTGCCAAAACCAGGTAAGCCCTCTAATAAATGTGAAAATATGAGACCAATAAGCCTATTAAATGCCAACCTTAAGATAATCTGTAAAATTTTAGCAAGACGAATACAAGAAATTTTACCAAATATTATTAATCGAGATCAGAATGGCTTTATAAAGGGAAGACAAGGCTTCCATAATGTAAGAAGACTATTTAATATTATTTATTTTAATAAAGAAGCACCGGATACAGCTCTCCTATCACTGGACGCCGAAAAGGCCTTTGACAGAGTTGAATGGCCCTTTCTTTTTGAAGTCTTACAAAGGTTTGGACTTGGAAATAATTTCATAAAATGGGTTCAGATAATATACAATAATGCTACAGCAGAAATCCTAACAAATAACAATATTTCAAAATCAATAAAAATCAATAGAGGATGTCGACAAGGCTGTCCACTTTCACCTTTACTGTTTACTATGGCAATTGAACCTTTAGGGATGGCGATACGTTTACATTCACAAATATATGGAATTAAAGTTGGACCAACAGAACATAAAATCTCCCTGTACGCCGATGACATAATTTTGTTTATGTCGAATCTAAAAAAATCAATTCCAACCTTGTTGAATTTAATAAAGAATTTTGGGGAAATATCAGGATATAAAATAAATAAAACTAAATCTTCAATATTAATGCTAAATGAGACCCAGAGAAATTACCCAGACCCTGAGGTAAATCAATTTAATGTTGTAAATCAGTTTAAATATTTAGGAATTCAAATTGTGCCTAAGCTAGAATCAGTCGTCAGTGTCAACTATGAAGCCTTAATGACAGATATCAATGAGTTACTTCAGAGATGGATGTCACTACCAATGTCGATGATAGGGAGAATCAATATACTTAAAAGTAATATTTTACCTAAGATACTTTATTTATTTCAATACATTCCCTTACCACCACCTTTAGATTTATTCTCAAGAATTAAAAAAAAGTTAGTGGAATTTATATGGAACAACAGGAGGGCTAGATTACGTCTGTCTTTATTATATTTACCATTTGATCGTGGGGGTCTGAAATGTCCAAATTTTATGTTGTATTATTGGTCGGCACAACTGAGATCTATGACATATTATTTTTCATTAAATGATCTCCCTCACTGGACTGAAATGGAATCATACAATTTACCTTTACCTCTTCCCGTATTTATATACTCAGACTCGGCAAAAAAATTACAAAAACAAGTTAAAAATCCATTTGTAAAGCATATGATCAAAATATGGTGTGAAGCTAAAAACTATTTAAAAGAACCACAGTTATTGTCACAATTTAGTCCAATATGGGGTAATCAATATTTTAAACCAGGGAGAGTGGACGCTGTATTTAAAGTATGGAATTTAAAAGGGATACAAAAGATTCAGGATTTATATTTGCCATGTGCAGATAACATAATGTCTTTTGAAGAGCTGAGGATCAAATTTAATCTTAATAGAACACATTTTTTTAAATATCTTCAACTTAGAAACTTTATTCGATCAAATCAAAATAAAGCTCTCACTCGACCTATTTATTCATCCTTGGAAAAAATGTTGATGAAAGATAGTAAAAGAAAGGGTATTATTTCAGAGTTTTATAACTCATTGACACTATCTTCAAGCGAAAATTCACTGAAAAGATTAAACTACTGGAAAGAAGATCTGCAAACTGAAATTTCAGAGGAACAATGGGAATTGGCTTGTACAGAAGCTCAAACCAAATCAATAAATGTACGTCTTAAATTGATACATTTCAAATGGTTAATGCGGATGTATGTTACACCGGAGGAGTTAAATAGATATAACAAAAATATACCAGATACGTGCACAAAATGCATGGAAAGTAAAGGAACCCTGTTTCATTGTGTATGGGAATGTAGATTAATAAGAATGTTTTGGGAAGAGGTGAGGGTAACAATTGAAAAAATAATCTCAAAACAAATCATATTGAATCCTAAACTGTTTTTGTTGGGTCTGTACCCAGAAAAGCATAATTTTAATAAAAGTGAAAGAACATTCATAGACCTCAGTTTGCTTAATGCCAAAAAATGTATTGCATTACTGTGGAAAAAGACTCATAGACCAGATGTGACTCAGTGGTTAAGACAGATGTTAACAAACCTTCCATTAGAAAGAATAACATATATACTGAAATCAAAGGAAAGTGTGTTTGAGAATATATGGAGACCTTTTATTGATTATGTAAAAAATTTAAACATAACTCTTGAAGAAGAAGGTGAATGATGTGTGTGGACCTTGTAAATTCCAAACTGGTGAACATAATATGTATACTTATGTAATGGATTGTCTAGACTAAACAGAGGAGCATTGTTGAAGACTTGATTTTGTTGGTGGTTGTTGGTGTTTTTAGTGCATTTTTTTTTTTGTAGTACTTTAGTGTTAGTGTTTGATTGTTTGTATCATGTTTGTTAAAAAAAAAAAAAAAGGTTCAATAAAGATATTGTGGAAAAAAAAAATAATGGAAGTCGCTTAGCTCAGAGATGTGGTTAGAATTCATATGCAGCCAGCTTCATATGAAGGGAAAGGTATGGGGGACTGATGAATTGCTGAGGATATATTTCACCTGCCACTACAATATTATGTTCCCTATTATGTACCTGGCAGGTTAAGATGATCGAAATTCAGTGTAAAGTCAATGACTTTAATCCGTCAGCAGCCTTCAGACAAACTAAACGTGCCAACATTTGGATTTCAAAATAAGGGAGGTTTTTCCTGCTGTCTGGGCGGTGAGGAGACTTAAAAAAAAACAAAAAAAAAACTATAAATATAAAGAAATGTTATAACAGAAATAACGGCATCCTTGGTCATTTAAGTTAATTTTATTTCATTAAATGCAATTTTAAGAATTTTTTTTTCTTTGAAATCAGAGTTAAATTATTGTTCTGTTCTGACTGCAAAGTTATGGTCAAAAATGTAAACTGTTATATAAGGAAAAAGTAAAAAAAATTACCACAGTCTGTTTCAAATTTATTTAAAAAGCAGTAATTTTATTTTTAAAAAAACAGACAAAAATTAGTCATAAAATAATCCCCAAATTTATAATAAAGTTTCAAATGTACAAGAAAAGTCAATTTTACAAGAGGAAAATACAAATTTGAGGAAAATGGTTTCAAATTTAGATAAATTTACAGAGAAAAAACTATCAGAAAATTGTTATAAATTTTTGAGAAAACCCTCAAACCTTCAAGACTGAAGTCATTACTCTTTGTACCCTTAACTAACTAGAAATTTTTGGTTGTCTACTTTTTTTTTTTTCCACAATATCTTTATTGAACCTTTTTTTTTTTTTTTTAACAAACATGATACAAACAATCAAACACTAACACTAAAGTACTACAAAAAAAAAAAAATGCACTAAAAACACCAACAACCACCAACAAAATCAAGTCTTCAACAATGCTCCTCTGTTTAGTCTAGACAATCCAATACATAAGTATACATATTATGTTCACCAGTTTGGAATTTACAAGGTCCACACACATCATTCACCTTCTTCTTCAAGAGTTATGTTTAAATTTTTTACATAATCAATAAAAGGTCTCCATATATTCTCAAACACAATTTCCTTTGATTTTAGTATATATGTTATTCTTTCTAATGGAAGGTTTGTTAACATCTGTCTTAACCACTGAGTCACATCTGGTCTATGAGTCTTTTTCCCATAATAGTGCAATACATTTTTTGGCATTAAGCAAACTGAGGTCTATGAATGTTCTTTCACTTTTATTAAAATTATGCTTTTCTGGGTACAGACCCAACAAAAACAGTTTAGGATTCAATATGATTTGTTTTGAGATTATTTTTTCAATTGTTATCCTCACCTCTTCCCAAAACATTCTTATTAATCTACATTCCCATAAACAATGAAATAGGGTTCCTTTACTTTCCATGCATTTTGTGCATGTATCTGGTATATTTTTGTTATATCTATTTAACTCCTCCGGTGTAACATACATCCGCATTAACCATTTGAAATGTATCAATTTAAGGCGTGCATTTATTGATTTGGTTTGAGCTTCTGTACAAGCCAATTCCCATTGTTCCTCTGAAATTTCAATTTGCAGATCTTCTTTCCAGTAGTTTAATCTTTTCAGTGAATTTTCACTTGAAGATAGTGTCAGTGAGTTATAAAACTCTGAAATAATACCCTTTCTTTTACTATCTTTCATCATCATTTTTCCAAGGATGAATAAATAGGTCGAGTGAGAGCTTTATTTTGATTTGATCGAATAAAGTTTCTAAGTTGAAGATATTTAAAAAAATGTGTTCTATTGAGATTAAATTTGATCCTCAGCTCTTCAAAAGACATTATGTTGTCTGCACATGGCAAATATAAATCCTGAATCTTTTGTATCCCTTTTAAATTCCATACTTTAAATACAGCGTCCGCTCTCCCTGGTTTAAAATATTGATTACCCCATATTGGACTAAATTGTGACAATAACTGTGGTTCTTTTAAATAGTTTTTAGCTTCACACCATATTTTGATCATATGCTTTACAAATGGATTTTTAACTTGTTTTTGTAATTTTTTTGCCGAATCTGAGTATATGAATATGGGAAGAGGTAAAGGTAAATTGTATGATTCCATTTCAGTCCAGTGAGGGAGATCATTTGATGAAAAATAATATGTCATAGACCTCAGTTGTGCCGACCAATAATACAACATAAAATTTGGACATTTCAGACCTCCACGATCAAATGGTAAATATAATAAAGACAAACGTAATCTAGCCCTCCTGTTGTTCCATATAAATTCCACTAACTTTTTTTTTATTCTTGAGAATAGATCTAAAGGTGGTGATAAGGGAATGTATTGAAATAAATAAAGTATTTTAGGTAAAATATTACTTTTAAGTATATTGATTCTCCCGATCATCGACATTGGTAGTGACATCCATCTCTGAGTTAACTCATTGATATCTGACATTAAGGCTTCATAGTTGACACTGGCGACTGATTCTAGCTTAGGCATAATTTGGATTCCTAAATATTTAAACTGATTTACAACATTGAATTGATTTACCTCAGGGGCTGGGTAATTTCTCTGGGTCTCATTTAGCATTAATATTGAAGATTTAGTTTTATTTATTTTATATCCTGATATTTCCCCAAAATTCTTTATTAAATTCAACAAGGTTGGAATTGATTTTTTTAGATTCGACATAAACAAAATTATGTCATCGGCGTACAGGGAGATTTTATGTTCTGTTGGTCCAACTTTAATTCCATATATTTGTGAATGTAAACGTATCGCTATCGCTAAAGGTTCAATTGCCATAGTAAACAGTAAAGGTGAAAGTGGACAGCCTTGTCGACATCCTCTATTGATTTTTATTGGTTTTGAAATATTGTTATTTGTTAGGATTTCTGCTGTAGCATTATTGTATATTATTTGAACCCATTTTATGAAATTATTTCCAAGTCCAAACCTTTGTAGGACTTCAAAAAGAAAGGGCCATTCAACTCTATCAAAGGCCTTTTCGGCGTCCAATGATAGGAGAGCTGTATCCGGTGCTTCTTTATTAAAATAAATAATATTAAATAGTCTTCTTACATTATGGAAGCCTTGTCTACCCTTTATAAAGCCATTCTGATCTCGATTAATAATATTTGGTAAAATTTCTTGTATTCGTCTTGCTAAAATTTTACAGATTATCTTAAGGTCGGCGTTTAATAGGCTTATTGGTCTCATATTTTCACATTTATTAGAGGGCTTACCTGGTTTTGGCAGCAGTATAATTAAGGCATTATTTATGTATGATGGTAAATTATTATTTTGAAATGCTTCTAAAACCATTTCCAAAAAAGGTTTTATTAATTTATTCTTAAATTTTTTATAAAGGTCAACTGGAAGACCATCTGGTCCTGCACTTTTTCCTGATTTCATATTATCAATGGCTAGCCCAACTTCTTCTTGACTAATTTTAGACTCCAATATCTCCCTGTTTTCATTTGGAATACACGGTATAGATAGTTCGTTCAAAAACCCATTTAGTTTTGTTAAATCAGGTTCATTTTTGGTATCATATAATTTTTCATAGTAATCTCTAAAGGCTCTATTAATTTCTAAAGGATCTATAACTACCTGTCCGTTACTTATAATACTGGTAATTGGTGTTTTAATTTCCAATTGTTTAATCTGCCATGCTAATAATTTTCCTGATTTTTCACCTTGTTCATAAAAAGATTGTTTCAATCTTAGAAGACTCGAGGCAGCTCTATTCGCTGATTTTTTGTCGTATTCAGCTCTCAAAATCAGTAATTCATTCTCCAACCTTGGGTCACTTCCTGCATACACTTTTTCCTGAAGATTTTTTATTTTATGTTCCAATTTAGCTCTCTCCTCTCGAGTCTTCTTAGATTTTGATCCTGTATAACTAATAATATGTCCCCTAATAAAAGCTTTGAAAGCCTCCCACTTTACACATGCTGATGTTTGTGTAGTATTGATGTCAAAGAACTCGTCTGTTTTTCTATATACTTGACAAATTCCTCATCCTGAAGCCATTTATGCTGAAATTGCCATCTACCTGATTCCTTTATCAATTTTTTATCTACATATATTAGACAACAGGGTGCATGATCAGAGATCACGATGTTATCATAAAAGCAGTTTTGAATCTTGGACCTTAATTCTGTGGAAATCAAAAAATAATCAATACGTGAGAATGTCTTGTAGGTACTGGAATAACAAGAATAGGCTTTAACTTGTGGTTTCATTTCTCTCCATATATCTAACAATCTCAATTCTTTCATAAAATGATTAATAGTCATCCTACATCCAATGTGCGTACAATCCAGTCCTGTTGATCTATCCACACCTGGATTCAATGTACAATTAAAATCCCCTGCTATTATATGTTGCCCTGTAAGTGATGATAAGATGAGAAATAAATTAGCAAAGAACTTCTGGTCATCTATATTGGGACCATATAAGTTCACAAGATTTATATTTTCTAATAGCAAAGAACCTTGAATGATTACATATCTTCCAAATTTGTCTCCAATTACATTTTTCACTTGAAAAGGAACTGATTTATGTATGAGAGTCATAACTCCCCTGGCTCGGGATGAAAATGAAGAGGTGAATACACTTCCCTGCCATCTACTCCTAATTCTTTTAACATCCTCCTCTATCAGATGAGTTTCTTGTAAAAACACAATTCTTGAACCCATGTCCTTTATTTTATTCATAACTTGTTTAAGTTTTTTTAAATTTTGTAGACCTCTGCAATTCCATGAAGTTAAATTAAGATTAACACTTTGGTCCATGATCAATAGAGAGTTTGGGATTACCTTGCAGTGTAAACATGCTCATACAGAGAAGCAAAAACATGAGTGGTTGAACATTCATCCTACAAACTACACACAAACAAATTTCCCCTTCCCACACTTGTGGCAAACCCCCCAAAATCAAAAGAAAAATTCTGTCTCCCGATATAGCCATCGACCGTTCCACACCCACGGGGAACAGCCTAAGCCACTCCTTCTTCATCCTCCCAATCACCCTAACTCTACTGCTTTTAATGACGTAACATTAACTCTCTTCTGTAGTTTTCCAACTTAACTCCAAAATTTTTAACAACTTTGTACATCATAGTTGTTTTTTTTTTTGTTTGTTTTGTTTTTGTTTTGTTTTTTTTAATATATAATACAATCTATATTTTGTAAACTTACTATTTACTTCAAGTCAGTCAGATGCCTGTGCAAATGCTTAATTATTCTACCTTATATTTTGTTCATGCTTAGCTCCCACCAGTCTCTTCTTCTTCTTTGATCTTCTTGATGAACTCCTGCGCCTCCTCTGGGGTCTTGAAGATGTGGGTTCTGCCCTCATACGTGGTCAGCAGTCTCGCAGGATAGATTACACCATGACGAATCCCAAGGTTGCGCAGCTCCTTACGTACGGGATCAAACTGCTTCCTCAATTGCTGGATTCCTGTGGCCAAATCTGGGTAGAACCGCACCTGCTGGTCCTGGTGTTTAATCTCTCCTTTAGCACGTGCAGCGTTGAAGATCTTCATCCTGTCTCTGTTGCTTAGAAACTTCATAATTAAGGTCCTCGGCGGTCCCTTACCTCTCCGTGGGCCAATACGATGTGCTTTTTCCAGAACCACTGCTGATTGCAACTCCTCGCTGCCCAGCGCCTCCGGAATCCACTTTTCCAGAAAGGAACATACGTCCCGACCTTCTGATTCCTCTGGAAGACCCACCAGCCTCAAATTATTCTGTCTCGACCGAGATTCCAAATCCAAAATATTATCTTCCAGAGATTTATTTTTTTTTTCCAAAGTGCGCACCTTTAATTGAAGACGGGTGACGTCATCTTCAGCACTAGCGAGACGGAGCTCCATCTGCGCCGTTCGTTCTACACAGTCACCCAATTCCTTTCTTATTCCTTCCAGCGCTGTCATAATCCCATCAAATCTAGAGGAAAAGTCCGCTCTCATTGAACTCATGGCAGCCATCAGCGCATCTGCGCCATTCCCCGCAGAAATCGCACCGCCGCCAGCCTCCTCCGCCATATATGGAGCCTTGTTTGCTGCGTCACAGACCTGAAAGTCCGTTAATTTGGACTGTTTCGGCGGCTCGCTTTTTCCTTTTCCTGGTTTTCCAGCCTTAGGCTTCGCCGACATATCCTCGCCCAAATGCTGGGATACGTTCTGTCCCAAATGAGAGAGTTATTTGCCGATTTTTTTCTCCAGGAGCAGAGCAGAGCGAGACACGTCCGTCCTACGTGGCAGCCATAACCGGAAGTCTGGTTGTCTACTTTTAATTACTAATTTCAAAGCATTGCTTTTACATAAGTAGAATTTCTGGTTACTATACTCACCTCTGATCATATAATTTAAGTATGCATGAGTACATTACAATTATGAATGTTTTTTTTCCTTCCCTACTTTTTCAATGGAAAAAAAAAGAAACTAAAATTAAATAAAATAAATAAAATAAAACACAAAAATACAAAAAATACACACATTTTTGTCATTTATGTAAACCATGTCAAAAAATCCTGCAGGACAAACATATTTTCTAACCTGTTTGTATACCACCATAGACAGAGAGAGAACCTGAATTAGACAGGGCTCAGAGAGGGCAAGATGAGACAGAAGAGAGGAGCCAAGGAGAGCAAAGTGTTCACGCAGAGTCCAGGAGAGGTGAGAGCAGAGGAAGGAGAGAAAGTTGACACCACTAAAAAGTCCAAACACAGGATGCCTGGGTGGGACCCCAACTGGCCCAATATTCCAACATTCAAGCCTCGGTTGTACAATACTTCAAATGGTAAGTTCCATATGCAACGTTGCTGTGTAAAATTTAAAAAAGAAATAAACAGTATAAAATTAACATATTCTGGTATGTTTACTGCCCCCTGGAAAAATATGTTGCCATCGCGCCAAGGTCTTTAAGCCAGAGGAAACACTGTATACCATCATCAAACAACATACAAATCCCACCCCCCCCAAAAAAATAACTGCACTTTTTCCTCCATTCTTACCTCAGTAGGATAAACCCACAAAACCAACCTCTGACCAGTTTTCAAGAAAACAGTAAGAGATTACTTCACGTCACCTGAAACCACTCATTTTGTTCATGGGTCGGCCAAAAATCTGCCCGACAACCAGCTGCTGCTCTCAGAGACCAGATCTTAATATAGACAAATGCTCGCGCCTGGATTTTTGCGTGAGGTCTAAACTGACTGTAACCCTGGTGCTGGCTGGTGTTACAATGCCGGGCCACGAGAGTTTAAAGGGGGGGGGGGGGGTGAGACATTCCTTGTTCCAACACTCCAGCCATTCCCAGAAGAATGAAAGCCACCACACAAAAGAAAAGAGTGGCAGAGACAAAGTATAAACCTGTCTCCTCTATGATTGAGGGGCAGAAATGGAGAAGGCGAGGGAGGTGGGTGGAGGACGACAGAAATATAAGAGGAACGACAGAACGAGACTGACACCATGCAGGACAGTTTCCTGCAAAGCTTCGTTTAACCACAGCGAACAGCCAACCTTGATCTCTAGCAGCTTTGATTAGGGGTTCCTGTGAAGCAGCTACAGTGAATCCCAGGCATATCCAAAGACTGCCTCTTAGCTGCTGCCTGGAAACATTTCCAGCTTAAAGTAACTTTAGCTGCTATCAAAGCCAGCCACCAGGTATTAGGGATCTCTCTCAGGCTGTGAAGGATTCAAGTGAATGGCTTCTTTAGTCAGCACTGGGGTTCAGCTTCTTTAGCTTAAGAGACAGCAGGCTTGACTCCAGTCAAACTTATAGTAGACTGCTGAGGTCCATCCATCCTTTATACCTCTGTCTGTCTGAATATAAAGTCTAACAGTGAGTGTCATGGAAGAAGCAGGATCTAAATGGCTCATAGGTTAACAGTCTGTGGCATGAGTAATACACACAAAACTTAAGTTATAGGGACCACAAGAAACATCCCATTTTAGATCCACAGCCATTTATATAGAGCTGGCTACCAGCTTCCACGCTACTGAGAAGACTTTCTATAAAATTTTGGAGTGCGTGTGTCGGACATTTTACCCCTCATCCAGAAGTTGCGAGATTAGACACAAGGTCCTGGCTCCAATCTTTGTTCCAGTTCATCCCAAAGGTGTTGGATGGGGGTGAGGTCAGAGGTCTGTGTGGGCCAGCCAGGAAAGTTCTTCCTCACCAAACGCATCCAACCACACCTATATGGACCTTGCTTTGTGAATTGGGACACAGTCATGCTGGAACAGAAAAGAGCATTCCCCAAACTGTTCCCGCAAAGTTGGATACATAAAACTGTCCAAAATGTCTTGTTAAGCGCAAACATTAAACCTTCTCTGGAGTGAAACGCCTGACCAAAGACATTTACCTATATATAATTTAAAAACCCAGCAGCACTCAATCTGATTTGCCCATTTGCAATTTGGAAGCTCTGCAACCGAGGCGATGCAATTTGCATTAAAATGGATCTTAATTGGAATCTATTTGTCCTTCTTCTTTTACTTTGCCGAAATGCACTGTGGGATGCAGTTCCTTCTATCTGACCTTCTACTCCGGCGAGATTTGATAACGAGTCACAAAAGGACACAAGGGATTGAAACGAAAACTGAGATTCAATCAGTTACTGAACAGGCCCAGAAAAAAAAGGCAGAGAGTGAGATACAAGGAGACGATAGTTTGTGTTTAAAACGGCGTTCTGAGCTTGGTCAGGAGAGAGATGAGGTAGAAAAGTAGGTCAGGAGAGCTTCAAAGTGGTGGACAGAGACAAAGCGCATATTGGGCAGTGGGCTTAAAAAAAGAACAAGGCAGATTACAGTAACAGACGACGGGCAAAAGCAAAGGACCGATGGAGGACAGAGGAAGCAAGACACATTTAGGACAGAGCCAGAAGCGGAGCTACCAGCCGTGAGACAGAAATGGAACAGGATCCCAGTGGTGTAAGCAATGAGAAGCAGAAGAGGAACAGGCCTCCCGGGAGTTGGATAAGACTCTCATAAATGTCAGGAACACAATGCCGCTGTGAACTAAGCGCCAAAGCAGAAAAGAAAAAGGCGAAACATAAACGCAAATATTTGTTGAGGAGGTTTACCTTCGTGAGCATGTGATGCCCACAACTGAGCCATCTGCAAACTGCTGGGATTTGTTGATCTGTATGCGGGGTCAGACGTCAAAGGGGAGGGGCCGGGATAACCTGACAGGAAGGGACCGGAGCCTGCCGGGAAGGCATCGCCTATAGAAAAAAACAAAAAAGAATCAACTGTCAATCATCCTCGTGACCACAAAACCAAACAACATAGACAATTGATTTTTAAACTGTACATGCCGTCATGTTTTCCTGAGTAATTTTTTGGAGGTGAAAGGAGCTGAATCAATATGTGCTGATGTTTCTGCACCAAAGCAGTCCGTTGTAATCACATTATTACTGTGCAGCCATGCACTCTGTTTCAACAAGACAGACCACAGACAGACTGCACTCACAAAGGAGGAAATTTAATGTAACCACAGACTAAAAACCACAATCATCACAGCAGGCTTATGGAAGCATGTCATTCCAGGTGGAGGGCGCATTGCTAGGAACCAGTGACCCCATGACCATCAGTCTCCTGTCTAGACAATAAACAGATTATTCATAAAAGATGCAACAATAAACAGATTATTCATAAAAGATGCAAATACAGTGGGGTAAAAGTATTTAGTCAGCCACCAATTGTGCAAGTTCTCCCACTTAAAAGATGAGAGAGGTCTCCAATTTTCATCATAGATATACCTCAACTATGAGTGACAAAATGAGAAAAAAAAATCCAGAAAATCACATTGAATGATTTTTAATGAATTAATTGGTAAATTCCTTGGTAAAATAAGTATTTGGTCAATAACAAAAGTTCATCTCAATACTTTGTTATGTACCCTTCGTTGGCAATGGCAGAGGTCAAATGTTTTCTGTAAGTCTTCACAAGGTTTTCACACACTGTTGCTGGTATTTTGGCCCATTCCTCCATGCAGATCTCCTCTAGAGCGGTGATGTTTTGGGGCTGTCGCTGGGCAGCACGGACTTTCAACTCCCTCCAAAGATTTTCTATGGGGTTGAGATCTGGAGACTGGCTAGGCCACTCCAGGACCTTGAAATGCTTCTTACGAAGCCACTCCTTCGTTGCCCGGGTGGTGTGTTTGGGATCATTGTCATGCTGAAAGATCCAGCCACGTTTCATCTTCAATGCCCTTGCTGATGGAAGGAGGTTTTCACTCAAAATCTCACGATACATGGCCCCATTCATTCTTTCCTTTACACGGATCAGTCATCCTGGTCCCTTTGCAGAAAAACAGCCCCAAAGCATGATGTTTCCACCCCCATGCTTCACAGTAGGTATGGTGTTCTTTCTCCTCCAAACACGACAAGTTGAGTTTTTACCAGAAAGTTCTATTTTGGTTTCATCTGACCATATGACATTCTCCCAATCCTCTTCTGGATCATCCAAATGCTCTCTAGCAAACTTCAGATAGGCCTGGACATGTACTGGCTTAAGCAGGGGGACACGTCTGGCTCTGCAGGATTTGAGTCCCTGGCGGCGTAGTGTGTTACTGATGGTAGCCTTTGTTACTTTGGTCCCAGCTCTCTGCAGGTCATTCACTAGGTCCCCCCGTGTGGTTATGGGATTTTTGCTCACCATTCTCATGATCATTTTGACCCCACGGGGTGAGATCTTGCGTGGAGCCCCAGATCGAGGGAGATTATCAGTGGTCTTGTATGTCTTCCATTTTCTAATAATTGCTCCCACAGTTGATTTCTTCACACCAAGCTGCTTACCTATTGCAGATTCAGTCTTCCCAGCCTGGTGCAGGTCTACAATTTTGTTTCTGGTGTCCTTTGACAGCTCTTTGGTCTTGGCCATAGTGGAGTTTGGAGTCTGACTGTTTGAGGTTGTGGACAGGTGTCTTTTATACTGATAACGAGTTCAAACAGGTGCCATTAATACAGGTAACGAGTGGAGGACAGAGGAGCCTCTTAAAGAAGAAGTTACAGGTCTGTGAGAGCCAGAAATCTTGCTTGTTTGTAGGTGACCAAATACTTATTTTACCGAGGAATTTACCAATTAATTCATTAAAAACCCTTCAATGTGATTTTCTGGATTTTTTTTTCTCATTTTGTCTCTCATAGTTGAGGTATACCTATGATGAAAATTGGAGACCTCTCTCATCTTTTAAGTGGGAGAACTTGCACAATTGGTGGCTGACTAAATACTTTTTTGCCCCACTGTAACTCTTAGGATATTCAGTTTGACTGGTGTGACCAGAAGCTCAAAGGCTTGTTTGGTTTAAGGTAGTATCTCACTGAGCTGCAACAGATAGCAATTGCTTGGAGAACACTCACGGAGGTTTGCAATTTACTCTCGTGACTCGCAGGGCCCCACACTCGTGTTGTAGGAATTTTGAACATGTTCAAGGAATCTGTGCAACAAATCTTCTGTTAAAATAATGGCATTCATCACAGATGTCTCAAACTCGTCTCGAACCCTTCTCAATTTAGTTTCCGTGAGTCAGAAAGTGCGAGAAAAAAAAAGTTAAGACAACTTTGCAAGGGGGTGGGGACTTATGAAAATAAATTGTGACTGATTAGAGACAAAAGTGACAAGACATTCTGAGGCCTGGTCATTTTCTAGCACACGCTGACACAGCTGCAGCCGACAGTATTACCATGCCCCCCCACCAGGAGCAACAAAGGCACAGCTAGGGATTGGGGGTTGCTGTCCCTGCCCCACATGCCCCTACAGGGGAAGCGGAGCCGGTCCCAGAACCTGCTGTGACTGATATGGAGGACTCTGAGCCAGCCTCCTCGTCCTCATGGTCCCATCCATCCATCCATCCATCTTCTTCCGCTTAATCCTTTTTGGGTCGCAGGGGGGCTAGAGCCTATCCCAGCATTTTGCCAATTTTCACGGATAACGGTTGTGCGAGTGTTACACAGGATTTGCACAACTATCGTGGGACAGTCGTATGTGCAACAAAAATGCACAATTTTGTTGCGAATGTCATGCAACAACGCTCATGGCATGTATGCTAACACACGGTAAATTTTGGCCCAAAATTTACCAGGAGATCATGTCACATTAGTGCAATATCCGTGAGTCATAAACAAATGTGCCAATTTAGTGTGATTCCAAGTGAAAACTGTCACTAATTTGCATATTTGCTGCAAGTTTTTTTTTTTTTTATCACCACCTAGTTGCGAGCTGTCGCAGCCCAGTGACGTACTACCTTTACAAAAACACATCCTAGAAGCTGAAAGCCCTGCAGTCTGATTGGCCTCACACAGCTCACCATCAAACAGCCCTATCAGTGCAACATTAACAAAGTGCATGTTCATAAACCATTTCATATCTCTACACGATACCGTTATCGACCACTTTTATTAGGCCTCACCCTGTTTGTGGGTGCAATATAACCATCAGCAAACTTTGAACCTCTAAACCATTGATGCCTCCTCCAATCACACCCTCCAAAAACCTGGAAAAGGTTTCATGTTTAGCCGAGGACCACCAACCCCCCTCTTCACTCCCACCTACTCCCGGCCCATTACAGAACACGTAGCACAGCCATTACCCTGATAAAACTAACCATGTGTGTAGGGGAAAGGGTGCTGTCTGTATACAGTTGAGGGGGGAGGGTCGGTGTGTGTGTGTGTGTGTGTGTGTGTGTGTGTGTGTGTGTGTGTGTGTGTGTGTGTTCTGTAGTAGTCCTGTGGGAATCTATGAGACATGCTGTGCTTGCTCAGTTTCCCCTGCATCTAAATCAGTACATTAAAACGACAGTCCATCACACACACACAATTTAAATCAATACCAAATGCAGTTTTCCAATCTATCACAGAGGCAAGCACACTAACACACACAGAATTAACGTCCTGCGCCTTTGTTTTCTTGCTTTGAAAATGTCGTGTAGGTGGGCAGTTCCAAACTTTGCTCCATCACACATGGACTTATTAAAGCTTGTACGTAAACATGTGTGTGTCTGTGCTGTGTGCAAGCGAGCGTACTAAAGGTCTATGTATGTGTAGCGGCTGCACTGTATATGCATGCATGTTCACTGACATGTGCTAACAGTTCTGTGTGGGTTTGCGGCGAATGCCCTTTGAGTCACAGATACTGCTGGAGCTGGATGCACACACGTCAATGTGCTCCCATGCAAGATATCGCACACAAACGCAGACGAGACTTTTTTTTTTTTTATCATTCACATGTGCTGGACATCACGCCACACCCACAAACATTACCTGAGATTTTTACCTCTAAAGGCCTGATCAGAGTCCCTCCAAATGGAAAACGTATGCGTTCTGTAGACTGCGTTTGCATACGTAGTGTATTCAGTATTCAGAGTGGTTTTTGAGCCACCACTGCAGCTGCCGCTCAGCAGCTGCATTTCACAAGTGCGCCGTGAAAATAATCTGCAGTTCATATACCCGTACTGTCGGTGGCAGCCAAGAGCCACCAAACTGATGTGAACAATTGCAATCCAAATCCAAAAGAAGAGCACAGTGGTGGACCTTTTAAATGGCGGAGGCAATGAAGGTGCATGAATAAGCGATGATAAAGATGAACAGGAGCTTTTGCTGTTTAGTGGCAGTGGAAGAAAACAGACGGGCAAAAAGACAAACATGCGTTGTCCCAGTTTCGGCAGATTGCTCAGTAGTTCCCCCTAGTGGAGTTTTCCTGGCACATGCGCAGTTCACTGCAACCACTTTTTTGGGGCTGCATGCGCTCGGTCAGTGCTCACCCTCTGCGAAAGGTTTGCACATGAATGCATCCACTGCACTCGTTCACGTACCAATGTGTTTTTGCCACCATGATTTAGGCTTAAGAACACAGCCTTCCTCTAGGGCTGTGCAATAAATTGATTTTAATCAAAATTTGAATTATTTGGTTTGGACAGTGTATATATGAATCCCGTGAAAATGGATTTTCCCCATTCACAAGAGTAAATGAATATGGTAGCCTCCACCTCTAACCCTTCCCAACCCATAAAAGTTAATTTTATAAAAGTTTGCACTTTATTAATCAGAAATGTGTGAAATCATCTTTGTTTGATCAAACCTTTATTATAAAAAAGGGTGGAGAATCATTTGTTTTGGGGGGAGGGGGTACTATTTGAAATAATTCCTTGCATTCATTCATTTTAGTTATTGTGGCATCACTGAGAATCATCTTTTGCAGTCTTCCTCAGAATGGCTCATTTCAGTGCATGTCTCTTTAAATGCTCAAGAGCTACAATTAACTCCGCCTTCCCTCATTCTTCATCATTGCTAATCTTAGCTGGCTAGTTCCTAGCTCAAGTAGCCTGAGCCAAATTTGTCCTAAAGAATGAATGAAATAAAATATCACTGGTGGACAACAGTGTGTGCTTTCAGCGGTCAATAGGATACGACTGGTCCTAGAGTAGAATAAGCACAGAAGCATTTGTGAATGAGTAGCTAAATGACAAGCTTCAGCTAGCTGCCTTGGGTCTCGGAGAAAATATATACTACAACCAACCTAAAAAATAACATCTAAGAACAACGTGCAAGGTCAAACGTTTGTAGACAAACAAGGATTCCAGTGGGAAGGGTGACTAGAATTTATAGGAAAGAGCGATCAAAACCGGCCGGCTCGACAGTTAAACACCAGCTGGTCTGTCTGACCTCTAATTAGGGGTGTGCCATATTGTATCGTTCACAATAATACCGGTATAAATTTTGATACCGGTGTAAAAATGAATGTTGCGATATTTGGGGTCTGCTGTGTGACGGCGTCACACTGTTACGCTACCGACAGAAGTTACGTGTCACGCTGCCGACGGAATTTACGCATTACCATAGAAACAGCTAAACAAACATGGTGTGGGAAAGCTGCTGTTCAGTCTGCATCCAGTTGAGTGGCAATATTTAAGTTTTAGTCTGTTTCAGATTGCTGCCATATAAAAAAAAAAACCTATGCGGCAATGCGAATAATCTGTCTGCATTTTTTCTGCACGTTAACAACACCGTGGTCTAAGTGTCTGTAGTTGCATTTTCATTCCCTTTTGGCTGCTTCATCTTGATTTTATTCAACCACCAGAAAAGAAAGAGAAAAAAAAAAAAAAAAACATCCCTTCAGTGCGACGAGAGCCAAAAAGCTCCAGAGTGGTCCGTGCAAGTAAAGTGATTCAGCATAAAACCCAACATCTGTGCGCAGTTAAGATGTAATGGTTTATACTACTTTCTTGTAATATTTGATACAGAATTAAAAGATATTTTAAAATACATCTGAGTTGCTGTTTATACACTGGAGAAACAAGAGTTTTTGTTTTGTTTTTCCTGAATATGTTGAAGGTAAATAACGCTGGCCTGTGAAACTGTCCTTTTCGCATAAATTTTAAAGAAAAAAAAACTGTACTCTGTAATATCGCGAAAAATATCGTTATCATGACAATTTTCAGAAATATCGTGATATCATTTTTAGGCCATATTGACCACCCTTACCTCTAATGTGGTTAAGTCTGACTGACTCCAACCTCCTAGCCAAGCTAATGCTAATGGTTCGATGTAGCATCATGGCAAAAATGTTACAAAAATCAGCCAGAATGACACAAGATACACCACCGACTGTGGATTAGTGAACCAGATGGAAACAGGGACGTCTATTAGGATGACAATATAATCAGTGCTTGGTAAGCTAACTCCCTAGTAGCACAGTTAGCCCTGATGCTAATGCCTTGGCTGGGCTCCCCACACACAGACAGCTCGGCTGGCCAGTAACAGAGCAACAGGCTGGTATCAAGTCTGGGTGTACCAAGTTTATGATGTTCGGTAGCAAGCCTGGAAGTGTTAAAACGGATCCTCAGAGACAGAAAGGATATAAAGGCTGTGTTCGGGCTGTGCGATAGGACCAAAATTTCACATCACAATATAAGTAATCTTATTTGATGATAAAGATATATATCACGATATATATATTCCATAAATTCTATAGTTTATATATAATAATCACATATAAAGGACCATGTCTTTTTCTACATTTTAAATTACACACTGAAAAAAAATCAATTGTACAAATTTGTCATCATTTCAGATTGGCTATGATCTGAAAATCAAAAGGCACAAAAGGTGATGTAATGAAATACAAGTGAAGACTTCAACTTTATTCATTATCATTACTTGACTAATTAAAAATTATTAGAAATCAAGTAAATTACATTAAGAACCAGTTTGCTCCTCTGACACGTTTTAATTTATTTATTTAGTGTGTATGCGGCTGCTGTCGCGCACTTTTGCAGCTTTAGTAATATTTTTTCAGACAAAATTAATAAACTAATCAGTTATTTAAACCAAAGAAAAGATGGCCTGATACACTATGTTTTCTGAGCGACAACTTAACATCATTTAGCATTTGCCATTTTATAATTAAAAGTGAGATGGTATTAATGTGACTTAACTCCAAATTAAAAGAGGTTAGAGGACTTTCTCTGACGCAGCAGTGTGAAATGGTCCTACATCCCTGGCAGACAGAAGTAGCGGCTATTTGACCAAACCATTAGCTTGGAATTAGCTGCTGTGCTAACCACCGGAACCCACACACCTGGCGCACTGTGGGGCAGAGGCGGGGCGGTGACAAGCAGAAACGGGGTATGTGTCTTAAATCCCGATATAAACGATACACTTGATCTGAAACGACAGATATTTTAGTCGTGTCACTCGATATATATCGTCATATTGCACAGCCCTAGGCTGTGTTTTTAAGTGAAAAAAAAGAAAAAAGAAAAAAAAAGAAATAGTAAAAAATTAACATATTCCGGTTACAACAGTGTCATGTGTTTCCCCCCACCCTGGAAAAACATGTTGCCACCGCGCCAAGATCTTTAAGCTAAAGGAAATCTATAGTGGTAGGACAGCAAAAGAGAAGATAAAGGCATTTTTGGGAATGATAATTAAAAAGCAACAAACTGAGTTCCTCGTTATAACATCCTTAGTTAATTTCAACCAGGGTTCCATGGGACCCCTGATGTGCCCCCCACCCCCACCAGTCACAAAGGTTGAAAATCACTGCAAAATTGCAACTCATCTGCCACCATAATGGAACAAGTTACAGAGACAATTTTATCAGCTACAACTAGTCCTGATGAGTGAGGATAAAATCCACTTGAACATTTCTAATGTGAACATGAAGCGTGTTCAGCTTGTAATAACTCTGACTTGATACAGCTTGAGTACGACATAAAGACAAAAAGTGAGCAGTGGCTGAGCCCGTAGCATTTAACCTAATTTAAATTCAGAGCAAGAATGGAAGTCCCCCAGCCACATACTAATGCCTACTTTACTCAGATAGCCTCTGAGTTTTAATAGCTGTAGTTCAGCCAAAATTAAAATATTAATTATGATATTTAAGTTAACAGTTTAGAGGTTACATCAGAGTGAATGTTTGACTTTTCAAGATGTGCCATGTTCAGTGGTAAAACATGCGCACTACTTTACAGCCAGACCATCAGTGACAGAGGAGCTCACTCTGGCCTGATAAAACGAGCCAAGACTGCCATAACTGAGGTTTTTAAAATAATCTACACGTATGGTTTTGTAAGTAGTTTATTAATTTGGTTATACATGTTTTATTGGTCACTAATAAGCAATGACAAATAATAAGACATACTCTACACATTGATGCAGGCTCACTATTTAGCCAGATCAAGAGACCTTTTAGTCAGAAATGCTTGCAGGGGTTAAATACTAGGAAGTTACTTAGAATTATCTGATGATGGAAAAACTCTAACTGATTAGAAAACACGGTGATCAAAGTAAAATGATCAAGGCTCTCACTATTTGGCAAAAGACACGTCACCATTTCCCTTTTAAATTGCTATAACAGCTTGTAAATGATTTATAAAGTGTTTACACCTAATTAATAACTTATGTATAAAACATTTACAAAATCCTTTGGAGTAGCCTTATTGTAAAGTGGCACAAACTATGTCACTGTTTTTCTATGAAACATGTCACCTTTTCTGAGAATCAGGGCTGTCCTGAATAGCAGTTCTGAGGACCCAGTGGATAGTGGACTGCGTCACACTCAATATTTTTGAGACTTTCTTATATTATTTGGAAATGTTTCATGTAAACTTTAATTACCTCCGCCAAGGAGGTTATGTGATCATCGGCATTGGTTTGTCTGTCTGTTTGTCTGTTTGTTTGTTAGCAAGATAACTCAAAAACTTATGGACGGATTTTCATGAAATTCTCACAGATTGTCAGAAATGGGGTATCCTACAGATGATTACATTTTGGTGGTGATCCGGATCACCGTCCACAAGAAAACCGCCATTACGCAAAATGCCATTTTCATGAATAACTACTGAACCACTAATCCTATCATTGTCAATCCAATTGCTAGTCATATGTTTTCATGGTCAAGGCATCTGAAAACGTACACACAAACACTGTATGGGGGGAACTGTGGCGCTTGGCGGAGGTCTGCGCTCTACGAGTGCTTTTCTAGTTAGATTTGTGACTTGACTTGGGTAGCTCTGTAGCACAGTGGTTAGCACTGAGGCAGCACAGCAAGGAGGTCATGTCTGGAGGTGCATGTTCTCCCTGTGTCTGCGTGGGTTCTTCAACGGGTACTCCTGTTTCCTCCCACATGGTTGTCTGTCTTGGTGTTGGCCCTGCAATGGACTGGTGATCTGTCCCGAGTGTAAACCACTTCGTGGCCAAAGACGCTGGGATAGGCTGTAGCCCCCCCCCCCCCTTCCCCGGCCGCCCTCTAGCCCAAAAAGAATTCAGCAGTTGAAGATGAATGAATTTGTCACTTTTGAGGGAAGTTGTGTGACTTTATCATCAAGTTGTCACCTTGTTCCTGTAAATTTGTGAGATTTTTCTCCTAAATTTGGAGGTGGTTTTTGGTTCATCTGGTAAAGATAAATTTGTAAAGTAGTTTTAATTAAATCAGGGAGTTAGAAGTATTAAAAAAAAAAAAAAAAAAAAAAAAAAAAAAACAAGCCACAAATTTCTAAATACCAAATTTGAAAACCAAATAAAAG
Organism: Pholidichthys leucotaenia; assembly: GCA_020510985.1. NCBI lineage: Eukaryota > Metazoa > Chordata > Actinopteri > Cichliformes > Pholidichthyidae > Pholidichthys > Pholidichthys leucotaenia. Next base: position 393,437,652 of record CM035838.1, on the reverse strand, counting down.
TAACAAACGAATATTCACATAATCAAATATTTGGGTACAACTCTACTGTGTTTATAAAAAAAAGTCACCATTTCTGGCCATCCATCCATCCGTCCATTTTCTTCCGCTTAATCCTTTTCATCTAAAAATCAAGTTAATTATAACAACCTGAAAAAAGAAAAAAAAAAAAAAGAAACGCAACCAGTTTACGTCACCTTTGTGGGTCTGTGTGAGCCAGGCTATGCACCAGCCTTGTTGTTTTAGTAAATTATTCTCACCTTTAAACCGCCTTCTAATTGATACCCGATGTGCGAGAGGAACGCGCACACACCCCCACTGACAAACACACACGAGTGCACACAGAATAAATTCATAACCACCACCTGTCAAGGTTGTCGAAGCCCTGGTTGGACGTCAGCACTTTCCATTTCTTCGGGCCAAACACCAGGGTCTCTCTAACACACTCTCACACACTCACACACACACACACACACACACACACACACGAGACACAGATGCCTCTAGAGGATGGATCAATCTCAGCCGCCTACAGGCCATTTGCCATGTGTGCAGAGTATGCGGGCGCGCACACACACAGAGCTACATACATACAACAGTTTCGCTCTGTGCCAGTGAGCAGCAAAAGCAAAAAATATACTCCCAAATTCCCTTTTCCCTTCCTGAACCGACTTGGGGGAGGGGGGGCAGACTGAGGGAAAACATTTGCACTCCTTGTTCCAGAAACAACATCCAAATGGTAGCTGAGAGGGAAATGTTTCTTTAAATGTTTTGGAATTACTCTCACTCCGTCTCACTCTCTCACAGCCCTTCTCCTTCCTTCCTCTCTCCCTTCACACATACAAATTTTGGCTCACAGATCACAAGACAGTTAGTTTGCCATATTGGGACGAACAAGTTGCCAAGATACATGCTCTCTGACTCCAAAACACGCTCCGAGCTTCCATTTTCAGATCCTTGCAACAAATGTATCACGATATCAGAGGGGAGAAGGAGATCGATTCTGATAGATGCCACAGGAAATCTGAGATGCGCACAAAGTGAAAGGGAATCGGCGAAATCAAAGTCAGGATGAAGTAGTCCTGGAATAAAACTTAATAACATAAGAAACAACTATATTGGAGCATGCACAAAAAGTATGAGAGAAAAAACTCCCAATTTAAAAGCTTGTTACACACAATGAAAACACACACGGGCTCTGTGAACCCATCTGTTCTCCATCAGCGGTACTCAGAGCAGGGTTAGCTGGGGGAGATCGCTATTGATCTCTGGTGTTTTATTCCCTGCAAGAAAAAAAAACATTCGAAAACAGTAAAACTCCACTGTGATATCTGTCTCTGCCACACTCAGACTGGTTACCATTAATCCTCATGGTAAAGCTTGAAAGAAAAGCACACAGACAGGGAGGGATGTGCACGATTCACGTGTCTGACAGCACAAAGCTGTTTCTGCGCAGTCTTCCTCCAGCCTGTGGTTTAAAGTGTGTTAATGAGTTCAAAATGCAGTTTCTGGTTTGCCTCTGTTGTGAGGTGTTCAAAGGAAAACTGTTTTGCAAGCACACGCTCAATTCAAACCTTCCACTAATTAAAGATAATTAAATTCTCTATGATAAGTACAGGTTATGACACGTCGGCCCGTAATTTTGAAGACCACATTTCAGTCTGCTAATACATGATGGGTATTTTTCTGTGTGGTGATCATTACAGAAAAAGAAACAGTAGCAGTGAATTTTCTTCCAGTGTCAACTTTCTATTTGAAAAGATCAAATTAACGTTTACTGGTCAGCTGTGTCTTCTGCTGGAACAAGAAAGCACAACAGAAAGATCTTGCGTTCTTGTCTATTGCGTGATTTTTATGTACAGTGCTGTGAAAAAGTATTTGCTCATGTCCTGATTTCTTATACTTTTTTTTTTCTTTCTGCTGCTTCTTGTTTTTTTTGGTTTTTTTTTAAAGTTTTTGTAAAGGGTATACACGTCATTACAGCACTGCATTGTTTACATTTTCATCACATGTTCCCTTATTTTTTTGTTATTTGACAACATTGGAAGAATAATTATTACAACACCCCTTTTTTTAAGTGAAAGAAAAAGTGAAATTAAAGAGAACAAAAAAAAAGAAAAACAAGAAAGAAAAAAAAGAGCAAAAAACTAACAAACAAACAAACAAAAAAAATACATAAAAATAAAAGAGCATCTGAGTAGCATTGGAACAAAGAGTGGTGCCATTATTGAAATGGTATTTGTCAAAGATTAGATCTGATGGAAGACACACATGCGTTCCAGGGTTGCCAAAAGTTCAAGAACCCATCCATGTCCTGTCTCAGTGCGAATGTCAACTTTTCCATCGAATAAATGTCCTGAATCACGTTAATCCGATCTTCAGGTGTAGGACAATCCTTCAACATCCATTTTTTAGTTAGGGCTTTTTTACTTGCCAATATTAAAACAGTGAATAAGTATTTTTCTCCTCGTCTTTCCAGTGAATCCGGTAGTAAACCCAAATACAAAGTTACAAAAGAAAAGGGGACTGTTATTTTGAATATTTTCCCCAATATTGTCTGTACATTGGTCCAATATTGGTGGATAACTGGGCATGACCAAAACACATGAAAATGATTTGCAGTCTCTTCACCACACAAGCGCCAACAATTCAACCCCTTATGAGTAAATTTGTTTTGTGCAGGTGTTCTGAAAAATCTTACCAAATTTTTCCATCCAAATTCTCTCCACAGCAGGGATGAGGTACTTTTCCATTGCTGTTTATTTAGCTTTTCCCATATTTCCAGTTGTAAAGTGAAACTCCCTTCTTTTTCCCATCTCTCTTTTACATATGATGTGTTGTCTCCTTTTAAGTCTTGAAGACCTTGGTATATTTTAGAAATGTATCTGATCCCTGGGATCCCTTTATATGCCATTAAGAAGACCTTCAGAACACCTGACTGGGCCCTTTCCAAATCCTCCTTTTTAAGTATATTGTTTATGTGGTGTCTAAGCTGAAAGAACCTGTAAAGGTCTTGATTTATTGGACCTTGTTTTTTCAAATCTTCAAAACTTCTTAAAATTTGCCCTTTAAAAAAATCATAATATTTTATCAGTCCGTTCTCTTTCCACCTTTTAAATCTAGTGTCTGTTTTATTAGGAGTAAAGTCTTGATCATAGGCAATCCATTGCACAAGTCGATAGGGCTCTTTAGTTTGATTCTCTCTGACTATCTTAAACCAAATTTTTAGCGGGGTCTCTATCCACGGGTTAGTGTTATTCAAAAGTTTAGGTAAGGCATTGTTCCCTATTCACCTGTAGGGGGATGTCACTTGTTATTTGGCATTCCATCTCCTTCCATTGTGCAGTGTAGACTGGGTTACATATCTCTACTAAAGTTTTAATTTGTGCGGCTTTAAAATATCCATCCATCCATCCCTCTTCTACCGCTTTTCCGGAAGTCCGGGTCGCGGAGGCAGCAGTTCAAGCAGAGAAGCCCAGACTTCCCTCTCCCCAGCCACCTGCTCCAGCTCTTCAGAGGGGATACCAAGGTGTTCCCAGACCAGCTGGGAGACATAGTCTCTCCACCGAGTCCTGGGTCTGCCCCGGGGTCTCCTCCCAGTGGGACGTGCCTGAAACACCTCAAGTGGGAGGCGTCCAGGAGGCATCCTAATCAGATGCCCATACCACCTCAACTGACTCCTTTCAATGAGGAGGAGCAGCGGTTCTACTCTGAGCCTCTCCCGGATGACTGAGCTCCTCACCCTATCTCTGAGGCTGAGTCCAGCAATCCTACGGAGAAAGCTCATTTCAGCCGCTTGTATCCGCAATCTCGTTCTTTTGGTCATTACCCAAAGCTCGTGACCATAGGTGAGAGTAGGAACGTAGATTGACTGGTAAATCGACAGCTTTGCCTTAGAACTAAGCTCCCTCTTCACCACAACAGACCGGTACAACGTCCGCATCACTGCAGATGCTGCTCTGATCCGTCTGTCGATCTCTCGCTCCATTTTCCCCTCACTCGTGAACAAGACCCCAAGATACTTAAACTCCTCCACTTGGGGCAGGAGCCTGTCCCCAACCCGGAGAGGACAATCCACCTTTTTCCGGCTGAGAACCATGGACTCGGACTTGGAGGTGCTGATTCTCATCCCAGCCGCTTCACACTCAGCGGCAAACCGTGGCAAAAGGTGGCTTTAAAATAGTCCCTGATATTTGGCAGCGCAAGCCTACCTTTGTCTTTGTTTAGCTGTAGGGTTCTATATTTATGTGGGCTGCACGGTGGCGCAGTGGTTAGCACTGCGGCAGCACAGTTTACCCTTGGCCGGGGGATTGTGGGGATCGTGGGATCGTGGGTTCGATCCCAGCCCCCGACCAACAGTGATCTGTGTGGAGTTTGCATGTTCTCCCTGTGTTGCGTGGGTTTACTCCGGGATTTCTCCGGTTTCCTCCCACATGCCAAAGACATGCATGTTAGGTTAATTGGCTGTTCTAAATTGTCCCTAGATATCTGTTTCCAATAGGCCCTTAGAATAGAGGGTTAGTATTAATGAAAGCGCTTTGAGTGGTCTTTGTGACTAGAAAAGCGCTATATAAGTGCAGGTTAGTTAGTTAGTTAGTTAATTTGATTCTAGGTCTCTTGCCCTGCCATATGAATCTTGGGATCCTTCTGTCCAGCTCCTGCCATGTTTTTTGGGAGGTTCTACCGGTATTGTTTGGAAAAGGTATAGAAGACGTGGAAGTATATTCATTTTGACTGCTTCAATTCTTTGTGCGGTACCCAAGAATGGTATCATATTCCATCTTGCTAGATCAGATTTTATTTTTGCCACCAGTGGATCATAGTTTAGTGTTATAATTTTGTTGGGTTGTTTCGGGATATTGACCCCCAGATATTTCATAGATTCCATCTCCCAGTTAGTTTTGAGTTTGCTTAGTAAATATTGATTTGGGTCATAGTTGAATGTTAAAACTTTGGTTTTATGCATGTTTAGTTCGTACCCTGATAAATCTCCATACTCTGAAAAAACTGAGATTAGTTCTGGAAAAGAGGTGTCCAGCTGCCCCAGGTATATTAAAATGTCATCAGCAAAGAGTGCTATTTTATGTTCCTTCTGACCAAGTGTAATACCTTGAATTTTTTGATTCTGTCTTATCCATTGGCTCAGAGGTTCTATGAAGATTGCAAAGAGCAGTGGAGACAAGGGGCAGCCCTGACGACATCCCCTTTCCAGCTCAAAAGATGATGATAAATTACCGTTAATCCTTATTTTAGCTGTTGGATTTTTATATAATGCCTGGATCGTTCTAATGAAGTTGTTATGAAAATTGAAACTGGATAAGATTCTATATAGGAAAGACCAGTCAACCGAATCAAATGCTTTTTCAGCATCTAATCCCAATGAGTGCATTTAAGTTAAATTTTTTTATATGATGAATTATGTGTAAAGTGCGTCTAATGTTGTCTTGTGTCTGTCTTTGTCTTATAAAACCTGTTTGGTCTAAATGAATTAAGTCTGTTAGTATATTTTCTAACCTTTTGGCAAGGATAGTGGTAAAAAGCTTATAGTCCTGATTTAGTACACTGATTGGTCTGTAGTTGGAGCATTCTAGTTTATCCTTTTCAGGTTTAGGTATGACTGCAATGACCCCTTCTCTCCAGGAGTGGGGGATTTCCCCTGTGTGGAGGACATAGTTAAATGTTTTCAGGAGAGAGGAGATAGTTGCTGTTTAAAGGTTTTGTACCACTCTGCTGTATAGCCATCTGCTCCTGGGGATTTTTTAGCTTTAAGTTTCATAATTGCTTTTTCTAATTCTTTAGGTTGTATTTCTGACAGTAGTGTTTTATTTTGAGACTCAGTAAGTTGGGGAAGGTTTAATGTGTTTAGGAATGCTTCGGATGCGTTTTTATGTTTTTTGAGGGAGTACAAGTTCTTATAGTAGTTCTCGAAGCTTTTAAGAATATCCTGAATTCTGAATTTTATTTCCTTTGATACTGGGTCTCTGATTTTGTAGACTGCTCTTTCCGTTTGTTGTTTCCTCAATTTATAGGCTAGTAATTTTGCCGATTTGCTGCCTGCTTCATAGTATTTTTGTTTCAGAAATGTAAGTTTCTTCTGGATTTCTATTGTGTATATCTCAATTATTTGTTTTTTAATTTCCTTAATTTTGAGCGAGTCATTAGAATGAGTGTTGCCTTTGTGTTCTTTTTCTAGGTTCTTAAGTTCTGACTCTAATGTGGTTAGTTTTTCTTGTCTCAGTTTCTTTTGGATTGCCAGTTTTGCAATAATCTTTCCCCTTATTACAGCTTTGCATGCATCCCACAGTATTAAAGGGGATACTTCTCCATTATCATTTTCTTCCAAATATCTGAGAATATCTTACTCCAATTCATCTTTCAGTGGTCCTTTCAGGACATTTGAATTTAACCTCCAAGAAAATGTATTATTTGTGTATTTTTGGATACTTAAGTCCATATAGATCAGACTGTGGTCAGAGAGATCCATCAGTCCTATTTTACATGTTTTTACTCTTCCAATGTCTCTATTAAACATAAAAAAATAGTCAATCCTTGAGTATGATGAATGTGGCGCTGAGTAAAATGTATAATCTTTTACATTGGGGTTGAATTCCCTCCACACATCACAGATTCCCATTTCTTTTAGTAGCATCCGAGTTTTCCTACTTTGAGTGTTATTTTGATGTGGAGAATTACCTGATGCATCCCAGTATGGATTCAGTCTTAGACTGAAGTCTCCACCACATATCACTAAACCTTGGGCTTTAGTTATCATTAGGTCAAATACATTTTTATAAAATTTCCAGTTAGCCCCTGGAGGTGCATATACATTCAGCAGGGTGATATCTTCTCCCTCTAGCCGACCAATTACCAAACTGTATCTCCCTTCTTTATCATTGTGTTCTGATTTTTTTTTCAAATGCAACTTTGGTTGAGATCAATGTCGCTATTCCCCTCCTCCTCCCTGACTTATATGAAGATGAAGAGATCATTTTAAACCCTTGTCTATTAAGTTTAGTGTGCTCCACGTCTGTTAGGTGGGTTTCTTGTAAAAATATTATTCCTGCTTTGTCTTTTTTCATTTTGCCAAGAATCTTGGATCTTTTAACTGGATTCAGGATCCCTTTTACATTATATGAGATTATTTTGGTTACACCCTGTTTCTCCATTGTATTGTCTTATTTAGTATAACAGTGTGGTGGCCCTCTTTTATGCTACTCAGAAACTGAAAGAACATTAAGAACATAAAAAACATTAAGAACACAGTGTATAAAACTTTAAAACAAAAAACTGACAAAAGAACTTCCTGAGCTGAGGTCTTTTTAGAGACCCTGGAAGAGCCTTGATGGAGTGTAGGCTCTGAGGGAAATTCCTCAAACTCTGTTACGTGTTGAGGGCCCTCTCTTACCCCTGTAAGTTGCCCCATGTTTTTAACGTGAATTTCAGATCCCAATCCAAACTTGTAATGATTTTTTTTTTTTTATGCCTATACCCTATGAAATTGTGTGCACCCTCCCACCACCATCACAGCAAACGTTCACGCTAATACAGTATTTGTTGGTGTGGGGAGAACATGTGGATCAGTGTCACATTTCTATTTTAACAAGTTTTTTTTTTTGTTTTTTTAAAAAGACTTATTTGTTTCTAATATTATGACTGTTCCATGAAATGTTTTACCACTTGCTGATTCTGCATCTCCTTTAATGTTTGTTACCTTGTAGGAGGGGGGTTGGATGTGCAGATTGACTAAAAAAATCGTTATTCCCTCCTGTAAATGGCCAGTTTTTCCTTGTAGCTCTGACGCTGGGTTTCCCGCTGCTGGCCCGTGGATTTTGAGGGTCTCTGTGTGGACCACGTTTGAGCCTTGATTCTTTCGCTCGGGTCTGCAGCGGGTTTAAACACCATTACCGGGAGCCCTCTTCTCGCCATGTCTGCGGTTGCTTCTTCCGCCGAATTATAGAGACAAGTCTCATCGCCGTAGAAAACCCTTAGCTTCGCCGGAAATGGCGTCTGGAAGCGCAGTTTTTTCTCTCGTATCACCTTTTTAGCGTTGTTGTATTCCCGACGCTTTTTAAGGACCTCCGGGGCGTAATCGTGTTCCACGAAAACTTTTCTCTCTTGGTGCATAAATCCTTTTTTCTGCCAAGCCAGTCTTACAACCTCTTGTTTTATTTTGGAGTTGGAAAACCTCACCACCACCGATCTTGGTGGCGCTTCCGCTGCCGGCCTAGGGGCTAATGTATGGTGCGCCCTTTCTATCTTCAAGTCGGTGGATTGGGGAATATCCAACTTCTCTCTCAGTAAGAATTCCACGCATGCCGCCATTGTGGTGTAACCATCCTTGACTCCTTCTTTCAGACCATGAATTCTTATGTTGTCTCTTCTCAGTCTTCCTTCTTGGTCGGTTAGCTTAGCCTCTAGTCTTGACTGCCTTTTGTGTAGATCCAGCACGGCATCTTCCAGCCCTTTTATTCTTTCCTCTGCTTCCAAGATTCGGTTCTCGGCCTGGTCCACTCTGCTGTTTGTCCTTTTTAATTCTTCTTTGAATTCACAAAATTCGGCCCAACACTCACAGCGAAATCGTCTTAATTCTTTAAATAGCATTTTCAAGCTAACCTTTTTGTTAGCTTCATTCAGCTCCTCGTCTTCTGAATGGAAATCCTCCGGATCAGATTCTTCGGCCGATGCGTGTCCTGGCCTGTTAAATGTCGATTTCTTCTGTTTTCCTTTAGGCATGATGACTTTGTCCTTTGGTTTTCACTCTTCCAAAAATCCGTTAAATCTGATTTTCAAGGTATTTTACTGGATTGGGTCTGGGAGCTTCAGCGTTAAGCTGCAATCACCATGGTGTCCAGACCGGAAGTCCCTCCTGATTTCTTATACTTTTTGCATATTTAACACACTTAGACGTTTCAGATCAAACAAATTTTAATATTAGGCAAAGATTTCCCGAGTAAATACAAAATGCAGTTTTTAAATGACAATTTCATTTATTAAGGGGAAAAAGGTTATCCAAACCTACCTGGCCCTGTGTGGAAAAGTAATTGCCTCCTAAACCTAATAACTGCAATCAAACATCTGTGATAACTGGCAATGAAGCGTTTGAATTTTGGCCCACTCTTCTTTGCAGAATTGTTTTAATTCAGCCATATTGGAGGGTTTGAGCTTGAGGTCATGAACTGATGGCCAGACATTCTCCTTCAGGACTTTCTGGTAGAGAGCAGAATTCATGAATCCATCAATTATAGCAAGCCATCCAGGTCCTGAAGAAGTAAAGCAGCCTCAGACCATCACACTACTACCACCAAGCTTGACTGTTGGTATGATGTTCTTTTTATGAAATGCTATCGTAATATTACTCCAGATGTAACAGGATGCACACCTTCCAGAAAGTTCTACTTTTCTCTCTTGTCAGTCCACAGAATATTTTCCCAAAAGTCTTGGGATCATCAAAATGTGTTTTGGCAAATGTGAGACAAGCCTTTGCATTTTTTTTTTGGTCAGCAGAGGTTTTTCCCTTGGAACTCTCCCATGGATGCCATTTTTGTCCAGTCTCTTTCTTATTGATGAATCATGGACCAGTGTCCAAACTGAGGCAAGTGAGGCCTGCAGTTCTTCAGATGTTGTTCTGGGTTTTTGTTTCTCATCTGGGTGTTGCTTTTTGTGATCTTTTAGCCTTTTTCACTTTGTCAGACAGGGTCTATTTAAGTGATTTCTTGATTCAACAAGTCTGGGCTATGTGGATCATGATGTAACAGGGAAGGGGGAATTACTTTTTCACAGAGGGCCAGGGAGTTCCCCTCCACAGTGCCTTTCCTGCATTGTGTGTTCGTTTGCTTTCTCCTCATGTGTGGCGACGGTGGATACATGCTCTGCCAGGTTTGGTGTGGGGTGGCTGTGCCCATTGCAGTGGGCGCCAGGGAGGTGGCTGGCCGGTTTTTTGGCGTGTCTCTTCTGCCCATCCCAGTGGGGGCGGAAGAGGGTCGGGGGTGGCTGAGGTGGTGCGGGGCCGTCTTGGTATTGGCTAGGGCTCCCTTGGCCCGTGCGTCATATGGTGGTAGGATCTGTGTGCTTGTCAACACTGGTGGGGGCGGGGCCAGGGACTGGTTTTTCCTGGGTGGGGCAGTGGGGATTCTTGGGAAATGGGCTCCGTTTTCAGTAAGGGTTGCATGCTGGTTTCCCCCAGTGTTGATACCCCCCCATAGGGTGAGCTACTGTTTGGGGGGGGAGCCTGAATCAGGATGACTTGCTTGGCCGTCCTCTTTCAGGTGCAGATATCCGGCCCGTGCAGAGATCTTCTCAGTGGCAGCAACTGTTTGTGTTTTCTCTACATTTGTTTTTCTTTCTTTCTCTCCCCCAATCCCTCACGCCCACCTCTTCCAACCACTTCATATCCTTTCAATTCCCTCCTCCATTCCTCCCCGTCAGGTCCAGCATAAGTAAGACAATATAAATAAAGTATTATATAGCATACATTATTATATAGCAAAGACAGGACAGGCTAAAAAAAATGAAGTCAAAAAAATAAAATTTTAAAAAATTATTTTATTTTAAAAAAGTAATTAGCCCTGGGTGTGACTAATGAAACTGAACTCAACTTTCAAAAAAAAATGTGGTTAATCCCGGTTAATTCATGATGTAACAAGGGGACAATTACTTTTTCACAAAAGGCCAGGTAGGTTTGGATAGTTTTTGTTTCCCCTTAATAAATGAAAGTCACTTTAAAACCACATTTTGTATTTACTTAGGTTATCTTTGTCTAATATTAAAATTTATTTGATGATCTGAAATGTTTAAGTGTGACAAATATGCAAGAACAATCAGGAAGGGGGCAAACACAGCACTGTATATTATATACCAATGCATCTCAATGTTAGTTACATTTGTCATTGTTGTACACAAGAAAGAACGAAATTTGAGAAGCTTTCACTTAAGATGTACTACATTCATAAACAGAATTAAAATCAAAAGAAATTAAAACACACATACTGGTATATTTGTTTGAAAATACTGCATATAAAGAATACAATAGACTAGGGCTGCAGCTAACGACTATTTTAAGGCTCAGGTAATCGCCCACTCTAATCAAAGATTACTCGAGTAATCAGATACTTTTTTTAAAGAAACTTGCATTGACCAACATGTGCGGAAGTTTCTTTCCTAAAGAGCAGTAGTAATTGTACCAAACACTCAAAAACACAGGTACACATTTACCCTAAAGCCCTTTTTGCAACCATTGATCACTTAATCAACCCAGATTTTAATAAACACACAAACCTGCCATCCAACGCTCTTTGTGAGAGATTTGCAGACCATTTCAGGCGCAAGGTTGATTCTATTAGATCCAACATTTTATCTGACCAGAAGACTGCTTTTAATGGAATCTTAGACTCACCTTTAGCTGAGGAAACACTGGACTGTTTGGCCCTGGTTGATGCCAAGATGCTTGGTAGAGTTTTCTCTCAGGTAAACTTGACCTCCTGCCTTTTAGATCCAATTTCCACATCACTTTTTAAAACATTTTATGGATTCTTCGAACACAAGGTTTTAAATATTGTAAATTGTTCTCTTTGGACTGGTGTTTTCCCCACAGCATTTAAAACGGCTGTGGTGAAGCCCCTTTTGAAGAAAAGTAATTTAGATTCTGATATCCTCAGTAACTATCGACCTGTATCCAACTTACCATTTTTAAGTAAAGTTTTAGGAAAAAAATCGTTTTTATCCAGTTAATTTTCTTATTGACCACAATATTTTTGAAAAATTTCATCTGATTTTAGGACAAACCACAGTAACAAGACGGTCCTTTTAAAAATCATTAATGATATCAGGTGTAACATGGACTCCCACAAACTGTCAGTCCTGGTGCTGCTGGATCTCAGCGCTGCCTTTGATACAGTGGATCACCACATTTTATTAAACAGAGTCAAACACCTGGTGAGCTTCTCAGGTACCATTCTTGAATGGTTTCATTCCTATCTCACAAATCATCGCTATTTTGTAGGTATAGATACATGTTCTTCGGGAGTCCATGAAATCAAGTGTGGGGTACCCCAAGGATCAGTTTTAGGTCCCATACTTTTTAATCTTTATATGTTACCACTTGGGGATGTTATCCAGAGACACGGCATCAAATTTCATAGCTATGCTGATGATACACAGCTGTACATTGCCACGTCTCCTGATGACACAAAACCAATTAATGCCCTTTTGAACTGTATTTTAGATATAAAGTCATGAATGGCAGAGAACTTCCTACAGCTCAACCAGGGCAAACAAAAGTTTTAATCATTGGTCCTGAAGATAAGAGAAACTTTTGCCCAAATTGCTGGGTTTAAAACCTACACATTGTGTCAAGAACCTGGGCGTTCTTCTAGACTTTGACTGTAATTTTATTTCACACATTAAAAATATAACAAAAATTGGATTTTATCATCTTAGGAATATAGCCAGAGTCGACACTTTTCTCTCTCTTTCCAGCACAGAGGTCTTGATGCATGCTTTTATTGCCAGTCGTACAGACTACTGTAATGCCCTGCTCTCTGGTCTTCCTCAAAAAAGGATATCACATCTCCAACTGTTTCAAAATTCAGCAGCACGAGTGCTGACGAGGACCAGGGGGCAGGCGCATATTACACCAGTTTTAAAATCGCTGCATTGGCTCCCTGTGCGTTTTAGTATCAATTTTAAGGTTCTCTTAATAGTTTCTAAATGCCTCAATGGTCTTGGGACTTCTTATCTATCTGAGCTGCTTTTACTTTATGAGCCCTCGCAGACCCTGAGGTCCTCTGGTACTGGCCTTTTAATGGTTCCCAAAGTCAAGATCAAGACCTATGGTGAAGCCTTCTTTCATTATGGTCCTCGTCTGTGGAACAGCCTGCCAGAGAGCCTCAGGGCCACAGAGTCAATAGATGTTTTTAAGAACAGGCTCAAGACCCACCTTTTTAATTTGGCTATTAACAAACTTGTTTAACTACTAATGAAGTATAGTCATCTATGTTCCATTGTTTTATGTTTTTCTTGGCACCATTTGTTTTTAGATTTTTTTCATCTTTTCTTATTGATGCGTTTTTAGTTCAGTTTGTAAGTATGGGTTTTTAGATCCTCTTTTTTTATGTGTTCTTAGCTTCATTTTGTACCTTTTTAATTTGGTTTTTAACAAACCTGTTTAACTATTATTGAAGTAGTCACTTATGTTCCATTGTTTTACGTTCTTCTTAGGTCCATTTTTTTTAGATTTTCCCATCTCTTTATTTTGATGCGTTTTTAGCTCAGTTTGTAAGTATGGGTTTTTAGTTCCCTTTGTTTTATGTGTTCTTAGTTTTGGATATTATGTGTTTTAGCTCCAGTGTTTCCTCAGTGGAGCCCCTCATGCTGGATGCTGCTTGGCCCATCTGCAGGGGTGTTGGTCTCGTGGGTCACTCTAGCTTGGGTGGGGGCTTTATGCCATTGCCTACAGCTGTGGTGTAGGCCCCAGCCTGTCCTGGTCGGGGTGGCCTCTGTGGCATGCCCTGTGGTTATGGGCTGTGGGATCTCCCAGTGTGGGGGGCTCCACAGGATGGTTGCTCCTTCATATGGTGCCTCAGTGCCGAGCTATGTCTCTTTTCTCTTATATGTGTGTAAGAGAAGTAGGGGGTGATGTATGTGCCTATGTGTTTTGTGGGTGTGTGTATGGGAGGGTTGGATGGGAAGGGATGTATTCTGTAAATTATGTAACTAAATTTGGCTACTGTTTTTATCTATGTAAAGCACTTTGTACAGCATCCAATGTTTGAAAAGTGCTATACAAATAAAGTTTGGTTGAAGCATCTGGATAGGTTATGGTGTGACACAAAACAGATGCATGACTGTGGGATACTCGACTGGCACCCCACCACCACCAAAAGCAAGTGCACAGCAGCACCCCAGTACCCACGAAGCCCAATAGAAAAAAAGACTCAGATAACACTCACTCCGCACACCAGAAGCCCCACCAAACCACCCCAAAACACAACACATAAAACCATACACCCCCACCTGGAGGAGGGATAAAAAAGTCCAACCACCGCCACCGACCAGAGGACCACCAAGGCCTGGGTGTCACACATGTCTATCTGTTCTCTTTCAGGTGCAGATATCAGACCTGTTTGGATATCGTCTCAGAAGCAGCAACTCTTTCTTGTGTTTTCTCTTCATTTGTTTTTCTCTCTCTTCCCCCCACTCCTTCCCCCCCACCTCTTCTGACCATTTCATATCCCTTCAATTCCCTCCACCATTCCTCCCTGTCAGGTCCAGCATAAGTCAGATAATATAAAGTATTAAAGTTATTATATAGCAAGAGGAGTCTATAAATACTACTTATATACAGCATATATCAAATATGAGCAGAGCTCCTTTTGGCAAAATGAATCTGTTTGGCACAATAAGGCAAGTAGATATCTCTTCTCCTGCAGGACAGGACAGGTTAAACAAAAAGGAAGGATAACCACCTAATGTGTGTTTCATGTTGCATGAAAGACCTGTCAAAGCAGCAATGGTTATTTAGACAAATTCCTCAATACTACAATCATGAGCCAAAAAAGTGTCAAAGCAAAACAAGCAATGATCTAAGGTCATGCAGATGTTCTTGTTCCACAGCTGTAATACACAAACTAAAAAAAAAAAAAAAAAAAAAAAGTATGACAAAATGTCTGAAGCGCCTCGTCTTCTTTTACAAAAAACAAACAATATAATGTGCTCCTTGATGACAAAAAATGGGAACAAACTTTCCTTTAAGGTCCACTGGACACAGTATATCCCGATAGCCCTGACTAATGATTAATTATTTAAAACTCAATGGGAGGTACGAGTTCAACCTTCGCATGTACCACTCGTCTCACTAAAACAACTTTATCCAGCGTTTATCTTCACATTTCCTCCCAGCTTTGTGATTCTTAAGACTCATTTTGAGTTTCATCAGTGTCCTGGGAAGAATATTATTGGGCTTATGTAATGGGACACAGACTTGACATGCAGCCCAACAGACAGACATAGAGCAGTGTGTGACCTTTGTGTGCTGGAGGCTGTTGTTTGCATTACAGGGCGGGTTTTGGCAGGGAGAACGACTTAGCTAATGCTTTGGGTATTTCAACATGCCGCAACACGCTTGTTCTCTCGCGCTCACTCACGCGCGCGCACACGCACACACCAGTCTATCACTCTCATGCTTGACAGCTGTGCGAGTGTTGTATACGTGTGTGTTGTCCATCTGCCTCTGACAGGTTTATTGTTCCAGGGCAACAGAGTCTTGTGCTTTCTCTTCTGAGGCGACCGTTTCCTCTCCTGAAGGATTCAATTAATGTGAGAGGGGACGAGTCCGAGCCGCATATTCTCGCTCGCGCACTCAGGGGTCTGCGTCTTGAATGTACTGTATATAAACACATACTCACCACATTAATTTAAAAGCAAAACGGACACACTAACCAAGCAGCACGGATGACAAATTGGTAGCAGGGAAGACATGCCTGGCCTGCCCTCCGAGCTAAATGAATTATGAGGCTCACACTCGTGCCCTCCGAGTGTGTGCAAGGCTGAGAGAGCAAGAGAGAGAGAGGGAAAGAACAACTGAAGGGCGAGCACATTTATCTAACGGTGTATGAATGTGTTGTGGTCAGTATAAATCTCCTCTCGCTGCAGAGTCTCAGGGGAAACCCCAGCCTCAACTGCACTAAGCACAATCACATGCTCCTGTTCCTACACACACACACGACCCCAATCCTCTCATTTACACAAATGCACTCATGTACAGTACACACAAACAGCAAACACAGCTCTCATCTTTTGAAAATAAAACAAAGATTATGCTCATGCAGTCTTTTTCTACTGACCTTCCGTCTCTGGACTCACCGCCACAACTCATTTCCATTTTTCCTGAGCACTAAAGATGTGTGTATAAATAACAATAGAGTTGAAAAGAGTGTGTTTGAGGGTAACATTTGTCTCATTAAATAATAATTTGTTCAAATTGTACTGCACTCAACAAGACACGCACATCAAAACAGCTTTGTAACCATACATCTTGTTTGGATCATTAAATAAGAGGTGGTCACACATTATTAAATATGGTGAACAAATGCAATGTGCTGCAATTAAGAGAATGAAGAATCAGCATTAGGACCAACTTGTGTGTGATCTATGAAGTACGGGAATGTAATACAGCTTGCTATGACAATTCTTCGGTGGTGCCTAGTGGGTCAGTGATTTTACCATAGAAACAGATGATGGGAACAAAATCCCTAACAACTGCATTAGGAGCGGCAATCATGATAACTTTCCTGCAATACTCCTACACTATCCATGATATATCAAATTATCCAAGCAGTAATTAGCAAGTCAGAAAGCAGGACCTCAGATTCCCCATTGTCAAGTTATGGTGGTGGTATGCCTTACTGGAATTTATTGTTTGAAATATGTCAGTAGAATCAATAAATTTCAGATATTATTCACTTTATCTTCATGTTTTACCTAAAAAGTCATGAAGAAGTGATGAGGAAAACCATGTAAAGCACTGGAATATATCAATATTTGGCCCCAGTCTGTCACCAACATACACCAAAGGGAAGCAATGCAATATACTGTGTGATGAATATTTTGTCCCACTGCTGTCATAACTCTTCACCACAGAGAGCCAACACAAATGGCCAAAAACTCTGAACCGACAACTGGCATAAAGTTTAGTGACAAAAGAAAGTGTGTGATTTAAAAAGAAAAAAAAAAACAACAAAAACCTCACCCTGGGCTTGTATCTTCGCAGGGGGATGGTCCTGTCTATGGCGGGATGCTCCGCCCTGGCTTCGGTCCAGGGCATCAGCAGTGGGGACGCTGCCCCAGGCACACAGGTCCACCGTCATTTGTGGTCCCGGTCAGCCGGTCTTCCTGCGCGTGCAGGGCTGACTCACGTGGCACACTCATAGACGGGTTGCAGGTCTGCTGCGGTGGGGAAGTAATACTCAAACTCTCTTGAAGGCAAAGCTAGGTGAACATGCACCATCTGGTAGAAGGAAGTCCCAAACCAGCCATCTTGCCGGGTTCAACTTTCAAGCATTACAAGTAATACTAAGATAGGTGTGTGTCAAGACCATGCAGACAGACATGGCATAGGAAAAAATATGCAGTATCCAGTAATTTTTCAAAATAAACCACCAGCCAACCTTAGTCAATAGAGAGGAACAGAATAAATCATTTTCTCCTCTGCATTCTCTGTGGCCTGGTATCGAGTGGTACGTGGACCAGCCCGGTGGCCCGAGATTACGATGAGCATGACGTACGAGCAGGGGACGCTCCCATAGGCTGTCAACCCTTAGAACACAGTGCACCACTCTTGAAGCTGTGGTTAAACTAAGGTTTGTCACGCCTCGCCGCCCATCTGCGGCGCCAGCTGCATGCACACCTGCACTTCATCAGCGGCGAGGGATTTAAGCCGCCTTGCCCTGGGCTTCGGCCTGAAGCCGTCAGACTTCACTCGTCACGATTGCTGTGAGTAACCTCTACCACTTCAGCAAACATTTCGGTAAGAAGCCCTTACCTTTTTCCTCTCCAAGTCTGCTCCCCTGTGCACAGGTGGATTTCCCGGCGGCGGACCATTCCTCCCCGTCTCCATCCCCTTGCTGCTGCACCGGGCTCTCCAGGTCGCTGTCTACCGGACCTCGTCCTTGCTGTGCCAGCCACCTGCTAACTCCAAGTAAGCTCATCATCATTTTTACATCTCCTGTGTTGGTGTGTGCCCGTCACCCTTCTCCCTTTGCTTCTCCCATAGGGTTGTCTGGCTGTACGGTCTCCTGCCTCCGTGCCCGACGCAGACGTCACCACCAATACATCCACATCTTGCAGACACACATTCATACACACTTGTTGCTAATAAAGCTATTGGATCTACTCTGAGCCTGCGTGTGTGTCTCCTGAGCCGTGCATTATGTCAGTACGGCTTCAGCAGAGCGGCTCGGCAGACGGCGGGCTCACACGCCGACTTACCACTCTCGAGGCTCGAGTGGACCTAATTGCCCACCAGCAACAGGTGATTTTAAACCAGCTAACCATTATCACAAACCGATTGGACCGCTTGGACCCCAACAGCCGTTCCCCCCGGCTCGTCAGGGTGGCGCGGCTCCTGCTGCTCCAGCGGCCGTCCAGCCAGCTCCGGTAGCACCGGCTCGGCTCACGCCCATTCCGACCCCCGCCCGCTTTAGCGGTAAGCTCGGCGGTGCACGGGGGTTCATAATGCAGTGTGAGTCCGTGTTCCACCGTGTGCCCGGAGATTTTCCTTCAGATCATAGCCGAATTGGCTACATTGGGAATCTCCTAGAGGGGCGAGCACTAACTTGGGCTTACGCCATAATGGCGAGGCCCAGTTATGCCACCCTCACCTATGACCAATTCGTGAGACAATTCCTGGAGGTCTTTGATCATTCTCGTACCGAGACTGTCCAGGTCGATCGGCTTCTCAGTCTTCAGCAGGGAAGCCGGTCGGCGGCGGACTATGCGATCGACTTCCGGGTAGCGGCGGAGGAATTGGGCTGGGATGAACGTTCATTCTGCGGCCTCTTCCTCCGCAGTCTCAATGATGATCTGAAGGATGAACTGGCTGGGCGGGACATCCCGGAGACTCTAGCGGAGCTAACGTCCCTAGCCATCAGTTTGGATAACAGGCTGCGCGAGCGCTCCTCGGGGCGGAAGTCGTCTTCTTCTCGCTCTCGTGGTGCCTCATCGCGCCTGTTCCAAGCTCGCCCCCTGGCGACGCCGCCACCTTCGCGCCCCGAGGAGTCGGAGCCGATGGTGACGGGCTGGACAAAGCTCCCCCCTGCGGAGAAACAACGCCGCCATGAGTTGGATCTCTGCCTGTATTGTGGAGATAGTCAACACACGGTGGAGCTTTGCCCACAGAAGCCAAACGGCGGGGTCCGCGAGTCACTGTAGGGGGCCTCGCGGACATCAATCGGTTAAATCCCCTCTCCCAATTGAAGCTGCCCGTCCGATTTTGTCACAACTCCACTGGGCATCTCACCCACGCACTGGTGGATTCAGGCGCGGAGGGCAGTTTTATTTCACAAAGCCTAGCAACCCGATTGGGCATCCGTTGCCAAGTTCTCAAATCTCCTCTCGCCCTAGTCAACCTCTCCCATGTCTCCCTGGGGAGAGTAACACATCAGACCCTCCCTGTTCCTGTGATCATCTCTGGGAACCACCGGGAGGAGATGACCTTCTACGTCCTCCCCAACTCTGTGTCGCCCGTCATCCTGGCTTCGCCTCCATAACCCCATCTTGGATTGGAAGTCCGCCAGGGTGTCGGCATGGAGTACATTCTGTATGAGCACCTGCCTGCAGTCCGCTGCTTGCTCTCCGTCCTCTTCTCCAACTCCTACGGACGCTGCGCCCCCGGATCTCTCGCTGGTGCCATCGGAATTTCACGACCTGGGCATGGTTTTCAGCAAGTCCAAGGCGATGTCTCTTCCCCCACACAGACCCTACGACTGTGCAATAAACATCCGCCAGGGGGCACCCTTACCCTCTGGGCGACTCTACAGCCTGTCGGCACCGGAGAAGGAGACCATGAATGCCTACCTCAAGGAATCGCTGAGTGCTGGAATTATCCGTCCCTCGTCATCACCATTAGGGGCAGGATTCTTCTTCGTGGGCAAGAAGGACGGTTCCCTCCGTCCTTGCATCGACTATCGCGCCCTAAATGATATCACGGAGAGGGATCGTTACACCCTGCCTCTCATGGACACCGCCTTCCACTCCCTCCAGGGGGCGACTTGGTTCACCAAGCTGGATCTACGCAGCGCATACCACCTCGTCCGGATCCGGGAGGGAGATGAGTGGAAGACAGCCTTCCATACCCCGAACGGCCACTTCGAGTACCTGGTGATGCCGTTCGGGTTGACCAACGCTCCAGCCGTCTTTCAGCGCCTAATTAATGACGTCCTCCGGGATTTCATTGGCCTTTTTGTGTTCGTCTACCTGGATGACATCCTCATCTTCTCCAAGTCCAGGGACGAGCACCGGGTCCATGTGAGGCGGGTCCTCCAAAGGCTGCTGGAGAACCGGTTGTATGTGAAGGCCGAAAAATGTGAATTCTACGCAAAGACAACATCCTTCCTCGGGTTCATCATCTCCCACGACCAGGTGCTTCCGGACCCAGTGAAGGTGAAGGCGGTGGTGGAATGGCCTACACCTGCATCAAGAAAACAGGTGCAACAATTCATCGGGTTTGCAAATTTCTACCGCCGCTTCGTCCCTCATTTTAGCACCATCGCCGGCCCACTGACCCGCCTCACGTCTCCTAAGGTCCCGTTCCGGTGGACCGAAGAGGCCGCGGCCGCTTTTCAGGCGCTGAAGGCGAAGTTCTCCTCCTCCCGGGTCCTGAGCCAAGTCAACCCGTCGCTGCAGTGCATCGTGGAGGTGGACGCTTCGGACACAGGAGTGGGGGCGGTCCTGTCTCAGTGGTCGCCAGATGACGGAGTCAAACGGCCCTGCGCTTTCTTCTCTCGGCGCTTGTCCCCGGCGGAACGGAATTACAACGTGGGGGACAGAGAGCTCCTTGCCATCAAGCTCGCGCTGCAGGAGTGGCGTCACTGGCTAGAGGGGGCGGACCTGCCGTTCGTGGTCCTGACTGACCACAAGAACTTGGAGTATTTGAGATCTGCCAAGCGTCTGAACGCCCGCCAGGCGCGCTGGTCCTTGTTCTTTGCCAGGTTCCGTTTTAACATCACCTTCAGGCCTGGCTCCAAGAACGGCCTGCCAGACGCCGTCTCTAGGCATTTTGCCCCTGAGGAGTCTGAGGACACGGCCCACACCATCCTGCCCAGGTCGTGCATCGTGGGAGCCGTCACCTGGGACATAGAAAGCAAGATCCGGAAGGCGCAGGAAGTGGAACCTGACCCTGGCGGCGAACCGGAGGGGAGGCTGTTCGTGCCATCCACGGTTCGGGGGGAGGTCATCCACTGGTTACATACATCCAAGCTCACCTGCCATCCTGGCTCCTCCCGGATGATCGACCTCCTTCAACGGTCCTTCTGGTGGCCAGCCCTGCGGAGGGACGCTGCCCGCTACGCCCGGGCCTGCCCAGTATGTGCCACCAGTGTAATGCCCCTCCAGCGGGTTTGCTCCAGCCTCTGCCCGTCCCTGGCAGGCCCTGGTCGCATATCGCCCTGGATTTCGTCACCGGACTCCCAGTCTCAAACACATTCGACACCGTCCTGACCATCGTAGACCGCTTCTCCAAGGCGGCACACTTCATCCCGCTACGAGGTCTTCCAACCGCCCTGGAGACGGCGGACCTCCTACTCCAGCACGTGGTCAGGCTGCACGGGATTCCGGTGGACGTGGTCTCGGACCAGGGGCCCCAATTTTCCTCAGAGGTTTGGAGGTCATTCTGCAACGCCCTGGGAGCCAAGGTGAGCCTCTCCTCCGGCCATCACCCCCAAACCAACGGGCAGTGCGAGCAGACCAACCAGGAGCTGGAGGCTGCGCTCCGCTGCGTCACTGCGTCCAAACCTACGTCCTGGAGTAACCATCTCGCCTGGGTTGAGTACGCCCACAACACCGCCCGCTCTTCTGCCACAGGGATGTCTCCCTTTTAAGGCGTCCCTGGGCTACGACCCCCCCCCCCCTTTTCCCAGCGCAGGAGAGTGAGGTAACGGTTCCCACAGTTCGGGCGCACCTCAGGCAGTTCCGCTCCATCTGGGCGTCAGCGCGCAATGCGCTTTTACGCACGGCGGAGCGCAACCAAACCACGGCGGACCGGCATAGAAGACCTGCCCCAACATACCAGGTGGGTCAGCGAGTCTATGTGTCAACCCAGGACGTCATTTTAAAGGGCGAGAGGAGGAAGCTGGCACAGCGTTTTATGGGCCCATACCCCATCACCAGGATTATCAACCCGGTGGCTGTGCGTGTAGCTATTCCCCCCTCCCTTCGCATCTATCCCACCTTCCACGTATCCAAGGTGAAGCTGGCAGTCTCCGACCCCCTTTGCCCTCCTCCTGCTGCGCAACCCGCGCCCCGGATGGTTGATGGCCATCCGGCCTGGCCTGTCTCCTCCATCCTGGACTCCCGGCGCCGGGGTCGTGGGTTGCAGTACTTGGTGGACTGGGAGGGTTATGGGCCTGAACATCGGCAGTGGGTACCCTCGTCGTTTGTGTTGGACCCGTCCCTCATTACTGAGTTCCACCGAGCGCACCCAGAGAAACCATCGCCAGGAGGCGCTGCTAGAGGGGGGAGTACTGTCACGCCTCGCCGCCCATCTGCGGCGCCAGCTGCACGCACACCTGCACTTCATCAGTGGCGAGGGATTTAAGCCGCCTCGCCCTGGGCTTCGGCCTAAAGCCGTCAGACTTCACTCGTCACGATTGCTGTGAGTAACCTCTACCACTTCAGCAAACATTTCGGTAAAAAGCCCTTACCCTTTTCCTCTCCAAGTCTGCTCCCCTGTGAGCAGGTGGATTTCCCGGCGGCGGACCATTCCTCCCCGTCTCCATCCCCTCGCTGCTGCACCAGGCTCTCCAGGTCGCTGTCTACCGGACCTCGTCCTTGCTGTGCCAGCCACCTGCTAACTCCAAGTAAGCTCATCATCATTTTTACATCTCCTGTGTTGGTGTGTGCCCGTCACCCTTCTCCCTTTGCTTCTCCCATAGGGTTGTCCGGCTGTACGGTCTCCTGCCTCCGTGCCTGACGCAGACGCCACCACCAATACATCCACATCTCGCAGACACACATTCATACACACTTGTTGCTAATAAAGCTATTGGATCTACTCTGAACCTGTGTGTGTGTCTCCTGAGCCGTGCATTATGTCAAGGTTAGGTAACAGCATCCATCCATCCATCTTCTACTGCTTACCTGGGGATCCAGGTCGTGGGAGCACCAGACCAGACAGAGCAGCCCAGACTTCCGCCCGGTTCACATAGCACCATGATACCCATGATCCCTCCTGCAGGTGGTGAGCCCACTGGAGGGCAGACCCATGTACACTGGGTCCTTGATGTAACATTTTTAATGGAGATCCACTGGCCCGCTCTTAGTCTGGCCCTTCACCCACGACCAGTTTGCCTTGGGAGACCCAACCAGGGGCAAGTTGCCCCCAACAACATAGCTCCTGGGTATCAGCAATGATTTCCAAAACTGATTCAATTCAGATTCACAAGCTCCTGATTAGATTTGATTTTCAATTTGATTCAGTATCGATTCACTCAGGGTTATAGCTATTAGAATAAAAATTTTTCCTTGCATACTGTATGAACGAACGTCAGGAAATTCTTTTACCGATTGAAGTGTGAAAGTTTCTTGATTTTAAGAAGCATCCCATTGTGGACCTCTGCACCAGTGCAGAACATTATTCAAGTGTTTGCAGCCAAAAAATTGTAGCATGCTCATGCTGACTGATCAAAGTCTGGCCTTTGCTGGGCAATATAAATGGGAAGTGGCATCCTTCAGTTCAATGCTGCCGTCTCACACTGAACTGAGGGATAAGTTGTCATGCTGGAGAGTTAGAGAACTGCTTCAGATGCAAAACCATAATTTTACATTAAAAAAAAAATCAAACACCATACACCCCAAGATAATAGAGCAATCTTGTATATTATATACAGTGGATATTAAAAGTCTACACACCCCTGTTCAAATGCCAGGTTTTTGTGATGTAAAAAGTGAGACCAAAATAAATCATTTCAAAACTTTTTCCACCATTAATGTGACCTATAACCTGTACAACCCAATTGAAAAAACAAACTGAAATCTTTTAAGGGGAAAAATAAAAAACTTACAATAACCTGTTTGCATAAATATGTACACCCTTAACCTGTTATCTGTCTATGGCGCAGCAGTGCTCCCGTCAGCTCACCTCCCTCTGGTGGTCAAGTTTTTTTAATCAAGAAAACATTCAGTTTAGATACAATAAATTCCAAAGGCTCTAACTTGAATGTAGTAAGAGATAATGGCTGACTGTCAATTAGAAAGAATGTAGAATGTGATCCCAAGTTTGAGAGGGGAGTAAATTTATGCATCTAATTTACATAATGCGACGGCAGTCAAAAGTGGACTTTGGACATATTTACACAAAGGACGGTTTTGTTTTTTCTCACTGTTTTTGTTCTTGGTTTTTTGCTATCGTATCTTCAAAGAATATGAACCCAGTCTCTTTCTTATGGTGGAGTCATGAACACTGACCTTAACTGAGGCAAGTGAGGCCTGCAGTTCTGTGGATGATGTTGTGGGGTCTTTTGCAACCTCTTGGATGAGTTGTTGCTGTACTCTTGGGGTAATTTTGGTTGGCTGGCCTCTCCTGGGAAGGTTCACCATTGTTCCATGTTTTTTCCATTTGTGGATAATGGCTCTCACTGTGGTTCGCTGGAGTCACAAAGCTTTAGAAATGGCTTTATAACCTTTTCCAGACTGACAGATCTCAATTACTTCATTTCTCATTTGTTCCTGAATTTCTTTGGATCACTGCATGATGTTTAGCTTTTCAGGATCTTTTGGTCTACTTCACTTCTTCTTCTTCTTCTTCTTCTTTAGATTTGATTGGCGATTGGCAACCAGCTTACAGGTGCATTACCGCCACTGACTTCCGTCACTCTATATCTTTGTATAAGGAGTTCTGAACAACTCCTTATGTGTGAAAAAATTATGCGTCCTTGGACTATGTCACTTTACTAGGCAGGTCCTATTTAAGTGATTTCTTGATTGAGAACAGGTGTGGCAGTAATCAGGCCTGGGTGTGGCTAGAGAAATTGAACTCAGCTTTCCAAAGATGTGATAAACCACAGTTAATTTATGTTTTAACAGGGGGGCAATCCCTTTTTTCCCCCACACAGGGCCATGTAGGTCTGGGTTTTGGGTTTTTTTTGGTTTTTTTGCCCTTAATAATAAACATCTTCATTTAAAAACTGCATTTTGTGCTTGCTTGTGTTATCTTTGTCTAATGTTTAAATTTGTTATGATCTGAAACATTTAAGTGTGACAAAAATACAAAAAATTAGAAATCAGGAAGGGGGCAAACACTTTTTCACACCACTGTATACGTTTTGATGAACCCTCTGTTTACATTCGCTTCTTCGCGTTTCCGGAAATGTTGTTTTGAGGCGGCTCGTTTGGGTGAAGTCCTCCAGTGAAGAGCAGTAAGCTATACATGTCTGACATCTTGTGCTGTGAAATGCTTGTTGCAGCTAGGTTTTCTGTGCTTTTGGGACATATCACGTGATAGGCGTGGACCTGTGACATAGGCAGCAGGTGACGCACATGTTTTATGACAGCCAGAAAGTTAAAGGGTTAAACCAATACTTTGTTGGAGGATAAAGTGGCGGCGGAGGAGAAAGTTCCAGAGGAGAGGCGACTCAACAGGACAGTCTACCCCTCTTCATCCTCCTGGGACTTCTCTGCCCAGGAGAAGCTCATCTGTTGGAACACCACTGAACTACAGCGGCGGAGCCCAGCGGAGGCCCCTGCCGGATCGGAGCTCAACTACAGCAGCGGAGCGGAGGAGCTGACAGCGAGGAGCTACTGAGGCCCCGGCCAGATCAGAGCTCAACTACTGTGGCGGAGCCCAGCAGAGGCCCCAGCCAGTCAGCTGGACCAGATACCGGCAGCACCAGCAGAAATTATTCTGCTATCATCAGATACCCGCTACCAGGCTACGACCCAAGCTAACAGTCTCCATTAGCCACCGGGAGAGCTTCAGATTCACTGCCAGATAGGACGACGCTAGCTAGGGGCCTCCACTAGCTACCGAGGGAGCCTTGGCTTCCTCGGCTTCACCGGCAGATCCAGCTACCAGATGACGACGCCAGTTAGCGACCTTCACTAGCCATTGGGAGAGCTTCAACCTCACCGCCAGAAAACAGCTATAATTAGACAAGCCAGCTGACGGCCTCCATTAGCCATCGGATGTACTTCGGCTCCTGTACTAGCCAACAGGTGAGCCGCTCCTTTGATCCCAATCAGACTAGTCATTATGCCTCCGAAAAAGAATCAGACAAATGGAGAGGAGTTGGAGGAGATCAAACTCTCACTAAATTTTATGTCCGAAGAAATATCTAAGATAGCCAAACAACAAACTCTGCTTATTGGCCTTATGGACCAAGGCTCAGATTTAAAGACACTGTAAAAAGAAACTTGAAGAAGTTGGACACAGACAGGAGTTCCTGGCAGCGGAAGGCTAAGGACAGAGCTGTATGGAGGAATCTGATCAGACCTAAATGAAACAGTCATTGTCGCCCATGACAGACTGCTATGACGACGATGATGGCTCAAGTGCGTGAATTAAAGGCTAAAATTATGGAAAAAGACCAGAAAATGAATTTCTCAGAAAGACGTGTGGATGAATTAGAGCAATTAGAGCAATATACAAGAATGAATGATGTCATTGTGAGCGGTCTTAACACCAGACACCGCTCCTATACACATGTGACAGCTGGAGTTGATAACCAGGATGGGGAGGATGAGACATTGGGAGAATCACACACTCTTGAGCAGCAGGTGTTAAATTTTTTCAACTCTAAAAACATTGTTGTGGACAATAAGACTATTTTAGCTTGCCACACGTTACCTAGAAAAGACAGTAAAGGAAAACCAGCAATCATCATCCGATTTGTCAACAGGAAAGCAAAAACTGATCTTATGCGACAAGCAAGAAAACTGAGAGGAACAGCTGTCTATGTAAACGAACATTTAACAAAAAAGAACTGAAATAGCTAGACAAGCTAGGGCTCTCAGAAAACGAGGAAAAATACAGTCGACATGGACAAAGAACTGTAAGGTGTGGATAAAACTGCTTGGCACTCCAGAAGAAGCTAAAGTAATAATGATTAGAGATATGGAGGAATTAAGACAAATTTAAACCTTAGCTCTTATGCACGAATAATAGCGCAGTAAGGTTATGAGTGGAAATTTTTGTGGGGTTTTTTTCCCTTTGTTTTTTTCCTCTTTTTTCCTTTTGGTGTACACTGTTGACACAACTTATGATCAGAACTTTAACCAATCATCCTTCCTCATTTAATAATGGAAGTGTATTAGGTCAAATTGAAGCTGAAACCTTTGTAAATACTGAACAGCAACCACAAGATATTTAAGGTGATATTGACCCAGATAACAACTACTTTAATCATATTAAGAACTAGAAAAGCACTTGAAGAGCGCAGACCTCCGCCAAGTGCCACAGTTCCCCCCATACAGTGTTTGTGTGTACGTTTTCAGATTTCTTGACCATGAAAACATGACTAGCAATTGGATTCACAATGATAGGATTAGTGGTTCAGTAGTTATTGACAAAAATCACATTTTCCGTAATGGCGGTTTTCTTCTGGACGGTGATCCGGATCACCACCAAAATGTAATCATCTGTAGGATACCCCATTTCTGACAATCTCTGAAAATTTCATGAAAATCCGTCCATAACTTTTTGAGTTATCTTGCTAACAAACAAACAAACAGACAAACAGACAGACAAACCAACGCCGATGAAAACATAACCTCCTTGGCGGAGGTAATAAGTGTGCTTATTATGATGAACAATAATTAAATGGAATTATGAACTCAGATCAGACACTGACATTGACAATAATACATATTAATAGTAGGAGTCTCTATGCCAACTTTGATAGTATTAAGGAGTTTTTAAATCAATTTATATTTAGGATTATAGCAATACATGAAACATGGATTAATGAAGAAAAAAATGTAAATTTTGAACTAAATGGATATGGGATGTACACACAAAACAGGAAATGTAAAAGTGATGGTGGGGTAGCACTGTATGTTGATAGAAATTTAAAAAGTAAAAAAGTGGACAGCATGACATCAACAGTGAATGGTATTATGGAATGTTTAACAACTGAAATTACGATGGAAAATAGAAAAAACATAATTGTAAGTTGTATATAGAGAGCACTGGGATCTGATATGGAAAAATTTAGAAATGGTATGGAAAAGATGTATACAAAAATAAGACAAAAAGATATCTTTATTTGTGGTGACTTTAATATCAATTTAATGAAAACAAAACAACATAAACCAACTGAAGATTTCTTAGATACAATGTATAGCTTAACCTTATTTCCAAAGATTACAAAACCTACCTTGATAGACAACATTTTTACCAATGTTATTGAATATAATATGGTGAGTGGTATACTAATAAATGACATTAGTGACCACTTGCCTGTATTTGTTTCTTTAGATGTTAATTATGGGGTTAATGAGAGTAAGAATAATAATAAACCATGTAAAAAGATTATTTATAAAAGAATACGAACAGAAGATACAATCAATGCTTTAAAAGATGACTTAATGTTACAGAATTGGGATGTTGTCTATAACGAGAAAGAAGTGGACTTGGCATAAGATAAATTTATTGATATATTTAAATCACTATATGATAAAAACTGTCCAATTAAAGAAATTAATAAAAAAGATAAATACAAAAATTGCCCATGGTAACCGGGGGCTACAAAATGCTTGTAAAAAGAAAAATTATCTCTATAAAAATTTCATTAAATTAAGAACTAATCTGAAAAAGAGATATAAAACATCTAAAAATAAATTAACTGAAATAAAACCAGTATCGCTCCTCACAATTTTCAGATTCTGGAAAAACTTTTCAACAACAGATTAGAGGACTTTAAAAAAAAAACAAAAAAAAAACATTATCTACTTAATCAGAATCAATATGGATTTAGAGCAAAGAGTACAACATCCTTGGCAATAATGGAGGCAACAGAGGAAATAATAAATGCATTAGATCAAGGAAAATAATGCAATTGGTGTATTTATAGATTTTAGAAAGGCATCTGATACAATAAATCATTCAATACTTCATGATAAACTGCAATTGTATGGTATTAGGGGAGTGGCACGGAATTGGGTTACAAGTTATTTATCTGAGAGACAACAGTTTGTGATGATGGGAGAATATCTGTCTGGATGTATGGGAATTGCCTGTGGGGTCCCCCAGGGGTCAGTATTGGCCCCAAATTATTTAACATATATATAAATGATATATTCCCAAGTTTCTAAATTATTAAAAAATAATATTATTTGCTGATGATTTTATTCTGGAAATAATTATAATCAACTAATCCATACTCTAAATAATGAATTAAATAAGCTTAAAAAATGGATGGAGAGTAATAAATTATCACTGAATATAGAAAAAACTAAGGAAATGATATTTGGTAATTGTAAAAATAACAAAGATATATATATGCATAGATAATGTAATTATTGAAAATATTAAGAAGATTAAATTTTTGGGTGTAATATGAGATGATAAAATTAGTTGGAAACCACACATCAGATACATACAAAACAAAGTCGCAAAAAGTATTGCAATTATAAATAAAATTAAGCAAGTCCTAGATTACAAATCACTTCATATCTTGTATTGCTCATTAGTACTGCCATACTTGACCTATTGTGTAGAGGTCTGGGGTAACAATTATAAAAGTACACTTAATTCATTGCTAATGTTACAAAAACGGGCAGTCCGTGTTATACACAAAGTCGGGTATCTTGAACATACTAATTTATTGTTTTTACATTCAAAGTTATTGAAATTACGGGATCTGGTTGATTATTATACAGCACAGTTAATGTTTAAAATCAGTAAAAACTTTTTGCCACACAATATACAAAATATTTTCAGTGACAGAAAAGGGAAATACAATTTATGGGGAATACAAATTTTAAAATGCATCTAGTAAGATCTACTAGGAAGGGTTTTTTTGTGTCTGTGTGTGGGGTAAAATTGTGGAATGGGTTGGGGGAGAAACACAGGCAATGTCCAAATATCCATATATTTAAATCAACATATAAAGAAATGATTTTTGAGCAATATAAAAATAAAGGACAGTAATATTACAATGTGTCTTCAATGAAGAAAGGTTGTTATTGTTGAATATATATGCTGAGTACTATTATTATTGATATAATTATTACTAGAATATTACAACAGTATTATAGTATTAGGATTGTTGTTAGGATGAAATTATTTGAAGTATTATATAGGCCAGGTGGTATTATTATTATTATTATTATTGTTGTTATTGTAACTACTATATGACTACCTATTATTATGGTTATTATTATTATATGGTTACTTATTGCGCATAGGTATTGTAAGCCATGTGGAGGTATATGGTGGTATATATGGTGATTAGGATGATGATGATAATATTGTCTACAATTATATTAAACATACCAGAAGTATTTATTTATTATTATTACAATTATTATTATTAGATGTTGGTATTATTGTCAATATAAACTATCATTGTTGTATCATTTATATTGCATAATTTAATTATAAGATGCATTATATAATGAATGTAATTGTGGGATGAATAATGACTAGAATGATATTATAATTTATTGGGTATGGAGAAGGGGTGGGACTATGTAAGCGTTGGCTTCTTCCCACTCCTTTTGAACAAGGCATTTTTTATTTTTTATTTTATTTTTTTGGTTTTGATTTTTGTTTTAAATTTTTTATTTTTGTCTGGATGTTCAAATAAATAAAATCAATCAATCAATCAAATCACCTTTGGCTTTTATTACAGCTCTCAGTCTTTTTGGGTAGGAGTCTTATCAGCGTGGCCCATCTTGATACAATATTTGCCTACTCTTCTTTGCAAAAACGCTCCAAATCTGTCAGATTGTGAGGGCATCTCCTGTGCACAGCCCTCTTCAGATCACCCCACAGATGTTCGTTCAGATTCAGGTCTGGACTCTGGCTGGGTCATTCCAAAACCTTAATCTTCTTCTGGTGAAGCCATTCTTTTGTTGATTTGGATGTGTGCTTTGGGTCATTGTCGTGCTGAAAGATGTTCCTCTTCATCTTCAGCTTTCTAGCAGAAGCCCGAAGGTTTTGTGCCAACACTGGCTGGTATTTGGAACTGTTCGTAATTCCTTCCACCTTGACTAAGGCCCCAGCTCCAGCTGAAGAAAAACAGCCCCAAAGCATGATGCTGCCACCACCATGCTTCACTGTAGCTATGGTGTTCTTTTGGTGATGAGCAGTGTTGTGTTTGCGTCAAATATACCGTTTGGAATTATAGCCATAAAGTTCAACCTTGGTTTTATCGGACCATAACACACTTTCCCCACACGCGTTTGGGAAATTTCAAGCGTGTTTTTGCAAAATTCAGCCAGGTTTGGATGCTTTTCTTCGTAAGATAAGGCTTCTGTCTTGCCACCCTACCCCATAGCCCAGACATATGTGTCACACTCGCCGTTCTTACCGGCGCTCAGGCCATATTCCTCCTCAGCCCAGCTCTTATTGTGACAGCGTCTCAGCGGGCTTCCAGCTGTCAAGCTCTACGGGACGGCTGGAGCCCAATTACCTCTCATCAGCTGAGGCGCTGTCAACCATTATAAAAGGGAGCAAGCTCCGATCACTCGGGGCTGTGACCCCACGCACGATTATCCACGCTCTTCTCCAGCGTGGGTAAGGCTGGAACCCCTACGTCCGGCGCCAGCCATCCTTCTGTCATTCTGCATCGTGTGTAAGTGTTTACCCTTGTGTCATCGTTTGTGTTTTGGCTCCACGAGGCCCTGTTCCTTTGTTCCTTTCCCCTTGTTGCAATAAATAACGCAAACTCACTGGTCTGCCCTCGGCTCTCATTGTATGGCTCGCGAGAGCCATACGAAACAGTAGGTCACAGCCAAGCGAGTTGCCGGCGGCCGTGAGTTTGCAGTTCTGGACTTTGTTCTTCCCAGTCTGGGTGTCAACGCTGGGAGCATGCTGTCTCCCAGGAGCCGCGCTCGGCGCTTGAGCAATGAGCTAGCCAGTGCCCTGGAGTACGTCGACGGGACGCTCTTCGCCGCTAGTCTCGACGACGACCCTAACCAGAGTCGCTGGCACCTAGACTACGCTGAGGTTCTCCTTAACAATCTGCCTCGCTACGCCGACCACCCCGAAGTCAGCGCAAGGAGGGCTGAACTCACCGCGCAGCGCAAGACACTCTGTGGGCTGGTGGGAAATCCCGGCAGGAAGCCGAAGAGGAAGCATTCCCGCTCCTCACGTCCGGATCCCATTCCTGCCTCCACTCCGGTCCATGAGCTCGCGCTGCCCAGGGGTGATCCCCACCAGAGAGCTTCGTCAATCGGGAATCCCCTGAAGAAGCTCCAGCTCGCAGCTGCTTCCATCTGGGACCACTTGGCGGTTGTTCATTCAGCAACAAATCCCTCACTGGCTTCTGATCATATGACGGCGGCAGTCAGACTGGTGGAGAGGAATCCTAGATTAAGGGACTTCCCGGAGTTTGCCGACCTCCTCGCCTCGGTCTCGGCACAGGAGCGGCGATTCCCGAACCTTACCTTCGCCTCGCCCCCTGCAAGTAGCCGTCGTCACACCGGTAGTCAACCTCAGCACGAATCCCGTCCGGATCCAGTTCCGGGTCGCCGCAAGGTCTCAATTCCCCACACAGCTGTCACTCCTGCGCCTCATCAGCGGGGAAACCCCGCACCCTCGTCTCCCGAGCCATCTTTCCCCGCTGTTACGTCAGCACTCCAGGCCCGGCTCATCTCGGCTGTCGCCCCCTCCTCCTCGACGCATTCCCCGGCTGCTGTGTGCACCCAGAGTCCTGTCTTGGCGAGCTCCGTCCCGGAACCATCGCGAGCGGCTCCCCGACGTCTTCCCAGGGGGTCCTCCGTTACCGTCCGGCGGGAGAAGGGAGGAGCAACGTCTGCCACAGCGGTCACCATCCAGCCTCCAGGAGACAGGCAAATCCCAGTTAATTCATCCACTCATTGTGATTTGCTCTGTCAGACTCCTGGAGGTGGAGTTCGGGGTTTGCAGCTCCCCGAACTCCCACCACCTGCTGTGGCTGTAATTATTAATACCGCATCCTCTGTGTCTCCCTCCGCTGAGCGGTCCTCGATGCCAGGCCAACGTCGTGGGATGAGGAGGAGGCCTGCGGTTCTGGAGAGCCTGGTTCCCGTTCCGCAGCTACGCCATGGGCGGAGGAGGAGAGCGGACTGCAACGTGGAACCTGTGCCGACGATGAAGCGTCCCCGGGTCTCCACGGAGGAGCGGTCCGGTCCAGCGGGACGAGGTTCTCCTGCCACCACACCGTGTGGGCCATCGGCATGGGCACCAGTGCCGGAGGACTCGCAAGCTGCGTGCACCATCATGCCAGCTGCGGAGCCCGACGCAGCTGAGTGGGAGCCTGAAGACGACCTCCTGCCGTCTGAACCTGGATCTTCGCAGTCCTGGACGGCGTCAGAACCCGAGATCAGGCAAGTGCTCTACTTTGTCTTTCTCCTTCTTATATTAGAGCATTTTAGCCTGTCTCTAGGGGAGATGAGCCGGATGCAGCCGCCCGCTGCGTCCGAGCTTATTTCGCCGGTTTCTGGTGCTGCCGGTGATCCTGATCCCGGTCCTTCTCTCTCTCCTGAGCCTTCTCCCAGGGTCGCCGGCGAGGAGCTGCTATCGCCCGCTGTACCAGAGGTTCCTGGTTCGGGATTGGAGGTTGGTTCTGGTGCGGCGCCGACCCAATCGGGGTCCGACGTGGGTTCTACCGAGACCCAATCGGGGTCCGTTGCGGGAGCAGCCACGACCCTATCGGAGTCCGACGCGGCTGCTACCGAGACCCAATCGGGGTCCAACGTGGGTGCAGCACCAGTGGTATCCAGGTCCGGTGAGGGAGCTGTAGATCCCCTGCCATCGGACATTGGACCGGCTCATCATTATCTTCATCCCCCTCTTCACCGTCGTCATCTGAGTCACCCTCATCTTCCCCCCAAGCTTTCTCCACCAGGGCCCATATGAACCTCTCACTGTAGGCCCGGCTCGCCCTCACTATCTCTCTCCACAGGGAAGCCATTGCCCCTCTCTCCCCTACGGGCCTGGTGGCTGAGCGATGCGGGTCGGCCACCAGAGGGACTGCTGTGCCCATTCGGCTCTTTGGTTCGGCCGCCCGACCTATTGGACTTTCTGTTCGGCGATCTGGTCCAGCCGCCCGAGATACTGTGTTTTCTGGCCTGGGATTCAGGTAGGCCGCCTGAACATTTCCCTTCACCCCTGTTGGCGGTTTGGACGCTGGGTGCGGGGAGACCCCCCGAACTGAATTATCTCTGCTGTGCCTAGTCTTTGTGTTTTTGTGTGGGTGCAGCCATGTAAATTCTCGTAATTGTTTCGCGTTTAGCGTGCCTTTTTTTTCTTCCCCTCCTGTTTGAGGGATGCCTGTATTTGTTAGATTTCACCTTAGGAGTCTCTGCTCTCATTTTATGGTCTCCTGGGTTGTTTTTCGTTGAGTCTGCCTACACATCATTACTGTCATTTCATGGAGTATTGTGTTTTTTTTCCTGTACCTCATTCTCTGAAATTGCCACGTTTGTCCTCTGCCTAAGTAGTGGTTTGGGGTTTTTTTTCTTTCTCCTTCCGTCCGCATATTGTTGCCTATGGAGTATTGTGGGGGGGGTTTTCCTCATACTCTGTATTGCTTCATTGTTACCTGCTAATATTGTAGTTTTTCGTCTTTTTTTTTCTGATTCTCACCCTCCTGGCCTGCGCCCCATCCGCCCACCCTAGGTGTGTGTGTGTGTGGGGGGGGGGGGGGGGGCTTGGGTGTTACTGGCCGTTCTGAGCCCGGCATGGGGGGGGGGGGGGGTACTGTCACACTCGCCGTTCTTACCGGCGCTCAGGCCATATTCCTCCTCAGCCCAGCTCTTATTGTGACAGCGTCTTAGCGGGCTTCCAGCTGTCAAGCTCTACGGGACGGCTGGAGCCCAATTACCTCTCATCAGCTGAGGCGCTGTCAACCATTATAAAAGGGAGCAAGCTCCGATCACTCGGCTGTGACCCCACGCACGATTATCCACGCTCTTCTCCGGCGTGGGTAAGGCTGGAACCCCTACGTCCGGCGCCAGCCATCCTTCTGTCATTCTGCATCGTGTGTAAGTGTTTACCCTTGTGTCATTGTTTGTGTTTTGGCTCCACGAGGCCCTGTTCCTTTGTTCCTTTCCCCTTGTTGCAATAAATAATGCAAACTCACTGGTCTGCCCTCGGCTCTCATTGTATGGCTCGCGAGAGCCATACGTAACAATATGAAGAAGATAGGAGATTGTTGTCACATGTACTAAACAGCCAGTACTTGCCAGAAATTCCTACAGCTCCTTCAACGTTGCTGTCGGCTTCTTGGCAGCCTCCCTGACCAGTTTTCTTCTCGTCTTTTCATCAATTTTGGAGGGACATCCAGTTCGTGGGAATGACACTGTTGTGCCATATTTTCTCCACTTGATGATGACTGCCTTCACTGTGTTCCATGGTATATTTAATGCCTTGGAAATTATTTTGTACCCTTCTGCTGTCTGATACCTTTGAACAATGAGATCCCTCTGATGCTTTGGAAGCTCTTTGTGGACTTGTGACTACAAAAATGTCAGGAAAAGCCTACTAGAACAGCTGGACTTTATTTGGGGTTAATCAGAGGCACTTTAAATGGTGGCAGGTGTGCGTCAACTCCCATTTAACATGAGTTTGTATGTGAATGGTTAATTCTGAACACAGCCACATCCCTAGTTATAAGAGGGTGTGCATATTTATGCAACCAGGTTAGTGTAAGGTTTTGTGCTTTTTTTTCCCTTAAAAGATATCAGTTTGTTTTTCAATTGGGTTGTGCAGGCTATTGGTCATATTAATGGTGGAAAAAGTTTTGAAATAATTTATCTTTTTCTATTTTTTTTACATCACAAAAGCCTGGCATTTGAACAGGGGTGTGTAAACTTTTTTATCCACTGTAAAATAAGAACTTAAGGATTAATTGTCATTTTGTAAGTCTAATGAAGCCTCTCCTTTTAGGACTGTGGACATCCAGTATAGCATGCCAGAGTTAACATATGAAATAAAACACGAGTATCTCAACTATTATTCTGGGAAGTGAAAAGACTTTTGGCTGCGAGTATAGTTAGTGTTGGAAGCTTTCCTTCACAAATATGGTGAAGATAATGGTCCACGCTTTGGAAAAACGAACCTAAACCCTCCATTACTCCACACCAATGCAATCTTTGACAGTATATATAAATAAAAGCATTTTTGGCTTCAACTCAGTTACATTGCCTTACTGCAGTTACATTTCAAAAGGTCCTACCTCTGCTACACTCAGACACAAGCACGAGGGATGTGGAGGAAGAGGACAGATGGCCTCAATCTGGTGTTGGAGGCACCGGCAACCCTCCAGTAGACAGACGACCATTTACAGCCATTTTACATCTATAAAACAACAACTACAACCCCATTTTTTTTGATATAACCAGTGCGCACTGACTGGAGTAGGTGCTGCGGGGTAGAGAGGATTTGCTGATGGAACCTGATGTCTTCACAGATGCCCTTTTTGCTGCAAAGTGCACACGCGGCATAAATGTCAAGCTATTTGCGGCTTGGAATGCATTTAAAACAAGTTGCTTTACACATTTGCTAAACCAGAATAGGAAAAGCACAAGGAAGGAACACTTTACTCCACTGGGTCAGGTAGAAAACCTATTAAAATTGAACACAAAGAAGTCAAATAAAGAAGGCTCCTGGGAAATAAGGTTGCACTTGCAGCTATAAACAGTCAACCCTGTTATCAAGAGCTCAGCCAAAAACAACAATGTCGCACAAAACGCCCTGAATGCCTTCAAACGCTTGTAAACAGAGAAGAGCAGCAGGGCGACCTCGGCTCCTCTGATTGCACAGCAGGTCCTTGAGCACTGGATTCACGCCGTTTGTAGCAATTAAACTGAAACATTAAGAACATTTACAATTACCGGGTAATTATTATGTAACAGGGTTGTACAGCGTTATTACAAGCATGGGAGCGAGATCTCAATCGGGGTTTGGTTAATGTAATGTGCGCGGATTTGTTATCAAAGAGTGCCATAAAGTTAAACGACCTGCACCGTACAGTGGTGCGTTTCAGTGTGCAGAGGCCACGGGCATGCACGTGGGGAGACGACAGTCTGAGAGTGAGGAGGTCAACGTGCGGGCAGAATAAAATGGATCCCATTTTGAAGTGTTTAAACTACCAATCTGGGCTGGAAAAGTGGTTGGGTCAATTCCACTTTATGAACCCACCCCTCCCTTCTCTCTCTGGGCTACGCATCAACTTCTGTTCCATGCAAGCGAGTCTGTGCACACATGCACACACACGAGCACACCGCAAGCAGTTTTCAGCTTGTTTGAAGCCACAGGAGTTGTAACAGGGAACATTGCATCATCCTAACGAACGGTGCAGCTGCTGCAAGGACAGAAATCCCAGCAATGTCATTTTGTGATTATATAAGCTTTAAATACACACACCTATACCTCCACCTGAAAATATGCCACATTATTAAATAAGATGGGTGATGTAATGTGTGTATGTGGGGGGGTGCACTGGTTGAACACTGGAAAACACCAGTTTTTTTTTCATTTCTTATTTTTAACAGGTTTATTTCAAGAAGAATTACACTATTTGAAAAAAATTGTAACACCAAATTGCAAGAGCTGTACAAAATATTCAATTATCCAGATGTTTGTTCAACACATTAGTATTTGGTGTTTAAATTTGGTGTTCAGATATTTGCTTTTCCCCCACCCAAACTGCTCAATTTTAATATAATTACAACCCCCCCCCCAAAAAAAAACTGCTAATTTAGGAGAAAAAGCTCAACAATTCACAAGAAAACTGTTGAAATCTGATGAAGTCAGAAAAATTACCAAAAATGTGACTTTATTTAAAATATACAACAAAGGTTTCAAATTTGAAGCTTTTCTTGAAAATTTGCTGTTTTTGCCATGCAAATGTAAAAAATGTGCAAGAAGTTGCAGACTTGCATGAACAAATTCCAAATTTAAAAGAAAAATTTAATTTTGGATAAAATACATGCTGAACAGCTGACTGAGGGACAAAAAAAAGATTATAGAATATTAAGATCTTTGCTGGTATTTGGGACAGAACTATCAGCTGCCATACAAACATCCTTCTAATGTTCAGATTAGGTTGAAAGACTGTCACCTTGTGTAAACAGTGAATACAGTACTGTGAAGACCCGGCATTATGTGTGTCCTGCAAGTACTACAGATCAAAGCCTTAGTGGGAGTCCTCATTCCCTGAGCCCATGTTAGGTTGGCCACACACAAGGATTTTATGCTAGAGTTTTGGTCTAAATTACTGCAGTGTTTAATTCTTTTATTTAAAAAAAATATTACTAAAGCTGCAAAAGTCCATGACGGCGGCCGCATACAAACTAAATAAAGTACTTCCATCTAAATACATCATAAATAAAACGTGTTGGAACACACTAGCTCTTAATATAACTTACTTGATTTCTAATCATTTTAATTAGTCAAGTAGCAATAATGAATAAAGGAAGTCCTCTCAAATGCACATCAGAAAAACAATTTTATAACACAGCAAAATAACGAGGAGAAAAAAGGTGCCCTCACATCACACCTGATGAAGATCCTGGAGAGGCTGCGCCTCCCCAACCTCCTCCCCCTGGTGGGACCAGCGATGGACCCAGTTCAGTCTGCCTACCAGCATGACATCGGGGTGGAGGATGCAGTGATCTTCCTCCTACATCGTTCCTTGTCCCACCTGGAGAAACCTGGGAGCACTGTGAGGATCATGTTCTTTGATTTCTCAAGGGCTTTCAATACTATACAACCAGTGATCCTGAGGGACAAGCTGCTGTGTGCAGGGGTGGACCAGCACCTGTCACTGTGGATCCTGGAATACCTCATAGACCGACCACAGTTTGTGAGATCCCAGGACTGTGTGTCTGACACTATCATCTGCAGTACGGACGCCCCAGAGGGAACAGTTCTGGCTCCATTCCTATTCACCCTCTACACTGCTGATTTTTCACACAACACACCGTACTGCCATCTACAGAAGTTCTCTGATAGACTCTGCGATTGTCAGCCTCATCTCTGATGGGAATGATGCGGAGTACAGAGGACTTATCCAGGACTTCGTGGACTGGTGCCTGTGGAACTGCCTCCAGATCAATGCAAGGAAAACCAAGGAACTGGTGGTGGACTGCCACAGGCGAGGACAACCCCCCACAGCACCGATAAACATCCAGGGAACAGACATTGAGATGGTGACATCTTACAAGTACCTGGGTGTTCATCTGAACAATAAACTGGACTTGTCACACAACACCAACGCGTTCTACAAGAAGGGACAGCGCAGGCAGTTCCTCCTGAGGAGACTCAGGTCTTTTGGAGTGCAAGGGGCACTCCTGAAGACCTTCTACGATTCGGTGGTGGCATCAGCCATCACATTTGGAGTAGCCTGCTGGGGCAGTGGCATCACGGCAGCCGACGGGAAGAGACTGAACAGGCTGATCAAAAAAGCCAGCTCTGTTGTGGGGCGAAGCCTTGACCCTATGGAGGAGATAGGAGAGAGGAGGATGGTGGCTAAGCTGTCATCTCTGCTGGAGTCTGAGTCCCACCCCATGAGACACGCTGAACGCACTGAGGAGCTCATTTAGTGGTAGGCTGTGCCATCCTAAGTGCTCGAGGGAGAGGTTCCGCGGGTCCTTCCTACCTACGGCTGTCAGACTTTGTAATCTAACCAGTGCTGCTCATAGAGGTCGTATTAAATATACTAAATGTCACAATTTTGCACAATAGAGATCGTCCCCTTCAATACACAACTAAGACAATTACAATTATTATCGAGGGTGGCAGCAACACTGTTGCTGTGTACACACTGTGTACATTTGTACAGTGGTACCTCTACTTACGAATTTAATTCGTTCTGGAAGAATTCTCGTAACGTGAAAAATTCGTAAGTAGAGGCGCGTTTTACATGTAAATGCCGTAATCTGTTCCAAGCCCCCAAAATTCGGGCATAAATTTTTTATAAATCGTAAAAACGCATCAAAACATGTAACAAATACATGTTACAATTAGATTACTGCACAATAAACATAAAATGAGAGTTTAAAATGAGAGAAAGAATAATAAAAGCGAAAGAATAATAAAAATTATGTTCATTTACCTTTTAACTGCGATCATCGGCGTCGGCGTCACCTTTTGCCTTCTTTGGTTCATGTTCTGTCTCATCAGTGGTTTTTGCCTGACGTTTTGTGATGAAACGATTCAAGGACGTTTGCTTTTATCGGCTTGTAAGGGCTTCCTTTTGTTTTAATACCGTGCTGATCGTTGATGTTGTTTTTTTTTTTCCCAAAACTTTATTAAGAACAAGGTGAAAGTACAGAGTTATAACGTAGATGGTGATAAACATGGCAGTTAACAATTTTTTTTTCTCTAAATTGTGTAGTTCAGTCAACAGTCTTACAAGAGGTAAGAAGGATAAAATAAAGTAGTAAGAATAGTAAATAATAATAAGATAAAGCGAGATCAACCAAACGCATCCATTCGTGGCCAGTGGGATACCAGGAAGATGCTAGGCGATAGCCAATGGCAGAGCAGCTACAGGTATGTTTACGTTCGGTAAAATACGGGAGCTGCGAGGAGCGCGTACTTTTTTTGCCTTTCGTATCCTGAAATTTTGTTCGTAACTAGAGGCAATATTTTCCCGTTGAGGCGTCTCGTAACCTGAAAATTTCGTATGTAGAGACGTTCCTAAGTAGAGGTACCACTGTATATCTATTTACCGCTTTGGCTAACAAGTTCTTATCTTATTATCTTATTTACTATTGCTCTGAGTGCTGCTATCCTTTGCTGCTGCAATCCTGGAATTTCCTCATTGTAGGACTAATAAAGGCTTATCTTATAAAATGAAAGATGAATTTGTACAATTGATTTTTGTCAGTATATAATTCAAAATGTAAAAAAAGATATGGTCCTTTTTATGTGGTTACATATAAACTATAGAATTCATAGAAAATGTATATTGTGATATACCATTATCATCAAATAAGATTACTTATATTGTGATATGAAATTTTGGTCATATCGCACAGCCCTACACCAAATTGTATTGCTGATGGTAATCTTGGTACAAATTTGACAAAAGGTTAAATGTTAATACTGCAATATTCTGATTCGGCTGCATAATGATGTCACACCATTACACTGTCGACATAAGTTACACATTACACAAAACAAACATGGTGCAGGAAGACAGCAGCTGCTCCGTGGTCGGAGTTACCTGAAACCAGATCAATATTTTAGTTCTGAGGCTGTTTCAGACTG
This sequence comes from Pholidichthys leucotaenia, assembly GCA_020510985.1. NCBI lineage: Eukaryota > Metazoa > Chordata > Actinopteri > Cichliformes > Pholidichthyidae > Pholidichthys > Pholidichthys leucotaenia. Next base: position 393,396,524 of record CM035838.1, on the reverse strand, counting down.
CTGCCATGTTGGGGGGGAAAATGGTGCAGCAGTATGGATAATCTGCCCACAAATGTTTCCACATATCAACAATACCACTCCAGCGTGAAGTTGCCAGTATTGGGAGTTCTATTTGTGTTCCATTTTGGCCACTTCAGCTTTAATTTACTCAGCCAGATGAAGAAGAAGAAGGGGGGAAAGGAAAAAAAAAAAAAACATTGTTCAGTTAGACAAGAGCCAAAAAGCCCGAGGAGATGTCCGTGCAACAGAGACGTCAAAATGCATGTAATCTGATTCAGCATAAATACCGATCAGGCATAACATTATGACCACCTGCCTAATATTGGGTTAGTCCCTCCTTGTTGTCAAAACAGCCCTGACCCGTCAAGGCACGGACTCCACTAGACCCCTGAAGGTGCGCTGTGGTATCTGGCACTAACATGTTTGCAGCAAATCCTTTAAAAGGGGCGTTGAGGCCAAAAGTGAAAGTGTGAATTTTTCGTGTGGCGCAATTACATGTTAACTCAGTGCAAAAATGTGAACAGACATGAATTGACCTTCTGAGCAAGTTACAGACAGGCAGAGTTGCCTTTAAAACTAAAACTAGTTGACTCTCCAGTTTTGATACTTTTAACTCCAGTGATGGCAGAATCTCAAGGCTGATTACTAGCTAGCACTACCAAATCACTCAGATGCACGAATGCCCAAATTGGCATGTTTATATTAACTTTACATGACTCTGCATTGCACTTTCACATTTGGTCTGAATGCACCATAAGTCATGTAAGTTGTGAGGTGGGGCCTCCATAGATTTGTCTGTCCAGCACATCCCACAGATGCTCGATTGGATTGACATCTGGAGAACCTGGAGGGTAAGTCAACACCTCAAACTCGACGTTTTGTCCTCAAACCATTCCTGAACCATTTTTGTTTTGTGGCACAGCGCATTATCCTGCGTAAAGAGGGCACAGCCATCAGGCCATATTGTTTCCATTAAAGTGTGCACCATGCTAACATTTTGGTGCCAGACACCACAGCACACCTTCAGGGCTCTAGTGGAGCCCATGCATCAATGGGTCAGGACTGTTCTGAAATTGCAGTTAAGATGTGGCGATTTATTTTAATGTAATATTTGACACAGATTTAAAGAATATTTGAAACACAATCTGAGCTACCGTTTATGACCCGGAGAAATAAAGTTTTTTTTGTTTTTACTTGAAGACAAATAATGCTGGCCAGTAAAACTGTCCGTTATAAATTAAAAAAAGAGTCACGAATGTCGTTATCATGAAAATTCACAGAAATATATCGTTTTTTGGCCATATCGCCCACCCCTATTACCTACTCACTCCCAGCCTGCGTTGCAAAGTGTAAAAGTCACACATATAACATCATCTTAGCCAGAGTTACACCCATATTCTTTTCTTTTTGTTTTCCACTGCAAAACAGAACAGCAGCCAGCTGACAACACTGGCAGTCCTCCATATTCGCTTAGATTCTGTAATCACGTGTGAATCACACACAAGCACGTTTGATCACACAGGATTCTGTGAGATCTCATGTCAGTGTCATCGCTGTGTGAAATCACTCGTACAAACCACAGGTATGCCGTCTGTCCATCTCACTGAATCATTTAGCGTGTGTATCTTTAGGATTATAACGTTAAATCCGTTCATCTGTGGTCGCTCAATTAAATTGGTTAAGATCTGAAAATCTTAAGTCTACTGGTATATATTTGCACAGTAATCACAGGACAAGAAAGGCGTTTGCAAAATTTTCCAATTCTCAACTCTAACGTATGTTTACCAGATGCACAAGATATGTACACCTTCAGTCAACCCAAGCAAAAGTACCAGTCATACAATTAAATATTGTACAATCAGGTGGTGTATTTGTCATGTGTCAAATCTCAGTTTATGTGATGTCTTTTAAGTTTATCGCTGCAATGCACAATTTATTACAAGGGAAAAAGATAATTTACACGTCAAAAACAGCATGGCTGTCACCACTGATGCTTTAAAACGCCCGGCTGGGTTAAATGTGAGTCCCTTTCAAAGAAAATGAATCTGTGCTACTTTTGTTATTCCTCTCTGCATCCTGTTTTCAAAGACTGCATATGTTTGCATTATGAACATGACGAAAATGTGAATCATGTTTAAAATCTGTCACCGTAAACAGAAAATGGAAAAAAAACAAAAAACAATGTGACATAAATTTTAGGTCACCCCGCCCTGTCAGAAGCAACAAACTCGGCTCAATAAACTGCGCCCTGGTACATTTCTTTCCCACAATGCACCCATCAATCATCCCGACACCCCCCGCTGTGAGCCCGTGTTGCCTCCGACACCTTCTCATGCTCCTCTGCGTGTTCAATGTGTGTGTGTGGGGGGGGGGGGGCCTTCGGCCAGTGTGTCAAATTAAAGCTTCATCAGCGCGCTGGCCTGCGTGCGTGTGAGCCACCTCCTCGCTTTTTTAACACCCCTTGTCGCTCACTGTCTAAAGTGCTGCATTCAGAGATAAATGGAGTTTATACAGAAGAATATTGTAAGTTTGGGGGTTTAACTGTGAAAAGGAGCCGCGGAAGCTGTAATCGGATCGTTCTGCAGCAACATGGCTTCAGACGGACACGAGTAACTCGATGCGAGCGTTCGTCAGACTTTCCATTTCCCGAACGAGACAACCGTCAATAGCTCCCCTGGACACGCCGACACATGACAGGGCTATGACTTCCCCCACGCCTCGCCACAAAACCGCATGCAAATATGCAATGTTATCTTCTTTTCCAAAACTTCCCAGTGCAAACATGCGCAGTATCCGCCACTCTGGACGCGCACTAAAAGTAAAAGGAAAATCACCAGCTCGACAACTTAACGCTGGCAGATTATGCTGCCCAACACCGTGAAAAGATTCATGCGCTCACACCTGCGTGGTGTAAACAAACCCATGGGCGTCTGTTGCTATAAAGAGCCTGGTGGTTAAAGCCGCACCTTCTCTTTTTGACTAATGACCAAATACAATGAAAACATCCACTTCGCACCCAACACACATTCACACATCTATCTGGATCGTGCACGAGTGGAAGAGCATCAGCCATTTGCCAAATACTTGAGCAGCGTTTTCGGACTCCCAAATATGGAAACCAGGTTCCTCAACCACACGCAGCTCTGTCAAAAAAACCACAAACGCGCCACATTTAGGCCACATCGAGCTGCAGCTGGCCTCACGGCGATGCGTGTGCAATGGTCCGCATGCAATCAAGGATCAGCGCTCCCTGACCTGCACACTGCTGCAGAAAACACCCACGGCACGGAAGCGGCGCTATGCGTGCGCCGCAAACTGTCAAGCAATTTTCCGCTAATAGAATCCTGGACAAGATCTATTCACATCTGAACTTGTCACGGCGTTATTAAAGCGGCCACTCCTTCTTATGAAATCACCTTCTGGGTTCATTTCCCACATTAGCCCGCACCGACATCAGCGGCGGCGCACGCAGTTTGGCGCAGCGTTAATTCAAGTTACCATTACTGCGCTTTATCACATGTGGCCGCGCTGTGGTGCGCTGCGGGCATACGGGGCGTACTCACTGTGGTGTGGATGCAGGTTAATGGCCGATGGTAAAAATTTTCCGGAGTGGAGAGGCGGCGGATGACTCGCCCCCAAGTGACCGGGCGATGGAGGGATCCTCCCGGCCGCTGCTGCTGCTCCGAGCCGGTGAGACTCCATGGCGAGCCCCGCCAACAGCGGAGGTGGTACGTGGACGGATCGGGGAGGTCCAAAATCTCTGCCATCCATTATCCACGGCGGGGAAAGTTGTGAGAGGAAATAGTTCCTTTTCCGAAAAAGCCAATTCCGGCTATAATAATGTCTTTAGTTTTCCTTGCGATTCGGGCTCCTTTTCAGCCATCCTGCTGACCTACAAAACAACAAGAAAAAACAGCGCTCGGTACTCTGTCTCAGCGCAGATTTGCAGTGTTGGATCAAACATTTGGAAACGGGTAGTTTCGGGATTTCTCTCCGTTTCCAAAGAACAGGCGGCCCAAACGAGTAATGACGCAGTTCACAAAAACACTTGTTTGGAAAAGCTGATCGGCAGTACTATAATATAATAAATAGCATAGCATACTAAATACAGACCTTAATACGGCTTAAACTTAAATTTATTATTATTATCGCATAATTGAGCCGCTCTTGACTTCGCTTCCCCGGGAAACAAGCGAGGAGGAGCGGCCAGCTGCAGCTGCTCTGCCCCGGCCGCGGAGAAGCCATCTGCGGAGCCCCGGCATGAAAACACAAAAAACGTCCGCCACTTCTGTCCACCCATTCCACTCTTTTCTACCATAATGAACCTGTTTTCCTCCTTATAACACGTAAGCCAGCAATCTAATAAGGCTACACGGGCCGAGTCCTCCCTGCCCTGTAAACCAATACTACATCATAAATACTGGAGGCGCATCCAATATAAATTTCAAACGAGTTAAAAATAAATAAGGCTGCAAACGTCCGCGTCGGTCATCAGCGGGGCTGGCGGTGTTCCGTTGCCCGCGGGGAGAATTTCGTCCTGGTTACTTCGCGATTGGACATGGGTGCTGGCCGGGGAGAGAAATCCGAACCCAGCCCCAAAACACAGCACTTTAAATGTTGAAAAGAGACAACTGGGTTTGCAAGTCTGAACAAGCAGGATACAGGCATTAACAGCCTTTTTTAGAAATAATCTTATACGACTGAGTCCCGCATGTGAACTGATGCGAGTACCGTACACTGCTGCGTTTGCTGATGTTTGAGTCGCTAGAATAAAAGTTACACACTGCAACACTTACGAATTTTAACGGCACATATACAAATTTTGCACATCGCACAATCTCAACCGTTAAACTGTGCGAAACACACACAGTACTGTGACACTCTGGGTTTCGTAGCTACGCGAAGTTGCTTAATTAAAAAATGCGAAAGTCGAGTTAACCTTCAAAAAGCTGCAAGCAAACACATCACAGCCATGACTCGTGACACCCAGGCGGGCGGGCTGTGAAGAAGGGCCGCTTCGCAAATCACAATAAACCCTCTTTTTCCAACGGGCAAAATACGCGGACACACGGAAACAAACGCCGCAGGTCCGTCCACAAAACAGCCCCGGAAGCGCCGCGCCTCTCTCGGCTGTGACCCATGCGGCCACCCGGGGCGGCTCACGGCAGTGGAGGAACTCACTCAGCCACGTTTCAAACTTTTTTTTCACGGCTCCCTTCAGACACTAGCGCAGACTTTCTCAATGTGGAAACGTGCAGAAGGTATTCCTTTTTCCCTCCACACCGAAACAGAAATACAAATGTATATTAAACGTCGAATGTCGCGGGGCAGTAACCCTCCGCGCCCTTTTCATTCCGCTTTTACATCCCAAAAGAGCTTTTAAAACACCCAACAATCTCTTATTTTACCGGAGGAGAAAAAAAAATAAGTATACTGGGGTAAAATATGCTAAGCTCTTACTTGAGAGGGGTAAAATCTCCTGGAAGTGACTAAAAAATGCCAGGGTTTCTCTAAATACGTCCAGGTTGCTGGTAGAACTGAAGTAGTCCATCACAGGCCAGTCCGACGGTAAACTGGGGAATAACTGGAAGAGCGACAGCGAGAGAGAGGAAGGGGAGAGGGAGACCGTGAGGTCCATGCAATGAAACGCAGCATTGTGTTACAAGCCCCGCCCACCTCCTCCACCACCACCCAGAATATTCGCTTGTGACACACAACTCCTGTATGATTGGCCGAGCTGGATGTCAATCAAAGTCCCGGCGTATTAAAGAAAAACGCACCGTGGCCACTTGCCAACACTATAAAACCAATTATGGAGCGAGGAGGTTGAGCAGTTTCAAGGTCCCCTCTCCCTTAGAGGCCAAGCGATCAAAACAAACCATGGGATTCTTTTTTTTTTTTTTTTCCCTTTTTTAATGGGGGGTGGGCAATGCGATGCCACCACCCAGCCGTTTCCATGCTGATTAGAAAAGACTCTCAAAAAAAGAGAAAAGGGGAAAGTAGCCTTTGGCTGGAGGGTACTGTGGAACTCTGTGCAATCTCAGGTTTAATTTCCTTTTTTTATGATTTTCAAGGATGCAGTTTAAAAAGACCCAACCAACAAATTAGCCAGTTTTCAAAGTTATTCAAAATATACTGGCAGTATCAATCTGAATTTATTTTAATGGGGTCAGTGACTGCACTTTTTCCACATTTTGACAGTGCCCACAAGTCGTGATGAAATGCTAGCAGCATATTTTGGTCAAATTTTCTTTATTTAATTGTTGTAACATCATTGTGAATCATCTTTTGCAGCATTCCTCAGAACAGCTTGTTTCGGTGCATGTCTCTTTAAATGCCAACGAAGCAGGGGTTTTTTTTTTGTTTTGTTTTTTTTGTTACTTATTTGTACCCGTAGGTAGATTTGGTTTGCAGTCTGGTGACAAGCCACCGGCTGCTGGTCGCTGCGTGCGCGAGCGCCTTAAACCTACATGTTTTTGGTACGCGGGAGGAAACCGGAGAAATCCCGGAGTAAACCCACGCAACACGGGGAGAACATGCAAGCTCCACACAGCTCACTGTTGGTCGGGGGCTGGGATCGAACCCACGATCTCATGATCTCCGTGATCCCCCGGCCGAGGGTAAACTGTGCTGCCACAGTGCTAAACCACTGCGCCACCGTGCAGCCCAGGTTAACTCTGCTCTCCCTCTTACATTTACTATTGCTAATGTTAGCTGGCTGGCTCCTAGTGACCCTAGGAGCCAAATAGCATAAATTTGTCTTTAAAAAAAATGAATGAAGTAATGCATCAATGGTGGACAGGAGTGTGTGCTTGTGCTTGTTTCAGTGCTTGATATGACTGGTTCCTGGAGTACAATAAACACAGAAACAGTCATGATTAAGTGGCTAAACTGCTAGCTTCAGCTAGCCAACCTTGGGTCTTAGAGAAAATATACTATAGTAAAACTAAAATAACATCTAAGAACAGTGTATAGGATTGTCCATCACTTCCTCCCCACCATCACAAATGCTAATCCCCCTAGTCAAGCTAATGCTAAAGGTTCACTGTAGGATCATGGTGAGACTATAAATAAATAAGACAGAATGATGCGAGATATATTACACAGGGTTACAAAAATATTTTTTTGTAAGTTGTCTGTGTTTTTTCAACTGATTTAAGACAATGTTGCATCGCTTAATCCGAAAATGACATCTGTTTCTCTCCAGCAGGTGCTAAGTAAAAACCTGTAATTACTTAGTACTTACTTAGTACTGTGCATGTACTTACCTTTATATAATGGTAAGTACATGTAAATTTAATGTTACGTCATCATTGTTCAAAATTCAGAGAATTTCAAGACATAAAAAAGAATTTTGCATCATATAAAGCGAAAATACCTGTGCATGTAAACAAAAATGTGTAAAACAACATGTGGCCATAATTCAAAAAGTTGACCTGATTGAGCAAAACCAATGTGATTTTTGGATTCAGCACATCAAAATTGTCCTAAATCAGCAAAAAAAAAAACTTAAGACAATAAATTTGGTGTTGATCAGTGTTATCAATTGTGGATAGGGGTGCCTATTAGGGTGAATGAAATCTAAAGAAAGTAATAATATAGATTGCCCTTGGTAAGCTAACTCCCTAGTAGTAGTAGTCCTTCTTTGTGCAATGGGATGATTCATGTGTTTATACGGGTTATCATATATTAAGCTATGATGTATATAGGTTCTATAGTCCTGTTTTGTTTTGTTTTTGTTTTTGTTTTTACTTCCATGGGTAATCCCTTTGTCTGTCATGTGTGTTTCTGTTGTTTGGCTGTCAACTATCATGCTGCTGTTACACTGTAATTTCCCAGTTTGGGATCAATAAAGTACATCTATCTATCTATCTATCTATCTATCTAGTAAGCTAATACTGTTAGTTCTGAAGGCTTTGACTCCCTGCCCATCTCCATGACTAGGCTGGCCAATAAAAGAGCAGCAGGCAGTTTTCAAGGCTGGGTTTATCATGTTTATAATGTTCCACAACAAACCTGGAAGAGTTTAAACAGCTCCTCTGTGAGAATAAAGATATAAAGGCTGGGTGTGTGTGTGTGTGGGGGGGGGGGGGGTTCAAGAGAATTGAGTGTTTTGAAATTTTTTCAATAATTCAATTCAATTCAGTTCAATTCAGCTTTATTTATACTGCGCCACATCACAACAGAAGCCGTCTTGTGGCGCCACAGTGCAGAAAAAAAAAACACAGTCTCAGAAAAACCAGCAATCAGATGATCCCCTATGAGCAAGCACTAAGCGACGGCGGAGAGGAAAAACTCCCATTTGGCAGGAAGAAACCTCTAGCAGAACCAGGCTCAGGGAGGGGCAGTCATCTGCTGCGACTGGCTGGGGGTGAGGGGATAGGGAGGATGGAGAGGACAGACATGAAGAACATGACAGTAAGATGCCAAGTACATTATCGGAGGTCAGCCAGCAGTATGGATCAGATAACAACAGAACAAAAGTGGGGTTAAGAGACACAAAATCCCTCCTTAAATGTAAGCTATATTAAAAAGGAAGGACTTCCGGTTATGGCTGCCACGTAGGACGGACGTGTCTCGCTCTGCTCTGCTCCTGGAGAAAAAAAATCGGCAAATAACTCTCTCATTTGGGACAGAACGTATCCCAGCATTTGGGCGAGGATATGTCGGCGAAGCCTAAGGCTGGAAAACCAGGAAAAGGAAAAAGCGAGCCGCCGAAACAGTCCAAATTAACGGACTTTCAGGTCTGTGACGCAGCAAACAAAACTCCATATATGGCGGAGGAAGCTGGTGGCGGTGCGATGTTTGCGGGGAATGGCGCAGATGCGCTGATGGCTGCCATGAGTTCAATGAGAGCGGACTTTTCCTCTAGATTTGATGGGATTATGACAGCGTTGGAAGGAATAAGAAAGGAATTGGGTGACTGTGTAGAACGAACGGCGCAGATGGAGCACCGTCTCGCTAGTGCTGAAGATGACGTCACCCGTCTTCAATTAAAGGTGCGCACTTTGGAAAAAAAAAATAAATCTCTGGAAGATAATATTTTGGATTTGGAATCTCGGTCGAGACAGAATAATTTGAGGCTGGTGGGTCTTCCAGAGGAATCAGAAGGTCGGGACGTATGTTCCTTTCTGGAAAAGTGGATTCCGGAGGTGCTGGGCAGCGAGGAGTTGCAATCAGCAGTGGTTCTGGAAAAAGCACATCGTATTGGCCCACGGAGAGATAAGGGACCGCCGAGGACCTTAATTATGAAGTTTCTTAGCAACAGAGACAGGATGAAGATCTTCAACGCTGCACGTGCTAAAGGAGAGATTAAACACCAGGACCAGCAGGTGCGGTTCTACCCAGATTTGGCCACAGGAATCCAGCAATTGAGGAAGCAGTTTGATCCCGTACGTAAGGAGCTGCGCAACCTTGGGATTCGTCATGGTGTAATCTATCCTGCGAGACTGCTGACCACGTATGAGGGCAGAACCCACATCTTCAAGACCCCAGAGGAGGCGCAGGAGTTCATCAAGAAGATCAAAGAAGAAGAAGAGACTGGTGGGAGCTAAGCATGAACAAAATATAAGGTAGAATAATTAAGCATTTGCACAGGCATCTGACTGACTTGAAGTAAATAGTAAGTTTACAAAATATAGATTGTATTATATATTAAAAAACCAAAACAAAAACAAAACAAACAAAAAAAAAACTATGATGTACAAAGTTGTTAAAAATTTTGGAGTTAAGTTGGAAAACTACAGAGGAGAGTTAATGTTACGTCATTAAAAGCAGTAGAGTTGGGGTGATTGGGAGGATGAAGAAGGAGTGGCTTAGGCTGTTCCCCGTGGGTGTGGAACGGTCGATGGCTATATCGGGAGACAGAATTTTTCTTTTGATTTTGGGGGGTTTGCCACAAGTGTGGGAAGGGGAAATTTGTTTGTGTGTAGTTTGTAGGATGAATGTTCAACCACTCATGTTTTTGCTTCTCTGTATGAGCATGTTTACACTGCAAGGTAATCCCAAACTCTCTATTGATCATGGACCAAAGTGTTAATCTTAATTTAACTTCATGGAATTGCAGAGGTCTACAAAATTTAAAAAAACTTAAACAAGTTATGAATAAAATAAAGGACATGGGTTCAAGAATTGTGTTTTTACAAGAAACTCATCTGATAGAGGAGGATGTTAAAAGAATTAGGAGTAGATGGCAGGGAAGTGTATTCACCTCTTCATTTTCATCCCGAGCCAGGGGAGTTATGACTCTCATACATAAATCAGTTCCTTTTCAGGTGAAAAATGTAATTGGAGACAAATTTGGAAGATATGTAATCATTCAAGGTTCTTTGCTATTAGAAAATATAAATCTTGTGAACTTATATGGTCCCAATATAGATGATCAGAAGTTCTTTGCTAATTTATTTCTCATCTTATCATCACTTACAGGGCAACATATAATAGCAGGGGATTTTAATTGTACATTGAATCCAGGTGTGGATAGATCAACAGGACTGGATTGTACGCACATTGGATGTAGGATGACTATTAATCATTTTATGAAAGAATTGAGATTGTTAGATATATGGAGAGAAATGAAACCACAAGTTAAAGCCTATTCTTGTTATTCCAGTACCTACAAGACATTCTCACGTATTGATTATTTTTTGATTTCCACAGAATTAAGGTCCAAGATTCAAAACTGCTTTTATGATAACATCGTGATTTCTGATCATGCACCCTGTTGTCTAATATATGTAGATAAAAAATTGACAAAGGAATCAGGTAGATGGCAATTTCAGCATAAATGGCTTCAGGATGAGGAATTTGTCAAGTATATAGAAAAACAGATAGACGAGTTCTTTGACATCAATACTACACAAACATCAGCATGTGTAAAGTGGGAGGCTTTCAAAGCTTTTATTAGGGGACATATTATTAGTTATACAGGATCAAAATCTAAGAAGACTCGAGAGGAGAGAGCTAAATTGGAACATAAAATAAAAAGTCTTCAGGAAAAAGTGTATGCAGGAAGTGACCCAAGGTTGGAGAATGAATTACTGATTTTGAGAGCTGAATACGACAAAAAATCAGCGAATAGAGCTGCCTCGAGTCTTCTAAGATTGAAACAATCTTTTTATGAACAAGGTGAAAAATCAGGAAAATTATTAGCATGGCAGATTAAACAATTGGAAATTAAAACACCAATTACCAGTATTATAAGTAATGGACAGGTAGTTATAGATCCTTTAGAAATTAATAGAGCCTTTAGAGATTACTATGAAAAATTATATGATACCAAAAATGAACCTGATTTAACAAAACTAAATGGGTTTTTGAACGAACTATCTATACCGTGTATTCCAAATGAAAACAGGGAGATATTGGAGTCTAAAATTAGTCAAGAAGAAGTTGGGCTAGCCATTGATAATATGAAATCAGGAAAAAGTGCAGGACCAGATGGTCTTCCAGTTGACCTTTATAAAAAATTTAAGAATAAATTAATAAAACCTTTTTTGGAAATGGTTTTAGAAGCATTTCAAAATAATAATTTACCATCATACATAAATAATGCCTTAATTATACTGTTGCCAAAACCAGGTAAGCCCTCTAATAAATGTGAAAATATGAGACCAATAAGCCTATTAAACGCCGACCTTAAGATAATCTGTAAAATTTTAGCAAGACGAATACAAGAAATTTTACCAAATATTATTAATCGAGATCAGAATGGCTTTATAAAGGGTAGACAAGGCTTCCATAATGTAAGAAGACTATTTAATATTATTTATTTTAATAAAGAAGCACCGGATACAGCTCTCCTATCATTGGACGCCGAAAAGGCCTTTGATAGAGTTGAATGGCCCTTTCTTTTTGAAGTCCTACAAAGGTTTGGACTTGGAAATAATTTCATAAAATGGGTTCAAATAATATACAATAATGCTACAGCAGAAATCCTAACAAATAACAATATTTCAAAACCAATAAAAATCAATAGAGGATGTCGACAAGGCTGTCCACTTTCACCTTTACTGTTTACTATGGCAATTGAACCTTTAGCGATAGCGATACGTTTACATTCACAAATATATGGAATTAAAGTTGGACCAACAGAACATAAAATCTCCCTGTACGCCGATGATATAATTTTGTTTATGTCGAATCTAAAAAAATCAATTCCAACCTTGTTGAATTTAATAAAGAATTTTGGGGAAATATCAGGATATAAAATAAATAAAACTAAATCTTCAATATTAATGCTAAATGAGACCCAGAGAAATTACCCAGCCCCTGAGGTAAATCAATTCAATGTTGTAAATCAGTTTAAATATTTAGGAATCCAAATTATGCCTAAGCTAGAATCTGTCGCCAGTGTCAACTATGAAGCCTTAATGTCAGATATCAATGAGTTAACTCAGAGATGGATGTCACTACCAATGTCGATGATCGGGAGAATCAATATACTTAAAAGTAATATTTTACCTAAAATACTTTATTTATTTCAATACATTCCCTTATCACCACCTTTAGATCTATTCTCAAGAATAAAAAAAAAGTTAGTGGAATTTATATGGAACAACAGGAGGGCTAGATTACGTTTGTCTTTATTATATTTACCATTTGATCGTGGAGGTCTGAAATGTCCAAATTTTATGTTGTATTATTGGTCGGCACAACTGAGGTCTATGACATATTATTTTTCATCAAATGATCTCCCTCACTGGACTGAAATGGAATCATACAATTTACCTTTACCTCTTCCCATATTCATATACTCAGATTCGGCAAAAAAATTACAAAAACAAGTTAAAAATCCATTTGTAAAGCATATGATCAAAATATGGTGTGAAGCTAAAAACTATTTAAAAGAACCACAGTTATTGTCACAATTTAGTCCAATATGGGGTAATCAATATTTTAAACCAGGGAGAGCGGACGCTGTATTTAAAGTATGGAATTTAAAAGGGATACAAAAGATTCAGGATTTATATTTGCCATGTGCAGACAACATAATGTCTTTTGAAGAGCTGAGGATCAAATTTAATCTCAATAGAACACATTTTTTTAAATATCTTCAACTTAGAAACTTTATTCGATCAAATCAAAATAAAGCTCTCACTCGACCTATTTATTCATCCTTGGAAAAAATGATGATGAAAGATAGTAAAAGAAAGGGTATTATTTCAGAGTTTTATAACTCATTGACACTATCTTCAAGTGAAAATTCACTGAAAAGATTAAACTACTGGAAAGAAGATCTGCAAATTGAAATTTCAGAGGAACAATGGGAATTGGCTTGTACAGAAGCTCAAACCAAATCAATAAATGCATGCCTTAAATTGATACATTTCAAATGGTTAATGCGGATGTATGTTACACTGGAGGAGTTAAATAGATATAACAAAAATATACCAGATACATGCACAAAATGCATGGAAAGTAAAGGAACCCTATTTCATTGTTTATGGGAATGTAGATTAATAAGAATGTTTTGGGAGGAGGTGAGGGTAACAATTGAAAAAATAATCTCAAAACAAATCATATTGAATCCTAAACTGTTTTTGTTGGGTCTGTACCCAGAAAAGCATAATTTCAATAAAAGTGAAAGAACATTCATAGACCTCAGTTTGCTTAATGCCAAAAAATGTATTGCACTATTATGGAAAAAGACTCATAGACCAGATGTGACTCAGTGGTTAAGACAGATGTTAACAAACCTTCCATTAGAAAGAATAACATATATACTGAAATCAAAGGAAATTGTGTTTGAGAATATATGGAGACCTTTTATTGATTATGTAAAAAATTTAAACATAACTCTTGAAGAAGAAGGTGAATGATGTGTGTGGACCTTGTAAATTCCAAACTGGTGAACATAATATGTATACTAATGTATTGGATTGTCTAGACTAAACAGAGGAGCATTGTTGAAGACTTGATTTTGTTGGTGGTTGTTGGTGTTTTTAGGGTATTTTTTTTTTTTTTGTAGTACTTTAGTGTTAGTGTTTGATTGTTTGTATCATGTTTGTTAAAAAAAAAAAAAAAGGTTCAATAAAGATATTGTGGAAAAAAAAAAAAAAGGAAGGATTTTACCCTGTTCTTAAAAACAGAGACCGGGTCTGACTCCAGGACCCAGAGTGGTAACTGGTTCCAGAGAGAAGGAATTGGTAGCAGAAGGCTCTGCCTCCCACTGTACTTTTGGAGATCCTGGGCACCACAAGTAAGCCAGCATTTTGGAAGTGTAATGCTCTATTAGGATGGTAAGGTAATATCAGATCTTGGGGGGCCTGATTGTTAAGAGCTTTGAAAGTAAGAAGAAGGATTTTAAACTTGATTCTAAATTCTATGGGAAGCCAATGAAGGGAGGACAGAACCGGGGAAATATGATCTCTTTTTCTAGAACCAGTTAAAACTCTAGCAGCAGCATTTTGAATCAACTGAAGATTTTTTAAGGATACTTTAGGACAACCAGATAATAGTGAATTACAATAATCTAATCAAGAGCTGACAAAGGCGTGAATCAGTTTCTCAGCATTATTCAGAGACAAGATGCTCCTGATCTTGGCAATATTGCATAAATGATAGAAGGCAGTCTTAGAAACAGTTTTAATATGTGAATTAAAGGACAAATCTTGATCAAAAATAACACCAAGGTTTCTCACAGAACTGTTCAGAGTGAGAGTGGCAGCATCTAAATTAAGGGCATAATTTGAAAAGGAATTTCTAAGATGTTTTGGGCCAACAAGAATGACTTCAGTCTTATCAGAGTTTAATAGTAAAAAAATTACAAGTCATCCAAGCTTTGATGTCCATAAGACAGGCATCTAACTTGGCTAATTGATTACAATCATCGGGCTTCATTGACAGGTATAGTTGTGTGTACATAACAGTGAAAATGTATACAGTGCTTTCTGATGATATTGCCAAACGGAAGCATATATAGACTAAAAAGAGTAGGGCCCAACACAGATCCCTGTGGAACTCTGTGACTGAGTTTAGAGTTGGAAGAAAATTCATCATTGATATGGACAAACTGAAATCTATTGGACAAATATGATCTAAACCACGACAATGGACTTCCACTCGGTCCAACAAAGTGCTCTAATCTATCAAGTAGAATGGCATGATCATGGTGTCAAAGGCCGTACTGAGACCTAAAAGAAAAGATAATAATCACAATAATCACATGACCAACAGATGCATTTCAGAAAGTGGAATAAAAAAATAGATTTTTTTTCAGTGAATAGGTATCATTAACAATATTTTTCATATAGCTGGCCTCTATCACAGTTTCACTACAATTATTACTATTATGCGATCACTCACAATGCGATATGTGGTTAGTTCTGAGCACAGCCACTTCCCCAATTAAGAGGGTGTACACACTTATGTAACTACATTATATTGGGTTAAACATATGCTTTCAATTTGATTTTAACTTGAATTATACGCCATATAAATCACATTAAAAATGGGGGAAAAAAATATGCATTGACTAACCCCCAATGTAAATTAATGGCCAATGTATACACCAGCAGTAAGGAACAGCGTGAGGTTTGCGATCCCCTAAAATCTTTTAAGAAACGGCGCCCACGCTGTTTTCTATATGTAAATCCCGCTTGCGTAATCTGCGCAGCTTGAGCGGACAAACATATTACATTTGCATCATAAGAGAAGCAAAAGCGTCGTGCTCATTTCCCTGCTAAAATTCAGAGGGAGGAGTGCTGTGTGTGTGTGTGTGTGTGGGGGGGGGGATTTAGGCTCTAACAGCCATCTGACCAGACTTCCATGCTTCAGCATCTATGAACTCCGGTTGATTTTTTTTTTTTTTTTAATGCTGAATAAGTTTTCTTTCGAGCGGACCGCTGTCTTATAGTTGCTAAGAAAATGTTGATTTAAAAGCGCTGAAGCGGTTTCAAGCTCCCCATCCCCCCCCCCCCAGCTCACCACTTTAAACCCTCCTCCTGCAGATGGACGGTTTCAAGGTGACCCTCCGGTAGGGCAGAAAAGGAAGCGCTCACCCGATCAAAGCTCCGAGGGAGGGAGCGCTGGAGAGGCGCGGCCGAGTACGCAGTCGTGTATGCGGGGAAAACGGCCCCGTGCTCTGATTCTGTCTGTGTTCACACCTCTCTGTTTGATTTATGTATCTGTTTGGTTTTTCCTTTGTTTTGACCGATCGGACTTCCGTACTTCCGAAGAGGCCGCGCAGCCGCAGCCCGTCGCCCCGCTGACCCATCTGCTCGCAGCGCCTGTCACCCTTGACGGGACCCGGGGAGGCAGTTACCGGGCGGAGATCAGAGCGGTGTCCCCGGACTGTCTGAGGGGACCGAGTCGGGCCCTTTGTCCTCCGAATCAGATCGACCGGGAGTTCAGACAGTGGCTCCAAACTCGGGCTCCATTGTTGCTGCCGTTGCGCGCGGCGAGCCTCGGGAGGCACGTTGCGTCCTCTTTGTTTTTCCCCGTCAGACACGGCGGCTCCGCTGCTGCTTTGCGCCCAGCGTGAGGTTGGTACGGCGGCTGTGCGTTTTGTGGTGGCATTCACAAGTTTTACTGGTCACGGCTCGCCTTTCCTTTGTACAGGGGGCTCTGCGTTTTCAAAAACGGCGTTTTACGCACGAGGGGACAGCGGCAGTAAGAAAAAATCTTGAAGAAAAAGCAAAAGAAAGGGTTTGTTTAATATTGACCACATCCAAGAATAGTTGAAATGCTTGAAATATGAAACTCATGGCCTATTTTTTTTATGCTGGATCATTTAACCCATGTTATAACAGTATGTTCTGTTGCTTAAAAAAAAATCCTGTTATTGCCTAAAGTCTGGCATTATTGGATAGTTAATATATCCCACACACCATAATACTGACATTTTTAATGGTCTCCCAATCCAGTTGTATTTGTGCATAACGAAACTGACCAGTTCGGCCAAATGAGCTGCAGTAATTCAAAATTCCCCATGCAGCTATTGCGCAGGGAAAAGCGTGTCCATGTTCAGCAGCAGACATGTCTGCTGTCTGTTTATTTCTAGCTTAGCCGTCTCACATGGACGCCTTACTGCAGGAACAGATGGCACCATTTGGTAGATTATGTTTTTATATATATAGCATAGGCACCAACTGGGATCCGCGAGGACGGTCCAACTGGATGTTTCCAAGCAGTGGAAAAGTACTGAGAGCTGTGGTTTACAGCCAAAAATGCTGCTGAGTCATTAGAAGCGGCTACTTTTTCATTCTTCTAACAGCTTTGCATTCTATCAGCCAAATAATGGGAATGAGAACATTTATCTCTGACTCCATTGTGTGCGTGTCTTCTTCCCTCTCCCTCCTTGATCGTCTCTTTATCTTTGACCAAACACCCTCACGTCAGCCTCGGCTGCTTTAGCTGCGCAAATACTGTCACTGGGGTTTGGGTTCATTCTGTCCTATCAGCTGAAGGATCAGTTAAACACTTTGATCTGGCAGACAAAGACTTCTGCAGGCCTGTGGCTGCCCACGGGGCACAGGGCAGTGAGATGGCATTGATTAGTCCAGTTGGGGGTGGATTTACATGTCTCTCGGTCTTTACACGTACATGCTGAAAGATGCCCTGAGCAGCCATGTGGCGTAATTTGGTAATGTGCAAATAAATAACCAGAATGTGTGATCCCATATACAGTCATGTGGAAAAAATTAGAGGACACCCCGTTAAATATTCAGTTCTTTATTAATAAACGTTCACATATCTATGTCTAACCTTGTTTTTGTTTTTATTTGCATTTTTTTTTACATTTGTTTTAGCCATTGTAAGCGGGAATGAATGTGTGGGTGTCCTAATTTATTCCTCACTGTTTGTTTAGAATTAATTTTACAGAAAATTTGAGTAAAGTCTTTAATTCATTTTTAATTGTTCAGTTGTATCACATGACTCTCCCAGTATTTTTAACATTGATGTATCCATATGTCCAAATATGTTTAAAAAAAAAAACAGGCTTATACAGGGTATCCTAATTTTTTCACATGACTGTAGATATCTGTGATTCCAGCAAAAATAAATCAGAGTGCTGACCTCACTACCACCCTACCACCCCAAAAAAGCACACACACGCACACACACCCCATTTATCTATGTGCTATGCTGTGAGGTGCTGTGGAGCCATGTTCTACAGCAAGACAAAGATCCAACTGTGCAGGAACCCCAGCTGTCACGATGAACGAAGACAAGCACGCACACTGACACAAACACACACGTCCAACAGAAAAAGCATCACCACACTCAAACAACCCCTCACTTCAAACGTGCACAAATTTTTTGAATTGTGCGTGTGTGTGTGTGTGTGGGGGGGGGGGGCTTTACGCTCCTGGGGTCGCTGCCAGTCATCAGGCAGAGCCTTGCAGGGTTTTAAGATGGACCACTTGAAAGGATGGAGTGAAGTAAGGTTGGGCTTCAAGGTCCCATATTGTGCAAAATTGTGTGTTGTTGTGGGCTTTAACCTTATAAAATAGGACATACATATACATTAAAATATTAAAACTACAGGGCTGGAAATTCAATTTAAAAATAACTAATTGCATATTTTCTGCAATTAATTGTGATTAATCACTAAAATTACAATGAAGAAACAATGAAAAGAAGTATTTTTAAGTGACTTTTAACTGCATTTATTCATAAACTATACATGTGACCCTCATATTCAACAAAAATACTACTATATACAATATAGCAGTATTATATACACTCAAGGGAAACGCGCCACTGTATTTTGGCCCAATTTGGGAAGAGCTTTTCTCTATTAAGAAAACAAGTTGTACAAATGCATGTAGGGTAGTTCCCAAAATTTGGGATTTGGACACACCTGACTGATTATTGTAGTCCTGTATCGCAAAACACAATTTTGGGGAAGAAGTCACATTACCTCAGTTTATGGTGCTATTTTATGTATTGTACAGTACGTTTCATTTGAAGAGTGTCATGAGTCGCCCTTTTTGAGGGCTGTTGAAGGACACCAAATGCTCACTGTGGTTTGCACATTTATTAACATAAAGACAGACAAATAACACACTATGCATACAACTAACGGATGGCAAGGGCGCTGGAGGAGAGCGGGGCTCGACGTCAACAGGCAGGCTGAAGCCTGGGAACGCCGGGCAAAACGGGGGAAAACACTGACCTGGACGGAGCTCTCCCGTTCTCCCCAACGGCAGCCCAGAACACTCGGAGTAAGACACAGCTGAGGACATCCAACGGTTTGGAAGGACACGACAACAGGAACAGGTTGTCGTGCCCTTAAATACCGTTTTCTAAATAGGCAGCAGGTGTGGAACATGAGTAGCGAAAGAAATACAATCAGTGACAGCCGCGCAGCCCACAAACCAGTTTGACAGCCGGGAGCTGCGCAGCGCTGTCAAAATAAAAAACAAACCGAAAAACCATAATGACACGAGAACAACACAACCCCAAAATGTAACAAATAACACTACAAGAACAGAATGACCACAATAAATAGGAACCAAATACAGCAACTGGGAAAAAACAATGAAACAAACAGACAGAAAAAGACAAGCCCCTTTTCCACTAGTACCCACTCGGCCTTACTCTATTCTACTTGGCTCGCTTTGTACCCTTTTCCATTAGTACCTGGTACCAGGTACTTTTTTAGTACCTATTTGAGGCCAGGGTACAGTCGCGCTGAGTAGGACCGAAAATGTGACGTCAACAGACTGCAGGCCACTGATTGGTCAGTGCGTAATGTCATGAAAGCGTCCGAGTTCTGAAGAATCTCCAAACCGCCATTTACAAAAGTTCACGAAATAACACGGTCACCAAGTAAACACGATATTAATAGAGATGGCTTTGCAGGTTTTACGGAAATCGACACCGTAGTCCAATGAAGAGGTGCGGAGTTTTCTGTGCTTGGTGGCAGATAGTATCCAGAGCGACTCCGCAACGAAACAGATGGCAGCCCAGCATAGAACCGGGCTACGGACAAGCTGAAGATGAAAGTGAGAGAACGATCGATGGTGAGTGATTTGTGATATTGTGCATCTTTTCGCTTATTTATCCTGCTGGTGGTCAGCTCACTTTTTTGAGCAATACAACACCATCCTATGCTGGCTAACAAGTGTTAGCTAGTAGCTAGCTAGCTAGTAGACAACTCTGCTGATTTGCGCTTGCTTTGTCCGAAATATTTGCTTGTGAGAGCAGAACGATGAAATATGTTAATCCAGGTTAAAGTCCTGGTTTGTGTACGTGTTGCACTTTGGTGCTGTGCATTAAGTTGTGTGTAATTTCTTTCTAGAATGTTTCCACATGCCAGGGGTCCACCTCCCTCAGCACGCTGTTTATATGGATACAGGTCAAGAGGCCCCCAGGCTCCAAAATCTCAACATATTTAAGTGCATTTTCAAACCAGTGATTTATAAAGTGATTCATATAATTTTCTAAAGCCTCATAATAGACCCACATACCTATTCTGTGGATTTAAAAAACAAAAAACAAAAAAAAAAAACAGTGTTGTCGTGCTGTTTCACCGTAAATCCCTGGATTGAAAATGTACTTGTACATGGACAGAATGGATCCTGAGGTGCCCACTTGTCAGGGAAACAAAGCATTTTTGTCACATCCCACCACTGACTTTCACAGGTGTATTTCCCTAATACAGGTACATCTCAAAAAATGAGAATATCATGAAAAAGTTCAATATTTTTTGTCACTCATTTCAGAAAGTGAAACCCATATATTATATAGATTCATTATACAGCGAGTGATATATTTCAAGTGTTTATTTATTTTAACTTTGATGATTATGGCTTACAGCCCCTGAAAACCCCAACTTCAGACCAGTATCGCTCCTCCCACAATTTTCAAAGATTCTGGAAAAACTTTTCAACAACAGATTAGACGACTTTTTAAATAAACATGCTCTGCTTAATCAGAATCAATATGGATTTAGAGCAAAGAGTACAACATTGCTGGCAATAATGGAAGCAACAGAAGAAATAATAAATGCATTAGATCAAGGAAAATATGCAATTGGTGTATTTATAGATTTTAGAAAAGCATTTGATGCAATAAATCATTCAATACTTCTTGATAAACTGCAATTGTATGGTATTAGGGGAGTGGCACTGAACTGGGTTACAAGTTATTTATCTGAGAGACAACAGTTTGTGAAGATGGGAGAATATCTGTCTGGGTGTATGGGAATTGCCTGTGGGGTCCCCCATGGGTCAATATTGGGCCCCAAATTATTTAACATATATATAAATGATCTATTCCAAGTTTCTAAATTATTAAAAATAATATTATTTGCTGATGATACTAATATATTTTATTCTGGAAATAATTATAATCAACTAATCCATTCTCTAAATAATGAATTAAATAAGCTTGAAAAATGGATGGATAGTAATAAATTATCACTGAATATAGATAAAACTAAGGTAATGATATTTGGTAATTGTAAAAATAAAGAAAGATATACATGTTCATATAGATAATGTAATTATTGAAAATATTAAGGAAATCAAATTTTTGGGTGTAATACTAGATGATAAAATTAGTTGGAAACCACACATCAGATACATACAAAACAAAGTCGCAAAAATATTGCTATTATAAATAAAATTAAACAAGTCCTAGATTACAAATCGCTTCATATTTTGTATTGCTCATTAGTACTTCCATACTTGACCTATTGTATAGAGGTCTGGGGTAACAGTTATAAAAGTACACTTAATTCATTGCTAATATTATAAAAAAGGGCAGTCCATGTTATACACAAAGTCGGGTATCTTGCACATACTAATTCATTGTTTTTATATTCAAAGTTATTGAAATTACGGGATCTGGTTGATTATTATACAGCACAGTTAATGTTTAAAATCAGTAAAAACTTTTTGCCACACAATATACAAATTCTTTTCAGTGAGAGAGAAGGGAAATACAATTTACGGGGAATACAAAATTTAAAATGCATCTAGAAGGATCTACTAGGAAGGGTTTTTGTGTGTCTGCATGTGGGGTAAAATTGTGGAATGGGTTGGGAGAGAAAGACAGGCAATCTCCAAACATCCATATATTTAAATCAACATATAAAGAAATGATTTTTGAGCAATATAAAAATAAAGGACAGTATTATTACAATGTGTCTTCAATGAAGAAAGGTTGTTATTGTTGAATATATATGCTGAGTACTATTATTATTGATATCATTATTACTAGAATATTACAACAGTATTATAGTATTAGGATCGTTGTTAGGATGGAATTATTTGAAGTATTATATAGGCCAGGTGGTATTATTATTATTATTATTGTTGTTGTTATTGTAACTACTATATGGCTACCTATTATTATGGTTATTATTATTATCCATCCATCCATCTTCTTCCACTTAATTCTTTTCGGGTCGCTGGGAGGCTGGAGCCTATCCCAGCATCTTTGGGCAAGAGGCAGGGTCCACCCTGGACAGATCACCAGTCCATCGCAGGGCCAACTCAGAGAGACAGACAACCATTCACTCTCACAGTCATACCTAAGGACAATTTGGAATCCCCAGTTTTTGATGCCAATTAACCTAACTTGCATGTTTTTGGCATGTGGGAGGAAACTGGAGAAATCCCGGAGTAAACCCACGCAGGCACGGGGAGAACACGCAAACTCCACACAGATCACTGTTGGTCGGGGGCTGGGATCGAACCCAGGATCCCCTGGTCAAGGGTGAGCTGCTGTGCTGCCGCAGTGCTAACCACTCCACCACCACGCTGCCATAATCATCAAAATTAAAATAAATAAACACTTGCAATATATCACTGTCCGTGTAATGAATCTATATATGGGTTTCACTTTCTGAAATGAGTGACAAAAAATATTGAACTTTTTTATGATATTCTAATTTTTTGAGATGTACCTGTACTGTATATTGTAACGTCGGGGCCATTTTAAGGGGGCAGGGATTTCCCAGCATGCTTTGCCAGTTTGAAACGTTACTGTGTGTGTTAAATGTGTTATTTCTGAGTTATACTGCTGTGTCATTATAACTGCATTATAATGACCCAGCAGTGTTTAGCAGGATTAGGGCAAGATGTATCATGTGTGTGTAACCATGATTGAAACGGAGGTCTGGGGGAATGACCTCCACTCCTCTCTGTGCTCAGAGGCAGGTTGGGGGTCGGGGTGTGAAAAATAAATCAGGTTGATCACAGCCATCTGCTCCATTGTCTTTGTGTGAACCCTGCAAACGTCACACTGGTGTCAGGAGTGGGATATGGAGCAAGATGATAGCCAGGACCCGGGCGGAGGTCCAGCGGACGGGGTGGTTCATCGCTCGGCTGGGGACGGAGCGTAGAGCTGAGACGCCGGCCCCCGGAGAGGTTCGCCGCGATGGACGGAGCAGTGGACCCAACGGGCCGAGGAGAGCAAACCAGCCCCGTTTCCCACTCTTTTCAGGGCAGGAGGGGCTGGCGATCAGGAGCGGTGATCGACCGGGACGTGACCGTCCCATTCATACGGCAGCGGGCCAAGATTCCCCGCTACAACGGCGAGAACCTGTTTGATGACCACCTGTCCCAGGTCGAGCTGGCCGCTGCGCTGAAAGCGAGCGGGAGGAGGAGCCACGGCAGCGCGTGCACGAGGGAGACTACAGTGGCAGAAGCAGAGCGGGTGGAGCCGCTGATGAATCGCACCATTGAAGCGTCAACGCCGAGACCAAGAACTTTCCAGGCCACGGCTGACAGCGAGGGGGAGGAGGAGGAGTTACGGCAGACCACGGCGGCGCGTCCACGGCGGAGACGGCCGCGGTGCGAGGAAGGGTGCTTCCGCTACGGAGAGCTGGGGCATATCGCACGGTACTGCCCCGCGCCACCCCACGGGAAACTGGCCCCTCGCCAACGTTACATTAGAGCGAGGTGGCATGGACGGGAAAAAGCCGCCTCCTGCAGATGCTTCCCCCGGCGGTGACGTCACAGAGGCCTTTGGAGCGCAGCAGCAGTGGAGCGAGCAGGACAGATCCGGTCTTTTCCCGGGCTCGGCAGGGGCTGGACGCATGGACGCGGGCCAGCGGCCGCCTGGGAGGTCCTGGCAGCGGTGGGAGTCATGGGACTCCCGCTGCCAGAGGAGGAACTGTGCGTGTCCTACCGCCACCCGATGCTTTTCCTTTCGGTGACGTCACGGAGGCCCTCGGCGCAGGAGCGACGCAGCGGAGCGAGCAGGACGAAGATGCGGCCATTTCCCAGGCGCAGCAAGGGCTGGACGCATGGACGCGGGCCAGCGGCCGCCTGGGAGAACTGGCAGCGGTGGGAGTCGGCCGGAGCGGGCCTGGGACTCCCGCTGCCAGGGAAGGGACTGTGCGTGGTCCTACAGAGGCTGTCAGATGTGTCCATCCGCCCGCTGGTGGCCAAACCGGAACCCTACCCCAACCAGATACTCCGACCGAGACTCAGATGGCCCGTGCATGCCGCCCTGGCACCGGGCTGACTCGCGTTGGATTTCTGAAAGTGGACTTTGAATTTTCTGGGGACAGAAACCAGTCCGGGGAGGGGGGGGGCAGTGTAACGTCGGGGCCATTTTAAGGGGGCAGGGATTTCCCAGCATGCTTTGCCAGTTTGAAACGTTACTGTGTGTGTTAAATGTGTTATTTCTGAGTTATACTGCTGTGTCATTATAACTGCATTATAATGACCCAGCAGTGTTTAGCAGGATTAGGGCAAGATGTATCATGTGTGTGTGACCATGATTGAAACGGAGGTCTGGGGGAATGACCTCCACTCCTCTCTGTGCTCAGAGGCAGGTTGGGGGTCGGGGTGTGAAAAATAAATCAGGTTGATCACAGCCATCTGCTCCATTGTCTTTGTGTGAACCCTGCAAACGTCACAATATGTTTTGAACTTGCTTTAACTAACCACCATCCAATTCTGTCTTTCATCTAGGCAAGAGGAAAGGAAAAGCAGCCACCCCACAACGGACCTTGCCACTGTGGAAAGTACTGAAATCCTTTGCTTTTATAGATAAAATGCCAAAACCAAAGTAGCATAATTTTCACTTACTATAAAAGGGACTAAACTGAGATTTATTTGATTGTGTGAATATTAATTACAGAATAACTGAAAATGAATGGCACATCAACTGTAAAACAAACCATTTGTTAATGTATTTATTTATTTATTTATTTTGTCAGATCACTTGTGTGATCCTTTGTGAGTTATATTCATAATTGTATCTTGCACTTTGGGGAATGGCAGTCGTTCAGTCACCTATATAATTTAGTTTATATGTGTAGTTTGTAGTCTATTGTCAGTAAACTCATGCAGTATTATAATAGCACTGTAGTGGAGCTGAAATAACGAGGCGGCTTTGAATTAAAAACAGGGTTTTTGTTGAATAGCTCCTCTATCAAATCTCAACAGGTGCAGAGCTTAGCAGAAGGCAAGAGGGAGATCTCTGCTTTGCTCGCTGGTTAAATACAAGCATACATGGCACCACTCATTGAAACAGCTGACGTCAGAGTCCACTCATTTAAAAAGGTAAAATCTCCCCGTTATCTAAATCCCCCCATTAGTCCTGTTAACTCCTCCCTTCGCCTTGGGAGGTGATGGGAAGACCTTCTCCTCTCTCAGGGGTGAAGGTGTCGAGTCTGTTGCCATGGCGTCCTGTGACGTCATGGGTCTTCACACGGCGGTGAGATTCCTTTGTTCTTTCAGAGGTGTGAAGTTCCTTTGTATATGTTGTCCCAAACATTTCCACATGCTCTAACCAATGTAGGTATGGAATATCTGAGTGATATATACCACAGGCCCCCCAAACAACTATGAAAGAACACAGAAAGATTCACAGTCTAGGGTAATTACTAAGACATACTACGTGTTACAGCTGTTGCCACAGAAGAAACTTTCAAGCAGCCATGCTCCTAAGAGAGTTCAGTGAAAACATAACGGCATAGTATAATCATAAATCAGTCCTAAACTGTTGCGGCACAATTAGCGAAAATTTGCATAGTGGTGTAATCAGTCCCTGAGTAGTCTGGGTTTCAATCTTCTCCCAAAGCTGCTGTAGGTTGGTTTAGGCGTCCTGCTGGGACCTTGTTGTGAGGAATCTGCAGTGTGGGAAGGAGAGAGATTATCTGTTCCCTGCCTGGGGGCTGAGACTTTCTCCTTGGGGGGTCTACCTCGCCGAGGTGCTCGGGCCAGCTGTGCAGGTCTGTCTCCCAACAAGAAGGCAGGTTTGAGTCTGTCAATGCTGACCGTTTCATTTCTATCCCTATAATCAACCACAAAGTGTTTGTCACCATTTTCCAGCACTCTATACGGGCCATCGTATACTGGGCGTAACGTTGGTTTTAGAGCTTCATGCTTAACAAAAACAAACTCAGCGTTTTTTAAAGTTTGAGGAACAAAAACTCGTGGAAAGGAGTGATGAGCTGGACCGTGGAGAAAGTCCGGACTGTTACTGCCTAAAAACCTTGGGACGGGAGGTGTCCTGGTTCCGGGTTTTCTGGTAAAAATTCACCTGGTAGTCTGATAGGCTGAGCGAAGACTAATTCTGCAGGGGAAGCGTCTAAATCCTCTTTAGGTGCCGCACGCAACCCCAATAAAACCCAGGGAAGTTTATTTACCCAATTTGTGTCCGTTAATGAGGCCCTGAGGGCGGCCTTTAAGGACCTGTGGAAACGCTCGCATAACCCATTAGCCTGAGGGTGATAAGCGGTGGTACGGTGAATTGTTGCCCCTAAACTGTTGGACATGGCTGACCAGAGCTCTGAGACAAATTGAGGCCCCCTATCTGACGTGATGTCTGATGGGACGCCGAAACGTGCCACCCAATTTGTTAGAAAAACGCGAGCGACTTCCTCCGCTGTGGTTACCGCTAGCGGGACTGCCTCTGGCCAGCGCGTGGTGCGGTCTATCATTGTTAGCAGGTGTGTGAAACCTTGGGAGGAAGGCAGCGGCCCCACGAGGTCGACATGAATGTGGTCGAACCTTCTAGCAGGGATTGGAAAAGGCTCCAGAGGGGCTTTAGTGTGTTTGTGTACTTTGGCGCGCTGACAAGGAATGCAAGTTTTTGCCCATTCTTTTACGTTTTTGTGTAGGCCTGGCCACACAAACTTTTCGGCAACCATTTTGACCGAGGCGCGCACACCTGGGTGCGCGAGGGAGTGAATTGCGTCGAACATGCGGCGGCGCCAAGCAGCTGGTACTAATGGGCGAGGTCGGCCGGTTGAAACATCGCATATTAGGGGGGGCACGCCGTCGCGCAACCCTTTTTCCTCCAGCCTTAACCCTGTTGGTCCAGACAGGAGCGCGCGCACGTCCGCATCACTACCTTGCTCTTCTGCCATGGCTGCATAATCTATCCCTTCATGGATAGGTGCTGCATATGTGTTTGCGTTAGAGAAAAGCTCAGCTGCTGAAGCAGTGTAATCTGTCTCCTCATGCTCTGGCGGTGCCACAGCACGGGAGAGACAGTCAGCTATTACGTTAAGTTTGCCTGCTACGTGTCGAATGTCTGTGGTGAACTCTGAAATCGCAGCTAGCTGTCTTTGCTGTCTGCCTGACCATGGTTCTGAAATTTTAGCCATAGCAAAAGTGAGCGGCTTATGGTCCACAAAAGCCGTGAAACTCCGCCCTTCTAACCAAAACTGGAAGTGGCGGATGGACAAATGAAGCGCCAGCAGCTCTCTGTCAAAAGTGCTGTATTTGCGTTCAGTTGGGTTTAGCGATTTGCTAAAGAATGCTAAAGGTTGCCAGACCCCACTGACAAGTTGTTCTACAACTGCCCCTATAGCCAGGTCTGAAGCATCTGTGGTTAGAGCAATGCGGGCTGAGGAATCTGGGTGGGCTAACATTGTGGCGTTAGCTAGGGCGCTTTTTACTTCCGCGAAAGCGCGTTCGCGCTCCGGGGTCCATTCGACCGCGTTGGAAGCTTTCTTTTTTCTGAGCGCGTCATATAGGGGTTGCATGAGCTGAGCTGCGTGGGGGAGGAAACGGTTGTAAAAATGAACCATCCCCAAAAATTCCTGTAGCGACTTAACCGTTTGAGGCCGTGGAAAACTTTCTATCGCACGAACTTTGTCTGGAAGCGGAATTGCCCCTGCCGGGGAGACCCTATGTCCCAAAAAATCAATTTGTGATACGCCGAATTTGCATTTGGCTGGATTGATTATAAGTCCGTGCTCTTCCAGCCTCTGAAAAACGGTAGTGAGGTGCTGTTCGTGTTCTTCCTCGGATGAACTGGCTACAAGCATGTCATCGAGGTAGACAAAAACAAAGGGTAGGTCGCGTAGGACTGCGTCCATCATCCGTTGAAAAGTTTGAGCCGCGCCTTTGAGGCCGAATGGCATTCTTAGAAATTCAAAAAGGCCGAAAGGGGTTATAACCGCTGTTTTAGGAATATCTTCAGCTCGGACTGGGACCTGGTGATAACCGCGGACTAAGTCTATTTTTGAAAAAATGCGCGCACCTGCTAAATGCAGTGAAAAGTCCTGAATGTGAGGAATGGGGTAGCGGTCATGCGCTGTAGCGTTGTTTAGCCTGCGGTAATCTCCGCACGGTCTCCAAGAACCGTCGGATTTCGGGACCATATGAAGTGGTGAGGCCCAAGGGCTCTTTGAACGTCGGCAAATGCCTAATTTTTCAAGAGCTGCAAATTCGTCCCTTGCTATGTTGAGCTTGGCCGCATCTAAGCGGCGAGCTTTGGCAAAAACGGGAGGTCCGTTTGTTGGAATGAAGTGTTTAACCCCGTGTTTGGCTACAGTGGCTGAGAATTTGGGGGTTGTGAGTGCTGGAAATTGGGTGAGGAGTTGCTCAAACTTACCTCCTGCTGTAGTGACGTTGGCCTGCACAGGTGGTGGAGAAACTCGAGCTGAGCATGGAATAGAAGCAAAAGAGAGTGCATTAACCAGGCGCCTATTTGCAAGATCCACTAATAACCCATGTGCACACAGAAAATCTGCGCCTAACAAGTTAAAGCTCACCGCTGCTACAACAAATGTCCATCTGTAGCTGCGGCTGTGGATGAGGAGGTGCAGGCTCTTTTCCCCGAACGTGTCGATGTCAGAGCCGTTGGCTGCCACTGCTCCGTTGCCCCGGGTGCCCATGGTTCGCTCTGCGTGGGAGGGCATGACGAAACTCAGCTGAGCTCCCGTGTCGATGAGGAACTGCTTGCCTGTGTATCCATCCGACACGTATAACAGCTTATTCTTCTCGCTGAGAACTGCTGCTGTTAATGGCCCTCGGCTTTGGCGTTTCCCCGACCTCGTAAACTTGCAGGGGGGAACGCATTTGCGGGCTTTCTCTGCGAAGCGGTGGTGATAATAGCAGACGTCGTTCTGCTCGTTGCGCTTGGGCCGCGCCGCTGTCACCGTGGGTTGAGTCTCTCCAAGGCTCGGGGTGTCAGTTCTCAGATCTGCGGATGCCGCTGTGGGTGTCCGTTCTCTGCAGGCGTTGACGAGCCGGTAAGCCTCGTTGGCCAGTGTGCGGAAATCCTGATGGTTATTGCACTTCATCCTGGCGAGTGTCCCTCTCAAATGCGGTGGTAGCGTGCTGAGGAAAATGAATTGGAGAAGGAAATTATCATTATCCTCCTCCTTGAGTTGTAGCAAATCCTCCATGAGGGTCCTTGGATTGCCCCCTCTGTGGCCGTAGACCGCCAGGATTCTCTCGGCTCTTTCCTCCGCTGACGGGACATAATTCGCCACGATGGTTGCCTTGAGTGTCTCATATTTGTCCCGGGTTGGTGGTTGCTGGACCAAGCTCCACACACACTTCGAAGTTGCGGAGTCGAGCTTGGAGATGATGTGATAAAATTTGGTATCATCTGCTGTGATACCCGCCAGTATAAACTGGGCTTCGGCTTGCTGGAACCAAGATGCAGGGTCTTCTCTCCAGAAGTCTGGCAGCTTGACAGCGACGGCGTTCGTGCACACCATCATTGTCGTGTTCGCCGGGTGAGAGTGCGTTTCTACGGCTCTCGTGGCGGTGTTGGAGCTCGGTTGAGCTCTCTCAGTGCCCTCTGCCGCGGGGAACAGCTGTCTGCTTGTTCCCTCGTCTGCGTCGTCGCTGGCGTGTGCCAGAGCTACCATGGATGAGCAGCTTGAAGAGCGCCTCCGGTCCATATTCTCGCATAAGGGTCACCAGTGTAGCGGAGCTGAAATAACGAGGCGGCTTTGAATTAAAAACAGGGTTTTTGTTGAATAGCTCCTCTATCAAATCTCAACAGGTGCAGAGCTTAGCAGAAGGCAAGAGGGAGATCTCTGCTTTGCTCGCTGGTTAAATACAAGCATACATGGCACCACTCATTGAAACAGCTGACGTCAGAGTCCACTCATTTAAAAAGGTAAAATCTCCCCGTTATCTAAATCCCCCCATTAGTCCTGTTAACTCCTCCCTTCGCCTTGGGAGGTGATGGGAAGACCTTCTCCTCTCTCAGGGGTGAAGGTGTCGAGTCTGTTGCCATGGCGTCCTGTGACGTCATGGGTCTTCACACGGCGGTGAGATTCCTTTGTTCTTTCAGAGGTGTGAAGTTCCTTTGTATATGTTGTCCCAAACATTTCCACATGCTCTAACCAATGTAGGTATGGAATATCTGAGTGATATATACCACAGCACTACAAATTACAAATATTTGAGACCCATTGTAGTGCTTCCTTTTACATTTTAGCAATACAAGTACAAAACACCTCCCACACTTGAAGCCAGGGCAAGAAGAGACATAGCGGTGACAGAGCGATGGCTAAACTTTTATTGATAAAAACGTAACCCAGCCTTTGTAAAACCTACTTTACTGAAGCGCAGCTACATGAAAAATTGTGGTTAAATACAACAACAAAGCACTTTGTCACATTCCACCACTGGCTTTTAGCAACAAGTGTATTTCCCAAATATGTTTTAAACTTGCATTAATTAACCACCACCCATTTCTCTTTTTTCGTCGAGGCAAGAGGAAAACGATCCACCCCAAACCAGACCGTGCATCACTATTTACAGAGTTGCAGACTGAAGATCTGCTGAACCGGGACCAGCTTGAGTGGCACATCCCAGCTGCTTCTCAGTGAGGCAGCGTGGCCGGTGTGTGTGACCCATTCCAAGTTTTTTTTTTTTTTTTTTTTTTACAGTTTGAATTTTGCACATTCTGAATAATCTGAAATTTGCTGCAGATTGTAATAAACAATTTAGTGACTTATGTGGTTGCATCATGATTTTCTATTTTGTCTGTTAAGACACCGGTGGGAAAAGAGTCAACAGTACAAACCACTTATCAGTGACTTTGAAAATAATGATTTATTTTTAAGAAAGTAACCAAAACAATTATTTTATTTACTGAAGACTGTATTGTTGGATGTGCCAGTGCAGAAGACACTGCACACTTTAGTGATAGTACCAGTATATGGAGGAATTCTGGGCCATATTAGCATCTGTACAATACTTTATCATAATGGATTAGGGCAGGGGTGTCCAATCATGTGCCATGGAGGGCCAAGACCCTGCAGGCTTTACCTCCAACCAGTGTCTTCAACAGCAGATTCCACTGAATTTCTTCCACTGACTGCTGATCAGTGAAAACACCTGCTGAAGACACTGGGTAGAAGAGAGAACCTGCAGGGTCTTGGCCCTCCATGGCAAATGATTGGACACCCTTGAGTTAGGGTTTAATGGGATTTAACATTTTAACACAAACTGCTTTATGGTGCATAATTCTGTTGACAGACTTACACCAAACCAAAAGTGATTTCTCAAACTGCTGGATTGTTCTTAGACAGCTTTTCCAGTCTTTTAGTATTTATGTCACTTGGTGGTAACCTTCACATATAAAACTCATAGAGTGCATACCTCCGCCAAGGCTCCTTCCATTTCTCATGGATCACCTCCAAAATGTAATGGGCTTGTGTGTAGGCCTATCGCCACTTGTGGTGAAAATTACATCCAAGTCTGTCCATTAGTTTTGGAGTTTTGTGGCTGACACACTGTGAGAAGAGCCTTGGCTGAGGTATGCATTCCCAGATCATCCCCAAAATGTAATGGGTTCCTCTCTAGGCCAAGAACCACCTCTGGTGAAACAGACAGACAAACAGACAAATGCCAGTAAAAGCATTACCTCCTTGGCGGAGGTAATAAACTCAAATGTTGCTGTTGTGTCCATCTCCTCCATCTCCAAACTCCCAGGCTGCGGGCGTTGCAATTCATCGCACAACCGCGTACAACCCATAGGCCAATGGGTTATGCGGGCGTTTTCATAGATCACTGAAAGCAGCACTCAGGGGTTCACTGACGGATGCAAATTGGGTAGACAGGTTGGCGTGGGTTTTATTGGGGTTGCGCTCCGTGCCAAAAGAGGATTTGGAAGCTTCCC
The DNA here is from genome assembly GCA_020510985.1 of Pholidichthys leucotaenia. Classification (NCBI taxonomy): domain Eukaryota; kingdom Metazoa; phylum Chordata; class Actinopteri; order Cichliformes; family Pholidichthyidae; genus Pholidichthys; species Pholidichthys leucotaenia. Next base: position 393,364,232 of record CM035838.1, on the reverse strand, counting down.
CGGCAGAGAGCTCGTTTTTGCGCAGCCCCTATGGCTGCCCGGGGAATTTCTGCCAAATAATCCCGCGCCAGTCAGCTGCCCGTCTCAGCTTTTGCAGCGTAGTGGAAACACAGGCATGCTGCCGGGCCCGGCCCACCACTGTTTTCCGCGTGCTTTTGTGCCTAAAACTTTGAAGAACGCGAAGTTCGTGTTCGTCAGACACGACGACCAGCGCCCTCCATTGCGCCTGCACACATGTTGAAAATGGCCCTATCTCACAATGTTAAAGAATCCTTTAAAAAATTCCTGGATCCAGACGGTGATCCGGATCATCCCCAAAATTTAATCAGTTCTTCCTTGTACCATTTCCAACAACGCCTGAAAGTTTCATCGAAATCCGTCCAAAACTTTTTGAGTTATCTTGCTAACCAACAGACAGACAAACAAACGCTGGCAAAAACATTACCTCCTGCGGCCTGCGGCCTGGCGGAGGTAACTACTGCTCATAAATGTATGTTCAATTAAAAAGGTTATTATAGCAATTTTTAATATTCTTTTTCAGTTCATTATAAAGAGGGATACAGTTTCTCTGCAAACCTATCATTTTTTAAATTTTGTTGTCATATGTCCTGTTTTATTTTGAAATGGTCAAAGAGGAAGTCAGTGCTTAAGGAAGCTTTCTCAACTATCTCAAGTCTTAAAAGTATAAACAATTGGAGCAATTCTTAAGTGATTTCCAGAGCTCCTGACCTTAATTGTGAGTTAGACACTTTTATCCATCCATCTATCATCCATCCATCCATCTTCTACTGCTTTTCTGGTGGTCCGGGCCAAGGAGGCAGCAGTTCAAGCAGAGAGGCCCAGACTTCCTTCTCCCCAGCCACCTGCTCCAGCTCTTCAGAGAGGATACCAAAACGTTCTCAGGCCAGCTGGGAGACATAGCCTCTCCAGCGTGTCCTGGGTCTGCCCTGGGGTCTCTTCCTAGTGGGATGTGCCTGGAACACCTCAAATGGGAGGCGTCCAGGAGGTATCCTGATGAGATGCCCAAACCACCTAAACTGGCTCCTTTCGATGTGGAGGAGCAGGGGTTCTACTCTGAGCCTCTCCCGGATGACTGAACTCCTCACCCTATCTCTAAGGGTGAGGCCAGCAATCCTATGAAGAAAGCTCATTTCAGCCGCTTGTATCTGCAATTTCATTCTTTCGGTCATTACCCAAAGCTCGTGACCACAGATGAGGGTAGGAACATAGATTGAATGGTAAATTGACAGCTTTGCATTAGAGCTTAGTTCCCTCTTCACCACAACAGACCGGTACAACGTCCGCATCACTGCAGATGCTGCTCTGATCTATCTGTCAATCTCCCACTCCATTTTCCCCTCACTCGTGAATAAGACCCCAAGATACTTAAACTCCTCCACTTTGGGCAGGAACTCATCCCCAACCCGGAGAGGACAATCCACCTGTTTCCAGCTAAAGACCATGGCGTCGAACTTGGAGGTGTTGATTCTCATCCCAGCCACTTCACACTCAGTAGCAAACCGTCCCAGCAAGACCTGTAGGTCATTGCTTGATGAAGCCAACAGGACAACATCATCTGCAAACAGCAGAGATGAGATCCTGTGGTCACCAAACATGACATCCTCCGTTCCTTGGTTGCGCCTAGAAATCCTGTCCATAAAAGTTATGAATAGGATCAGTTGCAAAGGGCAGCCCTGATGGAGTCCAACTCTTACTGGAAACGAGTCCGACCAAGTGTTGGCAATATGAACCACACTCTCACAATGGTCGAAAAGACCGGGTAGCTCGTATCAACAAGCCCGATACCCCATACTCCCAAAGCACCCCCAACAAAAAACCACGAGGGACGTGGTCGAATGCTTTCTCCAAGTCCACAAAACACATGTGGACTGGTTGGGCAAACTCCCACAAACCCTCGGAGATTCTCGAGAGGGTAAAGAGTTGGTCTGATGTGCCACGGCCAAGACGAAAACCACATTGATCCTCCTGAATCCGAGGTTCGACCAACGGCCGGACTCTCCTCTATGAGAAGGTCTATGCCAGTACTCTGGCATAGATCTTCCCAGGGAGGCTGAGAAGTGTGATCCCCCTAAATCTGGAACACCCCCCAGTCCCCTTTCTTAAAGAGAGGAACCACCACCCCAGTTTGTCATGCCAAAGGTACTGTCCCCGACTTCTCCGCAATGTTGCAGAAACATGTCAGCCATGACAGCCCTACAACATCCAGAGCCTTGAGGTACTCAGGGCAACTCTCCACCCCTGGGGCCCAGCCACCGAAGAATTTTTTGACCACTTCAGCGACCTCAGCCCCTGTGATGGGCGAGTCAACCCGCTCGTCCTCAAGCTCTGCTTCCTCTGCAAAAGGGGGGGGGGGGGGGGTCAGTCTGATTAAGGAGACCCTCAAAGTATTTCTTTCACTGCCCAACGATATCTCCAGTCAAAGCCAGCAGCACCCCATCTGTACCATACACAGTGTGGACAGGGAGCTGTTTCTCCCTCCTGAGTCACCGGACAGTTTGCCAGAATATCTTTGAGGCCAACCGAAAATCTTGTTCCATGGCCTTACCGAACTCCTCCCACACCTGAGTTTTGCTTCAGCAACCACCCGAGCCGCACTCCACTTGGCCTGCCAGTACATCACAGCTGCTTCAGGAGTCCCACAAGCCAACCAAGCTTGATAAGACTCCTTCAGCTTGATGGCCCCCTTCACGACTGGTGTCCACCACTTGATTTGGGGATTGCCACCACGAGATGGACCGACAACCTTGCATCTGCAGCTCTGGGCAGCCACTTCAACAACGAAGGTGGAGAACATGGCCCATTCAGACTCCATGTCTCCAGACTCCCTGGGAATGTGGTCGAAGTTCTTCCGGAGGTGGGAGTTGAAGACCTCCTGGATAGGGGCCTCAGCCAGACATTCTCAGCACACCCTCACTATATGTTTGTGTATACCAGATCTGAATGGCATCCTCCCCTACCATCTGATCCAACTCACCATCAGGCGGTGATCAGTTGACAGCTCTGTATCTCTCTTTAGATGCTTTTATTCATTTTATATTGGAGTGTGTGTTTTCCTCTGCTCACTCTGACCGGTGTCCCTCTTTTCATACTTTTGACTAAAGCAGCCCCGATCAATAATGCTACGTTAGGTGTGTAGGTGTATGTGTGCTTTATATGGGGTTTGTGCACTCAGAATGAGGTTGTCCTGAGTACTGGAGGATCAGTTTAGTGTGGTGTAAATTAAAAAAGAAGACCTTTTGGTGACACATGGGGAGTGCATAATGGTATAGCATCTTAGACTAGAACAAAGAGCAGAGTTTCCCTTGGAGATAGCAGGGAGGTGTGAAGGATGAATGCAGTGTGATCTTTTGTGTATCAGAGACTTCTAGGAGGATGGTAAAGGATTAAGGAAGTGAATGCAGTGTGATCTTTTGTGTATCAGAAACTTCTAGAAGGATGTTAAAGGATTAAGGAAGTGAATGCAATGTGACCTTTTGTGTGTAGAAGCTTCTGAGGGAATGCCATAGTATTTAAGAGAAGAGTCTTGTCTGAGATGTCCTCTTTCTGACTATGCTTCTGTGTGAGATGTGTAATAAACTGTCTGAGTCAAATCCGCCTCGTTATTTACACACTTCACACTGGTGACCCAAGACGAATCATGCAACACGATGAAAGATCCCCGGAGCCAGCCTCGTTGGGAGCCCCCAGCCAAGCATATGCTGTTACAATCAAGCTACCGGATTTTTGGCAGCACAATCCGCGCTCCTGGTTCCACCTAGTTGAGGCACAGTTCGCCCTCCGGGGGATATCAGCGGATGACACAAAGTTCTACCATGTGGTCGCAACGCTCGACACCCACACGGCTCAGCATGTGGAGAGCCTGCTTGATCAGCCACCAACCAGCAACAAGTACGGCGCGCTGAAGGCTGCACTCATCCAGCACTACACGCTCTCGGTTGGTGAGAGAGCAGAGAGACTCCTGACGCGGACTGGGTTAGGAGATGGGTCGGCTATTGACCTGATGGAGAAGATGCTGAGATTAAAGGGCTCGGATGACGACCATTTCATTTTTACCCACCTCTTCCTCCGGAACCTTCCGTCAGCGACGAGAGCGACCCTGGCCAATTCGCCGTTGCTGGCCAAGCGGGACTGTCGTGCGCTGGCCTGAGAAGCACACCGGATCATCATGGCCAGCAGAGAGTTCACGACCACGGCGGCAGCGACGGAGCTCGGCGCGACGGCCGGAGGAGGCGAGGAGCCATCGACGACAGCAGTAGAGGGGGCCAAAGAACGCGGAGGAGACACCCTTTGTTTCTACCACTGCTGCTTCGCAGAGAAGGCCCACAAATGTATACCACCGTGCCAGTTGAAGCGCTCGGGAAACGCCAAGACCGGGGGTCGGTAGCAGCTGCAACCCTCGGGGAGGAGAACAAGCTGCTCTACTTGACGGACGCACGCTCGGGGAGGCATTTCCTCGTGGACACTGGCGCCCAGATGAGTTTCATCATGCCGTCCTACGCCGACCGGCTGGCAGGATCTAGCGGCCCCGAGATGGCAGCAGCAAACGGCTCGGAGATTAAGACCTTTGGTGAGAGGACTCTACTCCTGTCTCTACACGGCCGTACATTTGAGTGGACTTTTGTCATAGCAGCATTGAATTTCAATATATTGGGGGCTGATTTTTTGTGCACACATGGTTTGTTGGTTGATGTCGCTAACAGGCGCCTGGTTAATGCACTGTCCTTTGATTCTATCCCCTGTACAGCTCGAGCGTCCCGGCCAACAGCACAAGCCAACGTCACAGCTGCATGCGGTAAGTTCCACACACTGCTCACTCAGTTCCCAGCACTCACGGTCTCGACATTTTCGGCAGCCATCGCTAAACACGGGGTGGAGCATTTTATCACCACCACTGGGCCGCCCGTTTTTGCAAAACCTCGGTGCTTGGACGCAGCAAAACTGGCCATAGCGCGCGAGGAGTTCGCCAACCTGGAGAGGTTGGGCATCATCAGGCGTTCAAACAGCCCATGGGCTTCCCCGCTACACATGGTCCCTAAAGCTGAGGGGTCGTGGCGACCTTGCAGGGATTTCCGCAGGTTGAACAACGCCACAGCGCACGACCGCTACCCAATTCCTCACATCCAGGATTTTTCCATTCACTTGGCAGGAGCGCGCGTTTTTTCTAAAATAGACCTGGTCCGCGGTTACCACCAAGTCCCAGTGCGCACTGAGGACATACCCAAAACAGCGGTGATAACTCTGGTTTATTCGAGTTTTTGCGCATACCATTCGGGCTTAAAGGGGCTGCACAGACGTTCCAACGCATGATGGATGCAGTGCTGCGTGATCTCCATTTCATATTCGTCTACTTGGACGATATCTTGGTAGCCAGCGCGTCCGAAGACGAACACGAAACCCACCTCACTGCGGTTTTCCGGAGGTTGGAAGAGCACGGGTTAATAATCAACCCAGTGAAATGCCAGTTCGGGGTGACGCAGATTGATTTTTTGGGGCACCGCGTCTCTCCCGAAGGAGCGGTTCTGCTGCCTGACAAAGTGCGCGCGGTAGCAGATTTTCCCCGGCGGCAAACGGTCAGGGCATTACAGGAATTTTTGGGAATGGTGAATTTTTATAACCGTTTCCTTCCCTGCGCAGCGCAGCTCATGCAACCACTGTACGCTGCGCTCAAAAAACAGAAACCCGCGAATAAGATCGAATGGTCCCCGGAGCGAGAGCGGGCGTTCTCGGAAGTCAAAGCAGCCCTGGCAAACGCTGCGTTGCTGGCACATCCAGACCCAACGGCCCACATAGCGCTCACTACTGACGCGTCAGATGTGGCCATAGGGGCGGTCGTAGAGCAGCGTGTAGCCGGAGCTTGGCAGCCGCTCGCCTTTTTCAGCAGGACTTTGCGCGATAGTGAATGTAAATACAGCGCGTTCGACAGGGAGTTGCTGGCTCTCCACTTGGCCATTCGCCACTTCCAGTTCTGGCTGGAAGGGCGCTGTTTCACCGTGTTCGTTGACCACAAGCCACTAACATTCGCAATGGCCAAGGTTTCAGAACCATGGTCGGGCCGGCAGCAGAGACAGCTGGCCGCGATCTCAGAGTTTACTACTGATATTCAGCATGTGTCGGGTAAACTGAATGTAGTGGCAGACTGCCTCTCGCGCGCCGTGGCTGCCCCGGTCCGCGTGGGGATAGATTACTCAGCCATGGCCACGGAGCAGGTTAGTGACGCGGACGTGCACGCGCTCCAGTCTGGACCAACAGGGTTAAGGCTGGAGAGCAGGGTGCTGCAAGACGGTATGCCCCCCCTAATTTGTGATGTCTCCACGGGGCGACTGCGTCCCGTGGTACCGGCCGCGTGGCGCCGTGGCGTTTTTGACTCGATTCATTCTTTGGCGCACCTGGGAGTGCGCGCGTCGGTCAAAATGGTAGGGGAGAAATTTGTGTGGCCGAGCCTTCGCAAACAAGTGAAAGTGTGGGCAGCAGCCTGCATGGCGTGCCAACGAGCCAAGGTACACAGACACACGAAGGCTCCCTTGGAGCCGTTTCGCATCCTGGCTAAGAGGTTCGACCATGTTCATGTGGACCTCGTGGGCCCCCTCCCGCCATCACAGGGGTGCACGCACCTCCTGACAATGGTGGACTGCACTACGCGCTGGCCGGAAGTGGTTCCACTGGCAGCAACCACAGCCGAGGAGGTGGCGCGCGCGTTTTTAACGGCATGGGTGGCGCGTTTTGGAGTCCCATCGGATATTACGTCCGACAGAGGCCCTCAATTTGTTTCCGAACTCTGGTCAACAATGGCCCGTAGCCTGGGTGTCACAATTCACCGCACAACCGCGTACAATCCACAGGCTAATGGGTTATGCAAACGTTTTCATAGGTCATTGAAAGCGGCTCTCAGGGCGTCACTGACGGACGCAAATTGGGTAGACAAGCTACCGTGGGTTTTATTGTGGTTACGTTCTGCGCCTAAAGAGGATTTGGAAGCGTTCCCGGCTGAACTTGTTTTTGCGCAGCCACTTTGGCTGCCCGGGGAGTTTCTTCCAGATAATCCCGCGCCGGGCAGCTCCCCGTCTCAGCTGTTGCAGCGTAGCATAGACACAAGCGCGCTGCCGGGCCCTGTTCACCACAGTTTTCCGTGCGTTTTTGTGCCTAAAACTTTGAAAAACATGGAGTTTGTTTTTGTCAGACACGATGCCCATTGCCCTCCACTGCGCCCACCTTATGACGGACCATTCAGAGTGCTGGAAACAGGGGACAAGCATTTTTTGCTAGATTTGGGGGGTAGGAGGGAAAAGATTGGCATAGACAGACTCAAACCCACTTTTGTTGTGGCGGACGAGCAAGTGCTGTTGGCGAGGGCCCCTCGGCGTGGAAGACCCCCACGGGGAGCTTCCCAGAGAAAAGATTCCCCAGAGCACCCACATGCACAGACTTTTACCCCTCAATCATCAGCCCCCCAGCATGACAGCGCTGCGGAGGCGGTGAATCCTGGTTACAGCAGATACGGGAGAAGACTGAAGCCCAAGCAGCATGTGGATTGATGTTTAACCCCTTGCACTCTGGTCAATTTTCCTAAAAACGCCAAAAAATAATGTGCCCAAAGTAAATCAAAAGCTGTTCTTCAACCCCTTGCAGCATCTTCATGGGGTTGGTCTCATTTAAAAGAAAACACTTTGAATTTTTTGGCAAAACAGTCATAATCTCTCTAAGTCCTTCGGCCACTGAGTTACAGTCATCTAAACATACTGAACTTGAAGAAAATAAATTTGGCCTGGGTGTTTTTTTGGATACAAATGCTTGCAAATAACACACAGCTTCAGATCCGGGCTGGAAAATGCAACAGAAATGTAGAACCAAGTGTTATCCAGCCAAGGTCCAAATTTTGTAACAATACCACAAAAAATGAATATATTACACAGCTTTGTTCTCAGGTAGTTCCCAGGCATTTTGGAACTGTGCCAAATGGCACAGTTTGGAAAAACGTCTGTAACTTTTGAATGATTCAATGTAGAAGCTTCATTTTGGGCTCTAATGAAAGGTGACACTCAGGGCTGTGTCTGTGTGTGTGTGGGGGGAGGTTGTTCCCCCCCACCTCGCTACAGAGGACGGAGATTGGCCATCACTACATGACGGATTACACTCGTGGCGATGTGGCCACAGCAGCGCTGTCACCGCGGCTCCCCCCCCCTCGCTACAGAATAGTAGTGGCGGGGGGGGCGTTCACAGTCCGGAGGCGGCGAACGAACTGTGTACCGCGGCGCACGCACTTCGGACATCGTGCACCGCACAGTTGTAATTTACCGATCGGTCAAAAGTCATTTTTGATTACAATTTTCAGGGATAAAAAATAATTTGGCTTATAACACCTTACCTCTTCACAGCCACATTGTCCTGGCCAACTTCTCTTCCTCATTGTCAGACGAACGCGACGCTGGTCCGCTTGTGGTTCTGGTCTCGCGACCCGGTCAAAACATAATTCCATGATTGTGGTTTTGGCGAATGATTTATGACCTTCGTCGTCGGCCTCCGTCGGTCTATGATGACCATATAAGAGAATCCTAAACACTCTGCTGGAATTAAAAAAAAAATAAAATAAAGCACTGCCTGTGGCTGCTGAAGCAGTCTCTCTTCACCCAGCTTTAGACAAAACAGCTCAGTGAACTTCTGTGCTTCAATTGGCTCGATGCGTTGGTAGGCAGGTCCTTCTTGCTAAGTTTTCAGTCATTGGTTCTTCAAGGTTTCAGAAACCCAATTCAAGGCTCTTATTAGTCGAATGAGAGGTCAATCAGATGAACTAATCTGTTCGCGGCTGTGTCTGCAGCTTTTATTTTCAGTGTGCGCTTGGACGCCATACACCACCTACATCACAATCTCCATCATGCGTCCTAGAGCGCACGAGGGCGCTCTCGTGCGCTCTAGGATGCAGAGACTTGCCTGTCCGCGGTACAACGGAGTGCAAGAGGTTAATGATTTAACCACAGCATATGGACTGTCATTCTATTGTTCTATCCAAGACGCTCGGGGGGGTCGTTTGGTGACACATGGGGAGTGCATAATGGTATAGCATCTTAGACTAGAACAAAGAGCAGAGTTTCCCTTGGAGATAGCAGGGAGGTGTGAAGGATGAATGCACTGTGATCTTTTGTGTATCAGAAACTTCTAGAAGGATGTTAAAGGATTAAGGAAGTGAATGCAATGTGACCTTTTGTGTGTAGAAGCTTCTGAGGGAATGCCATAGTATTTAAGAGAAGAGTCTTGTCTGAGATGTCCTCTTTCTGACTATGCTTCTGTGTGAGATGTGTAATAAACTGTCTGAGTCAAATCCGCCTTGTTATTTACACACTCCACACCCTAATCTTGTTTTAAACTGAGCCAGCTGCTGAGACAAACCAGTCACCATTGCCAACACCACCTCAGGGAATGACCTGACAGTGTCATTTAAAAAAAAATGTGTTAAAGATGGACTGCAGTGAAAATAAATCCCATTTGAAAACAAATCTGCATTGTCTAAAATGGTGTATTATGCCCTTTTTCCCCACAAAAAAACCCTTATAAGGTCTTAAGGTGTGTTCAGACCAATCCTCCTCCTCCTCCTTCTTCTTCTTCTTCTTAATCTTCTTCTTTCGGCTGCTCCTTTTAGGGGTCGCCAAAGCAGATCATCTGTCTCCATGTCACCCTATCCCTTGCATCGTCCTCTGTAACATCAACCCTCTCTATGTCCTCCTTCACTACATCCATGAATCTTCTCTGTGGTCTTCCTCTTTTCCTCCTGCCTGGCAGCTCCATTTTCAACATCCTTTGTCCAATATATCGACTATCCCTCCTCTGCACATATCCAAACCATCTCAGCCTTGCCTCTCTTACTTTGTCTCCAAACTCAACGTGAGTTGTCTCTCTGATATTCATTTCTAATCTTGCCCCTCCTAGTCAAGCCCAATGAAAATCTTAGCATCTTCAACTCTGCCACCTCCAGCTCCACCTTCAGTCTTTTTGTCAGTGCCACCGTCTCCGATCAATATATCATAGCAAATCTCACTACCGTCTTGTAAATCTTCCCTTTCACTCTTGCTGCTACCTTTCTGTCACAAATCACTCCTGACACTTGTCTCCACCCACTCCACTATGCTTACACTCTCTTTTTCACCTCTCTTGTGCATTTTCCATTGCTTTGGATGGTTGACCCCAGGTATTTAAACTCATTTCACTACTGCTATTCCTTCCATCTTCACCATTGCACCTGCCTCCCTCTCATTCACACTCATGTATTCTGTCTTGCTTCTACTGACTTTCATTCTTCTTCTCTCCAGAGCATACTTCCACCTCTCCAGGCTCTCTTCCACCTGCTCCCTACTCTCACTACAGATCACAATGTCGTCTGCAAACATCATGGTCCACGGAGACTCCTGCCTGACCTCGTCCATCAGCCTGTCCATCACCATGGTAAACAAAAAGGGGCTCAGAGCAATCCCTGATGTAATCCCACCCCCACCTTGAATCTATCCGTCACTCCTACAGCACACGTCACCACCATCTCACTCTCCTCACACATGTCCTGCACCACCCTCACATACTTTTCTGCCACTCCTGACTTTCTCATACAGTACCACACTTCCTCTCTTGGCCCCCTATCATATGTTTTCTGTAGATCCACAAAGACACAGTGCAACTCCTTCCGACCTTCTCTGTACTTCTCCATCAGCACTCTTAGAGCAAACATTGCATCTGTAGTACTCTTCCTTGCTATGAAACCATAGTGGTGCTCACTAATTGTCACCTCTCCTCTTGACCTGGCTTCAACAACTCTTTCCCATATCTTCATAGTGCGGCTGATCAACTTTATGCCTCTGTAGTTACATCACCTTTGTTCTTGAAAATTGGTACTGTTAGAAAAATACCCGATTCTTTGATTGAAAGGTCCAAGAACAAACCGGAGATTTCTTCAATTTTAAGATGAAACATTTATTTAGAAGTCACATGTAAAGCAAGCAGCGCTGGGTGCAGCGTGACGCAGCTCCCTCTGGAGCTGGTCAGACTGAACCCCGACTTCCGGGTGCAGGTTACAATTATCCCCTCGGGTTGGGCGAGCCAGTACAATGGGATGGGCTTGTACGCGACTATCTGATTGGCTAATCTACCTATGGCGGGAACAGGCCATCCACTGAACACGCCTCTTCATTCTAGAATGTGCTATCAACAGTGTGCGTGGGTGTTGGGTTTGGGTGTGTATCTAATGTTAAAGACCTGACTTAAAAGAGAGAGAGAAAAGACAGAGAGGGCTCTATACCTTTGTCTCATTCCTGTTATCAATATACCATAACATACTTGTTCATAAGCATGCAAACAGAATTTGTATGGAATATGTGTAGAGCATAATGGGAGATCACCTACAGAATTATTATTCTGGCACTAACTATACATTAACCCTTTCAATCCCCCCTTTGACATGATTTTATCATGTCAACCATGTATGGTGTGAGAGACTCTAGCAATTAACAGATGGTGAATAAGGCAGGTCCCTGCATTGTGTGTCAACCCAAGAGGCTTGCACCATTGATTCTGCTACCCGTGCCTCCCCCCCTGTGGACACCTTAGCACGGTGCAGCGATGTCTAAGAGGTGAACCGTCACCAGGTCCTGTACCCTCCTCGAGGTCTCCTAATGATCATTGTTCTTTGTCCAGTGGAGTGGACCATGTAGGGGTCACAGGGTCGAATAGAATCGGTCCACAAAACCTTTGTCCACCGGTTGACCCTTGCCAGGGCTCACATCATTCAGCTGCACTCATCACACGGTTGCGACAGAGGTTTGACCTTCCTCTGTGTCTGCTTCCCGTATCTGCAGCTGTGGAGCACAGTTCCATCTTGGTGACACAGGAACGAAACAACTGTGTCCCCACTCTCAGAGGCACACCTCATCCCATGAGGTCTACAGGACGGTCTGGTGGGTGCAGCAGAGGGTATGTAACATCCAGTCCAGCCAGTGAACAGTTCAGTGATGCTGTCCCAGGGATGCCACCCCCCTGTCGCTGGAAAGAGGTGGACACGCTGGTGTTGGTAAGGCTCAAGCTCCTGGCTCCACCCTGGATGCTGGAGGTGCGGTGGATGCGCTCGGGTACCAGTCCATTCTTCTTCTGGGGACTGAAGTCATACAGTCACTTGCCCTACGACCTTTTCAATGTCACGGGCACACGTCGTGATGGTCTGGTGCTCTCCGGCGTGCATTTTCCCTCTACCCTACACCTTTGGTCAAGTGTCGACACAAAGGGCTCAGCTGGGGCAGGACCAATAATGGTCTGAGGGGTTGCCATCACAATGCATGGAGCTTGTAAAGTTTTATCCTTATTCACTACAACTGTAGTTATCTATGTGTTGTTGTAAGTTATCTCCCAGTAGCCTTGAGTGTGTGATTGTTGACTATATGAAATCTGCATGTGGTGATTGTGTTGTGGTGTGTGTGTTGGGTGATGGGACCTATATGTTCAGTGGGTAGGTAGTAAACAATATTGTTCAACATTAGGAGACATCCATATCCATGCATTGTTGTATTCAGGCATTCAGAGCTTCTAACCTTCTCCCTTATTCAGATTACCTAACCGTAATTAGCATGATGGAGATAAATAACGCAAGAACCCTATAAGTCTCACACCCCTACATCCGTGTGGTGAGCTATGTATGATTTATGTATTATCATTAGCACACTGTGTTTACAAATAATCTGTGATGGCAGAATGGTCTTCCTCGTCATCATCTTTCGTCTTGGGGTCCTCAGCTCTTCCTCTCGACCCAGCAGCTGGTCTAAGACTTGCTGACGACTCCCACTGTGGAAAATTGCATTTGTTAACGCCCCTCTGGGCTTCTGAATATATGGCCTATAGTGTCGTACTCTGCTCCTTTTATTAGATCTACATCTAGTTATCCTTTCACCATAACCAATTTGGAATTTGCTTCAAATTTTCCTCATCCCCTCATTTGTTAATGTTAAGATTGGTCATATAGGAGATTTCTGGGCATCTTTGTGCCGCCTTTTGTGCTGTGGTTACTCAGTTAAGAGACAATGCTTATGGTTTTATTTTGGGAGAATATTCTATGTTAAGGTCAGGTATTGGTCTTCCATGGATGGCTCTATTCTGCACTAGAGATGACAATATGTCCAACATTTTCCAATCCATGTGTTTGGGTCTAACCAGCGGGATGTGTGGAACCCCCCATTGGTTGAAATGCCTCTTATCCTCTTCAATTAGGACAATGGATGCTTCCACACATTTCCTTGTTTATCAGTCTAATTTTATGACCAATCTAGAGGATGGATTTACAAATGATGGTAGTTCACAATTTGGATCAGATCCATTCAATTGCCTATAGTACATTGGGTACAATGCTACTTTTACAGATGCTGATAGGTGTTCTACTGGTAGCTTGTCATTTGCAGAATTTGATCGTTATTTTTCTGACTCAGAGTCCTGTATGTCATTACCCAGAATTCTTACTTTACATGCAATAATTTAATTTTTGCTAATTTTCTGCATACGTGTAGAAGTGAGTCCACTTATCTGTTCTAGTCTTTAAGTATGCAGTCCAGTTTTCAGTGGTGGAGGTGGACGCCTCTCCTGCCAGCAGCGGCCATTGTGGGGTGTGCTCCCTCCTCCTCCTCCTCCTCGCCGTCCTCCCCCCTTGTCCTCTTGTCCTCCTTTTATAAGAGAAACAGATTCATGGGGAGCCTCAGGCTCCCCTTGTGTCAGCCATTCCATAAATAAGTTCAGTTTTTCTCCAAATTTTCTTTTCCCTTCTTATCTAGATTTCCAACATTAAGTCAAGAAAGGAACTGCTTCAAAGTCTTCATTTAGTTTTCCTAATTAATACAAGATGGGATAATAAGATTAACTCTTCACCATGCCAACAGATACTATCTGCACTACTGTAATTGAACCTTGCGGACCTTTGTCTTCCAAGAGTTCTGTTCAATAAGGTTTCAATAGTCACAGCTTAACTAGTTTACAAATTTCATTTAAGAAAAACAAAATAACCCCCTGTGCATTTTGATATGCTTCAGCATTGATAAATAAGATCAGTTTGTCCAGTTGAATTTAAATAAATGATTAAAAGTTGTGTCACACTTTCAGTCAAGCGAAAGGTGGACGTTTTGCCTAATTAGAATTTGATTTAAATTTTCTTGAATGCCTCATTTTATATGTTCCTTGGTAAAGTGTGGAGTGAATGTAGTTTACCCTGACCCAGCTTGGCCACCGCCGAATCAGGAAAAATCACATTCCTCATCACTGTCATATTCCTGAAATATGATGTATCATATATCACATATCACACCATTATGTGGTGAGTAACATCAAATGCATACCCTCTGTTGGGGAGGAACATAACTAATGTTAATATTCACAATTAAGGAAATGCACTGAAAGAATGGACACCTAATGTCTCATTGCTGCTTTAAGTACTTGGAAACATCTAAGATGGTTGCCTGCATTTGTGCCTTCTTCCTGACACTCTTAGCCAAAAATTTAATTTATTTATTGTTGGTTTTCTGTTTGGTTGGTTTTTAAAGCTACAGCTGCAAATCTTACGTGGATCTTTATTTTCTTTGGTTAGACATGCTCTGCTTTAATTTCTTTTTCCATTTCCATCTCAACATCAGAAATATTTTCTACACTTGCTAAATCCACCGTTCTTCTTCTCTTCCCCCAAGTACTTTTTCCCATCAGAAACACTCACTCAATTCTTTTCCAACCACTATCCATCTGTGTACAAAACTTCACCTTTCCCTGGACTAGCTGATGAAACATCTCACATCTATAATCTCTTTCAGCATTGGAACTTCCTTCTGTTCACTGTCCTGTCGTTCACACTACTGACTACTGGCCACAGCTAATGCTCCATACAAGATCCTGCACATAAAAGTGATCGGTTTCATTCTGAAAAGTCAGCTTTATAAATAAACCAACATGGCTCCATTCAAAATTCTGTTTTGTGACAACACTCATCTCTTGATTTATACCCTGGCCTTGGATGCCTTTTAATTACTGACCTTTTGAATTTGTTTTGGAATTAAATAATGCCGCTGGGTCTGAACATCTGCCTTTCAAGGAATGTATTAACCTAAGACGTCTGCTGATTACTATGAAAACTTAAGTATACCAGAGTCAACTGTATCTTGGTGTGGTGGAGTCTTCTGTCTTTTTTCTTCTGAACAGATAACCTCCAGATGAACTAACACTATGCCTACAAAACTATAACAATTTTAGCCTCCAAAACAATTCTAAATAACATTTAAATCAGGACTTAACCATGTGACACACAAACCATGCGGGTGTGAACCGCTGGTTTGTTTGTCAAGCTACACTGGTTGTCTTGTGTGTGTCAGAGCTGCAGATCTATGTGCACAGGACATTAAAGCCTTGTTCATGCTCCACCTCCGCTCTGTGCGTGCTCTATGATGATCCCTTGGATAGGGCTGGTGTGCACACAGCTATATGTATGTATATGCTTCATTCTTGAGTCTATTCGGCCGAGTGTTTGCTGTTTTTTACCCCAAATTATCTTCTTGTTTCTGTAGTCTACTCTGGTTGTGTTTGTTTTAATTCATCGTCTTCCATAATGCTTTTTACTCATCTCTGGATGATCCAAAACCATAACCCTTGTTACGCTGCCATCCCCCATCTCCATACAAAGTGTAAGGAAATCTGTAATGCTCCGCACCGTGTATTTATATTTATGTGTACATATGTATATTCACTGCTCTTATTTTCTTATCTTTTAAATTATTGTTCTAAGTGTTGTTATCCCTGTGCCATTGCAATCCTAGAATCTCCCCGTTGTGGGACCAATAAAGGCTCATCTTATTTTAATGTGGCTTTCATGTAAGCTTACAGCTTTTCTCAAATTTAAACACTTCCCTTCTAACTTTGCAACCTTTTCTCTTAATAGTTATTTTCTCCTAACAAATTTTAGATCTTTTCCTTGTAAATTTGCAAGTTCCTTTTCAGGAATTTGTGACATTTTGTAATATTTGGCAAATTTCCTCAATTGTGCAATTTCCTCCAAACCTTGCAGCTTTACCCTTATACCTTTTTGCATAAATTTTCAACCCTTGTCTTAACTTGTGATTGTAAATCAGCATTTTTATCATATTTTGCACCTCCATGCTCAAATCTTATGTTAAGTTAAAATGTCTATTGCAAGCCTTTAACAATGTTATTAGATTTCACCAGATTTGTAGAGATGTGCAAAAAATACAGTTAGGAGGGTCTGGGAACCTCCAAATATGTATTGGCCCTTAAATATTAAGGAGCCCTAAACCTGCCTCATTTCTCTTGGTCACTAGGTGGCTAGTTTTCTTGTAGCAAAAATTCCCACTGCCTGATATTCTGTGGAATAATGACCTTTCAAGCGTCAAGAAATTTTCAGATTTTGGTCTTAGTTGCTAGCCTTTGTTTTATTAGATGTTTCTTAGATGGAGCATGGGTGAGCAATATAAGCTGCAGCTTCAGCCATCACGCTTTTTGGATAACTTATGTTGAATTGTGCAATCAGAGGAGCCATTGTTTAATTTGACCCCGTTGGATTCCTCTTCCTTGATACATTGTTCTATTCCTTTAATGGAGCCTTCAAACCTTAGTGGACTAGTAACTTTTCTATCTGTTCCTGTCTTGACCTCTCATCTTGACCTCTCCCCCCTTGAAACAGAACGGCTTAATATCAAAGCCGGTTCTTTTTCAACATCCTGTAGGGAAGGATACCTGTTGTGTTGCTAATTTGGGGGGACCCCTCGGGGGCCCTTGTGGGTGTTTGAGCTCAGTGGCCAAATTGCTTAACATAGGAAGTATTAGTCCCATGGGGGCCTCTGACTATTCTGACCTCCTGTGGTCATGCAGCCGATACTGACAGGTCAACTTAGATGGGGCATGGGTATGGCTTTTTTGAAGATTGGTCATGTATTGTGTCTGCTCAGTATGTGGTCTTGGCACATCTCTGATATGGAAGGCAACAATACTGTATAGCTAGGTCTCCCTGGTGGGGGGGCTGTTTTCACATCCTTCGAACATTCCTCTGTCCTGCATTTGTTTGACCCATCTGGCAAATTTCTCCCTTCCTTTCTTTTGATCTGTGATTGGGACCTTTGTCAACCATCTAGCCCTTGTCTCGGATAGCGCCGACCCCAGGGAGCCGGGCTTACAGGCTAGAGACATTTCATATAGGTGTTAATCAGTCTCAACTGGTTGATCAATCGAGTGATGAATCACCCCACATTTCACAAATAGAGAACAACAACCTTAATTTTCTACCAGCCTCAGCGGCTTGATACATATACAGGAATACTATACAATATCAGATGTGTGAGGACTCACTCTGCTGGTGTGCTCAATTGTTCCTCTTTTGATCCATTGTGTTGCTTTCTTTGATTGCTGGAGTGGGACAGCGAAGTGGAGGGAGGAGGGGGGTCACTGATGGCGTGAAGGAGGAGGCAGCTGCTGGGAGAGGGGTCGTCCACAGCCAACACTGTCTCAAATTTAATGGAGAGAAACAAGCTATTAAACAGCGTATCTTTGTCCTTTTCTGTTATATCATGTTTATTGATTATTTTGCATTTGTTCTCACCGTTGCAGCATAAGTCTCTTATTCTTACGTTTTTTCTTCCTCCAATCGTTTCTCCATAATTTTTTTGTCTTGCGTCCTGCACAAAACTTTAACATTTCATCAGTTTTCAATTTTCTTCAAAAACAAATTTCCTTTTCCATATTCTGCCCACTCTCATCTCCACAACAATAACTCCCATTTACTTCATTCATTCATTTTAGTTTATTGTATTTATTCAATTATTTTGTATTTATAATTTAATTCATTTATATTTTTACTTATCTGCACCAACCTGCAATTTTTCATTTAAATTCTCTCACCTTTATATAGTGTCCACCTAGGATTTCCTAGTTTTGTTGAGGAATAAATCTCCTTATTCTCCAGTTTTATTGTAAACCTCCTTCTGCCTAATTTAAAGTTAAACCTTTCATCTCTCCAAGCCGAACGGGTATGCTTTGCCTCATTATGGGCAAACCTGCATTTTAGCAGGTCCCTGAGGTCTTTGTTTTTTCACCATGCATGGAATTTTTAAAGCCTTCCTTTCAACCAGAGAGATAAAGTTCCAGATTTATTCTTAAGGTTTTAAGTTTTGTTGGCAGTAATTTCGTGAAATAGTGCACTTACTATATTTGGCCACACGATGGAGGCACTGTGCCACAGCTTGAAGGTGATTCAAAATGGCGCCCTCGCATGCGCAGTAAATGGGACACGTGCAAAATGGCCCCTGAGCCTATTGTTCACAAACCATGTGCTTTTTTTTTTTTTTTTTTTTAAGTTTAAGAAAAATGGAGCACTGCCTCCTTAATCCCAGCTATACACACACTACCACAGCTTTACAACTTTAATTTAGCGCTTCATTTTAATGCCGTTACCTCAAATAATCCTCAGTAACCTATTTTACCAATTTCACCTCCACTCGGTGGTGGGTCCATTCCTTTGTTCTGACCATGCGGTCCGGAGCCCGCCATTAGTTAAATCATTGTGGGAAAAAATTTTACTAAATATTCTCAGCTCCCGGTATTTCCCAACCCACACGTTTATCCCCTAAGGACACAAAATTTTACAGAAATCAGTTCTATTCTTATGAATGCATTCACTATTGTTGGAATAAAAGAATCTTATGCAATTCTGTAAGCTATTATTTTATACTTATGAGCAGACCCTCACTAAAAGTGGAAAAAAGATTCTTGCGGCTGCTTGTTACGTTACTCACTCATGATGTAGTCTGAGGTTCTTATAACGTATTAAGAGTATCTTTATATAAACTCACTGCTGCAACCGAAATCAGGCTAACCCTGGATTTCAATTTGGAAGACAGGCACGGCCGTTGCCTCCTATTGTCTTATCAATTCTGGGTACAGACTGCAACCCACAATCTCGCCGATCCATTTAATCTTTTGTCAAACAGAGGGTACTTTCGCTGAGGTCTCGGCAGATCCCCCAATGCACAAGCGGTACCGTGATTAACTCTAATCACAGCGGACACTTTCTCTCGTGGCCTCTTTTCGGCTACGAGAACAAGCGGTGTCTTGTGTTTAGCAAATTAAATGACCGCGGCCTCACTCCCAGAGTGGCATCGGGTCGAACACTTCCATGGCTCCCCCCGGCATCAGGTTGCTAAAACCTGGCTCTTTTCATTTGGGAGACGAACCTGGGTGATTATTAGTCACCCTGGCATCCTAAGTCTCATCATTTTGGCTCAGACTGAATCCAAAACGTTTCAAAATTTGGCGGACCATGCACCCGTCATACATGTCCATTGACCGCGGCCGTTCTATCTCAGACTGAAAATAGAACACGTGCACTCCCTTTAACTTTTCAAACTATTATTTAAACTTTTCAAACTATTATTTAAACTTTACATGCGACTCCCAACCAAATGATAAATTTCGAGATCGGCTATACCCCTTAATCAGACGACTGTAAATTTAGAATGGCCAAACTGCAGAAATTTGCGTAAAAAGGCTTTCTGCTTACCTTTTTGTTTCATTCAGGCGTCGCCACAGTCGACTAAAAAGGGTCCTTCCGATGTAGTTTTTTCAGGCTCGTCTCGGAATACGTGATTCAATCCGGGTCACGGCACCAATTGTTAGAAAAATACCCGATTCTTTGATTGAAAGGTCCAAGAACAAACCGGAGATTTCTTCAATTTTAAGATGAAACATTTATTTAGAAGTCACATGTAAAGCAAGCAGCGCTGGGTGCAGCGTGACGCAGCTCCCTCTGGAGCTGGTCAGACTGAACCCCGACTTCCGGGTGCAGGTTACAATTATCCCCTCGGGTTGGGCGAGCCAGTACAATGGGATGGGCTTGTACGCGACTATCTGATTGGCTAATCTACCTATGGCGGGAACAGGCCATCCACTGAACACGCCTCTTCATTCTAGAATGTGCTATCAACAGTGTGCGTGGGTGTTGGGTTTGGGTGTGTATCTAATGTTAAAGACCTGACTTAAAAGAGAGAGAGAAAAGACAGAGAGGGCTCTATACCTTTGTCTCATTCCTGTTATCAATATACCATAACATACTTGTTCATAAGCATGCAAACAGAATTTGTATGGAATATGTGTAGAGCATAATGGGAGATCACCTACAGAATTATTATTCTGGCACTAACTATACATTAACCCTTTCAGTACCAAAACACTTCTTCTCCACTCCTTGGGCATCCTCTCACTCTCCAAGATTCTATTAAACAATCTGGTTAAAAAGTCCACTGCCATCTCTCCTAAACATTTCCATACCTCCACAGATATGCCATCTAGACCAACCGCCCTTCCATTCTTCATCCTCTTCTTTGGCTCTGGTGCACCTTCCTCCACTCTTGTAAGTCACCCTATGTGCCTCTCTCTTCTTGAAGTACGTGTTCACCACAGCCATTTGCATCCTTTTAGGAAAATCTACAACTGTAGCGGGTTGAATTCAACCCCCCCACAACACACAGAGACAGTCAGCTCGCACTCCTGGGTTTTTTTCCGCTGCATGCTGCGTTTACAGCTGTGAGGTTAAAGTGTCATCCATGCATTGTGTTCATGCATCCTGTCTGTACCTCTGATATGCAAATGCCCAGACTGACTGCTGTGAATGTCTTTGATGTATTGTCTGAGCTGAGTATATAAGCTGTCTGATTTTCATGTTCATTCTCTCATTCACTGACTCCTTCAACTGCTGCAGACACGCACTTTAGCCACATTTCCACTATATAGTTCTGCGCTACTCTTTTCTTTTCTTTACTACTTGTTTCTCCCGCGGCTGCGCCTCCATCACAACCGCGGAAAGCCGAGAGTTGCTGGGGTGGGCGGGATCGAGGTGGCGCTCCACTGCTGACGTATAAAGGACGAGACTGACTCCTCAGCAACACAGAAAAAAATAGCGGATTACGAGCGGAGGATTTCAACGGTTTTTAACACAATGAATGTCTTTAACGAGACAAGAGAATTTTACAGGAGAAGACGACGTGGATTGAGACAACACACGTTGGAGCAGGAGAGGAGAATAGCGGTTGCCCAGGAGGAATCTGAAGCAGCTGCATATGAAGCAGAGATCATTCAGAGATCATTTCATTTGTTCAGTGTTCATGTGCATACATATGTCAAACGTGTTTTTTAAATAAAATGTTGTGCACTTTTAAACTACGTCGCCTCTGTTGTTCAAAACGGTTAAATGTTAACAGACGGTTAATTAAATGCTGAAACACCGGGGTAATTTAAAATTATGCAGAAGCTTAATCCTAAACCCCTTTAACTTACCAAATAATTTATAATATTATAAAAAAAGCCAATCCAAATCTAGACCCATTTTGTATATTGTGTAATAATGATACACTGATGATAAACTGACTTCCCAAAAAAAGCAGCAGCTATACAACGCACTTTTGGTTTGATGGAATTGCCAATTGACCTTGGAATTATATGTGGAAACTTGTTATACTTCCAGTTAACTTTAACTTACAAAATAATTAAAAATATTATAAAAAAGCCAATCCAAATCTAGGCCCATTTTTTGTATTGTGTATCATTTGAGTATCATTGTACAATCTATTGTTATTTATAAGGGTTATCTGTTCAGTGGTGGCTAATTACACACTAAAACAACGTAGAAAATGACTGCAAAGAAAATGCTGCAGCTAGACAACTCACTTTTGATTTGATGGAATTGCCAATTGACCTTGGAATTATATGTGGAAACTTGTTATACTTCCAGTTAACTTTAACTTACCAAATAATTGATATTATAAAAAAAGCCAATCCAAATCTAGGCCCATTGTGTATCATTTTTCCAATCTATTGTTATTTATAAGGGTTATCTGTTCAGTGGTGGCTAATTACACACTAAAACAACGTAGAAATGACTCAAAAAAAAATATGCTGCAGCTAGACAACTCACTTTTGGTTTGATGGAATTGCCAATAAACCTAGAAATTTTATGATGAAACTTTTTTTAATCCTACTAAATACACTGACATTGTCACACTGCCCAACACCAAATTATAATTTTCTTTTTCAAACCAAAGATCACTATGGATCTATTGAATCACAATAGCATAGGTTTATCATATACATGTCAACGTTTACAACATCAAAAATGTTATATTTGGGTTTACATGTATGGGTATTTTCGTTTTATATTATACTAGACTGCTTATAATTTATTGGAATTCTCAGAATTTGGAATGCCGATATAACATTCAATTCACATGTACTTACCTTTTACCCAATTCGACTTTCACCTTTATCAGTGTCTACTGCTGAATGTAAATTACACCTGTGCAACTGCTTACAATTTTACTTAAAAACTGTACCCAATGTAGAGCAATGGATACAGCAGTGGTAATATTTATTAAATTTAACAATAACAATTACATTACCATTAAAAATCTTGACACCTTTATGGCTGAACAGCAGGATTAGGGTCATATGAGGCAATGGAATGTGTATGTAATTATTCGCCTTTATCATCCAGTGTTATAATATACAAACCACACTTTTATCCAAAAGACTAACATTTTATTACATTACAAATATTCCCAAAACATGTTAACAAATGGGGAGCTTTCAGTACTTCGACCAGACTGCCAAAATGGTTTCGGAAGGCTCCGTGGAAGGAAGCCGTCTCTGTCAGCTCATCCCTTCTTAATGCGGCTAACTGCAGGTGTCTTTCGCGCTGTTCGAGCATCCTTTCATGGATCCGCATCTCCTCAGCATGATTCTGGGCCATCAGTGATGCAAGGTCTGCAATGTTGCTGCTTTTCAGCTTGCCTATATGAAAGACAGAAGTCATTGTATTTAGATAACACCGGATCAAAACATGTCAGAAAAAATATTATGGAATTAAACTGTTGAAAGCCTGTGGTGGGATGCTTCGTTGCTGTATTTAAGCTCAACTGTCATGTTGTTGCCCCTCAGTAGAGTGGACTATAAGAAACTTCTGTGGTGATATGGTTAGGCCCCTCTTCATTTCAAAAAGGATTAATTGTAAAAAGTATTTTGATTTAATGGGTTATTTTTAAAAGAATTTCTTTGTACTGTGGCCTCATAAATCAGAATGGGTTAATAGTGTTAGCTGACTTGAAGAATTTCAATCAAGCATTTTGATTTGAAGTCTGTACATGTGCTCCTTTTTATTTGTGAAAATACAACAGTATTTCACCACCAACACACCTATAACACTGGGCCACTGTGGCTATGAACACCCCTGTATCTAGTATTTTTATAAACGTAGAAAGACATTTTAAATTCCTTGTTATGCGTCTATAGAAAACAATCACATATAAAAACAACCGGGTGGTAATTTTCAGTTTGTTGTGCCTTACCAGCACTTGACCGGGAGATGCCGGGGCAGTCCAGTGAGGCGGACCCAAGGGATTTGAAAACTGTGTATAGAAGGAAAAAAACACACAATAACGCTCACAAACAAAGTGCAACATGTACCGCAAACACAAAACTTTTTAACCAGAATACAATAAGCTTACGTCAGCGTTTTGTTCACGTGAATACTGAAATAAAAGCGCGATTCAGCAGCTTGATGCCAGGTAGCAGCAAGGTACAGAGGTAGCTAGCTATTAGCGGGCTAGCCATCACCACAATTGCCCACAATCAAACAACTTTCTTTATTGCTAAAATAAAGTGCGCTTTTGACCGAAAGGCAAGAAGACGGACAATAACAAAACAACACTCACCGTCACCGTTTTCCAATTCCGTGGCCGTGTCGAGTCCAAATTCTCTGCCAATAATAGCAGGCCGGACACTTCCTGGTATATTTTTTCATTGCAAGTTGCCCCACCAACTCGCTCTGGATGTAGTCATCGGCTACGAGGGACAGAAAAGTCCGCACCTCATCGTTTGTTCATGGAATAAACTTGTGCGTGGACATCGTTATATGAGAACACAATTTTCAATCCAGTCACCGCGGTTACTCGCTGAAATTACAAATGGCGGACGTGTAGCTTCAACACAAAACAAAACAGACGTGTTTGGTGACGTTACGCCCTGACCAATCAGCGTTTAGCAGTCGATTGACGTCAATTCACACCTCGCTTTTCGCTCGCTTGTACCCTGCCTCTGAACAGGCACGAAAATCGTAACGGTTAAACCGTGAGGACTTGGGTGGAAATGGCGAAAAACCGAAACAAGTAAAAAAAAGTAAAGCCCAGGCGATACTGGTGGAAATGGGGCTTTTGTGTCTCCTCTCTGAGAGCCTGAGGACATCACCTCAGCCCGCAGCACGAGGGCTGGGGAGGTGTTCTGATGAAGGCGGTATGATTCAATAAAACCAACTTAAAACTCCATCGCTGCCTTTATTTTATCATGCCGCTTCACAACCATCTGTCCTTCCACATTTCTCTCCTTAAGATCATACCTACCTAGGATCTCCTCATCACCTCTGTTCCCTTCACCTAAAGTCTGCTCCAATCACCACTCTCTCCCCCCTGGGAACACGTGCTACCACTTCATCCAACTTACTCTAGAATTCCTCTTTCTCGTCTACCTGACATCCAACTTGTGGGGCATATGCATTGACAACATTCAATATCACACCTTTGACTTCTAGCTTCAAACTCATGATTCTGTCTGACTCCCTCTGACTTCTGTATTCAGACCAAATGCGAAGCAAATTTTTCATTTGGCATGAATTCATACAAAGTCAATGGAAAGAGGTGAATACACAAAATTTCGCGCATTTGCCCGTTCACAACCAAGGGATAGCGCTAGCTAGTAATAGCCTTGAGATTCTGCCATCACCGGAGTAAAAGTATCAACACTGCAAAGTAAACTAGTTTGAAAATGAGACTGCCACTCACCTGCAGACATATGGACTGGGGGCTCTGCAGCTGAATTGCAGTGTTGGAGTTATTTACCCACGGACTCTTGCCACGGATGTGCTAACCAGGGCTAGCAGGCTAGCAATGTAAACAACATCATCTTGTGAAGTTTTGGAGGCAGGGACAATTTTTTCAACCTAAGAATGACGGTATTTTGGGGATTTCCACAGCAGGTTGATCACAGCTGCAGAAATTATATTGTAAAGGCAACTCCGCCTGTCTGCAATTGGTTAAGACAGCAAATTCATGTCTATTCACATGTTTTACATTGAGTTAACATGTAATTGGGCTACACGAAAAATTTGCGCATTCGCACCTTTACAAGTGCTTGTGAAAATATTTTCCCTTTTCCTCCTCCTTCAAACAGCAGGATCTAGAACTATTAGTAGGCCCACCCACATCCCGGGCATATTAAAGGCTAATGGCAGCTAGCCCTACATTACACAAACAGAGTAAATCCTGTGATAAAATACAGACTTATGACATGTCCACTAGTATGCATGGTGGCCCAGGATAGTGACTGAAACTGCATCATTTCTTAAAAGCAGTTTAATGGTAAAACCCATCTTAATTTGGGTCAAGTTTTCAAAGCAGCTGTCCAACAATGCTAATTGGCGCTGGAGACTAAGTTGACTCTCTAATTCTGCCCTCTTCCTCCGAGACCATAGCCAGTACTTAGTCCTGATTAGTTCACCTGTTACAGTGACATCACAAAAATGGTCCATCTAAACTTACCCTTGTCATGACTCACTCTGGGCCGTCACCTGCTTCAGCTGTGCGCACACCTGTGGGTAATCAATCCCGGGCTATATAGCCCGGTCTGCCTGGAGCCTCGGCATGGAGCCGTCTGCTATGCTACAATCTTGTCCTGCGCTTGCCTGTTTCCTCACAGCCTTGCGCATCATCTTAAGGACTCTCCGTTGGCACGTAAGCGCATCACCAAACTTACCTTTTCTCTCAGGCTCTCCCCTGTGCACAGGTGGATCCCTTTGGCGGCGGTCTCCCCCCCCCCCCCCACGGCGGTGGAATCACTCCCTTCTCCACACCGCGCATCACAGCTCATTGCCGGGTGTGCTCTGCAGACGCTGTCACCCTGGAAGGAGGCCCAAAGCCCAAGCCGGCGCCAGCATAAGAACACCTGCAAGTAAGCTCAGTCAGTTATACCATTCACTGTGACATGGCAGAATCTAACATTTATGTTTGGCTCTGTTCCTAGGGTTGCCAGGCTGTACGGTGCTCTGTCTCGCCCCCAGCTGCAGCTCGTTCACCCGCAATACATTCACATACCGCATACACGCATCCACACACCTGTTGTTGAAGCATTAAAGATAATTGAATTGCACTTGAGCCTGTGTGTGTGTGTTCCCTGGGTCCGACATTATGACAGTACGGCTCCTTCAGAGTGACCCAGCGAACAGCGGGCTCGCACACCAGTTAAACATCTTAGAGGCTTGAGTGGATCAAATTACTTACCAGCAGCAGGTTATATTGAACCAATTAGTTCAGATAAACAGCCGGTTGGATCGTCTGGAAGGACAGCAGGCGTTCCCTCCGGCTCAAAGCAGCTGGCCAGCTCCCATTAGCTCTCCACCTAGCCAGGCTAGCCTGGGCTCGCTCACGCGTCTCATGCCGGTCCCCACACCCACGCGCTTCAGTGGGAAACTCGGGGAGACTCGGGGTTTTATCCTCCAGTATGAGACGGTGTTTCAGCGAGTTCCTTGGGACTTCCCCTCTGATCACAGCCGAATTGGTTACGTGGCAAATCTCTTGGAAGGGCAAGCGTTGGCATGGGTTTACGCCATTATGGCGAAGCCCAGCTACGCCAACATAACCTACGCCCAGTTTGTTCACGATTTCCACGAAGTTTTTGACCATTCGGATTGTGATAGTGTGCTAACCGCCCGACTGCTAAATCTTCGCCAGGGTCGTTGTTCCGTGGCCAATTACGCTGTCGACTTCCGGGTGGTAGCAGCGGAAGTTGGGTGGGAGGATGCCTCGCTTTGCAGCATCTTCATCCGTAGCCTGAGCCCTAGCCTACGGGACGAGCGGGCTCGCTTAGACAAACCTGAACGATTCACTGAGCTAACTTCGTTAACCATCAGTCTTGACAACAGGCTGAGAGAGCGAGCGGCTGAGCGGGGGTTTTCCAGCCGCTCGAGCAGACTGTCACAACGCTCCTCTCAGTCTTCAACCGTGGCGTTGCCTGCGCTAGAGGGCCCAGACGAACCTGAGGCTATGATAATGGGGTGGACCAAACTCCCGCAGGCAGAGAGACAGCGCTGCAGGGAGCTTGGTCTCTGCATGTATTGTGGGGATGACCAGCACGAAATTGAGTCCTGCCCGGTTTGGCCAGGAAGGGGGGGTCCGCGAGTCACTATAGGGGGTCTCGCGGACTCGTCTCGGCCAAATAACCTATCTAAATGTCTTCTGCTGATTAGGTTCTGTCACAAGCGCACAGAGTTCCTCACACACTCACTGGTGGACTCGGGGGCCGAGTAGAGCTTTATTTCTGAGAAACTGGCATCCCAATTGGGGCTCCCCTGCCAAGCTCTGCCGACTCCCTTTAACCTTGTCACTCTGTCAAAAGCCCCTTTGGAGAATGTGACGCACCAAACAGCCCCAGTCTCTGCTATCATCTCTGGTAACCATTGAGAGGACCTCCGGTTGTTTGTGCTTCCCACCTCGGCTGCCCCTGTCATCCTGGGCTACCCTGGCTGTGCCTTCATAATCCTACCTTTGACTGGCAAACCAGAAGTGTCCTTGCCTGGAGTCCTTTCTGCCTGAGTGCGTGCCTCCAGTCAGCAGCTTGCTCTCCATCCGTTCCCCTCTCCTCCCCCGCCCCCCCTCCCCCGACTTGTCCAGGGTGCCTCCAGAGTTTCATGACCTTGGAGCGGTGTTTAGCAAATCTCAGGCACTGTCCCTCCCCCCCCACTGCCCGTACGACTGTGCCATTAACTTCCGCCCGGGTGCCCCCCTGCCGTTGAGCCGTCTTTACAGCTTATCGGCTCCGGAGCAGGAGGCTATGGAGGCGTATATTAAGGAATCGCTCAGCTTGGGCATTATCTGGCCGTCGTCGTTGCCAGTGGGGGTGGGCTTCTTTTTTGTCGAGAAGAAGGATGGTTCCCTCTGCCCTTGCATCGACTTCCGGGCCTTGAACGATATCACGATTAAGGACAAGTACACACTACCTCTGATGGACTCTGCCTTCGACTCCCTCCAGGGGGCCTCCTGGTTCACGAAGCTGGATCTCTGCAGCGCTTACCACCTCGTGCGGATCCGGGAGAGTGACGAGTGGAAGACGGGATTTCGGACCCCCAGCAGCCACTTTGAGTACCTCGTCATGCCGTTTGGGCTCACCAACGCTCCGGCCGTCCTCCAACGTCTCATCAACGACGTCCTCCGGGATTTCCTTGGGTCCTTTGTTTTCGTCTACCTGGACGACATCCTGATCTTCTCCCAGTCCCAGGAGGAGCATCAGGTCCATGTGAGGCGGGTTCTCCAACGGCTCTTGGAGAACAAACTTTTCGTGAAGGCAGAGAAGTGTGAGTTCTACACCGAGAAGACCTCCTTCCTGGGCTTCATCATCTCACACAATCAGGTCATTCCGGATCCTGAGAAGGTGAGGGCGGTGGTGGATCCCCCCCCCCCCCCGTCATCGAGGAAACAGCTGCAACAATTCTTGGGGTTTGCCAATTTCTACCGGCGATTTGTGCCTAAGTATAGCTTGATTGCCCTTCCCCTGACTCGCCTCACCTCCCCCAAGGTGGCGTTCCGGTGGACAGAGGAGGCTGCGTCGGCTTTTGCTGCCCTGAAGACAGAATTCTCATCCTCCCGGGTCCTGACGCAGGTGGACCCCGCTCTGCAGTGCCTGGTTGAGGTGGATGCCTCTGACTCGGGGGTGGGGGCAGTTTTATCACAGCGCTCTCCGGTGGACGGGGTAATCCACCCCTGCGCTTTCTTCCCCCGGCGATTGTCACCTGCGGAGAAGAATTATGATGTCGGTGATAGAGAACTCCTGGCGGTGAAGCTCGCGCTGGAGGAATGGCGGTACTGGCTGGAGGGGGCCGCGCAACCCTTTGTGGTATGGACTGATCGCAAGAACTTGGAATACCTGAGGACAGCTCAACGCCTGAATGCTCGCCAGGCACGTTGGTCCCTGTTCTTTGGGCGCTTCAGGTTTACTATCACCTACCACCCGGGGTCAAAGAACGCCAAACCTGACGCCCTGTCCAAGCAGTTCGCCTCGGAGGTCTCTGAGGGGGAGGAGCACACCATCCTCCCGGCCTCGTGTGTCGTGGGCGCCCTCTCGTGGGCTATCAGGGACAAGGTCCTGAAGGCACAAGAAGTTGAGCCGGATCCGGGCGGAGGCCCTACGGGAAGACTGTTCATGCCATCGTCCATTCGGGGTGACGTGATCCATTGGGCCCATTCATCTAAGCTTGCCTGCCACCCTGGGATCACCCGCCTGGTGGAGCTGCTCCAGAGATCGTTCTGGTGGCCAGGTCTCCGGAATGACATCATCGGCTACGTTCATGCCTGTCCCCAGTGCACCACCGGGAAGACATCTTCATCTCCACCGGCGGGTCTCCTCCATCCTTTGCCAGTCCCTGGGAGGCCGTGGTCCCACGTTGCCCTGGACTTCGTAACCGGTCTTCCAGCGTCCAACAGCTTCGACACCGTTCTGACCATTGTGGACCGTTTCTCCAAGGCCGCCCACTTGGCCCCCTACATGGGCTCCCAACGGGACGAGAGACGGTGGACCTGTTGGTGCAGCATGTCGTGCGTTTGCATGGGATCCCTACGGACATTGTCTCTGATCGAGGTCCTCAGTTTGTGTCCAGCGTGTGGAGGAACTTTAGCAACGCTTTGGGGGCTACGGTAATCCTGTCCTCTGGCCATCACCCCCAGAGCAACGGGCAGTGCGAGCGGGCCAATCAGGAGCTGGAGGCCGCTCTGTGCTGCGTCATCGCTTCCAGCCCCTCATCTTGGAGCAGTCACCTGCCGTGGATTGAGTACGCTCATATCCTGACTCTTTCTTCTGCGATTGGTATGTCACCTTTTAGGGCGTCGCTGGGCTACGATCCCTCGCTGTTTCCCGAAGAGGAGGGGGAGGTGGCCGTACCTTCGGTCCATGCCCACCTGAGGTGCTGTCATCGGCTTTGGGCTACTACATGCCAGGACCTTTTACGCACGGCGGAGCGCAACACTAGGACGGCGAACCGGCGCAGGAGGCCTGCTGCCCAGTATCAGGTGGGTCAGCAGGTATGGTTATCCACTCAACATATTAACCTGAAGGCTGAGAAGAGGAAGCTGCACAAGTGCTTTATTGGGCCCTTCCCGATTGTCAGAGTGGTTAACCCTGTGGCTGTGCGTCTGGCTCTCCCCCCCCCCTCTCCGTGTTTGTCCCACGTTCCACGTTTTCCAGGTCAAACCTGTGGTTTCTAACTCGCTCTGCCCCCCTCCTAGGGCTCCACCCCCACCAGTGTTGATCGACGGCGACCCGGCATGGAGGGTCAACTCCATCTTGGACGTCCGCAGCCGGGGTCGCGGCCTGCAGTACTTGGTGGACTGGGAGGGGTACGGCCCCAAGTGGAGGTCCTGGGTGCGTCCGTCGTTTGTGCTGGACAAATGGCTCATTAAGGACTTCCACCAGGCGCACCCAGGTAAGCCAGCGCCAGGAGGCGCTGCTCGGGGGGGGAGTACTGTCATGACTCACTCTGGGCCGTCACCTGCTTCAGCTGCACGCACACCTGTGGGTAATCAATCCCGGGCTATATAGCCCGCTCTGCCTGGAGCCTCGGCACGGAGCCATCTGCTATGCTACGATCTTCGTCCTGCGCTCGCCTGTTTCCTCACAGCCCTGCACATCATCTTAAGGACTCTCCGTTGGCACGTAAGCTCATCACCAAACTTATCTTTTCTCTCAGGCTCTTCCCTGTGCACAGGTGGATCCCTTTGGCGGCGGTCTCTCCCCCCTGTGGCGGCGGAATCACTCCCTTCTCCACGCCGCGCATCACAGCTTATTGCCTGGTGTGCTCCGCAGACGCTGTCTCCCTGGAAGGAGGCCCAAAGCCCAAGCCGGCGCCAGCATAAGAACACCTGCAAGTAAGCTCAGTCAGTTATACCATTCACTGTGACACGGCAGAATCTAACATTTGTGTTTGGCTCTGTTCCTAGGGTTGCCAGGCTGTACGGCGCTCTATCTCGCCCCCGGCTGCAGCTCGTTCACCCGCAATACATTCACATACCGCATACACGCACCCACACACCTGTTGTTGAATCAATAAAGATAATTGAATTGCACTTGAGCCTGTGTGTGTGTTCCCTGGGTCCGACATTATGACAACCCTTTTCCAGTGGGAGGAGCTTAACTGAACTTTAACAGCAGAAAAACACAGACATGACAGATAAGAGTGATTTAGTTATGTTTTGTAAGTCATAAAAACATGTTACAGACATGTTAACAAAAAACAACTTGATTTTGATCAGTCACTTTTATTAGCCCAAATTAATTGAAAAGTTAATGCATTATTATTCTCAACCCTAATTAACCCTTTGAGTGTGATATTCCGCTTGCCCCTAGTGGCAGAGCGTGGCGCTGCGCCTGTCAACTGATTTTACTTTCCTGAACACTGTTCACCTTTACTGAGGATTTGTACTGATCATGCTAGTTCACAAGGTGGCAGGCATGCGTTGGAGGACTCATGGCTGACACGTAATACACCAGAGAAGAAGAAATCCTCCTTCTTTGTCATCTTGGAGAATACAGCACAAGATGGACGCAGCCCGACAATGTGGACATTCGCGATTGGCCATGGACGAGGAAATTCGAAGGATTTGGTCCCGAATTTGCCAACTAAGATTCTAAAAAGAGATTATTTAGCTTATGAAGGTAGATGTTTACATGTTCTTATAACACAGGGAGTGTGAGGCTCGGTGAATTCACCTGCCGGTAACCGGAGCACCATGTGACTGGAGGACGATTGCCGGTTGTATGTTGTCAATATAAGATAAATTGCCCCAGAATAAAAGGGAAATTACGGTGGAATAATCAATAACAGTTTCTGGATTCAGGACAGAAAGCTATTATGACTGGGAGAGGACAAAATAACCACTAGAATGCCACTAAAGGATGCCGCTTTGCCAGAGGTAAGTGACGAATGTCTTTGTTTGTATGCAAATTAGATGCGTAAATTCACTCCTATCTGAAATTTTGGATCATATTCTACGTCTTTGTAATTGACAGTAAGCCATTATCTCTTACCACTTTAAAGTTATAGCCTTGGAAAATTCTGACATCTGATCTGACTAGTTTTTTTGAAAAAAATCTTTACCACTGTTGACCACTAGGGGTTATGTCGCAGTTTGGCGACAGTCACACTTAAATGGTCAAAACACTCACTTCCTCACCATGGATGGTCCTTTCCATGGTTCGGTCTCCCATCCTGCCGTGGTGAGTGGGGGCTTCTTCTGTACTGAGTACAGAGTGGAGCCAGACTCCGCCCATGGCAAGTTCATTTTGAAGCCAGTCTGGAGAAATGTGACGAATAAACAGCAGCCAGCAGAACACACCTGCCCCCACTCTCAGCAATCATATTACCAGGAGAACTGTCCCTGATCCCAGTTGTCCCAGTGGTGAATAGCTAATCCCTGTGCTTCCCCCCCCCCACATCAGCTCCTACCTCTGTGGTTAAACATGATCATTTTTAAAGCAAGAAGCTGTCATTTTCCTTCTAAATACGTATTTTTAATGAGTTTATCCAGGGGTGTCAAAACTGGCCACCAGGGGGTCCAAAATGTTCTCTGTGAATTTTTAGCTTTCTTTCTAGTAAATTTCTTACCATCCATCCATCCATCCATCCATCCATCTTCCATCCATCCATCTTCTTCCACTTAATCCTTTTCGGGTTGCGGGGGGGCTGGAGCCTATCCCAGCATCTTTGGGCAAGAGGCAGGGTACACCCTGGACAGATCGCCAGTCCATCGCAGGGCCAACACAGAGAGACAGACAACCATTCACTCTCACAGTCATACCTAAGGACAATTTAGAATCCCCAGTTTGATGCATCAAACTGGGGATAAATTTCTGACCTTTTCTACTAATTAGAATTGTTCATGTAAATTTGAGACATTTTTCTCCTTAAGATGAGATTTTTTTCTAATTAGTTTTTTTTCTTTCTCTTTGCGGCGGCATGAAATAAAGCGGCGTTGTTGGAGGTTTTAAGTAGAGTTTTATTATCATACCGCCGTCACGAGCTCCGCTCCCGGCGCCGTGCATGAGCGCCGAGAGCGAGCCCACGGAAAAGCTCTGAGCAGGAGGAGGGGGGGGGGGGGTAATACGTGCTGACCGGGCGCGGGAAAATCGTTCCAGTTGCGCCAAAAGTGTTTGCTGCTCCGCGATGTCCCGTCTGAACATGCAGAGATCAGAAGAAGAAAAATTAGTCTCTGGCTCCTCTCGTGGCCATGAAGAAAAGCAGGAGCGGCTGTAAGAAAAAAAATAAACAAAAGCAGAGGGACTGGCATGTTGGCTTTAGGTGCAGAAGCAACCCCAAAGCCCCCGGGAACAGCTGACGGCTGAAATCCCTTTGTGCCGTGGCTAAGACCATTAAAAAATCCAGTGGCGAGCTGCGTGCTTGCTTCAGGTGAACGAGCAGCCCTGAAGGTTCTGTGAGCAGCGGCGGAGGACGATGGCGGTCTCTGGAGCCGTTACTTGTCCCGTGCGTGATGCGCCGTCCTCGTAACTCCCCGGTGCGTGGGCGGGGGTTCCGTGTGTGGGTGGGCCGCTGGAGAGGAGAACCAGGGTGCAGAAACTTGGTGGAGATCGGCGCAGACGGCGCCGATAAAAATCCAGGTTGAGCTGTGGCTGTAGATTGGCCATGGTGCGTTGGAGCGGTGAGAGGAAATAGACGATCTTTTGTCCCTCAGGCTCATGCAGATGCGTTGGAGCGGCGGGAGGGAATAGACGATCTTTTGTTCCTCGGCTCGGGCGTGGTGCGTTCAGGTCCACGCGTTGCGTTATCCGCCGGCCCTGGAGGACGCCGTCGTGGACAAGGGACGAGGTGCCCGCGCTCTCGTGTGAAGGAACTGCGAGCGCGGCCGGTGCAGCGTGGATGAGCAGATCTCAGATGTGCAGATCTCATCCTGAAGAACGGGTCACCAGTGCAGCTGTCCAGCTCAGAAGGTTGCTTTCGCACAAAACGTGTGCGTGTTCAAGGGGTCACCAGTGCAGCGGCATGAAATAAAGCGGCGTAGTTGGAAGGTTTTATGTAGAGTTTTATTATCATACCGCCGTCACGAGCTCCGCTCCCGGCGCCGTGCATGAGCGCCGAGAGCGAGCCCACGGCTCTCAGCGAAGGAGAGGAGGAGAGGCGGGCACAAAGCTTGTGCCCTACCAGTTGCAGGATCAGAGTGAGAGAGAGAGAGCTTGCGTTACAGAGTTGCAGCATATATACTCGACCACAACAATACATCAAGGGCATAACCCAGCAGTTGGTATGATCAAAGAGATAACAGAACAGGCATAAGACATTTGCATTTG
Source organism: Pholidichthys leucotaenia (assembly GCA_020510985.1). Lineage (NCBI taxonomy): Eukaryota > Metazoa > Chordata > Actinopteri > Cichliformes > Pholidichthyidae > Pholidichthys > Pholidichthys leucotaenia. Next base: position 393,329,777 of record CM035838.1, on the reverse strand, counting down.
AGAGACATATTGATCTCAGTCCCTAGGTCACAGTGAGGACAGGACGCATGAGTACAATGCATGAAAGGCAACAATTAACATCACAGAGGTGAGCCAGACGAAACGCGTCTGCCTGTAGACATTAATACACATTACACTGTTCTGTTACTTGCTCTAGCCGAGCGCTGTGTTTGACCAGTCTTTTTGTGGAGATTTACCTCAAAGCACATCTACATATGTAAGATGCTCAGAAGAAGCACAGTAAGGGCAAAATGCATGAACACTTTAACTTCACGGCTGTAAACGCAGCATGCAGCGGGAAAACCCAGGAGTGCGAGCTGACTGTCTCTGTGTTCTGTCTGTGTGTTGTGGGGGTTTAATCAAACCGCTACATCTTCCTTTTTTCTGGTGAAAACAGGTTAAATCCATCAGCAACTACTAATGATAAGATAAGATAAGAAGATGAGCCTTTATTAGTCCCACAATGGGGAAATTCCAGGATTGCAACAGCACAGGGATAGCAACACTCAGAGCAATAATTAAGAAGATACGAAAAATATAAATAAGAGCAGTGGATATACATACGTACACATAAATATATAAATATATATACAAAATGAGGAGCATTGTAGCAAGATGGAAAAAACCGCATAACCGTCTACTTAGTTATCCTACATAGTATGAATATGTACCCATACATATTGTCGCCCTCCGTAGCGACTGATATTGTCCTAGTTGTATACTGGAGGGGACCATTTGTGTAAGTCTGTTGCGTCTTTTGCATTGAATACTACTAGGTTGTCACGTTTTTTTGCTATCTATGCGAGCAGCCCTGCTTAGGTTATACAGTCTGACAGCCGTAGGTAGGAAGGACCTGCGAAACCTCTCGGTTGCGCACCTAGGATGACATAGTCTACTGCTAAATGAGCTCCTCAGTGCGTTCAATATGTCCTGCACAGGGTGAGACTCGGACTCCAGCAGATGACAGTTTATCAAATGAAAAACCGTAGGTCAGTTTACTAGAATGAATTAGATCTAGTGGTTTTGTTTGCTTTCTGTTTCAGTCAAACAAGTTTGCTGACACACATTGGTATACTACGGCAAATCAAGTCCATGACACAGATGCGCACATCCCCTTCATCAAACCATTGCCCCACAGCCTAGATTTTTTTCTCAAACCAATTTAAACACATACAGTGGCTATAAAAAGTCTACACACCCGTGTTCAAATGCCAGGTTTTTGTGATGTAAAAAATGAGACCAAGATAAATCATTTCAAAACTTTTTCCACCATTAATGTGACCTATAACCTGTACAACCCAACTGAAAAACAAACTGAAATCTTTTAAGGGGAAAATAAAAAGTAAAAAACTTACAATAACCTGGTTGCATAAATATGCACACTCTGTTATAACTGGGGATGTGGCTGTGTTCAGAATTAACCAATGCCATTCAAACTCATGTTAAATGGGAGTCAGCACACACCTGCCACCGTTTAAAGTGCCTCTGATTAACCCCAAATAAAGTTCAGCTGTTCTAGTAGGGATCAGTCCGCCAAGGTCTCCGCCTTTGACCGCCACCTATTCCACATAGCACCGGACCCCCATGATCCCTCCTGCAGGTGGTGAACCCACTGGAGGGCGGACCCATGTAACTCCTTCGGGCTGAGCCCGGCCGGGTCCCATGGGTGGAAACCCGGCCACCAGACGCTAGCCTTCGAGGCCCTCCCCCAGGCCTGGCTCCAGGGTGGGGCCCCGGTAACCCCATACTGGGCGGGGTACACTGAATCCTTGATATACAATTTATCATGAGAGTCTGTTGGATCGTTCTTAGTCTGGCCCTTCACCCAGGACCAGTTTGTCTTGGGAGACCCTATCAGAGGCAAATTGCCCCCGGACAACATAGCTCCTGGGATCACTGGGGCATGCAACCCCCCCCACCACGATAAGGTGACGATCCATGAGGAGGATCCATGATCACCACCTGGTGGTGAGTTGGATCCGATGGCAGGGGAGGAAGCCATTCAGACCTGGTAGACCCAAACGTATAGTGAGGGTGTGCTGGGAGCGTCTGGCTGAGGCCCCTGTCCGGGAGGTCTTCAACTCCCACCTCCGGAAGAACTTCAACCACATTCTGAGGGAGTCTGGAGACATGGAGTCTGAATGGGCCATGTTCTCCACCTCTGTTGTTGAAGCGGCGGCCCAGAGCTGCGGTCGCAAGGTGGTCGGTGCATCTCGTGGTGGCAACCCCCGAACCAAGTGGTGGACACCAGTGGTGAGGGGGGCCATTAAGCTGAAGAAGGAGTCCTATCAAGCTTGGTTGGCTTGTGGGACTCCCAAAGCAGCTGAGGCGTACCGGCAGGCCAAGCGGAGTGCAGCTCGGGTGGTTGCTGAAGCAAAAACCCGGGTATGGGAGGAGTTCGGTGAGGCCATGGAACAAGACTTTCGGTCGGCTTCAAAGAGATTCTGGCAAACTGTTCGGCGGCTCAGGAGGGGAAAGCAGCTCCCCGTCCACACTGTGTATGGTGCGGATGGGACACTGTTGACTTCAACTGGGGATATCGTCGGGCAGTGGAAGGAATACTTCGAGGATCTCCTCAATCCCACTGATACGCCTTCCACAGAGGAAGCAGGGTTTGGGGACGAGGGGGATGACTCACCTATCACAGGGGCTGAGGCCGCCAAGGTGGTTAAAAATCTCCTTGGTGGCCGGGCCCCGGGGGTGGACGAGATTCGCCCTGAGTACCTCAAGGCCCTGGATGTTGTTGGGTTGTCATGGTTGACACGCCTCTGCAACATTGCGTGGAGGTTGGGGGCAGTGCCTTTGGCATGGCAAACCGGGGTGGTGGTTCCTCTCTTCAAAAAAGGGGACTGGAGGGTGTGCTCCAACTTTAGAGGGATCACACTCCTCAGCCTCCCTGGGAAGGTCTATGCCAAGGTACTGGAGAGGAGAGTCCGGCCGTTGGTCGAACCTCGGATTCAGGAGGAGCAATGTGGTTTTCGTCCTGGCCGTGGCACATCGGACCAGCTCTTTACCCTCTCGAGAATTCTTGAGGGTTTGTGGGAGTTTGCCCAACCAGTTTACATGTGTTTTGTGGACTTGGAGAAGGCATTTGACCGCGTCCCTCGTGGATTTTTGTGGGGGGTGCTTCGGGAGTATGGGGTATCGGGCTTGTTGTTACGAGCTATTCGGTCTCTGTACGACCGTTGTGAGAGTTTGGTTCGTATTGCCAACACTCGGTCGGAGTCATTCCCAGTGAGAGTTGGACTCCGCCAGGGCTGCCCTTTGTCACCGATCCTGTTCATAATTTTTATGGGCAGGATTTCTAGGCGCAGCCAGGGAATGGAGGGTGTCATGCTTGGTGACCACAGGATCTTATCTCTGTTGTTTGCAGATGATGTTGTCCTGTTGGCTTCATCCAGCAATGACCTACAGCTCTTGCTGGGACAGTTTGCCGCTGAGTGTGAAGCGGCTGGGATGAGAATCAGCACCTCCAAGTCCGAGTCCATGGTCCTCAGCCGGAAAAAGGTGGATTGTCCTCTTCGGGTTGGGGACAGGCTCCTGCCCCAAGTGGAGGAGTTTAAGTATCTTGGGGTCTTGTTCACGAGTGAGGGGAAAATGGAGCGAGAGATCGACAGACGGATTGGAGCAGCATCTGCAGTGATGCGGACGTTGTACCGGTCTGTTGTGGTGAAGAGGGAGCTTAGTTCTAAGGCAAAGCTGTCGATTTACCAGTCAATCTACGTTCCTACTCTCACCTATGGTCACAAGCTTTGGGTAATGACCGAAAGAACGAGATCGCGGATACAAGCAGCTGAAATGAGCTTTCTCCGTAGGATTGCTGGACTCACCCTCAGAGATAGGGTGAGGAGCTCAGTCATCCGGGAGAGGCTCAGAGTAGAACCGCTGCATCTCCACATTGAAAGGAGTCAGTTGAGGTGGTATGGGCATCTGATTAGGATGCCTCCTGGACGCCTCCCACTTGAGGTGTTTCAGGCACGTCCCACTGGGAGGAGACCCCGGGGCAGACCCAGGACTCGGTGGAGAGACTATGTCTCCCAGCTGGTCTGGGAACGCCTTGGTATCCCCTCTGAAGAGCTGGAGCAGGTGGCTGGGGAGAGGGAAGTCTGGGCTTCTCTGCTTGAACTGCTGCCTCCGCGACCCGGACCTCCGGAAAAGTGGTAGAAGATGGATGGATGGAAGGATGGATGGATGTTCTAGTAGGCTTTTCCTGACATTTTTGTAGACACATCTTATAGCACAAGCCACGGTCTGCAGATAGCTTCCAAAACATCAGAGGGATCGTATTGTTAAAAAGGTATCAGTCAGGAGAAGGGTACAAAAGAATTTCCAAGGCATTAAATATACCATTACCACCACCACAGTGAAGACAGTCATCATCAAGTGGAGAAAATATGGCACAACAGTGACATTACCAAGAACTGGATGTCCCTCCAAAATTGATGAAAAGACAAGAAGAAAACTGGTCAGGGAGGCTGCCAAGAGGCCGACGGCAACATTGAAGGAGCTGCAGGAATTCCTGGCAAGTACTAGCTGTTTGGTACATGTGACAACAATCTCCCATCTAGGGTGGCAAGACAGAAGCCTTATTTTATGAAGAAAAACAACCATGCCCGGCTACATTTTGCAAAAACACATTTGAAATCTCCCACACGCATGTGGGAAAATGTGTTATGGTCCGATGAAACCAAGGTTGAACTTTCTGGCCATAATTCCAAAAGGTATATTTGGCACAAACACAACATTGCTCATCACCAAAAGAACACCATACCTACAGTGAAGCATGGTGGCAGCACCATCATGCTTTGGGTCTGTTTTTCTTCAGTTTGAACCGGGGCCTTAGTCAAGGTGAAGGGAATTATGAACAGTTCCAAATACCAGTCAGGGTTTGTACAAAACCTTCAGGCTTCTGCTAGAAAGCTGAAGATAACGAGGAACTTCATCTTTCAGCACGACAATGACCCAAAGCACACATCCAAATCAACAAAAGTGACATGGTGTATAGACCCAGTGACTAGATTCTGACTCAGGAATAGATACAATTGGGTTTATTAACAATAATGTGTGTATGTGTGCGTGTGTGGATGTGTAGTCAGAAGCCGCTGGGGGAGAGCAGAACACCGTACAAACCGGCAACCCTAGGGACAAACAGAAGCAAGGACAGTTAGAGGTTATCACCGCTGGGGATGTGCAGTTTAGACCAAAGCTTACTGTTTGTAGAGATGTTAAGCGACTCAGGTTCAGCTCGGCGGCTACGGCCAGGAGGACAGTGTTCTCTGCTCTCGTCGCGGCTGCTCGAGGTGAATGTGTGCAGGATGAGTGGTGAGGCGTCATCCACCGCTAGGAAGGAAAGAAGGTGGTCCGCCGCCACACAGAGAGGAAGATCTGCCGCCACGGAACTCCCCCTGTGCACAGGGGACTGAGAGAGAGGTTAGAGGGAATGAGTGAGGCTTACTTGAGCTGGAGGGAATTTCTTCCAGACACCGGTAGGCAGGAGGCTAGGAGTGAGGACAGGTGTGGGCTTAGACTGGAACTCAGGAATGATGACAAAGGCAAGAGAAGGTCATGTGGAGAGAAGATAGACGACTCTGCACTGATCCCAGGGCAGTGCGGTTAATATAGCCCAGACCATGATGAGGAGCAGGTGTGTGCGCAGCTGAAGGGAATGAGCACTGGAGCAGACCATTACAAAAAGAATGGCTTCATCAGAGGAAAATTAAAGTTTTGGAATGGCCCAGCCAGAGTTCAGACCTGAATCCGATTGAACATCTGTGGGGTGATCTGAAGAGGGCTGCGCACAGGAGATGTCCTCGCAATCTGACAGATTTGGATCATTTTTGCAAAGAAGAGTGGGCAAATATTGCCACATCAAGATGTGCCACGCTGATAGACTCCTACCCAAACAGACTGACTGCTGTAATAAAAGTCAAAGGTGCTGCAACAAAGTATTAGTTTAAGGGTGTGCATATTTAAGATAAGATAAGATAAGATAAGATAAGATAAGCCTTTATTAGTCCCACAATGGGGAAATTCCAGGATTGCAACAGCACAGGGATAGCAACACTCAGAGCAATAATTAAGAAGATACGAAAAATATAAATAAGATCAGTGGATATACATACGTACACATAAATATATAAATATATATACAAAGTGCGGAGCATTGTAGCAAGATGGAATAAACAACATCACCGTCTACTTAGTTATCCTACATACTATGAATATGTACCCATACATATTGTCACCCTCCGTAGCAACTGTCCTAGTTGTATACTGGAGGGGACCATTTTTTATTTTTTTTTTGGACTTATTTTGTACCTGTAGGTAGATTTGTTCTGCAGTCCGGTGACAAGCCACCAGCTGCCGGTCGCTGCGTGCGCAAGCGCCCCTTAACTCCCTAACCTGCATGTTTTGACATCTGGGAGGAAACCGGAGAAATCCTGGAGTAAACCCACGCAAACACGGGGAGAACATGCAAACTCCACACAGATCACTGTTGGCCGGGGGCAGGGATCGAACCCACGATCTCATGACCCCCGCGATCCCCCGGCTGACAGTAAACTGTGCTGCCGCGGTGCTAACCACTGCGCCACCGTGCAGCCCATTTGTGTAAGTCTGTTGCATCTTTTGCATTCAATACTATTAGGTCGTCACGTTTTTTTTTTTTTGCTATCTCTGCGAGCAGTCCTGCTTAGGTTATACAGTCTGACAGCCGTAGGTAGGAAGGACCTGCGAAACCTCTCGGTTGTGCACCTAGGATGATATAGTCTACTGCTAAATGAGCTCCTCAGTGCGTTCAATATGTCCTGCACAGGGTGGGACTCGGACTCCAGCAGAGATGACAGTTTAGCCACCATCATTCTCTCTCCTATCTCCTCCACTGGGTCAAGGTGTTGCCCCAGGACAGATCTAGCTTTCTTGATCAGTTTGTTCAGTCTCTTCCTATCGGCTGCTGTAATGCCGTTGCCCCAGCAGACCACACCAAAAGTGATGGCTGATGCCACCACCGTGTCGTAGAATGTCTTCAGCAGCGCCCCTTGTACACCAAAAGACCTGAGCCTTCTTAGTAGGAACAGCCTGCGCTGTCCCTTCTTGTAGAGTGCGTCGGTATTGTGTGACCAGTCTAGTTTATTGTTCAGATGAACACCAAGGTACTTGTAGGAGGATGTCACCATCTCAATGTCTGTTTCCTGTATGTTTACTGGTGCTGTGAGGGGTTGTCCTTGCCTGCGGCATTCCACCACCACCTCCTTAGTTTTCCTCGCGTTGATCTGGAGGCAGTTCCGATGGCACCAGTCCACGAAGTCCTGGATAAGTCAAATAATGTAGTGCAGCCATGAAGGAGTGTCCCAATTCATATGGTTAGGGGTACAAATGAGAAATGGGATGGACCCCAAATCTACCTGCACCTCACTCTCACATTACAAATATTTTTCTCTACTGTTTTACATATTTACTGCTGTTTGTAAATAAACAGTTTCTCTTACTATTTTTATGTATGTATAAGGGTCATTTACATTTAGTTCAAATAAATTTTAGCATGCCATAGTCCAATTTCATCATATTAAGCAATTTTCTAACCACAAAATTGTGGCTTGTGAAAAGGCTGAGTGGCTAGTACCTTTGGAAAATCACTAGCCATAGTGGCTGGTGAGGAAAAAAGTTAATGTCAAGCCCTGTGTATGTATGTATGTATGTATATACAGTGGTGTGAAAAATTGTTTGCCCCCTTCCTGATTTCTCATTTTTTTGTATGTTTGTCACACTTAAATGTTTCAGATCATCAAACAAATTTAAATATTAGACAAAGATAACACAAGTAAACACAAAATGCAGTTTTTAAATGAAGGTGTTTATTATTAAGGGTAAAAAAAAATCCAAACCTACACAGCCCTGTGTGAAAAACTGATTTGCCCCCCGTTAAAACATAAATTAACTGTGGTTTATCACATCTTTGGAAAGCTGAGATTGTGGAGGTAAAAGATCAGGCGAGATGTGACGAGCTGGAAGGTTGCAGTTTTATTTTCCTCCAACATAAGGAGATGCATTTTGAAGCTCAGTGCGCTACTGTGCTACTGTGCTATTGAGACATGTCACACAAGCTCTTTTATACAGTGACACAGGAAGAGAGAATGCATGGCACATTAGCATATCAGTCAATACACATGATTAGCAAGACATTGGTTGGCTCGAGGACACATGCATACGGTCCCATCTGACTGCCTCTTGTGGCTCTTTGTCCGTCTGTGAATTGTCGTCTGTATGCAAATTGTCTTCCGTTTCCTCCAGCCTTGCTGAGCGTGAAATAATATCAGTCTGCATTGTGGTGGGTCACCACACGGCTCCCCCCAGAACGCTCAGAAGGGGCTGTGGACCCCCCCCCCCACGTCGTTTGGTCTCCAGCTTCGGTAGAGCTGTCCTGCTGTAGAGGAGTGTCGGAGGGAATGTCAGTCCGTGGGGGGGGGGGGGGGGGGGAGACAGTATGCTCTGCTCCAAGTTGCAGCACGTTGAACGGCCATGGATCGTGGGTGCATGGGGCCGGTGTGCGTCATGCGTAATGGAACAAGACGGTGATCGGCCGGCTTTAGGGAGTGAGGTGCAGGAAAAGCGCTGTAGAGGAGGAGGGGAAGGGGGGTGGGAATAAGTGAGTGCTGGCCCGGGACATCAAAGGTGTCTGGGCTGCGCAAAAATTGTGTGTGGATCCGTGATGGTGAGGGGCTTTCCCAGTCAAACTGGCGGTGATCCGCAGCGGCTGTGAAAAAATTAAGTCTCTGACTCCTCTTGCGGCTCGGTCCAGCGAGGATGTGGGGAAAGCGAATGGCCAAATTTCCTGAGGATGCGTAGCAACTGTGAAACAACTGCAGCTGTGTGAGGGACTTGGTGGTGTGGCTTTAGGGGCGGACGCAGCCCTAAAGCCCTCGGGGACAGCAATCGGCTAGACTCCCATTGTGCGCCGCGGCTGAGAAACCCATACAAAGTCCTGTGTGCAGGCTGCACGTCTGCTTCAGGTGCGTGAGCAGCCCTGAAGGTTCCAAGGATGGCGATCGGCCGTGTTTCTCGGGCATGTGCAGCGGCGGAGGACGCTGTATCAGTCTGTGGAGCCGGTTTGTCCCTGTGTGTGGCATGCGCTTGGCGCAGTGACCACATAGCTGGCAGTTGTGTTGTCCTCGTAATCCTGGGGTGTGCGTGCAGGGCTTCTGTGCACGGGAGGTCCGGTGTCGTGAGGTGAGTCAGGGTCAGGGAGCTTGGTGGAAATCAACGCAGTCGGCGCTGCTGTTCTTCCCAGTTCAGGCTGCTTCCTTCGGCTCGCTCGTGTTGCCGTTCATGGTGCGTGTCGGTCCCAGTGCTGCTGCTGATCCTCGTGGATGAAGAGGCTGCAGGCGTTCGCTGGTCCTCTGGAGTCCACAGTGCGGTGAGAGGGAGCAGACAGTCATTCTCTCTCGTCAGGTCACCAGTGTGGAGGTAAAAGATCAGGCGAGGGGCGCACCATGACACGTCTAGGGTCACCACTGTGGAGGTAAAAGATCAGGCGAGATGCGACGAGCTGGAAGGTTGCAGAGTTTTATTTTCCTCCAACATAAGGAGACGCACTTTGTAGCTCAGTGTGCTACTGTGCTACTGTGATATTGAGACATGTCACACAAGCACTTTTATACAGTGATACAGGAAGAGAGAATGCATGGCACGTTAGCATATCAGTCAATACACATGATTAGCAAGACACTGGTTGGCTCAAGGACACATGCATACAGTCCTGTCTGACTGCCTCCTGTGGCTGTTTGTCTGCCTGTGAATTGTCCTCTGTATGCAAATTGTCTTCCGTTTCCTCCAGCCCTGCTGAGCATGAAATAATATCAGTCTGCATTGTGCTGGGTCACCACAAGATCAATTTCTCTAGCCACACCCAGGCCTGATTACTGCCACACCTGTTCTCAATCAAGAAATCACTTAAATAGGACCTGCGTGACAAAGTGAAGTAGACCAAAAGATCCTCAAAGGCTAGACATCATGCTGCGATCCAAAGAAATTCAGGGATCAATGATTCTCATTGATCTATCAGTCTGGAAAAGGTTATAAAGCCTTTTCTAAAGCTTTGGGACTCCAGCAAACCACAGTGAGAGCCATTATACACAAATGGTGAAAACATAGAACAGTGGTGAACCTTCTCAGGAGTGGCCAGCTGACCAAAATTACCCCAAGAGCACAGTGACGACTCATCTAAGCGGTCACAAAAGACCTCACAACAACATTCAAAGAACTCCAGGCCTCACTTGCCTCAGTTAAGGTCAGTGTTCATGACTCCACCATAAGAAAAAGACTGGGCAAAAATGGCCCGCATGGCAGAGTTCCAAGACCAAAACCACTGCTGAGCAAAAAGAACATAAAGGCTTGTCTCAGTTTTGACAGGAAACATCTTGATGATCCCCAAGACTTTTGGGAAAATACTCTGTGGACTGACGAGACAAAAGTTGAACTTTTTGGAAGATGTGTGTCCCATTACATCCGGCGTAAAAGTAATACAGCATTTCAGAAAAGGAACATCATACCAGCAGTAAAATATGGTGGTGGTAGTGTGATGGTGTGGGGCTGTTTTGCAGCTTCAGGACCTGGAAGACTTGCTGTGCTAAATGGAACCATGATTCTGCTGTCTATCAAAAAATCCGGAAGGAGAATGTCCAGCCATCTGTTTGTGACCTCAAGCTGAAGCACACTTGGGTTCTGCAGCAGGACAATGATCCAAAACACACCAGCAAGGCCACCTCTGAATGGCTTAAGAAAAACAAAATGAAGACTTTGGAGTGGCCTAGTCAAAGTCCTGACCTGAATCCAATTGAGATTCTGTGGCATGACCTTAAAAGGACGATTCATGCTCGAAAACCCTCCAATGTGGCTGAATTACAACAATTCTGCAAAGATGAGTGGGCCAAAATTCCTCCACAGCTGCTGTAAAAGACTCATTGCCAGTTATCGCAAACGCTTGGCTGCAGTTGTTGCTGCTAAGGGTGGCCCAACCAGTTAATAGGTTTAGGGGGCAATTGTAGGAGTCAAGAATTGAGGAGACTGGATGATTTTCCAGTATCTGCTTTAATTCTCATTCATCCTACGTCCTCTCTCGATCAGAGTGAAAAGAGACAGGACGCAGTCACACACATACATTTATACACTTATCTCGAACAATACCTCACACACAAGTCACAATACATCACACGACAGTCACACGACCCAGTTACATCCTTTCATCTGTTATAGAACACCCAGCGTCCTTCTGTTCTCCTCTCTGACCCCCAAAAGGTCAGGCCGGGTAATCTTCTCCTTCCTTCTGAGTCCACGGGGGGTGCAGACACCTCGCCACGGATGAGTCGATTGCGGGGGTATGCCTCAGGACCATACTCGCGTCAGGGGTCACCAGTGTAGAAGAGCTTGAAATGATGAGGCGATTTGATATATAAACCAAAGTTTATTTATCAGCTCTCCTAACAAGTCTCATTCAGTGCAGAGGTAGCAGAAGGAAAAGAGACCGAATATCTCCGGCTCACTGACTTTATACTTGCACATAACAAAAGACATGCATAACAAAGGTTGACATCCCTCATTATCTTAATCCCCCCCATTGTCTTGGTATTTCCTCTCCTTGCCCAGGGGGTGAGGGTAGCTCCTCCGGTCTCCACCGCAGTGTCTGGGAACGTCTTTGTTCTTCACTTGGCGGTTGAGAGCCTTTGTCCTTTCAGAGGTGTGAAGTTGCTTTACATATGTAATTACCAAACATTTCCACATGCTTCAACATATGTAGGTTATGGAATATATGATTAATATAGCCCACAGTGTGCATATTTTTTTTGTAACTTAGTTTTTTATTCATTTTTCATCATATATACTGCATTCAGATCACAGTCTACATTTAAAAACAAAGGGGCTAGAGCAGGGGTGTCAAACTCATTCCATGGAGGGCCAAGACCCTGCATGTTTTCCTTCCACCCAGTGTCTTCAGCAGGTGTTTTCACTGATCAGCAATCAGTTGGAAGAAATTTGGTGAATCACCTGTTGAAGACACTGGGTGGAGGTAAAACCTGCAGGGTCTTGGCCCTCCATGGAATGAGTTTGACACCCCTGGGCTAGAGTAAGAAAGAAAAAAAGGAAAAAAAAAAAAGAAAAAAAAAAGGGGGGGACAAATGTTGGAGCATCAAGTTTTTAGTTTCCATCTCTTAATTCTTCTGGTTTTTCCAGTGTCTTTGGTTATTTTTTCAATTTCTGTCTCGTTGTTGCACTTTGTAGTGTGTCCATTTCCGCCATTTTTTTTTTCATATAGTCCTTCTTGCATTCTTTGTCGATATGTTAGTTTTTCCATCATACGTATGTTCTCAACAATGTCAGTCCATTGCTCTTGGTCAGGAAGAACTTCTGATCGCCATTTTTTTGTGATTGTTTTTTTACATGCAATCAACAAGATTTTAACTAGATATCTGTCCTCAGCCTGTATTACATTGTCTCTTTTAAGATCACATAAGTACATCAGGTTACAGTTTATTGGTATATTATATCCTAATATCCTCTGTATTGTCACATGTATAGATTTCCAAAATGATGAGATTTTGCTGCATTTCCAAAACATATGTGAGTGGTCTGCATTTTGAGCCCCACATCCCCTCCAGCATAAAGATTGGGTATTTGTATATTTTCCTTGAATCTGTGGTGTAATGAAAAAGCGAATCAGGTTTTTCCATCCAAATTCCCTCCATGTCCTTGAATTTGTTGATGTGTGTTGTGTTTTCCATATTTCCTGCCAGCTTTCTTCTGTTATGTTTAAATTTAGCTCTTTCTCCCATTTCTCCTTTATATAGTTACTTGAATGTTTGTTTGCCATAAGTTTCTGATATAGCTTTGAAATAATTCTTATTTTATTTCCTGCATATGAGCTTAAAATGAATTGTATAATCTCGCTCACATCTGTTTGGAGGTTATGCCTAATCTTCTTCATATAATAGTCTCTCATCTGCAGATATCTGAAGAATTCCGATCTTTCTAGTTTAAATTTTCTTCTGATGTTTACAAAGCTCCCGAGATCTTTTTTTCCGATATTGCCCCATGCTGTGATTTCCTTGTTCACCAGATTTTTGTATCCCCTATCTTGCTTTGCCGGTTCAAACTGACTGTCAAATGCTACCCATTTCAATAGTTTTATGTCTTCCTTTATATTATACTTTTGTACTATTTTATACCACAGTTCCAAAGTAAATTTAGTGATTGGGTCTATTTGTTTGATTTGCTTATATGCATCTTTATCTCCTATTATGCTTTGTACTGGGAGTCCCTCAATTTCCTTTTCCATTTCTTTCCATTTTGCCTCATATCCTTCGTCGCACCAACATATGATATATCTTATTTGTGCTGAGTAGTAATATTCCTTTAGACTCGGCAGACCCATGCCTCCTTTCTCTTTTGGTAACTGGAGAGTTTTATATTTCACTCTTGGTTTTTTACCTCCTCAAACAAATCTCGATATCATCCTGTCCCACTTTGAGAACTGGGCACCTGGAATCTCTGTTGGTAGAGCCTGGAAGAGGTAAAGTAATCTAGGTTGTATGCTGATTTTGACTGTCTCAATTTTTGAATTCAGATCCATATTTAAGATTGACCATCTATCAATATATTTTTTTATTTCTTGTTCCAACCTATCATAGTTTGCTTTATAGATTTTGCTTAGATCTTTAGGTATGTTCACTCCAAGGTATTTTATTTCTTTTTGTTTCCAGTTTAGTTTGATCTTATCAGTTATCTGGTTTAGAGGGTTATAGTGGAATGTCAGTATTTGTGTTTTTGTTATGTTTATCTTGCATCCTGATAATTTTCCAAAATTTTCTATCAAGGTCATCATTTCCATTATTGATTCATCTGGTTGTTCAAGGTAAACTATAATATCGTCTGCAAATAGCCCAATCTTGTGTTCCGCTCCCTTTATTGTTACACCTTTTAATTTCTTATTTTGTCGTATCGCTTGAGCCAGTGGCTCTATGAACAGAGCAAACAAGGTGGGCGATAAGCAGCATCCCTGCCTGGTTGATCTTTGTATATTTACTTTGTCTGTTAAGCTACTGTTTATCTTGATTCTTGCCACAGGTTCTTGATACAGCGTCCTTATGCATTGTACTGATTTTTCGTTAAATCCAAAGCGTTCCAGCACACTATATAGGAATTTCCAGTTAACCCTGTCAAATGCTTTTTCTGTGTCTAAACTCATTATTACTGCGCTTTTCTTTTCTTTATGTATTTGATTAATTATATGTATTGTTCTCCTGATATTGTCATGTGTTTGGCGTCCCTCTATGAAACCAGTTTGATCATCTTCTATCAATTCCGTCAAGAATGTCTTTATTCGTTTACATATAATTGTTGTATATATTTTATAATCCACATTTAATAAAGAGATTGGTCTATAGTTTCCGCATTGTTCTCTATCTTTCCCTGGCTTTAAAATAACTGAAATAATGGCTTCGTTCCATGATGGAGGTATTTTGTTGTTGTTCAACGTCCAATTAAATGACTTTAGGAGCTGTGGCATGAGTTCTTCTATAAACAGTTTATAAAACTCAGATGGGTATCCATCACTACCTGGTGATTTACCGTTTTTAAGTGACTTAATCACATCTCTAATCTCTTGTGTTGTTATTTCTGCTGTTAGCTTTTCATTTTGTTGATTTCCTATTGATGGCAAGTCCAATGTGCATAGAAATTTTTTAATATCCTTAGCATTTGTTTCTTCAGGTTGCGAGTATAGTTCTTGATAGAAATTATGGAATATTTCTTCGATGTTTTCTGGGTTAACTGTGGTTTTATTTGTGATGGGGTCTTTAATCTTATATACATTATTCACTGTTTGTTGTTTTCTTAACCGTTTTGCCAGCAGTTTTGTGGCTTTTGGTCCCGTTTCATAATATTTTTGCTTTAGATATCTATTTTTCCTTTCAATTTCATCTGTTTGTGTTTCTTTTATCTTTATTTTTTCTTCTTTAATTTCTTGATATATTTTTGGGTCATTTGTGCTTTGATGTTTACTTTCTAATTCCCTCAGTCTCTCACATCTTTGTTCATATGTTTCCAGTTTAGACTTATTTGCTTTTCCTGTTTCAACAATTAATTTACCTCTTAACACGGCTTTTAGTGCATCCCATAGTATTGTTGGGTCCACTGCTTCATTGTCATCCTCTTGGATATACTCATTTATGTTTACTTTTATTCTTTCTTTCATTTTCTCATCATTTAACAGTCCTACATTAAGTTTCCATGTTGTTTGTTGTTTTCTATTGTTTAAATATATTTCCATGTATATAGGATTATGATCTGATATTTCTGCCCCTCCAATCCGACAATTTCTCACCCTGTGTCTGTCACCTTCATTCATAAGGAAGTAATCTATTCTAGAGTGTACTTTATGGAATGCTGAATAATGTGTATAGTCTTTTTCGAGTGGGTGCAGGTCCCTCCATATGTCTACCATACCCATTTCTGCCAGTGAGGTTCTTATGAACTTTGTTACATGTTTTTTTGTCTTCTTAACACTTGTTGTGCCAACTTCATGATCCATGACAGTATTTAAGTCTCCTCCACAAATTAGGACTCCTTCACTGTGTGTTGCTATGAGATCAAACAGATGTTGAAAAAAACCCTTGTCACTTTCTGGTGGGGCATAGATGTTCACTAATGTGATCTGCATACCATCTATTCTTCCCTTTATTATTACATATCTGCCTTCTTTATCCTGGATTTCTTGTTCACATTCAAATTGTATTTTATTTGAAATTAGTATCATAACCCCTCTTTTAGTTCCTCCCTTAAATGAACTGTAGTAGGAGTTCTTATAGCCAAATCTCTTTAGTTTCACATGTTCTGTCTTGTTCAAATGTCTCTTGCATAAATATAATTTCAGCTTTTTCCTTCTTGAATTTTCTTATTATTCTTTCCCTTTTAACAGGTGAATTCAGACCATTCACGTTTAGTGTCATTATCTTTGTAGAAGACGTGCTCAAATGATGAGGCTGAGTTTAGTCGTAAACCAGCTTTATTGACAGAACACAGCTTCTAGCATTCTCAAAGCAGGAAAGAGAAAGAATCATATCTCATCACCCTTTTATATGTTTCCAGCATCAGAATTCAAGTCACATGGTGTTTTCAGTAAATATACAGTCACAAAGCATCCCTTTGAATCTTCACCATTGTCTCTCATTTCCTGATGAACCGGAAATCTCTCCGGGGCATCTTCTGTGGGACAAAGAGACAAATCTCACACCTCCTTGTTATCTTCTGCAGATTCGAGTCCTTTGTCCTTGCAGACGTGACACCCTCAATACACATGCAGTCCTGTCTCTGTGGAAACGTGAGCCCACAATGTGTGTTGCCCACATCTTAAGATTTTTACCCATATTTATGTTTTTCCGTTTTTTTTAACTTGTGCTCCTAGCCCCTTTAACAACAAAAATAACACATATTTATATAAAAACACATTAACAAATCTCGACCTCTGTACTTTGGGCCTTTCTTCTGCCCACTGGTCCCTGTTGGAGGGTGGAGGGAATGTCCTCACCGAGTGAGGGGCCCTCCATAGACCTGTATTTACTATCCAAGTAATAGTCATTAGTCTAGAAATGTCCAACAAAAATCACTTAAACCTCTCCTAGCCGTTTGTTTCTCTTTTACCTTGTCTTCTTGGCCTTCATTTCTTCTGTGCCTTTCTTAATCTTTGTTATGATCTAGGCTTTCAGCTGAAAGCCTTGCAGTTTTTCCTGGGCCCGCTGTTCCACGTCTCTCCCCCTTCTTCTGCCGCTCACTTGTCTCCACTCCGGCTGTCGTGATGTGTTCAGTGCCGCCGCTGCTCCAGCTCCTTCCTCCGGTACACTCACCACAAAGCCCCGCTCCATCATGTCCCGCGCTGCCTCTCTGGCCGTGTTGTAGGTTTTTACGCCGTCCTCCCAATGAATCCTCATCTTCGTTAGTGGCGTTTGGAATCTAATTTTTTTCTCTTTCAGCATTTTTTTAATGTTGGCATATTTCTTCCGCTGCTGCACAATTTCTGTCGGGTAGTCATGATCAAAGAATATCTGTTTGTCGCCGATTCGTATCTTTTTTTCCACGCTTGTGTCAGGATTCTTTCCTTTATGTCATATTTCAGAAAGTTTACCACAACTGACTTGGGTGGAGAGTTTGGCTTCGGGTTCTGTGCCGAGGCTCTGTGCGCTCGTTGAATCTGCAGATCCGCTTCACCGGGCAGCTCAAGCTCTTTTTTTAAGAACTGATCCATGAATTTCGTCATCGAGTTGCCTTCAATGCCCTCCGGGATCCCGAAGATGCGTATATTGCTCCGTCTGGACCTGCTCTCCAGGTCGGTTATTTTTTCCTGCATCCTCTGTGTTTGCGCCGTCAGGGTCTGCAGCCGCTCGCTTGCCTCAGAATCAGAATCAGAATCAGCTTTATTGCCAAGTATATTTACAAGTAAACATACGAGGAATTTGACTTGACATTGGACGCGCACGTTAGGCGCATCCAATGACGCGCGCCATACAAGGCGTCTGTCATACAGTGGAGGTAAAGAGGGGAAGGGAGGGGGAGGAAAACACAATAGGAGAGAGAAAAAAACATAGTTAATCAGAATAACGCTCGTATAAGCTCATATAAAGCTCAATGAGCCAAATTTTGACTACACAGAAAAAAAACCCCTCTATGCACAATTAGCAGACAATATAGATCACACAAACAAGAGTTGAGAGAGGCAGTGTATATATGAGTCAGTATATATGTGTCAGTTCGTGTAATGTTGTGTGCATTTGTGTAGTGTAGGTGTGACAGTTGCTAGTGAACAGCAGAGGGCGCCTCCAGGCAGTAGATAGATATTAAAGTCATGTGACTTATAAACAAGTCCGGAGTCTGTCTCTTTGCTTGCAAATGAAGGCACATGGACTGTCCCTGAGAAGTTCATCCGCTGAAAACAGCAGCTGTCTGTCGATTGTTTAGGTTAAGAGCCGCTCCTACCGCTTATCTTCATCAGGAGGAATGTAAATACCGGGCACCAAAGAAGGTCAAATCTGCACAGTGCACTCAGAGAATAGAATTTCCTCACCCGAGCAATTCTGTGCTTCAGAATTTCCATGTGCAGGCTTAAACATTAACATACTCTGAAGAGCACTGGCGACTTCAAGATGTATTCCACCATCTGAATCTCCATTCAGTTCACCATGCCGCCTCGTGCCCTCCCCAACTGGTCGAATTGGTGAAGGAGCTTGCCTGGATCCGCATTTTGAACAGCTCTCCACCTTCCTCAATTTTGAAACAAACACCAGGAAACTCCAGAGCCAAAAATAGAATCCTGTGTCGTAGCCAATAGATGTCTTCTGCATCTCCAGTCGAATCATACACTCAGCAGGTTCCAATTCTTGGGCTCCCCCTTGGCCCGATTCTTGTTGAAAAAATAGTGACAATAGCACATTTAAGCCGCTACCAAATCCATAATTTCCGTTTAGATTAAGATTCAGCAGAAGAAGAGCGACTAAACACAGACAAAAACGCAACATTGCAAGCTGGGATCAGAAGGGAAAAGAGAGGATTAGAAAAGGCGTCTGCTCTCTCTCGAAGCCGGAAGTGAAGCCTCGGTCTTCCAGTCTTCCAACTCCGATATTCGGGCCTGTGCTTCTGTCAAACACGCCCGTTGAGAGCGCAGCTCCTCCATGTTTTCTGCTAGCTTGCGCTCCATTTCTCTTCGGAGGCCCATAATTTCCTCCTTCATCTCTTTTTTCAGCTCCTCCTTAAGAGCCGCTAAATCCTGTTGGAGTTGCCGCTTGAAGTCTTTTAACTCTTTACCTAAATTGGCGAAGCCAGTGTTCATGGTATCGAGTTTGGCGTCCTCCATTTTCCCTGCTGCAGTCACCTCGTTTTTTTGGGCCTCGTGTTCAGCAATTTCTCCTGCGTTGTTGAAGAGGAATTCTTTAATTTTACCCTGCTTTTGTCCGTGTGCCCGGCTCCTTCGTGTTTTCATCCCTTGGTTTATTGATCCGTTTATGTCGAGTTGGCCATTTACCAATGATTTTTAATCCGACTAGGGAGAGCTCTCTGTTTAAGCATTATGTCTCTCCGCCATCATCCCGGAAGTCCCTAAGGGTGTGCATATTTAAGATAAGATAAGCCTTTATTAGTCCCACAATGGGGAAATTCCAGGATTGCAACAGCACAGGGATAGCAACACTCAGAGCAATAAATAAGAAGATACAAAAAATATAAATAAGAGCAGTGGATATACATACGTACACATAAATATATAAATATATATACAAAGTGTGGAGCATTGTAGCAAGATGGAATAAACAACATCACCGTCTACTTAGTTATCCTGCATACTATGAATATGTACCCATACATATTGTCACCCTCCGTAGCGACTGTCCTAGTTGTATACTGGAGGGGACCATTTGTGTAAGTCTGTTGCGTCTTTTGCATTCAATACTATTAGGTCGTCACGTTTTTTTTTGCCATCTCTGCGAGCAGCCCTGCTTAGGTTATACAGTCTGACAGCCGTAGGTAGGAAGGACCTGCGAAACCTCTCGGTTGCGCACCTAGAATGATGCAGTCTACTGCTAAATGAGCTCCTCAGTGCGTTCAATATGTCCTGCACAGGGTGGGACTCGGACTCCAGCAGAGATGACAGTTTAGCCACCATCATTCTCTCTCCTATCTCCTCCACTGGGTCAAGGCGTTGCCCCAGGACAGATCTAGCTTTCTTGATCAGGTTGTTCAGTCTCTTCCTATCGGCTGCTGTAATGCCGTTGCCCCAGCAGACCACACCAAAAGTGATGGCTGATACCACCACTGTGTCGTAGGATGTCTTCAGCAGCACCCCTTGTACACCAAAAGACCTGAGCCTCCTCAGTAGGAACAGCCTGCGCTGTCCCTTCTTATAGAGTGCGTCGGTATTGTGTGACCAGTCTAGTTTATTGTTCAGATGAACACCCAGGTACCTGTAGGATGTCACCATCTCAATGTCTGTTCCCTGTATGTTTACTGGTGCTGTGAGGGGTTGTCCTTGCCTGCGGCATTCCACCACCAGCTCCTTAGTTTTCCTCGCGTTGATCTGGAGGCGGTTCCGATGGCACCAGTCCACGAAGTCCTGGATAAGTCCTCTGTACTCAGCTTCATCTCCATTGGAGATGAGGCCGACGATCGCAGAGTCGTCAGAGAACTTCTGTAGATGGCAGTGTGTTGTGTTGTGTGAGAAGTCCGCAGTATAAAGGGTGAACAGGAAGGGAGCCAAAACCGTTCCCTGGGGGGACCCCGTGCTACCGATGATCGTGTCAGACACACAATCTCGGGTTCTCACAAACTGTGGCCGGTTAGTGAGGTAGTCCACGATCCATGATGACAGGTGCTGGTCCACCCCTGCGCACAGCAGCTTGTCCTTCAGGATCATCGGTTGGATGGTGTTGAAAACACTGGAGAAGTCAAAGAACATGATCCTCACCGCATTCCCGGGCTTCTCCAGGTGGGACAGAGAACGGTGAAGGAGGAAGATCACTGCATCCTCCACCCCGATGCCATGCTGGTAGGCGAACTGGAGTGGATCCATTGCTGGTCCCACCAGGGGGCGGAAGTGAGCAAGGAGCAGTCTCTCCAGGGTCTTCATCATGTGAACCATCATTTATGCAACCAGGTTATTGTAAGTTTTTTTATTTTTTATTTTTCCCCTTAAAAGATTTCAGTTTGTTTTTCAGTTGAGTTGTACAGGTTATAGGTCACATTAATGGTGGAAAAAGTTTTGAAATTACTTATCGTTGTCTCATTTTTTTTTACATCACAAAAACCTGGCATTTAAACAGGGGTGTGTAGACTTTTTATATCCACTGTATGCATGTTATGCAACAACAAGAACACTGATGAAAACTCCCATCTGCCACAGCTTCCGACCAACATAGAGGAACAAAGAGGATGGGGGAGTTTAGTGGTTCTGTCACATGTGCATGTGGGGTGCTGTGCAAGCTTGCAACACGGTGGGTTTGTAATTTTGGTGTCTGATATGTTCTTCACTATGTGGTGAAAGCACTGAGAAACAGTGTTTTTGTTTTCTTGAGAAAAGGATCCTCAGCCTAACCACAGCCATCAGGCAACACTGCACACATCCTGCTGAGTAAAAGCTCGGCAGTAAATGATGTGTCAGGACCCTGCATCCTCTCGCTCATATTATTCTGTTCTTCTTCACCAGGATTGTAGAGGACTGGTATGGTAAACTTAGATTTGATGTTAAAGGTTAAATGCCCCATCAAAAATAAATACAATAATAAATAAAATAAAATTAGAAAAGGTGTGTTTGTAGGCTTTATCAATGCTTTCTTGGGCCATTTGACTGCAGTCTTCTTCTTTCAAGTGCTCCCTATTAGGGGCTGCCACAGTCGCTCATGGGACTGCATGACTTGGCGAGGATTTTACACTGGATGCCCTTCTTGACACAACTCTCCCCATTTACCCAGACTTGGGACTGGCACTAGGAGTATGGGGGGCTGAAAAGTTCATAGTAAAGCAGATGATAAAATAATAAGCCAGCGATGCCGTAGGTTTTAAGTGAAGCTTTATTATATCATACCGCCGTCATGAGCTCTGCTCCCGGCGCCGTGCATGCGCGCCGGGAGCGAGCCCACGGCTCTCAGAGAAGGAGGACACAATGTCTGTGTCCTGCAGCAGCAGTTGCAGAATCAGAATGAGAGAGTGAGAGAGTTTGCGTTACAGAGTTGCAGCATATATACCCAACTACAACAATACATCAAAGGGCATTCCCCAGCAGTTGGCATGATCAAAAGAGATAACAGAACGGCATGAGACATTTGCATTTGAGAGACATATTGATCTCAGTCCCTAGGTCACAGTAAGGACAGGACACATGAACACAATGCATGAAAGGCAACATTAACATCACAGAAGTGAGCCAGAAGAAACGAGTCTGTCTGTAGACATTAATACACATTTCACTGTTCTGTTAATTGCTCTAGCCGAGCGCTGTGTCTGACCAGTCTGTTTGTGGGGGTTTACAACAAAGCACATCTACATATTGATCTCAGCCTCTAGATCACAGTGAGGACAGGACGCATGAACACTATACATGCATGGCACATTGCATCACAATACATGCATGGCACATTGCATCACAATATATGAATGGCACATTACATCTCAGTAGTGCAGCGGGAAAAACCGACACAAGAGAGCTGAGTGTCCTGTGTGTTGTGGGGGGGCTGAATCAACCCGCCACAATAGGCTGAAAAGTTTGACCACTATGAACTTTTCAGCCTATGAACTTTTTAGCCCACACACCACCACCACCACCACCACCACCACCACCATCATCACACACACACACACACACACACACTTGATTTTTCCTCCCCCCAGTGGCTGGGTAACCGGTCACATGATTGCAGTAAAAATCCTAAAACCTATACCTTCTGGTAGGAGCTGGCATAGCTCTTCACGTCACATTACATCACATCTTCACACGTTTTTTTTTTCTCTCCTTCACAAAATGGAAAACCTGCCTTAAAGGAACAGTCGGGATTTTTATCCACCACTGGATGTTGCACCACAGCTCGGCTCTAAACCAAAAAAAACCCCTGAAACCTGGGCACACCTCCTGACACCAGCCGTCACTGCCTCGTCTTCTGCCTTCCCTCTGCCAGTAGATTCCATATAAATGGCTAACCACAACTCTGTCATGAATGCTCCTTCGGAGCAGAAGGACAGATCCACGCGCTGGATTGTAGTGACGGCAAAGTCGAAACAGTGTTTTAGTACGTAGCGAAACCTAGGTGGAACTTCTGAATCGAACCACTGTTCCGAGGTCTGTATCAGAAAGAGGATGTCACGTGACCGTTCCATGTCGCGTTCCATTACGTCATCGACTGTTTTGAAACATCACTGTTGTTTTATGAGGTGATTTTGTTGTCCCGTTTCTCAAATGGAATAATAAATAAAATTTTATTTACCCCTCAGAGGAGCCTCCCAGAGTTGACTTGTTGTAGTGCAAAAGTCCGCTCCAACCATTCAATCTGCTCCTGCTCTCAGCGGCTCTGGTGCAGCATGAGCTGAGCCTGTCCTTGCTGTGGCACAGAGGCCGCTTCTCACCGCCAGGGCAGGGGCAGTGGTGGCTTAATGGTTAGGGATGTGGACTGGTGACTAGAGGGTTGGCGGTTCAATCCACGGACTAGCAGGTTCAGATCTGGGTGGGACAGATAACATAACAGTTTTTGCCCCACCCTCCTTAAACCCACTGTGGTGCCCTTGAGCAAGGCCCTTAACCCCAACTGTTCCAGTGGAGCTGCTCAGTGGCCACAGGTCAGTCTGTGGTTGTACTGAGCTGCTTCCAGGTGCGAATGTGAACAGGGAGTCCTTGAAAATGAGAGGTTCTCTCTCAATGGACCTTCCCTATATAAATAAAGGTTGAATTAAAAAAAAGTGCAACAGATGGCAGAAAGGAACCTTGAGAGACCTGCAGGTTGAAGATGGCAGAGGTCCGAAAAGAGCAAGCCAGATCACCATAACCAGAGGCTGTCAGAGGAGGGGAAGCCAACAATAAGGCTATCAGCAATAACCAACGGATGCACACACAAGTTAATAATAAAAGAAGTCACATAACTACTGGGACTAAGAAATGTTCTGGAATGTTTCAAAGGTTCATTAATGCTCATGCAGTGTTATTTAGAATGAGTAAATGATGGAAACAACACTATAACTAGGCTAGGTGGGCTTACAACATCAGCCACGGTATGGAGATAAATGAATTTCAAAATAAGCCAAAACACAACTGGAATTAAGACATATATGATATAATAATCCACATAATAACTGAATGTAAGCTACATGTAAAATTGGAATTTCCCCGTTGTGGGACTAATAAAGGCTTATCTTATCTTATCTTATCTTATGTTTTGGTATAATTAGCAGAGCTGTTAGAGCCCCTGCAGAGGTATTTCAAATAAGTTAATGTTCAACAAGTAATCAACACACAAACTGCCAATTTGCTCCCATAAGCCTTTGCAGCATGATGGCACTTGACAGCATGCAACAGAGGTGGGTTAAAGGTTTCAAGGGGAGGGGTGGAGGGCCTGGCCGGCAGTGTAAAGGAGCGTCTGAGAATAAAGAGAGCCAGACGGAGTCAGTTCACTGCAGTCTGTAAGAGACCAGTGGCTGAAAAATTCTGCTCTTAATTTATTTTAATTTTTAAAAGTGAAAAATATAACTTAACACACACCTTTCAGCTGCTCCCTATCTGGGGTCGCCACAGCTGATCATGGTTTCACATATTTGATTTGGCAAGAATTTTTACACCAGATACCCTTCTTGATGCAACTCTTCCCATTTACCCGGGCTTGGGACCGGCACAGGGGGTACACTGGTTTTGTGCTTCCCCCGCAACTGGGCAACTAACGTTCCTTTCCCCATTCTATTTATGCTGGAAGCTAGAAAGCACAGTTTTTATGGTCTTTGGTATGACCCAGCAGGGGTTTGAACCCACAACCTGCCGGCTGTGGGACAGATGCTCTACCACTCTTACGTTACTCTCTATCACTGAGCTGTGATAGTGATCCAGTCCACGCCCAGGATCCCCATGGGGCGGGGGGGGGGGGGGTCCTCGCCCTTCGCATCAAAACTAGCACAGAGAAACACTTGGGGTTCTTTTCAGAGCCCTGTGTTAGCAGGGCCTGTTAGCATCAGAACTAGCACAGAGAAACACTTGGGGTTCTTTTCAGAGCCCTGTGTTAGCAGGGCCTGTTAGCATCAGAACTAGCACAGAGAAACACTTAGGGTTCTTTTCAGAGCCCTGTGTTAGCAGGGCCTGTTAGCATCAGAACTAGCACAGAGAAACACTTAGGGTTCTTTTCAGAGCCCTGTGTTAGCAGGGCCTGTTAGCATCAGAACTAGCACAGAGAAACACTTGGGGTTCTTTTCAGAGCCCTGTGTTAGCAGGGCCTGTTAGCATCAGAACTAGCACAGAGAAACACTTAGGGTTCTTTTCAGAGCCCTGTGTTAGCAGGGCCTGTTAGCATAAGAACTAATGTCAGTGCCAAAGGCTTGGCTAAATCAAAGGCTGTGTTTCACCTGAAGCCATGTCTCAGGAATGCCCATAAGTAATTCATTTAAATATTTGATCAATGAAGCCGAGTAACCCAAGGATGTCACTGCTAACAGCCTAGCATTGATACGCCGTTGAGGTAAGGAGAGATGTGTAAGCTTTTCTGCATCACTGGTTTCATTTTATTGCAGGATTTGGTGCTGTCCCGATTTTGTAAAAATGCCAGCTGTGGTGAGCTGGACATCGACGGCCAACTCCAAGAGTCAGGGGTTACTGCCGGATGTGTCTGTCTTTTGAACACTGGATTTTCTTTTCAGAAATGGGTATTATAAAGCCAACAAACAAGCAAACAAAGAATGGTTATTTTATTTTTTCACCCATCCTATTTTGACCATGGAAAAATAAAAAACGTTTTTTTCAAATGTTATTTTTGTATTAAAAAAATCTAAAAAATCATTCTTTTTTTGTTTGCTTTTTTTAATACCCATTTGTGAAAAGAAAATCCAACGTCCATTTGCTCTGGCTTAGCTGATTTTTGTCATTTTTCACTGGCCTTTACTGCAGCTCACAAGGACAAAGCTGCTTATCACACAGGGACTCATGAATGTACACGAGCAGGCAGAAAGCGACCTGTTTCCCCCCCCAGCACAAGCCCTCATTTAGACTTTGTATTTTGGGCTAAATCAGGTCTGTCGGTCCAAGCCTTAATTGAGCCCACAAATAGATGTTGAAAACTGAGCTGTTTAGTCGGTCTAGTACGGACCACATTTAACCAGACAGCAGTTGTTGAAACCTGGGCTGTGCCTGGCCATAAATTATTTTAAAAAATCCAATAACTGTGCTGTTTAGTCTACAGGATTTGGTCCAAATTTATCCTCAAAATAGTTTTTGGCATTTGGTGATGGTAGTGGGAGTCTGTCTCTCAAAAGTCAAATACACTTTTACAACCACTGGGACTCTTTGTTAACAGTGCCTCATAAAAATGCATATTTTTAACAGATTTTTTTTTTAAGTTCCACATTTGGCATAATGCTTGTTACATAATATCTGGAACTAGTGCTATATACTTAAAAAGCACTATTTGAGTACATTTTACAAACTTCTGTCTGTGTTGTGTCTTTTTATTGATGTTCACACCTTGGGCTCCAGGTGTCCCCAGACATCCCGGTTTTGCTTGCTCCTGAAAGCCAAGTTAACCAGGGTCCACACAGGTTAGTACCTGGATAGGGCACTATATACAGGTGCTGTGATGGACTGGGAAACTGTCCAGGATGCATCGGAGCGGTGGCTCAGTTGGTAGAGCATCTGGGAGGCCTGGGTTCAAATCCTGGCCAGGTCGTGCTTTAGACCACATAAAAAAGCAGAACTTCCTGCCATCCAGCTTGGTGCTCAGCAATAATGGAAGAGAGGAGGGAAATCTGTGGTGGCGCCTTGCTTGCCAGTGACCCCTCTGATTCTAGATTTAGACCATACAGAGATGTCTACATAAAAAGACGCCTTTTCAACCAAACCTGGGCGTTATTGAAATGGTTGGTAAAGCTGTCTTGAACATTTTTTTTTCAACCAATTTGTGCTGGGAGGGTTGAAAACGAGGGACAAAACGACATCAGATAAAAATAACTGCACCTCCTCTCAGTCAAGCGAAGAGAATACGCGTGCAAAGGGAGCGGGAGGGGCTGTGAACCCGTCACCCGTGACAGCGGCGGCCTTCTGGCTTTCACCCACTTTGAAGGGCCAGATAAGAGTCGTACAGTGCGGCAGCCCCACCTGTTGGCCCGAGGTGAAAACTGCACGTACGGGGGGAGGATGCCGCCCTGTAAATCCTCGCTGCTTACTGTGGCAAACGGAGCAACGCGGTGCGCCCGGTTTTCTGATCAATCGCACCTCTTTCGGTGTTGTTCCTCACGGGGGGGGGGGGGGGGGGACACTGTGCTGCAGGATACATCTGTTCACCAACACCTGCAACGGTAGCGCACACACGCGCACAGTTTCCCTGGCAGTGAGTGTTCTGCTGGCGCGGCAGTAAAACGATATGAGAGGGACGCAGTCTCAGCAGAATCACGGGGGTGTGAGCTCAGTTGGTGCACTGTTCCAAACACACTTCATCTTCCAAGCGCACGAGAACGCACAGCCCAACTTTAATGCAAATTTGGAATTTCTATCGATGCAGATAACACGCTTCTGCAGCGCGCGCAGCCCCGCTTCTGCTGCGTGGAAGTAGGGTGACGTGATTAACGAGGAGCCGGAGTGACTTTGGTGAGCGCTGCCGCACGCGCACAAGCCAGATGAGGGTGCGGCTGCACCATCCACCCTATCCGCTTTCCTCTCTGCGACAGAGCTGTGAAGCGGCCTGCAGCATCCTGGGAATGGACTGAACGTCCGCTTCAGTCTGATCGTTTTAATGCTGCTCTGCACTCGCAGTCCAAATTCCTCAGGGTCTCCCTGTCCATTACTGCAGCTCATTCATACCCACTGCGGCTACCACTGGATTCATTATCAAATAAACACACACAGAGTGCACAGACGAGCATTAGAAAGCATTAGTTCAGATGCAGCTCTTCTGCTATGAGTGCTGATGGAGAACATTCAGGAACGTCACACCTCCCCAGCAGCTCTCTTTGAAAAAACAAACGAGCGCCACCTGCCGTCTGAACTGAATAACTACAGAAGAGGAACTGATTCCAGGATTTCTGAGACTTGCCAGAGGGGTATTGCGTAAAAGTAGGATTAAGAAAGCCAGGATAAGTGAAAAATTGTGGCTTGATATAGTTGACCCAGCTGGGACTTGAACCCCCAACTTCCAGATTGTGGGGCAGATGCTCTATCAACTAGGCCACCGCTCCAGTCCCCAGTCCCTCCAGGATTTCACAGGATATTTTTATGATTGTTGTGGCCCGAAAAGCCTGAATTTGCAGGAGCTTTTTTAAAAAGTTGCGATAAAAGTTGGGATGTTTTAAGAGGTTTTTTGCACTAAAAGTTGTGGTGTGGCGGTTCGTTTTAACCCCACAACAGGCTAAGGACACTCAGCCCTCTTTTCTCTGTTTTTCTGCTGCATTACTGAGAAGCAATGTGCCATTCATGTATTTGTGATGCAAACATGCATGTGTTGTGATGTAATGTGCCATTCTGTATAGTGTGCATATGGCTTGTCCTTACTGTGCTTTTTCTGAGCATCTTAGATGTGCTTTGGTGTATTAATGTCTACAGGTAGACGAGTTTCTTCTGTCTCACCTATGTGATGTTAATCGATGCCTTTCATCCTTTGTATTCATGCGTCCTGTCCTTACTGTGACCTAGAGACTCAGATCAATATGTAGATGTGCTTGTTAGCCTCTTTGTCTTGCACTTAGAGCGAGGTCTAGCTAATCTGCCCATTGTGATGTATGGCTTACAAATGCAAATACCTCCTGCCTGTTCTGTTGTCCCTTTGATCATTCTAGACTGTGGGGTATGTCTTTTTGATGTATTGTTATGATCAGGTATTTAAGGTGCAACTCTGTAACGCAATCTCTCTCTCTTACTCTCTCACTCTGATCCTGCAACAGGTGGACACACTGTGTCCGCCTCTCTTTCTCTGAGAGCCTAGGGATCCCGCTCCGGGCTGCTCCACTATGCACCGGAGAGAGGATCCCGTGAAGGCGACATGATTAATAAAACCTGCTCAAAACCACAGCACTGCTGCTTATTTTTCATGCCGCCTCACTGGTGACCCCTCGAACACGCACACGTTTTGTGCGAATGCAACCTTCCGAGCTGGACAGCTGCACAGCTGCGTTGGCGACCCCTTGAAGACGCAGCCTTCTGTTTTGGATGACCACGCTGGACCGGCCGCTCTCACAGAGACCGCACGCACCTCGTCCTCTCTCCACGACGGCAACCTCCAGGGCCGACGGGGAGCGCAGCGCGTGGAACTGAACGCACCATGGCCGCACGAGCGACAACGATCGTCTCCTCCCTCTCACCGCTCCAACGCAGCTGCACAAGCCCGGGGCACAAAGATCGTCTATTGCCTCGCACCGCTCCAACGCGTCTCCACGAGCCCGAGGGACGGAGATCGTCTACTTCCTCACACCGCTCCAACGCAGCTGCATGAGCCTGAGGAACATAAGATCGTCTATTCCCTCCCGCCGCTCCAACGTATCTGCACGGGCCTGAGGGACTAAAGATCGTCTATTTCCTCTCACCGCTCCAACGCACCATGGCCAATCTACAGCCACAGCTCAACCTGGATTTTACCGGCGCCGTCTGCGCCGTTCTCCACCAAGTTTCTGCACCCTGACTCACCACTCCAGCGGCCCACCCACGCACTGAACCCCCGCGCACGCATCGGGGAGTTACAAGGACGGCGCATCACGCATGGGACAAGTAATGGCTCCACAGACTGCCTTCCTCCTTCGCCGCTGCCTTTCAGGGCTGCTCGCTCACCTGAGGCACGCATGCAGCATACTGGAAGGATTTGTTAACAGTCTCAGCCACGCCACAGACCGCCATCGTCCTCCGCCGCTGCCCACAGAACCTTCAGGGCTGCTCGTTCACCTGAAGCAAGCACGCAGCTCGCCACTGGATTTTTTAACGGTCTTAGCCACGGCACAACGGGATTTCAGCTGTTCCCGGGAGCTTTGGGGTTGCTTCAGCACCCAAAGCCAACAGTCCCTATGTTTTGTTTACTTTTTTTTTCTTACAGCCGCCCCTGCTTTTCTTCATGGCCACGAGAGGAGTCAGAGACTAGTTTTTCTTCTTGTGATCTCCGCACGTGCAACGGGACAACCCCTCGACGTCACGGAGCAGCAAGCAATTTTTGCGCGGCTCAGGACGATTTCACAGCTCCTGCCGGCACTTACCACCCCTCCCCTCCCTCCCCCTCCGCCTGCAGCGAGCTTCTCCCACAGCTCGCTCACACAGATGGATTATCGAGGTCGCGGCCCCCTGCCGCGTCCTCTGGGGGGGAGCGTGTGGCGGTTCGTTTTAACCCCACAACAGGCTAAGGACACTCAGCCCTCTTTTCTCTGTTTTTCTGCTGCATTACTGAGAAGCAATGTGCCATTCATGTATTT
This sequence comes from Pholidichthys leucotaenia, assembly GCA_020510985.1. NCBI lineage: Eukaryota > Metazoa > Chordata > Actinopteri > Cichliformes > Pholidichthyidae > Pholidichthys > Pholidichthys leucotaenia. The sequence continues at coordinate 393,299,633 of CM035838.1, read as the reverse complement.
GTGATGCAAACATGCATGTGTTATGATGTAATGCGCCATTCTGTATAGTGTGCATATGGCTTGTCCTTACTGTGCTTTTTCTGAGCATCTTAGATGTGCTTTGGTGTATTAATGTCTACAGGTAGACGAGTTTCTTCTGTCTCACCTATGTGATGTTAATCGATGCCTTTCATCCTTTGTACTCATGCGTCCTGTCCTTACTGTGACCTAGAGACTCAGATCAATATGTAGATGTGCTTGTTAGCCTCTTTGTCTTGCACTTAGAGCGAGGTCTAGCTAATCTGCCCATTGTGATGTATGGCTTACAAATGCAAATACCTCCTGCCTGTTCTGTTGTCCCTTTGATCATTCTAGACTGTGGGGTATGTCTTTTTGATGTATTGTTATGATCAAGTATTTAAGGTGCAACTCTGTAACGCAATCTCTCTCTCTTACTCTCTCACTCTGATCCTGCAACAGGTGGACACACTGTGTCCGCCTCTCTTTCTCTGAGAGCCTAGGGATCCCGCTCCGGGCTGCTCCACTATGCACCGGAGAGAGGATCCCGTGAAGGCGACATGATTAATAAAACCTGCTCAAAACCACAGCACTGCTGCTTATTTTTTCATGCCGCTTCAGTGGGAAGAATTACAAATTTTAAAGCAGATGCTTTTTCCATAGTTTACTGCAGTGATATTGTGGCGTAACATTATGTAGCTCACATATTCCTTGGCAGAGACCCAGACATGAGGGAACCTGGAGCTAGCAGTGTGTATTGACATCACGCCTCAAACAGACATTGAGTCTGGACCCCCTGCGGGCTGGAGAAGAAGTGAGAAGATCTGGGAGTGGACCTGAAGGGACTGTCTGACTCCTGGGGTCAGACAGAGAAGCCGAGAGGACAATGGGAGGATTAAATGTGAATGTAATTCTGTGTTCGATGTGAATGTGAATTATGTTTGATGTGAGAGTATAAAGGTATGTGGTTTACCGCAGCTCGCCCTCTTCATTCCCTGACTGAGAGAGGAGCTGTAGGACTTGAGATGAAATAAACCAATACTGAGAAATCATTCAGTCTCTTCATTTCATGGTTCCTACATTGGTGACCCACACGTGAGAAATATGGAAAGGCTTGGAGATCGTCTCTCCGAACCTGATTCACCGGAGACCGCCCGCACCGGCGTAAACTCAATTAAACTCCCCGAGTTCTGGCAAGAGGACCCGCACTCATGGTTCCAACACGTGGAGTCGCGGTTCGTGCTCAACGGGGTATCAGCAGATGACATTAAGTTCCATAATGTCATCGCAAGACTCAACAGCCGCACAGCCCGGTGTGTGCGGAGCCTGGTGCAGCAGCCGCCCGCTGCTGGCAGATACGACGCCCTGAAAGCCGCCCTCATTCGGAGTTTTGTGCCATCAGCCGAGGTGAGGGCCAGAACACTTCTGGACCTGCGCGACAGAGGAGGACGCAGGCCGACCGTCCTCATGGAGGACATGCTGCAGATGATCGGGGCAGACAACGATGCGTTATTTAAACATATCTTCTTAAGGACTCTTCCAGCGCACATGAGAGGCTCCCTGTCCAGCATGAGGTGTGTGGACCAGCAGGACTTCCGCGCACTGGCCGTGGAAGCGGAGCAGCTCCTGGACGCATGCGGCGAGCAGGAGACAGCAGCGGCAGCAGCAGACCTCAGCGCGGCGGCCGGGGGCGATGGAGAACCGGTGGCAGCAGAACCGACCCCGGCGACAACAGCGGCAGCGCGGTCCCGAAGCAGAGGAGGGGACGAGCTGTGTTTCTACCATCGACGCTTCGCGCACAAGGCACACAGATGCGTCCCGCCATGCAACTTCAAGAAGCAGGGAAACGCAAGAGCCGGGGGTCGTTAGCAGCTTTGACTCTCGGCGAACGGAACAAGCTGCTGTACCTGACAGATGCGAGCTCCGGACGGCAATTCCTCGTTGACACCGGGGCACAGAGGAGTTTCATCACCGCAACCTACGCGGACCGGGTGACCTGTCCCCGCGGAGATGGGGCAACAGCCGCAAACGGCTCGTCGATCAAGACTTTTGGCGAAAGAACTCTGTGCCTGTCCTTGCACGGCCGCATCTATGAATGGACCTTCATAGTAGCGGTAGTAGTAGTGACTTTCAACATGTTAGGCGCCGACTTTTTGTGCTCACATGGCTTGTTGGTAGATCTGGCTAATAGACGCTTGGTTAATGCACTCTCTTTTTGCTCTGTTCCCTGTGCAGCGCGAGTGTCCCCGCCGTCAGTACAGGCCAACGCCGCCGCAGCATGAGGTAAGTTCCACACTCTCCTAAACCAGTTCCCAGCACTCACAGTTCCCACGTTTTCAGCTAAGGTGGTGAAGCACGGGGTGGAGCACTTTATAACCACAAGTGGCCCACCAGTTTTTGCTAAGGCTCGGCGCTTGGATGCAGCTAAGCTCTCTATTGCGCGTGAGGAGTTCGCCAACCTGGAAAGGTTGGGCATAATTCGCAGCTCGAAGTCCGCTTGGGCTTCCCCCCTCCACATGGTCCCGAAGGCGGACGGCTCGTGGAGACCGTGCGGCGATTATCGCAGGTTAAACAATGCCACAGCGCGGGACCGCTACCCAATTCCGCATATTCAAGATTTTTCGGTGCATTTGGCCAAGGCACGCATTTTTTCTAAAATAGACCTGGTCCGCGGTTATCATCAGGTCCCGGTCCGACCAGAGGACATTCCCAAGACAGCGGTAATAACCCCTTTCGGGCTTTTTGAATTTTTATGCATGCCTTTTGGCCTTAAAGGCGCTGCGCAAACCTTCCAATGCATGATGGATGCCGTTTTGCGCGACCTCTCTTTTGTTTTTGTCTACTTAGATGATATTTTGGTTGCCAGCGCCTCTGAGGAGGAACATGAAAGTCACCTCAGGACTGTTTTTCAGAGGTTGGGAGCGCATGGGTTGATAATCAACCCAGCGAAGTGCCATTTTGGCGCAGCGCAGATCGATTTTTTAGGGCACCGCTTCTCCCCAGAGGGTGCAGTTCTGCTGCCCTCCAAAGTACACGCAGTGGCTGAGTTTCCCCAGCCACAAACGGTAAAAGCGTTGCAAGAATTTTTAGGTATGGTAAATTTTTACAACCGTTTCATACCTCACGCGGTGCAGCTCATGCAACCGTTGTACACCACGCTAAAAAAACAGAAGCCCTCCAATGCGATTGAGTGGTCCCCGGAGCAGGAGCGCGCATTCACTGAGGTTAAGAAAGCACTAGCAGATGCAGCACTGCTGGCTCACCCAGACCCGGCAGCCCGAATAGCGCTAACCACAGACGCGTCAGATGTGGCCATAGGAGCTGTGGTGGAACAGCAAGTCGCCGGGGCTTGGCAGCCACTCGCTTTTTTCAGCAGATCCCTATGCGATGCTGAGCGAAAATATAGCGTGTTTGACAGGGAACTGCTAGCGCTCCACCTGGCCATTCGCCATTTTCAGTTCTGGTTGGAAGGACGGCGTTTCACTGCGTTTGTCGACCACAAACCGCTAACCTTTGCAATGTAACATCATAACAGCCGCTTACATTTCTCCGGATGCTAATGCTAAGCTTGCTATGAAAGAACTGCATGCAGCTATTAGCAAACAACAAACTGCACACCCAGAGGCAGCATTTATTGTGGCGGGTGATTTTAACCACTCTAACCTCAAGACAGTGCTTCCTAAATTCTACCAGCATGTCTCCTGTCACACAAGAGGGGACAAAACATTGGACCATGTTTACACCAATATTGTGGGAGCCTACACAGCAACTCCCCTCCCCCACCTAGGTCAGTCTGATCATTTATCCTTGTTCCTTACCCCCAAGTATGTACCGCTTATCAACCGGGTGAAGCCATCAGTGAGGACCATCAAAGTGTGGCCAGAGGGGGTTGACTCTGTACTCCAGGAAAAGTTTAGGAACACAGACTGGAGTATGTTCACCTCTCAGGCTACCTGTGGCTCCCACATAAACATCAACTCTTACACCCACTCAGTCCTGGACCATATCAACACCACTATTGACAGTGTCACCACGGAAAGACAGATCACCACGTACCCAAATCAGAAGCCGTGGATGAACAGAGAAGTGCGACTTCTGCTAAAAGCACGTAACAATGCCTTTAGATCTGGTGATGCACAGGCCTACAGTTCATCCAGGGCAGATCTGAAGAGGGGCATCAAGAAGGCCAAGCACAGCTACAAGCTGAAGGTGGAGGAACATTTTGGGGACTCTGACCCCCGACGTATGTGGCAGGGCATTCAAGCTATCTCTGATTATAAGCCCAGCAACTCCATACCTATAGCCATGACTGTGCCCTTTCTCAATGAGCTAAATAACTTCTATGCTCGTTTTGACAAGGACAACAATGAAAAGAACATCAATTTCCCACCCTCTGATGACCTCCACCACCTCACACTCACCCACACCGACGTCCGTAATGCACTGAGTCATGTCAACGTACGTAAGGCTGCTGGCCCTGATGGCATTCCTGGGCGTGTGCTGAGGGCATGCGCTGAGCAGCTGGCAGGGGTCTTCACAGACATCTTCAATCTGTCCCTGGCCCAGGCCGTGGTACCAGCGTGCTTCAAGACCACTTCAATAATACCAGTGCCAAAACATTCAACACCATCGTGCCTAAATGACTATCGCCCTGTGGCACTGACGCCCATAGTCATGAAGTGCTTTGAGCGACTGGTCTTGGCACAGCTCAAAAAAGGCCTGCCCCCTACACTGGACCCTCATCAGTTTGCCTACCGGAGCAACAGGAGTACAGAGGATGCGGTTTCTACAGCGCTGCACTATGTACTCTCACACCTGGATGACAAGAACACCTATGCAAGAATGCTGTTTATTGACTTCAGCTCAGCATTCAACACAGTTATCCCCTCCAAGTTGCTCACCAAACTTGGGGACCTGGGAATCAGTACCTCCACCTGCAACTGGATCATGGATTTTCTGACCAACAGACCCCAGCATGTTAGGTCAGGCCCCAACCGTTCTTCCGTCATCACACTCAACACTGGTGTACCACAGGGCTGTGTGCTCAACCCATTCCTCTACTCCCTCTACACCCATAACTGCAGGCCTATGTATGGATCCAATTCCATCATAAAGTTCGCAGATGACACCACGGTGATTGGACTCATCAGGGACAACGACGAGTCAGATTACAGGGCAGAGGTTGAGCACTTGGCTACTTGGTGCGCTGACAATAACCTGCTCCTTAACACCAGCAAAACCAAGGAGCTCATAGTGGACTACAGGAAGGAGAGGGAAGAGACACATGACCCCATCCATATCAATGGCATAGCTGTTGAACGTGTCCCCAGCTTCAAATTCCTGGGGACCCACATCTCAGAGGACCTGTCCTGGTCAGTTAACACCACCAGCCTGATCAAGAAGGCCCATCAGCGCCTCTTCTTCCTGAGGACATTGAAGAAGAACCATCTGTCAACTGACATCCTGGGCAACTTCTACCGCTGCGTGATAGAGAGCACCCTGACCAACTGTATCACACTCTGGTATGGGAGCTGCTCTGTAGCTGACCGCAAGGCGCTGCAGCGGGTGGTGAAAACCGCCCAACGCATCACAGGGACTCCACTTCCAGCTATAGAGGACGTCTACAGGAAAAGATGTCTGCGCCGGGCACGCAGCATTCTTAGGGACTCCAACCATCCTGCTCATGGACTGTTCCAGCTTCTCCCCTCCAGAAGACGTTTCAGAAGCCTTCGAACTAGAACCAGCAGGTTTAGGAACAGTTTCTTTCCAACAGCTGGTCACGTTATTGAACTTAGTTCCCCGCTGACTCTCATACAATCATCTTTTACCATCCTCACCTGTACATAACTGCATAACTACAAAACTACATCTAACTTATTGCACATTATTTGCACATAACAGTACTTTTAACTTTCTGCACTGCTGCATATATTTGCATATATTTGCTTAAATTGCACATACTGTTAATTACCGTATATACTGCACTGCTGTCCTTTGCACTTCTGATTGGATGCTAAACTGTGTTTCGTTACCTTGTATTCATACATGTGTAATGACAATAAAGTTGAATCTAATCTAATCTAATCTAATCTAATGTCCAAAATCTCAGAACCATGGTCAGGCCGACAGCAGAGGCAGCTGGCCGCAATTTCAGAATTCACCACCGATATACAACACGTAGCCGGTAAATTTAATGTGGTGGCAGACTGCCTCTCGCGAGCGGTAACAGCGCCTGTCCGCGCAGATGGGGGCTGTAACGCCGCAGACGTGGAGCGCGGTAACAGCGCGGACGCGCACGCGGCTCCAATGCACGTAGAGATAGATTACGCGGCCATGGCAACGGAGCAGGGCGAAGACACAGACGTGTGCGCGCTCCTGTCTGGACCAACAGGGTTAAGGCTGGAGAACATAAGTTTACGAACCGGTTCACCCCCGCTTATTTGCGATGTATCCACCGGGCGACCTCGCCCAGTGGTACCGGCCACGTGGCGCCGTCGCGTTTTTGACGCTGTGCACTCCCTAGCACACCCGGGAATACGCGCTTTGGTGAAAATGGTGGCAGAGAAGTTTGTTTGGCCGAGCCTGCGCAAGCACGTGAAGGAGTGGGCGAGAGCCTGCATGTCCTGCCAGCGGGCCAAAGTTCACAGGCACACAAAAGCCCCTTTAGAACCTTTCCACATTCCGGCTAAGAGGTTTGATCATGTGCACGTAGATCTAGTGGGACCCCTGCCGCCCTCGCAAGGGTTCACACATCTCCTGACAATGGTGGACCGGACCACGCGTTGGCCGGAAGTAGTCCCATTGCAGTCTACCACAGCAGCAGACGTGACTCGCGTTTTTTTAACAGCCTCGGTAGCGCGGTTCGGAGTCCCGTCGGACATTACGTCCGATAGGGGTCCGCAGTTCGTGTCAGAGCTGTGGTCAGCAATGGCCAGCGGCTTAGGGGCAACAGCCCATCGCACCGCCGCTTATCACCCGCAGGCCAACGGTTTATGCGAGCGTTTTCACAGGTCGTTGAAGGCAGCCCTCAGAGCGTCGCTCACGGATACAGTTTGGGTAAACAAACTACCATGGGTTTTATTGGGGTTGCGTTCGGCACCCAAAGAGGATTTAGATGCCTCACCTGCTGAATTAGTTTTTACTCAACCTCTCAGGCTGCCAGGAGAATTCCTGCCAGCCCATGCAGCACCGGAGCGCCCCCCGGTGCGGGGACCTCTACGTGGCATGGGGGCAGAAATGTTCCTGGGCCCCGCTCATCACACTTTTCCGCGGGTTTTTGTTCCCAAGGCTTTGCAAAACGCAGAGTTTGTTTTTGTCAGGCACGACGCCCAGCGTCACAGCCTCCGCCCACCTTATGACGGTCCATTTCGAGTGCTGGAAACCGGGGAGAAATATTTTGTGCTGGACTTGGGGGGCAGGAAGGAAACAATCAGTGTTGACAGATTAAAACCTGCTTTTGTGTTACGTGATGAACCTGTACGGCCGGCGGGGGCGCCTCGATGCGGCAGGCCTCCCAGGGAACAGCCCCTAGTTCCCCAGCGGGGGGTAAATAACTCTTCTCCCCCTCATTCCACAGGCGCACCGCAGGACGGCACAACACAGGCTGCGAAGCCTGCGTTCAGCAGATTCGGGAGGAGATTGAAGCCTAAGCAACGGGCAGAGTGATGTGTATTTTGATCAACCCGTGTAAATTAGTGCTGTAGATCCTGCAAAGGGGGGGGGGTGATATAAGGGTATAATGTGTATGACGGCCCATTATTGACATGAAGTCGGTGTGTGTGTCCATTCTTGACATAATGTGTATGACTGTCCATTATTGACATAGGGTGTATAACGGTTAGAGTAATGTTGGTGTATGTCCGTTCTTGGGCGTTTCGGGGGGAGTGATGTGGCGTAACATTATGTAGCTCACATATTCCTTGGCAGAGACCCAGACATGAGGGAACCTGGAGCTAGCAGTGTGTATTGACATCACGCCTCAAACGGACATTGAGTCTGGACCCCCTGCGGGCTGGAGAAGAAGTGAGAAGATCTGGGAGTGGACCTGAAGGGACTGTCTGACTCCTGGGGTCAGACAGAGAAGCCGAGAGGACAATGGGAGGATTAAATGTGAATGTAATTCTGTGTTCGATGTGAATGTGAATTGTGTTTGATGTGAGAGTATAAAGGTATGTGGTTTACCGCAGCTCGCCCTCTTCATTCCCTGACTGAGAGAGGAGCTGTAGGACGTGAGATGAAATAAACCAATACTGAGAAATCATTCAGTCTCTTCATTTCATGGTTCCTACAATATTCTATATAACTGTCAGAAACCGAGCCGGCTTGGTTTCCCCTGGCTCAGTCCTGCCCACTCTATGGGTACGTCCCACATTGTATGTATGTTGTATATTGTATGTATTTTTTTTTTTTTTTTTTTTTTTTTACTTTCTCCTCTCGGCGCCACACCAGTCGGCTGCCTTTTGCAACAGCGGCTCGATTCCGAGTTTTTTTTTTTCCCTTCCTCTCTCTTTTGATCACTTTTTTTTTTCACCCCACTTATATCACGGACACACAGATCATCCCAAATGTCTCCTGAGCCGGTGGACGGAGCCACTGTTTATAGCAGGATACGATATAACAGGGAAGAGCTGCTAGCATTTAACCGCCACCCGGTCCCACTGGAAAAACTCGACATACCGAGAGAACTGAGGCGAAAACGCCGCGGCTGCCGGGCTGGAGTAAGGCGGAGGACAAAAAATATAAGGTACAGACCCTCCCTTCCATCTGTTGTCATGGGAAATGTACGGTCGATACTGGGAAAGTTAGATGAGCTAGCGGCTATCTCCCGTTATGATAGCACTTACCGGGAGTGCTCTCTCCTTTTGTTTACTGAGACGTGGCTAACTGAACTAGCAGCAGATGCTAACATTGAGCTGGAGGGTTTTCACACGATACGAGCTGACCGAACACCAGAGAGTGGCAAAACTAGGGGCGGTGGAGTGATCATGTATGTTAACAACAACTGGTGCAGACCGGGACATATCACTGTTAAACAACGACACTGCAGCAAAGACATTGAGTTGCTAGCTGTTAGCATGAGGCCTACATATCTCCCGAGAGAACACTCACACGTGATCTGCATTGTTGTTTATGCAAATCCGACGGCGAACGCTGGGACAGCGCGTGACGTCATCCATTCAGTAACCAGCAGGCTGCAGACAGAACACCCAGATGCTCTTCTCCTCATCTCAGGCGATTTCAACCACGTTTCACTGTCTCCCATTCTGCCCACTTTCACCCAGTATGTCACATGCCACACTAGAGACAATAAAACACTGGATTTGTTCTACGCAAACACTAAGGAGGCGTACACCTCATCACAACTCCCCCCACTTGGGAGATCGGATCACAACTTGGTTCATCTCCGACCGGTGTACAAACCCCTAGTGCACAGACAACCTCCGGCCATGCACACTGTGGAGTTATGGTCTGAGGAGACAATGGACACTCTAAAGGACTGTTTTGAAGCCACTGCCTGGAAGCAGCTCTGCGATCCACATGGTGAGGACATCGATGGCCTCATTCACACCTTCACGGGCTACCTCAGCTTCTGTGTGGACAAATCCGTTCCCACCAAGACCATACGGCGTCACTCAAACAACAAACCCTGGATCAACCCTGAGATAAAAACACTTCTGAGAGAGAAGAAGAGGATCTTCAGGTCGGGGAACAGGGAGATGCTGAAGTCCGTACAGAGGGAGCTGAGGAGAAAGATCAGAGAAGGCAAGGACAGCTTCAGGAAGAAGATGGAGGACAAGCTGCAACAGAGCGACATCAGCGGGGTCTGGAGAAACCTCAAAACCATCTTGGGGCTCCAGAATACCTCCCCCCAGGCCACGGGGGGCAGGGAGTGGGCGAACAACCTGAATCTGTTTTTCAATAGATTTGACCAACCGCCCTCCCCCCTGTCTGCACAACAACCACTGCTGCCTCTAAGAAATCAAGTCCTGCTACCCACTCCCCACTCCACCGACACCCCCCCCACTCCCAACACACAGCCCCCCATCCTGACCCTGACCAAGACCCAGGTGAGGACGGAGCTGAGGAAGATCAAGGCGAGGAAGGCGTCGGGACCGGACGGCATCAGCGCAAAGCTCCTCAAGTCCTGTGCAGACCAGCTGTGTGGGATTGTGACGTATATCTTCAACATGAGCCTGAAACTGGGGAGGGTACCACAGCTGTGGAAAACATCTTGTGTGGTACCTGTACCAAAAACTTCCCACCCCAAAGACCTGAACAGCTTCAGACCGGTGGCCTTGACGTCCCACTTGATGAAGACCCTGGAGAGACTGCTCCTTGCTCATCTCCGCCCCCTGGTGGAACCAGCGATGGATCCACTCCAGTTCGCCTACCAGCATGGCATTGGGGTGGAGGATGCGGTGATCTTCCTCCTTCACCGTTCTCTGTCCCACCTGGAGAAGCCCGGGAATATGGTGAGGATCATGTTCTTTGACTTCTCCAGTGCTTTCAACACCATCCAACCGATGATCCTGAAGGACAAGCTGCTGCGCGCAGGGGTGGACCAGCACCTGTCATCATGGATCCTGGACTACCTCACGAACCGGCCTCAGTTTGTGAGAACCCGGGACTGTGTTTCCGACACGATCATCAGTAGCACGGGGGCCCCCCAGGGAACGGTGCTGGCTCCCTTCTTGTTCACTCTTTATACTGCGGACTTCTCACACAACACAACACATTGCCATCTACAGAAGTTCTCTGATGACTCTGCGATCGTTGGTCTCATCTCCAGCGGAGATGAAGCTGAGTACAGAGGGCTTATCCAGGACTTTGTGGACTGGTGCCATCGGAACTGCCTCCAGATCAACGCGAGGAAAACTAAGGAGCTGGTGGTGGACTGCCGCAGGCATGGGCAGCCCCTCACAGCACCAGTAAATATACAGGGAACAGACATCGAGATGGTGACATCCTACAAGTACCTGGGTATTCATCTGAACAATAAACTAGACTGGTCACACAATACTGACGCACTCTACAAGCAGGGACAGCGCAGGCTGTTCCTGCTGAGGAGACTCAGGTCTTTTGGTGTACAAGGGGCGCTGCTGAAGTCATTCTATGACACGGTGGTGGCATCAGCCATCACTTTTGGAGTGGTCTGCTGGGGCAGTGGCATTACTGCAGCCGATAGGAAGAGACTGAACAAACTGATTAAGAAAGCTAGCTCTGTCCTGGGGCAACGCCTTGATCCGATGGAGGAGATAGGAGAGAGAAGGACGGTGGCTAAACTGTCATCTCTGCTGGAGTCCGAGTTCCACCCTATGCAGGACATACTGGATGCACTGAGGAGCTCATTTAGCAGCAGACTACATCATCCCAGGTGCACAACCGAGAGGTTTCGTAGGTCCTTCCTACCAACGGCTGTCAGACTGTACAACCTAAGCAGGGCTGCTCGCAGAGATAGCAAAAAGACGTAACAAACTAATAGTTTTTTTTTTTTTTTTTTGAATGCAAAAGATGCAATAGACTTACACAATGGTCCTCTCCGGCATACAACTAGGAACATACCGGTCGCTATGGAGGGTGAGAATATGTATGGGCACATAATCATACCATGTAGGATAACTAAATAGACGGTTATGCTGTTTCATCCCACCTAGCAACAATGCTCTGCACTGTGTGTGTTTATATATTTACATATTTATTCCATCTAGCTACAATGCTCTGCACTGGGTGTGTTTATATTTATATATCTATATATTTATTCCATCTAGCTACAATGCTCCGCACTGTGTTTTTATATATCTACATTTTATTCCATCTAGCTACATTGCTCCGCACTGTGTGTGTTTATATACTTGCATATTTATTCCACCTAGCTGCAATGCTCCATACTGTGGGTGTTTATATATTTACATATTTATTCCATCTAGCTACAATGCTCTGCACTGTGTGTTCATATATTCATATATTTATTCCATCCAGCTACAATGCTCTGCACTGTGTGTCTGTGTGTGTGTATATATATATTTTATAGTAATATGTACATATGTATATTAGCTGCTCTTGCTTGCTTGTTTTTTCTTGCCTTCTGATTGTTGCTCTGAGTGTTGCTATCCCTGTGCTGTTGCAATCCTGGAATTTCCCCGTTGTGGGACTAATAAAGGCTTATCTTATCTTATCTTATCTTATGTTAGCATGTATTTCTGTGTGCTTTGCCGTGCTCATAGCCACTGCCTTCTGGCCGGCAGCAGGGAGGCAGCCTCTTGCTCTCACGCTGGAGTGAGCGCTGTCTAACTGTCTGCCGGTCGGACCACGCCCCCTCTCTATTGCTACTCAGCTGTTCCCACTCCCGTATGCCATCTTCCGCTCCTCGCCCAGGTGTGACCAAATTGTGAAACCAGCAATGCATGTTCTTAAGGAGCCTGTCTCAAGTCATGCATTGCTGGGTCATTGAACTTCATTGACGGTAATTGCATGGAGTCACGTCAACTAAGGACGGTCTCCCTCGGGGCTAATTTGGACCACTGGACTGCTCCAGCACTGTGAGTAACTACTGCGTGTTTTTCCCTGGTGTCTCTCCCCGTAGACTGTAGATCGTCCAGAAGGACTCCTTAGCCTCTGAGGAAACATAAACTATAACTGTTTGTCAGCGTGTTGTATAAATAAATGTGTGTTGGTGTTCACCCAGCACGTAAATCCTCATCCTTTTTCCCCTCGCCGTGCGCATTGGAGAAGCGCACGGGAGGGTTCATGACAGAATGACCCAGCTGGTAAGCTGGTAGCAGATTCACCCACACAAACCTTTTCCCACTTTTTGAATATTTTTCACTCACCTGTTTGTTGGAGGTCATCATCCCCAGGGCTCGCCGATCTCGTCGCCATAAGGAGGGACCGGCAGCTGGCATCCCCACACTGGAGGAGGAGTGGGCAGCGGAATTCATCCAGGACTTTGTGGAGGAGGCTCTCGCGTCCCGTGGTCCCAAGAATAAATGGGAGTTTTTGCTTGGGGCTATGGGCATCCTCGACGCGTATCCTGGCCTCTGGAGGTTCCCACAATAAGCTGAGCTGCTCTTCACGGTCGGCGCGCTCGAGCGCTCATTTCCCAGATTATCCGCGAGGACACTTCCCACCGAACCGAAGCAGAGTTGTTCCCCTCATTGGCCATGCGTTTCCTCTCCAGCTCAGCCCGAGGTGCCAGCCTCAGCCCGTGCATCTCCAGCTCCATCACGACAGCGTAATCCTATGGCAAGACGCCAGGAGAGGCCCTCCTCATCGACAGCGACCGTCATTGTTTCAGCTACGGTGAGGTCCGCTGAATTCACCTTGGCCCCGCCTACCTCCGTCGTCAGGTAGACGGCTCCTCCAATAGCCTGTGGAGGGGTCCACGTCATCGCTGGCACGGGGAGGGATGAGTGTCTACCGCCTGCAGCTGTGGATATCATCGACCGGGATGACAGGCAAGTATTTTCTCATTCAAAACGATTCATTAATATTGAATCTTGCCTGTCTCCCGAGGGAGAGGCCCAGTTTAAGCAGTCCGCTGGGTCCTCTCCTCCAGCTGCATATATTAATTCATTTTTCCCCCTCTCCGTGTCTCCCTCAATTCTCCCTGAGGACCTGTCGGCCCAAGGTCAGGGCCATCAGACGGCGGAGGAGCCAGTGGCTTCGGAGGAGTCCTTCCCGGAGCCAGCATGGAGAGGTCCCCCTGCAACCACGCCGGAGGATTTCCCAGCGTTGGAGCCACTGCAGAGGGAGATTAGGACTGTTGGGACCATCTTGCCTGCTGTGGAGGATGTTGCAGCAGTCGTGAGGTTTGCCAAGGAGCTCACACGGAGGCGCTCTCCTGCAACCACCCTGTTGGAGTCGTCTGCATCCTCTCCCAGTCCGGCGCCTGCCCAATCCTTGGATGTCATGACGGAGGAGGAGAGACTGGGCGTGTCAACGGACGAGGAGTGGTCAACTCTGCTCGCTGCGCTCAATCGCCAGGTTGAGGAGGAGCACCACGAGAGGGAGGCTGAAGGATGCGCTTCCCCAGCTGTGAGGGCTCCACCCCCCGCGCCTGCTCAAACCATGGGCCCACCAACGGACGAGGAGTAGTCGAGCCTGCTCACCACACTCAATTGCTGGGTCGAGGAGGAGCACCGCGAGAGGGAGGCCCGAGGACGCCCCTTCTCGGCTGTGAAGGTTCCATCTCTGGATCTGCCGATGGACGAGGAATGGTCGAACCTGCTTGCTGCGCTCAACTGCCGGGTCGAGGAGAGGTTGGACGAGGGTCCCCCACCGCTCAAACTCCTTGCCCCCCCCCCAAGGAGATGGAACTGTCCAGCACGGTGCTTCGTGACCCGGACTACTTGGTTCCTGAGCCATCTGGGAGGAAGAAGAGGAGGAACCCCCGCCGGAGGAGGCCTCCGGTCTCACCGGTGCTGTAAGAGGAGGAACGCCTGGAGGGGGAAGACGTCTCTAAGGCCGTGGAGGACGTCTCATGTTAGGAGGACAGGCAAGTTACTTCTCATTTAACTATTATGCTTGATAAACAAGTTTGTCTGCCTCCTGGTGAGGATACTCGGAGTGAGCAACCCTCTGAGTGCTCCGCCCCAGCGCCATGCGATACGCCCATACCTAACCTCACCCAACCCTTTCTATGTACCCCCACGAGCTCTGCCGGCACCAGATCCAAGTCGCTCGAGGGGAGAGGGACCGGAGGCCCGGGAGGTTCCACCCCATGACAACACAGGTCCAGTGGTCCCTGAGGAGGCCAACGGGCGCACAGCACCGGGTGTGACGACTGAGGCTATGCACCCCAAATCGCCAGTGTCCTGGATGGCGGTGGAGCCCGAGTTCAGGCAAGTGTGCTCCATTATGTCAATACCTCAGATGTCAATGTCACACTGCCCGACTCATGGCGAGGAGGGCCTGGGGCAGCTCGTAGTAGCCCTCGGGGCCACCTTACCGGGCTCTGCCGCTGCTGGCAACCCTGACCCGGTCTCTTTTTCTCTCTCTCTGGGGTCGGAGCCCTCTGCTAGGGTCACCGGAGAGCAGCTGACCTCACCGGAAGCCACTGAGGATCGGGATGCAATGCCAGGTGACGTTGGGAGCACCACCTCCCTCGCTGGGGAGGCCACCGTGGGAGCAATGAGGCCCCCGATGCGGGTCACTGCTGGTGCAAATGTGCTCCAACCGGAGCCCATTGTGGGTGCAGCCACGTCCCAGACTGGGAGCGTCATGGGTGCTGCAGAGCCTCAGCCAGAGGTCACGACGGGTGCTGCAGAGCCTCAGCCGGAGGTCACCGCGGGTGCAGCAGAGCCTCAGCCAGAGGTCACCGCGGGTGCAGCAGAGCCTCAGCCAGAGGTCACCGCAGGTGCAGCAGAGCCTCAGCCGGAGGTCACCGCAGGTGCAGCTGAGCCTCAGCCAGAGGTCACCACAGGTGCAGCTAGGCTTCCGCTGGAGTCCATCGCGGGTGCAGCGGAGCCGGCCCAGTTGGGGTCCACCGTGGGTGCAGCGGAGCCGGCCCGGTTGGGGTCCACTGTGGGTGCCGTTGCGGACCACCCTGAGTATGCCGTGGAGGTCACCGCTCCCCGGTCCGGTTACCCACCAGTGAGCCTTCCGGTGGGTAAGTCGCCTCCTGCTTTACCCCTTCGGTCCTGGTGGCTGAGCAATGCTGGCCGGAAGACAGAAGAATTGACTCCCCAGGTCAGGTGGCTCATGTTTTCCGGCAGGCCGTCGGACTCTGTCCACCGGACCTTCTGCTGGGCCTGGGACTCTGGGCGGCCTCCTGAGCCCCAATGCCCGTGGACTTGGGGGGGTTAATTGAGGTCCCTGGGCGGGGTGTGTGTTCCTACCTTTCCTGTTCCCCCTACCTCCCACCCGGGTTTGGGTTATTGGTTCCTGTTTGGGGGTGGGGGGGGTGGGATGTGTCTTTGGGTGTCTGGGAATCCACCCCTTAAAAAGGGGGGGCTCTGTCAGGAACCGAGCCAGCTTGATTTCCCCCACCTTGGTCCTGGCCACTCTATGGGTATGTGCCACATTGTATGTATGTTAGTATGTATTTCTGTGTGCTTTGCCATGCTCATAGCCACTGCCTTCTGGCCGGCAGCGGGGAGGCAGCCTCTTGCTCTCACGGTGTCTCTCCCTGTAGATTGTAGATCATCCAGAAGGACTCCCTAGCCTCTGAGGCAACATAAACTGTAACTGTTTGTCAGTGTGTTGTATAAATAAATGTGTGTTGGTGTTCACCCAGCACATAAATCCTCATCCTTTCTCCCCTCGCCGTGCGCATTGGAGAAACGCACGGGAGGGTTCATGACATATATCAATACAAGAAAAGCACAGGATTGTCAAAAATTTCCTATTAAACAGTGATTTGTAAATTAAGCAGAAACTTCTGCTGCACCGAAAAACTCTTTTATGCAACAGCAAATTCAGACTTTAACACAATATCCATTACAACAGCTAAACTGCATTGAATGCGTGTTAAAGAGTAGAGATTTGGAAATTACTGGCAGAACCTTCATTTGAAAACTCCCTACAGTCCCCAACCACTCAGTACTGAGTGGAAAGGAAAAAAAAAATATTCTGTTGCTCTGTATTGTCTACTGGAGTCTGTGTTTTTCTGAAAAAAAAAATTACAGACAATCAAATCAAATCAAATCAAACTTTATTGTCATATTGCTGTACATACAACTGTAGTGCAGGCAAGATGAAATTGCGTTTCTCTCGGCATCCATATAAGAAGCAGCATGATTAAGACACACTCCCACATAGCTCCCACCCCCCCATCCATTCACACATCCCTGAGACATACTTGGGGAAAAAGAATAACTAACTATAATATACAAAATGTCCATAGGTGCAGTAGTGTGTATGTGAGATTCCGGGTCAGCTGTTCAGCATCCTGACAGCTTGTGGGAGGAAGCTGTTGATCAGTCTGGTGGTTCTGCCTCTGATGCTCCGGAATCGTTTACCAGATGGAAGAAGTTCAAAGTGTTTATGCAGAGGGTGAGAACGGTCGTTGACAATGTTCAGTGCCCTGCTCCTACAACGGTTCTGAAAAAGTTCTTGGACAGAGGGGAGGGAGACTCCAATTACCCTCTCCGCCCCCTTGACTATCCTCTGCAGGGCTTTTTTGTCTGACATACTGCAGCTGGAGTACCATGTAGCAATGCAGTACGTCAGAACACTCTCCACCACACCTCTGTAGAAGGTCCTGAGGATGCAGATGGGGAGAGAGGCCTGTTTGAGTTTCCTCAAGAAGTGTAGTCTCTGCTGAGCTCGCTTCCTGATCTCCAAGGAATTCTTGCTCCAGGTCAGGTCCTGCGAGATCTGCACTCCGAGGAACTTGATGTTCTCTACTCTCTCCACTAAACGGCCGCCGATGCTGAGGGGGACGTGCTCAGGCTGTGACCGCCGGAAGTCAATAATCATCTCCTTTGTTTTGTCCACGTTGAGCACCAGATTGTTCTCCCTGCACCAGCCCTCCAGGTCTCTCACTTCTTCCCTGTACATTGATTCCTCATCCCTCTGAATAAGTCCCACCTCTCTCTATTCTCTCTCTTTCCGTGCTTAACTCTTACTTGTCTGCTGCGTTTCTTCACTCACACACACACACACACACACACACACACACACACACACACACACACACACACACACCTGTCTCATTAGACACACATCTTTCTTTTTTTTGGGGGGAGGGGGCATTTGTCCATGTCCAGACCGGAGATTCACAGCTTTAAAGCTCATTGACGAGATGTAGTAATGATTTTACCTCTAAAGATGTATAAAATGTTCAAACACTGGCTGTATTGTTAGATTCTTTTGCTCGTTTGTTTGTGGTTTTATGGAGTCTCTCCTCATGTGCGCTCCCACAATGGGGTGCTTTTGGGGCAGGTGGACGCTTTTCAACACAAACCCAGCACTTCATACACGCGGTCAGGACAGAGACATGGCGAGACGTCCACCGGCAGACTGGGGGAGACAGCTGAGGAAGGGACGTGTTGGAAACCTCGTGGGTGAGTGTTTTTTTTTTTTTTTTAAATCACTCACTCTGTTTTTGCTGATGTGTTCCATTAATACTCTCTGTAAACATGGAAGTGAACGCAGTGCAGTGACGCATTTGATTGGTTAGAATGAGCATTTGAACACCACTCAGGGACAAATTTGATTGGTGAAATTGGTAGAAGTTGACCAAAATTGTGGGAAAATTGCGGTGATTGGACAAAGTTGCAAGATTGTGCAATAGTTGCGCTGATTGGCTGATTTCATGTGAACTGATGTGATCGCAACATTGCAAAATCCTGGAGGGACTGATAAGTGTACGTTCACTGCAAACTTAAATAGACCACACAACAGATCACAGAATCACTGATCCTACTGCAGATAATTCAATTCAATTCAATTCAATTCAACTTTATTTATATAGCGCCATTTCACAACAGCAGTCATCTCATAGCACTATCAACTGTAGGGGGAACCCCCACAGTTGCAGAAAGACCCCAGCAATCAGGCGATCCCCTGTGAGCAAGCACTTTTCCTCTCCACTCCTCTCGGTGGAGAGGAAAAACTCCCTTTTAACAGGAAGAAACCTCCAGCAGAACCAGGCTCAGGGAGGGGCAGTCATCTGCTGCGACTGGCTGGGGGGTGAGGGGATAGAGAAGAAGAAAAGAACAGACATGTAGAGAGAAAACAGCACGATGGGGACTCAATCTATGGGAGAGAACAAACAAATGTTAATGACCAGCAAAAAAAAAAATATTTCATTGAGAGTGAGAAAAGGAGTGAGGCCCAGTGCATTACTGGAGGTCCCCCGGCTGACTAAACCTATTAGCAGCATAACTAAGGGAGGGTTCAGAAACACATGATCCCTCCCTAATTGTAGGCTATATCAAAAAGGTAGGTTTTAGCCCTATTCTTAAAAACAGAGATCGAGTCTGACTCCCAAATCCAGATTGGCAGCTGATTCCACAGGAGAGGAGCTTGATAACTGAAGGCTCTGCCTCCCATTGTACTTTTGGAGATTCTAGGTATTACAAGTAATCCTGCATTTTGGGAGCGTAGTGCTCTGTTAGGATAATACGGTAGTATCAGATCTTTTAAATAAAAAGGAGCCTGATTGTTTAGAGCTTTGTAAGTAAGAAGAAGGATTTTAAACTTAATTCTAAACTCTATGGGAAGCCAATGAAGGGAGGCCAGAACCGGAGAGATATGATCTCTCTTTCTAGTTCCTGTTAAAACTCTTGCTGCAGCATTTTGGATCAGCTGAAGACTTTTTAAAGATGTTTTAGGACAGCCTGATAATAAAGAATTACAATAATCTAATCTCGAGCTAACAAAAGCGTGGATCAGTTTCTCAGCATCACTCTGAGACAAGATGCTCCTAATCTTGGCAATATTACGCAAATGATAGAAGGCAGTCTTAGAAACAAATTTAATATGTGAATTGAAGGACAAATCCTGATCAAAAATAACTCCAAGGTTCCTCACAGAGCTATTAAGAGAAAGAGTAACCGCATCCAAACTGAAAGTTTGATTTGGAAAGGAATTTCTAAGGTTTTTTGGACCAACAAGAATGACTTCAGTCTTATCTGAATTTAATAGCAGGAAATTACAAGTCATCCAAGCTTTGATTTCCTAAAGACAGGCTTCTAACTTGGCTAATTGATTACTATCATCTGACTTCATTGACAGGTATAATTGTGTGTCATCAGCATAACAATGAAAATGTATACAGTGCTTTCTAATAATGTTGCCTAACGGAAGCATATATAAACTAAAAAGAGTAGGGCCTAGCACAGATCCCTGTGGGACTCCATGACTGAGCTTTGAGTTGAAAGAAAACTCATTATTTACATGAACAAACTGGAACCTATCAGATAAATAAGATCTAAACCACTGCAACGAAGTTCCATTAAGTCCAACATAGTGTTCTAATCTATCAAGTAGAATATTATGATCGATAGTATCAAAAGCTGCACTAAGGTCTAAAAGGACAAGTACAGAAACTAGTCCATTATCAGATGCAATGAGGAGGTCGTTAGTGACCTTCGCTAAGGCTGTTTCAGTACTATGATGGATTCTAAACCCAGACTGAAACTCTTCAAGTAAACCATTTCCCTGTAGGTGATCAAATAATTGCGTAGCAACAACTCTTTCTAAGATTTTTGAAATGAAAGGGAGATTAGAGATTGGTCTATAGTTAGCTAAAGCTCCTGGATCTAGCGTTGGCTTTTTGAGTAAGGGTTTAATTACAGCCGTTTTAAAAGCCTGCAGTACATGGCCTAAAGTTAGTGAAGAATTGATTATATGAAGAATAAGGCTACCAATAAGTGGGAAGACTTCTTTAAATAACCTGGTAGGAATAGGGTCTAAAAGACAAGTTGAAGGTTTGGATGAGGAAACTATTTTGTCTAACTCACAAAGGTCGATTGGAGTAAACTCATCAAGACAGACATCAATAGAAGGAGTTGTAGTAGTTACAGTATTTAAGTTAACTGTGGGAAGAATCTGATTGATTTTATCTCTGATGGATGAAATTTTATTATTGAAAAAGTTCATAAAGTCCTGACTAGTAAGCTCTAAGGGAATGCTAGGATTGACAGAGTCCTGACTCTTTGTCAACCTGGCTACAGTACTGAAAAGAAACCTGGGATTATTCTTGTTCTCTTCTATTAATGCAGAGTAATAACTCGTTCTAGCTTTTCTAAGAGATTTTTTATAAATTAAAAGATGATTTCTCCAAGCTAAGTAGATTTCATCTAAATTAGTGGAGCGCCATTTTCTTTCTAATTGACGAGTCTTCTGTTTTAAGCTACAAGTTTCTGTGTTGAACCAAGGAGTTAGAAATCTCTGATTAGACTTTTTCTTTTTTAAGGGGGCCACCAAGTCTAGAGTCTGATGCAGAGAAGCTGAAACACTATCCACCATGTTATCAATTACAGAAGGAGCAAGCTGTCTATAGCTTATTTCCGTTGTGTTGACACATGGCATAGAGGAAACAATCTGCATAAATTTGGTAACAGCATCATCTGAGAGGCATCTACTGTAATAATATTTTTCTTTAGGAGCCAAATAGTCAGTAATAGTGAAATCAAAGGTTAACAGACAATGGTCTGACAGAACAGGGTTATGAGGAGACACTACAAGATTTTCTATTTCTATGCCATATGTCAGAACAAGGTCCAGTGTATGGTGGAGGTAATGAGTAGAATTTCCTACTTTCTGAGAAAACCCAATCGAGTCTAATATTGAATTAAATGCCACATTAAGGCAGTCACTATCTACATCCACATGTATATTAAAGTCCCCTACTATAATTATTCTATCAGATTTCAGCACTAAATCAGCTAAGAAATCAGCAAATTCGGATAAAAATTCTGAGTAGGTTGATGGGGGACGATAAACTATGGCAAATAAAATTGGGTTTAACCTAAAATTGCTAAAGTGCCCAATACTGAGGACCAGGCCCTCAAAGGAATTATAACATGTTTTTTGCTTTACATTAACTGTCACCATGGGTTGAGATGCCGTCTCGGCACTCAGCCCATGTTTTCCCTCATCCCTGCTTCCCATTGAGCAGCGTCTCAGCTGGCCCCCAGCTGGCAGCATTATGGACGGCTGGGGCCAATTAGTCTTCATCAGCTGGGGCGCTGCCAATGAGGATAAATAGGAGCAGCCTCGATGACTCGGGGCTGCGACATAAACACATTGCTAAGCTGAAGCCCCTTCGTCTGGTGTCAGCTTATACTCCTCTTGCAGCATTCCTGTGTTTGTATCCTGCTGTGAGTATGTACGTCTTGTTACCCCCACGTCCGGTACGAGCTGCTTACCTCTGCGCTGTGCAACCTGTGAGTGTACGTCTGCATGAGTATCTGTGCTCTCCTCATCCCTTCCCCTTTACCCTGAATAAAATATCACGACTCACTGGCTTGCCCCTGGCTCTGATTGCCCGGCTCCCTAGAGCCGGATATGACAGTATGTCGCAGCCAGAAGAGTTGCCGGCGGCCGTGAGTCGCTGTGGAAATGTACCTTTCTGTCCGGGTGTCAGCGCTGCTAGCATGCCGTTTCCCAGGAGTCACTTCCGGCGCCAGGGCGACGAGCTGAGGTCCATCTCGGAGGCTGTCGACGGGACGTTCTTCACCCTGCACGACGCCTCCAACGCGAGACGCTGGCATCCGGGCCGTGCTGAGGAACTCCTGGACTGTCACCCTCACTCTCTGTACCATCTGGAGGACAGTGCCAGGATAGACGCTGCGGGTACACAGCGAGAGAAGCTCCACGGGGTGGATGGAAATCCCGGCAGGGAGTCGAAGTGGGCGACGTCTTTCCCCGCTTCGGAGTCCCGTTCCTGCCGCCATTCCAGTCCGGGAGTTCGCGCCAACCAGAGGACTTCCCCCGACCTGCGCCACGTCACTCGGGATTCCCTTCAAGGAGCCGCAGCTGACAGCAGTTATGTCCGGGGTCGAGTGGCTGTCGCGAGCTCTACTGTGTTTCCTGTCACCACCTTCAGGCATGTGGCGGCGGCAGTGAGATTGATGGTGAGGACTTCAGGGCTACGAAGCTTTCCCGTGCTCGACGCCTTCCTCGTCTCGATCTCCGATCTGGAGCGGCGAATCCTGGGTTTCCCCCTCGCTTCGTCCCCTGGGAGTAGTCGTCATCACATCGCCGAGTCATCTCTGCACGAACCTCGTCCGGACCCAGTTCTGGGTCATCGTCAGGACCGTTCCTCCCACGCAGCTGTCATCCCTTCGCCTCGTCACTGTGGAGATTCTACAGCCTCGTCCCCTGAGCCTCGTTCCCCCGCTGTCATTCCTGGACATTCGGGCTGGCTCACCCCGGCTGTTTCCCCCTCCTCCTCGACGCGCTTCCTGACCGCTGTGTGTGCCTGGAATCCTGGCCTGGTGAGCTCTCTGCTGGAGACAACGCGAGCGACCCTCAGACGAATTCCCGGGGGGTCCTCCGTTATCGCCGGGCGGGGAGAGGAAGAAGCAGATTCCACTACAGCAGGCGATACTCAACCTCCAGGGGGCAGGCAAGTCATTGTTTTTTCACACCTGCTTAATGATTTGCTCTGTCACATCCCTGGAGGAGAAGTTCAGGGTTCGCAGCTCCCTGAACTCTCCCCACCTGCTGTAACCTGTATGCCTAATCCCGCATCCTCTGTGTCTCTCTCCGCCGAGCGGTCCCCGGCTCCAGGTCAACGTGGTGGGATATGGAGAGGGCCTGTGGTTCCGCAGCTACATTGCGGACGGAGGAGGGGGACTGACTGCTGCGTGGAGTCTACGCCGACGACTGAGCGTCCCCGGGTCTCCACGGAGGAGCGGTTCGGTCCGGCGGGACGAGATTCTTCTGGCTTCACGCCGAGTGGATCGTCGGCGGGGTCACCTGAGCTGGAGGAATCTCAAGCTGCGCTGACCATCGTGCTGGCTGCGGGGCCCGACGCGGCTAGATGGGAGCCTGACAACGACCTCCTGACGACGGATCCTGGATCTTCGCAGTCCTGGACGGCGTCAGAACCCGAGATCAGGCGAGTGCTCTCCTTTCTTTTCTCTCTTTTTATCCCCGAGCACTTCAGCCTATCTCCAGGGGAGACGAGCCGGGTGCAGCCGTCCGCTGCGTCTGAGCTCGTCTCGCCGGGTTCTGGCGCTGCCGGTGATCCTGATCCCGGTTCTGTTTTCTCTTCTGAGCCTTCTTCCAGGGTCACCGGCAAGGAGTTGCTGTTCCTCGTGGTGCTGGAGGGTCCGGGTTCAACGTTGGAGGTCGGTTCTGGTGCAGTATTCAACGTGGGTTCGCCCGAGACCCAGTCGGGGTCCAACGTGGGTTCGCCTGAGGCCCGATCGGGGTCCGACGTGGGTGCTGCCCCAGTATTGTCCAGGTCCGGTGAGGAGGTGGCCGTTTTCCTGCGGCCTGACGCCCGCCGCCCTCGTCATCGGCTCTCCCCTGAGCCTCTTCCACCGGGATCCGCTCTGATCCTTCGCCCGTCTCAACGGTCCTGGTGGTTGAGTGATGCGGGTCGACGACCCGACCCACAGAACTTTCGGTTCGGTGATCTGGTTCCCCCCACTGGTCTGTGTTTCCCTCTGGGCAGCCTGGTTCGGCTGCCGGTGGACTGGATTCCTGGGATCTGGGTCCAGAGTTCGCCGTCCGAACATTTCTCTTTCCCTGATTCGCCAGCTGGACAATGGGCGGGGAGATCTCCGGAGCCATCTCGGCCATTTTTGGACTCTGCCTGCCATTCACCTCGGGTGTCACTTTTTCTTTTGTTATTAAGGTCACTTGGGTGTAATGTTTTGTCCTGTTGGTGGATTCGTTTTTATAGTGCTGTTTTCCATCGCTCATGCTCAGCATTTTACTTTTTGTGCCATGTTTTTAGCCTCGTTTTTTGTATTGTAGAGTTATGTTTTGTTTTCCGTAACACCATGCTCTGCAGTTATCCATTTATTCCAGTCACTTTCATTTCTTTAGGTGACTGGGTATTTATATATTCGTGTGTGTGGGTTTTTCTTTGCCTGCACTCAGTATTTCTTTTTTGTCCTGTTGGTTCATTATAGAGTCATGTGCCTTGTTTTCCGTAACACCATGCTCTATAATTGTCATTTGTTCCAGTCACCCTCACTTTTCTTGGTGTCTGTGTATGTACTTAAATTAGCGCTGTGTATAGGTTCCCCTTTATTTAACCGTACTCAGCATTTTTTGCCCTGTACCTTTTTGGTGGTTCTTTTTTCCTTGCTCCGGGTCACGCATGGTTGGTACTCTCTGGGTAGTATGTAACCGGCGTGCTGACCCAGTTCTTCTCCCCATCTGTACCTGGGTTAATTATTCTGTTTTGTCAGTATTGTATTTGGGTTTTTCTTTCCCGCTACCCTACATTGCCCCATTGGTGTTGTCCTTCCCTTGGCTTCTTCCCCTCCGGTCCGCCTCCCTTCCTCCCACCCTAGGTGGGGGGGGGGGGGCTGGGATGTTCCTGGTCGTTCAGGAGCCCGACCTTGAGGGAGGGGCTCTGTCACCATGGGTTGAGATGCCATCTCAGCACTCAGCCCATGTTTTCCCTCATCCCTGCTTCCCATTGAGCAGCGTCTCAGCTGGCCCCCAGCTGGCAGCATTATGGACGGCTGGGGCCAATTAGTCTTCATCAGCTGGGGCGCTGCCAATGAGGATAAATAGGAGCAGCCTCGATGACTCGGGGCTGCGACATAAACACATTGCTAAGCTGAAGCCCCTTCGTCTGGTGTCAGCTTATACTCCTCTTGCAGCATTCCTGCGTTTGTATCCCGCTGTGAGTATGTACGTCTTGTTACCCCCACGTCCGGTACGAGCTGCTTACCTCTGCGCTGTGCAACCTGTGAGTGTACGTCTGCATGAGTATCTGTGCTCTCCTCATCCCTTCCCCTTTACCCTGAATAAAATATCACGACTCACTGGCTTGCCCCTGGCTCTGATTGCCCGGCTCCCTAGAGCCGGATATGACAATTAACTAGTAATTTGGAATGGTAAATTGTTGCTACTCCTCCTCCACGACCAGAACTTCTGGGATTTTGACAGTTTAAATAACCAGAGGGAGTTGATTCATTTAAGCCAACATAATCCTCTTGCCCTAACCAAGTCTCTGTAAGGCAGGGGTCACCAACCTTTTTGAAACCAAGAGCTACTTCATGGGTATCGAGTCATGTGAAGGGCACCAGCTTGACACACTCCTCTAAAATAACAAATTGTGTGTGTGTGTGTGTGTATATATATATATATATATATATACTGTCATACCCGGCTCTAGGGAGCCGGGCAATCAGAGCCAGGGACAAGCCAGTGAGTCGAGATGTTTTATTTTGGGTAAAGGATAAGGGATGAGGAGAGCACAGATACTCATGCAGACGTACACTCACAGGTTGCACAGTGCAGAGGTAAGAAGCTCGTACCGGACATGGGGGTAACAAGACATGCATACTCACAGCGGGATACAAACATAGGAATGCTGCAAGGGGAGTAGAAGCTGACACCAGACGAAGGGGCTTCAGCTTAGCCGTGCGTATGTCGCAGCCCCGAGTCATCGAGGCTGCTCCTATTTATCCTCATTGGCAGCGCCCCAGCTGATGAGGACTAATTGGCCCCAGCCGTCCGTAAAGCTGCCAGCTGGGAGCCTGCTGAGACGCTGCTCAATGGGAAAAGGGAAAACATGGGCTGAGTGCCGAGACGGCATCTCAACCCATGGTGACAGAGCCCCCCCCTCAAGGTCGGGCTCCTGAACGACCAGGAACATCCCAGCCCCCCCCACCTAGGGTGGGAGGAAGGGAGGTAGGACCGGAGGGGAAGAAGCCAAGGGAAGAACAACACCAATGGGGCAATGTAGGGTAGCAGGGAAAAAAAACCCAAATACAATACTGAACAAAACAGGGAATAATTAACCCAGGTACAGATGGGGAGAAGAACTGGGTCAGCACGCCGGTTACACACTACCCAGAGAGTACCAACCATGTGTGACCCAGAGCAAGGAAAAAAAAAACACCAAAAAGGTACAGGGCAAAAATGCTGAGTATGGTTAAATAAAGGGGAAACACAATACACAGCACTAATATAAGTACATACACACACACACACAGTCACCAAGAAAAGTGAAGGTGACTGGAACAAATGGACAATTACAGAGCATGGTGATACGGAAAACAAGGCACATGACTCTATAATGAGCAAACAGGGCATAAAAAAGAAATACTGAGTGCAGGCAAAGAAAAACCCACACACACGAATATATAAATACCCACAGTCACCTAAAGAAATGAAAGTGACTGGAATAAATGGATAACTGCAGAGCATGGTCTGAAAGGAAACAAAACATAACTCTACAATGAAAAAACGAGGCTAAAAACATGGCACAAAAAGTAAAATGCTGAGCATGAGCGATGGAAAACACACAGCATTATAAAAACGAATCCACCAACAGGACAAAATATTACACCCGAGTGACCTTCACAAAGATAAAAGAAAAAGTGACACCCGAGGAATATGGCAGGCAGAGTCCACAAATAGCCGAGATGGCTCCGGAGATCTCCCCGCCCATCGTCCCGTTGGCGAATCAGGGAAAGAGAAATGTTCGGACGGCGAACTCCGGACCCAAATCCCAGGAATCCAGTCCACCGGCAGCCGAACCAGGCCGCCCAGAGGCAAACACAGACCAGTGGGGGGGAACCAGATCACCGAACCGAAAGTTCTGTGGGTCGGTCGTCGACCCGCATCACTCAACCACCAGGACCGTTGAGACGGACGAAGGGTCAGAGCGGATCCCGGTGGAAGAGGCTCAGGGGAGAGCCGATGATGAGGGCGGCGGGCGTCAGGCCGCAGGGAAACGGCCACCTCCTCACCGGACCTGGACAACACTGGGGCAGCACCCACGTCGGACCCCGATCGGGCCTCAGGCAAACCCACGTTGGACCCTGCACCAGAACCGACCTCCAACGTTGAACCCGGACCCTCCAGCACCACGAGGAACAGCAACTCCCCGCCGGTGACCCTGGAAGAAGGCTCAGAAGAGAAAACAGAACCGGGATCAGGATCACCGGCAGCGCCAGAACCCGGCGAGACGAGCTCAGATGCAGCGGGCGGCTGCACCCGGCTCGTCTCCCCTGGAGATAGGCTGAAGTGCTCAAAGATAAAAAGAGAGAAAAGAAAGGAGAGCACTCGCCTGATCTCGGGTTCTGACGCCGTCCAGGACTGCGAAGATCCAGGATCCGTCGTCAGGAGGTCGTTGTCAGGCTCCCATCTAGCCGCGTCGGGCCCCGCAGCCAGCACGATGGTCAGCGCAGCTTGAGATCCCTCCGGCTCAGGTAACCCCGCCGACGATCCACTCGGCGTGAAGCCAGAAGAATCTCGTCCCGCTGGACCGAACCGCTCCTCCGTGGAGACCCGGGGACGCTCAGTCGTCGGCGTAGACTCCACGCAGCAGTCAGTCCCCCTCCTCCGTCCGCAATGTAGCTGCGGAACCACAGGCCCTCTCCATATCCCACCTCGTTGACCCGGAGCCGGGGACCGCTCGGCAGAGAGAGACACAGAGGATGCGGGATTAGGAATACAGGTTACAGCAGGTGGGGGAAGTTCAGGGAGCTGCGAACCCTGAACTTCTCCTCCAGGGATGTGACAGAGCAAATCATTAAGCAGGTGTGAAAAAACAATGACTTGCCTGCCCCCTGGAGGTTGAGTATCGCCTGCTGTAGTGGATTCTGCTTCTTCCTCTCCCCGCCCGGCGATAACGGAGGACCCCCCGGGAACTCGTCTGAGGATCGCTCGTGTTGTCTCCAGCAGAGAGCTCACCAGGCCGGAATTCCAGGCACACACAGCAGTCAGGAAGCGCGTCGAGGAGGAGGGGAAAACAGCCGGGGTGAGCCAGCCCGAATGTCCAGGAATGACAGCGGGGAAACGAGGCTCAGGGAACGAGGCTGTAGAATCTCCACACTGACGAGGTGAAGGGGTGACAGCTGCGTGGGAGGAACGGTCCTGACGATAGCCCAGAACTGGATCCGGACGAGGTTCGTGCAGAGGTGACTCGGCGATGTGATGGCGGCTATTCCCAGGGAACGAAGCAAGGGGGAAACCCAGGATTCGCCGCTCCAGATCGGAGATCGAGGCGAGGAAGGCGCCAAGCACGGGAAAGCTTCGTAGCCCTGAAGTCCTCTCCATCAATCTCCCTGCCGCCACCACATGCCTGAAGGTGGTGGCAGGAAACACAGTAGAACTCGCGACAGCCACTCGACCCCAGACATAACTGCTGTCAGCTGCGGCTCCTTGGAGGGAATCCCGAGTGACATGGCGCAGGTCGGGGGAAGTCCTCTGGTTGGCGCGAACTCCCGGACTGGAATAGCGGCAGGAACGGGACTCCGAAGCGGGGAAAGACGTCGCCCACTTCGACTTCCTGCCGGGATTTCCATCCACCCCGTGGAGCTTCTCTCGCTGTGTACCTGCAGCGTCTATCCTGGCGCTGTCCTCCAGATGGAACACAGAATAAGGGTGACAGTCCAGGAATTCCTCAGCACGGCCCGGACGCCAGCGTCTCGCGTTGAAGGCGTCGTGCAGGGTGAAGAGCATCCCGTCGACAGCCTCCGAGATGGACCTCAGCTCGTTGCCCTGGCGCCGGAAGTGACTCCTGGGAAACGGCATGCCAGCAGCGCTGACACCTGGACAGAAAGGTACATTTCCACGGCGACTCACGGCCGCCGGTAGCTCTTCTGGCTGCGACATACTGTCATACCCGGCTCTAGGGAGCCGGGCAATCAGAGCCAGGGACAAGCCAGTGAGTCGAGATGTTTTATTTTGGGTAAAGGATAAGGGATGAGGAGAGCACAGATACTCATGCAGACGTACACTCACAGGTTGCACAGTGCAGAGGTAAGAAGCTCGTACCGGACATGGGGGTAACAAGACATGCATACTCACAGCGGGATACAAACATAGGAATGCTGCAAGGGGAGTAGAAGCTGACACCAGACGAAGGGGCTTCAGCTTAGCCGTGCGTATGTCGCAGCCCCGAGTCATCGAGGCTGCTCCTATTTATCCTCATTGGCAGCGCCCCAGCTGATGAGGACTAATTGGCCCCAGCCGTCCGTAAAGCTGCCAGCTGGGAGCCTGCTGAGACGCTGCTCAATGGGAAAAGGGAAAACATGGGCTGAGTGCCGAGACGGCATCTCAACCCATGGTGACATATACACACATAAATAAATAATTATCAATAACTTAGAGTGGGTAACAGACAAGATCAATATTCAACACTTTATTTTTATTAATCTCAGCAATTGTTCAGATGATCCCTTCTACATTTCATAAAAAAATGTCCAGTTTTCACCAGTCCCTTTTAACCATAAAAAACTAAACCCTTTTAATTCATGAACTATGTTGAACCATGTTTGAAAAAGTTATGCAACATTTAAGAAAAATCAACTTTCATATTAAATAAATCTTATCACATTTTTAACTGAACAAATCTGCTGCAATTCTGCTCAAAATCTGTTACATTTAATAAACACACCTTTGTGTGTTCTTCTTCACTGGAATTATATCCATACAGTTCTTGCCAAGAATCATGCTTGAACACCCAGCACTGTCCTTTCATGAGAAGAAACTAAACAAGCACTGACAGTGCTTATATGCACGGTGGAGCAGTGGTTAGCACCGCGGCAGCAGTTTATCCTCGGCTGAGGGATCGCGGGGATCGTGGGTTCGATCCCAGCCAACAGTGATCTGTGTGGAGTTTGCATGTTCTGGTGGTGCATGTTCTCGTTTTTCATGCAAAAACATGCAGGTTAGGGAGTTAAGGGGCGCTTGCACACGCAGCGGCTGGTGGCTTGTTACCGGACTGCAGAACAAATCTACCTACGGGTACAAGATAAGTCCAAAAAAAAAAAAAAAAGAGTGGGTAGTGAAGTGGCGCTTCGCCATCGCCCGGCAAATGAAATACACGCAGCTTCCTTTCACGGTAGTAAAAAAGAACTCTTCCTCCCGCTCACTTTGAAAATGATAAATTTTCTGTCTTTTTTTTGCCATGTTTTTGGGCTTGGAAACCGCACTGCGCCCACCATCTTAACGGCCCGCTAGCTAAGCTTACGCTCCACAAGCGCGAAGGTTTTGTCATGCGCACAATACTGACCTTTGAACTAGGTCAGAGTTCACCTTAACTTTACGTATAATAAACATATTTTCATTTTTTTTATTTTTAAGACATTGTCATTTTAAAATCTATATAAATGCAAGTGTGATTTTAAAAAATATAAAATAAAAAAATAGCGGCAGAAAAAATTACATCTGCAGCTCACTTGCGAGTTGTGCTATTTTTAGAACAGGCCTGCGGGCGACATGGTGCCCGCAGGCACCGCGTTGGTGACCCCTGCTGTAAGGGAAATTAAATCAATCTGATGATCAATTAACAGATCATGGACTAACAGAGACTTGGGAGTTAGAGACCTAATATTTAATAAACCACATTTAATTTTTAAATTATGAGGAGGAACAGAGGCCAATTCATTCAATTTAGAGGCTTTATGTTTAATTTGAGTTTTACCAATGTTTTGCTTTATCACTTTGGGATGCTTATATATTATATTTTTATTTACTTTGGAGGGAGCAGACAACGATTCTCTGATGGGGAAGACAGGGGCTAAGTTGAGGGGTGGCGGATGAAGAGGAGCTGCAGAGAGGCGTGTAAGACTGCGACTCTGCTTCCTGGTCCCAACTCTGAGTAGTCAGGGTTTTGGAAATTTGGATAAAAAAGATGCCAGATTGTTAGATAAATGAGAAGCACCATCCAAAGTGGGATGAATGCTGTCTCGTCTCATAAGACCAGGTTTTCCCCAAAAAGAGCTCCAATTGTCAATGTAGCCCACGTCATTTTTAGGACACCACAGAGACAGCCAGCGGTTCAAGGATGACGAGTGACTAAACATGTCATCACTGGTCAGATTGGGGAGGGGCCCAGAGAATACTACAGTGGCAGACATCGTTTTTGCAAACTCACACACCGATTCTACATTAAGTTTCGTGACTTCCGACTGCCGGAGACGGATGTCATTAATGCCGGCGTGAATAACAATTGCGGAATATTTACAGTTACTTTTAGCCAGCATTTTCAAATTTGACTCGATGTCGCCTGCTCTGGCCCCAGGAATGCATGTGACTATGGCCGCTGGAGTCTCTAGGTTCACGTTTCTGACTACAGAGTTGCCAATGATCAGAGTTTTTTCCTCAGCGGGTGTGTCGCAGAGCGGGGAAAAACGATTAGAAACGTGAACAGGTTGGTGGTGTACCGGGGCTTTGCGACTAGGCTTCCTTCTCACCGTCACCCACCCAGTCTCCTTGCTGCTGAGGAGAGCCGGGGAACCGCTGACAGGGGGGCCTAAGCTAGCTAGCTCCGCTGCAGCTAAGGGGCGTCCGTCGAGATTAACTGGCGCAGACGGTGTTTCAATGCAGCGGAGCCGGGATTCCAAATCAGACAACCTCGCCTCGAGCGCCTCAAAAAGACAACATTTATTACATTTACCGTTATCACTAAAAGAGGCAGAGGTGTAGCTAAACATCTGACAGAGAGAGCATACCAGAGGAGGAGAGGAAAGAGAGCTAGTAGCCATAGCTAGTGGCTAGCTAGTGGCTGGAGAGCAAACCACACAGGCAGACAGCAAAACAGGAAGTGACGATACGTTACCACAAGGAAGTGACGATCCCAGATCCGAGGTAAGATAAGACAGTAGATAAACACAAGCAGCATATTTCTCACCAGCAGAACAGCAATGTCTCATTGCAACCTATGTGAAGGAAAAATGGCTGCTGTAAATAAAGAAAAAAAGAGAACTATTGTAGCATTCTGGAGGAATGCAACCACAAAGGCTGATGGGAAATGTTTAATGTCTAAAAGTGAGCATGTTCTCTTTAAGCAAATTGTGAAAACAAGTTAAATGGTCAGTTATTGAGCTAAAGTTTCTTGGTTGAGATTTTTTTTTTATGCAGTTTTTATGTCAGCACCATCAGTGTGAGCACTGTTGTGGGGAGAATCCCCCCCCCCCCCTTTGCTGTACTCCTGAAAAGAGAGAATAAAGTGAGATTAAGATGGGTGCTGTTTTTGTATTTTAGTATTGAAGTTGTAATTTTTTAAATCTGTCCTTCACAAAGAACAAATGTGTCCAAAAAAGGACGTGACATATGTGCTGACTAACTTTAGCTTACCTGCAGTGTCTGGTAGCAGTTAACCTTCATGAGCCACAAGATGAGGATGATGCTGTGAGTTCTCAAATTAAAATCATAATCATTGGCTGTCCTGTCAGAACTGTTGATCTAAGTTCTATTGAATATGGCGGAGAAGGCACATCTGCAAGGGTCAAGTGCACATTTACAGATGAAGAGACTGCTGCTGGACTCAAGCAGACTTGAGGTATCACAAGATGTCTCTACCCAATGCACTTAAAGACACAAATATGGCAGGAGCCAGAATAAGACTGAAAGAGAGAAAGATTTTAGATCTGGATTTAGAAATGGAAATAAAATGAGAGATACTGAGAAAACTGGATCTGGAGATCCAGAAACTGGAAATGTAACTGAGTATCTCATTATGCACTGTAGCCATGTGTCTAAAATTATATATTCATCTTGTTTTTCCTCACCAGCTTCAAGATGACAAGTACACTATCCAGTACACTATTTTATAGAACCACTTTAAGTGACACTAACCTGTAATCTGCAAAGATTACAATGTGCTGTGGCAGTAATGTCATATAAAATACACAGGAGCGTCACCAGACATTCATGATGTCAGTGACTGCAGTAATATAGGCTGGGTATCATCACACCTCAGACAGTAATATAAATGTACATTGTGGAGTGCGTGAAATCACAAGCAGGTTCATTTCAAAATGATTTTATTTCACACTCCATCTCACAAGCACAGAACAGACTAAACTTTTTTTTACCAGAGACTCTCCTCTTAAGTTTCACGGCTTACATTACACACAATAGGACATTTACATCACACTGCATTCAACCCCCTACATCCTTGACTCCTTCCCACTCTCTCACCAGGAGACTCCTCTCTTTTGTCTCCCATGCTTATTCACTGTCTCTCATCTGAGATGCTAGAATCTGACTCTCCCAAGGTGCTACAAATACCCCCCCCCCCCCAGCATCTTAGATAGGACAATCAAATAACAGTTCACATGCTGTGATAGAACAACAGAACATCAGTCCACATGCTGTTTGGGCTTCCGTCTCCTCCTGTATCTGCTGTAACTGGGTTTTACCGCCTCCGCGGCGCTGTTGTGCCGATGGGAGGTTGCTGGGAGGGGGGCCACTTCGGTCTGTCCGTGTGGCTGCTCTGGCGAATCGTTTCCCTGGGGAGCTCTCCGTGGGGGTCTTCCACGCTGAGGGGCCCTAGCCAACAGCACTTGCTCGTCTGCCACAACGAAAGCGGGTTTGAGTCTGTCTATGCCAATTTTTTCCCTCCTACCCCCCAAGTCTAGCAAAAAATGCTTATCCCCTGTTTCCAACATTCTGAACGGTCCATCATAGGGTGGGCGCAATGGAGGGCGGTGGGCATCGTGTCTGACAAAAACGAACTCCGGGCTCTTCAAAGTTTTAGGCACAAAAACACGCGGAAAACTGTGGTGGGCAGGGCCCGGCAGCGTGCCTGTGTCTGCGCTACGCTGCAAAAGCTGAGACAAGGAGCTGCCCAGAGCGGGATTATCTGGTAGAAATTCCCCGGGCAGCCGTAGTGGCTGCGTGAAAACGAGCTCTACCGGGGAAGCTTCTAGATCCTCTTTCGGCGCGGAACGCAACCCCAATAAAACCCACGGCAGCCTGTCTACCCAATTTGCATCCGTCAATGAGGCCCTGAGCGCTGCTTTGAGTGATCTATGAAAACGCTTGCATAACCCATTGGCCTGTGGGTTGTACGCAGTTGTGCGGTGAATTGTAACACCCAGGCTGCGGGCCATCGCAGACCAGAGTTCAGAAACAAATTGAGGGCCCCTGTCGGACATAATGTCCGACGGGACTCCAAAACGCGCCACCCATGCTGTTAAAAAAGTGCACGCTACGTCTGCAGACGTGGTTGCCGCCAGCGGAACCGCTTCTGGCCAGTGCGTGGTGCGGTCCACTATGTTCAGGAGGTGCGTGCACCCCTGTGATGGCGGGAGGGGGCCCACGAGGTCCATGTGAACATGGTCGAACCTCTTAGCCGGAATATGAAACGGCTCCAAGGGAGCCTTCGTGTGTCTGTGTACCTTGGCTCGTTGGCACGCCACGCAGGCTGCAGCCCACTCTTTCATTTGTTTGCGTAGGCTCGGCCACACAAACTTCTCTCCCACCATTTTGACCAACGCGCGCACTCCTGGGTGCGCCAGAGTGTGAACCGACTCAAACACGCGGCGGTGCCACGCGGCCGGGACCACGGGACGCGGGCGACCCATGGAGACATCGCACATTAGGGGGGGCATGCTGTCTTGCAGCACCCTGCTCTCCAGCCTTAACCCTGTTGGTCCAGACTGGAGCACGCGCACGTCTGTATCGCTAATCTGCTCCGCGGCCATGGCTGCATAATCTATCCCCACGTAGACCGGGGCCACCATGGCGCGCGAGAGACAGTCCGCCACTACATTCAGTTTACCCGACACATGCTGAATATTGGTAGTAAACTCTGAGATCGTGGCCAGCTGTCTCTGCTGCCGGCCCGACCACGGTTCTGAAACCTTGGCCATTGCGAATGTTAGCGGCTTGTGGTCCACGAACGCGGTGAAACTGCGCCCTTCCAGCCAGAACTGGAAGTGGCGAATGGCCAGGTGGAGAGCCAGCAACTCTCTGTCGAATGCGCTGTATTTACGTTCACTGTCGCGCAAAGTTCTGCTGAAAAAGGCGAGCGGCTGCCAAGC
The DNA here is from genome assembly GCA_020510985.1 of Pholidichthys leucotaenia. Classification (NCBI taxonomy): domain Eukaryota; kingdom Metazoa; phylum Chordata; class Actinopteri; order Cichliformes; family Pholidichthyidae; genus Pholidichthys; species Pholidichthys leucotaenia. The sequence goes on along the minus strand of CM035838.1, from coordinate 393,264,264 downwards.
CCCAGCGATGCACTGCTCTACGACAGCCCCTATGGCCACACCTGACGCGTCGGTGGTGAGCGCTATGCGGGCCATTGGGTCTGGATGTGCCAGCAGTGCGGCGTTTGCCAGGGCTACTTTAACTTCCGAGAACGCCCACTCTCGCTCCGGGGTCCATTCGACCCTATCCGTGGGTTTCTGTTTTTTGAGCGCGGCGTGCAATGGTTGCATGAGCCGCGCCGCGCGGGGGAGGAAACGGTTATAAAAGTTCACCATTCCCAAAAATTCTTGTAGCGCTCTGACCGTTTGAGGCCGGGGAAAACCCGCTACGGCGCGCACTTTGCCGGGCAGCGGGATCGCTCCTTCTGGAGAGACGCGGTGCCCCAAAAAATTAGGTTAGATTAGATTTGTTTATTTGACAGGGACAGTGCAATAAACATAGACAATTAATCAATGACAATCAATCTAATGTGTTGCACAAAGAGTGTATAGCTATTAGCTAATTTGCAACTCTTGTCCCTGGATGGGCTTTAGAAAGGAGAAACAAGTGAAAAGAAAAAAGGAAAGGAAAAGATAAAAAAAATGAAAACAGAAAAAACGATAACCACATACATCAATGCAAAAAAGATTATAAATACATTATAAATACACAATTATAAATATTATAAAGATTATAAAGATTATAAATATTATAAATACACAATATAACAACCTGACTCACATTTGCCTATTTCAGGCCTCCCTCTCTTCGTCACTCACTATAAACAAACACATTCATTCCTTCCCTTCATTCACTCTCACCCTGCAGACAATCATTTCATACATGGGTACATTCTTGTTTATTTTTCAGCCAGTTTTTAACCTTTTTAGTGAATGTTTTAAAGTCCGTTATTATTTTAATTTCATTTGGCATTGTGTTCCAGATGTGACTACCCTTTATAGAGAAAGCTGTTTGTCCAAATGTGGTTCTGCGGTGGAATATTTTACAGTTATTGTTAACAGAACTCCTGGGGGCTCAGCCCATGGGCTTCCCCGCTACATATGGTCCGCGAACTCCTCGCGCGCTATGGCCAGCTTAGCTGCGTCCAAGCGCCGATCAATCTCCGTTACGCCGAACTGGCATTTCGCTGGGTTGATTATTAACCCGTGCTCCTCCAACCTCCAGAAAACCGTCGTGAGGTGGGTTTCGTGTTCGTCTTCGGACACACTGGCTACCAGGATATTGTCCAGGTAGATGAACACGAACGGGAGATCGCGCAGCACTGCATCCATCATGAGCTGGAACGTCTATGCCGCTCCTTTTAACCCGAATGGCATGCGCAGGAACTTGAATAGACCGAACGGAATTATTAGCGCTGTTTTAGGTATGTCCTCAGCGCGCACTGGGACTTGGTGGTAACCGCGGACCAGGTCTATTTTGGAAAAAAATGCGTGCCCCGGCGAGGTGAACGGAAAAATCCTGTATGTGGGGAATTGGGTAGCGGTCGTGTGCCGTGGCGTTGTTCAACCTGCGGAAATCACCGCACGGTCGCCATGATCCCTCAGCCTTAGGGACCATATGTAGCGGGGAAGCCCATGGGCTGTTCGAGTGCCTGATGATGCCCAACCTTTCCAGGTTGGCAAACTCCTTGCGCGCTATGGCCAGCTTAGCTGCGTCCAAGCGCCGAGGTCTAGCAAAAACGGGCGGCCCGGTGGTGGTGATAAAGTGCTTCACCCCGTGTTTAGCGATGGCCGTGGAAAACGTCGGGACCGTGAGTGCTGGGAACTGAGTGAGCAGTGTGTGGAACTTACCGCCTGCAGCTGTGACGTTGGCTTGTGCTGTTGGCCGGGTCACTCGAGCTATACAGGGGAGAGAATCGAAGGACAGTGCATTAACCAGGCGCCTGTTAGCAACATCAACCAATAAACCATGTGCACACAGAAAATCAGCTCCCAGTATATGGTAATTCAGTGCTGCTATGACAAAAGTCCACTCATATGTACGGCCGTGTAGGGATAAGAGCAGAGTCCTCTCACCAAAGGTCTTAATCTCCGAGCCGTTTGCTGCCACTATCTCGGGGCCGCTAGATCTTGCCAGCCGGTCAGCGTAGGTCGGCCGGATGAAGCTCTTCTGGGCTCCGGTGCCCACGAGGAAATGCCTCCCCGAGCGTGCGTCCGTTAGGTAGAGCAGCTTGTTCTCTTCACCGAGGGTCGCCGCTGCTACCGGCCCTTGGCCTTGGCGTTTTCCCGAGTGCTGGAATTGGCACGGTGGCGTACATCTGCGTGCGTTCTCTCTGAAGTGGCGGTGGTAGGAACAGAGCGTGTCTCTCTGGCGCTCCCTGGTCCCCGCTGCTGCTACCGTCGGTGGCTCCTCGCCTCCTTCTGGTCATCTCGCTGGGCTCCGCCGCTGCTGCGTTGACTGTGGTCGCCCTGGTGGCAATGATGATCCGGTCTGCTTCCTGGGCCAGCGCACGGTAGTCTCGCGCGGCCAGCCGCGGCGAATTGGCCAGAAGCGCTCTCGCTACCGTCGGAAGGTTCCGGAGGAAGAGGTGGGTAAACAGAAAGTGGTCGTCGTCCGTGCCCCTTAACGTCAGCATCTTGTCCATGAGGTCTATGGCCGACTCGTCTCCCAACTCGGTCCGCGTCAGGAGCCTCTCTGCTCTCTCACCGTCCAAGAGTGTGTAGCGCTGGATGAGCGCAGCCTTAAGCGCCTCATACTTGTTGTCGGTTGGTGGCTGATCGAGCAGGCTCGCTACGTGCTGAGCTGTGCGGGCGTCGAGCACCGCGACCACGTAGTGGAATTTGGTGTCATCTGCCGTTATCCCTCGGAGGGCGAACTGCACCTCGATGAGGTGGAACCAAGAGCGCGGGTTGTGCTGCCAGAAATCCGGTAGCTTGACTGCGACCGCACATGCGTGGCTGGAGGTTCCCGTCGAGGTTGGCTCCAGGGATCTTAACTCGTGTTCCATGATGACTGGCGCCTAGCAGCTGCCCCGGCCTTGGATGCGCTCTGCAGAGCGTGCCCAAATGCCAAGTCACGTTTCGTTACCTTGTATTCATACATGTGTAATGACAATAAAGTTGAATCTCATCTCATCTCATCTCATGATATGTCTTGGGTCACCAGTGTGGAGTGCGTGAAATCACAAGCAGGTTAATTTCAAAATGATTTTATTTCACACTCCATCTCACGAGCACAGAACAGACTAAACTTTTTTACCAGAGACTCTCCTCTTAAGTTTCACGGCTTACATCACACACAATAGGACATTTACATCACACTGCATTCAACCCCCTACATCCTTGACTCCTTCCCACTCTCTCACCAGGAGACTCCTCTCTTTTGTCTCCCATGCTTATTCACTGTCTCTCATCTGAGATGCTAGAATTTCGTTGTACTTGTGAATTTCATTGTACTTTGAATTTCGTTGTACTTGTGACAATGACAATTAAAGATCTATCTATCTATCTAGAATCTGACTCTCCCAAGGTGCTACAACATAATATTAAAAGTGTGCACTGGGCCTAACAGTAATAATCACTACATAGATGATTATGAAAATGGCTGACACAATTAAAAGAACTGCACATACTTCAATGACAATGTATCTGTATTGTTTTAATGCAAGATAATTTTTTTTTTCATCTCTGAGTTTCATTCAATGCAGGATAGTTAAAATGCTGCAACATATTTACAGTACATCATTTAATGACAGTGAAAAGCAGTGATTTTTCATAGCATTGACCACTGCACTGACAGATAAGTCACAAGGATTAATCTTAGCCTGACTGCCTGCTCTGGACCAGGCTAGTTCCAGAGAATAAATCTCCATAGCAGCTTAGCTGGGCGTCATTTTCCTACTTTAATACATCCAAGTCAAGTATAAATTAGGTCAGGATTACTTGAAAATCCTGGCTTAATTCCTTATCTTGGCTTTATGCAAGATACAGTAAGAGATTATGATGTCCTCAGGACATGTCAAAATACAAAAGGAGAAAAACACAACAGGAAGTAGACTGCGGAAGAGTGAATAAAAATTCTGATGAAGTGAGTGTCATCAGCTGTTTCTTTATAAAAGGGAAGTCCAATCTTTTACTGTGACATTTGCTGACTGAGCTTAATTTTGCACATTTTTTGAGGGCAGTAAATCATGTTTAAAAATGATCATAAATTCTGTACAATTCAAATATAGGTGAGAACTAGTAATTATAAATAATATTTTAATTAAATGCATCAATTATTTATGTAATACAGTTGAAACCAGAAGTTTACATACAGTGTATAAAAAGACACATAACCTTTTTTTTCCTCACTCTCTGACATTAAATCAGATGAAACTTTTCCTGGTTTAGGTCAGTTAAGATTCCATCCATCCATCCATTTTCTACCGCTTTTCCGGAGGTCCAGGTTGCTGAGGCAGCAGTTCAAGCAGAGAAGCCCAGACTTCCCTCTCCCCAGTCACCTGCTCCAGCTCTTCAGAGAGGATACTAAGGCGTTCCCAGGCCAGCTGGGAGACGTAGTCTCTCCAGTGTGTCCTAGGTCTGCCCCAGGGTCTCCTCCCAGTAGGACGTGCCCGAAACACTTCAAGTGAGAGGTGTCCAGGAGGCATCCTGATCAGATGCCCAAACAACCCCAACTGGCTCCTTTCAATGTGGAGGAGCAGCGGTTCTACACTGAGCCGCTCCCAGATGACTGAGTTCTTCACCCTATCTCTAAAGCTACGTGTCCACTGGTTCTGTCGTTTTTCCACTTCCCATTCATTGTGTATTGGAAACGCAGCGGAAAGCATTTGGGTGCGGAGCAGTCGAAAACTGTACTGTGTTGTGCCGAGTTGCCCATGGGTACCCTACAGCTCATTTGCATAAAGATTTCCAATGGTCAAAATTTTTTCTGTACGGTCATGAACTGGAGGCAGCACTCTCGTCCTGAACTTTTAAATCAGTGGTTTTTGATGTCAAATAACGGTGGATTCATTAACTGAACCTACTATTTCTCGCATGAAATGATGTTAGAAACACTTTTTGCTGGTTTGTTTTAAAGATATGGAGACCAAGGACGCCATATTGTCCGGTAGCAGCGGAGAGCTGAAGACCGCCCACAGCCGGACCCGTCAACCAATCCAGTGAACCATCTAGCTGGAGGAGAAGACAGGGCGGGGGGGGGGGGGGGGGCACGCTGATCTGTATGCTACCTGTTGTTGTGAAGACTTGAAAGAGAAATGAGAAATTAATAACTGCTGTTTCAAGCAACCCGATACTACGTATATGACCAGTCCTTGCCATCATATAGAAACAACATCCAAAGGAACGAGGTGTGGAGAGCAGTGGAACATGGGCTCATCCAGCCGAAGCTCATGAACCAGGCAATCAAATTCGACATGCATTGTGCGGGTCTGTAGGGTTGGGTGAACCCAAAACCAGCAGCGGCGACGACGACAAAGTCGCCTTTTGTAGCGCAAATATACCAGCACTATTAAAAACAATCTGCTCATGGATTGTAATGACTATTCCAGTATTTCCTCCTGCATTGCTCGACTCTGCCTTGCTGAGAACTACACTACACACCCCTTTTCCACACCTCAGATGCTGCGGTATACGGATTCCTTTCCGAAAAATCCGGAGCAGTGAACATGTAGCATAAGGGTGAGCCCAGCAATCCTACAGAGAAAGCTCATTTCAGCTGCTTGTATCCACAATCTCATTCTTTCGGTCATTACCCAAAGCTCATGACCATAGGTGAGGGTAGGAATATAGACTGACCAGTAAATCAACAGCTTTGCCTTAGAGCTCAGCTTCATCTTCAGCACAACAGACCGGTACAACGTCCGCATCACTGCAGATGCTGCGCCAATCCATCTATCAATCTCTCGCTCCATTCTCCCCTCACTCGTGAATAAGATCCTGAGATACTTAAACTCCTCCACTTCGGGCAGGAGCCTGTCCCCAACCCGGAGAGGACAATCCACCTTTTTCTGGCTGAGGACCATGGACTCGGACTTAGAGGTGTTGATTCTCATCCCAGCCACTTCAAACTCGGCAGCAAACCATCCCAGTAAGACCTGCAGGTCATTGCTGGATGAAGCCAACAGGACAACATCATCTGCAAACAGCAGAGATGAGATCCTGTGGTCACCAAGCATGACACCCTCCGTTCCTTGGCTGCGCCTAGAAGTGCTGTCCATAAAAATTATGAGCAGGATTGGTGACAAAGGGCAGCCCTGGCAGAGTCCAACTCTCACTGGGAATGAGTCCAACCGAGTGTTGGTAATACGAGCCAAACTCTCACAATGGTCATATAGAGACCGGATAACTCGTAACAACAAGCCCGATATCTCATACTCCTGAAGCACCCCCCACAAAAAACCACGAGGGACATGGTCCAATGCCTTCTCCAAGTCCACAAAACACATGTAAAATGGTTGGGCAAACTCTCACAAACCCTTGAGGATTCTTGAGAGGATAAAGATTTGGTCCGATGCGCCACGGCCAGGCTGAAAACCACATTGCTACTCCTGAATCTGAGGTTTGACCAACAACCAGACTGTCCTCTCCAGTACCTTGGCATAGACCTCCCAGGGAGGCTGAGGAGTGTGATCCCTCTGAAGTTGGAGCACACCCTCTGGTCCCCCTTCTTGAAAACAGGAACCACCACCCCGGTTTGCCATGCCAAAAGCACTGCCTTCGACCTCCACGCAGTGTTGCAGAGGTGTGTCAACCATGACAGCCCTACAACATCCAGGGCCTTGAGGTACTCAGGGCAAATCTCGTTCACCCCCGGGGCCCAGCCACCAAAGAGTTTTTGAACCACTTTGGTGACCTCAGCCCCTGTGATGGGTGAGTAGTGCCCCTCGTTCACAAGCCCTGCTTCCTCTGTGGAAGGCGTGTCAGTGGGATTGAGGAGATCCTCGAAGTATTTGTAGGAAAAATTAAATTTTGGACAACCTCTAGAAAACTCCCAGAAAACATTTTTGATTAGATGCTGATGGCTAATATGAGCATTTCTAGTAAATGTGTCTGAAGGACTGTAATTACCTCCGCCAGGAGGTTATGTTTTTGCCGGAGTTTGTCTGTCTGTCTGTTTGTCTGTCTGTTGGTTAGCAAGATAACTCAAAAAGTTTTGGACGGATTTCGATTAAACTTTCAGGCATTGTTGGAAATGGTACAAGGAAGAACTGATTAAATTTTGGGGATGATCTGGATCACCGTCCAGAAGAAAACCGCCATTACGGAAAATGCCATTTTCATGAATAACTACTGAACCACTAATCCTATCATTCTCAATCCAATTGCTAGTCATATGTTTTCATGGTCAAGGAATCTGAAAACGTACACACAAACACTGTATGGGGGGAACTGTGGCCGCCATTACGGAAAATGCCATTTTCGTGAATACATCTCATCTCATCTCAACTACTGAACCACTAATCCTATCATTGTCAATCCAATTGCTAGTCATATTTTTTCGTGGTCAAGGAATCTGAAAACGTACACACAAACACTGTATGGGCGGAACTGTGGCCGCCATTACGGAAAATGTCATTTTCGTGAATAACTACTCAACCACTAATCCTATCATTGTCAATCCAATTGCTAGTCATATGTTTTCATGGTCAAGGAATCTGAAAACGTACACACAAACACTGTATGGGAGGAACTGTAGCGCTTGGCGGAGGTCTGCGCTCTCCGAGTGCTTTTCTAGTTTGGATTGTTTTGGTTTGGGGTTTATCAGTAAAAGCAGTAGAGCTTTTGCGCCACGGGTGGCGCTCACTAGTGATGGGACACTGTTAAGCTGTTAGAGCACGAGAGAAGAAGAGTAGAGAATGTTCCAGAGTGTGAAGGAAAATGGTGTCGAGTGATGTGGCTGATATCGAGTGATGTCCCGTGTAAGAGTGCCGTGCCTGGTGTTGTAGAAAGTCAATAAACCGCTGAAAAGTCCGCCAGTTGGCCCTCTCCTTCTTCTTCGCCCTCCGGGTGTAACAAAATTTGGTAGCAGAGGATGGTTCAGTCGTGCTTAAGACGGTGAGTGAGCAAATAAAAAAAAAAGCAGAAACGATGGAATTGGAGCAGCCACAAGATAAGCTAAGTGAGGCCTTGGTGCCATTACAGGCCGAACAGCTAAACGAGGTCTGTTTGTTCGCAAAGATAAACCCAGCCAAGCCGTCAAAAAGTACACGCTGGTACGACTGTTAAACGAGGAGGTGGAAAAAAACATTGAAAGCGAAGAGGAGGATGTAGCCCGCGCATTTCTGCTAAAGCTAATTGCATGTGCTACTGAAGCTAAGCTAGGCGAATTGTCGATGCAGGCGGCGGCAGTGGCCGGCGCGAGCCGGGGGGCAGAGGCACTCGCAAGTTTACAAAGCCAATATGCTGCTCTGCATGAAAGTATCCTTGATTCAACTAAAAGGGTTGAAGAGGAAATAGCGAGGCTGACCGATAACGAGGCCACTCAGCCACAGAGTCGCCATTTTGTGACACAGCCCGCGGTCCCCGCAGCGCCCCTACTGCCAGAAGTGACCATTAAACGAGAGTTTAGGATAAATGGTCAGATAGGAGAGAGGGGCCAGAGAGACAAGTTGTCTTATTCCAACCTCATTCACCAGATTAAGATGGGCCTAAAGAAAAATCACAGTGAGGCTGAGATAATTGAGGCTGTTGTCAGAGCAGTGAGTCCCGGATTGAGTTTGTGCGATATGCTGGAGATCAAGTCAGATCTCACCCTGCCACAGCTGCGCATCATTCTGCGAGGACATTATAAAGAGGATAGTTTGACTGACTTGTACTATCGCCTGATAAACCTCACACAAGACAGTAACGAGTCACCTCAGAACTTCCTGTTTCGCGCCATTGAGCTAAAGGAAAGACTTTTAGCAGCATCCAGAGAGCCTGGCACGGAAGAGCAGTATAGTTACCTCCGCCAGGAGGTTATGTTTTTGCCGGGGTTTGTCTGTCTGTCTGTCTGTTTGTCTGTCTGTTGGTTAGCAAGATAACTCAAAAAGTTTTGGACGGATTTCGATGAAACTTTCAGGCATTGTTGGAAATGGTACAAGGAAGAACTGATTAAATTTTGGGGATGATCTGGATCACCGTCCAGAAGAAAACCGCCATTATGGAAAATGCCATTTTCGTGAATAACTACTGAACCACTAATCCTATCATTCTCAATCCAATTGCTAGTCATATGTTTTCATGGTCAAGGAATCTGAAAACGTACACACAAACACTGTATGGGGGGAACTGTGGCCGCCATTACGGAAAATGCCATTTTCGTGAATAACCACTGAACCACTAATCCTATCATTGTCAATCCAATTGCTAGTCATATGTTTTCATGGTCAAGGAATCTCAAAACGTACACACAAACACTGTATGGGGGGAACTGTGGCCGCCATTACGGAAAATGCCATTTTCGTGAATAACTACTGAACCACTAATCCTATCATTGTCAATCCAATTGCTAGTCATATTTTTTCGTGGTCAAGGAATCTGAAAACGTACACACAAACACTGTATGGGCGGAACTGTGGCCGCCATTACGGAAAATGTCATTTTTGTGAATAACTACTCAACCACTAATCCTATCATTGTCAATCCAGTTGCTAGTCATATGTTTTCATGGTCAAGGAATCTGAAAACGTACACACAAACACTGTATGGGGGGAACTGTAGTGCTTGGCGGAGGTCTGCGCTCTCCGAGTGCTTTTCTAGTTCTGATCTTATTCAGAGGAAGTTTCTGAGGGTGGTGGAAACAGGACTGATTAGTACTGACGTGAAGTACCAACTGAAGCGCTATCTGGAGGATCCTGCCGTCACCGACGAGCTTCTGATTTCTAAGACAAATACAGCAGCCAGTCTTGAATGGGAACGACACCAAAAATTCAAGAGGCACATGAAAGAACCCAAAGTTCGAGAATGCTGAGTGGAAAATCTGACGGGTCAGTATGCAACTGTGGAAGGAGTGGATGGCCAAGAGCGCCCTCCACCATCGACAAAAGGTAAAATCCTTAAATCCCAAAGCACAGTGACCCGCACGGAATCTGAGCTCCTGGACATAGTCACGCAGCTGAAGAGTGACATGGAGGAGATCAAGAAGGCCATACGTGAGTCTCCCAGAGCACCTCATGCTCAAAGAGCCAGGAGGACACGTGGCTGCAAAGGCTGTCAGTCCACCAGCAATGGCGATCAGTGCGACCACTGCTACAGCTGTGGATTCAGCGGCCACATGTCGAAGGAATGTCGGATAGGAAGGAGACCTGGAAAAAGGACAGGGCAAGTAGACACGGCGGCCAATACTGTCGCAACCACATCCGACCAAGCTAACACACAAGCGCTGTATGAGCTAGTTACTGACAGTATTTGGAGGTTGGAAGCAAGGCTGGTAGCTAAAACAGAGGCACCTCCTGAAGAAACGGTCCGTGTTAATCTACTGTCCCCGAATCGCCGATTACAGTTGCTCAATTTGGTTGGGAAAAAATATGTCATAACCTGCTTCCTCAATGAAAAGGAGACAGAAGCGTTGTGGGACACAGGGTCACAGGTCTGCTTAATGAATGACACCTGGAGACAGGAGCACCTGCCACACACCACCGTCAGGGACTTAGCCGAGTTGGTGCATCCAAGTATTCTGAATGGGAGGGCAGTGAACCAGACACCGATTCCATTCTCAGGGTGGGTCGAAGTCACCTTCAAGCTGCTGGCAGAGAGTAGCCCACCGGTGGAACTCTTAGTTCCTGTGCTAGTGGTGAAGGAGGATGGAGTGGCAGAGCAGCCTGTCATTGGTTTCAACGTGATTGACCAGGTCCTGAAGATGGGCATTGAACCCCCTTGTGCCATCAGGGAGGCGGTTAGTGCAGCCTTCTCATTTGACTGTAAGAAAACAGAGGTATTTTTGAAGGTGATGCAAAGTGAGGAGAATAGGCTGGGAGAAGGAATGGTAAAAGTTGGCAGCGAGTTGGTCACCATCCCTGCCGGCCAAACCAAAGCATGTTAAAGGTTTTGTCAGGGCAGGCTCACTTCCAGACACACAAGACGTCTTGTTTGAGCCGAGTCAGTACACCCAATTACCGGAGAGTTTGCAGATGCAAAGTGGGTTGGTGCAGTTATGGAAAGGGGGGCGATCTATGTTCAAAATACCTATAACAAACAGTACTTCCCGTGATATCCAGCTGTCCGCTAAGACCATTTTGGGAGAAACACAGAGAGTTAAAACTGCTTACCCGGCAGACATTAGACCCCCTGCTGTAAACCAAGCGACAGCAGACCCGACGACGAGTGAAACCGGAAGGAAGAAAGAGACCCAAATGAACTGTGCCGTCAAAGAGACTATGGACATGTGGGACCCCCCAGTTCCCCTTGATCATCTCTCGCCCACACAACAAGAGCAAGTAAAACAGCTATTACGGGAGGAACGGCAAGCGGTTTCCCGTGATGAGTATGATGTAGGGACAGTTCCCTCGTTACAGTTGAAGATCAGACTCAAGGATACCACTCCTGTCAAAAAGACTTATATCTCTGTTCCCAGACCACTTCATAAAGAAGTAAAGGAGTATTTAGAAGACCTGCTTAACAGGGGCTGGATCACCAAATCTAAGTCATCGTACTCCAGTCCAATCGTCTGTGTGCGAAAGAAAGATGGAGGTCTGCGTTTGTGCTGCGACTTTAGAGAGCTGAACAAGAAGTCTATCCCTGACAGACACCCAATTCCCCGCATACAAGATATGCTAAACAGTCTAAATGGGAGTGCGTGGTTTTCAGTCCTCGACCAAGGGAAGGCATATCACCAGGGTTTCCTGGAAGAGTCGAGGAGGCCCCTCACTGCATTTATCACTCCCTGGGGTTTGTTCGAGTGGGTAAGAATTCCATTTGGTTTGTCCTCAGCACCAGCAGCATTCCAAAGATCTATGGAGGAGTGTTTGTAGGGGTTGAGGGATGATATTTGTCTGCCTTACCTCGATGATAACCTTGTTCTTTCACAGACTTTTGAAGACCACTTGCGAGACCTGAGAAGCATCCTGCACCGCTACCAAAGCCATGGGGTGAAGCTGACTCCCCGGAAATGTGAGTTATTCAAGCAGCAGGTACGTTTCCTTGGTAAAATGGTAACAAAACAGGGCTACACTATGGACCCTGCGGACATTGCCCCGGTGCAGACACTCAAACAGCAGCAACCTTCCACTGTTGGAGAACTAAGGAAATTGCTAGGTTTTATTTAATACTACCGCAGCTATATTCCAAACTTCTCCCGTATAGCAAAGCCTCTTTACGACCTTGCTAACAACCACACAGATAAAGCCAAGAAAAACTCGAAAACACATGTCAAAAAGAAAGATAGTGGCCAGTTGCCCTCATCCCATGCAATCAGGTGGCGCCCTGAGCATCATGCAGTACTCTGTCAGCTTGTTGACTTTCTCTCCCAGCCCCCAGTGTTAGGTTACCCGAACTTTGAGGAACCCTTCATTTTGCACTGTGACGCTTCATAGGAGGGGCTTGGGGCAGTGTTATATCAGCGACAACAAGGTAAACTGGTGGTGATAGCATATGGCTCCAGGACACTGTCAAATTCAGAGAAAAACTACCACCTTCATTCAGGGAAGCTGGAGTTTCTTGCCATGAAGTGGGCCATCTGTGAGAGGTTTCGGGATTATCTGTACTATTCCCCACCATTCACTGTCTATACGGACAATAATCCCCTAACGTATGTGCTCACCACCGCAAAGTTAAATGCAACCACACAGAGGTGGGTAGCGGAACTAGCTGATTTCCAGTTTGTGATTAAGTACCGCCCTGGGAAAGCAAACAGAGATGCAGACGGCCTTTCACGTATGCCCCTAGATATGGAGCAGTACATGAACAAATGGACACAAAATGCTGATCCTGATGTAATGCACTGTGTGGCGCAGGCAGTCAAGGTAAAGTCACAAGAAAATGAACCATGGTTCTGCCCAGTCACCATTTCCACTCTCATTAGTGAAGCAGAACGAGAAGCCAGCTCTGTAGCTGAAATATCAAAGACTGCTCTAAAAAGAGCTCAAGAAGAAGACTCTGTGATTGGAGAGGTGTTGCATTATGTGGTGTCAAAACAATGGCCAAGAAGTGGAAAACAGCTGAACAGTAAGATTGCAGCTTTAGTCAGGCAAAAACACAAGCTGTACCTGGAAGATGATGGACTGCTGTACAGGAGAACGGCATCGCATGACCAGCTACTTCTACCCCAAAAGTTTCACAAGCTCTTGTTTAAAGAGCTCCACGAAAACATGGGCCATTTAGGGGTAGAGAGAGTGATGAACTTGATAAGGGAGCGCTTTTATTGGGCTCATATGCAAAGGGATGTTGAGCACTACATCAACAAAGTTTGCAGTTGTTTGAAGAATAAACGTCCCAACAAGATAACACGGGCACCACTGACTAACATTGTCACCACGTATCCATTCGAACTGGTGTCCGTTGATTTCCTGCACTTGGAGAGGTGCAAAGGAGGATATGAGTATATCCTGGTGCTAATGGACCACTTCACTCGCTTTGCCCAGGCTTATCCTTGTCGCAACAAAGCTGCCCACACCGCTGCTGAGAAGATATTTGAGGATTTTTCCCTCAAATTTGGCTTTGTCTCCATCACGTCCCCATCATGATCAGGGTAGAGAGTTCCAAAATAAACTCTTTACAAAACTCCAGGAGTACAGTGGTGTGCAGGGGTCCCGAACAACGCCCTACCATCCCCAAGGGAATGGGCAGGTGGAACGATTCAATCGCACACTGTTGGCAATGCTCAGAAACTTGCCCGAAGCAGCCAAGGCAGATTGGAAGTCTTCTCTGGCAAAAGTGGTTCATGCCTATAATTGCACGCGCAGTGAGGCTACGGGGTACGTGCCATATTTTCTGCTATTTGGCCGTAGTCCAAAGTTAAGATAAGATAAGATAAGATAAGCCTTTATTAGTCCCACAACGGGGAAATTCCAGGATTGCAACAGCACAGGGATAGCAACACTCAGAGCAACAATCAGAAGGCAAGAAAAAAAAAAAAAAAAACAAGCAAGCAAGAGCAGCTAATAAACATATGTACGTATTACTATAAAATATATATATATACACACACACACAGACACACAGTGCAGAGCATTGTAGCTGGATGGAATAAATATATGAATATATGAACACACAGTGCAGAGCATTGTAGCTAGATGGAATAAATATGTAAATATATAAACACCCACAGTACGGAGCATTGCAGCTAGGTGGAATAAATATGCAAGTATATAAACACACACAGTGCGGAGCAATGTAGCTAGATGGAATAATATGTAGATATATAAATATATAAACACCCACAGTACGGAGCATTGTAGCTAGATGGAATAAATATGCAAATATATAAACACACACAGTGCAGAGCATTGTTGCTAGATGGAATGAAACAGCATAACCGTCTACTTAGTTATCCTACATGGTATGATTATGTGCCCATACATATTCTCACCCTCCATAGCGACCGGTATGTTCCTAGTTGTATGCCGGAGAGGACCATTGTGTAAGTCTATTGCATCTTTTGCATTCAAAAAACTATTAGTTTGTTACGTCTTTTTGCTATCTCTGCGAGCAGCCCTGCTTAGGTTGTACAGTCTGACAGCCGTTGGTAGGAAGGACCTACGAAACCTCTCGGTTGTGCACCTGGGATGATGTAGTCTGCTGCTAAATGAGCTCCTCAGTGCATTCAGTATGTCCTGCATAGGGTGGAACTCGGACTCCAGCAGAGATGACAGTTTAGCCACCGTCCTTCTCTCTCCTATCTCCTCCATCGGATCAAGGCGCTGCCCCAGGACAGAGCTAGCTTTCTTAATCAGTTTGTTCAGTCTCTTCCTATCGGCTGCAGTAATGCCACTGCCCCAGCAGACCACTCCAAAAGTGATGGCTGATGCCACCACCGTGTCATAGAATGACTTCAGCAGCGCCCCTTGTACACCAAAAGACCTGAGTCTCCTCAGCAGGAACAGCCTGCGCTGTCCCTTCTTGTAGAGTGCATCAGTATTGTGTGACCAGTCTAGTTTATTGTTCAGATGAATACCCAGGTACTTATAGGATGTCACCATCTCGATGTCTGTTCCCTGTATATTTACTGGTACTGTGAGGGGCTGCCCATGCCTGCGGCAGTCCACCACCAGCTCCTTAGTTTTCCTCGCGTTGATCTGGAGGCAGTTCCGATGGCACCAGTCCACGAAGTCCTGGATAAGCCCTCTGTACTCAGCTTCATCTCCATTGGAGATGAGGCCAACGATCGCAGAGTCATCAGAGAACTTCTGTAGATGGCAGTGTGTTGTGTTGTGTGAGAAGTCCGCAGTATAAAGAGTGAACAGGAAGGGAGCCAGCACCGTTCCCTGGGGGGCCCCCGTGCTACTGATGATCGTGTCGGACACACAGTCCCGGGTTCTCACAAACTGAGGCCGGTTCGTGAGGTAGTCCAGGATCCATGATGACAGGTGCTGGTCCACCCCTGCGCGCAGCAGCTTGTCCTTCAGGATCATCGGTTGGATGGTGTTGAAAGCAAGTTGCCGATTGATCTAATGTTTGGCCTCACAACAAGAGAGCAGAGTGTTTCTCAGCAGGACTATGCTGAAAAGTGGAGAGCTACAATGGCTGAAGCTTACAAACTTGCCTCTAAAGCAGCAAACAAAGAAGGGATGAGTAAGTAAAGCCCTTTATTATAAAAAGGTTCATGGTGCTGAGTTGCCCCCTGGATCCAGAGTACTGGTCCGAAACTTGACCGAAAAAGGTGGGCCAGGAAAATTAAGATCATTCTGGGAAGACAAAGTGTATGTAGTGACCCAAAAGAAGTACCCAGACAGTCCAGTGTATGAGATCAGACCTGAAAATGGCAAGGGGCACACTCGGATCATGCACAGAAACCTTTTGCTACCCTCTGACTTTCTTTCCATGGAAACAGTGGAGCCTGCCTCTAATAAAACAAGAGAAAGAGAGTCTAAAAGGCAAAGGAATGTGGACAGACAAAACAGCACGGATGATGAAGATGAAGAGGGCTGGAGCGCCATAATCGGATTATGAGCTGGAAAGGATCAAAATCACCGTCCACTGAGAGCCGATGCACCGGAGTTCTACCCGCACAGTGACACTACTCCGGAGGATGAGGACCAGGACACAGATGACGTCACACAGGTGCAGCTGGCACCAGAGGCCAATAATCCAGGGGTCCCAGATCCAGCTGAGGCAGACCAGGACCAGGGTGATGTGGTGTTGGAGTCCAGTTCCAGTGACCAGGAGGGACCTGTCGAGATCCCTGCTAAAACGTATCCTTCAAGAATGAGAAAACAGAGGTTGATATTTACTTATGATAAGTTAGGCCAACCTTGCACTTCATCTGTTTAAAACAAATATAAAGTGTGTAGAAGCTAGAGATAACCATTGTTGAGACATGAATGTTTTGGAAAGTAAATGAGTAGTGACTAAACTCATCACCAAGTTACTTTTATGGTTGATATAAAAAAAAAAGATTTTCAGTGTGTTACTAAGGTACAGGCACCACATAAAGGTTTATCTGGTAGGCTATGACTAGATTGAGTACCCTTACTCTCAGGAAAGATGCAGATATCCACCATGATGGATGGAGCGGTTGATGGTCATTGTGCACAAAGACCTCTTCTGCGAATGTATTGCATGGAACAGGAGATACATGCTGTACTATGGACTATTACCATTTTGCATCTTTATGGACTTTAATGAACTCTGACTCCTGTTTAGTAATATCCTACTTACATGAGATACATGGTTACCAAATGTGGACTGAAAAAAAAAAGTAGCTTTGGAAAGTTGTTTGTAATGTCGGGTCAACATTAAATTTTCGAGGGGTGAGTGTAGAAAAAATTAAATTTTGGACAACCTCTAGAAAACCCCCAGAAAACATTTTTGATTAGATGCTGATGGCTAATATGAGCATTTCTAGTAAATGTGTCTGAAGGACTGTAATTTGGATTGTTTTGGTTTGGGGTTTATCAGTAAAAGCAGTAGCGCTTTTGCGCCACGGGTGGCGCTCAGTAGTGATGGGACACTGTTAAACTGTTAGAGCACGAGAGAAGAAGAGTAGAGAATGTTCCAGAGTGTGAAGGAAAATGGTGTCGAGTGATGTGGCTGATATCGAGTGATGTCCCGTGTAAGAGTGCCGTGCCTGGTGTTGTAGAAAGTCAATAAACCGCTGAAAAGTCCGCCAGTTGGCCCTCTCCTTCTTCTTCGCCCTCTGGGTGTAACATATTCCTTCCACCGCTCAACAATATCCCCAGTCGAAGTCAGCAGTGTCCCATCCGCACCATACACAGTGTTGTCAGGGAGCTGCTTCCCTTTCCTGAGCCACCGGACAGTTTGCCAGAATCTCTTTGAGGCCAACCAAAAGTCTTGTTCCATGGCCTCACTGAACTCCTCCCACACCCGAGTTTTGCTTCAGCAACCACCTGAGCTGCACTCCGCTTAGCCTGCTGGTACACCTCAGCTACTTCGGGAGTCCCACAAGCCAACCAAGCTTAATAGGACTCCTTCTTCAGCTTGATGGACCCCTTCACCACTGGTATCCACCACCTGGTTTGAGGGTTGCCACCACGAGATGCACAAATGACCTTGCGGCTGCAGGTCTGGGCAGCCGCTTCAACAATGGAGGTGGAGAACATGGCTCATTCAGACTCCATGTCTCCAGACTCCCTCGGAATGTGGTCGAAGTTCTTCCGGAGGTGGGAGTTGAAGACATCCCAGACAGGGGCCTCAGCCAGACGTTCCCAGCACACCCTCACTATACATTTGGGTCTACCAGGTCTGAATTGCATCCTCCCCTGCCATTGGCTGTAACTCACCTTCCAGGTGGTGATCAGTTGATGGCTCTGCGTCTCTCTTTACCTGAGTGTCCAAGACATATGGTCACAGGCCTGGTGACACAATAACAAAATCGATCATTGACCTGCGACCTAGGGTGTCCTGGTGCCAGGTGCACATATGGACACCCTTATGCTTGAACATGGTGTTCAAGCATATGGACAAACTGGGGCTAGCACAGAAGTCCAATAACTGAACACCACTCAGGTTCAGATCGGGTAGGCAGTTCCTCCCAATCACCCCCCTCCAGGTTTCACTATTGTTACCCAAGTGTGCCTTTAAGTCCCCCAGTAGGACAATGGAGTCTCCAAGAGGAGCACTCTCCAGCACCCCAATCAGAGACTCCAAAAAGGGTGGGTACTCTGAACCATCATTTGGTGCATAGGCACAAATGATGGTCAGGACCCATTTCCCAACCTGAAGGCACAGGGAAAATACCCTTTTGCCCAACGGGGAAAACTCCAATATAGAGGCAGCAAGGTGGGAATAGAATACCCATCCCTGCTCATTGCCCCTCACCTGGGGCAACTCCAAAGTAGGCTACGCTCCAGCCCCTCTCCAGGAGACTGGCTCCAGAACCAGAGCTGTGTGTTGAGGTGAGGCTGACTATATCTAGTCGGTATCTCTCAACCTCATGCACCAGCTCAGGCTCCTTCCCCACCAGAAAGGTGACATTCCACATCCCACCAGAAAGGTGACATTCCACATCCCAAAAGCCAGTTTAGGAAGCTTAGGATCAGACCACCAAGGTCTCTGCCTTCGACCGCCACCTGATCCACATAGCACTGGACCCCCATGGTCCCTTCTGCAGGTAGTGAGCCCACTGGAAGGCAGACCCATGTAACTCCTTTGGGCTGAGCTTAGCTGGGTCCCATGGGTAGAAACCTGGCCATCAGGCGTTAGCCCGTGAGCCCCTCCCCGGGGCCTGGCTTCAGGGTGAGGCCCTGCTAACCCCATACCGGGTAGGGTACACTGAATCCTTGTTCTAACATTCATCATGAGAGGATTACCATTTTTTTTTTAGAATTTTTTTGAGAGAATTTTTAGAGAATTTTTTATTTCTTCAAAGTCACAAGTTTACATCCACTAAGATTACTATGTCTTTAAATAGACATGTCATGCTGTGGCCCTCGCGAGCCACCATAAGACGCCACAAGTCACCGGTGAAGTTTTCATAGTTGTTTATTAATGAACAAAAGTAATACAAAACAATGAGCCACGGTGGGCTGAAACACACAACACTACAAATACTTGACTATGAGGTAAACAAGAAGCACACTTACGATCAAAACCCAAGGATGGTTGATGCATCAGACCATGAAGGAATAGTTGACGTCTGAGCCGAGGAACGCTCGCTCAACGTCTGGCACAGGAGAATTCTTTAATGAATTGTTGACGTTTTGTTGACGAGACTGCAGCATTATTCTGCTCCCAGAGCCCTCTTAAATTGAGGGCCGCTGATGAGCTGAAATGCAGCACAGCTGTCAGACTTGACAGCAGGAAGCCCCTCCGAGCGCTGTCACAATAAAGGCTCGGGGGGCCGGAATGTACACACTGCTGTCAAACCTGGTGAGGATGATGCATGGCTCGAGCGTGGACGAGATTGGCGCTCGAACCATGACAGTACCTCCCCCCCAAGGGTGAGCTCCGAATGCCCAATGATACCCAAGCCCCCTCCAGCAGGCCTGGAGGGAGAGGACCAGCAACAGAAAAAAACACAATACTCCCCAATGCACAAATTATAATTAAAGCAGGCACAAATGAGGCAATTACAGAGCATGGAAAACAGAGAATACAATACTCCATAGTGCACAAAAACACACAGGGCGAGAAAAGAAAGAGAAAAAACCCCCACAAGTTAAGCACATTACATCCCTCAAACAGAAGAGGGGAAAAAAAAACATGCTGACAAAGGCAAGAACACTGAGCAGAACTATCACACCGAATGACCTTTAGTAGTAGTAGTAGTAGTAGATTAGTTTATTTGACAGGGACAGTGCAATAAACATAGACAATTAATCAAAGACAATCAATCTGATGTGTTGCACATAGAGTGTATAGCTATTAGCTAATTTGCAACTCTTGTCCCTGGATGGGCTTTAGAAAAAAGAATCAAGTAAAGATGGGGAAAAAAAAATATATATATACACAATAACCACATACATCAATGCAGAAAAATTATAAATACACAATTATAAATATTATAAATATTATAAATACACAAATATAACAGCCTGACTCACACTTAACATAAATATTATAAATATTATAAATACACAAATATAACAGCCTGACTCACATTTAACACATATAACACAACTCACATTTGCCTATTTCAGGCCTTCCTCCCTCCGTCACTCACTATAAACAAACACATTTATTCCTTCCCTTCATTCACTCTCACTTTGCAGACAATTAATTCATACATGAGTACATTCTTGTTTATTTTTCAGCCAGTTTTTAACATTTTTAGTGAATGTTTTAAAGTCCGTTATTATTTTAATTTCATTTGGCATTGTGTTCCAGATGTGACTGCCCTTTATAGAGAAAGCTGTTTGTCCAAATGTGGTTCTGCGGTGGAATATTTTACAGTTATTGTTAACAGAACTCCTGGTGGCTCTGCTGCTGTCCTGTCTTTGGACGAAACCAGCAAGTGGCTCGGGTGCTGATTTATGGAAACATTTGAACGTTAATTTCAGAAGACAGAGGTCAATGAAGCTCTCAAAACTCAATAGGTTGTATTTTTTTAAAACATTACAGTGATGCCACCTAATGGGCTTTTTGTCCAAGATTTTTAGGGTTTGATTATATAATGAACCTATATGTCTTATTGTGGAAGGGGCTGCTTGAGCCCAGACTGTCAAACAGTATGATATATGAGAAAAAAACCATAGAATGCATATACAGTGCAGCTGCTTCGTAAGGTATGTAATATCTAATTAATTTAAAGCAGTTCAGATTTTTTTTTACTGTTTTTGAAATTTTCTTTATATGAAGATTAAATTTGAGTTGAGGATCTAGTACAATGCCAAGGTATTTGAATTCTGTAGCTAAACTGATGTCATGATCATGTATATTAACTTTAAAATGTTGCAGGTTACATTTTTTGATTGAAAAGCACATTGAGACTGTTTTCTGAAGGTTCAGCAATAGATGGTTCTTGAGGAGCCACTCTTGGACATCAACCATACTTGTAGACAGTACATCTGCAGCCTGTGCTGGAGTCTTGGCAGCTGTGTAAATAACTGCATCATCTGCATAAAGTTGGCATGTTGCAGCTGAGCAGTGTAACGGCAAGTCATTAATAAAAATGCTGAAAAGTAAAGGACCAAGAATGGACCCTTGTGGGATACCCATGCGGTTGTTTAAAAATGAGGATTTATCCTGGTGAACTTTTACACACTGTTCTCTATTCTGGAGATAAGATGCAAACCATTCTAATGTATTTGGGGAGAAGTTAAAAGATACCATTTTGGATAAAAGCGAACTGTGGTTTACAGTATCGAAAGCCTTTTTGAGATCTAGAAAAACAGCTCCTACCACATTACCCCTGTCCAAGGACTGTTTGACGTTTTCAATAAGGCAACAATTTGCTGTTTCTGTTGAGTATCCTGGTCTAAAACCAAATTGATGTGGATGAAGAAGTTGACTGTCTTGTAAGTAGTCTATCAGCTGTGTAGCTACAACTTTTTCAAGAACCTTAGATAGGACTGGTAAGATAGAGATTGGGCGGTAATTGCATATATCGTCTTTACTGCCTGATTTATGAACTGGTATGACGACAGCTTTTTTCCAGCCAGATGGAAATGTACTAGACCTAATGGAGAGATTAATGAGATGGGTCAGTGGTTTGATTAATATTTTGCTGTGCATTTTGAGAAAGGAGGTGCTCATATTGTAGATATCATTAGTTTTTGAGTTTGACAGTGTTTTAACAATACCAGCAATTAACTTCTCATTTACCTCATTGATGTGAAAAGTATCTGTTGGAAGTATGGAATTTGTGTTGTTGAGCACATTTGGCAGCACAAAAATTTTTGTTAAGTCTTCCACAGAGCCCACAAAGTGTGAATTAAATTCATTTGCCAAAGTAGCCTTGTCACTGACGGTCTTGCCATTGATTCTAAGTTCCTTTACCCCCTTCTGATCGTTTTTTTTATTAGTTAAGTTATTTAAATGCCTCCATAGGGAACTGTTGTTACCCTTTGCATGATCTATCAGTTTATTGTAATAAGATATTTTTGATTTTCGCAGCTCATGTACCACTTTATTTCTTAAACTTTTGTACACAAGGTGATCATTTTGTAGTTTGGAGGTTAGTGATGTTTTCAGTGCATAGTCTCGCCTCTTCATAAGTTTTCTTATTTCATTATTTAACCATGGTAGGCTAATCTTCTGTTGTCTACTTTTAATTTGCTTTGAAAATTTTTCTATAGACTTTGTGATTGTTGCAGTTATAAAATTACAACAATCATCTACTTCACATGTTGACATGAGCTGCTCCCAATTTTGATTCTCTAAGTAATGTTCAAACTCCTCATTTTTTGATTTGGGGATAATAAAATTTGATTTGTCAATATCGACTCCCCCAAAATACTGTAGTCGCTTTTTAGTAAGTTTCCTGACAGCAAGAACCATGTTATGATCTGAGAGACCAGTTACAAGATTATAGGTTCTGGTTATTCGTTCTGGTTTATTAGTAAATACCATGTCAATAAGTGTTCTGGATTGTTTGGTTATCCTGGTGGGTCCTTTGATGATTTGCTGGTAATTAAATTTAGTCATGAGGCTTTTCAGTTTTTGTTTGTCTTTTTTATCAGACCAGTTGATATTAAAGTCACCATGAATTATTGTTTCTCTGTTCTTCTCAAGTTGTTTAACCAGATCACTTAATTCATTATAAAAGGAAGAGTTGTGTGACGGTGGGTTGTACACTACTGCAATGTTGAAATTCATTACCGGAGAGAGACATACATTAACAGCTAAACATTCAAGTGAAGTATTCAAATCAACCAGTTGACATTTATATTTCTCTTTGATGTAAATTAAAACACCTCCTCCCCTCCCTACCTGCCTGTCTTTTCTAAAACACTGGTAGCCCACAATATCGATCATATTAGTGTCTATGTTCCTGTGTAGCCAGCTTTCTGAGAGACAAAGGTAGTCCAGATTTGAGTCCAACAGCAACACCGAAATCTCATCTCTTTTGGGGATTATGCTCCGTATGTTTAAATGACCGCCGAGGATCCCCTTTGGTTTAGCCTTGGTGTCCCAAAGAACTCGTGCATGATTAACAGTTTGGAAAAATAAATGTTGTTTTTGCTTTTGTACAGCTCGGTTTTGTGCTAACCCAGTGGTCTGCTGTTTAATAGTGGCAGGTCCAGGGTTAAGGTGAATATCTCCTGCCAGAAGTAGCAGAACTAACAGAACTTTAATTGTATATCCTCTGCCATATTGTGATTTTTGCTTAACAGCCATGTTTGCCTTAATTTGGAAGTTTTTGCTCAGGGCTTTTAAAGACCACATAGAGTGTAGGGTGAGATGTCCAAGCCCAAATCCATACAGATAAAACTTTTTAACTTCACCTTTGGTTGAGTTTGTCGGAAAATCCTTCTTGTTGCAGGTCCAGACACACAAAGACAAAACGAAGAGGAAGTAGATAAGTAGAGAAGGCTTATTAGTGGTGCCCATCAGCCCACTTTTTAATCCGGTGGCAGCCATCTTCAGTCTTTCTTGGAAAGAAGGAAAAAGAAAATCTGTGGATAGTAAAATAAATTCTGCTTATATCGCCAGAATCTGATCCGATCGTCCTCGAATCCAGCTGGGCCTCAGCTAGCCAACTAGCCCCTTCCGTTGCTGGTCTCGTTGCTCATAGCCGCCGTAACTGGTCTCCCGTCCCGCTCCTCCAACCGAGTCTCGTCGCACACCGCCGCTGCCACCGAGCTCCGCTGAGGTCACGGTAAGTCCTCCGCTAGGCACCGCCACCTACCGTCGTCTGCCTGGGTGAAATCTCTGCTGAGCCCCGTCAACAAATAGCCGCTTGCCTGGTAGTATCTCCGCTGGGCCTCGCAGCTGGGCTTCGATTCAGGCTGGTGTAAGGTGGAATGACTGGTGCCAGCATTAAGCTAACTAGCGTTAGCTTAGCAATCGCTTCGGGTAGTCTCGTCGCACACCGCCGCTGCAGTCACGGTAAGTCCTCCGCTGGGCACCGCCGCCTACCGCCGTCTGCCTGGGTGAAATCTCTGCTGAGCCCCGTCAACAAATAGCCGCCTGCCTGGTAGTATCTCCGCTGGGCCTCGCAGATGGGCTTTGATTCAGGCTGGTGTTAGGTGGAATGGCTGGCGCCAGCATTAAGCTAACTAGCGTTAGCTTTGCAATCGCTTCAGGTAGGGCACATCAGTGAATCACAAGGAAGCGCTGGAATCGCTGGTCAGTTTACTCACAGTGGCCGGATAAAAGCGATCAAAGGGGTAATCCACCGGAGGTATATCCGATCGCTGTAGGTTAGTTATTTAGAGACTGGCACCAGCATTAAGCTAACTAGTGTTAGCTTAGCAATCGCTTCAGGTAGCATTAAGCTAACTAGTGTTAGCTTAGCAATCGCTTCAGGAAGGCGCATCAGTGAACCACAAAGAAATGCTGGTCGCTGGAGAAAGGCGATTAAAGGGCAATCCAACGGAGGTGGCAATTCAGCCCATGCGTGTTCACCACGAGTGCCGATCGCTGCAGGCCAGCCACTTTTAATGGCAAAATCAGTGACTTTGTCTCAGCACTGAAAAAGTGTGACCATCCCGGTCGCCATCTTGAAGTCAAGATGGCGAGTCAAGATTTAACCTACACAACCCAAGAGGATGACGACAGGCAGAGTCCAAAAACAACGGGAACAGTTCCGGTGGTCTCCCTGCATCCAACGGCCAACGGTTGATTACGGGAGAAAGTACATGATCGGGCGGCCTACCTCAGTCCCAGGCCCGGAAAGACAGAACCTCCGGCGGCCGAACGAGGTCGCCCAGTTGCAAGCACAGTATGTCGGGTGGCCAACCCAGGGTGCTGAACCGGCGAAACAGTTCCTTTGGAGGCTGACCCGCATCCCTCAGCCACCAGAACCGTGGGGAAACCATAGGCGGCGGCCTCCCTGGCGAGGGGAAGACATGGGAGAGCCGGGCCAAACGTAGAGGACCCCCAACAGCCCCCAGCGGTGATAAGCTGGGTTGGTGACTATTGCGAGGGAGATGATGGTTACGACGAGCCTGCACGATGTCAGGTGGCAAAGGGTCTGCAGCTCCTTCTCCGACCTTGACCCATACCGATGCTGCACTCGCGGCTGCACCCGCGTCGGACCCCGATTGGGTCTCAGCTGCACCCGCGTCAGACCCCGACTGGGTCGGCGCAGCACCGGTGACGACCTCCGACCCCAAACCTGGAACTGACTGGCTCCGCACCGGTGACTCTGGAAGAAAGCTCAGAAGACAAGAAAGAACCGGGATCAGAATCACCGGTAGCGACAGAGCCCAGCGAGACGAGCTCGGGTGCAGCAGCTGGCTGCCCCTGACTCGCCTCCCCGAGAGGCAGGCAGAGATGTTCCAGGACAGAAAGGAGAAAAACAAAGTAGAGCACTTGCCTGCAGTCGGGTTCTGTCGCCATCCAGGGCTTCGTCAATCCAGGCTCAGAACGGAGAAGTTCGTCATCAGGCTCCCACTTGGCCGCGGCGGGTTCCGCAGCCGGCATGATGGTGTCTGCAGTCTGAGGACCCTCCGGCGCTGATGTCCACGCCGATAACCTGCATGGCGTGGTGGCAGGGGACCCTTGACCCGCTGGCTCGAACTGCTCCAACGTGGAGACCCGGGGACGTTTCATCATCAGCGCAGGCTCCATGCTGCAGTCCGCTTTTCTCCTCTGCCCATGACGTGGCTGCGGGGCTGGAACCAGGCTCTCCAGAACCTCAGGCCCCCTCCTCGTCTGGCGACGCAGGCCTGGCGTCGTGGACCGCTCACCGGAGGGAGACACAGAGGCAGCAGGTTTAGTGATAAGATCTACAGCAGGTGGTGGGAGCTCGGGGGACTGCGAACCCCGAACTCCGCCCCCAGGAGTCAGACAAGGCAAATCACAACTAAAACAAGAAGAATGAACTTGCACTTGCCTGTTTCCTGGAGGATAGATGGTACCTGCTGCAGCGGGTGGTGTCTTCCTTCTTCCCCTCCGGATGGTGACGGCGGGCCCCTCGGGACGACGAGGAGGAGCCGCTCATGGAGGATTGCTGACGGGCCTTGCCGAAGCACGACTCACAGCACTCACAGCAGCTGGAGATGACGTCCAGGAGGAGGTGACTACGGGGATTCCCTCCTGTCGTGACGTGTGAGATACAGCTGACTGGGAGACTGGGTTCCTCTGACGACCCGGAGCTGGATCCGGACGGGATTCTCGCTGGGACCTGGTTGGGGTGTGGCGATGATGCTTACTGGCTGACGGTGCAGCGAGGGGCCCAGGAACACATGGTACTGGGACTGGACGGGCGACAGGAGCTGGATTCCGATCTGTCGGTCTCCTGCCTGGGTTTCCCCCAGCCTATGGATCTCCACTCTCGTTGGGAACGCCGAATTCGCGGGAGGAGGAGGGGGTTCCTGGAGCGCCTTTGTAATTAACCCGCGCTGAGTCACAATCCATGATATCCTCTCCCCTCCTTCCAGAAAAGAGGTGAGGTGGTATCGTAGTAAGGCCCGCTGGGCGAGGAACAAATAGTGATCGGCCGCTTTGGTGGGCATGAGACGAGCGGCTTCAGCCAGATAGCCGTCAATCTCTTCAAACCACTCCGGGCAATACCCACGCTCGAGGACGGACATCCTATTCACAAGCCCGAGTGAAGGAAAAAACTCCACACCACGGCAAACTCACGGTGAAAGGTGTCTTAGTTTGGCAGCAGTCTACTGTCATGCGGTGGCCCTCGCGAGCCACCATAAGACGCCACAAGCCACCGGTGAAGTTTGCATAGTTGTTTATTAATGAACAAAAGTAATACAAAACAATGAGCCACGGTGGGCTAAAACACACAACACTACAAATACTTGACTATGAGGCAAACAAGAAGCACACTTACGATCAAAACCCAAGGATGGTCGATACGTCAGACCATGAAGGAATGGTTGACGTCTGAGCCGAGGAACGCTCGCTTAATGTCTGGCACAGGAGAATTCTTTAACGAATCATTGACGTTTCGTTGATGAGACTGCCGCATTATTCTGCTCCCAGAGCCCTCTTAAATTGAGGGCCGCCGATGAGCCGAAATGCAGCACAGCTGTCATACTTGACAGCAGGAAGCCCCTCCAAGCGCTATCACAATAAAGGCTCGAAGGGCCGGAATGTACACACTGCTGTCAAACCTGGTGAGGATGATGCATGGCTAGAGTGCGGACGAGATCGGCGCTCGAACCATGACAAGACAAACTGACTGATTACAAGTATGAAGACACCTCTGATGCTAATTACAAGACAAATCTTAGTTTAGCATGTCCCTGTTGTCAAATTATTTTAAATCTTTTCTTGGGGTGTCATCATTTTTGTCCAGGTTTTTGTTTCATTAGTTTGTTTTTTAAAAATGATTCTATTGAACCAAAATTCAAAAGCAATGTCTGATTTTCATTAGTTAATTTTCAGAAACATTTTATTTATTATTACCTTTGTCAGTTTCAAGTTATTTCAGTGACCATTGTGGGATTTTCTTTCTTTAATGGAAGATCACCAACAAATTTGTCCATGCCAGTAAGCTTAACTGTTGATTCGACCGGTTATTTTCTATAAATTCTATTCACCCACACTGGAATCCTTGTTCATCTACAACACTTGACCATAGATGTTCTTCTTAGATGTTATTTTTGCTTATTTTCTTGTAGCATTATCTATAACGTGGACCAGAAGCTATCAAGTTGGTGTTTATTGTACTCCAGGGACTTGTCATTGAGACAAATTTACATTAGCTGGCTCTGGTTAGATATGAACTAGGAACTAAGATTAGCAATAGTGATGTAAGAGGGAGGGAGGAGTTGAATGCGGTCTTAGAAATTTAAAGAGACATACACTGAACCCAGCAGTTCTGAGAAAGGCTGCAAAAGATAATTCACAATGATGCTGCAATACCTAAATAATAAATGTAATTTTTTTTAAATTACAATTTTTTAAAATACATTTTGAATAATAAATTTAACCAAAATGTGTCACAAACATTTCATTAAGAATCATGTGAGCTGTTAAAATGTGGAAAAAGTGCAGTGAATGACCCCTTTAAGATGAACTGGGTTTTTTTTTACGAATAATTGTTATATTTTGTCATTTGTGTTGTATTTTGTGACAGTTTTACTAGTTTTCTCAGATTTCTGTTTAGTTTGGAGTTTTCTTATTATCAAAATATTGCACCAGAAGTGAGCTTACCTGTTACCTACAGTGGTGTGAAAAAGTATTTGCCCCCTTTCTGATTTCTGATTTTTTTTGTATGTTTGTCACACTTAAGAAAGCTTGGGATCAGTCCGCCAAGGTCTCCGTCTTTGACCGCCACCTAATCCACATAGCACCGGACCCCCATGATCCCTCCTGCAGATGGTGAACCCACTGGAGGGCGGACCCATGTAACTCCTTCGGGCTGAGCCCGGCCGGGTCCCATGGGTGGAAACCCGGCCACCAGACGCTAGCCTTCGAGCCCCTCCCCCAGGCCTGGCTCCAGGGTGGGGCCCCGGTAACCCCATACCGGGCGGGGTACACTGAATCCTTGATATACAATTTATCATGAGAGTCTGTTGGATCGTTCTTAGTCTGGCCCTTCACCCAGGACCAGTTTGTCTTGGGAGACCCTATCAGAGGCAAATTGCCCCGGACAACATAGCTCCTGGGATCACTGGGGCACACAAACCCCCCCACCACGATAAGGTGACGATCCATGATCCAAGTGGATCCTCCTCCCCCAAGTGGAGGAGTTTAAGTATCTTGGGGTTTTGTTCACGAGTGAGGGGAAAATGGAGCGAGAGATCGACAGACGGATTGGAGCAGCATCTGCAGTGATGCGGACGTTGTACCGGTCTGTTGTGGTGAAGAGGGAGCTTAGTTCTAAGGCAAAGCTGTCGATTTACCAGTCAATCTACGTTCCTACTCTCACCTATGGTCACGAGCTTTGGGTAATGACCGAAAGAACGAGATCGCGGATACAAGCGGCTGAAATGAGCTTTCTCCGTAGGATTGCTGGACTCACCCTCAGGGATAGGGTGAGGAGCTCAGTCATCCGGGAGAGGCTCAGAGTAGAACCGCTGCTCCTCCACATTGAAAGGAGTCAGTTGAGGTGGTATGGGCATCTGATTAGGATGCCTCCTGGACGCCTTCCACTTGAGGTGTTTCAGGCACGTCCCACTGGGAGGAGACCCCGGGGCAGACCCAGGACTCGGTGGAGAGACTATGTCTCCCAGCTGGTCTGGGAACGCCTTGGTATCCCCTCTGAAGAGCTGGAGCAGGTGGCTGGGGAGAGGGAAGTCTGGGCTTCTCTGCTTGAACTGCTGCCTCCGCGACCCGGACCTCCGGAAAAGCGGTAGAAGATGGATGGATGGATGGATGTCACACTTAAATGTTTTAGATCATCAAACAAATTTAAATATTAGACAAAGATAACACAAGTAAACACAAAATGCAGTTTTGTAACTTGGATTTTTATTCATTTTTCATCATACATATTACATTCAGATCACAGTCTATATTTTTAAAAAAAGGAGCTAGAGTAAGAAAGAAAAAAAAAAGAAAAAAAATGGGGGGGGACAAATGTTGGAGCATCAAGTTTTTAGTTTCCATCTCTTAATTCTTCTGGTTTTCCCAGTGTCTTTGGTTATTCTTTCAATTTCTGTCTCGTTGTTGCACTTTGTAGTGTGTCCATTTCCGCCATTTTTTTTCATATTGCCCTTCTTGCATTCTTTGTCGATATGTTAGTTTTTCCATCAAACGTATATCCTCAACAATGTCAGTCCATTGCTCTTGGTCAGGAAGAACTTCTGATCACCATTTTCTTGTGATTGTTTTTTTTTTACATGCAATCAGCAAGATTTTAACTAGATATCTGTCCTCAGCCTGTATTACATTGTCTCTTTTAAGATCACATAAATACATCAAGTTACAGTTCATTGGTATATTATATCCTAATATCTTCTGTATTGTCACATGTATAGATTTCCAGAATAATGAGATTTTGCAGCATTTCCAAAACATATGTGAGTGGTCTGCATTTTGAGCCCCACAGTCCCTCCAGCATAAAGATTGGGTATTTGTATATTTTCTTTGGATCTGTGGTGTAATGAAATAGCGAATCAGATTTTTCCATCCAAATTCCCTCCATGTCCTTGAACTTGTTGATGTGTGTTGTGTTTTCCATATTTCTTGCCAGTTTTCTTCTGTTATGTTTAAATTTAGCTCTTTCTCCCATTTTTCCTTTATATAGTTACTTGAATGTTTGTTTGCCATAAGTTTCTGATATAGCTTTGAAATAATTCTTATTTTATTTCCTGCATATGAGCTTAAAATGAATTGTATAATCTCGCTCACATCTGAGTGGAGGTTTTTTTTTTTTTTTTTTTTACTTATTTTGTACCCGTAGGTAGATTTGTTCTGCAGTCCGATGACAAGCCACCAGCTGCCGGTCGCTGCGTGCGCAAGCGCCCCTTAACTCCCTAACCAGCATGTTTTTGGCATATGGGAGGAAACCGGAGAAATCCCGGAGTAAACCCACGCAAACACGGGGAGAACATGCAAACTCCACACAGATCACTGTTGGCCGGGGGCAGGGATCGAACCCACGATCTCATGATCCCCGCGATCCCCCGGCCGAGGGTAAACTGTGCTGCCGCAGTGCTAACCACTGCGGCAGAGGTTATGCCTAATCTTCCTCATATAATAATCTCTCATCTGCAGATATCTGAAGAATTCCGATTTTTCTAGTTTAAATTTTCTTCTGATGTTTACAAAGCTCCCGAAATCTTTTTTTCCGATATTGCCCCATGCTGTGATTCCCTTGTTCACCAGATTTTTGTATCCCCTATCTTGCTTTGCCGGTTCAAACTGACTGTCAAATGCTACCCATCTCAATAGTTTTATGTCTTCCTTTATATTATACTTTTGTACTATTTTATACCACAGTTCCAAAGTAAATTTAGTGATTGGGTCTATTTGTTTGATTTGCTTATATGCATCCTTATCTCCTATTATGCTTTGTACTGGGAGTCCCTCAATTTCCTTTTCCATTTCTTTCCATTTTGCCTCATATCCTCCGTCGCACCAACATATGATATATCTTATTTGTGCTGAGTAGTAATATTCCTTTAGACTCGGCAGACCCATGCCTCCTTTCTCTTTTGGTAACTGGAGAGTTTTATATTTCACTCTTGGCTTTTTACCTCCCCAAACAAATCTCAATATCATCCTGTCCCACTCTGAGAACTGGGCACCAGGAATCTTGTCACGCCGCGCCATTCATCAACGGCGCCACCTGCTCACGCACCTGACAATCATCAGCGGCGAGGGATAAAGGCCGTCTCGCCCGGAGGCTCGGCCTGAAGCCGTCAGACTTCGTCCCTCACCGTTGTGAGCATACTTCCCTTCAGCGTCACCATTTTGGTAAGAAGATCGCTTACCTCTTTTCTTCAGTCTTCTCCCCTGTGCACAGGTGGATTCCCCAGCGGCGGACATCTCCACTCCATCGCCCAATCCTCGCTGCTGTACGGAGCTCTCCAGGTGGCTGTCTTCCGGGCTTCGCCCCCTTGTTGTGCCAGCTGTCCTGACCCACCAAGTAAGTCCTTCTCTCGCCATAAATTCCTCCTGTGTTGGTGTATGCCCGTCACCCTCTCCCTGTGCTCTCTCCATAGGGTTGCTCGGCTGTACGGTCACCTGCCTCTGTGCCTGGAGCAGACACCATCACCAACACATTTACATCCCGCAGACACGCACTCATTCACTCCTGCTGTTAATAAACTCTTTGAACTACTCTAAGCCTGTGTGTGTGCGTCTCCTGAGCCGTGCGTTATGTCAGTACGGCTTCAGCAGAGCGGCTCGGCGGACGGCGGGCTCGCACACCGGTTTTCCACTCTCGAGGCTAGAGTGGATCAAATAGCTTATCAACAACAGGTGATCTTTAATCAATTATTGAATTTAACTAACCGGTTGGGCCGCTTGGATCCTCAACAGCCGTTCCCCCCGGCTCGTCAGGGTGGCGCGGCTCCTGCTGTTCCAGCGGCCGTCCAGCCGGCTCCAGTGGCACCGGTTCGGCTCACACCGATTCCGACCCCCGCCCGCTTTAGCGGTAAGCTCGGCGGAGCGCGGGGGTTCATTATGCAGTGTGAGTCCGTGTTCCACCGTGTGCCCGGAGATTTTCCCTCGGATCACAGTCGGATTGGTTACATAGGGAATCTTCTGGAGGGGCGTGCGTTAACTTGGACCTACGCCGTAATGGCGAGGCCCAGTTATGCCACCCTCACCTATGACCAGTTCGTGAGGCGCTTTCTGGAGGTCTTTGACCATTCTCAAACCGAGACGGTCCAGGTCGATCGGCTCCTCGCTCTCCAGCAGGGAGGCCGGTCGGCAGCGGACTACTCGGTCGACTTCCGGGTAGCGGCGGAGGAATTGGGCTGGGAGGAACGCTCCCTCTGTGGCCTGTTCCTCCGCAGCCTCAATAGTGATCTGAGGGATGAACTGGCTGGACGGGATATCCCTGGGACGCTAGCGGAGCTGACATCCTTAGCGATAAGTTTGGATAACAGGCTGCGCGAGCGCTCCTCGGGGCGGAAGTCTTCTTCTTCTCGCCCTCGTGGAGTCTCGCCGCACCTGTTCCAAGCTCGCCCCCTGGCGGCGCCGCCAGCATTGTGCCCCGAGGAGTCGGAGCCGATGGTGACGGGCTGGACCAAGCTTTCCCCTGCGGAGAAACAACGCCGCCGTGAGTTGGGCCTCTGCATGTATTGCGGAGGTGACCAACACACTGTGGAGCGTTGCCCGCGGAAAGCCAGTCGGCGGGGTCCGCGAATCGCTGTAGGGAGCCTCGCGGGTCCCAACCGGTTAGACTCTCTCACTCAATTAAAGCTGCCCATCCGTTTTTGCCACAATCCCACTGGGCACCTCACCCACGCACTGGTGGATTCGGGCGCAGAGGGCAGCTTCATTTCACAAGGCCTGGCAACCCGATTGGGCATCCGCTGTCAGGCATTAAAACACCCCATCTCCCTGGTCCATCTCTCCCGTGCCTCCCTTGGGAGAGTTTCTCACCAAACCATGCCTGTCCCAGTCATCATCTCAGGGAACCACCGGGAGGAGATGGTATTTTACGTCCTGCCCAACTCTGTGTCGCCCGTCATCCTGGGGTATCCCTGGCTACGCCTCCACAACCCTGTCCTGGACTGGAGGTCCGCTGGGGTATCGGCATGGAGTACCTTCTGTATGGGCACCTGCCTTCAGTCCGCTGCCTGCTCCCCGTCCGCGGCTCCCCCTGTGGCGGATACAGCACCTCCGGACCTGTCACTGGTGCCTCCAGAATTTCACGACCTGGGTATGGTATTTAGCAAATCGAAAGCTATGTCTCTTCCCCCGCATCGACCATATGACTGTGCCATCAACCTCCGCCAGGGGGCTCCCCTGCCATCTGGTCGGCTCTACAGCCTGTCGGCACCGGAGAAGGAGACCATGAATACATACCTGAAGGAATCTCTGAGCGCTGGGATTATTCGCCCATCGTCGTCACCCGTGGGGGCAGGGTTTTTCTTTGTCGGGAAGAAGGACGGATCCCTCCGCCCCTGCATAGACTACCGAGCGCTGAATGACATCACTGAGAGGGACCGTTACACCCTGCCCCTCATGGACACTGCCTTTCACTCCCTCCAGGGGGCGACCTGGTTTACCAAGCTGGATTTACGCAGCGCTTACCACCTCGTCCGGATCCGGGAGGGAGATGAATGGAAGACAGCCTTCCGTACCCCGAACGGCCACTTTGAGTATCTCGTCATGCCGTTCGGGCTGACCAACGCTCCTGCCGTCTTTCAGCGCCTCATTAATGACGTCCTCCGGGATTTCATCGGCCTTTTTGTGTTCGTCTACCTGGATGACATCCTTATCTTCTCCAGGTCCAGGGACGAGCACCAGGTCCATGTGAGGCGGGTCCTCCAAAGACTGCTGGAGAATCGTCTGTACGTGAAGGCTGAGAAATGCGAATTCTACGCTAGGACCACATCCTTCCTGGGATTCATCATCGCTCAAGATCAGGTGCTCCCAGACCCAGAGAAGGTGAAGGCGGTGGTGGAGTGGCCTACTCCCGCATCCCGGAAGCAGGTGGAACAGTTTGTTGGCTTCGCCAATTTTTACCGCCGCTTTGTCCCAAATTTCAGCTCGATCGTCGGACCGCTGACCCGCCTCACGTCCCCGAAGGTCCCGTTCCGGTGGACTGAAGAGGTCGCTGCTGCCTTTAGGGCGCTGAAGGCGGAGTTCTCCTCCTCCCGGGTCCTTCGCCAGGTCGACCCCGCGCTGCAGTGCATTGTGGAGGTGGACGCATCGGACACGGGAGTGGGAGCAGTGTTATCCCAGCGGTCACCTGACGATGGCGCCAAACGGCCGTGCGCCTTCTTCTCCCGGCGCCTGTCCCCGGCGGAGAGGAACTACGATGTGGGGGACAGAGAGCTCCTGGCCATTAAACTCGCCTTACAGGAGTGGCGCCACTGGCTAGAGGGGGCGGACCTGCCGTTTGTGGTCCTGACGGACCACAAGAACTTAGAGTATTTACGATCTGCCAAGCGCCTGAATGCCCGCCAGGCGCGCTGGTCTTTGTTCTTCGCCAGGTTCCGCTTCTCGATCACCTTCAGGCCGGGCTCCAAAAACGGCCTGCCTGACGCCCTCTCTAGGCAGTTCACCCCCGTGGAGGCTGAGGAGACGCCCCACACTATCCTGCCCAGGTCGTGCGTCCTCGGTGCCATCTCTTGGGACATTGAAGACAAGATCCGGAAGGCGCAGGAGGTGGAACCTGATCCTGGCGGCGGACCGGAGGGAAGACTGTTCGTCCCATCTGCGGTCCGAGGAGAGGTCATCCACTGGCTCCACACCTCCCGGCTCACCTGTCATCCCGGCACCTCTCGGATGATCAGCCTCCTCCAGCGGTCCTTTTGGTGGCCAGGCCTGCGGAGGGATGCAGCCCGCTACGCCCGGGCTTGCCCAATCTGTGCCACCAGCAAGTCGGGAAATGCCCCCCCAGCGGGTCTGCTCCAGCCTCTGCCCGTCCCCGGCAGGCCCTGGTCGCACATCGCACTGGACTTCGTCACCGGACTCCCCGTTTCCAACTCCTTTGACACCGTCCTGACCATTGTGGACCGTTTCTCCAAGGCGGCGCACTTCGTTCCCCTGCGAGGTCTCCCTACTGCCCTGGAGACGGCGGGCCTCCTCGTCCAACACGTGGTCAGGCTGCACGGGATTCCGGTGGACGTGGTCTCGGACCGGGGCCCCCAATTTTCATCCGAGGTTTGGAGATCCTTTTGTAACGCCATCGGAGCCAAGGTGAGCCTCTCCTCCGGCCATCACCCCCAGTCTAACGGGCAGTGTGAGAGGACCAATCAGGAGCTGGAGGCTGCGCTCCGCTGTGTTACTAGATCCAAGCCGACGTCCTGGAGCAACCATCTCGCCTGGGTGGAGTATGCCCACAACACCGCCCGCTCTTCTGCAACGGGGATGTCCCCCTTCAAGGCGTCCCTGGGTTACGACCCCCCGCTGTTTCCAGCGCAGGAGAACGAGGTGACTGTCCCCTCCGTTAGGGCGCACCTTAGGCAGTTCCGCTCCACCTGGGCTGCCGCGCGTCATGCGCTTTTACGCACAGCGGAGCGCAACAGGACCGTGGCGGACCGGCACAGAAGACCTGCCCCGGCGTACAGAGTTGGGCAACTCGTGTATGTGTCTACCCAGGACGTCACATTAAAAGGCGAGAGGAGGAAGCTGGCACAGCGTTTCATGGGTCCCTTTCCCATCACCCGGATCATCAACCCGGTGGCTGTGCGCGTGGCTATTCCCCCCTCCCTCCGCATCCATTCCACTTTTCATGTGTCGAAGGTGAAACTGGCAGTCACTGACCCCCTTTGCCCTCCTCCTGCAGTGCAACCCGCGCCCCGGATGATTGGTGGCCATCCGGCCTGGTCCGTCTCCTCCATCCTGGACTCCCGGCGCCGAGGTCGTGGGTTGCAATACTTGGTGGACTGGGAGGGCTATGGGCCCGAGCATCGACAATGGGTGCCCCCGTCGTTTGTGTTGGACCCATCGCTCATCGCGGACTTCCACCGAGCGCACCCGGATAAGCCATCGCCAGGAGGCGCTGCTAGAGGGGGGAGTACTGTCACGCCGCGCCATTCATCAACGGCGCCACCTGCTCACGCACCTGACAATCATCAGCGGCGAGGGATAAAGGCCGTCTCGCCCGGAGGCTCGGCCTGAAGCCGTCAGACTTCGTCCCTCACCGTTGTGAGCATACTTCCCTTCAGCGTCACCATTTTGGTAAGAAGATCGCTTACCTCTTTTCTTCAGTCTTCTCCCCTGTGCACAGGTGGATTCCCCAGCGGCGGACATCTCCACTCCATCGCCCAATCCTCGCTGCTGTACGGAGCTCTCCAGGTGGCTGTCTTCCGGGCTTCGCCCCCTTGTTGTGCCAGCTGTCCTGACCCACCAAGTAAGTCCTTCTCTCGCCATAAATTCCTCCTGTGTTGGTGTATGCCCGTCACCCTCTCCCTGTGCTCTCTCCATAGGGTTGCTCGGCTGTACGGTCACCTGCCTCTGTGCCTGGAGCAGACACCATCACCAACACATTTACATCCCGCAGACACGCACTCATTCACTCCTGCTGTTAATAAACTCTTTGAACTACTCTAAGCCTGTGTGTGTGCGTCTCCTGAGCCGTGCGTTATGTCAAATCTCTGTTGGTAGAGCCTGGAAGAGGTAAAGCAGTCTAGGCTGTATGCTGATTTTGACTGTCTCAATTTTTGAATTCAGATCCATATTTAAGATTGACCATCTATCAATATCTTTTTTTATTTCTTGTTCCAACCTATCATAGTTTGCTTTATAGATTTTGCTTAGATCTTTAGGTATGTTCACTCCAAGGTATTTTATTTCTTTTTGTTTCCAGTTTAGTTTGATCTTATCAGTTATCTGGTTTAAAGGGTTATAGTGGAATGTCAGTATTTGTGTTTTTGTTATGTTTATCTTGTATCCTGATAATTTTCCAAAATTTTCTATCAAGTTCATCATTTCCATTATTGATTCATCTGGTTGTTTAAAGTAAACTATAATATCGTCTGCAAATAGCCCAATCTTGTGTTCCGCTCCCTTTATCGTTACACCTTTTAATTTCTTATTTTGTCGCATCGCTTGAGCCAGTGGCTCTATGAACAGAGCAAACAAGGTGGGCGATAGGCAGCATCCCTGCCTGGTTGATCTTTGTATATTTACTTTGTCTGTTAAGCTACCGTTTATCTTGATTCTTGCCACAGGTTTTTGATACAGTGTCTTTATGCATTGTACTGATTTTTCGTTAAATCCAAAGCGTTCCAGCACACTATATAGGAACTTCCAATTAACCCTGTCAAATGCTTTTTCTGCGTCTAAACTCATTATTACTGCGCTTTTCTTTTCTTTATGTATTTGATTAATTATATGTATTGTTCTCCTGATATTATCATGTGTTTGGCGTCTGTAACGGTTCTCGTCACAAGTGTAATGGTTCTTCTTTTAGGACACCCCTAAGCGGCCGTGATCGGAAACATCAATACAAGCGTGTGTGCGGCATAGGGACCACGATGACACCAGACTGCTGTTTCCACAATTTATTTCTCCCACAGCAAAGCAACGCGATACTGTTAATGAAATAAAACAAACTGTATCACGCTCCGTGTACCTCGATCCCACACAGGCTCCCACAGCAAAGCAACGCGATACTGTGTGGAAAGGAGCTCTAAAATAATTCCACAATACAAACAAAAAATAAAAATAAATCACATTTCAAATAAGATTTTTCAGAAACAAACATACCTGTTAATGAAATAAAACAAACTGTATCACGCTCCGTCTGTACCTCGATCCCACACAGGCTCCTACATTAACAAAAATATGGGTTACACATGACATAAGCTGCTGGAGTCACCATAAAGCCTATATTGGCGCGAAACCCTAAAATGGCGCCCACCGGACCCCCAATGTGCGCCAAAACATCTATAAAACTCTTATTTATAACACAAATAACAAAAAAAATACAGTACAGTGACATGTCAAATTAATAAAGAACAATTACAAACTAAGGTTACAGTCCAAATGATAAAACTAACGAACGATACGATCATTTAGTGCCAGCAGCATTTTGAACACAACTTACCCACAGCAAAGCAACGCGATACTGTGGGGAAGGACCAAACTACCGGAGCCTCGGAGGTACAGGAAGAGCGGATGTGAGAAGTGTACTGCCAAAATAAAAGTACTCAAGTAAAATAAAATTCACAACAATATAAATAAAAACATAACTGAGAAAAAGGAATACTTAAAGTACATTTTTGACTCCGTTACGCCCACCCCACTGAATTTTACTAAACTTGAGCCACAGCTACACAGGACTCATAACAATATACAAACACCCGGGGTTAGTTAAAGAATACCAACTGAAAGTGAGTCCCACACAAGGACGAAGTGGCATGAGAGCAGCGCTTATCTCTCAACCCAACCACTGGTAATGGAGTGCCTTGTACACCCCACCAAAAACCCCAACTATAGTGTAGCAAATGCTCTTGAATAATAAAATAAAATAAAATAAAATAACCGAACATTAGAAAACAAAGCTAAGTCCACAAAAATATAGTCCACACATGTAACATTTAATCAGTCAGGGTTTGAAACACAGACCTACAAACAGCCTTAACATTAAACTTATCACGAATCACATCTTGCCTGGACATTGTCTGCACTAGTCTGTTTACAGGTTTAATCAGGCGACCAAATCTTGACCTGATTTGAGGTTGTGCATTTGGACGATGACAATGTGCACGTGACGTCTGGTCAACAGTACAGCGAACAAAGGGAGTGTCTGTCTGTCTGTCGGAGTCAGGAACCGAAACTATTTGACTGTCAAGTGTTCGTCCACCATGAATATCAGTAGCAGCTGTAGTCACAGGTCCAGATTCAGAGGACATGGGATGATCTACACCTTGAGCAACAGGCCCAACTGAAGAGTTCTGGGGGTCAGAGGACACACTCGTCACATCAGAAACGTCTACCTGTGACACAGATGGTTCAGTGATCTGCGTGATCCACTCAACAGTTCTCCTTTCAGAGTCAACAGGTTCTGGATCAACTAATGGTTCACGTGCTTCTCCACATGAAGACGGATCACCTGTACCAGCCTCACTCTCTCCCTCGAAGAGGTCCACAGATGTGTCTCCCTCATCACCAATGTCTGTAGCTAAGGTTTCTGGAAGTAAGGTGAGTGAACCATGGTTGGACACATCGCACACATCCACCACAGGAAGAAAATTTACCATCATCAACAGATTCCTGTGGACCACTTCTGTCCGTCCAGTAAGAGTGTCACAAATTCTGTATGTATGGGTCTGTGGGTTCACATCCATTACAGTGTAAACAGTTGATTCCCACTTATCAGCAGTTTTCTTTTTGCCTCTCTCCTTTCTGTTGGCCAAAAGCACCCTGTCACCAATCTCAATCTTTGATCCTGTCACTTTCCTGTTGTAAAGATTAGCATGTCTGTGTTGCTCCTTAGCAGCACGGTCCTGAGCAACCATCATCGCTTCTTTTAGCTCACAGGTGAGAGTTGCCACATACTTGTCGTAACTGGTTACATCAGCATCGCGAAGAACAGAACGAAACATGACATCTACTGGCAAACGGGGCACACGACCATACATGAGGTAAAAGGGAGGAAAGCCAGTCGTCTCATGGGCTGTACAGTTGTACATAAATGTCAAAGTCTGTAACCGTCGTGGCCAGTTAGCTTTCACCTCAGGGGACAGTGCACGAATCATCCCACCCAGTGTCCTGTTAAACCATTCGACACTCCCATTTCCCATTGGGTGGTAAGGGGTAGTGTGAGATTTCCTGACACCGGACACTTTGAGGAGTTCACTGATTAATTGACTTTCAAAATTAGGACCTTGGTCACTGTGGATTCTTTCTGGGAATCCAAAGACACAAAAGTACTTGTTCCACAGAACATTTGCCACTTGCTTAGCAGTTTGATCCTTATAAGGAAAGGCCTGAGCCATCCTGGTAAAGTGATCTGTTATCACTAGGACATCAATAGACTTGTTCCTAGAGTCTTCAGCTGACCAAAAGTCAATACAGACCAGCTCCAGCGGTCTAGATGACAAGATGGGCTGCACGGTGGCGCAGTGGTTTAGCACTGTGGCAGCATAGTTTACCCTCGGCCGGGGGATCGCGGGGATCATGAGATCGTGGGTTCGATCCCAGCCCCCGACCAACAGTGAGCTGTGTGGAGTTTGCATGTTCTCCCCGTGTTGCGTGGGTTTACTCCGGGATTTCTCCGGTTTCCTCCCGCATACCAAAACATGTAGGTTTAGGGCGCTCGCGCACGCAGCGACCAGCAGCCGATGGCTTGTCACCAGACTGCAAACCAAAATCTACCTACGGGTACAAATAAGTAACAAAAAAAAAAAAAAAAAAAAAGATGCACTCTAAGGGAGCTCGTCCCTCAGGTTCAGCTGACTTGCTGAGGACACAACGCTGGCAGTGTCTGACATGGTCTCTAACATCTCTCTCAAGGGTCAGCCAGAAAAATCTCTGTCTGGATAAACTGAGGGTTCGCGACTGGGCTTGATGACCAGCATCATCATGCATGCCTTTCAACACCTCATCCTTAAGTTTGTCTGGGACAGCATACTGAAGCCGTTTGGACTTGGTTCTCTGGTCTCTTGAAACTCTGTGCAGAACACCATTGCTCACAGATAGCTTATCCCAGTGTTTCAGATATTTAATCACTGAAAATGATTCTTTCACCCTTTCTCTCCTTGAGGGTCTCCAATGTCTCTCAACATAGAACAGGACGCGAGAAAGAGTTCCATCTTCCAGCTGTTTGTCACGCAAAGCCTTTTCAGAATAGGCAGGCAACGGGTCTTGACCTGGTGGAACTAACTGGGGCAAAAACTGCAAGGCTTCAATTGCCCGGGCCCTCAGACCAGCATCCCACTCAATGTGTGACTGCATCACAGCAGACACTTCTTCTGAATTCACAATCTGAGTGTGTACCCGGGAGTTATGAGCATTGTCACACATCACATCCACGTGATCACTGGATGAACGAAAAGCATCCTGAACAGAGGCAATACACACATTTTTGACTTCACTGAGGAGTTTCACATATGGTTCATTGAACAGTCTGTGACCAATATTTTCCTTGACAAAAGGCACACGGCTTAATGCATCAGCCACAATGTTCTGCCGCCCTGGAACATACTTTATGTCAAAGTCATACGCAGCCAACTTGGCTACCCAGCGTTGCTCACAACAGTCTAACTTGGGTTTTG
Source organism: Pholidichthys leucotaenia (assembly GCA_020510985.1). Taxonomy (NCBI): domain Eukaryota; kingdom Metazoa; phylum Chordata; class Actinopteri; order Cichliformes; family Pholidichthyidae; genus Pholidichthys; species Pholidichthys leucotaenia. The sequence continues at coordinate 393,222,883 of CM035838.1, read as the reverse complement.
TCAATATGTGAGTCAAAGGATTGTTGTCAGTCCAAACAGTGAATTTGTGACCCTTTAGCCCATGACTAAACTTGTCAGTGATGGACCATTTCAAAGCCAGAAATTCCAATCGGTGCGCTGGATAGTTTTTCTGAGACTGTGTCAGTGACTTACTGGCAAAAGCAATAGGTCTGGCATGACTTTCACCTTCCTGGACTTCCCATCCCATCCAGAGATGCATCAGTTGAAAGCATGAAGGGACGGTCAAAGTTAGGATGAGCCAAGACCACAGTGTTAACAAGTGCAGATTTGAGACTTTCAAAGGCATGTATGTGCTCTTGGGTCCAATCAGAAGCACAAAGCTTTCTGCAAGCCATCTTGGTTTTCTTACATCTGCCTTTAAATTTTCCACCTTTCAACAGGCTGAACAATGGCTTGGCAATGGCAGAATATCCTGGCACAAAATGCTGATAGTAATTAACCATCCCCAAGAAGGATCTAAGTCTTTTTTGGGACGGTGTCACACCATCAGTGTCCATAAGGTCAGCACAAGTCATTTTTGCGATGTTTTCAACCTTACTAGGGTCAGTTGAAACACCATTCTCATCAATTACGTGACCAAGAAACCTCACAGATCTCCTGAGAAAAAAAACACTTTTTGGGTGCCAACTTCAAGTTGTGCCTACGCAGCCTGCTGAACACCATCTCAAGGCGCTGCAGTGCATTCTCCTCATCAGATGCAAAAATCAGCAGATCATCCAAATAGCACAACAAAGTCAAGTAATTCTGGTCACCAAAAATGGCAGTCATCATGCGCATAAAACTAGCAGGACTATTGCATAATCCCTGGGGCAGGCGATTGTACTCATACAAGCCCATCGGAGTGGTAAAAGCAGAATACTTCCTGTCATCCTCATGAAGCGGCATGTTGTAGAAGCCGGACGTTAAATCCACTGTGCTGAAGAGGCAGTTACCTCCCAGTGCTGCCAGACAATCTGCCTGGTGAGGGAGAGGGTGAGCATCTTTCAGAGTCCTCTTATTCAGCCAGCGAAAATCCGTGCAGAGGCGGAGGTCGCCTTTCTTTTTCCACACAAGAACCAAGGGAGATGCATACTCGCTAGTTGATTTCCTGATAATGTCTTTTTCCTCCATTTCATTTAGCACCTGTCTTAATTTCTGATACTGACTAGGGGGTACACGCCTGTATGGGAGTCTGAATGGTTTATCATCAGATAAATGTATACGGTGTACAAAGCCCTTAGCTTCTCCACAGTCTAGGTGGTGGCGTGAAAAGACATCCTCGTACTGAAGTACCAAGTCAGCCATTCTCTTTTTGCAGTCCTCTGACACTTGGCATGAATTGATGTCTATGTCACAAAGCCCCACTGACTTGAGTTTTTCTTTTACAGACTCCATACCAGCATCACATGCCGTTGTAGACTGTGTGTAGCAGGTCACTGGTACACTAGACTGCTCGGCTGCGTCCATGTCTTCAAGGGCTACACATGTGTAGACGTCAGCTAGCTTCGCATTGCGCCGTAACAACACAGGCTTGTTGGACGTGTTGATGAGTTTGAGCGGGACCCACCTGTCACCCCACATAGGAGTTACAATCTTAGCTACTAGGACACCCCTAGGAGCTGAACGAGAAGATGTGGGCTCTGTCATGACTGTACTGCCTGGAGATACAACAGTGTCTTTAGGCAATTTACCCCAAACAAGGTACTCACGCCCAGGTTCAAGGTAGGTGGCTGAGTTACATCTGACAGTACCAACTTTGTCAGGAATGTCATTTCCTTTCCAGGGGTTCAAACCAGTGAGCATAGACAAGAACTGCTCAGCTTCCGGTTCTGCAGTTGGGCAGGGGCCAGGCACTGTTTTCCAATAGGACTTGCATTGTTTTGAATGGTGTAGGATGTGCTTTATGACATTGGTACCAATAATCAACTCATCATGCTGGCCACAAACAACCAGAGTGGGGACCAGCATTTTACAACCATACACCTCCATCACAATGTCAAAAGCACTCTTTGGCCTGACACGCTGTCCACCACACCCAACCAGCATCACATTCACATCAATCTGGTTCTCATTTGTTATCACTCCAGCAGTTCTCAGTTTCTTCTCTGCATCCTCGTTGATACTGCAGGCCATGGAGCCACTGTCCAGCATGCCATCAATTATCACTGCACCACCAAAAGCTACTGGTGTGTAGAAAAGGCTGGAACTATTGCCAATTATGTGAATATTCTGATACACAACAACTACATCATCGCACGAGCTTCTCACCGATGCAAAGATAAGATAAGATAAGATAAGATAAGCCTTTATTAGTCCCACAACGGGGAAATTCCAGGATTGCAACAGCACAGGGATAGCAACACTCAGAGCAACAATCAGAAGACAAGAAAAAAAGCAAGCAAGTAAGAGCAGCTAATATACATATGTACATATTACTATAAAATATACTGTATATATACACACACACAGACACACAGTGCAGAGCATTGTAGCTGGATGGAATAAATATATGAATATATAAACACACAGTGCGGAGCATTGTAGCTAGATGGAATAAATATGTAGATATATAAACACCCACAGTACAGAGCATTGCAGCTAGGTGGAATAAATATGTAAATATATAAACCCACACAGTGCGGAGCAATGTAGCTAGATGGAATAATATGTAGATATATAAACACACAGTGCGGAGCATTGTAGCTAGATGGAATAAATATATAGATATATAAATATAAACACACCCAGTGCGGAGCATTGTAGCTAGATGGAATAAATATGTAAATATATAAACACACACAGTGCAGAGCATTGTTGCTAGATGGGATGAAACAGCATAACCGTCTACTCAGATCGACTCAAGATCGACTCAGCATCATATGTCACATTTCAAATTTCATTTCAAATAAGAATTTTCAGAAACAAACATACCTGTTAATGAAATAAAACAAACTGTATCACGCTCCGTCTGTACCTCGATCCCACACAGGCTCCTACATTAACAAAAATATGGGTTACTCATGACATAAGCTGCTGGAGTCACCATAGAGCCTATATTGGCGCGAAACCCTAAAATGGCGGCCACCGGACCCCCAATGTGCGCCAAAACATCTATAAAACTCTTATTTATAACACAAATAACAAAAAAAAAATACAGTACAGTGACATGTCAAATTAATAAAGAACAATTACAAACTAAGGTTACAGTCCAAATGATAAAACTAACGAACGATACGATCATTTAGTGCCAGCAGCGTTTTGAACGTAACTTACCCACAGCAAAGCAACGCGATACTGTGGGGAAAGACTAAACTACCGGAGCCTCGGAGGTACAGGAAGAGCGGATGTGAGAAGTGTACTGCCAAAATAAAAGTACTCAAGTAAAATAAAATTCACAACAATATAAATAAAAACATAACTGAGAAAAAGGAATACTTAAAGTACATTTTTGACTCCGTTACACGTCCCTCTATGAATCCAGTTTGATCATCTTCTATCAATTCCATCAAGAATGTCTTTATTCGTTTACATATAATTGTTGTATATATTTTATAATCCACATTTAATAAAGAGATTGGCCTATAGTTTCCGCATTGTTCCCTATCTTTCCCTGGCTTTAAAATAACTGAAATAATGGCTTCATTCCATGATGGAGGTATTTTGTTGTTGTTTAATGTCCAATTAAATGACTTTAGGAGCTGTGGCGTGAGTTCTTCTATAAACAGTTTATAAAACTCAGAGGGGTACCCATCACTACCTGGTGATTTACCGTTTTTAAGTGACTTAATCACATCTTTAATCTCTTGTGTTGTTATTTCTGCTGTTAGCTTTTCATTTTGTTGATTTCCTATTGATGGCAAGTCCAATGTGCATAGAAATTTTTTAATATCCTTAGCATTTGTTTCTTCAAGTTGCGAGTATAGTTCTTGATAGAAATTATGGAATATTTCCTCGATGTTTTCTGGGTTAACTGTGGTTTTATTTGTGATGGGGTCCTTAATCTTATATACATTATTCACTGTTTGTTGTTTTCTTAACCGTTTTGCCAGCAGTTTTGTGGCTTTTGGCCCCGTTTCATAATATTTTTGCTTTAAATATCTATTTTTCCTTTCAATTTCATCTATTTGTATTTCTTTTATCTTTATTTTTTCTTCCTTAATTTCTTGATATATTTTTGGGTCATTTGTGCTTTGATGTTTACGTTCTAATTCCCTCAGTCTCTCACATCTTTGTTCATATGTTTCCAGTTTAGACTTACATGTATTTGCTTTTCCTGTTTCAACAATTAATTTACCTCTTAACACGGCTTTTAGTGCATCCCATAGTATTGTTGGGTCCACTTCTTCATTGTCATTCTCTTGGATATATTCATTTATGTTTACTTTTATTCTTTCTTTCATTTTCTCATCATTTAACAGTCCTACATTAAGTTTCCATGTTGTTTGTCGTTTTCTATTGTTTAAATATATTTCCATGTATATAGGATTATGATCTGACATTTCTGCCCCTCCAATCCGACAATTTCTCACCCTGTGTCTGTCACCTTCATTCATAAGGAAGTAATCTATTCTAGAGTGTACTTTATGGACTGCTGAATAATGTGTATAGTCTTTTTCGAGTGGGTGCAGGTCCCTCCATATGTCTATCATACCCATTTCTGCCAGTGAGGTTCTTATGAACTTTGTTACATGCTTTTTTGTCTTCTTAACACTTGTTGTGTCAACTTCATGATCCATGACAGCATTTAAGTCTCCTCCACAAATTAGGACTCCTTCACTGTGTGTTGCTATGAGATCAAACAGATGTTGAAAAAAACCCTTGTCACTTTCTGGTGGGGCATAGATGTTCACTAATGTGATCTGCATACCATCTATTCTTCCCTTTATTATTACATATCTGCCTTCTTTATCCTGGATTTCTTGTTCACATTCAAATTGTATTTTATTTGAAATTAGTATCATAACCCCCCTTTTAGTTCCTCCCTTAAATGAACTGTAGTAGGAGTTCTTATAGCCAAATCTCTTTAGTTTCTCATGTTCTGTCTTGCTCAAATGTGTCTCTTGCATAAATATAATTTCGGCTTTTTCCTTCTTGAATTTTCTTATTATTCTTTCCCTTTTAACAGGTGAGTTCAGACCATTCACGTTTAATGTCATTATCTTAAGATTTTTACCCATATTCATATTTTTCCATTTTTTTTAACTTGTGCTCCTAACCCCTTTAACAACAAAACTAACATATATTTATACAAAAACACATTAACGAATCTCGACCTCCGTACTTTGGGCCTTTCTTCTGCCCACTGGTCCCTGTTGGTGGGTGGAGGGAATGACCTCACAGAGTGAAGGGCCCTCCCTAGACCTGTAGTTACTATCCTAGTAATAGTCATTAGTCTAGAAATGTCCAACAAAAATCACTTAAACCTCTCCTAGCCATTTGTTTCTCTTTTACCTTGTCTTCTTGGCCTTCATTTCTTCTGTGTCCTTCTTAATCTTTGTTATAAACTAGGCTTTCCGTTGAAAGCCTTGCAGTTTTTCCTGGGCCCGGTGTGCCACGTCCGTCTCCCGTCTTCTGCCGCTCACTCGTCTCCACTCCGGCTGTCGTGATGCGCTCAGTGCCGCCGCTGCTCCAGCCGCTTCCTCCGGTACACTCACCGCAAAGCCTCGCTCCGTCATGTCCCGCGCTGCCTCTCTGGCTGTGTTGTATGTCTTCACGCCGTCCTCCCAATGAATCCTCATCTTCGTTAGCGACGTTTGGAATCTAATTTTTTTCTCTTTCAGCGTTTTTTTAATGTTGGCATATTTCTTTCGCTGCTGCACAATTTCTGTCGGGTAGTCATGGTCAAAGAATATCTGTTTGTCGCCGATTCGTATCTTTTTTTTCCACGCTTGTGTCAGGATTCTTTCCTTTATGTCGTATTTCAGAAAGTTTACCACAACTGACCTGGGTGTAGAGTTTGGATTCGGGTTCTATGCCGAGGCTCTGTGCGCTCGTTGGATCTGCAGGTCCGCTTCACCAGGCAGCTCAAGCTCTTTTTTTAAGAAATGATCCATGAATTTCGTCATTGAGTTGCCTTCAATGCCCTCCGGAATCCCGAAGATGCGTATATTGCTCCGTCTGGACCTGCTCTCCAGGTCGGTTATTTTTTCCTGCATCCTCTGTGTTTGCGCCGTCAGGGTCTGCAGCCGCTCGCTTGCCTCAGTCTTCCAGTCTTCCAACTCCGATATTCGAGCCTGTGCTTCTGTCATACCTGCCCGTTGAGTGCGCAGTTCCTCCATGTTTTCTGCTAGCTTGCGCTCCATTTCTCTTCGGAGACCCATAATTTCCTCCTTCATCTCTTTTTTCAGCTCTTCCTTAAGAGCCGCTAAATCCTGTTGGAGTTGTCGCTTGAAGTCTTTTAACTCTTTACCTATATTGGCGATGCCAGTGTTCATGGTATCGAGTTTGGCGTCCTCCAATTTCTCTGCTGTAGTCACCTCGTTTTTTGGGGGGGCCTCATGTTCAGCGATTTCTCCTGCGTTGTTGAAGAGGGATTCTTTAATTTTACCGTGTTTTTGTCCGTGTGCCCGGCTTCTTCGTGTTTTCATCCCTTGGTTTATTGATCCATTTATGTCGAGTTGGCCATTTACCAATGATTTTTAATCCGACTAGGGAGAGCTCTCTGTTTAAGCGTTATGTCTCTCCGCCATCTTCCCGGAAGTCAACCACAAAATGCAGTTTTTAAATGAAGGTGTTTATTATTAAGGGGAAAAAAATCCAAACCTACATGGCCCTGTGTGAAAAAGTGATTGCCCCCTAAACCTAATAACTGGTTGGGCCATCCTTAGTGGCAACAACTGCAATCAAGCATTTGTGATAACTGGCAATGAGTCTTTTACAGTGCTGTGGAGGAATTCTGGTCCACTCATCTTTGCAGAATTGTTGTAATTCAGCCACAATGGAGGGTTTTCGAGCATGAACTGTCTTTTTAAGGTCATGCCACAGCATCTCAATCGGATTCAGGTCAGGACTTTGAGTAGGCCACTCCAAAGTCTTCATTTTGTTTTTCTTAAGCCATTCAGAGGTGGATTTGCTGGTGTGTTTTGGATCATTGTTCTGCTGCAGAACCCAAGTGTGCTTCAGCTTGAGGTCACAAACAGATGGCCAGACATTCTCCTTCAGGATTTTTTAGTAGACAGCAGAATTCATGGTTCCATTTACCACAGTAAGTGTTCTAGGTCCTGAAGCAGCAAAACAGCCCCAGACCATCACACTACCACCACCATATTTTACTGTTGGTATGATGTTCCTTTTCTGAAATGCTCTGTTACTTTTATGCCAGATGCAATGGGACACACACCTTCCAAAAGGTTCAGCTTTTGTCTTGTCAGTCCACAGAGTATTTTCCCAAAAGTCTTGGGGATCATCAAGATGTTTCCTGGCAAAACTGAGATGAGCCTTTATGTTCTTTTTTCTCAGCAGTGGTTTTGGTTTTGGAACTCTGCCATGCAGGCCATTTTTGCCCAGTCTCTTTCTTATGGTGGAGCCACAAACACTGACCTTAACTGAGGCAAATGAGTCCTGCAATTCTTTGGATGTTGTTGTGCAGTCTTTTGTGACCTTTTGGATGAGTCATTGCTGCGCTCTTGGGGTAATTTTGGTCAGCCAGCCACTCCTGGAAAGGTTCACCATTGTTCCATGTTTTTGCCATTTATGGATAATGTCTCTGACTGTGGGTCACTGGAGTCTCAAAGCTTTAGAAATGGCTTTATAACATTTTCCAGACTGATAGATCTCAGTGACTTTGTTTCTCATTTGTTCCTGAATTTCTTTGGATCGCAGCATGATGTCTAGCTTTTGAGGCTCTTTTGGTCTACTTCACTTTGTCAGGCAGGTCCTATTTAAGTGATTTCTTGATTGAGAACAGGTGTGGCAGTAATCAGGCCTGGGTGTGGCTAGAGAAATTGAACTCAGCTTTCTAAAGATGTGATAAACCACAATTAATTTATGTTTTAACAGGGGGATCCCTTTTTCACACAGGGCCATGTAGGTTTGGATTTTTTTTACCCTTAATAATAAACACCTTCATTTAAAAACTGCATTTTGTGTTTACTTGTGTTATCTTTGTCTAATATTTAAATTTGTTTGATGATCTGAAACATTTAAGTGTGACAAACATACAAAAAAGTGAGAAATCAGGAAGGAGCAAACACTTTTTCACACCACTGCATATGAAGTCCCTCCTTTGGACAGTTATCAGGAGTTTTCTGTTAGTAATAGAAGTCTGTCCATTGTTTGTGTCACCTGGGATGGAAAAAAGCTTCAAAATGGTGTTCTGTTTGGGTGTTTAGCAGGAACCCCCCAGCTCTTTACAATGTATTTTGGAAATCTTGTAAGAAAACTGGTGACAGCAACATTTAAGCTTCATTTAAAATTTAAAGGTGGCATTGAAAAACAATAATCAAAGCAATGTTTACTTAATGTTTTCATTATCCAAACATCTTTTCTGTTAGTTAAGTTATTGTTTCAGGAAAAGTTTTCTTCTTTTAGGTTTGATTGGCAGTTGGCAACCAGCCTACAGGTGCATTACCACCACTGACTTGATTATCATCACTCCATATCTTTGTATAAGGAGTTCTTATAAGTTCTTCTTCTAGATTTGATTGGTGGTTGGCAGCCAGCCCACAGGTGCACTACTGCCACTGACTTAATTATCATCACTCTATATCTTTGTATAAGGAGCTCTTATAAGGAGTTCCAAACAACTACCCATGTGTGAAAAAATTATCCATCCTTGGACTGTGTCCTCTCGGTGGCGTCACTTCTCCGTGCTTCTTCTTCTTTTAGATTTGATTGGCGGTTGGCACCCAGACCACAGGTGCATTACCGCCACTGACTTGATTCTTCTTCTTCTTCTTTTAGATTCGATTGGCGGTTGGCAACCAGCTTACAGGTGCATTACCGCCACGTACTTCACTCTACATCATCACTCTATCTGGTCAGGAGCTGTAGTCCTTACTGCCATGTACTTCACTCAGTAAACATCACTCTATATATCAAAAGTCATAATTCTTCTCGGTTGGCAACCTCTTCTTCATCTTCTTCACTCTATATCTTTGTACAAGGAGTTCTTATAAGGAGTTCTGAACAATCTTCTTCTTCTTCTTCTTCTTCTTCAAACAGTGAGATTTCTTCTTCTTTTTCTTGTCTTGGTTACTTGTTCGTCTTCTCTCGGTTACTGGTGGATAGAAAACAACTGAAAGGTGCATACCGCCACCTACTGTACAAGAGTGTGTAACATTATGTCATCTGAGCCCGACCCCTAAACTCTATGACTTAATCCTGTGTTATTTAAAAAAGAGAAAAGAGCCCTTCTTGTGATTCTTAGTGCCTCTCAATCTCCATCTGTCCCCAGAATGCCAGTTAAATCCCGTTCCCTACCGGCCTCTCGAACTTCATTTTTCATTCTCTCTCTTTCATTTCCATACTTGAGACAGTGTAATAAGATGTGCTCGACATTTTCTTTTACTCCACATTCTCTACATTTGTCACTTTTGCTTTTCTCCATGGTGAATAAAGTGCCGTTTAAACCTGTGATCCAGTCTGAGTCTTGCCATAATGATGTCTTCCCTCCTGTTTGCTGTTTTATAATTATTTAGTGCAATAGATTTTTGTATTTTGTAATACGATCTACCTTTATGATCTTCGTCCCATCTTTTTTGCCATAGCTCAGTTCCTTTTTTCTTGATTACTGCTTTCCCTTCACCTTTTCCAAGAGACAGTGGTACAGTTATTTCTTTCCCAAGTGCACTTTTTGCTAATTTTTTCTGTACAGTCATTCCCTTTCAACCCTTCATGTGCAGGAACCCAACAAAACTGAACTTCACCACCCCGTGTACCCTAAATACACTGTGATATAGCTCAATCACCAAGTCTTCCCTTGTGGATTTCTTCTTCTTCTTCTCTCAGGTACTGGCGGATAGCAAACAACTGAAAGGTGCATACCGCTACCTACTGTACAAGAGTGTGTAACATTATGTCATCTGAGCCCGACCCCTAAATTCTATGACTTAATCCTGTGTTACTTAAAAAAGAGAAAAGAGTCTTCCCGTGATTCTTATTGCCTCTCCATCTCCATCTGTTCCCAGAATCCCAGTTAAATCCCATTCCCTAACGGCCTCTTGAACTTCATTTTCCATTATCTGTCTTTCATTTCCGTATTTGTGACAGTGTAATAAGATGTGCTTGACATTTTCTTTTACTCCACATTCTCTACATTTGTCACTTTCGCTTTCCCCCATGGTGAATAAAGTGCCGTTTAAACATGTGTGATCCAGTCTGAGTCTTGCCATAATGATGTCTTCCCTCCTTTTGGTTTTTATGAAATTCTTTATTACAATAGACTTTTATATTTTGTAATATGATCTACCTTTATGATCTTCATCCCATCTTTTTTGCCATAGTTCAGTTCCTTTTTTCTTGATTACTGCTTTCTCGTCACCTTTTCCAAGAGACAATGATATAGTTATCTCTTTTCCAAGAGCGCTTTTTGCTAATTTGTCTGCAGTCATTCCCTTTCAACCCTTCATGCGCAGGAACCCAACAAAACTGAACTTCTCTTGGGGTGCTGTTGAGTGGTCAATGGAGTAGGACACAGATTTGGTGGCTCCTGCCAACTTCGTATAATATTGTTATTCAGTTGTGCAGTTTTCCAAAAACCCAGTGTTTTTTCTTTGTTCTTTTTCGCTGTGTACCTCAAGAGATACTTTTGAATTGTTTTGCAATGTTGGGGAGAGGAAAAACCCGCACTATTCAGACGCACCTGAGGCCTTGCCCAGAGGCCTCGACTTCCGAGCCGCTAGCTCAAGATGTCGAACCAGCCCCTGTTTTGGACGCTGAAGCCTTGAAATTTGAGCTGCTTTCCTCCCTAAAAGAAGACATTGCTGGTATTATTAAGAAGGAGCTACAAGAGATTATCGGAGACGCTTTGGCACCTCTTAAGCTTGAGCTGCAGTCCATGAAATCACAGTTAGCGAGCGACAATGCTGCTATCGATGCTAAGTTGGCTAAGCTAACGGGTACCATGGGGGACATGGAAGAAACGCTCACAGGATATACGGATGACATGGCTGACATGAAAACAAGCGTTGAGCACCTCACTGCCAAGGTTGCTATGCTGGAAGACAAATGTGAAGACCTAGAATCAAGATTGCGACGCAATAACATAAGGATCATTGGCGTTGAAGAGGGCCCTGGCTCTTTCTCTCCTACAGCTGTGGCTGCGTTGCTGAAAGATGCTTTTTCTTTGGATAAGGAACCGCTAGTGGATCGGTCTCATTGTACTCTTCAGCCTAAACCTAAACCGGGTGACCGACCATGAGCCATTGTGTGCAGGCTTCACTACCACAGTGACTGTGCTGATATATTACGGCGTGCGCGAAAGCTCCAGCGGATTAAAATCGGAGGTATGACTTTGTGGGTCTTTCCGGACTACACTGCCAAGATAGCACGGGCTCGGGCTGCATTCAACGAGGTCAAGCGGCTACTCCGTGGCATCGAGGGAGTCAAATACGGACTTTTCCATCTGGCGCAGCTACGCATTACTTACCAGGGGACTGAAAAGAAGTTTACTTCGCCGAAAGACGCGAAAGAATACGTCAAGACTCTGATCTCTGGGTGAGCTGTGAACCTTTCATTACAATCCTTATATCTGTACGGACTCTAGACTTGTTGTTATTACCTGGACATTTGCGCTTATTTGTTTTATTTTGAGAGTGATCATTAGAATCTCTTAGAGAATTGTTGAAATTAACATTATCATTACCTTTTCTTAAATTCAACAAGGTCGGAATTGATTTTTTAAGATTCGACATAAACAAAATTATGTCATCGGCATACAGGGAGATTTTATGTTCTGTTGGTCCTACTCTAATTCCATTTATTTGTGGATGTAAACGTACTGCCATCGCTAAAGGTTCAATTGCCATAGTAAACAGTAAAGGTGAAAGTGGACAGCCTTGTCGACATCCTCTATTGATATTTATTGATTTTGAGATATTGCTGTTTGTTAGGATTTCTGCTGTAGCATTATTGTATATTATCTGGACCCATTTTATGAAATTATTTCCAAGTCCAAACCTTTGTAGGACTTCAAAAAGAAAGGGCCATTCGACCCTATCAAAGGCCTTTTCGGCGTCCAATGATAGGAGAGCTGTATCCGGTGCTTCTTTATTAGAATAGATAATATTAAATAGTCTTCTTACATTATGGAAGCCTTGTCTTCCCTTTATAAAGCCATTCTGATCTTGGTTAATAATATTTGGTAATATTTCTCGTAGTCGTCTTGCTAAAATTTTACAGATTATCTTAAGGTCAGCATTTAATAGGCTTATTGGTCTCATATTTTCACATTTATTAGAGGGTTTACCTGGTTTTGGCAACAGTATAATTAAGGCATTATTCATATATAGTGGTAAATTACTATTTTGAAATGCTTCTAAAACCATTTCCATAAATGGCTTTATTAATTTATTCTTAAATTTTTTTATAGAGGTCAACTGGAAGACCATCTGGCCCCGCACTTTTTCCTGATTTCATATTATCAATGGCTAGCCCAACTTCTTCTTGACTAATTTTAGACTCCAGTATCTCGCTGTTTTCATTTGGAATACACGGTATAGATAATCCGTCCAAAAACCCATTTAGTTTTGTTAAGTCAGTTTCATTTTTTGTATCATATAGTTTTTCATAATAATCTCTAAAGGCACTGTTAATTTCTAAAGGATCTACAACTGCCTGTCCGTTCCTTATAATACTGGTAATTGGTGTTTTAAATTCTAATTGTTTAATATGCCATACCAATAATTTCCCTGATTTTTCACCTTGTTCATAAAAAGATTGCTTCAATCTTAGAAGACTTGAGGCAGCTCTATTCGCTGATTTTTTGTCATATTCAGCTCTCAGAATCAGTAATTCGTTCTCTAATTTTGGGTCACTTCCTGCATACACTTTTTCTTGGAGAATTTTTATTTTATGTTCCAATTGGGCTTTCTCCTCTCGAGTCTTCTTAGATTTTGAACCTGTATAACTAATAATATGCCCCCTAATAAAAGCTTTGAAAGCCTCCCACTTTATACATGCTGATGTTTGTGTAGTATTGATATCAAAGAACTCATCTATCTGTTTTTCTATGTACTTAACAAATTCCTCATCCTGAAGCCATTTATGCTGAAATTGCCACCTACCTGGTTCCTTTGTCAATTTCTTATCTACATATATTAAACAGCAGGGTGCATGATCAGAGATCACAATGTTATCATAGAAACAGTTTTGAATCTTGGACCTTAATTCTGTGGAGATCAAAAAATAGTCAATACGTGAGAATGTCTTGTAGGTATTAGAATAGCAAGAGTAGGCTTTAACTTGTGGTTTCATTTCTCTCCATATATCTAGCAATCTCAATTCTTTCATAGAATGATTAATGATCATCCTGCATCCATTGTGCGTACAGTCCAGTCCTGTTGATCTATCTATACCGGGATTCAATGTACAATTAAAATCCCCTGCTATTATATGTTGCCCTGTAAGTGATGATAAAATAAGAAATAAATTAGCAAAGAAGTTTTGATCATCTATAGTGGGACCGTATAAGTTCACCAGATTTATATTTTCTAATAACAAAGATCCTTGAAGGATTAGATATCTTCCTAATTTGTCTCCAATTACATTTTTCACTTGAAATGGGACTGATTTATGTATGAGAGTCATAACTCCCCTGGCTCGGGATGAAAATGATGAGGTGAACACACTTCCCTGCCATCTTCTCCTAATTCTTTTTACATCCTCCTCTATTAGATGAGTTTCTTGTAAAAACACAATTTTTGAACCTATGTCTTTTATTTTATTCATAACTTGTTTAAGTTTTTTAAAATTTTGTAGACCTCTGCAATTCCATGAAGTTAAATTAAGATTAACGCTTTGGTCTATGATCAATAAGGAGTTTGAGATTACCTCGCAATATAAACATGCTCATACAGAGAAGCAAAAACATGAGTGGTTGAACATTCATCCTACAAACTACACATAAACAAATTCCCCCTTCCCACATTCGTGGTAATCCCCCCAAAATCAAAAAAAAAATTCCGTCTCCCGCTATAGCCATTTACTGTCCACACCCGCGAGGATCAGTCAAAACCACTCTTTCTTCTCTCAATCACCCTGACTCTATTGCTTTTAATGACATAACATTAACCCTCTTCTGTAGTTTTCCAACTTAACTCCAAAATTTTATAGCAACTTTGTACATCAATGTGGTATATATGACTCTTATATCCCATATCTACATATGTTAGAACAAGTGGAAATGTTTTGTGACAGCATATGTAAGGAACTTCACACCTGGAAAGGACAAAGGATCTCCCCCGCCGGGTTAAAGTCAATGGACCTCCCAAGACGCGGCGGCGGAGATGGACTTGACACCTTTACCCCCTAAGGCGAGAGGAGGAGTTCCCATCACCTCCCAAGACAAGGAGAGGAGATAGCAGAACAATGGGGGGGTTAAGATAACGTGGGGATGTCAGCTTTTTCAATGTGTGGCTCTGATGTCAGCTTTTTCAATGTGTGGCTCTATGTGTGCTTGTATTTAACCAGTGAGCGGAGCAGAGATCACTCTCTTGCCTTCTGCCAAGCTCTACACCTGATGAGACTCGATAGAAGAGCTATTCATTAAAAACCCTGTTTTAATACAGAAATCGCCTCGTTATTCCGGCTCCTCTACACTGGTGACCTTGACGCGAGAATATGGACCGGAGGCGTTCTTCAAGCTGCTCATCCATGGTGACTCGGGCATACGCCAGCGACGACGCAGACGAGGGAACAAGCAGACAGCTGTTCCCCACGGCAGAGGGCACTGAGAGAGCTCAACCGAGCTCCAGCACCGCCGTGAGAGCCGTAGAAACGCACTCTCACCCGGCGAGCACGACAATGATGGTGTGCACGAACGCCGTCGCTGTCAAGCTGCCAGACTTCTGGAGAGAAGACCCTGCATCTTGGTTTCAGCAAGCTGAAGCCCAATTTATACTGGCGGGCATCACAGCAGATGATACTAAATTTTATCATATCATCTCCAAACTCGACTCCGCAACTTCGAAGTGTGTGCGGAGCTTGGTCCAACGACCACCAGCCCGGGACAAATATGAGACACTCAAGGCTACCATCATGGCGAATTATGTCCCGTCAGCGGAGGAAAGAGCTGAAAAGATCCTGGCGGTCTATGGCCACAGAGGGGGCAATCCGAGGACCCTCATGGAGGATTTGCTACAGCTCAAGGAGGAGGACAATGATAATTTCCTTTTCCAGTACATTTTCCTCAGCACGCTACCACCGCATTTGAGAGGGACACTAGCCAGTATGAGGTGCAATAATCATCAGGACTTCCGCACACTGGCCAACGAGGCTTACCGGCTCGTCAACGCCTGCAGAGAACGGGCACCCACAGCGGCATCCGCAGATCTGAAAACTGACACCCCGAGCCTTGGAGAGACTCAACCCATGGTGACAGCGGCGCGGCCCAAGCACAACAAGCAGAATGATGTCTGCTATTATCACCACCACTTCGCAGAGAAAGCCCGCAAATGTGTTCCCCCCTGCAAGTTTACGAGGTCGGGAAACGCCAAAGCCGAGGGCCATTAACAGCAGCGGTCCTCGGCGTAAAGAATCAGCTGTTATACGTGACGGATGGATACACAGGCAAGCAGTTCCTCATCGACACGGGAGCTCAGCTGAGTTTCGTCATGCCCTCCCACGCAGATCGAGCCATGGGCACCCGGGGCAACGGAGCAGTGGCAGCCAACGGCTCTGACATCGACACGTTCGGGGAAAAGAGCCTGCACCTCCTCATCCACGGCCGCAACTACAGATGGACATTTGTTGTAGCGGCGGTGAGTTTTAACTTGTTAGGCGCAGATTTTCTGTGTGCACACGGGTTATTAGTGGATCTTGCAAATAGGCGCCTGGTTAATGCACTATCTTTTGCTTCTATTCCATGCTCAGCTCGAGTTTCTCCACCACCTGTGCAGGCCAACGTCACCACGGCGGGAGGTAAGTTTGAGCAACTCCTCACCCAATTTCCAGCACTCACAACCCCCAAATTCTCAGCCACTGTAGCTAAACACGGGGTTAAACACTTCATCCCAACAACGGGACCTCCCGTTTTTGCCAAAGCTCGCTGCTTAGATGCGGCCAAACTCAACATAGCAAAGGATGAATTTGCAGTTCTCGAAATATTGGGCATTGTTAGACGCTCGAAGAGCCCCTGGGCTTCACCACTTCACATGGTTCTGAAATCCGACGGTTCTTGGAGACCGTGCGGAGATTACCGCAGGCTAAACAACGCTACAGCGCATGACCGCTACCCCATTCCTCACATTCAGGATTTCTCACTACATTTAGCGGGTGCGCGCATTTTTTCAAAAATAGACTTAGTCCGCAGTTATCACCAAGTCCCAGTCCGAGCTGAAGATATTCCTAAAACAGCGGTTATAACCCCTTTCGGCCTTTTTGAATTCCTAAGAATGCCGTTCGGCCTCAAAGGCGCTGCTCAAACTTTTCAACGGATGATGGACGCAGTCCTGCGCGACCTACCCTTTGTTTTTGTCTACCTCGATGACATGCTGGTAGCCAGCTCATCCGAGGAAGAACACGAGCAGCACCTCACTACCGTTTTTCAGAGGCTGGAAGAGCACGGACTTATAATCAATCCAGCCAAATGCAAATTCGGCGTATCGCAAATTGATTTTTTGGGACATAGGGTCTCCCCGACAGGGGCATTTCCGCTTCCAGACAAAGTTCGTGCGATAGAAGGTTTTCCATGGCCTCAAACGGTTAAATCGCTACAGGAACTACTTCCGCCCTCCCAAGAGAGCAGACGCTTTTTTCTTCTCTCCTGCTGACTTTTTCCTCCCCTCCTACTACTGGATCCCAGCTTGCTGTTGTCTGTCTGCGTCTAACTGCGACCGCCGAAAAGAAATTATGGAGTTAATAAGCTGGGCTTTGAACACAATTGACACTATTTTTTCAACAAGGAAAAGTGCTCCGGGGGAAGCTGTCTGCCCCGCTGGAACGGCTCCAGTGGGCTATCTATGTGACACAGGTAATTGGAAAATGCTGTGTCTCTCTAATCTCTCTATCGAAGATATTGAAGATTTGTTTATCTTCGTAATCTTGGTGATTGGGATAATTCTGATTGGGACGGGAATTGTCTTGGTTTACCGTAAATTGCTGAAGATGGATTCAACCTATCAAAATGCTGGCCAGGCGAGGTGCATCCAACAAATTGAGAAACTGGAGAAGACCCTGATAGCGACTACTGGAGAACTGTCTCGTAAGGTGGATTACATCATGGGTTCGCTCAGGTCTTTCCACGACGAATTCAAAGCTGCGCAATGAAGGATTAATGTACTGAATCTACAGAAGAAATACAAGTCTCCTCTGTGATCAGTCCTATTTGGCATTATTATTCCCCATGAAAATTCCTCCTGGCTGTCTGCAGACTGTGTTTTTTCAAAATCATGAGCACAAGGCCTTGGACAGCCAGCTGCAGCGCCAGATAAGACTGGGCGCCAGACAGACAAAACATCTTCTGCCAAGGGTCCTTGGGTCTCTCTTATTATCATCAACACTGCTCAACACCGCACACACATTGATTCATGAACTGATTAAAGATATACTGTACACTGCTCTCTTGTGTCTTGTGAAATTCTGAGTTGTTGCTCTGTGCTATTGAGAGATTTTTTTTCATTGTAATCATAATCTGCTTAAAAATAAGCTGTATTTTGATAACGAAGTTTTTTTTCTCCTCCCCCCTTGTGTCGTTCCCTCCCTTCCCCTCCCTTTCTTATCTATCTCTGTTTGATGAGGCGCCTATTATGGCTGCCGTGTCGTTGTGTCGCGCGCATGCGCACCAATGTCAAGTCAAGTTCCTCGTGTGTTTTTTACATGCTTGGCAATAAAGTTTATTCTGATTCTGATTCTGATTCTGATTCTGAATTTTTGGGGATGGTTAATTTTTACAACCGTTTTCTCCCCCACGCAGCTCAGCTCATGCAACCCCTATATGACGCGCTCAGAAAAAAGAAAGCTTCCAACGCGGTCGAATGGACCCCGGAGCGCGAATGCGCTTTCGCGGAAGTAAAAAACGCCTTAGCTAACGCCACAATGTTAGTCCACCCAGATCCCTCAGCCCGCATTGCTCTGACCACAGATGCTTCTGACCTGGCTATAGGGGCAGTTGTAGAACAACTTGTCAGCGGAGTCTGGCAACCTTTGGCATTCTTTAGCAAATCGCTAAACCCAACGGAACGCAAATACAGCACTTTCGACAGAGAGCTGCTAGCGCTTCATTTGTCCATCCGCCACTTCCAGTTTTGGTTAGAAGGGCGGAGTTTCACGGTCTTTGTGGACCATAAGCCGCTCACTTTTGCTATGGCTAAAATTTCAGAACCATGGTCAGGCAGACAACAAAGACAGCTAGCTGCGATTTCAGAGTTCACCACAGACATTCGACACGTAGCAGGCAAACTTAACGTTGTAGCTGACTGTCTCTCTCGCGCTGTGACACCGCCAGAGCACGAGGAGACAGATTACGCCGCCTCAGCAGCGGAACTCTTCACGAACGCACACACATACGCAGCACCTATCCAGGATGGAATAGATTATGCAGCCATGGCGGAAGAACAAAGCAGTGATGCAGACGTGCGCGCGCTCCTGTCCGGACCAACAGGGTTAAGGCTGGAGAAAAAAGGGTTGCGCGACGGCGTGCCCCCCCTAATATGCGACGTTTCAACCGGCCGACCTCGCCCGTTAGTACCAGCTGCTTGGCGCCGCCGTATTTTCGACGCAATTCACTCCCTCGCGCACCCAGGTGTGCGCGCCTCGGTCAAAATGGTTGCTGAAAAGTTTGTGTGGCCAGGCCTGCGCAAAAACGTAAAAGAATGGGCAAAAACTTGCATTCCTTGTCAACGCGCCAAAATACACAGACACACAAAAGCCCCTCTGGAGCCTTTTCCAATTCCTGCTAGAAGATTCGACCACATTCACGTCGACCTCGTGGGGCCGCTACTTTCCTCCCAAGGTTTCACACACCTGTTAACAATGATAGACCGCACCACGCGCTGGCCAGAGGCAGTCCCTCTAGCGTCAACCACAGCGGAGGAAGTCGCTCGCATTTTTCTAGCAAACTGGGTGGCACGTTTCGGCGTTCCATCAGACATCACGTCAGACAGAGGGCCTCAATTTATCTCAGAGCTCTGGTCAGCCATGTCTAACAGTTTAGGGGCAACAATTCATCGCACCACCGCTTATCACCCTCAGGCTAATGGGTTATGCGAGCGTTTTCACAGGTCCTTAAAGGCTGCCCTCAGGGCCTCACTAACGGACACAAATTGGGTAAATAAACTTCCCTGGGTTTTATTGGGGTTGCGTGCAGCACCTAAAGAGGATTTAGACGCTTCTCCTGCAGAATTAGTTTTTGCCCAGCCTATCAGACTCCCAGGAGAATTTTTACCAGAGAACCCAGAACCAGGACACCTTCCAGTCCCAAGGTTTTTAGGCAGCAGTGGACCGGACTCCTTCCACGGTCCAGCTCATCACTCTTTTCCACGAGTTTTTGTTCCTCAAACTTTAAAAAACGCTGAGTTCGTTTTTGTTAAGCATGAAGCCATTAAACCAACGTTACGCCCAGTTTACGATGGCCCGTTCAGAGTGCTGGAAAATGGTGACAAACACTTTGTGCTTGATTATGGGGACAGAAAGGAAGTGGTCAGTGTTGACAGACTCAAACCTGCTTTCTTGCTGAGAGACGAACCTGCACAGTTGGCACGAGCACCTCGGCGTGGTAGATCCCCCAGAGGAAAAGTCTCAGCCCCCAGGCAGGGAACAAATAATCTCTTTCCTTCCCACAATGCAGATTCACCACGAGAAGGTCCCAGCGGGACACCTAAGCCAACCTACAGCAGTTTTGGGAGAAGAATAAAGCCCAGACAGCACAGGGACTGATACCAACCACCCCGCAATTATTCACTAATTGTGCTACAACAGTTTAAGGCTACTTATGATTTCACTATGCTGTTATGTTTACCACTGAACTTTCTTAGGAGCATGGCTGCTAGAAAACTTCTCCTGTGGCAACAGTTGTAACAAGTAGTATTTCATAGTTATTATCTTAGACTGTGATTCTTTCTGTGTCCTTTCCTAGTGTTTGGGGGGCCTGTGGTATATATGACTCTTATATCCCATTTCTACACATGTTAGAACAAGTGGAAATGTTTTGTGACAGCATATGTAAGGAACTTCACACCTGGAAAGGACAAAGGATCTCCCCCGCCGGGTTAAAGTCAATGGACCTCCCAAGACGCGGCGGCGGAGATGGACTTGACACCTTTACTCCCTAAGGCGAGAGGAGGAGTTCCCATCACCTCCCAAGACAAGGAGAGGAGATAGCAGAACAATGGGGGGGTTAAGATAACGTGGGGATGTCAGCTTTTTCAATGTGTGGCTCTGATGTCAGCTTTTTCAATGTGTGGCTCTATGTGTGCTTGTATTTAACCAGCGAGCAGAGCAGAGATCACTCTCTTGCCTTCTGCCAAGCTCTACACCTGATGAGACTCGATAGAAGAGCTATTCATTAAAAACCCTGTTTTAATACAGAAATCGCCTCGTTATTCCGGCTCCTCTACAATCATAGTTTTTTTTTTTTTTTTTTTAATATAATACAATCTATATTTTGTAAACTCGCTATATGCTTCAGATCAGTCAGATGCCTGTGCAAATACTTAAATATTCTACCTTTATATTTTGTTCATGCTTCATGCTTAGCTCCCACCAGTCTCTACTTGGATCTGCTTGATAAGCACCTGCGCCTCCTCAGGGGTCTTGAAGGTGTGGATCTCCCTTTATATGTGACCAGCAGTCTTGCTGGATAAATCACTCCATGACGAATCCTGAGGTTGCGCAGCTCTCTACGGGCGGGGTCAAACTGTTTCCTTAATTGTTGGATTCCTGTGGCCAGATCTGGGTAAAACCGCACCTGTTGATCCTGATATTTAATTTCTCCTTTAGCTCGCGCCGCGTTGGAGATCGTCATCTTGTCTCTGTAGCTGACGAACTTCATAATCAGGGTCCTCGGTGGTGCCTTATTATCTCTCAGTGGGCCGATTCAGTGGGCGCTCTCTAAGACGACCGATGACTGCAGCTCCGCGTTGTTCAGCGCTTCTGGAATCCACTTTTCCAAAAAGGAACATGGGTCCCGTCCCTCTGTTCCCTCCGGGAGACCCACCAGCCTCAGATTGTTCCGTCTCGACCGGGATTCTAAGTCCAGGGCACTATCTTCCAGACGTTTATTTTTTAATTCCAATGTGCGTACCTTTAATTGTAGGCTGGTGACGTCATCCTCAGCGCTGGAAATTCGGAGCTCCACCTGCGATACTCGCTCCATACAGTCACTTATTTCCTTCCTCATTCCTTCTATCGCTGCTATAATCCCATCAAATTTAGCAGAAAAGTCTGCTCTCATTGCACTAATGGCAGCGAGCACCGCACCTGTGCCCTCGCTTGCTCCGCCATATCTGGAGATTTTTCTGCTTCGTCACGAACGTGGAAGTCCGTTAACTTGGACTGTTTCGGCAGTTCAGTTTTTCCTCCACCTAATTTCCCAGCCTTAGGCTTTACTGGCATATCCGCGCCCAAACGCTGGGATAGATTTTGTTCCAATTGGGAGAGTTATTTGCCAACTTTTTATTTTTAGGAGCAGAGCAGAGTGAACCACGTCTTCCTATGTGGCCACCATAACCGGAAGTCCCCTCATTACCTTTTCTTACTTTATTGTTCAGATTATAATACTGGTACAAAATGGTATGTAACTTAATCGTTGCACATGCTATAATTCAATTTCTGGAAGTTGGCAGGAGTCATGTTTTCCACTGGTACTTCTTCCTCTGTTTGCTCGGCTTTGTCTCCGAGTTGTTCCTATTTTACTGAGAACAGTAAAATAGGAACACCTCTTGGCGCCACACCAGTAGGCTGCCTTTTGCAACAGCGGCTCGATTCCGAGTTTTTTTTCCCTTCCTCTCTCTTTTGATCACTTTTTTTTTTCACCCCACTTATATCACGGACACACAGATCGTCCCAAATGTCTCCTGAGCCGGTGGACGGAGCCACTGTTTATAGCAGGATACGATACAACAGGGAAGAGCTGCTAGCATTTAACCGCCACCCGGTCCCACTGGAAAAACTCGACATACCGAGAGAATTGAGGCAAAAGCGTCGCGGCTGCCGGGCTGGAGTAAGGCGGAGGACAAAAAATATAAGGTACAGACCCTCCCTTCCATCTGTTGTCATGGGAAATGTACGGTCGATACTGGGAAAGTTAGATGAGCTAGCGGCTATCTCCCGTTATGATAGCACTTACCGGGAGTGCTCTCTCCTTTTGTTTACTGAGACGTGGCTAACTGAACTAGCAGCAGATGCTAACATTGAGCTGGAGGGTTTTCACATGATACGAGCTGACCGAACACCAGAGAGTGGCAAAACTAGGGGCGGTGGAGTGATAATGTATGTTAACAACAACTGGTGCAGACCGGGACATATCACTGTTAAACAACGACACTGCAGCAAAGACATTGAGTTGCTAGCTGTTAGCATGAGGCCTACATATCTCCCGAGAGAACACTCACACGTGATCTGCATTGTTGTTTATGCAAATCCGACGGCGAACGCTGGGACAGCGCGTGACGTCATCCATTCAGTAACCAGCAGGCTGCAGACAGAACACCCAGATGCTCTTCTCCTCATCTCAGGCGATTTCAACCACGTTTCACTGTCTCCCATTCTGCCCACTTTCACCCAGTATGTCACAAGCCACACTAGAGACAATAAAACACTGGATTTGTTCTACGCAAACACTAAGGAGGCGTACACCTCATCACAACTCCCCCCACTTGGGAGATCGGATCACAACTTGGTTCATCTCCGACCGGTGTACAAACCCCTAGTGCACAGACAACCTCCGGCCATGCACACTGTGGAGTTATGGTCTGAGGAGACAATGGACACTCTAAAGGACTGTTTTGAAGCCACTGCCTGGAAGCAGCTCTGCGATCCACATGGTGAGGACATCGATGGCCTCATTCACACCTTCACGGGCTACCTCAGCTTCTGTGTGGACAAATCCGTTCCCACCAAGACCATACGGCGTCACTCAAACAACAAACCCTGGATCAACCCTGAGATAAAAACACTTCTGAGAGAGAAGAAGAGGATCTTCAGGTCGGGGAACAGGGAGATGCTGAAGTCCGTACAGAGGGAGCTGAGGAGAAAGATCAGAGAAGGCAAGGACAGCTTCAGGAAGAAGATGGAGGACAAGCTGCAACAGAGCGACATCAGCGGGGTCTGGAGAAACCTCAAAACCATCTCGGGGCTCCAGAATACCTCCCCCCAGGCCACGGGGGGCAGGGAGTGGGCGAACAACCTGAATCTGTTTTTCAATAGATTTGACCAACCGCCCTCCCCCCTGTCTGCACAACAACCACTGCTGCCTCTAAGAAATCAAGTCCTGCTGCCCACTCCCCACTCCACCGACACCCCCCCCACTCCCAACACACAGCCCCCCATCCTGACCCTGACCAAGACCCAGGTGAGGACGGCGCTGAGGAAGATCAAGGCGAGGAAGGCGTCGGGACCGGACGGCATCAGCGCAAAGCTCCTCAAGTCCTGTGCAGACCAGCTGTGTGGGATTGTGACGTATATCTTCAACATGAGCCTGAAACTGGGGAGGGTACCACAGCTGTGGAAAACATCTTGTGTGGTACCTGTACCAAAAACTTCCCACCCCAAAGACCTGAACAGCTACAGACCGGTGGCCTTGACGTCCCACTTGATGAAGACCCTGGAGAGACTGCTCCTTGCTCATCTCCGCCCCCTGGTGGAACCAGCGATGGATCCACTCCAGTTCGCCTACCAGCATGGCATTGGGGTGGAGGATGCGGTGATCTTCCTCCTTCACCGTTCTCTGTCCCACCTGGAGAAGCCCGGGAATATGGTGAGGATCATGTTCTTTGACTTCTCCAGTGCTTTCAACACCATCCAACCGATGATCTTGAAGGACAAGCTGCTGTGCGCAGGGGTGGACCAGCACCTGTCATCATGGATCCTGGACTACCTCACGAACCGGCCTCAGTTTGTGAGAACCCGGGACTGTGTTTCCGACACGATCATCAGTAGCACGGGGGCCCCCCCAGGGAACGGTGCTGGCTCCCTTCCTGTTCACTCTTTATACTGCGGACTTCTCACACAACACAACACATTGCCATCTACAGAAGTTCTCTGATGACTCTGCGATCGTTGGTCTCATCTCCAACGGAGATGAAGCTAAGTACAGAGGGCTTATCCAGGACTTTGTGGACTGGTGCCATCGGAACTGCCTCCAGATCAACGCGAGGAAAACTAAGGAGCTGGTGGTGGACTGCCGCAGGCATGGGCAGCCCCTCACAGCACCAGTAAATATACAGGGAACAGACATCGAGATGGTGACATCCTATAAGTACCTGGGTATTCATCTGAACAATAAACTAGACTGGTCACACAATACTGACGCACTCTACAAGAAGGGACAGCGCAGGCTATTCCTGCTGAGGAGACTCAGGTCTTTTGGTGTACAAGGGGCGCTGCTGAAGTCATTCTATGACACGGTGGTGGCATCAGCCATCACTTTTGGAGTGGTCTGCTGGGGCAGTGGCATTACTGCAGCCGATAGGAAGAGACTGAACAAACTGATTAAGAAAGCTAGCTCTGTCCTGGGGCAGCGCCTTGATCCGATGGAGGAGATAGGAGAGAGAAGGACGGTGGCTAAACTGTCATCTCTGCTGGAGTCCGAGTTCCACCCTATGCAGGACATACTGGATGCACTGAGGAGCTCATTTAGCAGCAGACTACATCATCCCAGGTGCACAACCGAGAAGTTTCGTAGGTCCTTCCTACCAACGGCTGTCAGACTGTACAACCTAAGCAGGGTTGCTCGCAGAGATAGCAAAAAGACGTAACAAACTAATAGTTTTTTGAATGCAAAAGATGCAATAGACTTACACTATGGTCCTCTCCGGCATACAACTAGGAACATACCGGTCGCTATGGAGGGTGAGAATATGTATGGGCACATAATCATACCATGTAGGATAACTAAATAGACGGTTATGCTGTTTCATCCCACCTAGCAACAATGCTCTGCACTGTGTGTGTTTATATATTTACATATTTATTCCATCTAGCTACAATGCTCAGCACTGGGTGTGTTTATATTTATATATCTATATATTTATTCCATCTAGCTACAATGCTCCACACTGTGTTTTTATATATCTACATATTATTCCATCTAGCTACATTGCTCCGCACTGTGTGTGTTTATATACTTGCATATTTATTCCACCTAGCTGCAATGCTCCGTACTGTGGGTGTTTATATATTTACATATTTATTCCATCTAGCTACAATGCTCTGCACTGTGTGTTCATATATTCATATATTTATTCCATCCAGCTACAATGCTCTGCACTGTGTGTCTGTGTGTGTGTGTGTATATATATATTTTATAGTAATATGTACATATGTATATTAGCTGCTCTTGCTTGCTTGTTTTTTTTCTTGCCTTCTGATTGTTGCTCTGAGTGTTGCTATCCCTGTGCTGTTGCAATCCTGGAATTTCCCCGTTGTGGGACTAATAAAGGCTTATCTTATCTTATCTTATCTTAACAACCTTTTTTTGTCGTGTGTGTGACACTGCTGTCTCCATTGGTTTTTGGGTGTTTTTTTTTTTTTTTTTTGTTACATGGAGACTTTGGGTGTATTTGTTTTGGGGGTTTTTTTGGGTGGGTGGTGTTTTACCTCAGCTCACGGCAATAGTTCTGGTGTTTTTTTTGTTTTTTTTTCTACGTGTAAATGGCTAGTACCATTATAGGCCATGGTACAGCTTTGCTAGGCACATCTCTGCGATTCATTAGCTGGAATATTAAGGGCATGGGTCATCCTGTCAAAAGATCAAAAGTTTTTAATCACTTAAAACAATTAAAATCCTCAATAGTGTTCCTGCAGGAGACCCATCTTCGGATAAAAGATCATCATCGGTTGCACTGCTCATAGGTGAGCCAAGTCTTTCATTCAGAGTTTAACTCTAAATCAAGGGGGGTTGCTATTCTCATAAATAAAAATGTACAATTCTCAGCTACTAACATTACAGCTGATAAAAACGGCAGATACGTGATAGTTGCCGGTACTTTGATGCAGAAAAAGGTTCTGTTGGTCAATGTATATGCCCCAAACATTGACGATGTTGAATTTGCGAATAAATTATTAAGTAGCCTACCATTTTTGAATTCACATTTGTTAATCTTAGGGGGCGACTTAAATTGTGTCTTTGATCCATCACTAGATCGATCTAATCTCTGTAATCTAAATAAGTCTTTAATGTCTCAAACATTTTCTGATTTCATGACACAGAATGGCTTTGTCGATCCTTGGAGATTCCGCAGTCCAACCAGTAAAAAATTCTCCTTCATTTCTAAGGTGCATCATTCTTACTCCAGGATTGATTACTTTTTTATTGACTGTACTCTAATTTCCTGTGTAGTTTCCTCTGATTATTTAAGTATAATAATATCTGATCATGCACCATTACTATTAGATACTCAGTTGGGTGCCTATAAACGTAGTCTTCCCTCATGGAGGTTTAATTCTCTTCTTTTGGCAGATAAAGAGTTTTGTGATTTTATTTCCAATTCAATTGATGAGTTTTTGTTGTTTAATAAAAAGGATTCTACTTCATATTCACTACTATGGGAGACACTTAAATCCTACCTTAGAGGACAAATCATCTACTACTCTGCACTTTCTAATAAGAGACGTCACGCTAAGTTTACTGAACTCACTTTAGCTATCAGTAACATTGATCAAAGATATTGTGGTATACGTATATGACTCTTATATCCCATATCTACATACGTTAGAACAAGTGGAAATGTTTTGTGACAGCATATGTAAAGAGCTTCACACCTAGTAAGGACAGAGCATCCCCCGCGCCGGGGTAAAGACAATGGACCTCCCAAGACGCGGCAGTGGAGACGGACTCGACACCTTTACCCCCTAAAGCGAGAGGGGGAGTTCCCATCACCTCCCAAGACGGGGAGAGGGGATGGCAGGACAATGGGGATTAAGATAACGGGGAGATGTTACCTTTTTCAATGAGTGGCTCTGACGTCAGCTGTTTCAATGAGTGGTGCTATGCGTGCTTGTATTTAACCAGCGAGCGAAGCAGAGTTCTGTCTCTTGCCTTCTGCCAAGCTCTACACCTGATGAGATTTGATAGTGGAGCTATTCATTAAAAACCCTGTTTTTAATACAAAACCGCCTCGTTATTTCAGCTCCACTACACTGGTGACCCTGACGCGAGAATATGGACCGGAGGCGTTCTTCAAGCTGCTCATCCATGGTGGCTCTGGCATACGCCAGCGACGACGCAGACGAGGGAACGAGCAGACAGCTGTTCCCCATGGCAGAGGGCACTGAGAGAGCTCAACCGAGCTCCAGCACCGCCGCGAGAGCCGTAGAAACACACTCTCACCCGGCGAACACGACAATGATGGTGTGCACGAACGCCGTCGCTGTCAAGCTGCCAGACTTCTGGAGAGAAGACCCTGCATCTTGGTTCCAGCAAGCCGAAGCCCAGTTTATACTGGCGGGTATCACAGCAGATGATACCAAATTTTATCACATCATCTCCAAGCTCGACTCCGCAACTTCGAAGTGTGTGCGGAGCTTGGTCCAGCAACCACCAACCCGGGACAAATATGAGACACTCAAGGCTACCATCGTGGCGAATTATGTCCCGTCAGCGGAGGAAAGAGCCGAAAGGATCCTGGCGGTCTACGGCCACAGAGGGGGCAATCCAAGGACCCTCATGGAGGATTTGCTACAGCTCAAGGAGGAGGACAATGATAATTTCCTTTTCCAGTACATTTTCCTCAGCACTCTACCACCGCATTTGAGAGGGACACTAGCGAGTATGAAGTGCAAGAATCATCAAGACTTCCGCACACTGGCCAACGAGGCTTACCGGCTTGTCAACGCCTGCAGAGAGCGGGCACCCACAGCGGCATCTGCAGATCTGAGAACTGACACCCCGAGCCTTGGAGAGACGCAACCCACGGTGACAGCGGCGCGGCCCAAGCACAACAAGCAGAACGACGTCTGCTTTTATCATCACCGCTTCGCAGAGAGAGCCCGCAAATGTGTTCCTCCTTGCAAGTTTACGAGGTCGGGAAACGCCAAAGCCGAGGGCCATTAACAGCAGCGGTCCTCGGCGTAAAGAATCAGCTGTTATACGTGACGGATGGATACACAGGCAAGCAGTTCCTCATCGACACGGGAGCTCAGCTGAGTTTCATCATGCCCTCCCACGCAGATCGAGCCATGGGCACCCGGGGCAACGGAGCAGTGGCAGCCAACGGCTCTGACATCGACACGTTCGGGGAAAAGAGCCTGCACCTCCTCATCCACGGCCGCAGCTACAAATGGACATTTGTCGTAGCAGCGGTGAGCTTTAATTTGTTAGGCGCAGATTTTCTGTGTGCACACGGGTTATTAGTGGATCTTGCAAATAGACGCCTAGTTAATGCACTATCTTTTGCTTCTATTCCATGCTCAGCTCGAGTTTCTCCACCACCTGTGCAGGCCAACGTCACCACGGCGGGAGGTAAGTTTGAGCAACTCCTCACCCAATTTCCAGCACTCACAACCCCCAAATTCTCAGCCACTGTAGCCAAACACGGGGTTAAACACTTCATCCCAACAACGGGACCTCCCGTTTTTGCCAAAGCTCGCCGCTTAGACGCGGCCAAGCTCAACATAGCAAGGGACGAATTTGCAGCTCTTGAAAAATTAGGCATTTGCCGACGTTCAAAGAGCCCTTGGGCTTCACCACTTCACATGGTCCTGAAATCCGACGGTTCTTGGAGACCGTGCGGAGATTACCGCAGGTTAAACAACGCTACAGTGCATGACCGCTACCCAATTCCTCACATTCAGGATTTTTCATTACATTTAGCAGGTGCGCGCATTTTTTCAAAAATAGACTTAGTCCGCGGTTATCACCAAGTCCCAGTCCGAGCTGAAGATATTCCTAAAACAGCGGTTATAACCCCTTTCGGCCTTTTTGAATTCCTAAGAATGCCATTCGGCCTCAAAGGCGCGGCTCAAACTTTTCAACAGATGATGGACGCAGTCCTGTGCGACCTACCCTTTGTTTTTGTCTACTTCGATGACATGCTGGTAGCCAGTTCATCCGAGGAAGAACACGAACAGCACCTCACTACCGTTTTTCAGAGGCTGGAAGAGCACGGACTTATAATCAATCCAGCCAAATGCAAATTCGACGTATCACAAATTGATTTTTTGGGACATAAGGTCTCCCCGGCAGGGGCAATTCCGCTTCCAGACAAAGTTCGTGCGATAGAAAGTTTTCCACAGCCTCAAACGGTTAAGTGGCTACAGGAATTTTTGGGGATGGTTAGTTTTTACAACCGTTTCCTCCCCCACGCAGCTCAGCTCATGCAACCCCTATATGATGCGCTCAGAAAAAAGAAAGCTTCCAACGCGGTCGAATGGACCCCGGAGCGCGAACGCGCTTTCGCGGAAGTAAAAAGCGCCCTAGCTAACGCCACAATGTTAGTCCACCCAGATTCTTCAGCCCGCATTGCTCTAACCACAGATGCCTCAGACCTGGCTATAGGGGCAGTTGTAGAACAACTTGTCAGTGGGGTCTGGCAACCTTTGGCATTCTTTAGCAAATCGCTAAACCCAACTGAACGCAAATACAGCACTTTTGACAGAGAGCTGCTGGCGCTTCATTTGTCCATCCGCCACTTCCAGTTTTGGTTAGAAGGGCGGAGTTTCACGGCTTTTGTGGACCATAAGCCGCTCACTTTTGCTATGGCTAAAATTTCAGAACCATGGTCAGGCAGACAACAAAGACAGCTAGCCGCGATTTCAGAGTTCACCACAGACATTCGACACATAGCAGGCAAACTTAACGTAGTAGCTGACTGTCTCTCTCGCGCTGTGACACCGCCAGAGCACGAGGAGACAGATTACACCGCCTCAGCAGCGGAACTCTTCACTAACGCACACACATACGCAGCACCTATCCAGGATGGGATAGATTATGTAGCCATGGCGGAAGAACAAAGCAGTGATGCAGACGTGCGCGCGCTCCTGTCTGGACCAACAGGGTTAAGGCTGGAGAAAAAAAACTTGCGCGACGGCGTGCCTCCCCTAATATGCGACGTTTCAACCGGCCGACCTCGCCCGTTAGTACCAACTGCTTGGCGCCGCCGTATTTTCGACGCAATTCACGCCCTCGCGCACCCAGGTGTGCGCGCCTCGATCAAAATGGTTGCTGAAAAGTTTGTGTGGTCAGGCCTGCGCAAAAACGTAAAAGAATGGGCAAAAACTTGCATTCCTTGTCAACGCGCCAAAATACACAGACACACAAAGGCCCCTCTGGAGCCTTTTCCAATTCCTGCTAGAAGATTCGACCACATTCACGTCGACCTCGTGGGGCCGCTACCTTCCTCCCAAGGTTTCACACACCTGCTAACTATGATAGACCGCACCACGCGCTGGCCAGAGGCAGTCCCTTTAGCGTCAACCACAGCGGAGGAAGTCGCTCGCGTTTTTCTAGCAAACTGGGTGGCACGTTTCAGTGTTCCATCAGACATCACGTCAGACAGAGGCCCTCAGTTTATCTCAGAGCTCTGGTCGGCCATGTCTAACAGTTTAGGGACAACAATTCATCGCACCACCGCTTATCACCCTCAGGCCAATGGGTTATGCGAGCGTTTTCACAGGTCCTTAAAGGCTGCCCTCAGGGCCTCACTAACGGACACAAATTGGGTTAATAAACTTCCCTGGGTTTTATTGGGGTTGCGTGCAGCACCTAAAGAGGATTTAGACGCTTCTCCTGCAGAATTAGTTTTTGCCCAGCCTATCAGACTCCCAGGAGAATTTTTACCAGAGAACCCAGAACCAGGACACTTTCCCGTCCCAAGGTTTTTAGGCAGCAGTGGACCGGTTTCCCTCCACGGTCCAGCTCATCACTCTTTTCCACGAGTTTTTCTTCCTCAAACTTTGAAAAGCACTGAGTTCGTTTTTGTTAAGCATGAAGCTATTAAACCAACGTTACGCCCAGTTTATGATGGCCCGTTCAGAGTGCTGGAAAATGGTGACAAACACTTTGTGCTTGATTATGGGGACAGAAAGGAAGTGGTCAGTGTTGACAGACTCAAACCTGCCTTCTTGCTGAGAGACGAGCCTACACAGGTGGCACGAGCGCCTTGGCGTGGTAGACCCCCCCAGAGGAAAAGTCTCAGCCCCCAGGCAGGGAATAAATAATCTCTTTCCTTCCCACAATGCAGATTCACCACGAGAAGGTCCCAGCGGGACACCTAAGCCAACCTACAGCAGTTTTGGGAGAAGGATTAAGCCCAGACAGCACAAGGACTGATACCAATCACCCCGCAATTATCCACTAATTGTGCTACAACAGTTTAAGGCTACTTATGATTTCACTATGCTGTTATATGGCTGCACGGTGGCGCAGTGGTTAGCACTGCGGCAGCACAGTTTACCCTTGGCCCGGGGATCGTGGGATCGTGGGTTCGATCCCAGCCCCCGACCAACAGTGATCTGTGTGGAGTTTGCATGTTCTCCCCGTGTTGCGTGGGTTTACTCCGGGATTTCTCCGGTTTCCTCCCACATGCCAAAAACATGCATGTTAGGTTAATTGGCTGTTCTAAATTGTCCCTAGATATCTGTTTCCTATAGGCCCTTAGAATAGAGGGTTAGTATTAATGAAAGCGCTTTGAGTGGTCTTTGTGACTAGAAAAGCGCTATATAAGTGCAGGTTAGTTAGTTAGTTAGTAGTTAGTTAGTTATATTTACCACTGAACTTTCTTAGGAGCATAGCTGCTAGAAAATTTCTCCGGTAGCAACAGTTGTAACACGTAGTATTTCATAGTCGTTATCTTAGACTGTAATTCTTTCTATGTCCTTTCCTAGTGTTTGGGGGGCCTGTGGTATATATGACTCTTATATCCCATATCTACATATGTTAGAACAAGTGGAAATGTTTTGTGACAGCATATGTAAAGAGCTTCACACCTAGTAAGGACAGAGCATCCCCCGCGCCGGGGTAAAGACAATGGACCTCCCAAGACGCGGCAGTGGAGACGGACTCGACACCTTTACCCCCTAAAGCGAGAGGGGGAGTTCCCATCACCTCCCAAGACAGGGAGAGGGGATGGCAGGACAATGGGGATTAAGATAACGGGGAGATGTTACCTTTTTCAATGAGTGGCTCTGACGTCAGCTGTTTCAATGAGTGGTGCTATGCGTGCTTGTATTTAACCAGCGAGCGAAGCAGAGTTCTGTCTCTTGCCTTCTGCCAAGCTCTACACCTGATGAGATTTGATAGTGGAGCTATTCATTAAAAACCCTGTTTTTAATACAAAACCGCCTCGTTATTTCAGCTCCACTACAATATGCATTAAATCCTACACCAGAATTATTTAAACAGCACATGGAGGTACAATCAGAACTTGATCTAATTTCAACCCAAGAAGCTGAACAGCTATTATTACAAAGTCGTGGAACTCATTATGAATATGGCGACAAAGCAAGCCGTCTATTGGCACATCAGCTACGGCGTCAAGCGAACTCTCGGATTATAAGTAGTATTCAGAATATCCAACATATAATCACGACGGATCCTAATGAAATCAATGCCACATTTAAAACATTTTATTCTTCTCTATATACATCAGACTTCCCAACTGATTCATATAACATGAACATATTTCTTCATGACCTCTCGAATCCTGTAATTGACTCGGATACAGCAAAAAGCCTGGATTCTCCACTCTGCCTCGTTGAAATAATTATTTAAATTAAAGCAATGCAATAAAACAAAGCACCTGGCCCAGATGGGTTTCCCATCGAATTTTATAAAAAGTTTATAGAAAAATTAGCACCATTACTTTTAGCTACATTTAATGAATCATTAGAACGAGGTATCCTTCCTCCAACTCTAACACAAGCTTCTATTGTTTTACTTCATAAAAAGGACAAAGATCCAACTCTATGTAGCTCTTATAGACCACTATCATTGCTTAATGCTGACGTGAAAGTGTTAGCCAAAGTAATTTCTTCCCGTTTGGAGAAGGTTCTCCCTTTGATTATATCTGAAGAACAGAACGGTTTTGTTAAGGGACGACAATTATTTTTTAATATACGTACTCTCTTTAATATAATTTATGCAAAGCAGCCATCTGATTCACCAGAAATAGTCATATCGCTAGACGCTGAAAAAGCATTCGACAGGGTAGAGTGGGAATATTTGTTTGCGGTTTTGAGGAAATTTGGATTCAATGAGAAATTTGTTTCTTGGATTCATCTCCTTTATACATCCCCAAAAGCAAGGGTTCAAACTAATGATATGTTTTCCGATTATTTTCCTCTTGGACATGGCACACGGCAAGGCTGTCCATTATCGCCCTTGCTTTTCACTATTGCCATTGAGCCTCTGTTCATTATGTTGCGGTCTTCCAATTCATTTAGAGGGATTTTCCGAAATGGAACTGAACACAAGTTGTCGTTATATGCGGATGATTTGTTGTTATATGTGTCAAATCCAGTTAGTTCTATCCCCAGTGTCTTGAGTATCTTAAATAATTTCAGTTCCTTTTCCGGTTATAAATTGAATTTGGAAAAAAGCGAATGCTTTCCCATCAATACGACTGCCAGTGATCTTCAGCAGTCTGACATACCCTTCAAACTTAGTCACACAGGATTCAAGTATCTTGGTATAAATGTGACACGCTCTTTCTCTAGCCTAGCTTCAGCCAATTTTTCTCCCCTTATTGCCAAAATAACCTCTGACGTCCAGCATTGGCGAAATCTCCCTCTTTCACTCTTGGGTAGGATTAATGTTGTCAAGATGAATATCTTACCAAAATTTCTTTTTTTATTTCAATCAATTCCTCTTTTTCTGCCTAAAAACTTTTTTGATTCTCTGGATAAGATAATTTGTGGCTTTATCTGGAATGGTAAACCACCTAGAGTTCGTAAAAAATTATTGCAAAGATGTAGACTTAGCGGGGGACTTGCATTACCTGATTTTCAATCATATTATTGGGCGGCACATATACATAAAATCTGTTATTGGTTAAAGTCTTTTTGCTCCCCATGGTGTAGAATGGAATTATCATCCTGTCGTGGGTCGTCAATACCTGCATTAATTTTTTCCTCTTTGCCTACAAAACCCTCTTTGTATACGGACAGTCTAGTGGTTCTCAACACATTAAAAATCTGGTTTCAGTTTAGGCGGCGCTTTGGTTTTGTAGCTGCCTCCTCTTTGTGTCCTTTAACTAAAAATCATTTGTTTCCCCCATCTCTCTCAGATTCGTCATTCTCCGATTGGCATGACAGGGGTATTGAACATATAAGGAATTCATATACATCCGGGCTTTTTGATAGTTTTACCAATTTATCTTCCAACTATAACTTACCCGGCACCCATTTGTTTCGTTATTTTCAAATTCGTAACTTTGTTTCTAAGTGTTTCTCTAACTTTCCTTCTATCCCTCCTGAGCAGCCCTGGGAAAGTATAGTTTTACATGGTCCACAACATAAAGGGCTGATATCTAAGCTTTATAATTCCATTTTAACATTAAACGATGAATCAAGTGTCAAAATAAAAAATTTGTGGGAGAAAGAATTGGGTATACAGATGACTGAAGAGCTTTGGGAGGATGCCATTAACAGAATTAGAACATCTTCCTCATGCGCTCGTCTTAGCTTGATTCAGTTTAAAGTACTATATAGAGTCCATTTCTCAAAATCGAGACTCTCTGAGATTTACCCAGAAGTTGATGGTAGCTGTGATAAATGTAAGGGATTTCCCTGTCACCTTGGCCACATGTTTTTTCTTTGTCCGGAATTATACAGTTTTTGGTCTAGTTACTTTACAATTATCTCCACAGTTCTTCAAGTGACTCTGCTGCCTTCTCCATTTATTGCCATATTTGGGATTCCCGACTCCTCTGTAGTTTTGAATTCGGCACAAAGGGATATTGTGGCCTTTACATCCTTAATAGCAAGGCGTACTTTATTGTTGCACTGGAAATCTGTCAGATATCCCTCAATTTCCCTATGGCTCAAGGATATGATGTTTTTTCTGAAACTTGAGAAGATAAAATATACCGTGGCACATATGTTTGGTTCATATCTCCCACAAATGTATGGCTTATGTGGATTGGGGCTTCACGTCTGGAGGAACAAAGAGTCTGGATCGACGGGGGCCGACAGGAGATGTCGAGGAGGTGTGAAGTCGGACCCTTGTCTCAGAGAGGAGGCCCTGGGGGGATCCCCGGAACATCAGAGAATAAGAGACAATGGTGAATCTTCAGAGACTTGCATTGTGATTAAATGTTTGCAGAAGCACCATGTGACTTTAGTTCTTAATCCCCCGGAGGTATAAGAATGTGATGTGATATGATTCTGCCTCTTCTTTCTATTTGAGAATGTTGGATGATTGTGTTCTGCAATAAAGCCGAACCTGAGGAATGAACTCAGTCTCATCATTGAACACAACTTCCACACTGGTGACCCACGACAAAGAATGAGCAGGGAGAATTCTCCCGAGCGTAGCTCGTCAAGAGGCCAGCCTGATGGCTGCCTCCACGCTCTGGCTGCCCGATTTCTGGCAGCACAGCCCGCGCTCCTGGTTTAGCGCGGTCGAGGCGCAGTTCAACCTCCGGAGAATCTCAAAGGATGAAACGAGGTTCTACCATGTGGTAGCGAAGCTGGACAGTCACACGGTCCAGAGGGTGGAAGACCTGGTTAACCACCCACCGGACACCGACAAGTACAGCGCATTGAAGGAGGCGCTGATCAGCCATTTCACCCCCTCGGTGCAACAGCGAGCAGAGGGGCTCCTAGCGTTGACGGAGTCGGAGAACGACAGACCGGTGGACCTGATGGTGAAGATGTTGAGACTGAAAGACTCCGAGGATGGCGAATTTATTTTCGCCCACCTTTTCCTCCGGACTCTGCCGCCAGCAGTGAGAGTGACTCTGGCAGACTCACCCCGATTGGCCAAGTGGGACTACCATGGGCTCAGCAAGGAGGCACAGCGACTCGTCGACGCCCACAAACGGAGCGCGGTTTCGGCCGCGGCAGCTGAGCAGAGGACGGCGCCCGGAGATGGTTTGGAGCCAGTGGTGGCGGCGCCAGACGAACCGACTACGGCGGCGACAGGCGGCAGGTGACGCGGCAGTCAGCACCAAGCGACACGGAGCGGACGATGCAGTCAGCACCAAGCGACACGGAGCGGGCGACGTCCGGCGTTTCTACCACCGCCGTTTTGCGGAGAGGGCACACAGATCTCTCCCACCGTGCCGATTCAAGCGTCAGGGAAACGCCAAGACCAGGGGCCGGTAGCAGCTGCGTCCCTCGGGGAAGAAAACAAGCTGCTTTACCTGACAGATGCACACTCGGGGAAACAATTCCTCGTGGACACGGGCTCCCAGCTGAGTTTCGTCACGCCTACCCACGCGGAACGGCTGATGCCGTCTAAAGCTCCCTGGATGTCAGTATCAGCAGCGAATGGCTCAGCGATCAAGACATTCGGTGGGAGGACCATGCTTCTGTCCTTACAGGGCCGTTCATTTGAGTGGACCTTTATTGTAGCGGCAGTCAGTTTTAACATGTTAGGGGCTGATTTTTTGTGCTCACATGGTTTATTGGTTGATCTTGCTAATAGACGTCTGGTTAATGCACTGTCTTTTCATTCTATCCCCTGCACAGCTCGGGTGGCCCCGCCGACTGCACACGCCAACGTCACAGCTGCGGGTGGTAAGTTTCATGCTCTGCTCACTCACTTTCCAGCACTCACAGTCCCAAAGTTTTCGGCGACAGTGGCCAAACACGGGGTGGAGCATTTTATCACCACCACTGGGCCGCCCGTTTTTGCAAAAGCCCGGCGCTTGGACTCAGCTAAACTGGCAATAGCGCGCGAGGAATTTGCCACCCTGGAAAAACTGGGCATAATTAGACGCTCGAACAGCCCCTGGGCTTCACCGTTACACATGGTCCCAAAGGCTGATGGCTCGTGGCGACCTTGTGGTGATTTCCGCAGGTTGAACAACGTCTCGGCACACGACCGCTACCCGATTCCGCACATCCAGGATTTTTCAGTTCATTTGGCGGGGGCGCGCATTTTTTCTAAAATAGACTTGGTGCGTGGCTACCATCAAGTCCCCGTGCGCGCACAGGATATTCCCAAAACCGCAGTAATAACTCCGTTTGGGCTTTTTGAGTTTTTGCGCATGCCGTTTGGGTTAAAGGGCGCCGCGCAAACTTTCCAACGCATGATGGATGCAGTTTTACGCGACCTGCCTTTCGTGTTCGTCTATTTAGACGACATATTGGTAGCCAGCATGTCTGAAGACGAACATGAAACCCACCTCACAGCGGTTTTTCGGAGACTGGCAGAGCACGGGTTGATAATTAACCCAGCGAAGTGCCAGTTTGGGGTGGCGCAAATTGATTTTTTGGGGCATCACGTTTCGCCAGAAGGAGCGGTTCCCCTGCCTGAGAAAATGCACGCGATAACAGATTTTCCCCAGCCTCAAACGATAAAAGCGCTGCAGGAGTTTCTAGGAATGGTTAATTTTTACAACCGGTTTCTTCCGAGCGCAGCGCGGCTCATGCAGCCACTGTACACGGCACTAAAAAAACAAAAACCCACGAATAAGGTCGAATGGTCTCCGGAGCGGGAGCGCGCTTTCTCCCAGGTCAAATCAGCCCTTGCAAGCGCTGTTTTGTTAGCGCACCCGGTTCCAACAGCCCGTTTGGCACTCACCACCGATGCTTCTGATCTAGCGGTGGGGGCAGTCATTGAACAGTGTGTGGCAGGGACCTGGCAGCCGCTCGCGTTCTTTAGCAAATCCTTGCGCGATAACGAGCGTAAATACAGCGCGTTTGACAGGGAGCTTTTAGCCCTACACTTGGCCATCCGCCATTTCCAGTTCTGGCTGGAAGGGCGTTGTTTCACCGCTTTCGTGGACCACAAACCGTTAACGTTTGCGATGGCCAAGATCTCAGAACCTTGGTCAGGCTGACAGCAAAGACAACTAGCCGCAATATTGGAGTTCACCACCGATATCCAGCATGTCGCAGGTAAACACAATGTAGTGGCAGACTGTCTCTCACGTGCTGTGGCAACGCCAGGCCACGTGGGGGCAGACTCGGTGGCTGTTGGCCAGGGCAGTGACGCGGGAGCGCGCGCAGCTCCGGTCCACGTAGGTTTGGATTATGCAGACATGGCTGCAGAGCAGGTTAGTGACGCGGATGTGCGCGCGCTCCAGTCTGGACCAACAGGGTTAAGGCTGGAGCACAGGGTGCAGCAAATAGGTATGCCCCCCTTAATATGCGATGTCTCCACGGGACGGTCTCGTCCCGTGGTTCCAGCTGCGTGGCGCTGCCGCGTTTTTGACTCGGTCCATTCGCTGGCGCACCCAGGGGTGCGTGCATCGATCAAGATGGTGGGGGAGAAATTTGTCTGGCCGGGGTTGCGCAAACAAGTCAAGGAATGGGCAGCAGCTTGTGTAGCATGCCAGAGGGCTAAGATACACAAGCACACGAGGGCCCCTTTGGAGCCTTTTCACATCCCGGCTAAGCATTTCGATCATGTGCATGTTGATCTGGTGGGCCCGCTTCCCTCATCTCAAGGGCACACACACCTTTTGACGATGGTGGACCGCACCACGCGTTGGCCGGAAGCGGTACCTCTGGCGTCAACAACGGCGGAAGAGGTTGCGCGCGCGTTTTTAACAACTTGGGTCGCGCATTTTGGAGTTCCGTCGGACATAACGTCCGATAGAGGTCCTCAATTTGTTTCCGAACTGTGGTCGTCTATGGCCCGCAGCTTAGGGGTGAAGGTACACCGCACTACCGGTATAACCCGCAGGCCAACGGTTTATGTGAATGCTTTCATAGGTCATTGAAAGCAGCCCTCAGAGCATCACTCACGGATACAGATTGGGTGGACAAACTGCCATGGGTTTTATTGGGGTTGCGTTCTGCACCTAAGGAGGATTTGCAGGCCTCCCCAGCGGAGTTAGTTTTCGCACAACCTCGCCGTTTGCCGGGGGAATTTCTTCCGGAAAATCCTGCACCAAATTTTCCCCCCGCTCAGCTGTTGCAGAGCGGCACAGGATCAAACACGCTGCCTGGCCCAGTGCATCACAGCTTTCCACGCGTTTTTGTGCCAGAGGCTTTAAAAAACGCAGAGTTTGTTTTTGTTAGACATGATGCACAACGCCCAGGGCTGCGTCCGCCGTATGATGGACCATTCAGGGTGCTGGAAAAAAATGAGAAGCATTTCTTGCTAGATTTGGGGGGCAGAAGGGAGCTAATTTGCATAAACAGACTCAAGCCCGCTTTTGTTCTGGCTGATGAACACGTGCAGTTGGCGAAAGCCCCACGCCGTGGCAGGCCACCGAGAAGGCATTCTCCAGAGCTCCCACAGAGATGTGCTAACAAATCTAATCCCCAGGTGCGAGGAGGCGCTGCAGACGCAGCGAAGCCGGCCTACAGCAGATTCGGCAGGAAGTTAAGACCTAAGAGATTGGGGGATTGATTGTGGGTTATGTGGTAATGTCTTTTATGTTATGCATTTACAAGTATGTTTGTCCCATGCAGGCGTTTGGGGGGGGGTCATGTGGCACATATGTTTGGTTCATATTTCCCACAAGAGTGCGGCACATATGTCTGGTTCATATCTCCCACAAATGTATGGCTTATGTGGATTGGGGCTTCACGTCTGGAGGAACAAAGAGTCTGGATCGACGGGGGCCGACAGGAGATGGCGAGGAGGTGTGAAGTCGGACCCTTGTCTCAGAGAGGAGGCCCTGGGGGGATCCCCGGAACATCGGAGAATAAGAGACAATGGTGAATCTTCAGAGACTTGCATTGTGATTAAATGTTTGCAGAAGCACCATGTGACTTGAGTTCTTAATCCCCCGGAGGTATAAGAATGTGATGTGACATGATTCTGCCTCTTCTTTCTATTTGAGAATGTTGGATGATTGTGTTCTGCAATAAAGCCGAACCTGAGGAATGAACTCAGTCTCATCATTGAACACAACTTCCACAATACGATACGAGGATGCACAGAAAGGTTTTACCAGAAATGGCAATGTTTTATATCTCACTTTTCTAATCTAAAAGTCTTACCCATTTAATTATGTCAGCATGTACCTTGTTATATATATATATATATATTTGTACTTTTTTTTCTACTTTATTATGTGTTTTTGTCTCCTATTATACACCTGTTGAGGTACTTCCTCTACTGATTTTGTGAGCTGGGGTGGGGTGGGTTCTAAGGGATAAAAAAAAAAAAAATTAAAAAAAAAAAAAAATATATATATATACAGTATATATATATATATATATATATATATATATATATATATATATATATACAGTATATATATTGTGCTTTAGTGTGAAGTACTTGTTGATGCACTATTAGATCTTATATACATATATGTATATGTGCTTAATAAGTGTATCTGTATTTCTTGTTTCAAGAAGTATTATGCAGACTTCACTCATATGCCAATCCTTTTTCCTCATTAGCAGACTAGCATCTAAAAACCCACAATGGTCACAGAAATAACTTGAATCTGACAAAAGTGGTAATAAATAAAAATTCTATGAAAATTAACCAATGAAAATCAGACAATGCTTTTCAATTGTGGTTCAACAGAATTACTTTAAAAAACAAACTCATGAAACAGGCCTGGACAAAAATGATGGTACCCCTAGAACAGATTGAAAATAATGTGACCATACGGACATGTTCAACCAAGATGTGTCCTCTAATTAACATCACAGGTGTCTACAAACTTGTAATCAGTCAGTCGGCCTATTTGAAGGGTGACAAGTAGTCACTGTGCTGTTTGCTGACATGGTGTGTACCACACTAAACATGGACCAGAGGAAGCAAAGAAGAGAGTTGTCTCAGGAGATTAGAAAGAAAATTATAGACAAGCATCCATCCATCCATCTATCTTCTTCCGCTTAATCCTTTTCGGGTCGGGGGGGGGGGGGGGGGCTGGAGCCTATCCCAGCATCTTTGGGCGAGAGGCAGGGTACACCCTGGACAGATGTTAAAGGTAAAGGCTATAAGACCATCTCCAAGCAGCTTGATGTTCCTGTGATTACAGTTGCACATATTATTCAGAAATTTAAGATCCACAGGACTGTAGCCGACCTCCCTGGACGTGGCTGCAGGAGGAGACGGATAATACGAATGGTAACAAAAGAGCCCAGAACAACCTCTAAACACATTCATGGTAAACTCCCAAGGTCAAGGTACATCAGTGTCAGATCGCACCATCCGTCGTTGTTTGAGCCAAAGTGGACTTCATGGGAGACGACCAAGGAGAACACCACTGTTGAAAACAAATCATAAAAAAGCCAGATTGGAATTTGACAAACTGCATGTTGACAAGCCACAAAGCTTCTGGGAGAATGTCCTATGGACAGACGAGACAAAACTGGAACTTTTTGGCAAGGCATATCAGCTCTATGTTCACAGATGCAAAAATGAAGCATACCAAGAAGAGAACACTGTCCCTACTGTGAAACATGGAAGAGGTTCTGTTATGTTCTGGGGTTGCTTTGCTGCATCTGAAAAAAGGTGTCTTGAATCTGTGCAGGGTACAATGAAATCTCAAGACTATCAAGGTATTCTAGAGAAAAATGTGCTGCCCAGTGTCAGACAGCTTGGTCTCAGTCGCAGGTCATGGGTCTTGCAACAGGATAATGACCCAAAACACACAGCTAAAAACACCCAAGAATGGCTAAGAGCGAAACACTGGACTATTCTAAAGTGGCCTTCTGTGAGCCCTGATCTAAATCCTATTGAACATCTGTGGAAGGAGCTGAAACATGCCGTCTGGAGAAGGCACCCTTCAAACCTGAGACAACTGGAGCAGTTTGCTCATGAGGAGTGGGCCAAAATACCTGCTGAGAGGTGCAGAAGTCTCATTGACAGTTACAGAAATCATTTGATTGCAGTGATTGCCTCAAAAGGTTGTGCAACAAAATATTAAGTTAAGGGTACCATCATTTTTGTCCAGGCCTGTTTCATGAGTTTGTTTTTCAAAGTAATTCTGTTGAACCACAATTCAAAAGCATTGTCTGATTTTCATTGGTTAATTTTCATCGAATTTTTATTTATTACCACTTTTGTCAGATTCAAGTTATTTCTGTGACCACTGTGGGTTTTTCTTTCATTAACAGAGGGGTACCAACAATTTTGTCCACGTGTGTATACATCCTACTGTGGAGAATGTGGAAATGACAAGGCTGGGTTTATTTCACAAGTCAGGTTTATTCCATTCTCCAACATCATCAAAAACAGAAAGAGAAAGAATCCCCCAACATCTGTCCCTTTTATACCCCAGGACATCAAAGCACACAGTCACATTGTCTTTTAATCCCAAATCACAATGCGTCTTCTTCCAGGTCTTCTCACCTCCACCTAAAGTCACTGGTGGTCAGGAAATCCCTCAAGGTCATCTCTTTGCATACAAAAGGCCACATTTCACATCCTCCTGTTATTTCCTAGGAGGCTCAGTCCTTTTGTTCCTCTGAGACGTGAAGCATACAATAAGCATACAGTAATATACATGTGAAGCATATGAAGCCCACATATGTGTCCCACACTACCACCAATGTCCATTTTATTCAATTTCATAAGAAAACCATCTCTCCACAGTGAGTCATAAGCCTTTTCAATATCCAGATAAACTATAACCATTACTTCTTTCATTTTGAGAGTCTTTTCAATATCGTTACTTACCCTAACCAGAGCATCCACTGTGGATCTTCCTCTTCTAAAACCATTCTGATAGTCATTTATTAATCGTTTTTGCTCTAATACTGTACATATGAGAGTCTGTAAACTAACACCTTCTCCATCAATTTCCCTAAA
This sequence comes from Pholidichthys leucotaenia, assembly GCA_020510985.1. Lineage (NCBI taxonomy): Eukaryota > Metazoa > Chordata > Actinopteri > Cichliformes > Pholidichthyidae > Pholidichthys > Pholidichthys leucotaenia. Next base: position 393,179,736 of record CM035838.1, on the reverse strand, counting down.
TGTGACGTTAATGCTATTGGCCTGTAGTTGCCTGGATGAGCTGGATCTTTCCCTGGCTTATTAAATGGTAAAATCTTGCAAAGCTGTCTTCAGCTCTGACACTGTAAGCTCGAGGTCTAGCACAGTCATGTCCTCTTTCACTTCATTTTTTAAGTTTGCATTTTCTCTGAGTTTTATAACTCTCACCAAGATGGTCTCCTCTATGCACTGCTGCAAATGCTCTAGCTAGGATTTATGCCTTTTCTTTGTCTGATACAGCCATCTTGTCCCCATCCACTAAAGCTGGAACTTTAACTGATACCCTTTTCCCACTCATTTTTTTTTAAACATACTAGTGTCTGTATGGTTTTTAAAGCTGCAAGTGAATCTGTGCACACCACCTCTCGGTCCGGTCTGACCTCCTCCACCCACTCGTACTGCACTCTATATCATCACTTCACTCTATATCATCACTCTACACATCTTGGCCGTGGCAGTTGTCATGGCCAAGATCTTCTTTCTTCTTCTTTTAGATTTGATTGGCGATTGGCAACCAGCTTACAGGTGCATTACCACCACGTACTTCACTCTATATTATCACTCTATCTGATCAGGAGCTGTAGTCCTTCTATCATCATCTAACACAGTCATATCGTCATATCTTCTTTCACTTCCTTTTTTAAGTTTTCATTTTCTCTGAGTTTATGCTCCCTTTGCTGTCTATGACTCGCACCAAGATGGTCTCCTTTATGCACTGCTGCAAATGCTCTGCCTAGGACTTCTGCCTTTTCTTTGTCTGATACAGCCATCTTGTCCCCATCCACTAGAGCTGGGACTTTAACTGATACCCTTTTCCCACTCATTTTTTTAAACATACCCCAGACATCACCTAATTCTGTCTTCCTACCAAGGGTGGAACAAAATTCTCTCCATGTTGACCTTTTCCTGTTTTTAATAATCCTTTGCCCTTTTCTTTTTATGTAATATTATTGAAATATGTAGGCCAAATGGACAAGGAAATATTAAGCTGATTAATTATTACAACCCATGTAGGAAGTTAACAGCAGATACTTTCAGTGTTATGGCAGGGGAAGGCCATATGAAAGAAGTATGGTGTGGAGACTTCAGTGCCCATAATAGCTTGTGGGGGAAGCACACATACAGATAACAATGGAAATGTTGTGGAAGAGATGTTGGATGAAAGACTGTTATTTTTTCTCAACAGTGGTGAAGGTACCAGGATGGATGTGCATAGGGGCACATCAGCATGTATTGACCTGACTCTGGTATAGCGGATAGCAAGCAACTGAAAGGTGCACACTGCCACCTACTGTACAAGAGTGTGTAACATTATGTCATTTGAGCCCGACCCCTGAAGTCTATGACTTAATCCTGTGTTATTTAAAAAAGAGGAAAGAGCCCTTCTCGTGATTCTTAGTGCCTCTCCGTCTAAATCTGTTCCCAGAATCATCTTTTAGATTTGATTGGCAGTTGGCAACCAGTTCACAGGTGCATTATCGCCACGATCATAGGACATCAAAGGCAGGCATCACTCCTGATCATCGGACTCGAAAGGCAGGCATCACTCACGCTCACTTTCCTCCTTGGATTGGCGGTTGGCAACCAGCTTATCCCAGCTGTGACGTTTTCCTCTTATAGCTTTGTGACGTTTTTCTCATAGCTTTATGACGTTTTCCTCATACCTTTGTATCTTCTCTAATCTCGTATCTGCATCTCATCTCATTTACACTTGATTGGCAGTTGATCCACCAGCCCGTGATGTCTGAACTTTAAAGATCCTCTACTCAAGTCCTCAACTGCTTCTCACTGTAGCCCCTTAACGCCAAGACATTTTTCTGCTGCTTTCACAATGATTTAGTTTTCTTGAAAGTCTGCGCAGTGCAGTTTATCACATCTACCACAAACAAGAAAATTTTACTTCAAAACCAGAGTATCTTAATTCTACTGCACTTTCCCTGTTAAGAGTCCCAAAAACATGGATGCATGTTCTATTAATCTGAGCCCACTCAACTTTTGCTTATTTCAAGATGCTTACATTAAGATTTTGTAGTTGCATATACACTTTATAGCCTTTTAATACATTGTGAGGCCCACAAAAAGCATTTGCACCATTACTATATTCAAGTTTCGGACAACTTGCCATTCATGGTCATCCACAGCTTCAGCGGCTCTGCTGAATCCACTGCCTGGAAATGTCTACAAGTAGTTTAAACTGGCTGTTGGCTTTGTTTCTTGGTCTATGCCATGAGTGGCTCTTGTCCATAGTGGCTCCCTGAGGCATAAATTGCACTCAGAATAATCAAGTTTATACAAAGAATGCTGCAGTTCTACCAATTAAAATTTCTAAAAAAAAAACACCACTCAATTTATGCCGATATTTGGAATTTAGGAAAAAGTTTTACAAAAAAAAAAAAAAAACTGGCATGTCAAATATACCAGAAAAATTTTAAGTTCTAAATTCATTAAGATGGTATTAACTGTAACAAGGTCAGACAATACTGAGAAAAGTAGGCTATACAAAGGATAACTGGGGAAAAGTCAAATTTGCATGCAAGGCTTCAATTTTACTCAATATTTGCAAAGGAAGCACCAAATTCAGAGAAAAAAAACTTGTCAATTTTGTACTAGAAATTTGAAATAGCAATTGTGAGAAAAAGCTAAATTTACAAGTTGCAAATTTATAAGGGAAAAAAAAAAAATTCAGGCCAGATTGCAGTTGTAATTAGCATTGAAGTTTTTAGACACCCCCCCCCCCCCCCACAGGTTACCAAGCCCTGGTCTATACAGTTGCCTCAAGGTTGGAAGCTCAGACTGCAGTTGGGCAAATTTTCCCAAAAGGTCCTTTAATGTTGTAGACTCAAGTTATTCAAAAGGAAAATTTCTCCATGTCTGCATGTCCAGCTGCAATCATGCCGACTGCCTATACTGCAGCTGAAAAGGAAGTTGCCTGTCAAATGAACTTAAGATTTTTATAAGAGATGGACAAAAGCCAAAGTCGGAACACATGTGCACTTTATTGGGATTGTTTCGTCAGTGTACAGGTTGGCCCCACCGGTCTGGCACCCCATCACTTCAAGACCTTGTCCCCAACACCCCGATGAACCAAGTGTCTCCAACTGGGGGAAGGAGAGGTCACAACTGGGGTTTGCATAACAAAAAAAAAAAAAAAAAAAAAAAGAGGTTAACAGGACCAAAATATTTAAGGCTGAAAGTACAAAACCCAGACAATTACATACAAGCGATACTACATGTGTAAGTATGCTATACGCCAACCACTGGGCAGCCTTCACAGAGGCGAATACGTGTCTGAACAATGCCGTTAACATTTTGGAACCATGTGTCTGAACAATGCAGTTAACAAACATTTGGAATGATGAAAAAAAAAAAAAAAAAAAAAAGAATGTACATTTTAAGCCCCCCCCCCAGATTCAACTGTCTTGAACCTAGCAAAAAAAGATTTACTATAATCCTTCATTGTTCCAGTTTAAAATCCTGAGTCAAGCGCTGAAAATAACTGAAGCCATGCCAATGAACTGGTCATTTGGACTCTGCGCCTGAGTTGTGTATGAGAAATGTGTGGTTTTGCACAGAGCTGAATTTGTTGGGCGTTTGGTTGGGAAGGGGAGGAGAAACAGTCTGTTTAGAAGCATTTGCGGTGGACGATGGATGGGCCGGACTCATCATACTCCTGCTTGCTGATCCACATCTGCTGGAAGGTGGACAGAGAGGCCAGAATGGAGCCTCCGATCCAGACAGAGTATTTGCGCTCTGGTGGAGCAATGATCTGCAAGACGACAATGCAAGGTCATTTGGATGCAAAATCCTTAACGAGTCACTTATCTATTTATAAGCAACATGGTGCCACTCTGTAGCGGCCTGCTCACCTTGATCTTCATGGTGGATGGGGCCAGGGCTGTGATCTCCTTCTGCATCCTGTCAGCAATGCCGGGGTACATGGTGGTACCACCAGACAGCACAGTGTTGGCATACAGGTCCTTACGGATGTCGACGTCACACTTCATGATGCTGTTGTAAGTGGTTTCATGGATACCGCAGGACTCCATACCTGAGAGCAGATACAGAAACTTGTTAGAAGGGCAACTACAGGAGACATGTTTAATTGGATGTCGTTTCATGTTTAGCAAACTCACCAAGGAAGGACGGCTGGAAGAGGGACTCTGGGCAACGGAACCGCTCATTGCCAATGGTGATCACCTGACCGTCGGGCAGCTCATAGCTCTTCTCCAAGGAGGAGGAAGAGGCAGCGGTGCCCATCTCCTGTTCGAAGTCCAGGGCAACATAGCACAGCTTCTCTTTGATGTCACGAACAATTTCCCTCTCAGCTGTGGTGGTGAAAGAGTAGCCACGCTCTGTCAGGATCTTCATGAGGTAGTCTGTGAGGTCACGGCCAGCCAAGTCCAGACGCAGGATGGCATGGGGCAAGGCGTAGCCCTCGTAGATGGGCACTGTGTGGGTTACACCATCACCAGAGTCCATGACGATACCAGTGGTACGACCAGAGGCATACAGGGACAGCACAGCCTGAATGGCAACGTACATGGCGGGGGTGTTGAAGGTCTCAAACATGATCTGTGAGGAGAGATGAAACTTAAGTTTCACTACAGCAACAGACTATTTCCTGTGCACACTGCACTCCTACATGCACTAGAGTGAGGCTGGGGTTAGTCAAATGGTGCAGGAAGAAAACATTCCTTCTCTTTTGTGAAGGTTAAATATTAAGTGCAGATCTAATAAAACCGGGCAAACAAATTCAGATAAAGACACAGGAGAGACCTGTTGATGAATAGTTCATATAGGAGGTATGTCCTGGAGGAGAGGGGAGGGAGCAGATGAGAATAGAGTAGGGAGGACATGAGGCTGCCTTAATGTAAATACTGGCAGTGAATTCTATGCAGAGGTAGGGATTGTACCTGGGTCATCTTCTCCCTGTTGGCTTTGGGGTTCAGGGGGGCCTCTGTGAGAAGAACAGGGTGCTCCTCAGGGGCAACTCTCAACTCATTGTAGAAGGTGTGATGCCAGATCTTCTCCATGTCATCCCAGTTGGTCACAATACCGTGCTCAATGGGGTATTTCAAGGTCAAGATACCCCTCTTGCTCTGAGCTTCATCACCAACGTAGCTGTCTTTCTGGCCCATACCCACCATCACACCCTGAAGGGAAAAAAGTGACCAAAAAAGGATTAAAACAAACTTTGCCTAGAGTCCAAAACCAATAGCTTCTGTCAAACTCATTTTGCATTCTAGACAAAATCTGAATTAACATTTAGAAAATCTAGTTCAAGATGCTTTTAGTAAGTTTAACCAGTCAAGTTCTGCTGTGTGGAAACCCACCTGATGCCTTGGGCGACCGACGATGGATGGAAAGACAGCACGTGGGGCATCATCTCCAGCAAATCCGGCTTTGCACATACCGGATCCGTTGTCAACAACAAGTGCTGCGATTTCATCCTCCATGGCTTAACTGTAGAGCGTTGAGAGAAAATTTTACGTCAATGCTTCAGTTTTCAAAATTAGCCCGACAAGCAAGCCAGTCTTCCGGCAACCACCGCCCCTTCCTGCTACTAGTGACACTTCATCAGGTTAACCACTGGGAGGAGCTCTTGCCCCACAGTCGGGCAGACAAAAGGAAGTGGCGCCGCGTTCGTTTCTTCCATATAAGGACATGGTTCGGTTTTCAGCAGCTTTGCGGCTACCAGCGCGTGGCCAGCGCAGCAGATCCGGCGCCACGAGACCACTCCCTTCAATTTGTAGCCAGTCATTACGGTGCATCTTTGTGCCAAATCACGAGTCCTACATTTTTTAAAAGTCAACTTAAAATTTGTGTTAATCGCTGCGCCATAATGGCGGCCTCTTCGTCCAGCATCACCCATTATACATGCGCGAGAGTGTTTCACGAGTGCATATCTAACATAAGATTTAAAGTTTATTAATGAACTCATGCCGACTCAAGACCTTCACCGATCATTTCCTACAAGCCACGCCTTTTCCCAGCACCAGGATTCCGCTCTTGGACCCTTCCGTGTTAGTCCTGGTAAGCGCCAACGCCGTTCCATTCATCAGAGCCGTTAATCAGGTTAGACTGTCTCCTGTAGGCCTGATATTCGGTTTTACTTGAACGACGTTTAGACAAAGCCACTGATGAAAGCTGCCGTCTAGAGCTCAACACGTCCGGTAGGCAGACTGCGGCGTCCTTGACGGGTTTTCCTAACTGACGTTACAGCGGTGAGCGCCAGTCCAAAAAGGGCGTGATAGCTAGCATGGTGTGGCTAGGCTATGAAGCTAAAGTAGGTCACACCCCGCCGCAGCAGGCGCACAAAGGGAGCGACCGGGAGCCAGACAAGCCCGGAGCTCATTTTAGACTCATCTGCTGGGCAACGACACAAGGAAAAATGCCGAAATAAGTTAAAGACAGCACCGCTGAACCATCAGCCGTTCGTTTTCAGCAGGGCTCCTCACTCCTTGGTGAACGTTTAACAAAGCCGGCACAGCCCAAATACACCTGTGAGCCACAGCGTCGTGATGCCGCTTCATCCACAGGCCACCGCCTCCATATTTAACAGGCGCTTAAATCACATTATCACATTACCATAAAGACGCTGCACGCCAAGACAAAGAGCCTCACGGCATTTTGAGAGCTTCAACCATTTCACGTATACGACATAAAACTACCTCACACTAAATCGCCACGACCCTCCTTAAACATTGCAGTTATAAACACAGTAAACTATTAATGTCTCCTTACCTTTGGGTGGGGGGGGTTTCGCTTTAAGGGAACCGGTTTCAGGCTAATGATATCCCGCACGAGCTGCGTATAACGGTGCTCAGAGTGAATTCGTTAGCCGCGGGCGCGTACGTTTTATAAAGCGTCGGTGGCCCGGCTCGAGCCATAAAAGGTAAACTTTCGGAATCGCGCCCTCTGATTGGTCCGGCGTCATGCACAGGGGCGCGTCGCGTGCGCGCTGTGGTGCACTGACCGCTCGCGAGGGCAGAGAGAGAGAGAGAGAGAGGGGCGATAATAGCCAAGGAGCGGAGAAATAAAAGAGGAAGGGACTGGTGTTGTGGCCTAATACATCTGGTCTCTTTATACTGGTTTGTGTGCCCTTATGTGCAGTTTAGCACCTGCTGTTTTCAGCTGGCCACATGAGGCCCAAAACATCTATCAGTAAAGCAGTTCTCATCACCAGGTTCCCCTGTAAAACAACCTGATATTATTTAATTGCTGAGACAATGAGGGTTGGTATTATACGGATCTTGCTGTAGTCTGATACCGGCTGTAAAGCCAGTGGGACGCACACAGCCTGTGCATCACCAGGTCAAAGGCATGACTAACATCACATGCAAACATCTACTCATGCTTTTAAGTGCTGGGGAATGGCTGCTCACTGTATTTAGCTAAGCCACCCTCTCCTGATTTATCGATCAAGTATTGGTGCTTCATGAAAGAGCTGCTCCATGTTTTGGTTTCCAGCACTGTGCAATCTCATTCTTTTCGCTGATATCACCGAGGAATATAATCATTTAAGATAAGCATTTATCAGTCCCACAGTGAGAAACTTGCTACCAGTTTTATGCTTCTTGTAGGTGTATTTACACACATCTTCTCTAGTGAATTCTCTGCTTTTTTTTCTCTAAGCCCACCTGCTGCCCTTTGTTTATTTGTCCTACTATTCTGAAAGGGGTCACTGACTGCAGCTCTTCCACAGTTTGACAGTTCCCACAGGTCTTAATGAAATGTCTGTGACATATTTTGGTCAAATTGCCTTTAATGGACTTTTTGCATAATGTAGAGTGATGTACTTCCACATTCTGGTCCTTCTGCAGCGTTGGTTCTGCTTCCATTATTTGCCCATTCCCCAGTGCTTTCTCATCAATAAATTAATTTGATCACTTTCACTTATTATTGTACATAAGATAAGATAAGCCTTTACTAGTCCCACAATAGGGAAATCCCAGATACTGGAAATAGTGTGCAGGCAGATCATTTTTTTTCTTTATAAAGTTCGTGTTTCACATTTTGATCATTTTTGTAACCATACTGGGCTATTTAATAATTGGCCCAGTTAGCTTAGCATAGCACAACTGTTGTCTTGTTTATGTCTCTTCCTTTAAATACCACTGCATGGGCTGCAATAAATCTGTGTAATCTTCTTCTTCTTCTTCTTCTTCTTCTTCTTCTTCTTCTTCTTCTTCTTTTTCTTCTTCTTCTTTCAGATTTGATTGGCAGTTGGCAACCAGCTTACAGGTGCATTACCGCCACTGACTTGATTATCGTCACTCTATATCTTTGTATAAGGAGTTTTGAACAACTTATGTGTGAAAAAATTATGTCTTTACATGAGCTCATTCACGTTCATTTGAGTCCATGTAATGCTATTAGGGGTGAGTCAAAGTTTATTTTGAGAATAAACACACTAACAACGAAGCTAAGTAAGCTAATATCAATAACAGTAATGGTACCATAAATAACCCTATACACAAAGTAATCACGCTATTAAAAAAATCTCTGTGTGTCAGTGTGTCATGATCATAGGACTGCCTATGATGTTCCTATGATGTCTACATGATGTCTATATGACATCATAGAGACACCGTATATGACGGCATATAGACACCATAGTATAGAGTCACCTATGATGCTCCTATGATGTCTGCATGATGTCTATATGACGTCATAGAGACACCATATATGACGACATATAGACACCATCGTATAGAGTTGCCTGTGATGCGCCTATGATGTCTACATGATGTCTATATGACGTCATAGAGACACCGTATATAGACTGATTCCAGAAAATCTGTGTGTGTCACAGTGTCTATGCCTATGGTGTCCAGGTGAGGTCATAAGGACATCTTAGACACATCATAGGGTCAGTGATGCATCAAAACTTTGTTAAACAAGCAAAACAATACAACAAAGTACGTGTCTGACAGCAGAGGTGCAGCATGAATCCAGCTTGAAAGAAGGATATAGAGTGATGATTTAGGGTGAAGTACGTGGCGGTAATGCACCTGTAAGCTGGTTGCCAACCGCCAATCAAACCTAAAAGAAGAAGAAGAAAACAATACAACAATGCTAAGGAGATCCCTCTGCCTGGCTTCAACCCAGGCACACGTATACAAGGTAAAGTTTATCATTACATGGATGCGCCTCTTCCTGAACAGGGTCTAAAGCCACTTTTTGCTCAGATCTACTTTCATGGTCCTGTCCGTGACTAGAATTACGACACACCTATCCCTCAACCAGTGGTCTCAACAAAGAAGAAGAAGAAGATGAAGACCCATGAGATGGAGAGCAATAGAGTGAGGAGAACTGCTGCACATCAGAAAAGATGCCATGAAGATGAAACACTTGAGGTTCAAGCAGTACATGGCAGGCATGACTGTGGACAACACAGCCGTCTGAGACAGGAGACCCTTCAGCAACGGGCATGCAGAAATCATCACTCTATAAATTCAAGAAATCTCTGTGTGTCTGTCACGTTTGTAGGACATCATAGGATGGCCAATAATGTCTGCCTGATGTCCTATGATGCATCATAGACTGTCCTATGATCTCAGGCATCATAGGACTCGCAATGCTGTCATAAAGATATTCGCAATGCCGTCATAAGGATATTCGTGATGCCGTCATAAAGATATGATGTCTATATGACGGCACATACAGAGCACATCATAGGATGGCCTATGATGTTGTGTGTCATGTTTATAGGACATCATAGGATGGCCAGTGATGTCTGCCTGATGTCCTATGATGCATCATAGGCTGTCCTATGATCTCAGGCATCATAGGACTTGCAATGCTGTCATAAAGATATTCGTGATGCCGTCATAAAGATATAATGTCTATATGACGGCACATAGACAGAGCACATCATAGGATGGACGGCCTATGATGTGTGCCTGATGTCCTATGATGCATCATAGCCCGTCCTATGAGCTCAGGCATGGCCTATGATGTTGTGTGTCTGTGTGTGTGTCACGTTTATAGTGATGTCGTGTGTCTGTCACGTTTATAGGACATCATAGACGGCCTATGATGTTTGCCTGATGTCCTATGATGCGTCATAGCCCATCCTATGATCTCAGGCATCATAGGACTCGCGATGCCATCATAAAGATATTCATGGTGCTGTCATAAAGATATGATGTCTATATGATGGCGCATAGACAGAGCACATCATAGGATGGCCTATGGTGTCTGCATGATGCCCTATGATGCATGATGTAGACCCAGGTAATTAACGTAACTCACAACAGTAACAAGGAGGAGAAGAAGTAACAAGCAGGGGCAAACAGCGACACCAGGGCATGGTTACAGAAAATGGGATTGGCGGGGCTGCACAAATAATCACATACAGGGAACCAGGGGGGAGACGAGACCAAGGCAATAATGACAATGATAATGACGATCATAATAACAATGATAATGCTGATAAACTTAAACTAAGAGGAAGACCAATGAAGAAATAAATATGCAAGACAGAATAATAATAATAATAATAATAGCAACCCAGGATAAGAATAATCACTCTATCACTCTATAAAAGCAAGAGATCTGTGTCTGTCACACTTCATAGGACGGCCTATAATCTCTGCCTGAACATCATAGTATGTCCTGTGAACTCAGGCATCATAGGACTCCATGTGTCTTTATGATGTCATATGGCTCAGTCTTTATGATGTCACATGGCTCAGTCTTTATGATGTCATATGGCTCAGTCTTTATGATGTCACATGGCTCAGTCTTTATGATGTCACATGGCTCAGTCTTTATAATGTCACATGGCTCGGTCTTTATGATGTCATATGGCTCAGTCTTTATGATGTCACATGGCTCAGTCTTTATAATGTCACATGGCTCGGTCTTTATGATGTCATATGGCTCAGTCTTTATGATGTCATATGGCTCATAGACAAATGTGTCTTTATGATGTCATATAGACCATCACTCACGATGCCTAGACTAATGTGTCTTTATGATGTCATATGGCTCAAAACTGGCGAGGTGAATACGTCACAGGGCCAGTCTTTATAGCGAGTTCATGTTTTCTGCACAACAGATTTCTGCAGCCGTGGCCAATTCTACGTTGCCGCAAGCAGAGTTGCCAGATCAAGCAGTCTTTGTGTTGTTGCTCAAGATGAAGAAACTAAGCAAAAGTGTCACTTTCTCAGCAATGTCGTTTTTAAAGAGGTGCTGACACAGTAAAAATGTGTAACCTTGAAGAATGCCAGTCTACACTACAAATGTGTAAAATGCCAAGCAAAGCGCTGATTTTCTCCAGATGCTTCGGTTTCTTGGTTTCTTTGGGCATGCACGGGCCTTCCTGAACAGGGTCGAAAGCCACTTTTTGCTCAGATCTATTTTCAAGATCCTGCCCATGAACTGGAATTACGACGCTCCCAACTGTGAGGATGTGGGCTGGGACCCATTGCCTTGGAGACAAGGAATATCATCACTCTATATTTAATTCAAGAAATCTCTGTCTGTCACGATGTCATGATGTCACGATCATAGGACTCGCACAAAATTCATAGGACTTGCTATAGAGATCAAAGGCAGGCTTCACTCACGATCATGGGACTCGCTATGACATCATCAAAAATCAAAGGCAGGCATTACTCATGATCATAGCACTCGCTATGATATTATCAAAGATCAAAGGCAGACATCATAGATCAAAGGCAGGCATCAATGAACGAGTGGTGATGTCAAAGATCCAAGGCAGGTTTCACCATGGTTGCTGTTGCCATGGTAACAGTAACTTTCTGCGGGCATGCAGAAATGTTTGCTTACACTTGCTTTCTATGGACATGCACAGGTATGTGCTAGTATATAAAATTCAAGAAATCTCTATCTGTCTGTGTGTCTGTGTCACATGCGCACACTGTGTTCCTATGATTTCACATGACCATATAAGGAGTTCTGAACAACTCCTCCTATAGACATCATAGGTACATTGTGAGGTAAGAACACTTTCTACGGCATGCAGGACTGCTTGCTTACACTTGATTTTGACGGGCATGCCGAAATACTTGCTTAACCATGTCAAAGATCAAAGGCAGGCATCACCATGGTTACTGTTGCCATGGTAACAGTAACTTTCGACGGGCAAGCAGAAATGCTTGCTTACACCTGCTTTCTATGGGCATGCAGAAATACTTGCTTATATTTGGTTTCTACGGGCATGCATGGGTATGCACTAGCATTAAAAAAGTCAGGTAACAACAGGGAGTCAGACATATGTTTCAGTGAGTTTCACAGGTCTATTGTAGCCCATGCAGTGGTGTTTGGAATGGCAGAGACATAAACAACACAATAGCTGGGCTACGCTAAGCTAACTGGGCGAACTATTAAACGGCTCAGTATGGTTACAAAACGATCAAAATGTGAAATACAAACTTTATAAAGAAAATGATCTGCCTGCACACTATTTCTGATACGTACAATGATAAGTGAAAGTGATAAAATTGATTTACTGATGAGAAAGCACCAGGGAATGAGCAAAATATAATGGAAGTGGAACTGGAGCTGTGGGAGGACCAGAATGCGGAAGTACGTCACTTTACATTGGGCAAGAGGTCCATTATTTAATTACTGCAGTATCGCTGACCCTGTTTACATAGTCACGAGTAAACCGATTACTGGAGTAAACCGATAAAGGTAGTAAATGGGTTTAGATGGTTACATGCACTGGATGAATGGTTTATTGGGCAAATAAACTAGGTGTGTTAATCTGTTTTCTCATAAACCGATAATGGCCTTTAACTGATAAAAATAATCGGATTACTCTGTTTACATGACAGTTTGAATAATCAGGTAACTCCAGAAAGCTGATTATAATCGGTTTACTCATGACCAAGTAAACAGGGTCATTGTGAATCCTCTTTTGCAGCTTTCCTCAGAACAACTCCTTTCAGTGCTTGTCTCTTTAAATGCCTCCAGACTGCAGTTAACTCTGCCCTTCTTCTCACTTCACTATTGCTATTCTTAGCTGGCTAGCTCCTAGCTCAGATAGTGAGCCTGGGCCAGCTAATGTAAATTTGTCTTAAAAGGAACGCCGATTATATTGGCATGTTAGCTCTATATGCTTTATTTTTATGTTAGTAACATAACTATAATATAATTTTTTTGAAAATAATTCCCAGTTTTATATATTTTTAAAAAACTTTATTACGATGTAAATCGCCATTATTGTTTACGTCGCAATGCATTCTGGGTAGTGACGTAGAAGGGTTGCAGCTGTTTTTTCTGTCTTATACAAGCCAAGAAGCGAAGCTACGAACTACTGCCATTTGTCAGTGAAAATGCCACATTGCGTGGGTTTTGGATGTAATTTCCAATCAAAGGGAAATAAAGAGAGCGGGGTGAGCCTCCATAGCTTTCCTAAAGAGGGAAAATGGAGGAAAAAGTGGGGCGGCAGCGGCTCAGCAGGTAGAGCAGGTCGTCTAATAACCCGATGGTTGGCGGTTCTCATCACGCTCTCCCCAGATATCCTGCCGTTGTGTCCCTGGGCAAGACACTTCACCCGCATTGCCTCCAGTGCCCATAACACTGGGTATGAATGTGTAAAAATGTTTAAATGCTCGGTGGTGGCCGGAGAGGCTGTTGGCGTGGATTGGCAGCCACATTTCCCTCACTCTATGAGTGTCTGTGATCACGCGCTGTAGCGCATGCCTGATAAAGCTGATATATGTATTAATCACGCTATGATAAAGCACAATATTGCTCAAAGTGCACGAGCGTGCGCTTTGCGCACCAGTGTGACGGATGAAATAAGGGAACCCACTGTGGAGGCACAGAATAATTGCAGGCAGGACACGGCAAACTGAAGTTTAAAAGGGTGTTTATTTCATCCTCCAGCACGAAGCTCACTCCAGCGCTGTGGAGTGAGCCCTTTTTTTTTTTAATTACTTATTTTGTACTAACCACAGTGCGCAGTGGTTAGCACTGTGGCAGCACAGTTTACCCTCGGCTGGGTGATCGTGGAGATCGTGGGTTTGATCCCTGCCCCCGGCCAACAGTGATCTGTGTGGAGTTTGCATGTTCTCCCCGTGTTTGCGTGGGTTTACTCCGGGATTTCTCCGGTTTCCTCCCACATGTCAAAAACATGCAGGTTAGGGAGTTAAGGGGCGCTTGCGCACGCAGCGACTGGCAGCTGGTGGCTTGTCACCAGACTGCAAAACAAATCTACCTATGGGTACAAAATAAGTAATAAAAAAAAAAAAGGGCTCGCTCCACAGCTCTGGAGTGAGCTTCGTGCTGGAGGATGAAATAAACACCCTTTTAAACTTCAGTTCGCCGTGTCCTGCCTGCACTTATTCCGTGCCTCAACACTGGTTCCCTTATTTCATCCGCCACACTGGTGCGCAAAGCGCACGCTCGTGCGCTTTGAGCGATATTGTGCTTTATCATAGCGTGATTAATACATATGTCAGCTTTATCAGGCATACGCTACAGCGCGTGATCACAGACTCAGAGTGAGGGAAATGTGGCTGCCAATCCACGCCAACGGCCTCTCCGGCCACCACTGAGCATTTAAACATTTTTGCACATTCATACCCAGTGTTATGGGCACTGGAGGCAATGCAGGTGAAGTGTCTTGCCCAGGGACGCAACGGCAGGATATCTGGGGAGAGCGTGATGCGAACCGCCAACCATCGGGTTATTAGACGACCTGCTCTACCTGCTGAGCCGCTGCCGCCCCACTTTTTCCTCCACTTTCCCTCTTTAGGAAAGCTATGGAGGCTCACCCCGCTCTCTTTATTTCCCTTTGATTGGAAATTACATCCAAAAGCCGCGCAATGTGGCATTTTCACTGACAAATGACAGGAAAAACGGCTGCAACCATTCTACGTCACTACCCAGAATGCATTGCGACGTAAACAATAATCGTAATAAAGTTTTTTAAAAATATATAAAACTGGGAATTATTTTCAAAAAAATTAAATTATAGTTATGTTACTAACATCAAAATAAAGCATATACTGTAGAGCTAACATGCCAATATAATCAGAGTTCCTTTTAAAGAATGAATGAAATAATGTATCACTGGTGGACAGGGGTGTGTGGTTTCAGTGGTCAACAGGATATGAACAGTCCCTGGAGTACAATAAGCACAGAAACGTTTGCAAATTACTAAAAGTCACTATTCACACAGTGTCGGCTAGCTGCTAAAAATAACATCTAAAAGTGACATACAGTGTATGGTAAATTTAGTGTTGGCAGATTAACAAGGATTCCAGTGTGTGTGTGTGGGGGGGGGGTGAGGGGGGGTGAAAGGAATTTATAGAAAATAGTGGTCAAAACCAGCTGGCTCAACAGTTAAGCTAACGCTAGTCAGCCTGTCAAACCGCTTAGCCTAGCTCATGCTAACAGTTTGATGTAACATCACAGCTAAAATATTGTAACGTCGGGGCTGTGATAAGGGGGCAGGGGTTTTCCCAGCATGCTTGCGCCACGGAGGATTCAAATACTGTATCTGTGTGTTCTAAGTGTTATTCATGTGTTATACAGTGCCATTATAACTGTGTAATAAGACCAGTTGTGATAGCATTGTTTCCCTATATGTGCCAAGTCATGTGTCTGTGTCACCATGAGCGAAATGAGGGTCTGTGTAAATGACCTCCCCACCGTTCTGTGTTGTGAGAGTGTGTGTATAAATAAAGCCTGTTTCGTCACAGCCATCTCGCCTTATTATGCAAACCCTTGCAATGTCACACTGGTGTCAGGAGTGGGATAACGGAGAAGATGGAAGCAAGAATCAGGATGGAGATTCGGCAGCTTGAGCAGTTCATTGCTCAGCTGGGGATGGACAACAGAGCTGACACACCGACCCCCGGAGTTGCTCGCCGTGATGAAGGAGCAGCGGACCCGACGGGGCCAGCATACCCCGCCTTCTGCCTTTCTCAAGGCAGGGCGGGCCAAACAGAGCAAACCGGCCCCGCTTCCCGGCCTTTTCAGGGCAGGACGGGCCGGCAATTCCACTGTGACCAGAGGCAGCAATCGACCAAGAGGCGACCGGTGTCCCACCAATCCGCCAACGGGCCAAACTCCCCCGCTTTGGAGGCGAAACCCTGCTGGACGACTACGAGCTAGCTGCTGCGCTGAATGGCTGGACACCTGAAGAGACCAGGTTGCGCTGGCCCTGGAGGGTGGGGCTCTTTGCACACTGTCTGACCTCTCACCTGCGGAACGTCGCAGCTGGCCAGCACTACAAGGAGCGCTCCGGAGGCGGTTTGGGAGAGTGAACAACGGTGAGCATGCCCAGGAACAGCTAGCCAACCGCCGGCAAGGTGGCCGAGAGAGCTTGGGAGCCTACGCAGTGGACATACAGCTGCTGACGCAGTGTGGCTACCCAGAT
This sequence comes from Pholidichthys leucotaenia, assembly GCA_020510985.1. Taxonomy (NCBI): domain Eukaryota; kingdom Metazoa; phylum Chordata; class Actinopteri; order Cichliformes; family Pholidichthyidae; genus Pholidichthys; species Pholidichthys leucotaenia. The sequence goes on along the minus strand of CM035838.1, from coordinate 393,163,352 downwards.
TTAGAGCTGGGGGTGGTGGAGAAACTCGCTGTCCAGCACTTCATGCGGGGGCTCCACCCGGCCCGGCTCCAGGACCACATCTGGATTCACGCCGCGAGCAGCTGGGAGACGGCTGTGGCAGAAGCGGAGCGGGTGGTACCGATGATGGACTATGCAGCTGATGTGTCATCGCTGAGGAAGAGAGCTTTCCAGGCCACAGCTGAGATCGAGGAGGAGGAGGAGGAACTGTGCCGGACCAGAGCGGCGCGGCCAGTGAGAAGACGACAACGGTGGTGCGAGGAAGGGTGCTTCCGCTGCAGGGAGCCAGGACACATCATGCAGTACTGCCCGGCACCTACTCCGCAACAAACCGCCCCCTCATCGGCTTTAAACTAGAGCGAGGTGGTATGGACGGGGACCTGCTGCCTCCCACAGACATTTTTGCTTGATGAACTGTCACCACGTGTGGGCCAAATTGGACACTCACTAGGGATGTACCTGCAGTGCAGCTTGGACAGCACACCAATCCGGGCCCTGATTGACACCGGTTCTACCATCTCCCTGGTCCAAACCGGAGTGCTGCCCAGTACGGACGAGGCAGGACCACAGGGGTGGGAACCCACTGGGCGCTGCATCACCACAGCCACCTGTGAGCACGCCAGACTGGGAGGGTGGAGAGTTCTTGTGGTGGGGGTGGCTGGCCAGAATACAAACCACCCGTTCTGGCTGGCTGACATCCAAGATCCCTGCATTATTGGACTTGATCTGCTTGCAGCATGGGGCGCAACGATTGACACCGCCAGATCATCTCTCCTGCTGGGGGCTAGGACCATCATGCTCTACAGCGGGACCCAGAAGAGGAACCCAGGGGCCTGCGTGATCGAGGGGCCACCAGAACGGACCAAACCGGGTGGGTTGCCGCCAGAACTGAACACAGCAGCGCCACCAGCATGAGCAGAGGGAGCACAATCGGCGACAGAGACAGCAAGTGGGGGGCGACAGTGGAGTGGGTCAACGTGTCAGCAGAAACACAGCAGGCTGTCGAGGAATTGTTCCAGCGGAGCTGCAGTGGACTAGAATTGGGTCAGAGATGTCAGCTGCGGGAGCTGTTGGACTGCTACATTGATCTCTTCACTGCCAAGGATGAGGAGTGCACCTGAACCAGCTTGGTGCAGCACCAGATCGACACTGGTGAGACCCCCGCCATCTTTCTTTTTCAAGGTGGGCGGCGGCAGAACAAAAAATACGGGAAATGCTGGTGGCGGATGTTATTGAGCCCTCCAGCTGCCCCTGGGTGGCGCTGGTGGTTCTGGTTAAGAAGAAGGACGGTTCGTGGCGGTTCTGTGTGGATTACCAGCGCCTGAATGACATCACCCGGGAGGATTCCTACCCTCTTCCCTGCATCAATGACGCGCTGGATTACATCACCGGCTCCAGCTGGTTCAGCTCGCTGGACCTCGGCAGCGGCTATTGGCAGGTAGAGCTGTCCCCGGAGGCCCACCAGAAAACAGCCTTCTCCTTCAGGCAGGGACTGTGGCAGTTCAAGGTGATGCCGTTTGGACTTTGCAATGCCCCATCCACCTTTGAATGTCTGATGGAGCGAGTGTTGACTCACGTGCCCCGGAGCTGCTGCATTGTTTATCTGGATAACCTGCTGGTTCACGTAGCTGACTTTGATGGCACCCTGTCCAACCTCCGGGAAGTATTAGATGCCATCCGACGGGCCGGGCTGCAGCTGCACCCGTGGAAATGCCACTTATTTCAGCGAGAAACCACCTTCCTGGGCCACGTCGCCAGCACTGTGGGAGTCGCCACCGATCCAGAGAAGGTGGCAGCGGTGAAAAACTGTCCGGCGCTGTGGGACATGGGAAAGTTAACGGAGTTTTCTCAGACTGGCCTCCTGTTATAGGAGTTTTGTGAAGGATTTCGCCACCATTGCCAGCCTGCTGCATCAGTTGACGCAGAAGGCCGCACGTTTGAGTGGAGTGAGGACTGTGCTGCTGCTTTTTCACGGCTTCGTTCGGCACTCATCGGAGCCCCTGTGCTGCAGTATCCCAACCTGAACTGCCCTTTCATCATGGACACGAATGCCAGCAACCAGGGTATTGGGGCGGTGTTATCCCAGGAGGGAGAACACAGAGAGCAGGCAGTTGCTTTTTTCAGCCGCACTCTCAGCAGAGCCGAAAGGATTTATTGTGTTACTCGCCGAGAGCTGTTGGCTGTCATCCATGGGCTTTGTCATTTTTGCCCGTATGTGTAAGGGGGGAGGTTCCAGCACAGGACGGATCATGCTTCCCTGACCTGGCTACTGAATTTTAAAGAGCCGGATGGACGGGACTTCCGGGAAGATGGCGGAGAGACATAACGCTTAAACAGAGAGCTCTCCCTAGCCGGATTAAAAATCATCGGTAAATGGCCAACTCGACATAAGCGGATCAATAAACTAAGGGATGAAAACACGAAGGAGCCGGGCACAAGGACAAAAGCAGAGTAAAATTAAAGAATTCCTCTTCAACAACGCAGGAGAAACCGCTGAACACGGGGCCCAAAAAAACGAGATGACCGCAGCAGAGAAAATGGAGGACACACTCGATACCATGAACACTGGCATCGCCAGTTTGGGTAAAGAGTTGAGAGACTTCAAACGGCAGCTACAACAGGATTTAGCGGCTCTTAAGGAGGAGCTGAAAAAAGAGATTAAGGAAGAAATTATGGGCCTCCGAAGAGAAATGGAGCGCAAGCTAGCAGAAAACATGGAGGAGCTGCGCTCCCAGCGGGCGTGTATGACAGAAGCGCAGGCCCGAATATCAGAGTTGGAAGATTGGAATAGCGAGGCAAGCGAACAGCTGCAGACCCTGACGGCACAAATGCAGAGGATGCAGGAGAAAGTAACCGACTTGGAGAGCAGGTCCAGACGGGGCAATATACGCATCTTCGGGATCCCGGAGGGCATTGAAGGCAACTCGATGACGAAATTCATGGATCAGTTCTTAAAAAAAGAGCTGGAACTGCCCAGCGAAGCGGATCTGCAGATTCAACGAGCGCACAGAGCCTCGGCACAGAACCCGAACCCACGCTCTACACCCAGGTCAGTTGTGGTAAACTTTCTGAAATATGATGTAAAGGAAAGAATCCTGACACGAGCGTGGAAAAAAAAGATATGAATCGGCGACAAGCAGATATTCTTTGATCATGACTACCCGGCGGAAATTGTGCAGCAGCGGAAGAAATATGCCAACATTAAAAAAACGCTGAAAGAAAAAAAAATTAGATTCCAAACGCCGCTAACGAAGATGAGGATTCATTGGGAGAACGGCGTAAGAACCTACAACACAGCCAGAGAGGCAGCGCAGGACATGATGGAGCGGGGCCTTGAGGTGTACGTGCCGGAGGAAACGGTAGGAGCAGCGGAGGCCCTGAACGCATCACGACAGATGGAGTGGAGGCGAGTGAACGGCAAAAGACGGGGGGAGACGTGGCGCAGCGGGCCCAGGAAAGACTACAAGGCTTTCAACTGAAAGCCTAGATTATAACAAAGATTAAGAAAGACACAGAAGAAATGAAGGCCAAGAAGACAAGGTAAAAGAGAAACAGACGGCTAGGAGAGGTTTAAGTGATATTTGTTGGACATTTCTAGACTAATGACTATTTCTTGGATAGTAAATACAGGTCTAGGGAGGGCCCTACACTCTGTGAGGACAATCCCTCCACCCACCAACAGGGACCAGTGGGCAGTAGAAAGGCCCAAAGTACGGAGGTCGAGATTTTTTAATGTGTTTTTATATAAATATGTGTTATTTTTGTTGTTAAAGGGGCTAGGAGCACAAGTTAAAAAAATGGAAAAACATGATTATGGGTAAAAATCTTAAGATAATAACACTAAACGTGAATGGTCTGAACTCACCTGTTAAAAGGGAAAGAATAATAAGAAAATTCAAGAAAGAAAAAGCCGAAATTATATTTATGCAAGAGACACATTTGAGCAAGACAGAACATGTGAAACTAAAGAGATTTGGCTATAAGAACTCCTACTACAGTTCATTTAAGGGAGGAACTAAAAGGGGGGTTATGATACTAATCTCAAATAAAATACAATTTGAATGTGAACAGGAAATCCAGGATAAAGAAGGCAGGTATGTAATAATAAAGGGTAGCATAGATGGAATGCAGATCACATTAGTGAGCATCTATGCCCCACCAGAAAGTGACAAGGGTTTTTTTCAACATCTGTTTGATCTCATAGCAACACACAGTGAAGGAGTCCTAATTTGTGGAGGAGACTTAAATGCTGTCATGGATCATGAAATTGATACAACAAGTGTTAAGAAGACAAAAAAACATGTAACAAAATTCATAAGAACCTCACTTAACTTAACTTAACTTAACTAATAAAAAAAACGATCAGAAGGGGGTAAAGGAACTTAGAATCAATGGCAAGACCGTCAGTGACAAGGCTACTTTGGCAAATGAATTTAATTCACACTTTGTGGGCTCTGTGGAAGACTTAACAAAAATTTTTGTGCTGCCAAATGTGCTCAACAACACAAATTCCATACTTCCAACAGATACTTTTCACATCGATGAGGTAAATGAGAAGTTAATTGCTGGTATTGTTAAAACACTGTCAAACTCAAAAACTAATGATATCTACAATATGAGCACCTCCTTTCTCAAAATGCACAGCAAAATATTAATCAAACCACTGACTCATCTCATTAATCTCTCCATTAGGTCTAGTACATTTCCATCTGGCTGGAAAAAAGCTGTCGTCATACCAGTTCATAAATCAGGCAGTAAAGACGATATATGCAATTACCGCCCAATCTCTATTTTACCAGTCCTATCTAAGGTTCTTGAAAAAGTTGTAGCTACACAGCTGATAGACTACTTACAAGACAGTCAACTTCTTCATCCACATCAATTTGGTTTTAGACCAGGATACTCAACAGAAACAGCAAATTGTTGCCTTATTGAAAACGTCAAACAGTCCTTGGACAGGGGTAATGTGGTAGGAGCTGTTTTTCTAGATCTCAAAAAGGCTTTCGATACTGTAAACCACAGTTTGCTTTTATCCAAAATGGTATCTTTTAACTTCTTCCCAAATACATTAGAATGGTTTGCATCTTATCTCCAGAATAGAGAACAGTGTGTAAAAGTTCACCAGGATAAATCCTCATTTTTAAACAACCGCATGGGTATCCCACAAGGGTCCATTCTTGGTCCTTTACTTTTCAGCATTTTTATTAATGACTTGCCGTTACACTGCTCAGCTGCAACATGCCAACTTTATGCAGATGATGCAGTTATTTACACAGCTGCCAAGACTCCAGCACAGGCTGCAGATGTACTGTCTATAAGTATGGTTTATGTCCAAGAGTGGCTCCTCAAGAACCATCTATTGCTGAACCTTCAGAAAACAGTCTCAATGTGCTTTTCAATCAAAAAATGTAACCTGCAACATTTTAAAGTTAATATACATGATCATGACATCAGTTTAGCTACAGAATTCAAATACCTTGGCATTGTACTAGATCCTCAACTCAAATTTAATCTTCATATAAAGAAAATTTCAAAAACAGTAAAAAAAAATCTGAACTGCTTTAAATTAATTAGATATTACATACCTTACGAAGCAGCTGCACTGTATATGCATTCTATGGTTTTTTCTCATATATCATACTGTTTGACAGTCTGGGCTCAAGCAGCCCCTTCCACAATAAGACATATAGGTTCATTATATAATCAAACCCTAAAAATCTTGGACAAAAAGCCCATTAGGTGGCATCACTGTAATGTTTTAAAAAAATACAACCTATTGAGTTTTGAGAGCTTCATTGACCTCTGTCTTCTGAAATTAACGTTCAAATGTTTCCATAAATCAGCACCCGAGCCACTTGCTGGTTTCGTCCAAAGACAGGACAGCAGCAGAGCCACCAGGAGTTCTGTTAACAATAACTGTAAAATATTCCACCGCAGAACCACATTTGGACAAACAGCTTTCTCTATAAAGGGCAGTCACATCTGGAACACAATGCCAAATGAAATTAAAATAATAACGGACTTTAAAACATTCACTAAAAATGTTAAAAACTGGCTGAAAAATAAACAAGAATGTACTCATGTATGAATTATTTGTCTGCAAAGTGAGAGTGAATGAAGGGAAGGAATAAATGTGTTTGTTTATAGTGAGTGACGGAGGGAGGAAGGCCTGAAATAGGCAAATGTGAGTTATGTTATGTGTGTTAAATGTGAGTCAGGCTGTTATATTTGTGTATTTATAATATTTATAATATTTATGTTAAATGTGAGTCAGGCTGTTATATTTGTGTATTTATAATATTTATAATATTTATAATTGTGTATTTATAATTTTTCTGCATTGATGTATGTGGTTATTGTGTATATTTTTTATCTTGATTCTTTTTTCTAAAGCCCATCCAGGGACAAGAGTTGCAAATTAGCTAATAGCTATACACTCTATGTGCAACACATCAGATTGATTGTCTTTGATTAATTGTCTATGTTTATTGCACTGTCCCTGTCAAATAAACTAATCGACTACTACTACTACTGGCAGAAATGGGTATGGTAGACATTTGGAGGGACCTGCACCCACTCGAAAAAGACTATACACATTATTCAGCAGTCCATAAAGTACACTCTAGAATAGATTACTTCCTTATGAATGAAGATGACAGACACAGGGTGAGAAATTGTTGGATTGGAGGGGCAGAAATATCAGATCATAATCCTATATACATGGAAATAAATTTAAACAATAGAAAACGACAAACAACATGGAAACTTAATGTAGGACTGTTAAATGATGATAAAATGAAAGAAAGAATAAAAGTAAACATAAATGAATATATCCAAGAGAATGACAATGAAGAAGTGGACCCAACAATACTATGGGATGCACTAAAAGCCGTGTTAAGAGGTAAATTAATTGTTGAAACAGGAAAAGCAAATAAGACTAAACTGGAAGCGTATGAACAAAGATGTGAGAGACTGAGGGAATTAGAACATAAACATCAAAGCACAAATGACCCAAAAATATATCAAGAAATTAAAGAAGAAAAAATAAAGATAAAAGAAACACAAATAGATGAAATTGAAAGGAAAAATAGATATCTAAAGCAAAAATATTATGAAACGGGACCAAAAGCCACAAAACTGCTGGCAAAACGGTTAAGAAAACAACAAACAATGAATAATGTATATAAGATTAAAGACCCCACCACAAATAAAACCACAGTTAACCCAGAAAACATCGAAGAAATATTCCATAATTTCTACCAAGAACTATACTCGCAACCTGAAGAAACAAATACTAAAGATATTAAAAAATTTCTATGCACATTGGACTTGCCATCAATAGGAAATCAACAAAATGAAAAGCTAACAGCAGAAATAACAACACAAGAGATTAGAGATGTGATTAAGTCACTTAAAAATGGTAAATCACCAGGTAGTGATGGATACCCATCTGAGTTTTATAAACTGTTTATAGAAGAACTCATGCCACAACTCCTAAAGTCATTTAATTGGACGTTGAACAACAACAAAATACCTCCATCATGGAACGAAGCCATTATTTCAGTCATTTTAAAGCCAGGGAAAGATAGAGAACAATGCGGAAACTATAGGCCAATCTCTTTATTAAATGTGGATTATAAAATATATACAACAATTATATGTAAACGAATAAAGACATTCTTGACGGAATTGATAGAAGATGATCAAACTGGTTTCATAGAGGGACGCCAAACACATGACAATATCAGGAGAACAATACATATAATTAATCAAATACATAAAGAAAAGAAAAGCGCAGTAATAATGAGTTTAGACGCAGAAAAAGCATTTGACAGGGTTAACTGGAAATTCCTATATAGTGTGCTGGAACGCTTTGGATTTAACGAAAAATCAGTACAATGCATAAGGACACTGTATCAAGAACCTGTGGCAAGAATCAAGATAAACGGTAGCTTAACAGACAAAGTAAATATACAAAGATCAACTAGGCAGGGATGCTGCTTATCGCCCACCTTGTTTGCTCTGTTCATAGAGCCACTGGCTCAAGCGATACGACAAAATAAGAAATTAAAAGGTGTAACAATAAAGGGGGCGGAACACAAGATTGGGCTATTTGCAGACGATATTATAGTTTACCTTGAACAACCAGATGAATCAATAATGGAAATGATGAACTTGATAGAAAATTTTGGAAAATTATCAGGATACAAGATAAACATAACAAAAACACAAATACTGACATTCCACTATAACCCTCTAAACCAGATAACTGATAAGATCAAACTAAACTGGAAACAAAAAGAAATAAAATACCTTGGAGTGAACATACCTAAAGATCTAAGCAAAATCTATAAAGCAAACTATGATAGGTTGGAACAAGAAATAAAAAAATATATTGATAGATGGTCAATCTTAAATATGGATCTGAATTCAAAAATTGAGACAGTCAAAATCAGCATACAACCTAGATTACTTTACCTCTTCCAGGCTATACCAACAGAGATTCCAGATGCCCAATTCTCAAAGTGGGACAGGATGATATCGAGATTTGTTTGGGGAGGTAAAAAACCAAGAGTGAAATATAAAACTCTCCAGTTACCAAAAGAGAAAGGAGGCATGGGCCTACCGAGTCTAAAGGAATATTACTACTCAGCACAAATAAGATATATCATATGTTGGTGCGACGAGGGATATGAGGCAAAATGGAAAGAAATGGAAAAGGAAATTGAGGGACTCCCAGTACAAAGCATAATAGGAGATAAAGATGCATATAAGCAAATCAAACAAATAGACCCAATCACTAAATTTACTTTAGAACTGTGGTATAAAATAGTACAAAAGTATAATATAAAGGAAGACATAAAACTATTGAAATGGGTAGCATTTGACAGTCAGTTTGAACCGGCAAAACAAGATAGGGGATACAAAAATCTGGTGAACAAGGGAATCACAGCATGGGGCAATATCGGAAAAAAAGATCTCGGGAGCTTTGTAAACATCAGGAGAAAATTTAAACTAGAAAGATCGGAATTCTTCAGATATCTGCAGATGAGAGACTATTATATGAAGAAGATTAGGCATAACCTCCAAACAGATGTGAGCGAGATTATACAATTCATTTTAAGCTCATATACAGGAAATAAAACAAGAATTATTTCAAAGCTATATCAGAAACTTATGGCAAACAATCATTCAAGTAACTATATAAAGGAGAAATGGGAGAAAGAGCTCAATTTAAACATAACAGAAGAAAGCTGGCAGGAAATATGGAAAACACAACACACATCAACAAATTCAAGGACATGGAGGGAATTTGGATGGAAAAACCTGATTCGCTTTTTCATTACACCACAGATTCAAGGAAAGTATACAAATACCCAATCTATATGCTGGAGGGGATGTGGGGCTCAAAATGCAGACCACTCGCATATGTTTTGGAAATGCTGCAAAATCTCATCATTCTGGAAATCTATACATGTGACAATACAGAGGATATTAGGATATAATATACCAATGAACTGTAACTTGATGTACCTATGTGATCTTAAAAGAGACAATGTTATACAGGCTGAGGACAGATATCTAGTTAAAATCTTGTTGATTGCATGTAAAAAAACAATCACAAAAAAATGGCGATCAGAAGTTCTTCCTGACCAAGAGCAATGGACTGACATTATTGAGGACATACGTATGATGGAAAAACTAACATATCGACAAAGAATGCAAGAAGGACTATGGGAAAAAAAATGGCGGAAATGGACACACTACAAAGTGCAACAACGAGACAGATATTGAAAGAATAACCAAAGACGCTGGAAAAACCAGAAGAATTAAGAGATGGAAACTAAAAACTTGATGCTCCAACATTTGTCCCCCCCCCCCTTTTTTTTTTCTCCTTTTTCTTTTTTACTCTAGCCCCTTTGTTTTTTTTAAATGTAGACTGTGATCTGAATGCAATATATATAATGAAAAATGAATAAAAATCTTAAGTTACAAAAAAAGAGCCGGATGGACAGTTAGCGAGATGGCTGAGGCACTGCAGGATTATGATTTTCAGATTGTGCATCAGGCAGGCCGCTTCCATGCCAACGCTGACACGCTTCTCGTTGTCCCGTTGTTCCTGTGCTGCGGAGGACTGTCGGCACTGCCAGCGGGCAGAGGACCGAGACCAAGCCGTCGCATGGGCTGCTGCCCTCCGGACCACTTTGAGCAGGAATAACACAGCAGCGCATGGCTCCTCCTTAGATAATCAGTCAGCTCTCCCCAGCGATGACGTCACAGAGGCTCTTGGCGCGCAGCAGCTGCAGAGCGAGCAGGATAGAGATCCGGTTGTCTCCCGGGTTCAGCAGTGGTTGGATGCGGGCCAGCAGCCCGCCAGGGAGGCTGTGTCCGCACTGGACCCAGAGACCAAGGCTCTACATTCCCAGTGGGCCAATCTCCGCTGTCATGAGGGTGTTGTGTATTGGCAGTGACAGGCTCCAGCTGGACAGTGTCATGTCTGGCAGCTGCTGGTTCCCGGCGGCTCCGCCCCAAAGTGCTCCAGTTTGTCCACAGGTTGGTGGGGGTGGGCCACTTTGGGGTGACGAAGACTCTGCAGCGTCTTCGGGCCCGGTTCTACTGGCCGGGATGTCACCAGGACATAGAGCTCCATGTCCACCACTGTGACACCTGCACAGCTCAGAAAGGGCCAACTCAGCAATCCTGCGCCCCCTTGCAGCAGTACCGGATGGGGGCACCCATGGACCGGGTAGGAGTGGACATTCTAGGCCATTTCCCGACCACAGATCGGGGGAACCGCTACGTGCTGGTCACAATGGATTATTTCACCAAATGGCCAGAGGTGTATGTGGTCCCTGATCAGAGCGCCGCCACCACAGCATCAAAGCTGGTGGACGAGATGCTTTGTTGGTTTGGTGCACCGGAGGATCTGCACAGCGATCACGGACGGAACTTCAAGGCGGAGGCCTTCGGGGAGGTCTGTAGGCGGCTGGGCATCCGGAAAACCCGGACTACCCCACTGCATCCACAGAGTGATGGCCTGGTCGAATGTTTTAATTGGACTCTAACCACTCAGCTCGCCGTCCTAGTGGACCAGCTACAGCGAGACTGGGACCTGCATCTGACCTTGGTTCTGTGGGCATACCGGACAGCAGTTCCAACCAGTGCACCCCTGCACTGCTGATGTTTGGTCGTGAGCCGTGCACACCGGTGGATTTGTTGCCCCCCTTCCTCCCCGGAGCCGGAGGTGGAGGGCAAACCAGGCTTGGATTATTTGTTTTGCTTGAGAGAACGTCTCCATGCGGTGCACGAACTGGCTCGGGAGGCCCTGGCAGCGATGGGGAGTCAGCAGAAGCGAGCATACAATTCCCGCTGCCAGGGGAGGGACTTTGCACCAGGGGATCGAGTCTGGGTTTTCTGTATGGAGTGCAAAAAAGGACTGTCGACAAAACTGGCGAGCCATTGGTCAGGACCGTGTGTGGCCCTTCAGAAACTGTCGGATGTAGTGTACAGGGTGAGGCTGCAGAAAAGGAACTGGGTCGTGGTGCTTCACTGTGACCATTTTATCCCTACCAGCCATCTGCCCCGTGGGTGGTCGAGCCAAGAGGCTTCATCCCGACTGGATACCCTGGCCAAGGCGCAAATGGACAATAACAGGCCTGTGCGTGCTGGTCGCCAACATTGGCGGCCCACCCTGACACCTGGACGGATTTGTGTTGGACTTCTAAGTTGGACTTTATTATTCTGGGGGACAGAAACCAGTTCAGTGCAACGTCGGGGCTGTGATAAGGGGGCGGGGGTTTTCCCGGCATGCTTGCGCCGTGGAGGATTCAGATACTGTATCTGTGTGTTCTAAGTGTTATTCGTGTGTTCTACTGTGCCATTATAACTGTGCAATAAGACCAATTGTGATAGTGTTTCCCTGTTTGTACCAAATCATGTGTCTGTGTCACCATGAGCGAAATGAGGGTCTGTGTAAAGGACCTCCCCTCCGTTCTGTGTTGTGAGAGTGTGTGTATAAATAAAGCCTGTTTCGTCACAGCCATCTCTCCATATTGTGTGAACCCTTGCAATGTCACAATATATCAAAATAAGGTAGAATGATGTAAGATATATTATCAACTGTGGATTAGTGAACCAGGTAGAAACAAGGATGTCTATTAGGATGATTGAAATTTAAAGAAAATAACAATACATACCACACTTGGTAAGCAAACTGTCTAGTAGCATTGTTAGCTCTGAAGCTAATGCCTTTGGCCCCATGCCCATATATGACAGACAAGTAGGCTGGCTAATAATAAAGCAGCGGGTAGGTATCAAGGCTGGGTTAGCTATGTTTTTGACTTGCCATAGGTAACCTGGAAGAGTCAAAATGGGTGCTTGGAAACAAAAAATAAACAAAGATCGTGTGGGTTTTTTTGAGAGAAGGGAGTGTTTTGATATTTTTTAGATAATCACATGACCAATAGATGTGTGTCAGAAGATTAAAACCTACAAAAATGCAATTTTTCAGTCAATAACCCCTTTAAATCAAATAAATAATACAGTGATCCCTCGCTACTTCGCGCTTCACCTTTCGCACCCTCAGTGCATCGCGGATTTTTCAAAAATATTCATCAAAAATTCAAAATTGAGAAAAAATACATTAGAACATCACGTATCAACTCAGAGAGCCCGCACAACTCAAAATCCACCTCTCTGATTCGCTGGCCAGCATTCCCCCCCCCCCCCCCCCCCCCAAGAGATCGCTCCTGACTCTAGATTTTGTTCTCGTGTTGACTTGGCTCGGGAATCTCGCGAGAGATGCACTCTCGCGAGATTCTTTTCATTCTCTCACTTTCTCTCTCTCCCGAGAGAGAGAGAGAGTGAGAGAATGAATGTACGTATTATTTATATTATTTATACATTATTTTATGTATCAAAAAACTAACGAGATCAGCCTGGAATTCCACAAAGGGGGGGTGACGCTACTTCGCGGTTTTTCACTTTTCGCGGTCGGTTCTGGAACCCATTAACCGCGATAAGTGAGGGATCACTGTACACATATCCCATGTGCATTAGTACTCCATTGTAAAACTAACCTTGGGCCTACTGATTTATCACCATATTAGGGTTTAATACTCTAATCAAATCACTGAGTCATGACATTTTAAATTTTTCATGTCCCTTTCACTAACCCTCTTCCTCCATCTTTTCTGTCACTTTTGTCGTATCATGTAACACCCTGCAACCACATTCAGTTTTTAATCTTACAACATAAGTGTCTCTGTTAGGAACATGGCTGGGCTGCCTCTTCAGTGCCATTTAAAGGTTTAAATGTGGCCTCTGAGACACACGGCAACATCCTCTCTTCCTCCAGTACCACTTCCCTTTCCTCTCTCCGTTTCAGTTCTGTCAACTCTTATGTGTCTATTTTTTCATTTCTATCCTTTGTTTTATTGAATTTAAAATAAGACCGGTGTCAGTTTAAATGCACTCTAATGCCCTGGGCTGCACGGTGGCGCAGTGGTTTAGCACTGTGGCAGCACAGTTTTACCCTCGGCCGGGGGATCGCGGGGATCATGAGATCGTGGGTTCGATCCCAGCCCCCGACCAACAGTGAGCTGTGTGGAGTTTGCATGTTCTCCCCGTGTTGCGCGGGTTTACTCCGGGATTTCTCCGGTTTCCTCCCGCACACCAAAAACATGTAGGTTTAGGGCGCTCGCGCACGCAGCGACCAGCAGCCGGTGGCTTGTCACCAGACTGCAAACCAAGTCTACCTACGGGTACAAATAAGTAACAAAAAAAAAAAAAAAAAAAAAATGCCCTCTCTTCAAAGTATGTGTAAAACAACACTGTGCCACGTGTATTCAAACCTACACATTCTGTACAGCTATTCAGTATATTTTGGGTTCTTAAAGGTGTAGGTTTAATGAAAATTGTGAAAATTCTTTACTATATACAGAGTGACTATTATGTATCCCTTGAGTTCACTTTTGTCAGTGTCTTGACTCTTTAGAGAGACTCATTTGTGTCATGATGCAAAGCGCGGGTCAGTGCTGCGCTTGGGTCTTTTTGGTTACTACTCATTTTCTGTATATGTATTTGTTCTTGATTTTCTTTCATTTTGGTTTGTGCTTTTATTTTGACAGCGTAGTCATGTGACTTCCTCTTGTCAAATCTTTTTGCACGTCACAGCTGTTTGGTCGTCTTGATTATGTTCTCACTCATGCATCCACAGCTGTTCCACATTTTGGTTCTCCCCAGCTGCCTGTTTAAGGTCGTTTGCATGATTCATTTCTCGCAGCGACCTCCTCTGTGCCCAGGCAGGAATTCCCTCAGTTGATTCCTGTTTATTCTGCTCAGTCTCAGCCTCGCCTGTCTATTGTAAGTTACCCTTTGTGGTTATTTTGTGTCTTTTGAAAGTTACCCTTTGTGGCTATTACTTGTGTTCTCTTTTATTAAATGTGCAAACTCACAACTGGCGATCGGTGCTTTATTTTTGCCCTGAAAGGGCCGTTTATGACAGAAGGTCACTGCCAGTAGGTGCCAGCAGCTGTGGGTTTGCCTTTTTTTTCCCTTTTTCTATCGCTCTATTTTTTTTTCCCCTTTTCTGGGTGTCCACTTTTGCTGGGATGGCAACGAGCGGAAGATGATACCCTATGAGCCTGGGGTTTGAGCTCTGTCAGGCCCTAATGGAGATAGATGATCTTCTAGTCTTAGTTCGTAATTATTCCACTCCGAAAGACACTTTGTGGTATCTGAACCTCGCGGAGGCGGTCGTGCTGCGTCATCCTTGCCTCTCGGAGCATGCTGAAGGTAGAGAGAGGATATCCCTGGTGTCAGCCCTGTAACGGGAGAACCCTGAGTTGGAGGAGAGTGCCACGAAGAAGCTTAGATCAGCGCCAACGGGGAGGCACTCCCGGGCTTCAGTCCAGTCGGTTCCTCGCCAGGCTCCAGCTCTGGCTCCAGCTCCTGCTCCACCAGCTCCTAGACGCTGCCTCCTGGCGCAGACTTCCACTCCTTCCCAAGACATGGCCATACTGAATCAGAAGGAGGAGAGTCACTGGGTACAGACGCCGCAAGCCTTCCACCATCATCCAGCTATAGGCTGCCGGAGGAAATCCTCCATCTCTCAGCCAGCAGCTTCCTCATCACCATGTCAAAAAGGAACTACAGCAGCATCTGCCTCTAGGTTTTCCTCGCTGGCTGTCTTGTCAGCTCCCTCTCCCTGGGTTGTTGCTGCTGTTTCCCCCTTCTCTACGGTGCCTCCTCTCACTGCTGAGAGCCCGGCTGTCTCTTTCCCAGTTTTGCCCTTCATCGAGGCCGCAGGGCTGGCTCCTCCATGTTCTCCGGGGGGGACTCACTACCACCGCAGCCACGGAGAAGGATGAGACTGGGCCTGTTGCAGCAGAAACCACCGTGTCCCAGGAAAACAGGCAAGTGCCTTTTCATTCCTTATCACCATTATATGAATTGCCTGCAGCCCTGGAGAACCTGGTTCCAGCCCCGCAGCCATGGTCTGGATGGAGGGAGAGCGCTGCCTGCAATCTGGAGCCTGCGCCGACAAGTGAGCGTCCCCGGGCTTCAGCTGTGCAGGATCCAGCGCCAACAGGGAGCAGACCTCCTGTCGCCACGCCGGGCGAGCCACCTGCGTGGGTCACATTGCTGGGGGGTCCCGGGACTGCATTGACCATCATGCCTGCTGCTGGGGCCGCCACAGCAGAGTCTGAGCTGGACTTCCAGAGGGCCGGGCCTGAGACATCGTCGTCTAGATCGACGGAGTCCTGGACGGCGGTGGAGCTTGAGCTCAGGCAAGTGCTCTCCTTTGTTTTTGTTATTTCTATGTTGGCGAGATCTTGCCTGGCCCTTGCTGGGGAGAGCCAGGTGCAGCCGTCAGCTGCGCCTGAGCTCACCTCTCCGGGCTCCACTGCTGCTGGTGACCCTGACCCCGTTTCTCTGCCTCTCTTGTCTGAGCTTTTCCCCAGGGTCACAGGTGCTCCATTTCAACCCGGGGCCTCCGAGGGTGCTGCTTCCCAGTTAGTTGAGGTTGTCGTGGGTGCTCTGTCCCAGACCGGGACCTCCGAGGGTGCAGCTCCATCCCAGTCCGGGTCCACCGAGGGTGCCACTACGCCTCAGTCCAGGACCGCCAAGGGTGCTGCTACGCCTCAGTCCGGGGCCGCCGAGGGTGCTGCTGTGCCTCAGTCTGGTGCCACCGGGGGTGCTGCTTTGCGCCAGTCCGGGGCCACCAGGGGTTCTGCACCTATGCCCAAGGTTGCTGCGGGTCCCCACTCAACATCTGGTTCCGTCGTGGTTCTTCCTCCTCCATTTCCTTCATCGGGTGCCCATCTCCTGGTTTCAGGGGTCCACGGTAAGCACGGATTCCAACTGCCGCCTGCGGGGGGAGGTGTGTGGTGCTCTGCGACCTGTTGGCCCAGGGATGCGGGGAGACTGCCTGACGAACTCTGTCGTTTGCTTCGGTGCCTTCTGAATTCTGGAACACCACCTGATGGGCGCTCTCCTCCATTTTGGTGGCTCTGGAGACCTGGTAGGCTACCCAACCTTTTATACCTGATGGTCAGGTGGAGCTGGGACTCTGGAAGGCCACCTGAACTGTTCCGTTGTTTACCCAGTTTCGCTTGGGTTTTTTGGCACCTTATTTGGTCAGTATTGTGGGTCATGTGTACTTTGTTTTGTTGGGTTTGTGTCTCTCCCTCCAGGTCTGGATCCCACCACCACCCTCCCGGGGTCTGTTTTTGTAGTTATTCGTGTTGGGGTGGGGGGTACTTTCATCCCTTTTTGATGTTACGGTGGGGTGTCTAGGGTCCACCCCTTAAGGGAGGGCCACTGTCATGATGCCGAACACGGGTCAGTGCCGCGCTCGGGTCTTTTTGGTTACTACTCATTTTCTGTATATGTATTTGTTCTTGACTTTCTTTCATTTTGGTTTGTGCTTTTATTTTGACAGCGCAGTCATGTGACTTCCTCCTGTCAAATCTTTTCACAGGTTGTCACAGCTGTTTGGTAGTCTTGATTATGTTCTCACTCATGCAACCACAGTTGTTCCACATTTTGGTTCTCCCAGCTGCCTATTTAGGTTGTTTGCGTGATTCATTCCTCGCAGTGACCTTCTCTGTGCTCAGGCAGGAATTCCCTCAATTGATTCCTGTTTATTCTGCTTAGTTTCAGCCTCGCCTGTCTATTGTAAGTTATCCTTTGTGGTTATTTTGTGTCTTTTGAAAGTTACCTTTTGTGGCTATTACTTGTGTTCTCTATTATTCAATGTGGAAACGCACAGCTGGCGATTGGTGCCTTATTTCTGCCCTGAAAGGGCCATTTATGATGATTTGGAGGCTTTGCATGTAAAGAGATGAGGATTTTCCATGGTAAATGGTAAATGGTAAATGGCATTCACTTATATAGCACTTTTATTCTCATCTCTTGATGACCAAAGCGCTTTACAGATCCTGCTATCCACCCATTCACACACACATTCACACACTGATGGCCATGATCAAAGCCATGATCAAAGGTCTTCTGGTCCCACTTACTGATTTACAGGCCTTAAACTTCATCATTACCAGTCAAACCTAAATGTGACTCAACTATGTTTGAACTACAGTGGTGTAAAAAAATGTTTGCCCCCTTCCTGATTTCTCATTTTTTTGTATGTTTGTCACAATTAAATGTTTCAGATAATCAAATTTAAATATTAGATTAAGATAACAGAAGTAAACACATAATGCAGTTTTTAAAAGAAGGTATTTATTATTAAGGGTATAGAAAATTCAAACCTACATGGCCCTGTGTGAAAAAGTGATTGCCCCCCCCCCCCCCATTAAAACATAAATTAACTGTGGTCTATCACATCTTTGGAAAGCTGAGTTCAGTTTCTCTAGCCACACCCAGGCGTGATTACTGCCACACCTGACAAAATGAAGTAGACCAAAAGAGCCTCAAAAGCTAGACATCATGCTGCGATCCAAAGAAATTCAAGAACAAATGAGAAACAAAGTCATTGACAGCTATGTCTGGAAAAGGTTATAATGCGGCGGATGATAAAATATAAGCAGCGATGCTGTGGTTTTAAGCAGAGTTTTATTATATCATACCGCCGTCACGAGCTCCGCTCCCGGCGCCGTGCATGCGCGCCGGGAGCGAGCCCACGGCTCTCAGAGAAGAGGGACACAATGTCTGTGTCCTGCAGCAGCAGTTGCAGAATCAGAATGAGAGAGCGAGTTACAGAACCTGTGCAGTATTTATACCCAACTCAGACAATACATCAAAGCAGATTCACAGCAGTTGGTACGATCAAAGGGACTGCAGGACAGACAGGCATGAGACATTTGCATTTGTAAGACCTACATAACAATAGGCAGATGCAGTCCTCTGCTCCAACTTGCAGGACAAAGAGGTTACAAGGCACATCTACATATTGATCTGTCACTAGGTCACAGTAAGGACAGGACGCATGAACACTATACATGAATGGCACATTACATCACAATACATGAATGGCACATTGCATCACAATACATGCATGGCACATTGCATCACAATACATGCATGTGTAGCGGTTTGAATTCAATCCCCCCCACAACACACAGAGACAGTCAGCTCGCACTCCTGGGTTTTTTTCCGCTGCATGCTGCGTTTACAGCTTTGAGGTTCAAGTGTCATCCATGCATTGTGTTCATGCATCCTGTCTGTACCTCTGATATGCAAATGCCCTCTGGGGGGGAGCAGTGTAGCGGTTTGAATTCAACCCCCACAACACAGAGACAGAACACAGAGACAGTCAGCTCGCACTCCTGGGTTTTTTCCGCTGCATGCTGCGTTTACAGCTGTGAGGTTAAAGTGTCATCCATGCATTGTGTTCATGCATCCTGTCTGTACCTCTGATATGCAAATGCCCTCTGGGGGGGAGCAGTGTAGCGGTTTGAATTCAACCCCCACAACACAGAGACAGAACACAGAGACAGTCAGCTCGCACTCCTGGGTTTTTTCCGCTGCATGCTGCGTTTACAGCTGTGAGGTTAAAGTGTCATCCATGCATTGTGTTCATGCATCCTGTCTGTACCTCTGATATGCAAATGCCCAGATCGACTGCTGTGAATGTCTTTGATCTATTGTTTGAGTTGAGTATATATGCTGCACTGTGCTGTAAATCTACCTCTCATTCTCTCACTCTGATTCTGCATCTACTGCGAGACACACACACTGTCTCCTCTTTGAGAGCTGGAGGAACGAAGCGGCAGCCTGCTCAAACCATGGGCTGTAGCCGAGTTCTGATGAAGGCGGGTGATAATAAAGCTATTTAAAAATCCAATGCTGCCTTTATTTTATCATCCTCTTCACTGGTGACCCCGGAATGCACACGTTTTGTGCAAACGCAACCTTCTGATCTGAACAGCCACGCTGGCGACCCGAGACTGAAGAAAATGAGCGGCCAGCGAACGCAGCACCCGGGCATGAATGCTCCGTCACAGCGGCCTGACTGGTCTTCCCTCCCTGCGGCCTCAGGGAGACCTCGACGCAGAGCCCACGGCGGGTGAGCCGCTCTCAGGACATCAACCAAGACCAGGTAAGCGGCAGAGAACGTCATGGCGCGCCCTCGCCGAGATCGGCACATCCACGCGGGACCGGCCGCGCAGCTCCTCCACATCAGAGCACAGGTGGGCGACTCCCATGGCTGACGGAGCACACGTGGACCTGAACGCACCATGACTAATCTGCAGCCACGGCTCGTCAGAGATGTTTTTCAGCGCACACTGCGCCGATCTCCAAGTTTCCGACCCTGATTTCCTCTCCAGCGGGCCCACCCACGCACGGAGCCCCGGCACGCGCACCAGGGGTGACGAGGACGATGCACCACGCACGGGACAAATACGGCTTTTCCGACCGCCTTCCTTCTGCTGCGCACTGGCCCTTCAGGCTTGCTGGTACACCTGAGGCCCGCAGCTTGCTCACGGGATTT
Source organism: Pholidichthys leucotaenia (assembly GCA_020510985.1). Classification (NCBI taxonomy): domain Eukaryota; kingdom Metazoa; phylum Chordata; class Actinopteri; order Cichliformes; family Pholidichthyidae; genus Pholidichthys; species Pholidichthys leucotaenia. The sequence continues at coordinate 393,143,380 of CM035838.1, read as the reverse complement.
TATGGTCTTAGCCACGGCACACAAGGGGAATTCAGCTGTCTGCGGTTCCCGAGGCTGTAGGGTTACGTCTGCCCTAAAGTCAACACGCCAGTCCCTCTGCTTTTATTTTTTTTTCTTGCAGCCGCTCCTGCTTTTCTTCATGGCCACGAGAGGAGTCAGAGACTAATTTTTTTTCTTCTTCTGATCTCTGCATGTTCAGACGGGACATCGCGGAGCAGCAAACACTTTTGGCACGACTCGAACGATTTTCCCGCGCCCGGTCAGCATTTGCTACCCCCCCTCCTCCTGCACAGAGCTTTTCCCTGCTCGCTGCCCAAACTGCAACATCGAGGTGACGGTCCCCTACCGTGCCCTCTGGGGGGGAGCAGTGTAGCGGTTTGAATTCAACCCCCCCACAACACACAGAGACAGTCAGCTCGCACTCCTGGGTTTTTTCCGCTGCATGCTGCGTTTACAGCTGTGAGGTTAAAGTGTCATCCATGCATTGTGTTCATGCATCCTGTCTGTACCTCTGATATGCAAATGCCCTCTGGGGGGGAGCAGTGTAGCGGTTTGAATTCAACCCCCACAACACAGAGACAGAACACAGAGACAGTCAGCTCGCACTCCTGGGTTTTTTCCGCTGCATGCTGCGTTTACAACTGTGAGGTTAAAGTGTCATCCATGCATTGTGTTCATGCATCCTGTCTGTACCTCTGATATGCAAATGCCCAGATCGACTGCTGTGAATGTCTTTGATCTATTGTTTGAGTTGAGTATATATGCTGCACTGTGCTGTAAATCTACCTCTCATTCTCTCACTCTGATTCTGCATCTGCTGCGAGACACACACACTGTCTCCTCTTTGAGAGCTGGAGGAACGAAGCGGCAGCCTGCTCAAACCATGGGCTGTAGCCGAGTTCTGATGAAGGCGGGTGATAATAAAGCTATTTAAAAATCCAACGCTGCCTTTATTTTATCATCCTCTTCACATGGCACATTGCATCACAATACATATGGCACATTGCATCACAATACATGAATGGCACATTACATCTCAGTAGTGCAGCAGGAAAAACCGAGAGAAGAGAGCTGAGTGTCCTTAATCTGTTGTGGGGGTTAACCGAACCGCCCACACACTCCCCCCCCAGAGGGCACGGCAGGGGGCCGAGACCTCGATAATCCCTCTATGGGAGCGAGCTGTGGGAGAAGCTCGCTGCAGGCGGAGGAGGAGGGAGGAGGGGGGTAGTATATGCCGGCAGGGGGACGGTGAACTCGTCCGAGCCGCGCAAAAATTGCTTGTGGGTCCGCGATGTCGAAGGGCTGTCCCGTTGAACGTGCAGAGGTCCACAAGAAGAAAAATTAGTCTCTGGCTCCTCTCGTGGCCATGAAGAAAACAGGAGCGGCGAGGCTGCGTAGCGGCTGTAAGAGAAAAAAAAGAAACAAAAGCAGAGGGACTGGCGTGTTGGCTTTAGGTGCAGGAGCAACCCCAAAGCCCCCCGAGAACAGCTGACGGCTGAAATCCCTTTGTGCCGTGGCTGAGACCATTAGAAAATCCAGTGGCGAGCTGCGTGCTTGCTTCAGGTGAACGAGTAGCCCTGAAGGTTCTGTGAGCAGCGACGGAGGACGATGGCGGTCTCTGGAGCCGTTATTTGTCCCGTGCGTGATGCGCCGTCCTCGTAACTCCCCGGTGCGTGTGCCGGGGTTCCGTGCGTGGGTGGGCCAACTGGAGAGGAGAACCAGGGTGCAGAATCTTGGTGGAGATCGGCGCAGACGGCGCCGATAAAATCCAGGTTTGAGCTGTGGCTGCAGCTTGGCCATGGTGCGTTGGAGCGGTGGGAGGAAATAGACGATCTTTTGTCCCTCAGGCTTGTGCAGGTGCGTTGGAGCGGTGGGAGGGAATAGATGATCTTTGGCACCGCTCGGCCGTGGTGCGTTCAGGTCCACGTGTTGCGTTCTCCGCCGGCCCTGGAGGTTGCCGTCGTGGAGAAGGGACGAGGTGCCTGCGCTCTCGTGTGGGAGGAGCTGCGAGCGCGGCCGGTCCAGCGTGGATGAGCAGATCTCAGACGTGCAGATCTCATCATGAAGAACGGGTCACCAGTGCAGCTGTCCAGATCAGAAGGTTGCATCGCACAAAACGTGTGCGTCTTCGGGGTCACCAGTGTGGCGGATGATAAAATATAAGCAGCGATGCTGTGGTTTTAAGCAGAGTTTTATTATACCGCCGTCACGAGCTCCGCTCCCGGCGCCGTGCATGCGCGCCGGGAGCGAGCCCACGGCTCTCAGAGAAGAGGGACACAATGTCTGTGTCCTGCAGCAGCAGTTGCAGAATCAGAATGAGAGAGCGAGTTACAGAACCTGTGCAGTATTTATACCCAACTCAGACAATACATCAAAGCAGATTCACAGCAGTTGGTACGATCAAAGGGACTGCAGGACAGGCATGAGACATTTGCATTTGTAAGACCTACATAACAATAGGCAGATGCAGTCCTCTGCTCCAGCTTGCAGGACAAAGAGGTTACAAGGCACATCTACATATTGATCTGTCACTAGGTCACAGTAAGGACAGGACGCATGAACACTATACATGAATGGCACATTACATCACAATACATGCATGGCACATTGCATCACAATACATGCATGGCACATTGCATCACAATACATGAATGGCACATTACATCTCAGTAGTGCAGCGGGAAAAACCGAGAGAAGGGAGCTGAGTGTCCTTAATCTGTTGTGGGGGTTAACCGAACCGCCCACAATAAAGCCATTTCTAAAGCTTTGGGACTCCAGTGAACCACAGTAACAGCCATTATCCACAAATGGTGTGAACATGGAACAGTGGTGAACGTTGCCAGGAGTGGCCGGCTGACCAAAATTACCCCAAGAGTGCAGCGATGACTCATCCAAGAGGTCACAAAAGACCCCACAACAACATCCAAAGAACTGCAAGCCTCTTTTTGAGGTGCAAAAGGTCGTGTTCCCGCATTTTTGATGCAAAAGTCATTGTTTTTTAACAAGGAAAAGTGTCTCGTTTCTGTGACAACCACACGTTCTAAACTAGTACTGGAAGTCGCGCCCATAATTCACGGAAGGTACCATGGGGGCTAGGAATAAGGTAGATAGGAGAATGCCTCTAGATTTTCAAATTAACAACTTGTGTTTAAATAATGCAAGTATGTATACAGTGGTGTGAAAAAGTGTTTGCACCCTTCCTGATTTCTCATTTTTTTGCATGTTTGTCACACTTTTGGATCATCAAACAAATTTAAATATTAGACAAAAATAACACAAATAAATACAAAATGCAGTTTTTAAATTAAGGTGTTTATTATTAAGGGTAAAAAAACCCCAAGCCTACATGGCCCAGTGTGAAAAATGATCGCGCCCTGTCAAAACATAAATTTACTGTGGCTTATCACATCTTTGGAAAGCTAAGTTCAATTTTCTAGCCATTTCTAAAGCTTTGGGACTCCAGTGAACCGCGGTGAGAGCCATTATCCACAAATGGCAAAAACATGGAACAGTTGTAGACCTTCCCAGGAGTGTTCAGCTGACCAAAATTACCCCAGGAGCGCAGCGACGACTCATCCAAGAGGTCACAAAAGACCCCACAACAACATCCAAAGAACTGCAGGCCTCACTTGCCTCAGTTCAGGTCAGTGTTCATGACTCCACCATAAGAAAGAGACTGGGCAAAAATGGCCTGCATGGCAGAGTTCTAAGACAAAAACAACTGCTGAGCAAAAGGAACATAAAGGCTCATCTCAGTTTTGCCAGGAAACATCTTGATGATCCCCAAGACTTTTGGGAAAATACTCTGTGGATTGATGAGACAAAAGTTGAACTTTTTGAAAGGCGTGTGTCCCATTGCATCTGGCATAAAAGGAACATCATACCAACAGTAAAATATGGTGGTGGTAGTGTGATGTTCTGGGGCTGTTTTGCTGCTTCAGGACCTAGAAGACTTGCTGTGGTAAATGGAACCATGAATTCTGCTGTCTACTGAATAATCCTGAAGGAGAATGTCCGGCCATCACGCAGCGGAGTGAAACAGGGCTGTGTACTTGCGCCAGCCCTCTTTGGGATTTTCTTTGCTATGCTCCTGAGGCATGCCTTCAGCACAGCAACAGAGGGAATCTACCTGCACACAAGATCTGATGGCAGGCTTTTCAACCTCGCCCGCCTGAAAGCCAGAACCAAAGTACGCGAAGCTCTAATCAGAGACATTCTGTTCGCAGACGACGCTGCAGTCGCAACCCACACACAGCAGGAGCTTCAGACCCTGATGGACCGCTTCTCCCAGGCATGCAAGGACTTCGGGATTACCATCAGCCTGAAGAAGACTAATGTCTTGGCGCAAGGCACGGAAGCACCACCAACCATCACCATCGACGACTACGAGCTGGAGGTCATGAATCAGTTCACGTACCTGGGGTCCACGATCAGCAACAACCTCTCCCTTGATACAGAGATCAACAAGAGGATTAGAAAATCAGCCTTCACACTTGCTCGCCTCACCACATGAGTGTGGGAGAATCCCAAACTCTCTGTCAAGACGAAGATGGCAGTGTACAACGCCTGCGTCATCAGCACACTGCTCTATGGGAGTGAGACGTGGACAACATATGCCCGGCAGGAAAAGAGACTGAACTCCTTCCACTTGCGCTGCATTCGCCACATCCTGGACATATCCTGGCAGGACAAAGTGCCCAACACAGAAGTTCTGTCCCGCGCCGGCCTTCCCTCCATGTTCACTCTACTCAAGCAGCGCAGGCTCCGCTGGCTAGGCCACGTTCACCATATGGAGGATGGCAGAATCCCCAAAGACGTCCTCTACGGAGAACTGGCAACTGGCAGGAGAGACGTTGGCCGCCCACAGCTGCGCTTTAGAGACGTCTGCAAGAGAGACATGAAGGCCCTGGAGATCAACACAGAGCGCTGGGAGGACCTTGCAACGGACCGCTCCAAATGGAGAGGAGGCACCCTGACCAGACAGCTCAAGGCGGGTGAAGAGAGACTGACTGCTGCAGCAGATGAAAAAAGGACCCGCAGGAAGAACCGCCACTGACCCAGCAGCACGGAGACCACCCACAAGTGCGACCTGTGTGACAGGGACTGCCATTCGCGCATCGGCCTGTTCAGCCACAGACGGTGCTGTTCCAGCAGAGTAGACGTTTAGGATTCTCTTCGATGGTCATCATAGACCGACGGAGGCCGATGACTGAATAATCCTGAAGGAGAATGTCCGGCCATCTGTTTGTGACCTCAAGCTGAAGTGCACTTGGGTTCTGCAGCAGGACAATGATCCAAAACACACCAGCAAGTCCACCTCTGAATGGCTTAAGAAAAACAAAATGAAGACTTTGGAGTGACCTTGTCAAAGTCCTGACCTGAATCCAATTGAGATGCTGTGGCATGACCTTAAAAATGTCATGTTCACTGCATAACACCGCAGCGAACATGTGAAATGGCAGTGAGCCCAAAACGCAAAGTAACGTGTTTATTTACAATGGGTGAATGTACAGTAGTCCAAAAAACAGTCACTGTAGGAAAGGGGAAGACACCCGGCTACAAACTTGGTCGGTGAACGGGAATGCTTAACGCGCTCCAATTAAGCAGGAGCAGAGAAAAAGGCACAGGGAAAGACTTACAACAGTGTCGGAGCAGAAAGGCTCTGAGGGAACAACACGATTCAGTCCAGGGTTACACCAACAAAAGCGAGACTGGATGTCTAGAGTTGACATTGCTAAGTTGCCACACCAGCTGGTCACATTCTACCCTATTAATACACAAACTCAGAGTGAGAGCAAGTGAACACAGCTGTGTGGCGACCAGGTGCGTGACTGATTGGACTATGTGTGTGTGTGCGTGTGTGTAAGTATGAGTATGAGTCTGAGTGTGAATGTGTGTGTGTGTGAATGTGTGTGTGTGCATTAGTGTATGAGTGTGTATGTGGTGAACCAGACAGCTGGTGAATGCCTAGTGAGAGGAGGAGGCGTGGCTGTGGGACTGGCGAAGAGCAGGGCTCAATCCGCCAGCTGGAATTAATAAGCAATGATTAAAACCAGCAGCCACAAGTCATGCTCGGGGTGATGACCCCGAACATGACAAAAAAGGTGGTTCATGCTCGAAAACCCTCCAGTGTGGCTGAATTACAACAATTCTGTAAAGATGAGTGAGGCAAAATTCCTCCACGGCGCTGTAAAAGACTCATTGCCAGTTATCGCAAACACTTGATTGCAGTTGTTGCTGCTGAGGGTGGCCCAACCACCCTCAGGGTTAGGTTCAGGGGGCAATCACTTTTTCACACAGGGCCATGTAGGTTTGGATTTTTTTTTTTCCCTTAATAATAAACACCTTCATTTAAAAACTGCATTTTGTGTTTACTTGTGTTATCTTTGTCTAATATTTAAATTTGTTTGATGATCTGAAACATTTAAGTGTGACAAACATACAAAAAATGAGAATTCATGAAAGGGGCAAACACTTTTTCACACCACTGTATATGTCAGCTTCAAAAGCACGCCTCTTCACTTTGTTATTTTGTCTGTGTTAAGGTGCATTTTTGTGACAAGGGTCCATCCCAGAGAACTATTTTTTTCACCAGTGTTGTCATAAAAGCATAAAAAGGGATTGGCTGGAAATATTTAACAAATTCCTATCCACCTTATTCCTGAGGGCACTGCTGTAGAACCGATTATGGGTGCAACTTCCGGTTTTGGCTGAAGCTGTGTTAATCAGTCAGCAAGAGTGGAGTAGTGGGGCATTTAAAATAGTATTTTTAAAAGTGTTTTAAATTTGTTTTAATGTATAGTCCACATACCTGTTTTGCAGTCAAGTGGCAGATAATTTCAGCACTTGTAGTTTTTGTATTTTTTAATGTTTTTGCGTAGTTCTGGTATTTGCTGCTGTTCATGGTGTGAGGTTCCTCACAAATAAGCACAGCTAAATCTGTGGCTTCAACAGGAATGTGTAGATCATGCACTGAAAACTAAAGGACTTGTTAGTGTGATCGGTAGTACAAACACAGGACAGACACAACAGCACCAGGTATGTTTTCACTTGTATGAATTGTCATAGATCTGACGTTTATATACAGTATGTCACCAGATGCAAGGCTGCATGAAGTAAAATAATAAAAAAAATAGTAACAGTTTGCTTCCTAAGGCTTAACGAGTTAAGAAAGATATCAAATAGGCGGGATTTTTTGCATTCGTTGCACTGCATTGAAACGATATGAACTTGATATTAGCAGCTTCAGCATGCATTCATTTTTAAATGATCACAGAATATACAGTAGATCAATAACATTTTGAACAATTGTCAGAAAAGGTCTGTAAATACTAAGTTAAATAACAAGCATTCATGGCAGGACAGCAGCATGAGCATTTTAATTTTGGGGTAAAACAAGCAGCTGCAGCCATCTGTTTTACCCCGACATTAAAATACCCAAGCACGGTGTTGTGGTTCTTTGTGGCTCTGACTAGATTCTACGTCTGCTCTGAGGTAAATCTGTTTATGTCCAACATCTTTTAACAAAATGCAACCGACTTTATTGCAGTGGAAATATTGATACATCTCAGAGCTTTATTTGTTTGCAGCGTTAGCATTTTAGCAGCAGAGCTAACTAATGGAGCTACTGTCTGCCAGGATACTTTTTAAGGTCACCTTCTCCTCCCTCGACAGTCATGGGAAATGGTATATTGCGCTTTTTGAGGTGCAAAAGGCCGTGTTCCCGCATTTTAGATGCCAAAGTCATTGTTTTTTAACAAGGAAAAGTGTCTCATTTCTGTGACAACCACACGTTCTAAACTAGTACTGGAAGTCGCGCCCATAATTCACGGAAGGTACCATGAGGGCTAGGAATAAGGTAGATAGGAGAATGCCTCTAGATTTTCAAATTAACATCTTGTGTTTAAATAATGCAAGTATGTATACAGTGGTGTGAAAAAGTGTTTGCCCCCTTCCTGATTTCTCATTTTTTTGTTTGTCACACTTTTGGATCGTCAAACAAATTTAAATATTAGACAAAAATAACACAAATAAATACAAAATGCAGTTTTTAAATTAAGGTGTTTATTATTAAGGGTAAAAAAAACCCCAAGCCTACATGGCCCTGTGTGAAAAAGTGATCGCGCCCTGTCAAAACATAAATTAACTGTGTTTTATCACATCTTTGGAAAGCTGAGTTCAGTTTTCTAGCCATTTCTAAAGCTTTGGGACTCCAGCGAACCACAGTGAGAGCCATTATCCACAAATGGCAAAAACATGGAACAGTGGTGGAACTTCCCAGGAGTGGCCAGCCGACTAAAATTACCCCAAGAGCGCAGCGACGACTCATCCAAGAGGTCACAAAAGACCCCACAACAACATCCAAAGAACTGCAGGCCTCACTTGCCTCAGTTCAGGTCAGTGTTCATGACTCCACCATAAGAAAGAGACTGAGCAAAAATGGCCTGCATGGCAGAGTTCCAAGACAAAAACAACTGCTGAGCAAAAGGAACATAAATGCTCATCTCAGTTTTGCCAGGAAACATCTTGATGATCCCAAGACTTTTGGGAAAATACACTGTGGATTGATGAGACAAAAGTTGAACTTTTTGAAAGGTGTGTGTCCCATTGCATCTGGCATAAAAGTAACAGCATTTCGGAAAAGGAACATCATGCCAACAGTAAAATATGGTGGTGGTAGTGTGATGTTCTGGGGCTGTTTTGCTGCTTCAGGACCTAGAAGACTTGCTGTGGTAAATGGAACCATGAATTCTGCTGTCAACTGAATAATCCTGAAGGAGAATGTCCGGCCATCTGTTTGTGACCTCAAGCTGAAGTGCACTTGGGTTCTGCAGCAGGACAATGATCCAAAACACACCAGCAAGTCCACCTCTGAATGGCTTAAGAAAAACAAAATGAAGACTTTGGAGTGACCTTGTCAAAGTCCTGACCTGAATCCGATTGAGATGCTGAGGCATGACCTTAAAAATGTCATGTTCACTGCGTAACTCCGCAGCGAACATATGAAATGGCAGCGAGCCCAAAACGCAAAGTAATGTGTTTATTTACAATGGGTGAATGTACAGTAGTCCAAAAAACAGTCACGGTAGGAAAGGGGAAGACACCCAGCTACAAACTTGGTCGGTGAACGGCAATGCTTAATGCGCTCCAATTAAGCAGGAGCAGAGAAAAAGGCACAGGGAAAGACTTACAACAGTGTCGGAGCGGAAAGGCTCTGAGGGAACAACACGATTCAGTCCAGGGTTACACCAACAAAAGCGAGACTGGATGTCTAGAGTTGACATTGCTAAGTTGCCACACCAGCTGGTCACATTCTACCCTATTAATACACAAACCCAGAGTGAGAGCAAGTGAACACAGCTGTGTGGCGACCAGGTGCGTGACTGATTGGACTATGTGTGTGTGTGCGTGTGTGTAAGTATGAGTATGAGTCTGAGGGTGAATGTGTGTGTGTGTGTGTGCATTAGTGTATGAGTGTGTATGTGGTGAGCCAGACAGCTGGCGAATGCCTGGTGAGAGGAGGAGGCGTGGCTGTGGGACTGGCGAAGAGCAGGGCTCAATCCGCCAGCTGGAATTAATAAGCAATGATTAAAACCAGCAGCCACAAGTCATGCTCGGGGTGACGACCCTGAACATGACAAAAAAGGCGGTTCATGCTCGAAAACCCTCCAGTGTGGCTGAATTACAACAATTCTGTAAAGATGAGTGAGGCAAAATTCCTCCACGGCGCTGTAAAAGACTCATTGCCAGTTATTGCAAACACTTGATTGCAGTTGTTGCTGCTAAGGGTGGCCCAACCAGTTATTAGGTTCAGGGGGCAATCACTTTTTCACACAGGGCCATGTAGGTTTGGATTTTTTCCCTTGATAATAAACACCTTCATTTAAAAACTGCACTTTGTGTTTACTTGTGTTATCTTTGTCTAATATTTAAATTTGTTTGATGATCTGAAACATTTAAGTGTGACAAACATACTGTGACGTAAGCAGGGTTCACACAAAGAAAATGGAGCAGATGGCTGTGATCAACCGGATTTATTTTTCACACCCTCTGAGCACAGGCAGGAGGGGAGGTCATTCTCCCAGACCTCTGTTTACATCACGGTTACACACACATAACGTTTTCAACTGGCAGATCATGCTGGGAAATTCCTGCCCCACTTAACATGGCCCCAACGTTACACTGCCCCCCCCCCGGACTGGTTTCTGTCCCCAGAAAAATTAAAGTCCAATTTAAAAGTCCAATACAAACTCATCCAGGTGTCGGGGCGGTCTTCGGCGCCGGCGGCCAACAAGTACAGGCCCCCTAGTGTCCATCTGGGTCTTGGTCAGGGTATCGGGCCGGGATGGAAGCTCCGGTTCGTCCACCAGCGGTGCAGATGGCCGATACGGGGCGAGACGGTCACGATGAAGGACCACAACCCGGTCCCTTTTTCTAAGCCTCACCCTGTACACCACATCTGACAGTCTTTCCAGGACCACGCATGGCCCCGACCACTGGCTTGCCAGCTTCGGTGATCGTCCTCTCTTCCTCTCAGGACAGAAAACCCAGACTCGATCTCCCGGTGCAAAGTCCCTCCCCTGGCAGCGGGAGTCGTACGCTCGCTTCTGCCGACCCCCTGCCGCTGCCAGGGCCTCTCGAGCCAGTTCGTGCACCGTGTGGAGACGTTCTTTCAAACAAAAAAAATAATCCAATCCAGGTTTTCCCTCCACCTCCGGCTCAGGGGGGCAACCGAATACCAAATCCACCGGTGTGTGCAACTCGCGTCCAAACATGAGCGCCGCAGGGGTGCACCGGGTAGATTCCTGAGCTGCCGTCCGGTACGCCCACAAAACAAAAGGCAGGTGCAGGTCCCAGTCTCGCTGTCGCTGGTCCACTAGGATAGCGAGCTGGGTGGTGAGGGTCCGGTTGAATCGTTCGACCAGGCCGTCGCTCTGTGGATGCAGTGGGGTGGTCCGGGTCTTCCGGATGCCCAGCCGTTTGCAGACCTCTCTGAAGACCTCCGCCTCGAAGTTCCGACCCTGATCGCTGTGCAGCTCCTCCGGTGCGCCAAACCGACAGAACATTTCACCCACCAGCTTTGATGCCGTCGTAGCGGCGCTCTGATCCGGGACCGCGTACGCCTCTGGCCACTTAGTGAAATAATCCATCGCGACCAGCACGTAGCGGTTCCCCCGGTCCGTGGTCGGGAAAGGGCCCAGGATGTCCACTCCCACTCGCTCCATCGGTGCTCCCACCCGGTACTGCTGCAGGGGAGCGTGGGATCGCTGAGTTGGTCCCTTCTGAGCTGTGCATGTGTCGCAGCGGTGTAGTAGTAGTAGTAGATTAGTTTATTTGACAGGGACAGTGCAATAAACATAGACAATTAATCAAAAACAATCAATCTGATGTGTTGCACATAGAGTGTATAGCTATTAGCTAATTTGCAACTCTTGTCCCTGGATGGGCTTTAGAAAAAAGAATCAAGATAAAAATATACACAATAACCACATACATCAATGCAGAAAAATTATAAATACACAGAACGTGGAGCTCCACGTTCTGATGACAACCGGGCCAGTAGAACCGGGCCCGAAGGCGCTGCAGCGTCTTTGTCACTCCAAAGTGGCCCGCTCCTACCGCCCCATGAACCAGCTGGAGTACCTTGGGCCGGAGTCGACGAGGAACCAGCAGTTGCCAGACGTGCCGCTGCCCAGCTGGAGTCTGCCACTGCCGATACACCACGCCCTCGTAGCAGCGGAGGTTGGCCCACTGGGAGTGCAGGGCCTTAGTCTCTGGGTCCAGCGGTGACACAACCTCCCAGGCGGGCCGCTGTCCTGCGTCCAGCCACTGCCGAACCCGCGAAATGACCGGGTCTCTGTCCTGCTCGCTCTGCAGCTGCTGCGTGCCAAGAACCTCTGTGACGTCATCGCTGGGGAGAACTGCCTGATCATCTGAGGAGGGGCTGTGCGTCGCTGCGTGATTCCTGCTCGCAGCGGCTCGGAGAGCGGCAGCCCGTGGGGCGATTTGGTCCCGATCTTCAGCCCGTTGACAGTGACGACACTCCTCTGTCGCACAGGGGCGCCGAGACAGTGCGTCAGCGTTGGCATGGAGGTGGCCTGCCCGATGCACAATCTGGAAATTATAATCCTGCAGTGCCTCCAGCCACCTCGCCAACTGTCCATCCGGTTCTTTGAAGTTTAACAACCAGGTCAGGGAAGCGTGGTCCGTCCTGAGCTGGAACCTCCCCCCGTACACATACGGGCGGAAATGACGCAGTCCTTGGATGACAGCCAGCAGCTCTCTGCGAGTCACACAGTAATTTCTCTCGGCTCTGCTGAGAGTGCGGCTGAAGTAAGCGACTGCCTGCTCTTCATGTTCTCCCTCCTGGGATAGCACCACCCCGATGCCCTGGTTGCTGGCGTCCATGTCCACGATGAAAGGGCGGTTCGGGTCAGGGTACCGCAGGACGGGGGCTCTGATGAGCGCTGCGCGAAGCTGGGAGAAAGCAGCAGCACAGCTGTCACTCCACTGGAACGTGCGTCCTTTCTGCGTCAGCTGATGCAGCGGGCTGGCGATGGTGGTGAAGTCTTTCACAAACCTCCTATAATAGGAGGCCAATCCAAGAAAACTCCTCAGTTCTCCAACGTTCTGCGGCACTGGCCAGTCTCTCACTGTTGCCACTTTTTCCGGGTCGGTGGCGACCCCCGCTGCGCTGACGACGTGGCCCAAAAAGATGGTCTCCCGCCGGAACAGGTGGCATTTCTTAGGGTGTAACCGTAGCCCCGCCTGCTGGATGGCTCCCAGCACCTCTCGGAGATTTGACAGGGCGCTGTCAAAATCAGCTGCATGCACCAGCAGGTCATCCAGGTAAACAACGCAGCGACTCCGGGGCACGTGAGCCAGCACTCGCTCCATCAAGCGCTCAAAGGTGGCCGGAGCGTTGCAGAGTCCAAACGGCATCACTTTAAACTGGTACAGTCCCTGCCCGATGGAGAAGGCTTTTTTTTGGCGGGCCTCGGGTGACAGCTCTACCTGCCAATAGCCGCTGCGTAGATCCAGCGAGCTGAACCAGCTGGAGCCGGCGATGTGGTCCAGTGCGTCATCGATGCGGGGCAGGGGGTAGGAATCTTTCCTGGTGGCGTCGTTCAGGCGTCGGTAATCCACACAGAACCGCCACGACCCGTCCTTCTTCTTGACCAGCATCACAGGCGCTGCCCAGGGGCTGCTGGAGGGCTCAATGACATCTGCCTCCAGCATTTCTCGCACTTTTTGTTCCGCCGCTGCCCGCCTTGAAAAGGGCAGCCGGCGTGGGTGGAGTCGAATCGGCCTGGCCTCACCGGTGTCGATCTCGTGCTGCACCAACCCGGTCCGGCCGCATTCCTCATCCTTCGCGGCGAAAACACCCACGTAATAGTCCAATAGCTCCCGCAGCTGGCGTCTCTGTTCCGGGTCCAGCCCGCTGCAGCTCCGCTGAAATAATTCCTCCACCGCCTGCTGCGTCTCTGCTGACACGTTGGCCCCTCCCCTTGCTGTCCCTGTGTGTGCTCGTGCTCCCTCTGTCCGCGCTGGTGACGTCATCGTGTCCAGTCCTCGCGGTGGCCTGCCTGGTCCGGTCTGTCTTGGCGATCCCTCGATTGTGCGTGCCCCCATGTCCCTTCCCTGGGTTCTGCTGTGGAGCGTGATGGTCCGGTTTCCCAGCTGGAGGGAAGGTCCGGCGGTGTCGATCTTGGCACGCCAGGCTGTGAGCAGGTCTAGTCCAATAATACAGGGGTCTTGGACGTCAGCCAGCCAGAACGGGTGTCTTATGTTCTGACCGGCCACCCCCACCACCAGCACTCTCCGCCCCTTCAGTCGGGCGCGCTCACCGGTAGCTGTGGTGACGCAGCGCTCGGTGGGTTCCCACCCCCGCGGAGCCGTCTTGCTTGTGCCCGGCAGCACACCGGGTCGAACCAAAGAGATTGTAGAGCCGGTGTCAATCAGGGCCCGGATCGACGTCTTCCCCAAGCTGCACTGTAGATAGATCCCTGGAGAGTGTCCAACTCGGCCCACGCACGGTGCCGGCTCCTCGGGGGAAACATCTGCTGGAGGTGGCCTGTCCCCGTTCACTCCACCTCGCTCTAGTTTAACGCCGGCGAGGGGCCGGTTTGTTGTGGGGTGGGTGCGGGGCAGTATCGCGCGATGTGTCCCATCTCTCCGCAGCGGAAGCACCCTTCCTCGCGCCGCCGAGGCCATCTTCTCCGTGGACGCGCCGCCGTGGTCTGTCGTAATTCCTCCTCCTCCCCCTTGCTCTCCATCGTAGCCTGGTAGGTTCTTCGGCTGTGCGTTGCTGCTTCAGCGGTGCGATTTATTAGCGGCTCTGCCTGCTCTGCTTCTGCCACTGCATTCCTCCAGTCGCTCGCAGCGTGGAGCCGTACGTGGCTCTGGAGCTGGGCCGGGCGGAGACCTTGGATGAAACTCCGGAGGGCGAGCTTCTCTACTGCCTCCGGCGCGAAATCTGGGTAGCTGCGCCGGGTTAACAGCCATATGTCTGCAGCATAGGCTCCTAGTTTCTCCTGGTGGTTCCGGCGGCGGTGGGTCAGTTGTTCTTGGGCGTGCTCAGCATCCGCTATTCTCCCAAATCGTCTCTGGACCGCCCCTTGTAGTGCTGGCCAGCTGTGGCGCTCCTCGGGCCGGAGATCAGAGAGCGTGCAGAGGGCTTTCCCTTCCAAGGCCAGCGCGACCTGTACGGCGGTTTCCTCTGGCGACCAGCCGTTCAGCGCCGCAGTCAGCTCGACCTGTGTCAGGTAGTCATCTAATGTGGCTTCGCCGTTGAAACGGGGAATCTTGGCCCGCTGTCGAACAGGTGGGGTGGTTGTTTCCTGATCGATTGCCACCCTTGATCGCCGTGGGGTCGCCAGCCCGTGCTGTCCTAAGAAGGGTGAAATGTTTGCTCTGCTCTGTCTTGAAAAAGACAGGAGGCGGGGTGCGCTGGCCCCGTCAGGTCCGCCGCTTCGTTCGTCCCGGCTCCGGGCTCCCGGTGGTGGTGTCTCGGTCCCATCGTCCATCATCAGCTGAGCAATGGCCTGCTCCAGCTGCTGGATCTCCATTCTTATCCTAGCTTCCATTTCCTCAATCCCACTCCTGACACCAGTGTGACGTAAGCAGGGTTCACACAAAGAAAATGGAGCAGATGGCTGTGATCAACCGGATTTATTTTTCACACCCTCTGAGCACAGGCAGGAGGGGAGGTCATTCTCCCAGACCTCTGTTTACATCACGGTTACACACACATAACGTTTTCAACTGGCAGAGCATGCTGGGAAATTCCTGCCCCACTTAACATGGCCCCAACGTTACAATACAAAAAATGAGAATTCATGAAAGGGGCAGACACTTTTTCACACCACTGTACATGTCAGCTTCAAAAGCACGCCTCTTCACTTTGTTATTTTGTCTGTGTTAAGGTGCATTTTTGTGACAAGGGTCCATCCCAGAGAACTGTTTTTTTCACCAGTGTTGTTGTCATAAAAGCATAAAAAGGGATTGGCTGGAAATATTTAACAAATTCCTATCCACCTTATTCCTGAGGGCACTGCTGTAGAACCGATTATGGGTGCAACTTCCAGTTTTGGCTGAAGCTGTGTTAATCAGTCAGCAAGAGTGGAGTAGTTTGGCATTTAAAATAGTATTTTTAAAAGTGTTTTAAATTTGTTTTAATGTATAGTCCACATACCTGTTTTGCAGTCAAGTGGCAGATAATTTCAGCACTTGTAGTTTTTGTATTTTTTAATGTTTTTGCGTAGTTCTGGTATTTGCTGCTGTTCATGGTGTGAGGTTCCTCACAAATAAGCACAGCTAAATCTGTGGCTTCAACAGGAATGTGTAGATCATGCACTGAAAACTAAAGGACTTGTTAGTGTGATCGGTGGTACAAACACAGGACAGACACAACAGCACCAGATATGTTTTCACTTGTATGAATTGTCATAGATCTGACGTTTATATACAGTATATCACCAGATGCAAGGCTGCATGAAGTAAAATAATAAAAAAAATAGTAACAGTTTGCTTCCTAAGGCTTAACGAGTTAAGAAAGATATCAAATAGGCGGGATTTTTTGCATTCGTTGCACTGCATTGAAACGATATGAACTTGATATTAGCAGCTTCAGCATGCATTCATTTTTAAATGATCACAGAATATACAGTAGATCAATAACATTTTGAACAATTGTCAGAAAAGGTCTGTAAATACTAAGTTAAATAACAAGCATTCATGGCAGGACAGCAGCATGAGCATTTTAATTTTGGGGTAAAACAAGCAGCTGCAGCCATCTGTTTTACCCCGACATTAAAATACCCAAGCACGGAGTTGTGGTTCTTTGTGGCTCTGACTAGATTCTACGTCTGCTCTGAGGTAAATCTGTTTATGTCCAACATCTTTTAACAAAATGCAACCGACTTTATTGCAGTGGAAATATTGATACATCTCAGAGCTTTATTTGTTTGCAGCGTTAGCATTTTAGCAGCAGAGCTAACTTATGGAGCTACTGTCTGCCAGGATACTTTTTAAGGTCACCTTCTCCTCCCTCGACAGTCATGGGAAATGGTATATTACTCTTTTTGAGGTGCAAAAGGCCGTGTTCCCGCATTTTTGATGCCAAAGTCATTGTTTTTTTTAACAAGGAAAAGTGTCTCATTTCTGTGACAACCACACGTTCTAAACTAGTACTGGAAGTCGCGCCCATAATTCACGGAAGGTACCATGAGGGCTAGGAATAAGGTAGATAGGAGAATGCCTCTAGATTTTCAAATTAACAACTTATGTTTAAATAATGCAAGTATGTATACAGTGGTGTGAAAAAGTGTTTGCCCCCTTCCTGATTTCTCATTTTTTTGTTTGTTTGTCACACTTTTGGATCGTCAAACAAATTTAAATATTAGACAAAAATAACACAAATAAATACAAAGTGCAGTTTTTAAATTAAGTGTTTATTATTAAGGGTAAAAAAAAACCTAAGCCTACATGGCCCTGTGTGAAAAAGTGATTGCCCCCTGTCAAAACATAAATTTACTGTGGTTTATCACATCTTTGGAAAGCTGAGTTCAGTTTTCTAGCCATTTCTAAAGCTTTGGGACTCCAGCGAACCACAGTGAGAGCCATTATCCACAAATGGCAAAAACATGGAACAGTGGTGGAACTTCCCAGGAGTGGCCAGCCGACTAAAATTACCCCAAGAGCGCAGCGACGACTCATCCAAGAGGTCACAAAAGACCCCACAACAACATCCAAAGAACTGCAGGCCTCACTTGCCTCAGTTCAGGTCAGTGTTCATGACTCCACCATAAGAAAGAGACTGGGCAAAAATAGCCTGCATGGCAGAGTTCCAAGACGAAAACCACTGCTGAGCAGAAAGAACATAAAGGCTCATCTCAGTTTTGCCAGGAAATATCTTGATGATCCCCAAGACTTTTGGGAAAATACTCTGTGGACTGACGAGACAAAAGTTGAACTTTTTGGAAGGTGTATGTCCTATTACATCTGGCGTAAAAGTAACACAGCATTTCAGAAAAGGAACATCATACCAACAGTAAAATATGGTGGTGGTAGTGTGATGTTCTGGGGCTGTTTCGCTGCTTCAGGACCAGAAAGACTTGCTGTGGTAAATGGAGCCATGAATTCTGCTGTCTACCAAAAAATCCTGAAGGAGAATGTCCGGCCATCTGTTTGTGACCTCAAGCTGAAGCGTACTTAGGTTCTGCAGCAGGACAATGATCCAAAACACACCAGCAAATCCACCTCTGAATGGCTTAAGAAAAACAAAATGAAGACTTTGGAGTGGCCTAGTCAAAGTCCTGACCTGAATCTGACTGAAATGCTGTGGAATGACCTTAAAAAGGCGGTTCATGCTCAAAATCCCTCCAATGTGGCTGAATTACAACAATTCTGCAAAGATGAGTGGGCCAAAATTCCTCCACAGCTGCTGTAAAAGACTCATTGCCAGTTATCACAAACACTTGATTGCAGTTGTTGCTGCTAAGGGTGGCCCAACCAGTTATTAGGTTTAGGGGGCAATCACTTTTTCACACAGGGCCATGTAGGTTTGGATTTTTTTTCCCCCTCAATAATAAACACCTTTATTTAAAAACTGCATTTTGTGTTTACTTGTGTTATCTTTGTCTAATATTTAAATTTGTTTGATGATCTGAAACATTTAAGTAAGACAACCATACAAAAAAATGAGAAATCAGGAAGGGGGCAAACACTTTTTCACACCACTGTAGATAAGCGAGTTATGTGTTTGAGCAAATCTGTGATTCAGGTGTAAAACATTTCATGGTATGACATTGTTCTGATTGTATAATTAAGTAGAATAAATGTAAGTATCAGCTGTCAGATACATTTGGTAACAAGGGCTTTAGATCATCATGTGTTTATGTATGTGCAGTATGTGTGTACAGCTTTTTGATCGTGCGGTAGGTCAGAGGTATTTGGCTAAGTGGTGTGTTGTCAACACTCTTCAGTTGGAATATATACTTGCCAAGTGTTTGGAATACCGTCCTGGAAAACCTGCTCCTCTCATGTATCATAACAATGCGTATGTGCTTTCCCCTCACACCAGTTAATTGCAGGGTCTCTGAACCCAGGTCATGTTGACAAGGCCTTTACTGCTATAAAGCAACCAATGAAAGTTTCCTGAAGATTTTTTTTAATCTTGTCTTTAGTATTCACTGTCACATGAAGGGTTGTACTTAAGAGCCATTACTATGATTAGTGGTTGTCTACATAAGCATGCAGAAAGAAGTGGCTTAAACCGGCAATTTAGTATTAGGAACTATTAGCTCCTGAAATGGGTATAAATTAGCTATGGAGGTTTCAATCATGTTCTTTTTGTGGGGAGCCTATCAAAGTGAGTGGAGTATGTGCTGGCTGAAGATGGAATCTCTTCACACATCTCAAGGATGTGCTGTGTCATGGTGCATTTCTTTTCTGTGTGAGGTTGAAGACCAATTGAAGAAACGTGAAGTTTGAGTTGACTGTCTTCCATAACAAACCGGAAAACCAAGATCTTTTACTGGGGTTTTCAGGAAAATTAAATCAACACACATTGCCATTTAGCCAACTAACCCAGTGTGAAAAGGAATTTAAACATATTTATATTACTGAAAAACATCAAAATGCTCACTTCTCTTGAAAAACACACAACCTTTATATTGTTTCTCTCTCTTCCAGGTTTGTTCCTGTACATCAAGAACAGGTAAGCCCAGCCTTGATACCCGCTGACTGCTCCATTGGCTAGCTGAGCTGTCTGTCTGCAGACGTGGAGATGAGCGGGAGCCAAAGGCATTAACTTCAAAGCTAACACTGCTACTGGGGAGTTAGCTTACCAAGAACAGTTTATATTATTGTAACGTGCTGCTCGACATGGTGACGTCCCACCGGGAGATTTGAACTCACGCCTCCTGCTCCGGAGTCCCGCACCCTACCTGTGTCGCCAATAGGGTCAACCCACTTGGCAAGCCAAGTAGGGTGCTCATATTGAGTTCGCTACACTACTCCCCTCTGGTTCTCGACATCGTCCCGATGTCAGCGCCCCATTACTGCTTTGGACAGGAGATCCCACTTCTGACACCAATGTAACGTGCTGCTCGACATGGTGACGTCCCACCGGGAGATTTGAACTCACGCCTCCTGCTCCGGAGTCCCGCACCCTACCTGTGTCGCCAATAGGGTCAACCCACTTGGCAAGCCAAGTAGGGTGCTCATATTGAGTTCGCTACATTATTTTCTTTAGACTTCAATCACTCTGATAGACATTCCTGGTTTCACCTGGTTCACTAATTAGTTGTGTCATTCTGGCTTATTTTCTTATATTTTTGCTGTGATGCTACATTGAACCATTAGCATTAGCTTGGCTAGGTGGTCACAGTTGGTCAGCCTAACTGCATTACAGATCACCTTAGCAGGGAGAAGCTGACCGACAGGCCGCCTGGCATGTTGATCCAGCCGGTTTTGATCACAATTATCTATAAATTGTATTCACCTGCACTAGAATTGTGTTCATCTGACAACACTTGGCCATATACATCATTCTTAGACATTATTTTAGCTTAGCTATAGTATATTTTCTCTAATTAAGACCCAAAGCAGCTAGCTGAAGCCAGCAATGTAGCCACTCATTCACAAATGTTTCTGTGCTTATTGTATTCCAGGGACTGGTCATATCAAGCACTGAAAACATACACGCGTGCCCACCACTGATGCTTTATTTAATTCATTCTTTATTAAGACAAATTTACATTAGTTGGCTTAGTCTCACTATCCAAGCTAGGAGCTAGCCAGCTAAGCTTAGCAATAACGACTTAAGAGGGCGGGTGAAGTTAAATGTGGCTCTTGAGCATTTAAAGGGACATGCACTGAAACAAGCCCTTCTGTGGAAAGCTGCAAAAGATGATTCACAATCATGCTGCAATTACTAAAAAATTAAAGGCAATTTGACCAAAATATGTAATAAAAATGTAATTAAAGATCAGTGGGCGCTGTCAACAAGTGGGAAAAGTGCAGTCAATGACCCCTTTAATTTTTCTTTTGGTTCATTGTTCGAGGTGGGGGAGGTCTGCTCTAGTCAGTTAGCCAGCAGCCATTGCATCGCCCAGTGAAAACAATGCATTACATGGCAGTTTTCTTATAAAAACACCTTAGTTACATGTTCAGAGATAGAAGTTGGGCAGTACTATGCAAATGACTGACTAGAAGAGACGTAAAACAGAGGTGATACTGTATAGTACAATTTACACTAGTATTGATGTGCGATGCAAAGGCACAGCCATCCTTTTTTAATTCTGTCATGGACAGGCTTAACAGACTTTATGGGGTTGAAAAAACAACTTGGAAGTATGAGAGGGGAGTGCCCCATGTCCAACTTGCAGTGAGAAAAGGAAAGCACCTGCTGAGATCTAGGGCCGTATTACAAGGACACGGACGGTCAGTCAATTGTCACTGACACAGAACGTGTTTATGGGCATTTCCAAGTTAATTTCCTTATCACAGCAGCACAGAAACAAATTTTTCGCTGGGTGCATAGTGTGAAGAGGCTGGTCTAATTATTCAGAGGTGTGTTTTGGATAATCCAATCCAAAGCACTCCTGCCCATCCCTTTAATGCAAAGAGGTGCATTATCTAAAGTGAACTCTGATCATGATGGCTTAAGATGGGTTTTGCGCTGGCCAAAGCTCATGCATGGGAGCCAAAATGCACTCAACGCTGCTTGGCAATAAGGAAGACATCAATCACAGTTGATGCCCAGTTAGTTATTTTAGAGAGAAGAAATGGGGAAGAATGCTGAGCTGAAAAATCAGCTGAATGGTTTAATGTAGAGCATGTGGCTTATATTAATCATATATTCCATACCTACATATGTATAGACATATTAGAATGTTTAGTGATTACATATGTGGAATGACCTCACACCTCAGAACAGGACAAGAGGTCTCAACCGCCAGCGAGGATCAAAGAGCAGATTGAGTCGCAGCGGTGGAGACCAGATCGATCTCCCTGACCACCCAGGGTCAGGTGGAGGAGACGGAGGACAATGGAGGGGGTATTAGGTTAATGCGGGATGTCAGCTTTGATATGCAATGTCTTTTGTTGTGTGTGGGTATAAGTATGAAGGTCTGACTGTGCTCGACCTCTTATTCTGCTTCTGCACCGAGATGAGACTTGTTAGAGGAGTGAAGCTGACATTAAACTTTGATTTATAAAATCACATCGCTTCATCATTTCAAGCTCTTCTACAGTGCACACAGATGCACTACACAGACATGAATGGGTTCGAAACTTCAGGAAGAGAGGATGATGCCTGTGTAAAGTTTCATAAACTTTCAATAACGATGGCATGGAAATCGCTCCCGGCCTGTGGGGAGATGGAGTGCTCCCTCTCTTATTGGTTTTGCCGACTGAGGTTCTTCCCTGTCCCGTTTGGGGGTCTGCTGAGGTTTGCAGCTCTCTTTCCTAGTCCCTCCAGGGCAGTGGGGACAGAGGAGATTGGACATGGCTTCCTGTCCACTGCCAACCCCCGTCACAAAACAAGCCTGCTCTTGGCAGCCCCATGCTGTGGGCTGACGAATGGCAGTCATAGGGCTTGCTGCGGGAGAAATGTGACTGTAGTTGAGGTGTGGGAGGCCTCAGGCCGGCTGGAAACTCAGGGGTGCGTGGCCGAGGCAGATGTGGATGGATCTCCTGTCTCTCTGGGGAGTTACAGTGAAAGTAAAATGCTGCACACTCCTTGTTCACTCATTTCCCTGAAAAAAAAATTCTACATTGATGCCTAAACTATATACTCCAATGGTAAGCTTGCAATTAAAATGAGAGTGTGAATGGAATAAAAAAACATTTAGTGTGCAATCATATTATAAATAAAATGACCAGCGATTATATGATGACTGTTACAACTCTCTCCATTAAACTACAGCGAATCCCAGCGCATGCTGTTTCCTCATGTGCTCAGGAGCTGTGCGATTTCAAAACACACCACGGAAATAGCATTAAACAATACGCTTCCAACAACAGACCTCAACTGACTCCTTTCAATGTGGAGGAGCAGCAGTTCTACTCTGAGCCTCTCCCGGATGACTGAGCTCCTCACCCTATCTCTGAGGGTGAGTCCAGCAATCCTACGGAGAAAGCTCATTTCAGCCGCTTGTATCCGCGATCTCGTTCTTTTGGTCATTACCCAAAGCTCGTGACCATAGGTGAGAGTAGGAACGTAGATTGACTGGTAAATCGACAGCTTTGCCTTAGAACTAAGCTCCCTCTTCACCACAACAGACCGGTACAACGTCCGCATCACTACAGATGCTGCTCCAATCCGTTGTCGATCTCTCGCTCCATTCTCCCCTCACTCGTGAACAAGACCCCAAGATACTTAAACTCCTCCACTTGGGGCAGGAGCCTGTCCCCAACCCGGAGAGGACAATCCACCTTTTTCCGGCTGAGGACCATGGACTCGGACTTGGAGGTGCTGATTCTCATCCCAGCCGCTTCACACTCAGCGGCAAACCGTCCCAGCAAGAGCTGGTATGGGCATCTGATTAGGATGCCTCCTGGACGCCTCCCACTTGAGGCGTCTCAGGCACGTCCCACTGGGAGGAGACCCCGGGGCAGACCCAGGACTCGGTGGAGAGACTATGTCTCCCAGCTGGTGTGGGAACGCCTTGGTATCCCCTCTGAAGAGCTGGAGCAGGTGGCTGGGGAGAGGGAAGTCTGGGCTTCTCTGCTTGAACTGCTGCCTCCGCGACCCGGACCTCCGGAAAAGCGGTAGAAGATGGATGGATGGATGGATGGATGGACAACAGACCTTTTGCCTGATCAAAAGCGGATTGTCATGAAATGCCCCATAATAGTGATATGCATGAGATTATGCAATGCCACACCTCTTTGAAATGAGCCTCCGTCTCCCAGCACAAAGCAGGCACACTGTCTACTTGTAATTAGATGAAGTGATGCAAAGTGTAAAAATCAGACAATGCGCTGACAGAAATGAACAAAAACCCAGGCATACGACGGGAAGTCTGGCGGAAAAGTCCACTGATAATCGTCAAAATAAGGCCCCTAGTGTCTGTTCTGTGATTGTTCAGATCACAGACAAGCCAAACCAAGTGTTTCAAATGTGTATTTTTTCTCTTGAGCAGCTAGAGGCAGCTCCTACGGTTTCTAAAAGCAGTATGAATGTACCAAAGTCTGTAGGAAAACACCCTTCATATTTGGGTTGTCCAGCACCTCAATAAACCCTTTCTTGATTTGTTCTTTCAAATCCTCAAATCTTCAAGAAAAAATCAGTGAGTGATGTCAGAGTGGATACACCCAAATTTTATATTTATTTTATAGTTAGACTGGCACCTGGGCTCAAGGACAGGGAGGTGGTTTTATGGTTTTGGCTATTGTTTTATATTGCGTAAGCACTGTAAATTAACAGGTGAGCTACTTGCTTTCTGTTTTGCATTTGCCCTCGTGAAATCGGGCATCTCCATGACCATGTACACATGTATGCAGTCATTAAGACAAAGACCCCTGTAGCGCGTGCGTTTATATGTGTGCCATTCAATAGTCAAAAGAACTTTACATGACAGCAGTCAACCATAACCAAGTGCTATCTCTGATGATGGTGCAGTTATGATTATTTTAGGGCTCAGAGGTTAGCTTTGCATAGAACTATAATCTGTGAGGCGAAAACATCCTCTTTTCAAGTACTTATGTGGTATACTGCCTATGTCCATGTTTGGACATTCCTGTGTATGTTTATTCTCACTGTTTACCAGTGAATTGAAATTGCTGCAACACCGTAGTGTGACCTCACTCACATGGGCTATTCTGTTCAAATAAGGTAACTGGTTAAGACCAGCAACACAAGAAAGTCTGGTTTTGCAACATTGCCACATCCCATCCATCCGTCCATCTTCTTCCGCTTAATCCTTTTTGGGTCACAGGGGGGCTGGAGCCTATCCCAGCATCTTTGGGCGAGAGGCAGACCCTGGACAGATCGCCAGTCCATCGCAGGGCCAGCACAGAGAGACAGACAACCATTCATTCTCACAGTCATACCTAAGGACAATTTAGAATCCCCAGTTGCTCAATCAACCCACTGCTGACTTCCTGTTCCTGGTAAGAGTACAAGTTTCTCTCTGTGGTCATGACCTGAGAGGGACACCGCTGACTGGTCGACTTAAATGAATACCTGTTTCCCATCTGTAATCGGATACGAGAGGTCTCTTTCCTCTGTGATATTTCTGAGTGATATTTCTGTGTACTGTGAATAAAAACAAAGGGTTTTTTCTTTTGTGTGTGGGTGTACTTTTGCATACTTAAAGTAAAGTCTGGCCATGGTGAGCAGACACAAGAGCTACATTATTTTCATATACAAACACAGCTAAACGTCATCTGCTGGCTTGAGTCTTACTGCTAATAGACTTCAGCTCAATACTAACAACATTAGTCGCAATTAGTCTTAAGAGAGGCTGAAAGCAAATGCTGATGTGAGAGGATGGATTGAAAGCAGTAAGAATGAAATGAGAGACAAAACCATCAAATGGACTCAGACTGAAAGATAGGAAGCACAGATGATGAGAAATGCTTGATGTCATCTTGGAAATGCATCATGTCATCCATGTTTGATTCTCCCTGTCCTGCACTGATGTATGTGTGGTGTGGTACAGTAAAGGGAAATTATTTTCTACACTTTAGAATAAAAAAGTTTAATCTGTTCAGGAAAAATACATGGAAATTTATGGGCTACAAATAAACATTTTCAAGCAAAGGGCATAATGTTAGCTAAAAATCAAATCCTGCAATGCATAGCAGCTGCAAACTAGAAGAGCACTCAGAGAGCACATACCTCCACCAAGGCTCCTTCCGTCCCTCATGGATCACCTCCAAAATGTAATAAGATAAGATAAGATAAGATAAGCCTTTATTAGTCCCACAATGGGGAAATTCCAGGATTGCAACAGCACAGGGATAGCAACACTCAGAGCAACAATCAGAAGGCAAGAAAAAACAAGAGCAGCTAGTGTGGGCTATATTAATCATATATTCCATAACCTACATATGTTGAAGCATGTGGGAATGTTTGGTGATTACATATGTAAGGCGACTTCACACCTCAGAAAGGACAAAGACTCTCAACCGCCAGTGAAGAACAAAGACGTTCCCAGACACTGCGGTGGAGACCGGAGGAGCTGCCCTCACCCCCCAGGGCCATGAGGAGGAGTACGGAGACAATGGGGGGATTAAGATAATGAGGGATGTCAGCCTTTGATATGCATGTCTTTTGTTATGTGCAAGTATAAGTTCACAGAGCCGGAGGTATTCGGTCTCTTTTCTTGCTTCTGCTTCTGCACTTAGATGAGACTTGTTAGAGGAGCTGATAATAAACTTTGGTTTATATATCACACCGCCTCGTTCTTCCAAGCTCTTCTACAGCTAGTATACATATGTATGTACATATTAATATAAATATATATATATATATATACGTATATATATATGAGTATATAAACACACAGTGCGGAGCATTGTAGCTAGATGGAATAAATATGTAAATATATAAACACACACAGTGCAGAGCATTGTTTTTTTTTTCCACAATATCTTTATTGAACCTTTTTTTTTTTTTTTAACAAACATGATACAAACAATCAAACACTAACACTAAAGTACTACAAAAAAAAAAAAAAAAAAATGCCCTAAAAACACCAACCACCACCAACAAAATCAAGTCTTCAACAATGCTCCTCTGTTTAGTCTAGACAATCCAATATATTAGTATACATATTATGTTCACCAGTTTGGAATTTACAAGGTCCACACACATCATTCACCTTCTTCTTCAAGAGTTATGTTTAAATTTTTTACATAATCAATAAAAGGTCTCCATATATTCTCAAACACAATTTCCTTTGATTTCAGTATATATGTTATTCTTTCTAATGGAAGGTTTGTTAACATCTGTCTTAACCACTGAGTCACATCTGGTCTATGAGTCTTTTTCCATAATAGTGCAATACATTTTTTGGCATTAAGCAAACTGAGGTCTATGAATGTTCTTTCACTTTTATTGAAATTATGCTTTTCTGGGTACAGACCCAACAAAAACAGTTTAGGATTCAATATGATTTGTTTTGAGATTATTTTTTCAATTGTTACCCTCACCTCCTCCCAAAACATTCTTATTAATCTACATTCCCATAAACAATGAAATAGGGTTCCTTTACTTTCCATGCATTTTGTGCATGTATCTGGTATATTTTTGTTATATCTATTTAACTCCTCCGGTGTAACATACATCCGCATTAATCATTTGAAATGTATCAATTTAAGGCGTGCATTTATTGATTTGGTTTGAGCTTCTGTACAAGCCAATTCCCATTGTTCCTCTGAAATTTCAATTTGCAGATCTTCTTTCCAGTAGTTTAATCTCAGTGCAGAGCATTGTTGCTAGATGGGATGAAACAGCACAACCGTCTACTTAGTTATCCTACATGGTATGATTATGTACCCATACATATTGTCACCCTCCATAGCGACCGGTATTATCCTAGTTGTATGCTGGAGGGGACCATTGTATAAGTCTATTGCGTCTTTTGCATTCAAAAACTATTAGGTTGTCACATCTTTTTGCTGTCTCTGCAAGCAGCCCTGCTTAGGTTGTACAGTCTGACAGCCGTTGGTAGGAAGGACCTGCGAAACCCCTCGGTTGTGCACCTAGGATGATGTAGTCTGCTGCTAAATGAGTTCCTCAGTGCGTTCAGTATGTCCTGCATAGGGTGGAACTCGGACTCCAGCAGAGATGACAGTTTAGCCACCGTCCTTCTCTCTCCCATCTCCTCCACCGGATCAAGGCGCTGCCCCAGGACAGAGCTAGCTTTCTTGATCAGTTTGTTCAGTCTCTTCCTATCGGCTGCTGTAACGCCACTGCCCCAGCAGACCACTCCAAAAGTGATGGCTGATGCCACCACTGTGTCATAGAATGTCTTCAGCAGCGCCCCTTGTACACCAAAAGACCTGAGTCTCCTCAGTAGGAACAGCCTGCGCTGTCCCTTCTTTTAATTTAATTTAACTTTATTTAATGGGTTCATGTGTAGCCCAACGACCACCTCTGGTGAAATTTTCATCGAAATCCATCCAGTAGTTTTGGAGAATTGTTGCTAACACTATGTGAGAAGATAAGAGCCTTGGTGAAGGTATGTGTTCTCAGATGATCACCAAAATGTTGTGGGTTCCTCTCTAGGCCAAGGACCACTCTGGTAAAAAAACATTCATTCAAATTCATCCAGCAGTTTTTGTGTAATCCTGCTGCACAAATACAAACAAGGTCCTTGGTGGAGGTATGCACTCTCAGATCATCACCAGAATTTAATGGGTTCATCCTTGGCCCAAGGGCTACCTGTGGTGAAATTTTCACCAAAATCCATCCAGTAGTTTTTGCATAATCCTGCTAACAGACGAACAGACAGACAGACAAACCACCCCGATTACATTACCTCCTTGGTGGAGGTAATAGCAAGACAAGGTAACAATGAGGCTGATTAGGGATGGTCCACTCTGATGTCATTAAGTTCTCTGTACAGAGATCCTAAGGGTGCTTTCACACCTACAGGCTTTAGTTCGTTTCAATCAAACTCAAGTTTGTTTTCTCTGTTAGTACGGTTCGTTTTGTCTGGTGAGAACATGGTCATCGCACTCAGGTGCTCACCAAACCTCCTGTACTGAGACCTCCTGAAAGAGGTGGTCTCGATTCAAATCAGCTGGCGAACTCTGGTGCAGTCCTCCAGGTGAGAAAGGAACCACACCAGCAGCAAACTGGAAAACATTTTATGCCACTGTACCTACCTGATGGATTTTTGAAAAAAATCTGTAGCTGAGCATGTCACAGTTCTGGAGGATTAATGAACGTTATGTGGAGATTTGTGGGAAGGACGAGGCTGAGTTTATTTCTCAAGTCCAGTTTTATTCACATTCACATTCTCCAACATCCAAAAATAGAAAGAAAGTGAATCCCCCAACATCTGTCCCTTTTATACCCCAGGACATCAAAGCACACAGTCACATTGTCTTTTAATCCCAAATCACAATGCATCCCCCTCCAGGTCTTCTCGTCTCCACCTGAAGTCCTGGTGGTCAGGAAATCCTTCAAGGCCATCTCTTTGCATACAAAAGGCCAGACTTCACATCCTCCTGTTACCCCTAGGAGGTTCAGACCTTTTGTTCCTCTGAGACGTGAAGCAAACAATAAGCACAGAGTAATACACATGTGAAGCATATGAAACCCACATATGTGCACCACAGTTAACATGTTATTTTCAATCTGTAGCAGCGCTTCATTTTCAAACGGTACAATTTGCCAAAAGTGGTATATGCACGTACGTAATAAACGATAACCAGGGTGATGAAAACCCCCGTAGATTACGCTACGATTTGTATTATTTTCTCCCCAGAAATGCATAAAATACACAGTAGCCATCCTGCTTCCTGTGTTTACTACCTTTCCTGTTCTTGCTGCAAAAAAATCTGACCAGTAAGAACAGAGAACGTTCTGACGCAAGTCTCGCGGGATTTAACGTGACGCAATTCGGTCCGCTTGAATTTTTGCCTGTGTGAAAGGGGACGGAAACAAGGAGAAAATGATACAAAGTGACAAACTTGTCAACTGATTTGGACCAAATTAAACAAATTTAGGTATGAAAGCACCCTAAGTGACACCCCCTCTACTTCTGCAAATGGGACCTTAAATCGGAAAAATTCTCCACTGAAATGAATTGCAAGTGCGAAATTATTTTTTTGATCCCGAACAAATTTTGCCATGAGTTACACATGTGATGTTTGTCAATTTAAAAGATAATTTTCCGTGTAATTTAAGTTGTCTGCTGTCATATAATAACTGAGTAATATTTAGTTTTTGTGAAAATGATTAGCGGACATCATCTCCCATCATCCCACATCACCAAACACCATCATGGCGGGTGATTACTAAAACCTCACCTCCTGTTTCCTGACCGATGGAAGAAGGATTCAAAGAGGAGAAAAACAACACAAAGGTATTGTTTTGCATTGTGAGCGCTGCGGCTGATCCAGAGGACTGATCAAGTTACTTCACCCTGGTCGCGCTTTGAATACATGAAGTCAGGTACGAGCATCTGTGTTTGTAGGCTTTTAATTTACGTATTTTCACAACCTTATACATTAACAGTTAGACAACAGCCTACATTGTTATTTACATGGAAAAATGATCTTTTAAATTGACAAACATAATATGTTGTAACTCATGGCAAAATTTGATCGGGATCAGAAGGTAATTTCACTCTTGCTATTCATTTCAGTGGAGAATTTTTCTGATTTAAGGTCTCGTGTGGAAGCACAGGGGGTGTGACTTAGGCTCTCTATTGAACAGTTATACAAAAGGAATCTTAATGTTTGCTATTATCCTTAATTCTGGATAAATAATACTTCTCTTGTACTGTACGATGGATCAGCCTGTTGGTGTTTGAAACAATCTTTTAGCTCTTCTTTTTCTGATTGGGTGCCCCTCACAAACAGAAGATTTAAATGTCCCATTTATGGCCTTTTTTCGTGGATTAAGTTCAAATTCTGACATCATCAAGATTATATATCTGTATTTTGATAAACAAAAAAACAATCTGTCATTTTACATGAAATCTATAAAGCCATTCTGTGATCCCTCCCACAAGAAGCTGTTTCAGTCCTCCTCAGTGTTGTTCATGAGCCCTTAATGTGATTGGGTGAAAGGTTTGTGATTGACTGTTCATGGAGTGCTACATACACAAATAAAGGAAATGAGAAGTGCCAGATTTTATTAGATAAAGAGCAAAATGAAGATCTACTGTATAAACAGACATTGAGATGGTGACATTTTACAAGTTCCTGGGTGTTCACCTGAACAATAAACTGGACTGGTCACACAACACCAACGCGCTCTACAAGAAGGGGCAGCACAGGCTGTACCTCCTGAGGAGACTCAGGTCTTTTGGAGTGCGGAGGGCACTCCTGAAGACCTTCTATGATTCTGTGGTGGCATCAGCCATTACGTATGGAGTGGTCTGCTGGGGCAGTGGCATCATGGCAGCTGACAGGAAGAGACTGAACAGGCTGATCAAAAAAGCCAGCTCTGTTCTGGGGCGACACCTTGACCCAGTGGAGGAGATAAGCGAGAGGAGGGTGGTGCCTAAGCTGTCATCTCTACTGGAGTCCAAATCCCACCCCATGCAGGACACGCTGAACACACTGAGGAGCTCATTTAGCGGAAGGCTGTGCCATCCTAAGTGCTCGAGGGAGAGATTCCACAGGTCCTTCCTACCTACGGCTGTGCTGAATACTGTATAATCTAAATACTGCTCATAGAGGCTGCATTAAATGTCACAACTCTGCACAATAGAGATCATCCGCTCCAATACACAACTAAGGCAATTACAATTATTATTGAGGGTGGCAGTAACACTGTTGAGTCAGTGTGAAATATTCTGTCTGGGTCCATATTTATATTTTGTCAGGTAATTTAACTAACTGCAATGCTGTTGATACCATCTAGCAGCAATGCTCCTACACTGTGTATATAACTGTGTATATAATGTATATTTATTTACTGCTTTGGCTAACCAATTCTTATCTTATTATCTTATTTACTATTGCTCTGAGTGCTGCTATCCCTTTGCTGCTGCAATCCTGTAATTTCCCCATTGTTGGACTAATAAAGGCTTATCTGAACTGCTTGACTTGCAGGACAAGATCATCCAGGCAGAAGGCAGCAACTCAACCTTGCTTGGTGATGTGGAGACCTTGAGGAAACGTCTCTTGAAGATCCAAGGTAAAGATGAGGAGGTACGCAAAGCTGAGGACCTATGTCGCACAGTCAGAAAAAAACTAGAAGAGGAGGTTCGAACCAGAGTTCAAACGCATTTTTAAGGGCGCATTCAGATGGCCACTGTTTGGTCTGGACCAAAGGACCAAACAGTGGCTTCCGCAGATTGTTTGGTTCATTTGGTACAGTCTCAACACACGTTGGAACTCTGGTGCACACCGTACAAGTGACGTCTGGTCCCCCTGAAGATGAGAGTCTTGGTTCTCTTGCAAACGAAGTCTGGTGCACTCCGATTGTAGTGTGAATCCAAACGGAGTATCCAGCGGACCAAAGGGCAGAAGTGCCCCTCAACATTTGTGTAATCATAGCAACACATAGTCTGAGGAGAGGAAGTGTCATTTACCGTAGTAAATTTTGGGTAGAAAATAACAATGAAGACAGCCGCGCAGATCCGAGAAATCCTTTTACCGGTGAAAGCTGAGGAGAAAAGTTAAATAAAATGTCTCATTTGTGGCAGACAAACAACCTGGCTAAAGGGAACGGATTTCCATTTTTGGTCCTGGCCAATCGAGGAGGCTGATTTTTCTTCTTCACCAAGATTTTTTCTTCCTGGTCAGTGGTGGTTTTGGCTAACTGCGTGATGTTGTCCAGGCAGTTTGGCTGCTGCAGTGTGAATGCTAACCAAACCAAACAAAGATGTGAACATTCCCCACCCAGTCAAACCGAGACCCCCAGACTATCCTGGTCTGACGACAACAAATGAACCACTTTATCCATGGATAGTCCTTTGGTCTGGACCAAACAGTGGCTGTGTGAATGTGCCTTTACTCACATTGCTGCACTCCACACACTCTAGGAACAAACCTGTGAAAGTTAGGATTTTTTAAATCATTATACTGTATGTGCGGTCTCTCATATTTTCAAAACCTGTTAAAATTTTGCAAATCTTTTTGTGTAGAACGGGCCTAAGCTAATTGGTTTCCTGTTATAGTCATATATCAAACAGAGATAGAAAATGGTCTCTATTCAATTAAATGGATGCTCGTCTATTTCTCTGTTTTTTGTCCCTCATACACTTGGCAGTCTTGCATTTCCATTCCTTCTCCTCACACACCTCTCTTTCTCTAGTGTTTGCAGCCTGATGAAAAGTGATTTGCCATCTGTGACTGGTCATAGTTTCAGAAGGGGAAGCCCTATTCACTCAGTGCCCCCCTCCCTAACCCCGCACTCCTTTCTCTTCTGCCAAACAGCCAATAGAGTATAGAGCCAATAGTTGTCTGCAGCGTCATTGATCTGCAGATCACCGTGGTGACAGTCTGACTCCAAGGCACCTGCCAGTTACCAGCTGTGTGTGTGTGTGCTTCCTGCCAGCTGGCAAGTTCGTACTTCAATTGGATTAGCTTCCCATTTACGGCCCAAATGGATTCTTAACTCCATCCCCCTCACTTCTTAAATGCACTCAGAAAGACACAAAATGATGTGCATTGGTGTGTACTGGCCACATCCTTGACCAGTATCTTACATCATTTACTCCAAAAGTTGTTTCTTTAATGGCTGAAACTTTTTTGTAATACAGTTTAGGTATTTAGAGTGGGTGTGTTGTCTCTTTGCATGTCCATTCAGGACAAAGTGACAGGTATTTTAGATATCAAAGGGTATGCTTTCTGTGAGACTGAAAATCAGCTGATGAAATGACATTGCATTAACTTCAACTTTATTTATTTTTATGGCAGAAAATTCACAGCAACAGTAGTCTCATGGCTCTTTCAGCTATAGGGCAAAGACACAATCACAGAAAGAAGCCAACAATCAGGTGATCCCTGTGACCAAGCACTTGGTGATGGTGGAGAGGAAAAATTACCTTTTAACAGAGCCATGCTCAGAGAGCGGCACTCATCTGCTGCAACTGGCTGGGGGGTGAGGGAATAGAAAAGAAGAAACGAACAGACATGTAGAGAATAAAGAACATGGTGGAGACTCACAATCTAATGGAGAGAGCAGAAAAATGTTAATGAACAGCAAAAATGTTACAACGCGTATCGTGAGTGAAGAAAGAAGTGAAAGCCCAGTGGGAAGGTTCAGGGTCACCTGATCCAGCCCTAATTATACATAAGCGTTATTGAAAAGGAAAGTTTTAATCCTTTCTTAAAAACAGAGATCGTCTGTCTCTTAAACCCAGACTGGTAGCTGGTTTCATTGAAGAGGAGCCTGATAACTGAAAGCTCTGCCTCCTTTTACTTTTAGAGATTCTAGGTATTTTTTGTAATCCTGCATTTTGAGAAAGTAACGCTTTGTTAGGATGATAAGGTACTATAAGTTCTTTTACGTAACAAGGGGCTTGATCATTTAGAGCTTTGTAAGTGAAGAGAAGATTATAACTTTAATTCTAAATTCTATCCAAAGCCAATGGAGGGAGGCCAAAACTTACAGCACCTGGTATTCCCAGGTAGTGTCCTATTCAAGTACTCAACAGGGCTGATCTTGCTGAGCTTCTGAGATCTGAAGAGACAGGTGGTCCATCCAAGGTAATGTGATCTGGGCCATTTGTTTGCTTGTTTGTTTGTTTGTGTGAAGGGTTACGCAAAAACTACTGGACAGATTTTGATAAAATTTCACCTCTGTTGAATTCCTATCTTGCAATGTTAAAGAAAGTGAAAAGTGATTGAGAATCTGATGGGCATCTGATTAGGATGCCTCCTGGACGCCTCCCACTTGAGGTGTTTCAGGCACGTCCCACTGGGAGGAGACCCCGGGGCAGACCCAGGACTCGGTGGAGAGACTATGTCTCCCAGCTGGTCTGGGAACGCCTTGGTATCCCCTCTGAAGAGCTGGAGCAGGTGGCCGGGGAGAGGGAAGTCTGGGCTTCTCTGCTTGAACTGCTGCCTCCGCGACCCGGACCTCCGGAAAAGCGGTAGAAGATGGATGGATGGATGGATTGAGAATCTCCATCCTGACAAGGATCACCTCCAAAAACTATCTAACTAAATTCATCTAAGGGCCACCTCTAGTGAAAATTTCATCAAAATCTGTCCAGTAGTTTTTGTGTAATCCTGCTAACAAACAGACCATGGTGGAGGCATTATGTGCTGTCTGAGTGCCCAGTAGTTTAGCGTTGTTAGAAATACATCATTTGGCAGATTTAACCCAGTTTATATGGATTTTAACTTTTTGACATTCAATCATGACTTCTACTTAAATTGTTTTTTATCTTTTGTTTTATTGTACGTGGGGGAATCGGCCTCCTTTAGCCAGTTTGCCTTTAGCCACAAGCCACTGCTAGCAACATCCACCAAAAGTGTGTGGTATTTTGCAGATAAATACACCATAATGACATGTTCATTGATAGTTGACCTGTATTGTGCGTATGATGGACTAGAAGAGACATACAAAAGCGCTAGTAACATTTTACACTATTCTTGATGTGTGGTGCATGAATGAAGCCATTATGATTTAACTCGACTTCATGAGCAAAAAACTGACTTCATGGCTTACAAGTATTTGCTCAGAGAAAACAAATGCACTGAAAGTGCTCATCGTAGTGAGGATTTGAACATTGTTTTTTGTATACTTTTATTAATTCCAGAGGGAAATTCAGGGCATCCACATGGATGGATGAGGCATCCACAGTACGGCACCACTCCCTTCACCATCCACACACACATTCACACCTAAGGCCACTTAGAGTCTCCAATTAACCTAACTTGCATGTTTTTGGCCTGTGGGAGGAAACCGGAGTACCTAGGGTAAACCCACGCAGACACGGGCAGAACATGCAAACTCCACACAGAAGGATTACTGATGGTCAGGGGGTGGGATCAAACCCACGACCTTCT
Organism: Pholidichthys leucotaenia; assembly: GCA_020510985.1. Lineage (NCBI taxonomy): Eukaryota > Metazoa > Chordata > Actinopteri > Cichliformes > Pholidichthyidae > Pholidichthys > Pholidichthys leucotaenia. Next base: position 393,108,217 of record CM035838.1, on the reverse strand, counting down.
TACTGTGCTGCCACAGTGCTTACCACTGTGCTACTGAGTTGCCCGGTGGCACAGCTCAGTGACTTTCTAGTCAGACTTTCTGATTTAAGACTTTCATATATGGGCAGCATGGTGGTACAGTGGTTAGCACTGTTGCCTAACAGTTAGAAGGTTCCAGGTGTAAATCCCCAGGCTGGCAGGGGTAGGAACCTTTCTGTGTGGAGTTTGCATGTTCTCCCTGTGTAGTGTGGGTTTACTCCAGGAGCTCCAGTTTCCTCCCACAATCCAAAGACATGCATGTTAGGTTAATTGTTCATTCTAAATTGTCCCTGGGTATCTGTCTCCTATAGGCCCTTAGAATAGGGTACTAGTGCAGTGCTTTGAGTGGTCTTTGAGCCTAGAAAAGGCACCATATAAGTCCAGATCCTTATATCAAGGCACAGCTTCTGTTGCTCTTGGAACTCATTATTATTATCATAATCAGCTCAAGTCTAAGGGTGTTTTCACACCTAACCTGTTTGGTCACCAAAGCTGTTTGTGTGTATGTGTGTTTGTGTCTGGTTCCAAGGTTGTCATAGCCAGGAGCGGCACTGGGGTTAAGCTCCCAGTGCTTATAAAATGCTCCTTATGGCGTGCGTCTCAAAAAGCCTCTGACAACTAAGTCCAACTCCTAGCCTGCCCGTGTGGTTTAGTTTCTAAGCCCGGCGGAACTGCTTTTACTAATAGGAGAAGGGGCGAGGGCGGATTTCTGGCGCCTTAAAACCAGATGCTTCGGGTAGATGGTGGCCCGTTAACCTGGGAAGGTAGCCCATCTAGGGGAAGGTAAACCCTGATTTCAAACCTCCGCTGCCTTGCAGCATACCCGGTCACGGGAAAGGCTTCGGGAGTCAACCCTGAGGAAAAATCCGGAGTCGGAGTCCCTAAGGCAGTTCTCTGTTGTGCTCAACATTGTTCTGGCAGCTCCTGTGATGGCGCTGGTGCCAAACTGTAGCAGCTCTGCTGTTCCTTTGGATTCATCAGTGACGTGGAGAGGGGGGACATGCTGTATGGGCAACATCTTGTCTTCCATATCTTCCTGCCCAGGCTTGAATCCTACCAACGCCCAACGCTGGAACGTAGAACACCGGATCACTGGAGAGGACACTCCAGCTTTGCCTTCGGTGTAGACAAAACACGGGGAATGACAGTTACCGGTTATAAGCCACCGCTCAACTGGCGTAGAGCGTGGCGCCAGGGGTTGTTCCCGACGGTGGGAGGGATCATTTGATCTCACTGGACAGCTACCGCCCATCTCAAGCTGGGCAGCCCCCAGCCAATAAGGTGTTGTCCCGCCACAGCCTGCTTTCCTCATTGGGTGCATGGGGATGAGGTGAAGTCCGAACGGCAGGCTGAGAACCTTCGCACCAGGCAAGACAACAAAACAAAAGAGACCAACTCTAAAACTGGGAACTTGGAACGTCCGCACTATGATGACAGAACTAGCTGCTAACCTCAAGGACATCAGCGACACCAGGAAGACTGCTGTCATCAATAATGAGCTGAAGAGACTGGAAGTGGATATCGCCACTCTCCAGGAAACACGGTTGGCTGGCGCAGGCACGCTGAGAGAGAAGGACTACACGTTCTACTGGCAGGGAAAGGGCAGCGACGAACACAGGGAACACGGAGTGGGCTTCGCAGTGAAGAACTCCTTGTTGAAGATGGTGGAACCGGGCAGCAATGGCTCTGCACGACTCCTCACCCTCCGCCTTAACACCACTCAAGGCCCAGTCACCCTCGTCAGTGTGGATGCCCCAACACTGACAGCCACACCAGAGGCAAAAGACGAGTTCTACGAGAATCTCGCAACAACTGTCAGGATCATCCCCAACTCTGAACAACTCATTCTCCTTGGAGACTTCAATGCCAGAGTGGGTGCTGACCACGACTCCTGGCCCTCCTGTCTTGGACCATTCGGCGTGGGCAGAATGAACGACAACGGACAGCGGCTGCTCGAGTTCTGCACACATCATGATCTGTGTATCACAAACTCGTTCTTCAAGACCAAGCCCCAACACAAGGTTTCCTGGTGATATCCGCTCTCAAAGCACTGGCACCAGCTGGACTTGATCCTGACCAGGCGCACCTCACTGAAGAACGTGCTAATCACCCGCTCATTCCAGAGTGCAGATTGCGACACAGACCATTCATTGGTGTGTTGCAAGGTCAAGCTGCAGCTGAAGAAATTCCACCGCGCCAGACAGCCTGGAAAGGCACAGATTGACACCAGCAAGATGGCCCAACCAGAACTTGTCGAGCAGTTTGCCTCCACCTTTGTGAAGGAACTTGGTGAACCACAAGGAGAGGCTGCAAAGTAGAAGTGGGAAGAGCTGCGAAACATCATCCACCGCATAGCCTTGGCTATCTTTGGGAGGAAGACCTCGAAGTCACAGGACTGGTTTGATGCCAAGTCAACTGTGATGACCCCCGTCATTGAAGCCAAGCGCTCAGCACTTGCTGAGTACAAGAAGTGCCCAAACAAGAAGAATCTCCAGATCCTCAGGGCTACGAGAAGCAAAGTTCAGCAGACTGCTCGGTGCTGCGCCAATGAGTACTGGACTCAGCTCAGCCAAGACATTCAAACCGCTGCCATAACAGGGAACATCCGTGGTATGTACGACGGCATCAAGAAAGCACTTGGTCTGGCTCAGAGCAAGACGGCCCCCCTCAAATCCTCCACTGGGGAGATGATCTCAGAAAAGAACAAGCAGATGGAGAGATGGGTGGAGCACTACTCCGACCTCTACTCCAGACAGAACACCGTGACTCCGTCAGCCCTTGATGCCATCGATTGCCTGCCATCCATGGATGAACTTGATGCCGAGTCAACCATCGACGAACTCAGCAAGGCCATTGATAGCTTGGCCGCTGGCAAGGCACCTGGCAACGACGGCATCCCCCCCGACCTGATCAAGCACTGCAAGACCGCCCTACTACTGCCATTGCATGATGTCCTCTGCCAGTGCTGGAAGGAAGGTGCCGTACCACAGGACATGAGGGACGCCAAGATCATCACCCTCTACAAAAATAAAGAGGAGAGAAGCGACTGCAACAACTACAGGGGAATCTTCCTCCTCAGCATTGTTGGCAAAGTCTACGCACGAGTTGTCCTCGTTTGTCTACAGAAGCTTCCCGAACGTGTCTACCCCGAGTCTCAGTGTGGCTTCCGTGCTGGGCGATCGACAGTGGACATGATATTCTCCATCCGCCAACTCCAGGAGAAGTGCAGAGAACAGAACATGCCCCTGTACGTCGCCTTCATCAACCTCACCAAAGCGTTCGATCTGGTCAGCAGAGAGGGCCTTTTCAAAATCCTGCCAAAGATAGGATGCCCACCAAAGTTGCAAAGCCTCATCGAATCGTTTCACACCAACAGGCAGGGGATGGTGCAGTACGACGGCAACGTCTCAGAGCCATTCAATATACACAGCGGAGTGAAACAGGGCTGTGTACTTGCGCCAGCCCTCTTTGGGATTTTCTTTGCTATGCTCCTGAGGCATGCCTTCAGCACAGCAACAGAGGGAATCTACCTGCATACAAGATCTGATGGCGGGCTTTTCAACCTCGCCCGCCTGAAAGCCAGAACCAAAGTACGTGAGGCTCTAATCAGAGATATGTTGTTCGCAGACGACGCTGCAGTCGCGACCCACACACAGCAGGAGCTTCAGACTCTGATGGACCTCTTCTCCCAGGCATGCATGGACTTCGGGCTTACCATCAGCCTGAAGAAGACTAACGCCTTGGCGCAAGGCACGGAAGCACCACCAACCGTCACCATCGACAACTACGAGCTGGAGGTCATGAATCAGTTCACGTTCCTGGGGTCCACGATCAGCAGCAACCTCTCCCTTGATACAGAGATTGACAAGAGGATTGGAAACTCAGCCTCCACACTCGCTTGCCTCACCACATGAGTGTGGGAGAATGCCAAACTCTCTGTCAAGACGAAGATGGCAGTGTACAACGCCTGCGTCATCAGCACACTGCTCTATGGGAGTGAGACGTGGACAACATACGCCCGGCAGGAAAAGAGACTGAATTCCTTCCACTTGCACTGCATTCGCCGCATCCTGGACATATCCTGGCAGGACAAAGTGCCCAACACAGATGTCCTGTCCCGCGCCGGCCTTCCTTCCATGTTCACTCTACTCAGGCAGCGCAGGCTCCGCTGACTAGGCCATGTTCACTGTATGGAGGATGGCAGAATCCCCAAAGACGTCCTCTACGGAGAACTAGCGACTGGCAGGAGAGACGCTGGCCGGCCACAGCTGCGCTTCAGAGACGTCTGCAAGAGAGATATGAAGGCCCTGGAGATCAACGCAGAGCGCTGGGAGGACCTCGCAACGGACCGCTCCAAATGGAGAGGCACCCTGACCAGACAGCTCAAGGCGGGTGAAGAGAAACTGACTGCTGCAGCAGATGAAAAATGGACCCGCAGGAAGAACCGCCACAGACCCAGCAGCACGGGAGACCATCCACAAGTGTGACCTGTGTGACAGGGACTGCCATTTGCGCATCAGCCTGTTCAGCCACAGGCGGTGCTGTTCCAGCAGAGTAGACATCTAGGATTCTCTTCCATGGTCATCATAGACCGACGGAGGCCAGTGACGACGACGTGTTTGTGTCTGTGTACAGTATGTATGTGTGTGTGTGTGAGGGGGGGTAAATTGTGTTTTATTTTAACTAGTATGTACCCGTGCATACCCGTTCATGCCCGTAGAAACCAAGTATAAGCAAGTATTTCTGCATGCCCGTTGCTGAAGGGTCTCCTCCTGTCTGAGACAGCTGTGTTGTTCACAGTCATGCCTGTGGCGTACTGCTCGAACCTGAGGTGTTTCATCTTCACAGCATCTTTTTTGACGTGCAGCAGTTCTCCTCAATGTATTGCTTTCCATTTGAAGGGTCTTCTTCTTCTTCTTCTTCTTTGTTCAGACCATTGGTTGAGGGATAGGTTCGTTGTAATTCCAGTTCATGGACAGGATCATGAAAATAGATCTGAGCAAAAAGTGGCCTTTGACCCTGCTGAGGAAGACCGTGCATGCCCGTTGAAACCCAGAAACCAGAGCACCCAGAGAAAATCAGCACTTTGCTTGGCATTTTACACAGTTGTAGTGTAGACTGGCATTCTTCATGGATACTGCTTCGAATGGGTGTGGTTTAAAGTAGTGTGTCCTATTCTTAATCGGGTGACAGACTGACACACTGACAGAGATTTCTTGAATTTATAGAGTGCCTTCTGCCTTACTGAGTGAGATTTCCTAATTTACTGCTTCAAATGGGTGTGGTTTAAAGTAACGTATCCTATTCAGTCTCAGCTTCTCATGCCTGCGATGCACTGCTTGAACCTCAGGTGTTTCATCTTCATGGCATTTTTTGTGACGTGAAACACAGTCATGCCTGGGAGGTACTGCTGGAACCTCAGCTGTGCCATCTTCACGGGTTCTTTCCTGACGTGCTCGAACCGCAGGCATTTCATCTTCACGGCATCTTTTCTGATGTGCAACACAGTCTTGCCTGGGAGGTACTGCTCAAACCTCAGCTGTGTCATCTTCACGGGATCACATCATAGGTAGCCAGTCCTATTGTCTATATGACGGCATCGTGAGTCCTATGTAGCCTGAGATCATAGGATTATCCTAGGACCTCATGCAGACATCATAGATGTCCTATGATCGTGACACACAGACAGACACAGAGATTTATTGAATTTATAGATAAGATAGATAGATATAGATAGATAGATTCTGTGTTGCATATTTATTTCTTCATTGGTCTTCCTCTTAGTTTAACTGATTATCTGTGCAGCCCTGCCCATCCTGTTTTCTGTAACCATGCCCTGCCGTCTCTGTTTGACCCTGCTTGTTACTTCTTCTCCTGCTTGTCCCTGTTCTGTGTTATGTTGATTACCTGTGTCTATATATACAGTATGTCTTGTAGCGAGTCCTGTGGTCTGTATGATGTCATATAGACATCCTAGGAACATCAGCCTTACAGCTTATCTGCTTCTTCTTTTAGATTTGATTGGCGGTTGGCAACCAGCTTACAGGTGCATTGCCGTCACTGACTTGATTCTTTGTGTAAGGAGTTCTTATAAGGAGTTCTGAACAACTCCTTATGTGTGAAAAAAATTATCCGTTTTTGGACTGTGTCCTTGGCGGTGTCGACCTACATCATAGGCCGTTCTATGATGTCCTATGGTCATGACACACAGACAGATTTCTTGAATTTATAGAGTGAGAGTGATAGAGTGATGTGTGAAGCACTTTGCGTTGCATCATTTTGTATGAAAAGTGCTATATAAATAAAGCTTTGACTGATTGATTGATCAGTCCAGACTTTCAGATTTTTTGAGTTTGATTTGGACAAAAATTTTAGGTGTGAACCTTTCCCCGAACTGTGGTCTGGACCAAAGAACTGAAATTTGGACAGCAAAAAGGAAGAGGTCTTAGTCCAGATCAAACTGAACCTTGGTCTGACTTGATCAGAGTGTGAAAACAATCTTCAGAAAACTTCGGACTTTCAGACCAAACGCAGAAAGTTAAGGTAGCCAATAAGTGTGAAAATGTGCCGTGGTAGCACTCAGAGAAAGAGACCCAGTTTTTAATAGAAATATAGAAGTTAACAGCATAAATACTATAGTCACTTGAAAGAAATCATAACAAGAGCACTCTGAGATGAGTGCAATATCCCCCGCCTCTCTTTTCTTTGAAGAGCCCAGTATTTTACTGAAGGACAGTACTTTTAGGTTTTAGGAGGTAGAAGCAGATCAAAATTATGATTAGTCTGCCATCCATTAATATATAACAAAAATTGTTTTACAACACCTGGAATTCAGTAGTAGACTTTCATTAGTTGATATAGGTAATTTTTCCCAAACAAAGTGAAATAAGCATATCAAGTTATGGGACAAAATTATTAACTGAGGCAAAAATATAACACTGTAAGACAGGAGCTATGACTCCTGCAAAAATCAGCCAATCAGAGCCAAATTGCAACATGCACATCATCAGTGTGTATCAAACCCTGGTACCAAGTTTCAAAACATTTGGAATAAAACGTAGGAGGAGTTGATTTCACAAAACAAGTACCTTTAGTGGGACAGATGGATTGATGGACATAATCCTCCCTGTGAGGATAATAACAATGCAGAAACTTATCACATATTTTTGGAGAGGATGCAACAGAGTTTATGAAAAAAAATTGGGTGAACAATGCCTCCTGAAAATCATCACAGCTGATGAGCAGGACAAACATTTTTAATGAAGACCTGGATAATATTATAGCCCAGCTCGCTGGCTAATATGATGGAGTCTGAACCAATTTACACTTAAACGTGTGGTTACTGATGTGTCCAGAGCTGCAGAAAACACCTTGGAGGGTGAGTAGCATGTTTGCTGTAGCAACAAGGCGCCATCATGAGAACAAAACGTATGTGGAGTCACATAAAGTTACTTAGTTCGCCTGGAAAAGGAGCAGTGTGAAACCAAATATAACCGGACCAAATAATGTAACAAAAATATGAACCTTGGTCTGGACCTTGATAGACTTTCAGGTGTGAAAATGCCCCAAAGCTGCACTCTAGCTTCTCTCTCTGCTCTTTTATGGCTGAATTAGATCCAGGGCTTGAAGCTTATATACACATTAGATTTTTTTTTTTGTTACACGAACAGAGTTTAAAAGTGCACTGGCTGAACTGATGTAATAAGCTATGTTTTGCAAAGCTTTTGTGTATATTGCTTTTTTCTGTTCCTCTTAAACAGACACTAGGCTTCTCCCCTTCCTCTTCCTGTGCACTCACCTCACTTCCTCTTGTCTTTCTGGCCCCTTATTGGTTCAAAGAAAACACAAGGGTGCCTTTTAGGGTGTGAGGTTATTCTCAGGTGGAGCGATGACAAAACAGCATCCACCATCTCAGCCATTACTGGAAATGTCACAATGTTAACCCAGAGCAACACATGCACAGCTCCTAACGTGTTGTGCTTGAATGAAATCTTCTTCATCTTTAGTGTTCAAGATAAGAAGACTGACAGACTTATCTAATTCTATCTCCCACTCACTCATGCACACACACACACACATGCAAATACTCTCCTTCGCCACCCCCTGCATGGTGAAGAACCCAGGGAGGCTTATGTCTCCTCCACCATCTGTCCCTGTCTAGTGGGAGGACTTGTCTCTCAGATTGGTTTGTTGCTCAAGCCACTAGCCTTTTGATTGGCTCATTTGGGAATGATGAGCCTCTGGATTGGCTGCAGCCACGCTCTTACTTCCCTTTCTTCCACTTTGCATAGCTGCCCCCTCCACAACAAGCAGGTCAGCCACCTACACACGCCCATGTATGATCTTTGGACTGCAGTCCTTGGCTGTTAGCTCTGTTTGCATGCCCATTATGTAACACTTGCAGCCTGTCATGCCTCCTTGTGTTTCTGTTTATTTGTTTAATCATTCATTCCACATGTCTCTGTATCCACACATTTATGTCGTGTGTGTCCTTGCTTTAACAATACGGTTTAGAAATCAAGTCAAAGTATTAAAATAAGGTAAAAATAGAGCTGAGTGATATCAGCTTTAAAAACAAACCCCTATCTGCTCTCCTCTCCTCTGCATAGTAACCAAGCCAAGCCTCTTCATTTGATACCCCCCCCCCCCAAAAAAAAATGCAGTGCTGTGCTGCAGAGTGCATGGAGCCATTGCCCCTGAATTACTGCTGACTAAAGGTAGCAAGCAATGCTTTGTTGTATTGTCACACACACACAAAGACATATGTATATATAAATATATACAGTATATATACATACACATTTTTTTAAGCTAGCAAGTGGATTGTGTGTGTGTGTGTGTGTGCGCGCGCGCGGGCGCGGGTAATGCTGTTAATTTCTGTTTGCAGTTCCCACCCTTCTTCTCTGTCACATTCACAGCTTGAATGAGCTGCCTGTGCCGTGCCGATTGGCTGCCCGCGGCTGCCATATAAGGGAACAGGCCAGCAGCATGGGCAGGAAGTAGGGTAAGGAGGAAGTGAGGAGCCGGCTCTCTCTGAAGCTGTAGTGTAGGGCTCATCAGAAACTGTCACACCTTTTCCTTTATATCTCCATTTTTTGAAAAAGTTTTTAACACGTTATTTCATTCATTACTCTTACCTCCCCTCATCTTTTTTCCCTTTCCTTTATGATACTCCTTAACCCCCACATTTCCCTCCGTTTTCATCCACCTCTATCTTTCCTACCTTTCCTCGAAAGCCCAGAACTAGTTTTTAGTCATGCCTGCTGTGCTCAGGGACACTTTAACTTGCCGTTAGGCCCTTGGGCTGAGAGGTTTTGTAGCCCTCCCCCCCCACCCCAACAGAATTTCAGCTTAAAAATGTGTAATAGCTGTTTTAATAATGGATTACAGTTATGTAGCACTTTTCATGACACCCAAAGACACTTTACAATGAGTCCATTATTCATTCACTCCACAGACAATGATAGTGGTAAGCTACCTCTGTAGCCACAGCTGCACTGGGGCAGACTGATGGAAATATGGCTGCCAATCCATGCCAGCAGCCTCTCTGACCACCACCAAACATTTATTCACATTCATACATCAGTGTCATGAACCATGAACACACTGGAGGCAAGGTGGGTAAAGTGGCTTGCCCAAGGACACAACAGCAAGATTGGGGGAGTGGGATTCGAACCACCAACCCTCTAGTTATTGGGCGACCTGCTCTACCTCCTGAGCCACTACGGCCTCATTTTTGTTTCTCTTTGAGAAATAATGTGACTGTGAGCTAGAAAACACAACTACACTGCAAAAAGTCAAATATAAGTAAAATGAAATAAATAAATTAAGGCTGTTTGTGCTTGTTTTTTATCTGACAAGATATTTATTCTTGCTGCACAGTTTATGTGTAAGAAAATTTTACATGCTTTCAGATAGTTTTGACTTGTTTGAAGCAATTTGATAAGTCAAATTTTCTTGCTCTGTTGGCAGGTAATTTTACTTAAAATAAGCCAAAAAAGAAAAAATATCTGCCAACAAAGTAAGATTAAATTGTTTGAAACAAGTAAAAACTTTCATAAAGCAAGTAAAATCTTATAGAAAACTGCACAACAAAAAGAAATTCTTGTCTTGTCAATATAATCTTGGAGAGAAAAACAAGCATAAAGCCTTTAAGATATTTTATCTTACTGAGATTTCCATTTTTTACAGTATGGCAGATACTGCCTTCAGCATAAAATTACATCAGTGAAGTATTCCTGATTTAAACAAGCACAACAGCAGCAATGAAAAACCTGCACAGGTGGCTGAAAAGCTGAAAATAGCATGTCTTACCTTTTTTAGAAGTGCTTTCTTCTGGCCTTCTTTAAAGAAAAATCCTTCATTATGTCTTTTAAGTCCAGCTCACAAATATCGTCATACTCTATGGATACATGCTTAATCCAGTCTACCTTGTACCAAGTTCGGAGTCCACTGTCCCATGCACAGCTGTCTGATGTAAGCAACCATGGCCCCTCTCCTCCAGGTGAGTGCTTTAACAGCCCACCTGTCTCCTCCATGTGTAATTAGCAGCTCCTCTTCCACTCGATGCTCCAGCTTAGAAAAATCCTTTACACTTCGGGGTTTTTTTTTGAGCAATTCATTTTCCCTAAGCTCTTTTCCTCTCAATAATTTTATGAGCGCCACTTTCAAACTTTTTCCGGACATTTTGACCGAGCTAATTACTTCTTACTTTCATTGGTGCTTACATAGTCACATGTCAAAACAATTCCTCTGATAGGCTATTGTTACTGGTACCCACGCGAGGCACTTGTAAATTAGACCAATCAGCAGCCACACAGGAATATCATGATGGACATAGAATTTGACCACTTAACAACAACATGATCTTTTCCATTGACTCATGATAGGCTTCTGATTTTCATAGGCCCCTGGGCTTCAGTCCAGCCTAGCCCATTCATTAAGGCAGCCGTGGCTGTGCTTATGCTGGAGAAGTGTGACCAGAAGCCTCTTAATCAGTCACAACTTAGTGCTGCATGTTAGCATTAGTTTACGACCAATGTTCTGGACAAAGTCCACTTTGAGTCATGCAGCAACAGCAGCACGTGGCAGTAAATTGTTATTGAGTACAACATGATGTAATGTGTCAGTGTGAATAATAAACCTTCTCTGACACAGCTCTGGGCACAACTCCATGCCTGAACACCTCACAGAGGAAAAAGCAGGAGAATTTGGGAGTTAAGTGAGTCATTAAATGATATTAGATGGCCACAGAACTGAATTAAGGAACCAATGTGCAACATTATTCTGAAAAAGATGTTACCCCCAACATTGCTAGATATACATATAACAAGAAATGTTATATGTATATCTAGCAATCTGGAATTTCCCCATTGTGGGACTAATAAAGGCTTATCTTATCTTAAATCATAAAAATAGATGAAGCAAAACAGATTTGCTTTGAGCTTTGGATTTCACTCAGATATGGTGTGTTTATGGATTTTAACTTTCCAAAATGTTTTCTTGGGTCATATGACTACAGAAAAAATGGTAAAATCTCTGTTCACTTAGAAATTATATTTTAACATTTTGGAAGAATGTGCAGAAGCCAATTTTGCTCTTCTGGGCCATTTCTCCAATGTCACTGACAAATGTTTCAGTCTTCAGCCTCCCCAAAGTATTTCAGCTCAGATTGATAGCTTCAGAGCTAACAGTGCTACTAAGGAGTTAGCTGATTAAGTGCAGTTTATATGGAGAGCCTAAAACTGAATTTATACACCCACGTCGATGCAACGCAGCTGCAACGGCTGCGTCGACGCAGCAGCTTCGATGTGCATTCCTATTGCGTCACTCGACATGCACTTCTCCAAAGAAGGAGGGGTGCATGTTGGCGACGCAGGCCGTAAGAGCTGTGATTGGTCCGCTTTGTCTCCTCCTTCACATTTCCAGGTTCTTATTGCTGCTTCGCTCTGATGGCAGCACAACTTCCAAAGTGAATCGGCTAAACAGCGGTCCAAATTCAAAAGAATATTGAGGAAGTAAATACATACAGAACATTTTGTGGCTCATTATAACCCCAGTAATTACACAGATTGTCAAATAACTGCAGTGGCAGTGGTCGTACGCACCGTTTTCTCTGACTTCTTCTCTTTTCTCTGTGCAATGATTATATTAAAAGTTTGCCTTTTCTTAACATTTTTTAGTTCCAACTCCATTACAATCTGCTCTTGTCCATTGCTATTTCATAAACAAAAACACATGACGAAAACAGATCACTCTACACATCGGCTGAAGCCCGTTTTGGCAACAGAACAATGCATTCACTCAACACACAAGAAAAAAAATTTCCAATCAATATGTTGGCAATAGATGTCGGTAATAGCATCAATGTGGTGCAGGTGCATAGTCCCGTGTTAGTCATGCCCCCTCTACCTCCATATATGGGACTTTGTTTTAAAAAAATCTCCATTGAAGTGAATGTCAAGGGAGAAATTACCTTGCTATCCCGATCAAATTTTACCATTACATGTCACGGAATGGAAAGGGAAGGCGAGTGATGATTGGGTGATCCGTTCGCCTCATTGTTTGTATGAACCAGTGACATGCGGTCAGGGGAGGCATCATGAAAAAATAAAAAAATAAAGAATTATAAATATTAAGGGTGTAACGGTACGCCTAAAATCACAGTTCGGTACATACTTTGGTTTTAAGGTCACTGTTCAGTTCATTTTTGGTACAGTAAGGAAACAAAATGCAAAACATAAAACTGCTTATCATTTGTATAAGTGTGAACAGCTTTGACAAAAAAACCCTGCAAACTGCCAGCAGTAAATTCTCCAGTAAAAAAAAAAAAATGTATGCAATAAAATAAATAAATTCTCTTTTTAGCAAATGAATGATGCAGACAAGTGCAACAATAGAAGTTTGAATAGTCTGAATCATTCTTTTATTTTTCAAAAATTAAGGTTTCTTATTACCTGAATCAGTGTTTTTAACCAGGGTGCTCTGGTATGTTCAGGTTTCTGTGGAAAATTACTTATCTAATTTCACTTGTTAATTGGTCAAAAAAATTGCAAATAATTTGTCATTGTTGTGTATAGGTTCTGAAGGCAACCATGCTGTTACGACCCGAGCGCTGGGTCCTGTCCACGCTCGGGCCATGCATAGCTCGCTGCCGGCCTTGACAGCTGTGGGTTGTATTCTGGCCTCACTGGGCTCTTATTGTGAAGGCGCTCGGTGGGGCTTCCGCCTGTCAAGGCCGGTCAGCTGTCTGTCATTACTGCTTGTTAGCGTTCGCCTTTATAAGGCAGGCGCTGACAGCAGTCCAATTGGGGGGAGCATAAGTCGACCTTAAATCAACAATCGTCAAACAGTCCTTGTGAGGCCTCGTTAGACCTTCTTGCCAGGTTTGTTTCCATTCTTGTCTTGTCATAGTTTAGCTCGTAGTGGCTGGGGTTAGCCCTACGAGCCCTTGTATCGCTCAGTGTGTGTTTTTGCCTTAGCGGCTCATAGCCTTGTGTCTTGTCTTGTTTTGCTAATAAAACATCATTGCAAAACTCACTGGTGACTTGTGGCGTCTTATACTGACTCGTGAGGGCCAGGCATGACGGTATGCTCCCGCCACCAGACGTCTAAACGGAGACGCCACACGGAGACGCCTTTTTCGCCGTGAGTTTTTGCTTTTTTGGACGTTTGTTCTTTTCCTGTCTGGGTACGGTGTGCTGGAGGAATGCCGTCGCGGAGGGGCCGCGCTCGGAGTCCGAGCCACGAGCTGGCGGACGTCCTGGAGTATGTGGATGAAACGCTCATCTCTGCTTCCCTCCTCGACTACGACAGCGATGTACGCTGGTACCTGGACTGCGCTGAGGATGCGCTTAATCATCTTTCTCCCCGCTACGCTGGCCACCCTGAAGTCGACACGAGGAGGGATGACATTGCCGCACAGCGCGAGATACTCCGTATGGTGGAGGAGGACTATGGCAGGAAGCAGCGGAGGAGGCATCCTCGCTCCCCGTGCTGGGATACCGCTCCTGCCCTTGACCCAGTCCAGGAGTTTGCGCCATCTGGGGGCCGACGATGACGTCGGTGCCGCGGCCCAGGCAATCCTCAACAGAATCCCCGGCTGGACCCGCTGCCGGCAAAGCCCGTCAGCGAACTTCTGAGAGCGGCTCCACCTCGTCCTTCCAGGGGGCCCTCTGTCGCCATCCAGCGGGGAGGAGGAGGAACAATGTCCCCTACAGCAGGAACCATCCCTCCTCCGGGAGAAAGGCAAGTGCATGTTCATTTATTACATCATGTTTGTAACCTGCCTTGTCTGACTCCTGGGGGCGGAGTTCCGGGTTCGCAGCCCCCCGAGCTCCCTCCACCTGCTGTAGAGATAATGACTAAACCTGCTGCCTCTGTGTCCCCCCCGTTGAGTGGTCTGCGATGCCAGGCCAACGTCGTCGGATGAAGAGGGGGCCTGCAGTGCTGGAAAGCCTGGATCCGGCCCTGCAGCCACGTCGTGGACGGAGAAGAGCGGACTGCGGCCCGGAGCCTGAGCCAACGATGAAGCGTCCCCTGGTCTCCTCGCCGGAGCGGTCCAAGCCAGTGGGTCGAGGGTCCCCTGCCCCCACGCCATACGGGTTATCGGCGTGGACAGCAGCGCGGGAGGAACCTCAGGCTGCAGACAACATCTTGCCAGCTGCGGAGCCTGACGCAGCTGAGTTGGAGCCTGCTGATGAGAGTCGCCGCCCTGAACCTGGATCGTCGAAGTCCTGGGTGGCAGCAGAACCCGAGTGCAGGCAAGTGCTCCCTCTTGTGTCTCTGTCCCCTGTTTTGGAGCATTTTTGCCTGCCTCTCGGGGAGGCGATTGAGGAGCAGCCGCTTGCTGCGCCCGAGCTCGTCTCGCTGGGTTCTGTTGCTACCGGTGATTCTGATCCTGGTTTTCTTGTTGTTTGTGAGCCTCGTTGTAGTGTCGCTGGCATGGAACCAGTCGGAGTCACTGGATTGGAGGTCCCAGGTTCAGGGGTGGAGATCGTCAGCGGAGCTGCACCGACCCAGTCAGGGTCCGTCGTGGAGGCTGCTGTGGCCCAATCGGGGTCCATCGCGGGAGGTGCTTGGGCCTAATCGGGGTCCACCGCAGGTGCGGTTCTGGCCCAATCGGGGCCCGATGTGAGTGCAGCCAAAACTCATTCGGGGTCCAGCGGAGGTGCAGCGCCGGTATGGTCCAGACGGGGGAGAAGCTGCAGACCTTTCGCCGTCGGACGGATTACGGGCTCATCCTGGTCTTGTCCCTCTACTCGGTCATCGCCCCTGTGCATCATTGCTGGGGGCCGTGGGGGTCCCTGTTTGCTTGCCCCGGCTCTCCCGAGTTTTGTCCTCGTCAGGGAGGCCGCCGCGAGCTGTTTTTCCCCGGGACTGGTGGCTGAGGGACACGGGTCAGCCGCCTGAGGGACTGCTTCGCCGGTTCAGCGCCCCAGGTCGGCCACCCGACGTGTTATGTGTTTCATTGGGCGACCTGGTTCAGCCACCAGAGGAGCTGACGTGCTGGGCGTTGGACTGTGGTGAGCCGCCTGGTCATGTTCCGCCTCCCATGACCACCTGCCGGCCGTTGGACGCGGGGAGACCGCCTGAACTGTTCCTATGGCACCGGGTCTCCACCGGTGGGCATAAACTGTCGGGGGGGGTAGTGGTTACTTTCTGGTGTTGTCCTGATCCAGTTATTGCGCGGTTTTGTTTTCCTTGATGTTCTGTGTTCCTCTGTCTTGCAGTTGCTCTGTTTTGTTTTGCGCATAGTTAAGTATGAGTCAATTGTTCTGTTTTCCTGTACTTGGTTATTTGAAGTGTCTCTTGAGCATTCACACAGGTGAGAAACCATTTTCTTGTGAGACATGTGGGCAAGGATTTAATTTTCTCTTTCTGTCCTGTGCTGTTGCCGTAGTTAGTTGAGCATTTAATTTAATCTGAGTATTCGGTATTTTGTCATTGTCCTGTATTTAGTTTTTCTGACCCAGTAATTCTGTTTTTTTGTTTCTCCATGATATCCTGTGCAATTTTCTGTAATCGTTAGTTGAGTGTTTAATTTAATCTGTGGATTTGGTATTTCTTGTCATTGAGTATTTGGTTTTTCTTGTCATTGTCCTGTGTTTAGTTTTTTTCTGGTTATTGCATTGATTCTGGGTTTGGTCTCTCTCCCTCCGGACCTACCCCCAGCCGCCCACCCTGGATGGGGGGGGGGGGCAGGGTGGTCCATGGGCGTTCTGGAAGCCCGCCTTCGGGGGAGGGTACTGTTACGACCCGAGCGCTGGTCCTGTCCATGCTCGGGCCACGCATAGCTCGCTGCCGGCCTTGACAGCTGTGGGTTGTATTCTGGCCTCACCGGGCTCTTACTGTGAAGGCGCTCGGTGGGGCTTCCGCCTGTCAAGGCCGGTCAGCTGTCTGTCATTACTGCTCGTTAGCGTTCGCCTTTATAAGGCAGGCGCTGACAGCAGTCCAATTGCGGGAGCATAAGTCGACCTT
The DNA here is from genome assembly GCA_020510985.1 of Pholidichthys leucotaenia. NCBI lineage: Eukaryota > Metazoa > Chordata > Actinopteri > Cichliformes > Pholidichthyidae > Pholidichthys > Pholidichthys leucotaenia. Next base: position 393,091,720 of record CM035838.1, on the reverse strand, counting down.
AAATCAACAATCATCAAACAATCCTCGTGAGGCCTCGTTAGACCTTCATGCCAGGTTTGTTTCCATTCTTGTCTTGTCATAGTTTAGCTTGTAGTGGCTGGGGTTAGCCCTACGAGCCCTTGTATTGCTCAGTGTGTGTTTTTGCCTTAGCGGCTCATAGCCTTGTGTCTTGTTTTGCTAATAAAACATCATTGCAAGACTCACTGGTGACTTGTGGCGTCTTATACTGGCTCGTGAGGGCCAGGCATGACACATGCACAAGAATAGCAAATCATTTGCAATTTTTTTTGACAATTAAGAAGAAGCATACCAGGGCACCCTTGAAAAACAAAGGCCTAAATTTAAGCATTCACAGATTTAACTTTTCTTAAAAGGATGGTATTATTTTCTGGCTGAAGTGGGCACAACAAGAAATTTCATACCAGGGCTCATTACCTTCAGCATGTGTTTAAACCTGGTGTTCTCAACAACTGAATATGGCCTTAGATCTGCTGCTATAAAAACACCAATGGCATCGAGTTGATAAGCCCTTGAGAGGCTGTCTAAATGTCGCTGGAAGCTGCGCTTGTACCGCGCTCTGTTTTTCATTTTTTCGTGCTGCACTGAAAGTCACATTTGCGTAGTGCCGTTTCAAATAAGTTAACAAGGTTAACTTACTGCCAAAAGCATATCTGATCCTGTTTTCGTCTTATTCACTTGCCTTTGTCTGTTCACATATTTCACCAGAAAGCCGAAGTGTTCCCAAACAGGAGACTTGTGAAGAGGGTCTTCAAGCTCTGCCTTCTCCGTACAGCCAGCCATGATGTTCACTAGTCAGAGGCTGGGCTGCACTGTTGGTTTACATGTACGGCGCGAGACAGTTACACTTACTGTCCTTTCACTCAACGTGGTCCTTGTGGAACCTCGGTACGCCTCTGTACTAAACCGAAGGTGCCGTACTGAAAAATCGGAATCCGAATACATGTACCATTACGCCCCTAATAAATATATTTGTCCACTAAATTGTCTTGTAGGTCTAAATGTAAATTCTGAATGGTTCCATTCATTTCAACAATATTTATATATTTAAAATTGCAGAATCTGCACATTTCCTGTTCAAATACAAGGGAGAGAGGCCAGGGGAAGCAGCAACAAACGCAGCCTCAAACGGATTGTGCAGTCCTTCACAGCCCAGTTAGAGCTCGTGCAAGATGCGGGTTCCCGGTGACAGCTCTGTGTATGTTAAAGATGTAATGTTTGTAGGAGCTTTTATTCTGTGTCCTCCTTTTCTATCGTCTATGTAATGTACTTAATGTGTGGAGAACATTTTTAGTCTTCTTAATCTGACATAAAACTTTAGTTAAAAATCATGGTCTGCCCTGAAGGGATGGGTCATCGGGCCTCAGTTTCAGTCATTGAAGTCAAAGATGGCCAGTTTCACAGAGATTGTCATGAGTCCTGCTAAACTGTTTAGAGCCAGCAGTCCTCCAACAGTGGAGAATCCACACAGACTTGGTGTGTGTGAGCTGCAGGTTGAAGATGATCCCTCAGAGCCTTGCTGGAGGAGGGAGCTCTGCCTAAGGAGAGCCTTGTCAGGATAGCTGGACAGATGAGAGCCCTGCTGGACGAGAGGATGCTGCTGGTCCCAGAGAAAAGGGCTGAAGGAGGGCATTACTGAGGAGGAGGAGCAGTAACGGCCCAGGACCACCATGATGCCGGCATTTGGGGGCGGGGGGGGGACTCTTCTGTGTGGAGCAGTTGGGATGCTGCAGGTAAAAGACAGCAAGAGACAGAGTGAGGAGCTTTGCCTGGGCTGTAAGTATTCTGGTTCCCAGATAGCAGCACCCCATGATGATGATGATGATGATGACGATAATGATGATGAGAAATATGGACATACTGCTGGTGTCTTCCCCGTGCGGGTTTCCTGAGGACGTCAGTGTCATGGTGGCAGATGGAGCACGGCCTTGAAGAGTGGATCCTCCTCCTCAGCCTTTTAGGGACTTTTATTGCTTGTTTTTAGCCCACTTTTAGTTTTTTTTTTTTAGCTTAGTTCTTAGTGTTTTAGTCTAATTTTAGCCTAGTTTTTAGCTTTTTATTTTAGTGGGTACTGGGGTATCGGGCTTGTTGTTATGAGCTATTCGGTCTCTGTACGACCGTTGTGAGAGTATTGCCGACACTCGGTCGGACTCATTCCCAGTGAGAGTTGGACTCCGCCAGGGCTGTCCTTTGTCACCGATCCTGTTCATAATTTTTATGGACAGGATTTCTAGGCGCAGCCAGGGAACGGAGGGTGTCATGTTTGGTGACCACAGGATCTCATCTCTGTTGTTTGCAGATGATGTTGTCCTATTGGCTTCATCCAGCAATGACCTACAGCTCTTGCTGGGATGGTTTGCCGCTGAGTGTGAAGCGGCTGGGATGAGAATCAGCACCTCCAAGTCCGAGTCCATGGTCCTCAGCCGGAAAACGGTGGATTGTCCTCTCTGGGTTGGGGACAGGCTCCTGCCCCAAGTGGAGGAGTTTAAGTATCTTGGGGTCTTATTCATGAGTGAGGGGAAAATGGAGCGAGAGATTGACAGACGGATCGGAGCAGCATCTGCAAAGATGCGGACGTTGTACTGGTCTGTTGTGGTGTAGAGGGAGCTGAGTTCTAAGGCAAAGCTGTTGATTTACCAGTCAGTCTACGTTCCTACTCTCACCTATGGTCACGAGCTTTGGGTAATGACCGAAAGAACGAGATTGCGGATACAAGCGTCTGAAATATATGTATGTGTTGGTAACAAAAACTCACAGTTACTGAAGGTTACTTGTGGAGTCCCACAGGGTTCAGTTTTGGGGCCATTGTTATTCAATATGTATATAAATCATATATGTAAAGTTTCAGAAAAAATGGACTTAATATTGTTTGCCGATGACACTAATCTATTATGCAGTGGAAGCAATTTGGAACAACTTCTGGATACACTCGGAAAGGAATTAGGAAAGCTTAAACTGTAGTTTGATTCAAACAAATTAACGCTCAATTTAAGTAAGACAAAATTTATAGTCTTTAACAACCATCACAACAACTCAGTATCTAAACTCAGTGTAAATGGTGTAGAGATTGAAAGGGTATCTGAAACTAAATTTCTTGGAGTAATAATTGATAACAAACTGTGTTGGAAGTCACATATTAATTATATTAAAGGTAAAATATCCAAATCAATTGCAATACTACACAGAGTGAAATATTTACTGAATCAACCCACACTATATACTTTGTGTCATTCATTAATACTCCCATACATGACATATTGTACTGAAGTATGGGAAAATACATATAAAACAAACATATATCCAGTCTTTATGCTTCAGAAGAGAGCTATTAGAATAATAAACAAAGCAGCTTACAGGGAACCAACAAACCCACTTTTCAAAAACCTTCAGTGAGAACTACCACCAAGCAACACTGTGTTTCAGTGCAAGGAGTCAGATTATGGAACGATTTTGGACCTGAATTAAAATCATGTACAACGCTTGGACAATTTAAACAAAAACTAAAGGAAGAAATACTCCAAACATACACTACCGTTCAAAAGTTTGGGGTCACTTAGAAATTTCCTTATTTTTGAAAGAAAAGCACTTTTTTCAATGAAGATAACTTTAAACTAATCAGAAATACACTCTGTACATTGCTAATGTGGTAAATGACTATTCTAGCTGCAAATGTCTGGTTTTTGGTGCAATATCTACATAGGTGTATAGAGGCCCATTTCCAGCAACTATCACTCCAGTGTTCTAATGGTACAATGTGTTTGCTCATTGTGTCAGAAGGCTAATGGATGATTAGAAAACCCTTGTGCAATCATGTTAGGTCTGCAATGCTGTAATTGCTGCAAATGGAGGATTCTTTGACGAAAGCAAAGTTTGAAGGAAAAAATTATTATTTCAAATACAAATCATTATTTCTAACCTTGTCAATGTCTTGACTATATTTTCTATTCATTTTACAACTCATGGTGGTAAATAAGTGTGACTTTTCATGGAAAACACAAAATAATTGTCTGGGTGACCCCAAACTTTTGAACGGTAGTGTATATACAAGATGACATGTAAAATCACATAAGGATTGTCATATCCAGCCTGCGTTGTGTTGTAGCTTTGTTTTTTGTCACATTTTTTTTTCTTAGCTTCGTTCTGAATTGTAATCGCTCTTGTTTTGTTTTTTTTTCTTTTGAATTCTTGGATGGAACATGGGTGGGCAATATAAGCTGCGGCTTCAGCCATCACCCTTTTCGGATAACTTATGTTGAACTGTATAATCAGAGGAGTTATTGTCTAATTTGACCTTGTTGGATTTTCTTTCCCCCTTTGTTATATTATTCAGTTTCTTTTAACCTGTACTTTTAATCTATCCGAAATAAAGATTCATTCACTATCACTATCAAAATGAGCTTTCTCCGTATGCTGGACTCATCCTCAGAGATAGGGTGAGGAGCTCAGTCATCCGGGAGAGGCTCAGAGTAGAACCGCTGCTCCTCCACATTGAAAGGAGTCAGCTGAGGTGGTATGGGCATCTGATCAGGATGCCTCCTGGACGCCTCCCACTTGAGGTGTTTTGGACACGTCCCACTGGGAGGAGACCCCGGGGCAGACCCAGGACTCGGTGGAGAGACTATGTCTCCCAGCTGGTCTGGGAACGCCTTAGTATCCTCTCTGAAGAGCTGGAGCAGGTGGCTGGGGAGAGGGAAGTCTGGGCTTCTCTGCTTGAACTGCTGCCTCCGCGACCCGGACCTCCAAAAAAGCGGTAGAAGATGGATGGATGGATGGATGGGTACTTGTATATATTACAGTGCATCCGGAAAGTGTTCGCAGCGCTTCACTTTTTCCACAATTTGTTATGTTACAGCTATTTTTTATACATTTATGCATTTATATTAGTTATTTTTAATAAATTTGCAAAAATCTAAAAAAAAAAACAAACTTTTTTCACATTGTTATTACGGGGTATTGTGTGTAGAATTTTGAGGAAAAAAATGAATTTATTCCATTTTGGAATAAGGCTGTAACATGAATGAATGAATCTTTATTTTTCGGATAGATTAAAAGTAAAGATTAAAAAAAAGAAACAGAATAATATAACAAAGGGGGAAAGAAAATCCAACAAGGTCAAATTAGACAATAGCTCCTCTGATTATACAGTTCAGCACAAGTTATCCAAAATGGGTGATGGCTGAAGCCGCAACTTATATTGCCCACCCATATTCCATCCAAGAATTCAAAAGAAAAACAAAACAAGAAAAAGTGAAGCACTGTGAACACTTTCTGGATGCACTGTGTTATGTCCATAACCATACACCAATAATGAGGCTGGAGGTGCAGTAGAACGTGACTTTATTATATGACTCACAGTGTACCCAAGGCGCTCCCGTCCAGGCAGAGGTGGGGTCAAAAGAGACTGTGCCCTTTCCACATCAGCCTTTTATACTCAGGGTGGTGGCGGAACCGGAAAGGTGGAGCCACCACCCATATCACACAATAATACGTCATATTAATATCATGACCAACATTACATCCCCCCCCTTCAAAAAAGTCCAAAACGCATGCACACCATCAAGACCCTCCCAAATTTAGAACCCGAATTACACACGAACAATAAACAGAAATATGTACGGCCTATCCATGCACACAAATAACTAAAGCTAGAGGGGGACAGGTGGACTACTGTCCCACCTCCACACGGCCACACGGTTTATTCTGCCGTCTCTGTTGGTATAAATATATAGTCCATGAAATTAAAAAAAAAACCTGCTGTGTTCCTAATATAATGTAAAATAACCCCATAAACATATACACACACAGGTGAAAACCTCAGTTCAATAACCAACCAGTCAATATTCACATTCACGCCCTGCTATCAACACACCCAACAAAACCACCCCATAACCCGGGCAAACCACACAGTAATATATGCATTAAACGTATTGACACAGACATTACTTGTTTTGGGTTTTTTTTTTTTACATGGACAATTCTCATAGCAACTCTGTGCAAGAAACACATTGACTACGTAGCCTGGGCAGTTCACAACATAACATGCAGTTTAACCCATCGCCCCCCTGCTACCATACAGTCCTGATGGAGAAACCACCCCCCGGAGACCCGTCCGGTGGGTCCCGTCCAGAGCTCCTTCGTCTCTTTGCCCCTGGAGATGAGCCACGTCGGAGCCCCGACACCACCTTCTTCTTGTTGGCGCACCTCAGCTCACTGGGGTGTCTCCATGAGTCACTGGACAGCAGAAGGTATCCGTCCTACAGAATAGCCACCACCTGCAGCCGCCCTGGTCCTCCCGTTGTTTCTTCTTGCCATGGATTCCTCTCAGCCGAGCCTCCTCTCTGGGTCGAACCATGTCAGCGACTCCCAAAGGAGCCCGACTCAGCTTCCACTGTCCACGATGTCTCAACCAGGCTTCCTCACTGGGTCGCGCCACACCAGCGGCCCCCCGCGAAGCCCGACTCAGCCTCCAGTGTTCCTGTGTGGCACGTGTTTTCGCCGTGTCAGCTGGTCCTGCCCCGCTTGCTTTCATTTGCAACGCCGGCAAAGCCGTTGTAGCCCCCTGCTTCTCGGTACCTCCTGGCCGAACTCCGGAAGCAGTAGAGACTATCCCGTCGGCTCCACCCGCCGTCACGGGCATCCCACAGTGCCGCCCAGTTCCCTCACATAGGGTAAACTGGGCACTGGTACCGGAACCCTCCCGCGATGGCCCTGGATGGAATTGGTCCTGTTCATCTTCCAGAATACTAGGCCAAGAATCATTCCAAACTGCATCATCCACCACTCGTGGAACTGGCCGGTCCCACAAACCACGGCCCGACCACTCCTCTCCGACGCCGCTGGTGATCAAGAAGCCCAGTCCATAAAAGAGGTCGCAGCCCATCACATTCAACCCACTGGCGGTCACCACAAACTGCAGGCTGGACACCTCTGCTGACTTGTACCTTGCCGTCAACTCCAGTGAACCCATGATGGACAGGCCATTACCACCATATCCACAAAATGGCGTCGACAAACTCCTCACAGTAGGCCAATTCAACACGGACCTCACCGCGCCCGTGTCCACCAGTAATGGCACTTCCACGCCGTCCAATTCCACCATTAAATACGTACGGCCCTCTGTGCTCGGGGAGACGGTGTGAATAACCGTAGGAGTCATGGTGGGTGAGTTCACTTTGCGTTGTTGTTCCCCTTGCTCAACTTTTTTGCAGGCCCTGGCAAAATGACATAGGAGTCCACACTTGCCGCAGCGTTTGCCCCTTGCCGGACACTCTTTTGCCTTGTACCGGTGCTTTGTGGACCCACAGCCCAAACATCTGGACGATCCCGGGGTGGACCTTACTTTAATAGCAGTAGCGTATTCTTCTTTGTCTTCCACGCTATCATCGCTACACGGGTCCACAGCCTGTACTGCTGACTGTGATTCAGGTTGTCTCAACGTCGTTCTCTCACCGAGGTCCCGTGATAATTTATCTGCTGCTTCATACTGCTGAGCTATCTCCACAGCCTTGGCCAACGTCGGTTCACCGGAGTGCGTGAGGAGTCTTGACCATGCCACTGAACATAACGCGTGCTCCACCAACTGATCGCAGACCATTTCTTCCTCTAAAGACCCAAACTGGCAGTTCCCAGCCAGCTGACGCAGATCGTGTTCATAATATCGAGTTTGGCGTCCTGCTTTTGTCCGTGTGCCCGGCTTCTTTGTGTTTTCATCCCTTGGTTTATTGTTCCATTTATGTCGAGTTGGCCATTTATCAAAGATTTTAAATCCGACTAGAGAGAGCTCTCTGTTTAACTGGACCCAACATTATGAAGATCGGTCCTTGTCCCAGGGGCCCAGCACCTCCAGGGGCGTGTCCACTGTGGGCCCGCTACAAGACTGTGGGGAAAAAAAAGGTAACTGTTTAGTTAGGAGTACAGCTAGCAAAGTGGCAGAATAATCCACCCAGTCGCATCGGGTCCAGTGGCGGTCTACCCGCGGACCCTATTCATTAGGCTGTGATTCATGTTCTAAAAAAAAATAAGTGTGTGTGTTCTTTGAAAATACAGTAGGTTCTTTAAGCAATATATGTCTATTTAAGTACTATTAATAAGTAATGTATGTGATTGCATAGTGGGAATTATTTACCAAATTGGGGAGGGTCTTAATTAGGAATGTTCTGTGTTTTTCCAAGGGGGATGTGAATGTTGTAAAGGGAATTTACAACAGGAATGGCGTGATGACGTAGCCGTCTGGTGTCGTCATCACGCCGACCTTTATATGGGGGAGTCAGCCATCTTATGGGGTTCTTCACTGGCGACTCGGCAACTCAGTTTGCTGAATGCTAATGTGTGTAGTGTACTATTAAACAGTCATGTAATAAAGTTCGAGTTCGAGCACAGCGTCCTAGTCCGTCTTTATTATTAGGTTTGTGGACATAACACAATGATTAAATAATTTATGAAAATTTAAGTATAGTATGTCACAAACATTTCATTCAGACCTATGGGAGCTGTCAAATATGTGGAAAACGTGCAGTAAATGGGACCTTAAAAACTAAAGACTTTGAAAAAAGAAGGAAATAGCACAAGAAGATCGTTGCCCATTCACAATGCAGCACAAGATTATAAAATGGCTCAAGTGATTTTCATTGGGATCAGGACTGGTGTGAGGTGAGGGTGGTGTAATGTGGCAGTTGGAGTGGTGCTGGAGTCTGTACCTGTAAAGTGGCTGTGACACAGAGAGGATGACAACACTGTCAGGCTGATCTGATTTCACAACTCCTCCATTCCTAAAGTCTATCTCTACAGGGCTGCGTTTGAACCGTCAGGAATGTATGAGGTGTTACAGTGTGCAGTTTTCATGTTCTTTGTGTGCGTGCGTTATTGTGTTGCTGACTTGGGTGTGTTTTTAGTGAGGCCGTGCTCCTCCTGTCAACGCTAGCGTCCATAAAAGGAGATCTTTAAGTTTGTCACATGACAGCAATCTGAGGAATGCAACACTGGTCACATGGGATGCCATCTCAAGGAAATCAGCTTCAGCCCTCTGAGGACAGTGAAGGTGTGTGTGTGTGTGTGTGTGTGTGTGTGTGTGCGCGCGCGCGCGCGTGTGATTAAAGGGGAATTCACAGCTTGAGAGATTTCACTTCTCTTTCAGTCATGTTTCAGTAACTGGAAACTGCAGAGGAGGACGTTTTGGTTTCCTTCACAGCAAAAATGGTGTGTGTGTGTGTGTGTGTGTGTGACATGTGCACGATTAGATTGTGCATTTCATGGTGAACCTCCTCTGCTGCCACTGAAGTGCAAGTATGGGTGGGCCCAAGGTTGTGGATTGATTCACTGGAAGAAAACTGTCAAAAAAGTCCCCTGTCTAATATACGTATCTAATATCTACAATTACACACCTTGTGAAGACAAAGAGCAGACTGATATCTGTGTGCATTTGTGTTTATGTGGAATTGACTCACATGGCTTCCTGAAGCTGTAGCGGCTGTGTGGGCTACAGCTGATGAAATTGTGTGGTGCCTCCTACAGCAACTGATAGTCTACTTAAAAACCACAGGGTTGTCACTGTTTTTTCTTCCCCTTTTTTTCCAGTATAGGACACCATATAAGGTCAACATTTGACAGGTATGCAATGCCGCTACACACTGAATGCCAACCCCCCCAGCATTGATGGTGATGTGTAAGTGATGTCTGAGCAAAGGGAGGTTGTATAAGCCACCTTTGCTTTTATCTTTTTGAGCTGAATGTTTGCGTATTAGTCATCGCGAGAAGCGGAAATTTTGGGCAACAGCTTGGTGAGGTGGTTTAGCTGTCATCAGCATACGATTTGCATTTTCCAACTTGGACTAACAACATCAGGGAGTTCCTGTTTTATCATAATTCAGATATTCCTTAGTTGTGGGGTTTTGTGTCAAGGCTGTCCATTGTGAATTCACCTGGTTGTGTCACATTATTAATCTTCATGCATTTATGGTAGGCTCAACAACCATCTGACTAAAATTTTAAAGGGCATGTGTTATGCACTATTTCCACATGCTGACACAGTTCCCAGAGGTTTTAATGAAATGTCTGTGACATGATTTTGTCAACAGGCTCCAGTGTTTAATTATTGTAGCACCATTTTGGCCCATCTTACGCAGCTGTCCTCAGAAGAATGCCTCTTTAAACGCTCATGATTCCCAGTTCACCTCACCCTCCTTCTTACATCACTTCTGAGGTTAGCTGTTGATGACATATTGCTAATGTTAGCAGGCTAGCTCCTAGGTCCAGTAGTGAAGACAGCCTCAGGTAATGAATGTAAAACTGGGTGAAAGAATGAATGAAATAATTGGCCCCATTCAGGGTATAACAAACTACAGTACAATAAGCTAAAATAACATCTGAGAACAGCATACAGTTGAAACCAGAAGTTTACATACACTGTAGAAAAAGATACATAACCTTTTATCCTCACTGTCTGACATTCCACAGCACGTGGGACACCATGTGGTGGTGCCTATCTCCATTTCACTGACCCTAGGCCACACAGCTACAGTGAGTAGTGGAAGCTACAGTGGGGGGTTAGTCTTCTGGTAGCTCTGTGCGTTAACTTTCCTCATTCTATTTTGCTGAGCACCAAGCTAGAAGGCGAAAAGTACCATCTTTATATGGTCTTTGGTATGACCCGGCCGGGATTTGACCTTAAATCAGACTAAACTTTTCCTGTTTTAGGTCAGTTAGGATGACCAAAATTATTTCTATTTGCTAAATATTTTTTTATTGCTTTCTTCAAAGTCAGAAGTTTACATCTATTTCCTTAGTATTTGGTAGCATTGCCTTTAAGCTGTATGACTTGGGTCAAACTGAGTCTTGGGTATCCTTCCACAAGCTTCTCGAATAGTTTGCTGGAATTTTGGTCCATTCCTCCTGACAGAACTGGTTTAACTGAGTCAGGTTTGTAGGCTGCTGTGCTCACACACATCTTTTCAGCTCTGCCCACAAATTTCTGTGGGATTGAGATCAGGGCTTTGTGATGGCCACTCCAAAACATTGACTTTATTGTCCTTAAGCTACTTTGTAACTAATTTGGCAGTATGCTTAGGGTCATTGTCCATTTGGAAGACCCATTTGTGCTCAAGCTTTAACTTCCTGGCTGATGTCTTTAGATGTTGCTTCGTCATCATCATCATAGCAGTCTGTCGCGAGCGATAATGACTGTTTCATTTGGGTCTGATCAGATTCCTCTATGCAGCTCTGTCCCCCGGCCTCTGCTGCCAGGAACTCCTGACCCTGCAAACCCGGACAACGTCCGAGCTGGTATGAGTTGCTTTCTGACTGACCATTTCATGAAACTGCATGTAAAGTATTTGAGTACCGCTAGCTTTTGCTGGACTAGCGACACATTCTTGGCAGATAGAGGTATTATCAGTAGCAAGGACAGGCCAAGACAAACTGACTCCACTATCTGTTGCAGTGACTGACCAGATGATAGGTTTGTTTATCTCTGCTCTTTGTGTAGTGCATGTCACAATGCAGCAGCTGGCAAAAGTCCACTAATGATTTAAAAATGTAATTCCCCCCCCCCAAAAAAAAACAGTTGGTTTGGTGTAAAGTATTTTATTGAGTTACCTCTTAATAGAATACACTGAAGAGGCAGTAATACAAATCCATATTTTATGTTTATGAAAGTATAATGTATTCAGGTATCTAGACTACAGGTAAACAAAGATGCCAGACCATGACGATGGTGACAACGGCCCAGACTGCAGCGCAGCATGACACCAATGCCCATTCTCTATATCAAACCCTGGTACCAAGTCTCAAAACAATCAGAATAAAATTGTAGGAGGAACTGATTTCACAAAAATGGGACAGACGGACCGACAGACTGCCCCATAACATAATCCCCCTTTGGTCTTTGACCGGCGGGGGATAAAAAAAAAATTCTTTTTTACCAAAGCCTCAAGGCTTTTTGGTTGTTGGTGCTGTAGCTACACCCCATGGGACACGGTCAAGTGGTGGACTTCTTCCTCTAAACACTTAACACTGACAAACAAACCAGTGTTCCCTGGGCAGCCCCTAGCCAACACCAACAGACAAGTCATTTAGTAACTTGTTGCAGGCGGACAGGCTGATTTAGCTGGAGCCAAAACAACAGAGGTTCTAAGAAAGGCAAAGAAAGAGTAAATGGCATTCACTTATATAGCGCTTTTTTCCATCTCTAGATGACCAAAGTGCTTTACAGATCCTGCTATCCACCCATTCACACACACATTCACACACTGATGGCGGCGGATGTGCCATGCACAGGCACTGGCCTGACCCACCAGAAGCAACTGGGGGGGGGGGGGGGGGGGTGTCAGTGTCTTGCTCAAGGACACTTCGACATGCAGACTGCAAACAGAGCGGGAATCGAACCCCTGACCCTCTAATCAGTAGTCGGCCGCACCACACCTGTGCCACAGCCGCCGCAAGAATACCAGAACTAAAGGGTTGAAGTAATGACAAGGGGGTTAAAAGGTGTGATTAGAGGATATCTTCAGTGATGTGCACATACATTTCCCATACTCATGTTGCACTATACTTTTATAAAAAGAAAATCTGCTAGAAAAAAAAAATCACAGGTGTGGGAGATCATTAAATGTGAAATCAAAATTTATGAAGACCGAATCTTTGACTTAGGCATTATGTGCTTGTGAACCAGGTCTTGAAAACATTATAGACCAGGGGTTATTAATTGGTGGACTCTGGTCCGGATCCAGACCCCAAAGGTCCTCTGTCTGGACCCCAAAGCCTTTTGATATGATTTGGGGGAAAAGGGAGACTGTTTTGTTTTGATGGGAAAAAAGGGAAGTGCTATATAGGAGACCGCACAGACAGATTATGGCACGAGCCTTTGGGTGCTCTCCTGCTGCAGACTGCCCTCTCCCAGGTGGTAGGCCGAGGGCGTTTTTGGTGTCACTGATCGATCCGAATCAGGAGAGTACACCGTTGTTTAAATAAAGTCTTCTCTATTTTTGGCAAATCTGAGAAAATTTTTTGGCAGCCTTGGTTTGACCGCATTTTTTAAATAAACTTACTTTTTTATTGTCAGTCCTCTCCAGCGTCTTTCAGAGCATCACTAGCTGATGAACCAATCAGGTTGCGGTTTTGTCCCCCAGGTGACTGCATACACCAATCACGTTTGACTTAATTGGGACCCCGAGGGTAAAGTATAGTGGGTCTTTCTGACAGCTGATTTAGTAATAAGAATTAATTTCTTAAAATTCAAACAAAAAAAAAAAACATCCAAAGCAGTAAAGACTGTAACGACTTGTACCGCCTTTAAAACTGTTGAATTTAATGTCACTGCTTTTTTCTACATATTTATTTGATTCTGGTTTGTTATTATTTTTATCTGATACCCCCTGGACTGTTTTCAGTCTATGTTCCCTGTATTCCATTGTACATATACAGTACTTAACTGATTATATGTATGTACTGATTTTTTTGTACTTTGTTTTTCAATAAAGTTTAAGAAATATAAGAATGTCTATAACTGGCTAAAAAAAGTATTCCATTGGTTGAGGTAAAGAACCAGACAAGCGCAAAATTATAGAACACATATATTTATTTATAAGCTCCGACTCATTACCTCAGATCATTACATAGATTGTCCCGTTTATTCTTTGAAAAAAACAAACAAACAACATAATACCACAAGACTATTTTATCACATCTTTATCAAATGTAATATTGATTCATAATTGACTAATGGCGCTATATAAATAAAGTTGAATTGAATTATTACACCAGCATCAATTGTGTATTTAAATCTGATCAGAATGTCAAAATAAACTACTTTGTCTCACTCTTTGTCTGCTACCCAGATGATGGGGCCTTGGTATGGCCCTGTCTTTATTGATAATGTCTGTCATGTCAAATCAGACACGTTTTCATGAGTTACTGTGAATGTCAGCAGGGGGATCTGTGGAGTGCTGCATATACATTTCAATATTCAGATAGGAGCGTTCTCTGGACTTTGTGAATCTTGCTACAAAGGAAAGCAAAATAACTGAAAAGACATAAAAATATAAGCTGCTGGATAGCCACACTTCAGATGTGCCAGTCCACATAGGCTTTCATAGACAATGCTACATGCAGTATACTAACAAAAGAAGTATTGAGAGGCCGAAAAATGAGACAAAAATTATCTTAGGCAAATGATGATGAGTAAGCAGCTTTAATCTGATTAACTCCAGCTGAACTGACCATGTACATTAATGACTAAACAGTAATAGTCAATTTAAGACAAACAAGACAAAGAGACAGTGATCTAGACAGGTCCAGGAGATGTCAGGAATGTTTGAGCATCTGGAGTTACCTGTAGACCAGAAGAGAAAATGTTAACAATGCAGCTAGTTATCTTTAGAATGAACATTTATGCAGTAATGACATAGTCCACACTTTGATGAAGATTCTGTCATCCAGGTGGGTAAGTACACTGGATGAAAGCTCAGTCTAGTCAACTGGAATCAAGGATTTTTTACTCTGAATGGTGAAATGTTTCAGAGTAAAAAAAAAAGAAAAAAAAGAATCCAGTTGACTTAACTGAGCTTTCATACAGTGTAGTCCACAGTTAAGCTTCCCACCCAATTTTGCCTCTTTTACAATATTTTAGATGAGCAATCACATTACCATTAACCTTTATTTATATAGGTAGTCTCACTGAGACACAAGGTCTCATTTTCAAGTGAGACCTGTCACACATACTTCAGATACAAATCCCTAACCAACCCGGGGTCTCTGCTCAACAAAAACAGGTTCCAGTCTACCTAAGAACACCACATCTGTAATAAATGTTAGATCATTTTAGTAGATTTTTTTTCCCTAAGCTCATAAAAACAAGAACTAAATCAGAAAAAGCCGAACAATATGGAAGAGATGCTGCTCCAAAACCTAAAACACAGAACAGTTTTGGTGCTGTCTGATGCAGGTGTATACTGGTTCTTCAGCAGAGATTCTTTCATATCAGCAGGACAACTATGCCAAGGACATGTACTTACTTTATTTAGTGATATGCTACACAACACAAGGGACACTGGAGAACATGCATTTGGTTCTAATATTAACTATGGAGATCTGTAACATGAAAAGAAAATACAGGGACATAAATATAGCGTTATTATGCGTACCTAGCAGCCTTGTCAGCCCAGCTTTCGTTCACATTTACTTCTGACAATGATGAAGCTCACTGGTAGAATTCAAGTCAGGTGACCATGGAGCACTGTTTTGATTGATTAAGCATAGAGTGGTCCTTAGTGACGCTTCAGAGCCGCTTTATCAGGTTTCTTAACTAAAGTTTCATTTTCACAAAAAATATGCACATACTTAGCCTGCCCACAAACAGATTCATGTTTTGAAAAATATGCGTTGCCATATCTGTGAAAATCAGCTACTCTCTGGATGGGGATCAATCATCCCAAAAACTAAAGCAGATAGAGCCACTCGGCCCACCATCTATCTATCCACTGTCCCAGGAATGCCACTCTGTGGCTCCAATCGCTCCAGAGAGTATGCAAAATCACGGTTCGCTGCGGGCGCTACACACCGACGGCCAACAGCCAGGACATCCACCCCGGACAGACACACCTCATTTCAGGTCTGTATCCACAAAATGAAGCACTGCTGTGAAAATGAGGGTGTTTACCGGGGTACTCCTTCCTCTATTCTGCCAAGAGTGGTCTGTGCTGGGATGCAGAGGTGAGGTCGCTGGTTATGGCGGCCCTTTTCGTAGCCTCCAATTTCACATAAAAACTCAGTAAAAGCTCCGTGTGTTACTGAACATGAAAAGCCCCACCTTCCCTTTGCCTGTAACCATGGAGTTATAGCTTCATCCATGCTGTTTACTCTTGAGATTAAAAAAAAATGTTGGCAGAACTCTGTAGTATGGAATTATATTTTATGTCCGTTTTTTTGTCTTACAGTTTCAAAGATTTTCTACACTGAAAATATTGTAGAGGTAGACTTTTTGTGAAGTTTTGCTTATTAGATATTAATCTTTTTTTTAAATTTTTTTTAAATGCCATGGAATTTACTTTGTGTTCTCCTGGAAAACATTTTTAGGATTTTAGAATTTTAGATCTGTTTATTTGGAGTCAATAAACACATTTAGTGTTCTCCTGTATTACAAAATTTTCAATTACACATTTTCTTTGAGATTGAACAAAGAATTCATTTTCATTTTTTGTTTAAAAATTATGATAGAGCTAAAAGCAGCTAAAACATAAGATGTTGCTTCAATATTTCCACATAATGTTTTTTCCTCATGATGAACCAGTCTCTTCTGCAGCAAAATGCCCCCACAACATGATGCTGCCACCCCCGCACTTCACATTTGGAATGGTGTTCTTAGGCTTGCAAGCGTCTCCCTTTTTCCTCCAAATGAAACAATGGTTATTATGGCCAAACAGTTCAGTTTTAGTTTCATCAGACCACAGGACATGTCTCCAAAAATTAAGGTCTTTGTTCCTGTGTACATTTACAAACTGTAATCTGCTTTTTTTGTTGCCTTTGGAGTAATGCAGGGGTGCCCAACCTGGGGCTCCTGGAGCATTCAGGTTTCTATGCGAAATTTTCTAATTTCACTTCTTAATTGGTCCAAAGATTTGCAATTAATTTGTCATTGTTGTGCGTGTGTTCTGTAGGCACCCTTGTACCCATGCTCAACAACAGCAAATTATTTGCAAATCTTTGGACCAATTAAGAAGTGAAATGAGTCTCTTAGTACTCCTCTTTAAAAAACATACAGCCTTTCTGTCTCTGATGAGCTATTTTAGCTCTTCTGGGTATGGTACACCCAGCCCCGTCCACTGCTCTGTGATTGTCCAGCTGAGCTGTCTGTCTACAAACATCACCAGCTGGGGAGCCCAAGCTTCAGAACCAACAGTGCTAGGGAGTTAGCTTACGAAGTGTGGTTTATATTGTTATTTTCTCTAGATTTCAGTCACCCTAATAGACATCCCTGTTTCCACCTGTTCACTAATCCACGGTCGATAAAATATTTCATGCCATTTTGGTTTATTTTGTTATATTTTCCCCGGGATGTTACATTGAATCGTTAGCATCATTATTTGCTCTAACCGAGACCTAAGGCATCTAGCTGAAGCTAGCAGTTTATCCACTCATCCATGAATGTTTCTGTGCTTATTGTACTCCAGGGGTCGGTCATATCCTATTGTAGCAATCACTGAAACCACACACTCCTGTCCACAAGTAATGTTTTATTTCATTCATTCTTTAAGACACATTTATGTTAGTTGCCTCAGGCTCACTGCCAGAGCTAGACGATAGCACCTATGATTAGCTACAGTGACGTAAGAGTGAGGGCGGAGTTGACTACAGCCCTTTTTTTTTTCCACAATATTTTTTATTGAACCTTTTTTTTTACAAACATGGCACAAACAATCAGACACTAACACAAAAGTAATTTAAAAATTAAAAAGAACAATAATAACAACAAAAAATGTGTAATAAAAACAACAACAACCATTAACAAAAACAAGTCAACAACAATGCTCCTCTGTTTAATCTAGGTAATCTATTACATAAGAATACATAATATACATTCACCAGTTTGGAATTTGTAAGGTCCACACATATCATTCACCTTCTTCTTCAGATGTTATGTTTAATTTCTTTACATAATCAATGAAAGGTCTCCATATATTCTCAAACACATTTTCCTTTGATTTCAGTATCTATGTTATTCTTTCTAGTGGAAGGTTTGTTAACATCTGTCTTAACCACTGAGTCACATCTGGTCTATGAGTCTTTTTCCACAGTAGTGCAATACATTTTTTGGCATTAAGCAAACCGAGGTCTATGAATACTCTTTCACTCTTATTAAAGTTATGTTTTTCTGGATACAGACCCAACAAAAACAGTTTAGGGTTCAATGTGATTTGTTTTGAAATTATTTTTTCAATTTTTACCCTCACGTCTTCCCAAAACATTCTGATTTTTCTACATTCCCATAAACAGTGAAATAGGGTTCCTTTACTTTCCATACATTTCGTGCATGTATCTGATATGTTTTTGTTATATCTATTTAATTCCACTGGTGTAGCATACATCCGCATTAACCATTTAAAATGTATCAGTTTAAGACGTACATTTATTGATTTGGTTTGAGCTCCTGCACAAGCCATTTCCCATTGTTCCTCTGAAATTTCAGTTTGCAGGTCTTCTTTCCAATAATTCAGTCTTTTCTGTGAGTTTTCACTTGAGAATAGTGTCAATGAGTTGTAAAACTCTGTAATAATACCCTTTCTCTTACTATCTTTCATCCAAAAATTTTCCAAAAATGAATAAGTAGGTCGGGTGAGAGCATTATTTTGATTTGATCAAATAAAATTTCTAAACTGAAGATATTTAAAAAAGTGTGTTCTATTAAGATTGAATTTAATCCTCAGTTCTTCAAAAGACATCTGAGCGTGACAAATATAAGTCTTGAATCTTTTGAATCCCTTTTAAATTCCATATTTTAAATACAGTATCCGCTCTCCCTGGTGTAAAATATTGATTACCCCATATTGAGCTAAATTGTGACAGTGAGTGTGGTTCTTTTAAATATTTTTTGGTTTCACACCATATTTTGATCACGTGCTTTACAATTGTTTTTTTAACTTGTTTCTGTAGTTTTTTTTAGCTGAGTCTGAGTATATGAATAAGGGAAGAGGTAAAGGTAAATTGTATGATTCCATTTCAGTCCAGTGAGGAAGATCATTTGATGAAAAATAATATGTCATAGACCTCAGTTGTGCTGACCAGTAATACAACATGAAGTTTGGACATTTCAGACCTCCACGATCAAATGGTAAATATAGTAAGGACAAACGTAATCTAGCCTTCCTATTGTTCCATATAAATTCCACTAACTTTTTTTTAATTCTTGAGAATAGGTCTGAAGGTGGTGGTAAAGGAATGTTTTGAAATAAATAAAGTATTTTTGTTAAGATATTACTTTTAAGTATATTAATTCTCCCGATCATCGACATTGGTAGTGACATCCATCTCTGAAGTAACCCATTAATATCTGTCATTAAGTCTTCATAGTTGGCATTGGCGACTGATTCTAGCTTAGGCAAAATTTGAATTCCTAAATATTTAAACTGATTTACAACATTGAATTGGTTTACCTCAGGAGCTGGGTGATTTCCCTGGGTCTCATTTAGCATTAATATTGAAGATTTTGTTTTGTTTATTTTATATCCTGATATTTCCCCAAAGTTCTTTATTAAATTTAACAAGGTCGGAATTGATTTTTTAAAATTCAACATAAACAAAATTATGTCATCGGCATACAGGGAGATTTTATGTTCTGTTGGTCCTACTTTAATTCCATATATTTGTGGATGTAAACGTACTGCCATCGCCAAAGGTTCAATTGCCATAGTAAACAATAAGGGTGAAAGTGGACAGCCTTGTCGACATCCTCTATTGATTTTTATTGATTTTGAGATATTGCTCTTTGTTAGGATTTCTGCTGTGGCATTATTGTATATTATCTGGACCCATTTTATGTGACATAATTATCGGCCCAGGAAACACGCACGCAGGCTCAGGTAAGATTCAAAAGCTTTATTCAACAACAAGGGGTGATTGAGTGCATGTATGTGGTATGTATATGGACTGTGGGTGAACGAGGAGCGTCGGGAACAGAACAGCACGCCGTGCAGCCAGGCAACCCTATGGGAAGAGCAGAGACAGAGATATGAGTTGGGCTTCACCATACGGGAGAGATATACTGAGAGTTGCTTACTTGCAGGTGGGACGGTGGCTGGCGTTGGCAAAGGATCTCCTGCCTGGGAGACAGCGCCCCGCTGCGCACACGACGAGGAGTGGAGAAGAGAGGAGAGAAGATGTCGAAGACGGGAGGAATCCGCCGCCAGGGAATCCACCTGTACACAGGGGAGAGACTGGTAGACAGGTGAGTGGCAATACAGCTTACGTGCTGATGAGAGGAACTGCAGGACGGGAAGAAACGATCCTGCGGAGAGTTTGAGAGCGTAGATACACAGACGGCTCCAGACCGATGCTGTGGGCCGAGTGGGTTAAATAGCCCGTGACTGACGAGGTGCAGGTGTGCGCGCAGCTGAGGTAGATGACTGGGAGCGGCGGGTTGTGACAGTACTCTCCCCCCCCGAGCAGCGCCTCCTGGCGCTGGCTTATCCGGGTGCGCCTGGTGGAACTCCGTGATGAGATCTTCATCCAGCACAAAAGTAAGAGCGCACCCAGGATCTCCACTCCGGGCCATACCCCTCCCAATCCACCAGGTACTGCAGCCCACGACCTCGACTCCGGGAGTCCAGGATGGATGCAACCCCCCATGCCGGGTGGCCGTCGATCATCATGGGAGGGGGCGGTGCCCTAGGAGGAGGACAGAGTGGGTCGGAGATCACGGGTTTGATCTTGAACACGTGAAACGTGGGGCAAACACGGGGGGGGGGGGGGCAAACGCACAGCCACCGGGTTGATAATCTTGGAGATGGTGAAGGGACCGATGAAGCATGGTGCCAGCTTCTTCTTCTCGGCCTTAAAATTAACGTCCCGGGCCGATAGCCAGACCTGTTGGCCCACCTGGTAACCAGGGGCCAGCTTCCTGTGGCGATTAGCCATGGTGCTGTTGCGCGCCACCGTGCGTAAAAGCGCCTCGCACGCCCTGGTCCACAGGCTCTGGCAGCATCTCAGATGCGCTTGGATGGAAGGAACGGCCAACTCACTCTCCTGCTCGGAGAATAAGGGGGGATCGTAGCCCAACGACGCCCGGAAGGGAGACATCCCGATAGCCGATGACAGTGTCGCGTTGTGGGCATATTCCACCCAGGCCAGGTAAGAGCTCCAGGAGGATGGGTTGGAGGAGGTGACGCAGCGCAGGGCAACTTCCAGCTCCTGGTTGGCGCGCTCACGCTGCCCGTTGGATTGGGGGTGGTGACCGGAGGAGAGACTCACCGTGGCCCCCAGGGTGTTGCAAAAGGACTTCCGCATTTGGGACACAAACTGGGGCCCCCGATCGGATACGACGTCCATTGGGATCCCGTGCAGCCTGACCACATGTTGGACAAGGAGATCGGCCGTCTCCCGTGCCGAAGGGGGACCCCGGAGAGGCACAAAATGAGCAGCCTTGGAGAATTGGTCCACAATTGTCAGAACAGTGTCGTAGGAATTAGAAACGGGGAGGCCAGTAACGAAGTCCAGAGCAATGTGTGACCAGGGCCTGCCCGGGACCGGCAGGGGCTGGAGCAGACCCGCGGGGTGGGGTGGGGGGGAATTCGGGGTCTTGCTAGTAGCACACTGGGGGCAGGCCTGGACGTAATTGGCGACGTCCTTCTGTAGACCGGGCCACCAGAAAGAGCGCTGAAGGAGGTCCACCAGTCGGGAGATGCCAGGGTGACAGGCGAGCTTGGACGTGTGGGCCCAGTGAATGACATCCCCCCCCGCAGCGCGGGGTCAACCTGAGTCAGGACCCAGGAGGAAGAGAACTCCGTCTTCAGGGTCTTGAATGCAGCCGCTGCCTCCTCAGTCCACTGGAAGGGCACTTTGGGTGAGGTGAGGCGGGTCAGAGGGGTGACGTTGGTGCCGAAGTTGGGCACAAAGTGGCGGTAGAAATTAGCAAAGCTGATGAACTGCTGCACCTGTTTCCTGGAGGAAGGAGTGGGCCACTTGACCACCGCTTTAACCTTGGCGGGGTCGGGGAGGATCTGATTGTGGGAGATAACAAAACCCAGGAAAGAGGTTGTCTTGGCAAAGAACTCACACTTCTCAGCTTTGACATAAAGTCCATTCTCTAACAGCCACTGCAAAACCCGCCTCACGTGGGCTTGGTGCTCCTCCCGAGACCTGAAGAAGATCAGGATGTCATCTAGGTACACAAAGACGAAGACCCCTAGGAAATCTCGCAGGACATTGTTAATGAGCCGTTGGAAGACGGCGGGGGCATTGGTGAGCCCAAACGGCATAACCAGGTATTCGAAGTGGCCGCTGGGCGTCCAAAAGGCCGTCTTCCACTCATCGCCCTCCCGGATCCGAACGAGATGGTATGCGCTGCGGAGGTCTAGCTTGGTGAACCAGGTGGCCCCCTGGAGGGAGTGGAAGGCGGTGTCCATGAGAGGCAGGGTGTATCTATCCTTCACCGTGATGTCGTTCAGGGCTCTGAAGTCGATGCACGGACGCAGGGACCCATCCTTCTTCGAGACGAAAAAGAAGCCAGCTCTGAGTGGAGACGAGGAGGGACGAATAATCCCAGCGCTGAGCGACTCCCTGATGTACGTGTCCATGGCCTCTCGTTCCGGGGCAGAAAGGCTGTAAAGGCGGCCAGATGGTAACGGCGCCCCCGGGCGGAGGTTTATGGTGCAGTCATATGGGCGGTGAGGAGGAAGAGACATCGCCTTGGACTTGCTGAAAATGAGCCCCAAGTCGTGGAACTCCGGAGGCACCAGGGTGAGGTCCGGAGGAGAGGAGACAGGAGCAGGAAGAGGAGGGGATGGGGCGCAAGCCGCAGACTGAAGACAGGTGCCCATACAGAACGAGCTCCACGAGAGGACACTTCCAGATTGCCAATCAAGCACGGGATTGTGAAGGCGCAGCCACGGGTAACCCAAGATGACGGGGGCCGCCGAGGTTGATAGGACGTACAGGCTTAGGTCCTCTCAGTGGTTGCCTGAGACAATAATTGGCACCGGCCTGGTGCGATGTGTCACTATTCCCAGGGGCGAACGGGAGAGAGTGACGAGGTTAAGGGGAGCTGACAATGGTTGACGGGGATGCCCAAGCGGGTTGCCAGGCTCTTGGAAATGAAGCTTTGTTCTGCCCCCGAGTCCACCAGTGCGTGAGTGAGGTGCCCGGTGGAGTTGTGGCAGAACCTAATGGGCAAGGAACAATTGAAGAGGGGATTTGGCTGGTTGGTGTCCGCGAGGCCCCCTACAGTGACTCGCGGAACCCCCCCCCCCCCCCATTTGGCTTGATTGGGCAATGCTCCACGGTATGCTGATCGCCTCCGCAATACATGCAGAGGCCCAGCTCTCAGCGGCGTTGTCTCTCCGCTAGGGGGAGCCTGGTTCGCCCGACCAACATCGCCTCTGGCTCATCGGCGGACTCCGGAGCGGGTAACGCCAGGGGGCGAGATTGAGAGGCGCGGACGGGGAATCCGTGCGGGTGGCTGTTGGACTTCCGCTCGGCAGCCCGCTCTCGCAGCCTGTTACCTAAACTAATTGTCAGGGAAATTAATTCGGACAGCCGCCCCGGAAGGTTCCGGCTGGCCAACTCATCCTGCAGACCAGAACTGAGGCTGCGAAGGAAGATGCTGCAGAGAGAAGCCTCGCTCCAGCCAACCTCCTCCGCTGCCACCCGGAAGTCAACAGCGTAATCGGCCGCCGACCAGCTACCCTGTTGAAGGCTAAGGAGCCGGTCGGCGAGGACGCTGTCACGACGCGAGTGGTCAAACACCTCGAGAAAGTCCTGCACGAACTGGTCATAGGAAAGGTTTGCGTAGCTGGGCTTCGCCATGACAGCGTAAGCCCAAGCTAACGCTCGCCCCTCCAAGAGATTAGCCATGTACCCAATTCGGCTGTGATCTGAGGGAAAATCCCCGGGAATGCGCTGAAACACCGACTCACACTGCAGGATGAACCCCCGCGCTTCACCGAGCTTCCCGTTAAAGCGAGCGGGAGTGGGGATTGGAGTGAGCCGGGTTGGCGCTCCCGAGCTAGGCTGGCCAGCCGTGGAAATAGCCGGAGCTGATCCGCCATGATGAGCCGGGGGGAACGCCTGCTGGGGGTCAAGACGGTCCAACCGGTGAGTAATTGTGGTCAGTTGGTTTAATATCACTTGCTGTTGATGAGCTATCAAATCCACCCGAGCCTCGAGGGTGGAAAGATGGTGTGCGAGCCCGCTGTCCGCTGGGCCGCCCTGCTGGAGCCGTACTGACATAATTATTGGCCCAGGAAACACGCACGCAGGCTCAGGTAAGATTCAAAAGCTTTATTCAACAACAAGGGGTAATTGAGTGCGTGTATGTGGTATGTATATGGACTGTGGGTGAACGAGGAGCGTCGGGAACAGAACGGCACGCCGTGCAGCCAGGCAGCCCTATGGGAAGAGCAGAGACAGAGATATGAGTTGGGCTTCACCATACGGGAGAGACATACTGAGAGTTGCTTACAACGAACGGTGGAACGGTGGCTGGCGTTGGCAAAGGATCTCCTGCCTGGGAAACAGCGCCCTGCTGCGCACACAACGAGGAGTGGAGAAGAGAGGAGAGGAGATGGCGAAGACGGGAGGAATCCGCCGCCAGGGAATCCACCTGTGCACAGGGGAGAGACTGGTAGACAGGTGAGTGGCAATACAGTTTACGTGCTGATGAGAGGAACTGCGGGACGGGAAGAAACGATGCTGCGGAGAGTTTGAGAGCGTAGATACACAGACGGCTCCAGACCAATGCTGTGGGCTGAGTGGGTTAAATAGCCCGTGACTGACGAGGCGCAGGTGTGCGCGCAGCTGAGGTAGATGACTGGGAGCGGCGAGTTGTGACATTATGAAATTATTTCCAAGTCCAAACCTTTGTAGGACTTCAAAAAGATAGGGCCATTCGACCCTATCAAAGGCCTTTTCGGCGTCCAGTGATAGGAGAGCTGTATCCAGTGCTTCTTTATTGGAATAAATAATATTAAATAGTCTTCTTACATTATGGAAGCCTTGTCTTCCCATTATAAAGCCATTCTGATCTCGGTTAATAATATTTGGTAATATTTCTTGTAGTCGTTTTGCTAAAATTTTACAGATTATTTTAAGATCAGCATTTAATAGGCATATTGGTCTCATGTTTTCACATTTATTACAGGGTTTACCTGGTTTTGGCAACAGTATAATTAAGGCATTATTCATGTATGGTGGTAAATTACCATTTTGAAATGCTTCTAAAACCATTTCCAACATTGGTTTTATTAATTTATTCTTAAATTTTTTATAGAGGTCAACTGGAAGACCATCTGGTCCTGCTCTTTTTCCTGATTTCATATTATCAATGGCTTGCCCAACTTCTTCTTGACTAATTTTAGACTCTAGTATCTCCCTGTTTTCATTTGGAATACATGGTATAGATAATCCACCCAAAAACCCATTTAGTTTTGTTAAGTCAGTTTCATTTTTTGTATCATATAGTTTTTCATAATATTCTCTAAAGGCACTATTAATTTCTAAAGGATCTATAACTACCTGTCTGTTACTTATAATACTGGTAATTGGTGTTTTAGATTCTAATTGTTTAATCTGCCATGCCAATAATTTTCCTGATTTTTCACCTTGTTCATAAAAAGTTTGCTTCAATCTTAGAAGACTCGAGGCAGCTCTATTCGCTGATTTTTTGTCATATTCAGCTCTCAGAATCAGTAATTTGTTCTCTAACTGTGGGTTACTTCCTGCATACACCTTTTCTTGAAGAATTTTTATTTTACGTTCCAATTGGACTCTCTCCTCTCAGGTCTTCTTAGATTTTGAACCTGTATAACTAATAATATGCCCCCTAATAAAAGCTTTGAAAGCCTCCCACTTTGTACATGCCGTTGTTTGTGTAGTATTGACAACAAAGAACTCATCTATCTGTTTTTCTATGTACTTAACAAATTCCTCATCCTGAAGCCATTTATGTTGAAAATGCCACCTACCTGGGTCCTTTGTCAATTTCTTATCTACATATACTAGACAGCAGGGTGCATGATCAGAGATCACAATGTTATCATAGAAAGTTTTGAATCTTGGACCTTAATTCTGTAGAGATCAAAAAGTAGTCTATACGTGAGAATGTCTTATAGGTATTAGAATAACAAGAATAGGCTTTGACTTGTGGTTTCATTTCTCTCCATATATCTAGCAATCTCAATTCTTTCATAAAATGATTAATGGTCATCCTACATCCATTGTGCGTACAGTCCAGTCCTGTTGATCTGTCTATACTGGGATTCAATGTACAATTAAAATCCCCTGCTATTATATGTTGCCCTGTAAGTGATGATAAAGTGAGGAATAAATTAATAAAGAAGTTTTGATCATCAATATTGGGGCCGTATAAGTTCACCAGATTTATATTTTCTAATAACAAAGATCCTTGGATGATTAGATATCTTCCAAATTTGTCTCTAATTACATTTTTCATTTGGAAATGGGACTGTTTTGTGTATGAGAGTCATAACTCCCCTAGCTCAGGATGAAAATGATGAGGTGAACACGTTACCTTGCCATCTTCTCCTAATTCTTTTTACATCCTCCTCTAATAGATGAGTTTCTTGTAAAAATACAATTTTTGAATCTATGTCTTTTATTTTATTCACAACTTGTTTAAGTTTTTTAAGATTTTGTAGACATCTGCAATTCCATGAAGTTAAATTAAGATTAACAGTTTGATCTATGATCAATAAGGAGTTTGAGATTACCTTGCAATATGAACATACTCTTACAGAGAAGCAAAAACATGGATGATGGAACATTCATCCTACAAACTAAACAAAAACAAATTCCTTTCCCCACATTCGTGGTAATCCCCCCAAAATCAAAAAATTCTGTCTCCCGTTATAGCTAGTGACTGTTCCACACTTGCGAGGATCAGTCAAACCACTCTCTCTTTCTCCTCTCAATCACCCTGACTCTACTACTATTCTTATAACATTAACTCTCTTCTGTAGTTTTTTCAACATAACTTCAAAGTTTTATAGCAACTTTGTACATCGTAGCTTTTTTTTTTTTTTAAAATACAGTCTGTATTTTGTAGACATGTTATATGTTTCAGATCAATCAGATGCCTGTACAAATGCTTAAATGTTCTACCTTTGTCATGTTCATGCTTAGCTCCCGCCAGTCTCCTTTTGGATCTGCTTAATGAGCTCCTGTGCCTCTTGAGGGGTCTTGAAGGCGTGGGTTCTCCCTTTATATGTGACCAGCAGTCTTGCCGGATGAATTACTCCGTGACAAATCCCTAGGTTGCGCAGCTCTTTGCGGACCGGGTCGAACTGCCTCCTTAATTGTTGAATTTCTGTGGCTAAGTCTGGATAGAACCGCATCTGTTGATCCTGGTATTTAATGTCCCCTTTAGCTCGCGCCGCATTGGTGACTGTCATCTTGTCTCTGTAGTTGAGGAACTTCATAATCAGCGTCCTCGGTGGTGTCTTATTATCTCTCGGTGGGCCGATTCAGTGAGCTCTCTCTAAAACAACCGATGACTGCAGATCCGCGTTATTCAGTGCTTCTGGAATCCACTTTTCCAAAAAGGAACATGGGTCCCGTCCCTCCGCTCCCTCCGGGAGGCCCACCAGCCTCAAATTATTCTGTCACGAGCGGGATTCCAAATCTAGGACGTTATCTTCCAGACTTTTGCATTTTAATTCCAGTGTTTGCAGTTTAGATTGCAGGCTGGTGACGTCATCTTCAGCGCTTGAAATTCGGAGCTCCGCCTGCGGCACTCGCTCCATGCAGTCGTTTATTTCCTTTCTCATACCTTCTATCGCTGCTATAATCCCATCAAATTTAGATGAAAACTCTGTTCTCATGGAGTTGATGGCAGTGAGCACTATGTTTGTCCCGTCTTCAGCAGTTCCCGCTCCGCGGCTGGCTCCCTCCTCCACCATTGCCTCTGGAGTTTTTTCTATTTCGCCTCGAGCGTGGAAGTCTGTTAGCTTGGGTTGTTTTGTCGAATTACCTTTTCCTCCACCTAATTTTCCCCACCTTGGTCTTTACCATATCCACGCCAAAACTCTGGGATGGGTTTTTGTTCCAATTAAGAGAGTTTTAGTAAAATTTTTATTTTTACGAGCAGAGCAGTGTGAAACACGTCTTCCTACGTGGCCGCCATAACCGGAAGTCGACTACAGCCCTTTTAATTTAAAAAGACATGCACTGTGAAACGAGTTATTCTGAGAAAGGCTGTAAAAGATGATTCACAATAATACTGAAAAAATTAAATAATTGAAAGGCAATTTGACCCAAAAATGTCACAAACATTTCATTAAGACCTGCGGGAGCTGTCAGCATGAGAAAAGAGTGCAGTAAATGGGACCTTTAAGAGATTAGCTATTATGACCAATGCTTTGAAACAATACACTGTACATTCACACCATTTGTGAATTTCACCAAATAAGTGTTTTGTCCCTCTTTTTCGTGAAGAAAAATTGACAACCCTATTGGTCATATACAGTGAAAAATTTCACATTTTGAGGCCCCTTTCTTTTTCTTTCTTTCTTTCTTTCTATCTATAATATCTATTATTGGATAATTATCCATTTAGAAAAAACTGATACTAAACCATAATTGCGCTAGAGAAAAGACTTTTCTTTCTCTGGGGTCATGAATGTTTTTTAAGCTGACGTCAAAGTAATGCATAAAACAGCTTGTCTGTTGGCATTGCTGTTTGTCACACCCGACCTGACTGCTGACATAAACATACAGACAAAATACTGAATAAAGTCAGAATAGTCTTTTCCAGTAAATTATGCATCTGTCATCCTCTGAAGAATGTGCAGTACAGCATAATGCCGCAGCAAGTTAATCAACATCTTCTAATTCAGGCTTCTGCCATGCCTGGCCAGTGGGTTTCTAGTGCATGACCTCCCAGCTCCACCACTGACTCAGCCTCACTGCCACCCCCAGGCTTTTACAGCCGGGCACAGCGTCTGAGAGAAAAAAGGGACACTTTGAAGGGGGGTGGGGGTGGAGAGGATCTATGGAAGGTTTTATGACATGTTTTTGAGAATAAGAGGCACCTGACAAACACAACAGACGACTAACTGGATTTGAGTTGAACATTAATGAGTCAGGCGTCCTTCCTTCCCACCACATCCTCCCTCCTCCCCCCTTAACCCAGACATTTCAATGCCCTGACCACACAGCTGAGATACCACTTCACATAAGAGGGAACAAGGACAGAACCAGATTCCAGCTCTTTTCTCTCTCTCGCCCTCGTTTTCTATCACATGCACTCCCCCAGTCCATCCATTCACTGTTTCCATATCATTTCCAGGATGCTGGCAGATTTACTTATCCAAGTAATTACTCTGTGTGCTCACAAGTCTGTTTGAAAGTGTGTTCAGATAAAACAGCCCCCCACCCCTCCAGACCTTCTCCCCCGCCACCTCTGCATTGTTGCACTGAGCAAGGCATTTGCACAAACCTGTGGCCTGTTGCACTCCTGTTTCCCTTCTCAGTGTGGGCACACATTCACTTCCTGTCCAGGGGTGGGGGGGTTAAAGTGGAAATCACCCAGAGAGCAGTCTCAAGGTGTCACATTGGAAGGATGAAGAAAGGAGAGGGGGAAGAAAAGATTTTTGTGAGCACACTTGTGAAAGCATTTAACTGCATCTCTAAACAAGTGTGATTCCCCCAAAATAATGGAGACCTACATTCCACAGTCCCCCTGAAATGTGGGTCAAGAGGCAGGGCTTTTTCCCTGGTCCTGTTACATAACCATTAAACACACACACAGACACACACACACACACACACACACACACACACACACACACACGTTAGCTGTGACTGCGCTATGCTCAGGGAAGAAATCCAGTATAAGCAACTGTGCAAGAATCTCGTGAAACCTTGGTTTCTGCAGCTGTTCCCTCCAGTGTGTCGCAGATGCTGATATGAAGATGTCCAATGTGTGTAGGGTTTAGTTGTGTGAGTAAGTGTGCCTATATGGCCTTAGAGCACAATAAAACAGATGTGGTTTTACAGGTGAACGGCATGTTGGACACTCATTGGCTGAGGGCAGCAGGTGATCTGGAATTTCCCCCATTGTGGGACTAATAAAGGCTTATCTTAATTACCTGGACTGTATTGCCTCGAAAGGAATCTCTGGTCATAGACCCACTGTAACCTGCTCTCTGTCTCTCTGTGGCTCTTGTAACAACTCTTTCTCCTTTCTTCCACCTTTCTTTTTTTAACTCCTCGACTCTGCAAACTCTTTGTGGTTCAGTCGTCAACTTTTCCAACCCTGGTGTAGTCTTAACACACTCCTCTGGGTTACAAACGTCTGTCAAGGCAGCAGAAAGAAAGAAAGAAAGAAAGAAGGAAAGGGAGAGAATGAGTGAAAGTGATGACGGATAGAGAAAGAGGTACGCCTTTTCTTGGCTCATCTGATCGTAAGCTGATAACCTGGGATGCACCACCAAGCTGTTACATAAAGGACAGGAGACACCCAGACCGTGTGTGTGTGTGGTGGGCGTGTCCATCCATCCATCCATCTTCTACCGCTTTTCCGGAGGTCCGGGTCGCGGAAGCAGCAGTTCAAGCAGAGAAGCCCAGACTTCCCTCTCCCCAGCCACCTGCACCAGCTCTTCAGAGAGGATACCAAGGCGTTCCCAGACCAGCTGGGAGACATAGTCTCTCCACCGAGTCCTGGGTCTGCCCCGGGGTCTCCTCCCAGTGGAACGTGCCCAAAACACCTCAAGTGGGAGGCGTCCAGGAGGCATCCTAATCAGATGCCCAAAGCACCTCAACTGCCTCCTTTCAATGTGGAGGAGCAGCAATTCTACTCTGAGCCTCTCCCGGATGACTGAGCTCCTCACCCTATCTCTGAGGGTGAGTCCAGCAATCCTACAGAGAAAGCTCATTTCAGCCGCTTGTATCCGCGATCTCGTTCTTTTGGTAATTACCCAAAGCTCATGACCATAGGTGAGAGTAGGAACGTAGATTGACTGGTAAATCGACAGCTTTGCCTTAGAACTAAGCTCCCTCTTCACCACAACAGATCGGTACAACGTCCGCATCACTGCAGATGCTGCTCCAATCCGTCTGTCAATCTCTCGCTCCATTTTCCCCTCACTTGTGAATAAGACCCCAAGATACTTAAACTCCTCCACTTGGGGCAGGAGCCTGTCCCCAACCCAGAGAGGACAATCCACCTTTTTCCGGCTGAGGACCATGGACTTGGACTTGGAGGTGCTGATTCTCATCCCAGCCGCTTCACACTCAACGGCAAACCATCCCAGCAAGAGCTGTAGGTCATTGCTGGATGAAGCCAACAGGACAACATCATCTGCAAACAACAGAGATGAGATACTGTGGTCTCCAAGCATGACACCCTCCATTCCCTGGCTGCGCCTAGAAATCCTGTCCAGGCGACTGATGTCCATCTCTAACCCTTCACCATCGGACCCTTCATCCTCTGAAACGTGCGAGTCATCTTCGCTTCCTGAACGATATGGTTCAAATAAATAGGGTTGCAGTCCTTCGTTAGAACCAACTCACTCTTCTTCATCACTTGATCCTGCTTCTTCCTCAAAAACTATCGACAAATCGCTCAAATCTTCGCTGAAATCGCTCACAACTTCCTCTGTTTCATTGTACTCAGCCATGCTTGTTTACATCTTTGGTTCACCTCATTACGTCACAAAATGGCAGCGGCGTTTGACCCAATTTCAACAAACGAACATCGCAGTCTTCTGCATCACGATGTAATTTATGGTAGTATATGGAAACAAAATTTTATTGAATTTTTTGTCTACACAGATTAAAATCACAGTAGTTCTTTCTAATAATGTCTTGGTTGAATTATGTCACAGACTCTTTAACACTAATACTAATAAATACACATTAAAAGCAATTAGGGCAGTTAAAGCAGTTAAAGCAGTTAAAACTAGAGGAAACAAGAAGAATGAATGTTCACTGGGTGACTATAACTTGTCCCTGAGTAAAATAAAAATTCACTGAGTGAGTATGACTTGTCTCTGATAATGCCCAATAGACTGTACAATGGTAATTCTAATATCAGAGATGATATGAATGTGAGATGGCATGAGACTATGTACAATGTGCAAATTAACATTCAGTGTGAGAATTCCTCAGTATAAAGCCGTGTGCCCTGATAATACCCAGTAGACTATACAATGATAATTTAGCAGCAGAGATGATATGGACGTGAGACGGGGTGAGACTATGCACAGTGTGCAAATGAACAATGTGCAAATTTAGCATCCAGTGTGTGAATTCCTATTTGCAAAGCTGTGTCCGAAATTGTATTATTTGTTCAGGAGTCTGATGGCAGTGGGAAAGAAAGAGTTCTTTAGTTTGGATGTCCTGCATTTCACACTTCTGTACCTTCAGCCTGAGGGTAGAAGTGTGAACATTCTGTGCTGGGTGTGGGTGGGGTCCTGGAGGATGGAGGCAGCTCTCCTTTGGACTCTGCGGTGATGGATGCTCTGCAGAGAGGGGATTGGAGTCCTGGTGATCTTCTCAGCTGTCTTCACCACTCTCTGCAGGCATTTGTGGTCCAAAGCAGTAGTGCTGCCGTACCGTGCAGTGATGCAGTTGGTCGAGATGCTCTCGATGATGCAGCTGTAAAAGTTGTTGCGGATCTTGGGGGACATGCCAAACTTCCTCAGCCTCCTCAGAAAGTACAGCCGCTGTTAACCAGCTCTGTGGTGTTAAGTGCCCATGTGAGAGCCTCGCTGATGCGGATACCCAGGTGTTTAAACCTGCTCACCCTCTCCACCTCAAGCTCCCGGATGAACAGCGGCCGATGAGGTCTCCTCCCCTTCCTCATGTCCACTATCATTTCCTTCGTCTTGTCTGAGTTAAGGGTGAGGTTGTTGTCCTCACACCATGACACCAGGCTGGCCACCTTCCTCCTGTAGGATGCTTCATCGCCACCAGTGATGTGTCCTATCACTGCTGTGTCATCCACGAACTTTAAGATGATGTTGTCCTTGTGGGAAGCAACACAGTCAAGGGTGAAGAGGCTGTAGAGGATGGGGCTGAGAACACAACTCTCTGGGACACCTGTGTTCGTGATGATGCTGGCTGAGATTCTGTTACCAATCCTGACAGACTGAGACCTGCCAGTCAGAAAATCCAGTAGCCAGTCACAGAGGATGGGGTGCAGGCCAAGTGAAGACAGTTTGTAGGCGAGTTTATGGGGGATAATCGTGTTGAAGCTGTAGTCAACAAAGAGCATCCTGATACAGAGGTCTTTATCTTCCAGTTGGGAGAGGGAATAATGGAGTGCAGGAGCAATGGCATCAGAGGTGGACCTGTTGGGCCGGTAGGCGTACTGCAGGGGGTCCAGGGTATCTGGTATGCTGTCCTGAATGAGGGCCAGCACCGCTCTCTCGAAGCACTTCATGATGACTGGAGTGAGTGCTACCCGCCTGTAATCATTCAGGCAGGTCGGTGGGCTCTTTTTGGGGAGGGGGATGATGGTTGTGGTTTTGAAGCAGGAGGGGACTATGTTCTGGTTGAGGGAGAGGTTAAAGATGGTTGTGAGAACATCAGTCAACTTGGCAGCACATGCTCTGAGAGCCCGTCCAGGGATGTTGTCTGGTCCTGCTGCCTTGTGGGGGTTGATATTCCTCAGTGCTTTGTTTACCTGGCCTGATGAGACTTTTATGGCCCTTTTCCACTAGTGCCCACTCAGCCCTACACGCCTCTACATGGCTTTACACGGCTCAGCACGCTTTTGTTTCCATTACAGCAGAGTACTGCTTGGTGTGGGTGGGATTTTTTTACAACAAGGTGGCGCTACACTCCTGTGACGTAAAACACGCAACACAAGCAAAACACAACATGGCGGCTTACGAGGCGACTGCTCGGTCTTTGGCTTTCTGTCAGAGTAAAGGCAAAAAAAGACAGTCAGACAAGGGCACAGGCAGTGAGACAAAACACTCTGGAAAGGTACTGAAGCGTTTAAGAAGCCATAGAGCCAAAGACGTGAGGATACGAACTAGATCACATATGAAGGTAAGCTAATGATTGCTAATGCTAGTTTGCTTTAAGTCCGCCGTACTACATTGTAATGTCTGCAAGTTATCACTATTAAGTACTAAAATTTGTATGTTGTGTGTGTGTTTCAGATGGCTCTCTTGTGGCAAAATTACTGCTTCAAACCGTGGGTCTGGGCGTTCAACACAGCCTCTCACTGATGTCACCCCAGCTTTACAAACACTCAGTGGCTACAGAACTTAAGAATGTCTGTAGAAATGTTTAGCTTCCTGTGCAACAAATTGCTCTGTGTGAAAATCATGGAGAGACTGTTGAGACATCATGGGATTTACCTGCTCCAGCAGCACTGAGTCTGTGGTGGTGTCATGGCAAAAAGTGATCAGCTGCCAAAACTTGATCGCCAGGTGCCATATTGTAGTTATGAGGTTATATTAGCCATAAAATATACAGTATACTGTATTTCAACAGGTCAACAGTACTGAGTTAGGTATAATAAGATATATTTAACAATTATGATGCATTTTAGGCCAAAACAAACTTGATCTAGGATTATAAGCAATTAAAATAATGCAATCACAAGGTTACATGGAAAATACTTGATTTACTGGATAGATACAGGTAGATACTGTAGAAATATACATTCTCTGCATCAATAATGTACTATACATGTATTCATGTAGTATTGCACTGGGAATTTTGACAATAAACCTTTGTACTTTTTGCAGATCTGTCTCCACTTTTGTTTTATGTGTGAAGGTTACCGCCAAGTGACATAAATTAAATACTAAAAGATTGGAAAAGCTGTCTAACAACAATCCAGCGGTTTGAGAAATCACTTTTGGTTTGGTGTAAGTCTGTCAACAGAATTATGAAGTGTGCAGTGTCTTCTGCACTGGCACATCCAGCAATACAGTCTTTAGTAAATAAAATAATTGTTTTTGGTTACTTTTTCTTAAAAATGAGCCATTGTTTTCAACATCACTGATAAATGGTTTGTACTGTTGACTCTTTTCACACCAGTGTCTTAACAGACAAAATAGAAAATCATGATGCAAACACAAACTTTTTTTTTTTCTTAACCCCTTAGCATTACTGCCAATTTTCCAGGGTGGAAAAGTAGAATTTTGGTTAAGAAAAATCTTTCATTATTTACCATTACACACAGATAACATGGAAACCTAGCACGGCTGGATTACCAAAATGTGTAAATATTTTTTAACTACAATGTCATGATTCACTGCATCACAAGATTTTGTTGGTCTAAAACTGCTCCCACAACCTGACCTTGATCTATAGACTTTTATAGGATGTTTAAGTAATTAGACTCCTTAATATACTCCAATAAAATTGTCTAGCAACCCTTTATTTCTAAAACTTTGGAGAAAGTTGGTAATGTACTACAGACACATAACCCGATTTACAGCTGAATTTGGTCGGAAGAGAGGATGTGTATGGAATTATTGACTCTTTTCCCACCAGTGTCATAACAGACAAAACACGATCATGATACAAACACGGTCACTGGTTTATTACAAGTATCAGCACAATTACAGACTGTTTTGTTTCTTATGTACACAAGTTAAAAAAACACTGGGGATGGGGAGCCGGCCACTCATCGCGTTCACAAGCTTACCCAGTTCAGCCAGAAAAGCTTGATTGAAGGCAGCAGTTTGTGTCATCTCCTCCCTTCGGAAGGCGACTTCTTGCTCCCTTGCTTCACGTGCGTCATCGGCAAGCTGGTTGATGGCCTGCATGTGCTGGGCAAGTGCTTCATGGTGCTGTTCAAGCTGCCATTCATGGAGCCGCACCACGTCACCATGCATCTGGGCAAGCACAGTGGCAAGGTCCGTTATGGGGTGGCTCCTTTTCCTCTTGCCTAGACGAAAGACAGAAGTGGATGGTGGTTAGTTAAAGCTAGTTCAAAACATATATTAGGGAAATACACTTGTGAAAGCCAGTGGTGGGATGTGACAAAAATACTTCGTTGTTGTATTTAATCACGATAGTCATGTTGCTTCACCTCAGTAGAGCAGATTTTGCAGGCACCAGGTTTTGTTTAAAATAATTTGGTTTTATTGTGGCCTCAGAAATCTGAATGAGTTAATACAGTCAGCTGACTTGAATCATTTCAATGAAGCATGTTGACTGCAAGTACATTCAAAAGTGAGTTCATGTGCTACATTAATTTCTTCAAAAATAAGAATTATATCAGTACTTCCTCCACCACAGCTAAAAATGGGACCAGGTTGTGGACCCCTGACAAATGAGCACCCCAGGATCCACTCTGTACATGTACAAGTACATTTTCAATCCAGGGATTTATGGTGGAAAAGAAACAGCACGACAGCACTGTTCCAACACTGTTTTTGGAAAATCCACAGAATAGGTATGTGGGTCTATTATGAGGCTTTAGGAAATTGTATGAATCACTTTATAAATCACTTTATCAATAACTGGTTTGAAAATGCACTTGTATATGTTGAGATTTTGGATCCTGGGGCCCACTTGACCTGTATCCATATAAACACAACATGCTGAGGGAGGCGGACCCCTGGCATGTGGAAACAGATTCTAGAAAGAAAATACACACTGTGGGGGACCTAGACGTTACATTCTCCACTCATACTGAATGGCACAGGAGGAGAGAAGCCGACGGGGGGTTGAGACGGGACAGCGGAGGTGGAGACGCTAAAGGACTGTTAGGCGGATGCGCCGGGCAGACTGTGGCTTCTCCACCGGACTGCATGATAATGCGCCAACAGGCTTTGTGATGATGCACATTGTGATTGTGTGTATTGTGGTGTGAACCACCGGACAGTATGTTAATGCACCGACAGGCTTGGTGAGGGCGTGTATTGTGATTGTGTGTATTGTGGTGTGACCCCAGGTCGCTAGGTGAGGATGTAAGATATAAAAGAGAGATGCCCAGCGACCTGGGGATTCTTGTTGACTTGTGGTTAGAGAGAATAAAATCCACTCTGATCAGGCTCACTGCCTTGCCTGCTCATTTCTCTCTACACTGGTGATCTTTGACGTAGAATGGAACTCGAGGCAAACGCCCTGGAGACGACCCAGACTGGAGGCGCCAGCACTGCGTGTGCTGTTTCAGTCAAGCTCCCAGACTTTTGGCTACATGACCCGAAGGCTTGGTTCCTCCACGCCCAGGCCCAGTTCGTGCACCGTGGAGTGACGGCGGATGACACCAAGTGCTACTATGTGATTGCAGCACTGGACGCACGCACAACACAGCAGGTGGTGAACCTGCTCCAACGGCCCCCAGCCCACGACAAATATGACGCTCTCAAGACCGTGCTGACCCAGCGCTACACGCTCTTGGACTGCGAGAGAGCGTAAAAGCTCCTGATGCGCTCCGAGTTGGGAGACGGGTTGGTGGTCGAATTAATGGAGAAGATGTTGGCGTTGATGGACACAGATGGTGAACTTTTCCTCTTTGCCCACCTTTTCCTCCGAAACCTCCTGACAGCGGCCAGAGCGGTCCTCGACAATTCGCCACTGCTGGCCACGCAGAACTACTGGGCGCTGGCACAAGAGGCAGATCGGATTATCCTGGTGACCAGAACCTTTGCTGTGAATGCAGCGGTGTCGGAACCCAGTGAGACGGCCAGTGAGGGCGAGGAGCCGTCGATGGTGGCCGCCATGGAGGCCAAGAAGCACTGGAGGGGCATACTCTGCTTCTACCACCGCCACTTTGGAGAAGACGCATGCTGATGCGTACCACTGTGCCAGTTCAAGCGCTTGGGAAACGCCAGGACCGGCAGTCGGTAGCAACTGCGACCGCCAAGCTGCTCTATGTGATGGACTCACGCTCGAAGAGACGGTTCCTTGTGGACTCCAGCTCCCAAAAGAGCCTCATCCTGCCATCCTACGTAGACCGGCTGGCTGGAGGTAGCAGCCCTGAGCTGGCAGCTGCAAACAGCTCAGACATTAAGACTTTTGGTGAGAGGACACTGACCATATCCTTGCACGGCCGTACCTACCAATGGTCCTTTGTCATAGCAACAAGTAACTCCCCCATTTTGGGCGCAGATTTTTTGTGTGCACACGGACTATTAGTCAATGTGGCTAACAGACGCCTGATTAACGCTATGTCTTTTGATTCTCTGCCCTGTACAGCTCGAGGAGCCGGGTCCACAACACTGGCCAACGTCACAGCTCCAGGGGGTAAGTTCCACACACTACTCACCCAGTTCCCAGCACTCAGGGTAGAGCACTTCATTACCACCACGAGGCTGCCCGTTTTCGCACGACCTCAGTGCCTGGATGCAGCTAAACTGGCCAGTGCGCATGAGGAGTACGCCAACTTGGAAAGGTTGGGCATCATCAGGCTCTCAAACAGCCCATGGGCGTCCCCGCTACACATGGTGCCTAAAACCGAGGGATCGTGGTGACCATGCGGAGATTTCCACAGATTAAACAACGCCACAGTGCACGATCGCTACCCAATCCCCCATATTCAGGATTTTTCCATCCACCTCACCGGGGCACGCATTTTTTTCAAGGTGGACCTGGTCCGTGGGTACCATCAGGTCCCGGTGCGCGCAGAAGACATACCCAAAACGGCAATAATAACCCCGTTTGGTCTTTTTGAGGTCCTACGTATGCCTTTCGCGCAGTGCAGACCTTCCAACGCATGATGGATGCGGTGCTGCGCGATCTGCCATTTGTGTTTGTCCAACTGGACGACATCCTGGTGGCCAGCATGTTCGAGGACGAACACGTAGCCCACCTTAGGATGGTTTTCCAGAGGTTGGAAGAGCACGGGTTAATAATCAACCCGGCAAAGTGCCAGTTCAGGGTTACAGTAATTGACTTTTTGGGCCACCGCATCTCACCGGAGGGCACGATACCCTTACCGGACAAAATGCGTGCAGTGGCAGATTTTCCCCGGCCTCAGACGGTCAGGGCGCTGCAGGAGTTTTTGGAGATGGTTAACTTTTACAACCGTTCCCTCCCCCGCGCAGCCCAGCTCATGCAGCTGTTGTATGCAGCGCTTAAGAAACGGAAACCGGCGGACAGCATTGACTGGACTCCTGAGCAGGAGCAGGCGTTTTCCGATGCCAAAACAGCCCTAGCAAACGCCGCACTACTGGCGCACCCAGACCCAACGGCTCGGATAGCGCTCACTACCGACGCATCGGATGTGGCCTTGGGGGCCGTTGTGGAGCAGCGCATCGCTGGTTCTTGGCAGCCACTCGCCTTTTTTACCAGGTCTTTGCACGACAATGAGCGTAAACACAGCGCATTCAACAGGGAGTTACTGGCTCTCCACTTGGCCACACGTCACTTCCAGTTCTGGCTGGAAGGGCGCAGCTTCACTGCGTTTGTAGACCACAAGCCGCTAACGTACACTATGGCCAAGGTTTCGGAACCATGGTTGGCCCGGCAGCAGAGACAGCTGGCCGTGATCTTGACCGACATTCAGCATGTGGCCGGTAAACTCAACGTGGTGGCAGACTGCCTCTCGCAATCATTAGTGGCCCCAGTCTATGTAGGGATAGATTACATGGCCATGGCCGCCGAGCAGGTCAACGATGCAGACGTTTGCTCTCTCCAGTCTGGACCAACAGGGTTAAGGCTGGAGAACAGAGTACTGCAAGACGGGGGCCTTCCCCTGATCTGTGACGTTTCCACAGGCCTCCCGTGCCCGGTGGTCCCACGCGCTTGGTGCCGCCGCGTTTTCGAGTCGGTTCACTCCCTGGTGCACCTGGGAGTGCGCGCGTCAGTCAAAATGGTGGGAGCAAAGTTCGTCTGGCCGTGCCTGCACAAACAGGTGAAAGAGTGTGCTGCAGCCTGCATAGCGTGCCAACGAGCCAAGGTGCACAGGCACACAAAAGCCCCCCTTGAGCCGTTCCATGTCCCGGCTAAGAGGTTTGATCACGTTCACGTGGACCTCGTGGGCCCCCTCCCGCCATCGCAGGGGTTTACGTACTTCCTGACAGTGGTGGACTGCACCACGCACTGGTCTGAAGTGGTGCCACTAGCTTCCACCATGTCTACAGAAGTTGCACGCGCATTTTTGGCAACATGGGTGGCACGCTTCGGCGCCCTTTCGGATATCACGTCTGACCAGGGCCCACAGTTTGTTTCCGACCTCTGGTCCGCGATGGCCTGGAGCATGGGCGTCACCATTCATTGCACAACCGCGTACAACCCCCAGGCCAACGGGTTATGTGAGCGTTTCCATAAGTCGCTTAAAGCAGTGCTCAGGGCTTTGCTTACAGACACAAATTGGGTGGACTGGTTGCCGTGGGTTCTATTAGGGTTGCGTTCTGTACCGAAGGAGGATTTGGCTGCCTCCCTAGCAGAGCTTGTTTTTTCCCAGCCGCTGCAGCTCCCCAGAGAATTTTTGCCTGACAGCCCCGCGCCGAACACCGATCCATCCCTGCCTTCACTACATAGCACAGAAGCAGGGACGGTACCTGGCCACCCCACCACTGTTTTCCCCATGATTTCATCCCAAGGACCTTGAAGGATGCGTCGTTCGTGTTTGTCAGGCACGATGCCCACCGGACCCCGTTGCGTCTGCCCTACGACGGCCCATTCAGAGTGTTGGAACCTGGGGATAAACTTTTTGTGTTAAACTTGGGGAGACGCAGAGAAACAGTCTGCATAGACAGGCTTAAGCCCGCCTTCGTATAAGCAGACGAGCAGGTGGTGTTGGCCCGAGATCCTCAGCGCGGACGACCCCCACTGAGAGCTCCCCAGGTAAATGACTCGTCAGCTCAGTCACAATGGCATGGTGAAGATGTGTCCCCCCCCCACCCAATGTTCCCCACAGATGGACATGCTTCCAGGAGTGCCCCACTGGCATAACAGTGCCTCGGAGCCGGCAACGCCCCACTACAGCTGCTACGGACGTCAGCTGAAGCCCACAGGACATGAGGGTTAAGGCCCATTCTGAGTGTTCGGGTGGGAGGGGGGCAGTGTCGGGGACCTAGACATTCCATTCTGCACTCAGACTGAATGGCACAGGAGGAGAGAGGCCGACAGGGGGTTGAGACGGGACAGTGGAGGTGGAGACGCTAAAGGACTGTTAGGTGGATGCGCCGGGCAGACTGTGGCTTCTCCACCGGAATGCATGATAATGCGCCAACAGGCTTTGTGATGATCCACATTGTGATTGTGTGTATTGTGGTTGAACCACTGGACAGTATGTTAATGTGCTGACAGGCTTGGTGAGGGTGTGTATTGTGATTGTGTGTATTGTGGTGTGAACCCCCCAGGTCACTAGGCGAGGATGTAAGATATAAAAGAGAGATACCCAGTGACCTGGGGGTTCTTGTTGACTTGTGTTTAGAGAGAATAAAGTCCACTCTGATCCGGCTCACTGCCTCGCCTGCTCATTTCTCTCTACAGCACAACTTAATGCACAGCACCAAAGTGTAACACGTATACAAACCAGGATTTTAACCAGGATTAGTGTATTTCATCGTTTTGCTCTCACAAGTAAATACTTCAGACAAAGCAAGCGCGATTCAGCAGAGTTGGCTACTAGTTAGTTAGCGCTCCTCGCTAACACTTGTTAGCCATTAGAGAATGAGAGTTATTGCTCAAAAAAAGTGAGCTTGCCACCAATAGGTTAAATAAGCGAAAAGATGCACAATATCACAAAACACTCACCATCCATGGTTCTTTCACCTTCACCTTCAGCTTCTCCCTACATTGTTTTAATGTCCGGTTGTTTCCTGGGCTGCCATCTGTTTCATTGCGGGTTGTTCCATCTCGCTCTGGATACTATTGTCAGCCACCAAGCACAGAAAAATCCACATCTCTTCGTTGGACCACAGTGTAGATTTCTGCGAAACCTGCAAAGCCATCTCGATTAATGTTGTGTTTACTCGCTGACCGTGTTTACTCGCTGAGCAATTTTTTGCAAATGGCAGTTGTAGATTCTGCAGAAGATGGCGCTCTCATGACGTTGCGCCCTGACCAATCAGTGGCCTGCAGTCAGTTGACATCACATTTTCAGCCCGACCCAGCACGGTTAGATCCCCAGTGGAATAGGTACGAAAAAAAGAAAAGCCTACAAAGTGCGCCGAGTCGAAATGAGTAGGGCTGAGTGGGTACTAGTGGAAAAGGGGCTTTAGTTGGGGGTGGGGTGTATGTGTGTGTCTCCTCTCTGCACTGAAGCTGGAGGTCTCAAAAAAAAGTGGGTGTAAAAGGTGTTGAGATCATCCAGCAGGCTGTCTGTGGAGCTTTTGGTTCTCTTGTAGTCTGTGATGTGCTGCAGACCTTGCCACATGTGCCCAGGGTCAGGAGTGGCGTAGAGGCTGCCCAGCTTTTCTCTATACTGCCTCTTGGTTGTTGTTATAGCCTTCCTCAGGCCATACTTTGCAACTTTGTACTTGGCCTCATTGCCTGATTTAAATGCAAGGGAGTGAGCATGCAACATCTGACGTACCTGACTGTTGATCCAGGGCTTCTGGTTTGGGAACTTCCTGACTTGTATGGTGGACACAATGGTATCAACGCAAGTACTAATGCACCCAGTCACATGCTCAGCATAGTCCTCTTTGTTCACAGAAGAGTCCTCCCAGGTGGCTGCAGCTTTAAACACATCCCAGTCTGTCCGGGCAAAG
Organism: Pholidichthys leucotaenia; assembly: GCA_020510985.1. Taxonomy (NCBI): domain Eukaryota; kingdom Metazoa; phylum Chordata; class Actinopteri; order Cichliformes; family Pholidichthyidae; genus Pholidichthys; species Pholidichthys leucotaenia. Next base: position 393,049,406 of record CM035838.1, on the reverse strand, counting down.
CAGTCTTGCGGGGTGCTCACAGCCTCTGGAGTCCAGCGTTTAATTTGTTTAATAACAGGGTTTGTTTGTTTCAGCTTTTGTCTGTAGGCTGGGTACATAAACAGAGAGATGTGGTCTGACTGTCTGAAGTGGGGGCGGGGTGCCACTCTGTATGCACCACATATGTTGGTGTAAACATGGTCCAACGTGTTCTTATCACGGATGGAAATGTCCACATGCTGGTAATATTTGGGAAGTACAGTCCATAAATCGCACTGGTTAAAGTCACCAGCAACAATAAAAACAGCGTTGGGATGAGATGTCTCTAATGCACTGATGATGTCATGGAGTTTGTGGAGCGCTGCTGTGGAGATGCCTCGCGGGGGAATGTAAACAGCGGCTAGAAACACAGCATTGAATTCCCTTGGTAGATAATAAGGACGGCATTTCAGCAGTAAAAACTTCACTTTCAATTCAATTCAGTTCAATTCAACTTTATTTATATAGTGCCATTTCACAACAACAGTCATCTCATAGCACTTTCAACTGTAGGGGAAACCCCCACAATTGCAGAAAGACCCCAGCAATCAGGCGATCCCCTGTGAGCAAGCACTTGGCGACGGTGGAGAGGAAAAACTCTCTTTTAACAGGAAGAAACCTCCAGCAGATCCAGGCTTAGGGAGGGGCAGTCATCTGCTGCGACTGGCTGGGGGGTGAGGGGATAGAGAAGAAGAAAAGAACAGACATGTAGAGAGCAAACAGCATGACAGGGACTGAAGAAAGGAGTGAAGCTCAGTGCATTGTTGGAGGTCCCCCGGCTGTGTAAACCTATTAGCAGCATAACTTAGGGAGGGTTCAGAGGCACATGGTCCCTCCCTAATTATAGGCTATATCAAAAAGTAAGGTTTTAACCCTATTCTTAAAAACAGAGATTGAGTCTGACTCCCGAATCCAGATTGGCAGCTGGTTCCACAGGAGAGGAGCTTGATAACTGAAGGCTCTGCCTCCCATTGTACATTTGGAGATTCTAGGTATTACAAATAATCCTGCATTTTGGGAGCGTAGTGCTCTGTTAGGATAATAGGGTAATATCAGATCTTTTAAATAAAAAGGGGCCTGATTATTTAGAGCTTTGTAAGTGAGAAGAAGGATTTTAAACTTAATTCTAAACTCTATGGGAAGCCAATGAAGGGAGGCCAAAACCTTCAGATGAACAGTGCTTGTAAACAGTCTATACATCTCCACACCATGAGGAACTCAAGTGTCTGTCAAGTGAACTTGCATCCATGCATAGTGCATAATTGGACCTAATTTGTATATTCAAACAATCCAAATTTTATTATATTTGGTCATTGTGGTCATTTTGTCAGTAAGTCTCTGCCCTCATCTGTCAAGGTTGCCAAAATTACTAAAAATTATTTTAAAAAAAAACAATTTTTGTTTCACACTGTCACCACACAGTCCTTTGTCCATTCATTGCCAAAATTACTAAAAATCATTAAAGACAAAAAAACCAATTTTTGTTTCACACTATGTCACTATGTCATCACTAAAAATCATTAAAAAAAAAAACACTCACCACTGCCCGTTGTTGACCTGCCACCGTGCACACGTAGTGCACGTCGATACCCACCAGCTATGTGCTCTTGCCTACCCAACCGTCGCCCATGGGCTGCTCTGGACCTTTTCGTGCCGCAACCACGGTTTGGCAAAGCAGAACAATCTGCAGACGAGGCTCCTGTTCCATTTTGGGCACGGCTGGACACAGAAAATGCAGCTGCAGCGTCGCGCACAAAATGTCCATCTCCACTTTCGCCATAACTGCCTGCACCATTGTCCGAAGGCACATAATCAGAGCTGGACTCTTAACTCAGATGACGAACTAGGGCTAAGCTCTTCCTCTGAACCAGGAGTGGCGAACACCAGCGCTAAAACCTCTTCAGCTGAGAGCATTTTCCTCGCCATCCTGTCTCCTCCATGTCAAACAGCAGAATGAAAGGGGGCGGGCTTCAAACGCTGATTTGACCTACTTATTGAATTGGACAGTTTCCAGTTCTTGCAGTAAGTGAAAAGCCACACCTCTCAGCCACCAAGTGGTGTTAAAAGGTTTGTACATTTCACACTCTATTCAGCTGTACAGGCTTTGTTTGGATTGATCAGCTGACAGTCGCAGTAGTGCGACACACACACTCAGAGGGTTGAAACTCATCTACCTTCACTACCTCTATTTCTTGCATCTTTACTGTTACAGCTGCCTCCCTCTCATTTACACACATGGATTCTGTCTTGCTTCTGCTGACTTTCATTCCTCTTCTCTTCGGTGTATACCTCCACCTCTCCAGGTTCTCCTCCACCTGCTGCCTAACCTGTCCATCAGCCTGTTCATCATTATGGGAAACAAGAAGGGCCCCAGAGCCCCCTGATGTGGTCCCACCCCCATTTGAATCCATCTGTCACTCCTACAATACATCTTATTGATGTGAAATCAGTGTATATGTAATGTAGCTGGCTGAGAATAGTTCAAAACATAACTTTGCAAGGTTCTTTGAAAACCAGGTGAAGAGTCACAGGTAGGTAATCAAACGGGAAACTTTAAAATGTTTGTTCAAAGGAATTTTATTTACATAAAATATATACAACAGATGCCCACTTAAATAAAAAGCCTAACCTAAAACCTGAGAATTAAAACAAAGTTAGAATAAGCTAAAATAGAATAAAATACCAACTAAAAACCTAAGCTAAAAAACTAAAAGTGGGTTAAAAATGAATAATAGTCCCTAAAATCTGAGGAGGACCCACTCTTCCAGGCCAGGCTCCATCTGCCACCACAACATCGACACCCTCAGGATACCTGTACAGGAGAAGACACTTTCCAGCAGTATATCCAGATTTCTCATTGTCATCACCATCATCAACAACATCAGCATCATCATCATCATCATGGGGTGCTGCTATCTGGAAACCAGATACTTTCAGTGAAGGCAGAGCTCCTCACTCTGCCTCTTGCTATCCTTCACCTGCAGCACCCCAGCTGCTCCACACAGAAGTGTCCTCCGCCAAATGTCAGCACCATGGTGGTCCTGGGCCATTACTGCTCCTCCTACTTAGTCATGCCCTCCTTCCACCATTTCCTCTGCCACCAGCAGCCTCCTCTCATCTAACAGGGCTCTCATGTGGCTGGCTGTCCTAGCAGGGCTCTCTCCTCAGGCAGGGCTTTCCTCCAAGCAGGCTCCTTCGTCTGGCTGGGCCCCCATGTGGGGCCCTCTCCTCTAGACTGTCAGCGAACCTCTTATATATAGTATGCAGCCACAGGTGCTGCACATCCTCAGTCAACACAGGTGTCACTGATCAGTGATTAGGGGAAGCAAAGGGTAGAAGTAGACAACATTTCTAATTTAAAAACACACTAATTAAATATAAAAACTACAAAACATGCAAACTATAACTTATAAACTACAGTCAAGTAAACAGTGTGGTATTAACATCTAAAGTAAAAAAAAAAAAAAAGGTACTCTGCGCGCTGCTGTGACTAAATATTTGGTGTGATTTTTATGTTTTGCTGCATACAAAATAAAGCTGTCACATGTGAGTGCCACTCAGCGCTGTGTTGCTATGGTAACTGTCCTATAACTGCCAAGACTTCTGTTCCAATGCATTTCCTCTATATGCAACATAAACTTAAAAACTATATAAAACCCCAAAAAATAATAAAATACTTCCACCCTATGACATACAGTATAGAGTAAAACCATATTTGAGATGCGCTGTTGAGCTGGTTTGAATGTAGGAAATATTGCAGCATAGCAGTTCACCTGTATACAGTATAACTTTTAAAACTGAGGGTGATTTATATGTCTGGTAGCCGGATGAGTCAGCTGTGAGAGTTATCAATGGATTCAAAGGTTGCAAATAAAGGAAATTTATTTAAAATGAAGCAAAGTTGCACAACATCCTTAAAACTATATCATACAAATTTTGAAATGAAGCACTTCCCCATTTTATATGTCCATTCTTACTCAGTTGAGTGAAGCCCCATTCAAACTACCTCATCAATCCAGGCAAACCCATTAAGATCCAGGTTGCATCTGCTGTTTGAATAGGGTCACTCGGGCTAAGTTTCCTGGTCACAATAACCCTGCAAGCGATGTGGGTCATTGCCCACCTCAACTCTGCTCGGCAGACAATTGAAAAGGACTGCCCAGATAAACGTGCAATAAAGTAGATGTTGCCGTCACCACCTCACAGCACAGTAACAGAGAGTGGAAAGCATTCTAAAGGCAGTCCATCATTATTCTGATAGATTATATTAATTTTGAAGCTGCAGCAGAAAAGCTGAGTGAAAAGCTTATTTTTCTTCTTTTTTTAAACCAGTCTTATAGCAGCTTGGCAAGCAGAACAGATATCTGATTGTCTTGTTGTTCCAAGCACATTTACTTTTCCAAAAGGAGCTCTGCATGTATTTGATATATACTGTATAAAAGTAGCATTTATAGGCTCTTCTTGCTATATAATAACTTTAATACTTTATTTAAATTGTCTTACTTATGCTGGACCTGACAGGGGGGTGGGCGAGGGAGTTAGGGGGGATATGAAGTGGTCAGAGTTGGGGTTGGGGAGGGAGGGAGGGAGGGAGAGAGAGAGAGAGAGAGAGAGAGAGAGAGAGAGAGAGAGGGAAACCTAAAAGCAATTGTTGCTTCTGAGAAGACCTTAACACAAGTGAGTGAAAAGCTTCTTTTAAGCGCATCACATTTCATTCAGTCTCCTCAGTGTTGACAGCGGCTTTGACCGTCACTGGCTGCTGTCCTGCCGAGACCAGCCCGTCCTGGAGCCAAAGCTGTGGGAGACATGTCAACAGTCAGCAGTGCCGACAAATGAAAAAAGAAACACTATTCAACATTTGCAATAACCTTTAGCATCCTTATTGTGTTTGCTGATTTTTATTTTTAGCTGCAATGGGAACTGAAAGCTTCTATGAAGTCAGAACTGATATGTAAGACTTTCTAAAAATGCCCCTCTAGCAAATGCCGTTCTGTGAATCTTAGAGGTGAAGGCCATCATAGTGTGATTTAAAATGGTCATAAAATCAGAAGACGAGATGAAGTTTTTCATACAGATATTACTGGTTTGGATCATTGAAGCTGTAGATAAAGTATGGCGGGAAACACTGTTTTGTGTTGTTGTGTGTTTAAGACGGCCATCTGTGCCAGATGTTAGTGATCCTCTCTCTATGTGTATGTGTGTGCGTGTGTGTGGGTGTGTGTTTGTGTTCACAGATGGTGTGTGTCCATCACACAAACACACATGCTGGATTCCATTATCCATTCCCAGCCATCAGTTATTCACACCGGGAGACTGAAACTGACCATTCAAGTAAAAATTGTACTTGATGTAAAAATCTGTGAAATCACTTTAAATCTGAAATGTGATTAAAGTGAGCAGATGTTTGAGCTTTGGACTGGTTGTGTTTTCTTAAGGGTTATGAACATATGTGGTAAATGGATCCCTGTTAAAGACAAACATCCAGAGAAGCAAAAATCTTTCAGGCGTCCTGTGTAACAGGAGGAGAACGGAGAACAGCTGGTGTTTGGTGTGTGTGTGTGTGTGTGTGTGTGTGTGTGTGTGTGTGTGTGTGTGTGTGTGTGTGTGTGTGTGTGTGTGTGTGTGTGTTCAAATAGGCTCTCTGAGGGGGACCTCCATCTCTTTGTTGCAAGAGGGCATATCATTAGAATCCACAACTCCTGGTTGCCCATGAAGAAAAAAAAGAAGAGATGAAAAGCCAGGGGAGATGAAGGGAGCAAGTTGGAGGGAGGAGATGATAGAGGTGGTGTGATAGAGGAGAAGAAGGGGACCCTGGGGTGCTGAAAGGAATAATAACCAGCAACAACATCTGCCAGTCCGGCCCAATGCAGTGTCTATATGTGTGCATTAGTGTCTATCCATCCACTGAGGATACACATGTTGCTCTCAGTGGGTTTGTGTGTGTGTGTGTGTGTGTGTGTGTGTGTGTGTGTGTGTGTGAGAGAGAGAGAGAGAGAGAGAGAGAGAGAGAGAGAGAGAGAGAGAGAGAGAGAGAGAGAGAGAGAGAGGGGAATGGTGAAATTGGTGGATGATCTGACTCTGTAGTATCCTGCTACAGCCAGTGGGTGGAGCAACAGAGCCCCTTTAAACTCCATGAGTGAAGCAACAGAGGGAGTATACTGTACATGCAGCCAGCAGACAACTGAGACTGAAATAAGTCTTACAGCAGACTTTACCGTCCTGAAAACTTTTACATATTATATCCAGAGGAGAGAAAATAAAAATATATTTTAATAACTCTTTTAAAGAAACAAATTAAATGCATGTCTGTGATTTAAATAAATACTGTATATTCCTGTTTTCTTCTCAGTCAAACTGGGTCTTTGGAGGGGTCATAACACACCAAAGCATGACTTATTCCTGTGTACGTAAAGCAAAAAGGCTTGTTAACAAAAATCTTTGCATTTTTCCACTCCATTACTTGATAATAGAAACTCTGCTAAAGTACGTAGCTGGTTATACTTTAAAAACTGTATCAGTAAGCATATCCAAAGGTATATCTTCTTGGGTGGCAAGTACACTGGGGATTGCAGGTTTTTGGGACTAGCTCAGCAGATTGAACCTCAGAAGTCAATCGATAACTGTGGCATGGCTGGGGAATGAATGACTGAAGTATTTGTGCTTCTAAATGCTGCCAATGTTTTCAGATGATGCTTCAACCAGTACTGTGTCTGACTTCACCGCTGTTGTTTACTCTTCACCCCTGCAGGCACAGAACTTGTCATTTCTTTTCAGACCTTAAGTTAGTCAAATGTGCATCTCAAACCAAGGCAGGATTTGTTGTGGTCTTTGTGTGGGTGCTTGACACTGAGGGCCGGAGTTTTTTCTCTTGTCCTTCTGCTCTTGCTATGTGCTAAATCCAGATGTTGACTGTTAAATTGACTACACTTCTCTATCGCCATGTGTCCCCTTTGGATTCTAGAGCGGCTATAAGTTGGGAAACAAAGATGATACCAGTCATGCACACGAACCAAGTCAGAGCTGCAGAGCCCTATTATGACAGTCAACAGTGGGCTTTTGCGGCATGCTTCCAACCTTGCGGGAGTGCTTTTGTTAGTTTCTGTCAGCAAACTGTCTGTTTTTACCTCCGCCAAGGGAGGAGATAATGTTTTTGACGGCGTTGGTTGTTTGTCTTCTGTTAGCAACATAACTCAAAAAGTTATGAATGGATTTTGATGAAATTTTCAAGAAAGGTGTGTAATGGCTTGGAGAACAGATGATTAGATTTTGATGATGATCTGAGAGTGCATACCTCCACCAAGGGTTTTGTTTTTATTTGTGCAGCAGGATTACACAAAAACTACTGGATGGATTTGGATGACATTTTCACCAGAGGTGGTTCTTGGGCTACAGAAAAACCCATTACATTTTAGTGATGATCTGAGAATGCATACCTCAGCCAAGGCTCTTATTTTCTCACGGTGTGTTAGCAATAATACTTCAAAACTAATCGACAAACTTTGATGAAATTTTCACCAGAAATTGCTCTAGGCCTACACACAAACCCATAACATTTTGGAGGTGATCAATGAGGGAGAGAAAAAGCCTTGGCAGAGGTATGCGCTCTCTGAGTGCTTTTAGTTTACACTTTGCGTCACACCATCTAATTGACGGTGTGCACGCTTTGCGCTGGGAGGCAGAGGCTCATTTCAAAGAAGTGTGGTGGCATGCAGTCTCATGCACATCACTATTATGGGGCATTTCATGACAATCCGCTTTTGATCAGGCAAAAGGAGGTCTGTCATCAGAAGCGCATTGTTTAATGTTATTTCAGTGGTGTGTTTTGAAATCACGCAGCTCCTGAGCTCATGAGGAAACTGCATGTGCTGGGATTTTCCTGCTAATTTAATGGACAGAATTGTTGACTGTTATAATACATGTATAGTTTGTTGAAATTTATTGTTTCCTGACCGGAACTGATGTTTCCGTCTGGAGTGCCGCTGGGATTGTTTTTATTGTAGCACATAGCGGAAATGAGAAGAACGCTGTGCCACGTTATTCAGCTATCTGGCACTTAAGTTTGATTGAAGATTGAAGCCAAGCAGTTTGTTTTACCTTCAGAACTCTTTTCATGACAAGCGGCCAACGAGGTATTTGTTTTGTAACTTGTTTATATTATTTCGCTCTGTACTGTATATATGGTTATGCGTTACGTTTCCCCATACAGTTCTCACGGCGTGACGATGAGGGAGGTGCATAAGTCCCAATAAACGCCCGTTTAAAGGAACCAACCTGTGTCTGTTGTCGTGAAGAGAGCTACAGTGAGAACTCGCCTGCTCAACACGGGTAACAAGGACTCCGAGATCACGGCGGGTAGCAAGGAGAGGAAGATCCAGGTCGTCAGTTAAGCAAGTCCATACCGCACTGTCGTCATAGCAACCGCAAGTAACGGCCGTTAGACTGTGTTAAAGCGCAATTTTACAAGTTAAAGCCAAAAGGCGCTCCACCTCAAGTTTCAAGTTAAGGTGGTGTGAGAAGTGGTTTAACTTGGACATTGCAATAAGGACTCAGATCTATCAGCTTGTGTGCTATTTAGCTGTTGTGGTTGGAGATTATCAGATGTCCTGATTTTCACAGTTGCTTCATGTTACAAGGTTAAAGTCGATGTTAAATTTATATGTAAATTAACAATCTTTGATGAACGTTAAAAAATGGCATTTTAATCTGAAACTAAGATTTATGCAAGCTTTGTGTCTATAAAATTTCAACAAGCTTAAAGGGCATTTTCAGTGAAGTTAAAGGGCACTTAACCCAACTCTGTTTTTTCCTATTTTGTAAAATAAGCAATTTAATGCATTTCTAAACATATTATCTCATCTGTTAAAGTTCATATTTACATATTGTGTTAAGGTAATTTCACTGTTTTTATTCTTGCTTTGAAATTGAAGTTAGCTGAAAAGTGGCTAAGTTTAAATGTTTATACAGTTATCTTAATGCAGTATTGAAGTCAGTATAATTACAAACTAGACATCATCCAGTTGTTTCACTGTTGTTCAAGTTATCTCAAAATGTCTGACACAAACACTGAGACCTGCCACAAGATGGCTGACTCATCTGCCCAACCTGAAGTTACCAAATCTGCAGAAGCAGAAGGGCTGCGAAGAGGCGAAAGAATTCGAACCCTCACAGAGAAGGGGAGAGAACTTCAAGAAGACAAGATGAAAAGTATCCAACGACAGTACAGAATCATTTATGAGAAATGGAGGTACCATGCTAGAATAGGCAAGGAAATACTGACCAATGAAGCCTCAGAGGATGAATTGAGTGAGCTGATTGAAAATATAAGCAGCACTTGCTCCGAGGTAAAAGCCATATATGAAACATTACGCAAAATACAAACTCCTGAGCCAGATCTGCGACGCAGAGTAGACACTTGCGTTTCACTCTCAGAGTTAATTATTCAAAAGGCAAAAGGGCAGCTTAAGGAGCCTAAAACAGAAGAAGAGGATGAACCTTGGCCCGATGTTGGATCAGTTCTAAACTCAACTTGCTCCTTATCAAGGCCACCATCTCATCAATCAAAATGTTCTATTTGTTCTAGTACTAACTCAGCCAAAAGATGTGAGGCTGCAGCGGAGGCTGCCGCATCCCAGGAAGTTTTAGCAGTATTGGATGAACAAGAAAGAGAAGAGGCTGAACTCCAAAGGCTAGAGGCTGAAGATAAACAACGGCTTGCACAATTTGAATCTGAAACCTTTGCCAGACAACAAGAAATGCAAGACAAACGTAGAAGGCTTAAACGCTTGGAAGAAGTGAAGAAGTTAAATGCTGCAAGAGCACGAGTAATGGTCTATGATCAAGTTGAAGAAAATTTTAAAACAGCTGAATTGCTGTATGATGTTGAATTTGGAGAAACACAAGCCCTCCATGCCTCAAGTCCCTCCTTCATTCCTCAGTCCCTGCCAGTCACAGCTCAAGCTCCACCCATTCCTACAGTACAGAACACCTCAGATTTGGTCTGCATGCTAACAGAAGCTATAAATGTGAATCGTCTTCCAACACCAGAGCCTGCATTATTCACTGGAGACCCCTTGAGATTAAAGGACTGGCGACTCTCTTTTGAAACATTGATTGACAGGAAAAACATCCCAAAGAATGAAAAACTGTATTACCTAAGGAAGTATTTAGGTGGTGCTGCAAAAAGGGCAGTTGAAGGATTCTTCTTATTGGGCACTGAAGCTGCATATGACTCGGCCTGGCAGCTTTTGGAAAAACGTTTTGGAGACCCATTTATAATTGGGAAATCCTTCAGGGACAAACTACATGGATGGCCAAAAATAAGCACAAAAGATGGTTGTGAATTAAGGGAATTTGCAGACTTCCTTAAGAGCTGTGAGGCTGCAATGCCCCACATGAAGACATTAGAAATTCTTAATGACTGTAATGAAAGCCAAAAAATTCTGCTGAAGTTACCAGATTGGCTGGTATCCAGATGGAACCGTAAAGTGATGGAAGTCAGAGAAGCGAACGCTGATTATCCACCATTTAAAGAGTTTGTAGACTTCCTGTCTAAGGAAGCAGACCTTGCTTGTGATCCCATATCCTCAATTCAAGCGCTCAAAGGTGTGGAAAGTGAGAAAACAAAACACACCCGAAGCCAAACTATTCAAGCAAAGACACTGGCCACAGATACAAAACAGAGCAGCATTCCATCATGTGTTTTCTGCAAAAGAGCAGGACATGACCTTGCTAAGTGCAGAAAGTTCAGTGAAAAGACAGTTCAAGATCGTGTCAAGTTTGTGCAAGCAGAGAAGCTTTGTTTTGGATGTCTGAATGTAGGACATCACTCAAAGGAGTGTAACAACAGAAGTACATGCCAGAGGTGCCAAAGAAGACATCCGACATGTTTGCATGAGGAGAAGTTTGAAGACCGTCAAAGGCTGACTGCTCCAAAAGGAGAAGATAATTCAAAGGACAAAGCAGAGATCAAAGAAGTAGCTGCGACAGCAACTACCAACAGAGTCATACAAGAGGGCCCAAACACACAAACATCCTCAATCGTACCAGTCTGGATCTCGTCTACAAAGCACCCAGACCACGAAGTTCTTGTGTATGCACTCTTAGACACTCAAAGTGATACAACTTTCATCCTAGACGAAATAGCCCAAGACCTCGATACAAGCAAAGAGAATGTCAGCTTGCGGCTATCCACAATGACTACAAAATCAGTAGTCATAACCTCTCAGAAACTGACAAACTTGCAAGTGAGAGGATACAACTTAGAGAGAAGAATTCCATTGCCAGCACTTTTCACACGAGAGTTCATCCCAGCAGATAGGTCACACATTCCAACCTCTGAAACAGCACTAAAGTGGCCTCATCTTGAACAACTGGCAGACAAGATTCCACCACCACTAGATTGTGAAGTAGGACTACTAATCGGCTACAACTGCCAACAAGCCCTTCTTCCAAGAGAAATTCTGTTTGGTAAAGACAATCATCCGTATGCACAGCGAACTGATCTTGGCTGGAGTATTGTCGGCTGTGCAAATCCCGAAGCTAACTACAATGATGCAAAGACATTCCACACATTCGTAGCCAACCGGATCCAATGCATAAGATCTAGCACAGATCCCGCACAATGGCGACATGTCAGCACTGAAAACAACCCAGCTGACTGCGCTTCAAGAGGACTGAGTGCAGCTCAGTTAAAAGAGTCTAATTGGCTGACAGGACCTGATTTTCTTTGGCACCAGAATCTTCCACGTGAAGAGGAAATGGTGGGAGATGTTGAAAGAACTGACCCTGAACTTCGCAAAGCCCATGTCCATACAGTCATGATGAAAGGAATAGAGTCAGTGGCGAAACGCCTCGCCAAATTCTCTGACTGGTCCAGGGCAGTTAGAGCCATTGCTAGGCTCAAGAGATTTGCCAAAGAAATCAAAGGACTTCAGCCAAGAACAAATGAAGCAACCAGTCTTGAAGAAAGAAAGGAAGCAGAAAGCTTTATCATCAGGTTAGTGCAAGAAGATGCTTTTGCTGCGGACATACAAAAAATCAAAGCTCAGAAGGGAGACACTTTGAACAAGTACAGCAAGTTATATAAGTTGAATGCCTTCTTGGACAAGAACAATGACCTAAGGTTAGGAGGACGATTGTCCCAGTCAGCCTTGCACCATGATGTAAAACATCCGGCGATCCTTCCAAAGAAATCCCATGTTTCAACACTGCTTGTCAAGCATCATCATGAGCGTGTATACCACCAAGGAAGCGATATAACCTAGACTGGTTTACCTTCAAAGGCCCATTCACAAGGTGGTTACCTTGCTTGAGGCAAATTAAGTAGAAATTAAACAAAGTGAGTCACATTCTTTCAGAGTTCAAATAACCCAAGCCATTGATTCCATTTATAATCTGTGTTTAAAAGAAATCCCGCATTTAAATCAATGAGTGATTTGGTGGGAGTGTAAGTGTTGTTATAAAATTATATATTTTCTGTACGTTACATGTTGGTTGTTGCAACTGTATAGTTTGTTGAAATTTATTGTTTCCTGACCGGAACTAATGTTTCCGTCTGGAGTGCCGCTGGGATTGTTTTTATTGTAGCACATAGCGGAAATGAGAAGAACGCTGTGCCACGTTATTCAGCTATCTGACACTTAAGTTTGATTGAAGATTGAAGCCAAGCAGTTTGTTTTACCTTCAGAACTCTTTTCATGACAAGCGGCCAACGAGGTATTTGTTTTGTAACTTGTTTATATTATTTCGCTCTGTACTGTATATATGGTTATGCGTTACGTTTCCCCATACAGTTCTCACGGCGTGACGATGAGGGAGGTGCATAAGTCCCAATAAACGCCCGTTTAAAGGAACCAACCTGTGTCTGTTGTCGTGAAGAGAGCTACAATACAATTGCCCGTCTATTTGATTTGATTTGATTTTGATTTTGTATACTTTATTTATTTATTTATTTATTTATTTATTTATTTATTTATATTTTTCCACCTTGTCCTATCAGGCAGCTAGGTGAGCAGAACAGAAATCCACTTCCCTTATTGTGCCAAACAGATTTACTTTGCCAAAAGCAGCTTTATACAGTACATACAGTCATGTGAAAAAATTATGACACCCTGTATAAGTCTCTGTGTTTTTTCAACATATTTGGACATATGGCTTTTTAATATCAATGTTAAAAGTACTGGGAGATTCACATAATACAAGTAAACAATTAAAAATGAATTAAATACTTTTTAAAAGTTTTCTGTAAAATATAATTCCAAACAAATAGTGAGGAATATATTAGGACACCCCCACATTCATTCCCACTTACAATAGCTAAAATAAATTTTAAAAATGCAAATAAAAACAGAAACAAGGTTAGACATAGATACGTGAACATTTCTTAATAAAGAACTGAATATTTAAAGGAGTGTCAAAATTTTTTCACATGACTTTGTATATGTACTGTATATTGTTTATAAACTCCTCTTGTAACTTTTAATACTTTATTTAAATTGTTTTACCCATGAAGGACCCGACGGGGGGGGGGGGGGGAGAAAAGGGAGAGGAACAAACAAAGAAGACAAACTAACAACTGAAACAAACAGAAGACAGACTGTTTCTTCCACTGAAGAGGTCTCAACACGAGTCTGTTATCTGCACCTGTTAAAGGAGGACATATGTGCATGTGCATGTGTATGAGAGTGTGCACAAAATGAGTATGCGCATGGGAGGAGTTTGTCAGGGAACATATAGAGAGGGTGGCTGGTCACAGCAACCCCCCCTTCCCCCCAGAAATCCCGAGCAAGCAGGATAATGCCACCAACCCCCACCGGGCACAGGTGTCTCGAGGTCAACAAGCCCCAGGACAGCCAGTCAGCAACCAATCCCACTTGGAAAGCCATGGTTAGATGCTGAACAGGCTCTCTGTGGGTTGCTAAATATCTCTGACCTACCTTTCATGAGTTCCTGTATCAAACACCATGGCTGTTTTAAAAGCATTAGTATTGGACTTCCGGGAAGATGGCGGAGAGACATAACACTTAAACAAAGAGCTCTCCCTAGCCGGATTAAAAATCATCGGTAAATGGCCAACTCGACATAAACGAATCAATAAACTAAGGGATGAAAACACGAAGGAACCGGGCACAAGGACAAAAACAGGGTAAAATTGAAGAATTCCTCTCCAACAACGCAGGAAAAACCGCTGTACGCAAAGCCCAAAAAAACGAGATGTCCACAGCAGTGAAAATGGAGGACACCAGACTCGACAACATGAACGCTGGCATCGCCAGTTTGGGTGAAGAGTTGAGAGAATTCAAGCGACAGCTACAACAGGATTTAGCGGCTCTTAAGGAGGAACTGAAAAAAGAAATTAAGGAGGAAATCATGGACCTCCGAAGAGAAATGGAGCGTAAATTAACGGAAAACATGGAGGAGCTGCGCTCCCAGCGGGCGTGTATGACAGAAGCGCAGACCCGAATTTCGGAACTAGAAGATTGGAAAAGCGAGGCAAACGAACAACTACAGACCCTGACGACGCAAACGCAGAGGATGCAGGAGAAAATAAACGACTTGGAGAGCAGATCCCGACGAAGCAATATGCGCATCTTTGGAATTCCGGAGGGCATTGAAGGCAACTCGATGACAAAATTCATGGATCAGTTCTTAAAAAAAGAACTGGAAATACCCGGAGAAACGGATCTGCAGATTCAACGGGCGCACAGAACACCGGCACAGAACCCGAAAACAAACTCTCCACCCAGGTCAGTTGTGGTAAACTTCGTGAAATATGACATAAAGGAAAGAATCCTGACGCAAGCATGGAAAAAAAAGATACGAATCGGCGACAAACAGGTATTTTTTGACCATGACTACCCGACAGAAATCGTGCAGCAGCGGAAGAAATATGCCAATATTAAAAAAACGCTGAAAGAGAAAAAAATTAGATTCCAAACGCCGCTAACGAAAATGAGGATTCATTGGGAGGAAGGCACAAGAACCTACAACACGGCCGAAGAGGCAGCGCGGGATATGATGGAGCGGGGCCTTGAGGTGAGCGTGCCGAAGGAGACGGCTGGAGCAGCGGCGGCCCTGAACGCACCACGACAGACGGAGTGGAGACGAGTGAACGGCGGAAGAAGGGGGAGAGACGTAGAGCAGCGGGCCCAGGACAAGCTACAAGGCTTTCAACTGAAAGCCTAGATCATAACAAAGATTAAGAAAGGCACAGAAGAAATGAAGGCCAAGAAGACAAGGTAAAAGAGAAACAGACGGCTAGGAGAGGTTTAAGTGATATTTGTTGGACATTTCTAGACTTATGACTATTACTTTGATAGTAATTAGAAGTCTAGGGAGGGCCCTTCACTCTGTGAAGACAAACCCCCCACCCACCAACAGGGACCAGTGGGCAGAAGAAAGGCCCAAAGTACGGAGGTCGAGTTTTTTTAATGTGTTTTTATATAAATATGTGTTATTTTTGTTGTTAAAGGGGTTAGGAGCACAAGTTAAAAAAATGGAAAAACATGAATATGGGTAAAAATCTTAAGATAATGACACTAAACGTGAATGGTCTGAACTCACCTGTTAAAAGGGAAAGAATAATAAGAAAATTCAAGAAGGAAAAAGCTGAAATTATATTTATGCAAGAGACACATTTGAGCAAGGCAGAACATGTGAAACTAAAGAGATTTGGCTATAAGAACTCCTACTACAGTTCATTTAAGGGAGGAGCAAAAAGGGGGGTTATGATACTAATCTCAAACAAAATACAATTTGAAAGTGAACAGGAAATCCAGGATAAAGAAGGCAGGTATGTAATAATAAAGGGAAGAATAGATGGTATGCAGATCACATTAGTGAACATCTATGCCCCACCAGAAAGTGACAAGGGTTTTTTTCAACATCTGTTTGATCTCATAGCAACACACAGTGAAGGAGTCCTAATTTGTGGAGGAGACTTAAATGCTGTCATGGATCATGAAGTTGACACAACAAGTGTTAAGAAGACAAAAAAACATGTAACAAAGTTCATAAGAACCTCACTGGCAGAAATGGGTATGGTAGACATATGGAGGGACCTACACCCACTCGAAAAAGACTATACACATTATTCAGCAGCCCATAAAGTACACTCTAGAATAGATTACTTCCTTATGAATGAAGGTGACAGACACAGGGTGAGAAATTGTTGGATTGGAGGGGCAGAAATATCAGATCATAATCCTATATACATGGAAATATATTTAAACAATAGAAAACGACAAACAACATGGAAACTTAACGTAGGACTGTTAAATGATGAGAAAATGAAAGAAAGAATAAAAATAAAACATAAACGAATATATCCAAGAGAATGACAATGAAGAAGTGGACCCAACAATACTATGGGACGCACTAAAAGCCGTGTTAAGGGGTAAATTAATTGTTGAAACAGGAAAAGCAAATAAGACTAAACTGGAAGCGTATGAACAAAGATGTGAGAGACTAAGGGAATTAGAACGTAAACATCAAAGCACAAATGATCCAAAAATATATCAAGAAATTAAAGAAGAAAAAACAAAGATAAAAGAAACACAAATGGATGAAATTGAAAGGAAAAATAGATATCTAAAGCAAAAATATTATGAAACGGGGCCAAAAGCCACAAAACTGCTGGCAAAACGGTTAAGAAAACAACAAACAATGAATAATGTATACAAGATTAAAGACCCCACCACAAATAAAACCACAGTTAACCCAGAAAACATCGAAGAAATTTTCCATAATTTCTACCAAGAACTATACTCGCAACCTGAAGAAACAAATACTAAAGATATCAAAAAATTTCTAGACACATTGGACTTGCCATCAATAGGAAATCAACAAAATGAAAAACTAACAGCAGAAATAACAACACAAGAGATCAGAGATGTGATTAAGTCACTTAAAAATGGTAAATCACCAGGTAGTGATGGATACCCATCTGAGTTTTATAAACTGTTTATAGAAGAACTCATGCCACAACTCCTAAAGTCATTTAATTGGACGCTGAACAACAACAAAATACCTCCAACATGGAACGAAGCAATCATTTCAGTTATTTTAAAACCAGGGAAAGATAAAGAACAATGCGGAAACTATAGACCAATCTCTTTATTAAATGTAGATTATAAAATATACACAACAATTATATGTAAACGAATAAAGACATTCTTGACGGAATTGATAGAAGATGATCAAACTGGATTCATAGAGGGACGCCAAACACATGACAATATCAGGAGAACAATACATATAATTAACCAAATACATAAAGAAAAGAAAAGCGCAGTAATAATGAGTTTAGACGCAGAAAAAGCATTTGACAGGGTTAACTGGAAATTCCTATATAGTGTACTGGAGCGCTTTGGATTTAACGAAAAATCAGTACAATGCATAAGGACGCTATATCAAGAACCTGTGGCAAGAATCAAGATAAACGGTAGCTTAACAGACAAAGTAAATATACAAAGATCAACTAGGCAGGGATGCTGCTTATCGCCCACCTTGTTTGCTCTGTTCATAGAACCATTGGCTCAAGCGATACGACAAAATAAGAAATTAAAAGGTGTAACAATAAAGGGGGCGGAACACAAGATTGGGCTATTTGCAGACGATATTATAGTTTACCTTGAACAACCAGATAAATCAATAATGGAAATGATGAACTTGATAGAAAATTTTGGAAAATTATCAGGATACAAGATAAACATAACAAAAACACAAATACTGACATTCCACTATAACCCTCTAAACCAGATAACTGATAAGATCAAACTAAACTGGAAGCAAAAAGAAATAAAATACCTTGGAGTGAACATACCTAAAGACCTAAGCAAAATATATAAAGCAAACTATGATAGGTTGGAACAAGAAATAAAAAAAGATATTGATAGATGGTCAATCTTAAATATGGATCTGAATTCAAAAATTGAGACAGTCAAAATCAGCATACAACCTAGATTACTTTACCTCTTCCAGGCTATACCAACAGAGATTCCAGATGCCCAATTCTCAAAGTGGGACAGGATGATATCGAGATTTGTTTGGGGAGGTAAAAAACCAAGAGTGAAATATAAAACCCTCCAATTACCAAAAGAGAAAGGAGGCATGGGCCTACCGAGTCTAAAGGAATATTACTACTCAGCACAAATAAGATATATCATATGTTGGTGCGACGAGGGATATGAGGCAAAATGGAAAGAAATGGAAAAGGAAATTGAGGGACTCCCAGTACAAAGCATAATAGGGGATAAAGATGCATATAAGCAAATCAAACAAATAGACCCAATCACTAAATTTACTTTAGAACTGTGGTATAAAATAGTACAAAAGTATAATATAAAGGAAGACATAAAACTATTGAAATGGGTAGCATTTGACAGTCAGTTTGAACCGGCAAAACAAGATAGGGGATACAAAAATCTGGTGAACAAGGGAATCACAGCATGGGGCAATATCGGAAAAAAAGATCTCGGGAGCTTTGTAAATATCAGGAGAAAATTTAAATTAGAAAGATCAGAATTTTTCAGATATCTGCAGATGAGAGATTACTATATGAAGAAGATTAGGCATAACCTCCAAACAGATGTGAACGAGATTATACAACTTATTTTAAGCTCATATGCAGGAAATAAAATAAGAATTATTTCAAAACTATATCAGAAACTTATGACAAACAATCATACAAGTAACTATATAAAGGAGAAATGGGAGAAAGAGCTCAATTTAAACATAACAGAAGAAAGCTGGCAGGAAATATGGAAAACACAACACACATCAACAAATTCAAGGGCATGGAGGGAATTTGGATGGAAAAACCTGATTCGCTTTTTCATTACACCACAGATTCAAGGAAAATATACAAATACCCAGTCTCTATGCTGGAGGGGATGTGGGGCTCAAAATGCAGACCACTCACATATGTTTTGGAAATGCTACAAAATATCATCATTTTGGAAATCTATGCATGTGACAATACAGAGGATATTAGGATATAATATACCAATGAACTGTAACCTGATGTACTTATGTGATCTTAAAAAAGACAGTGTTATACAGGCTGAGGACAGATATCTAGTTAAAATCTTGTTGATTGCATGTAAAAAAACTATCACAAAAAAATGGCGATCAGAAGTTCTTCCTGACCAAGAACAATGGACTGACATTGTTGAGGACATACGTATGATGGAAAAACTAACATATCGACGAAGAATGCAAGAAGGAATATGGGAGAAAAAATGGCGGAAATGGACACACTACAAAGTGCAACAACGAGGCAGAAATTGAAAGAATAACCAAAGACACTGAAAAAACCAGAAGAATTAAGAGATGGAAACTAAAAACTTGATGCTCCAACATTTGTCCCCCCCCCTTTTATTTTTTTTATTTTTTTTTTTATTTTTTATTTTTATTTTGTTTATTTTTTTTTATTTTTCCCTACCCTAACCCCTTTGTTTTTTAAATGTAGAATGTGATCTGAATGCATTATATATGATGAAAAATGAATAAAAATCTAAGTTACAAAAAAAAAAAAAAGCATTAGTATTAGCTCCTCTCTGACAGCCTGGTGGAACTTTTTAAAAATAATGGGGTCTTCACTTGTCCCTTGCAAACTCACGCCCATTTGGAATAACCCTGATATCCTGCAACAAAAGAGGATGTTAAATGTTCCACTACGGTATGAGAAAGGAATAAAAAACTTAGAGCATCCTATTCAAGGTGGAAACTTTATCCAGTTTCAGGAACTGGTGTCACAGTATGACATCATTGATAAAAAGTACGTCACAGTTCTTCCCTAGCAAGCTCCCCGACTGCTACCTGTCAGCCTTCGGCAGGGAACACCAATAGTGGGCTCGCTTTGTGGCGGGGGTCGTGGCAGACGGGAAGCCGTGCCAGATTTCCTCCTTCCCTCCCGCCCTGGAGGGACTGGGAAAGAGAGCTGCAAACCTTGGCAGACCCCCTCCTCTCCTGACCATCTTGGCGGGGGAAACCCTTGGTCAGCGAAAGCAACATTAAAAGGATCACTTCATCTCCCCATGGGCCGGGAGCATCTTCCGCACCATCGTTATTGAAAGTTTGCTCAGACATCATCCTTTTTTCCTGAAGTTTCAAACCCATTCATGTATGTGTGTTGCATCCGTGTGCCTTACATTAAAGCATTCACCTGATTTTTCAGCCCATTCTTACCTGTTTGCTCTCTCTAAAATAACTTACTGGCCGGTGCATTTTTGCTCACATGCACAAGCTTTGGCCAGCACAAAACCCGTCTTAAACAAGCAGACCTGATCAAAGTCCATGTTAGATAACGAGCCTCTGTGCATTAAAGGGATGGGCAGGAGCGCTTTGGATTGGATTATCCGAAACACACCTCTGAATAATTATTCCGGCCTTCGCATCTTGCGGCTGATGAAAAATTAGTTTCTGCGCTGCTGTGATAAGGAAATGAACTAGGAAACGCCCATAAAGCCGTTCTGCATCAGTGAGAACTGATGACTGAACGCGTCCTTGTAATACAGCCCATTATGTCTAAACTATATGTCACATTATGTGAGCACCATAATACGCCTGTTAATGTTTTTAGTTTGAAATGGGAGCAGGAGCATGTGTTTGAGACTCTATCTGCGGTCCTCCCTGAGCCTGGTTCTGCTGGAGGTTTCTTCCTGCTAAATGGGAGTTTTTCCTCTCCACCACTGCCAAGTGCTTGCTCACAGGTGATCGCCTGATTGCTGGGGTCTTTCTGCAATTCTGGGGTTTTCCCCTGCAGTTTGAAAGCGCTATGTGATGACTGTTGTTGTGAAATGGTGTGGCATAAATAAAGTTGAATTGAATTTAATCTCACACGCAGTGGATCAGACATATTCTATATTATATGAGGCTTGAAAAAATTGTAAAAAACTGAAGCTCAGTTGATAAATTTCATAGGACATGGCGACCATTTTTAGACCATGTAAAAAGTAAGATCAGGTTTAAAACTGACTTTGTCATGATTGCCCGTGTTAAACGTATGAGAAATAGGACGCCAAGAGCACACTGTAGTTTTTGCACATTTATTAATTAAACAACAACACAATGATGCTCCCAAACAGACTGGTAATCATGTAGAAAAATCATTATTAACCATAAGGAGCTCCAACAGGCTAACTGGCGAGCAACTATGAAAATATATACAAACAGCCAAATGAAATGGAAAACTCAAATGCCGGAGGAAAGTTGGGCTCAATGTCTGGGAAAAAACAGAAGAGAAAAGGCACCCAGATGGAGTACACCAACTTACCTCAACAGCAGACCCAAACCATGAGAACAGGTCATGGCAGAAACAGCACAGAGAGAATAGATTAGGACACGGCAACGACAGAAGTTGCCGTGCTCCTAAAATACCCACACATAATCAGAACAAACAGCCGGAAGCTACACAGCGCTGTCAAAATAAACAAACTGGAAACAGAAAGTACAGAAATAACCAAGCTTCAAAACATCCAACTGAACTAAGAAATAACAGAAAAATAAACAAGATGTTCACTGGGCAGACAAAACTGGGCACAGCTCTAATCCATGGCCCAGGAACATGACAGACCCCCCCCCCCCCCAAGGGGTGGAAACCAGACACCCCAGGGTAACATCACAAGAAAAACAACCTCCCACGCAGAAACAAACGACCCACCCTGGGGGGGAAGGAGGGGGGAACTATCCAAGTATTGATACCGAGTAGCCCCGTGTGGAATAGTGCATACGGCCCCGTGTGGAATGGTGAGGGCACTACATCAGAATAATAACAGTGGTAGAAGTGAAAACTTTTATTAATAATAACTACATATTTTTTCTGAACACCTCCATACTCAGGGATGCACACCCTCATACCCTCAGGAAAGCACGTTTAAAATCTGAGGCCAGTCTGACAAACGGTTCAAGAGATGCGTGGAACAGACAGACAGACAGACACATACACACACAAACACACAGACAGAGATTTGCTGCATTTATAGATAGATACCACCATGATTGTGGAGTGGAAGAGCCAGATCAATTGCATATCATATGTGGACACATATACTGTATATGCACGGTTTGACTAAATGATGACCGTCACCAAACAAGACACAAAAAGGCCCAAATAAAGAAATAAATCATTTTTTATTTATTGGCAAATAGGCAACACTGATGCAACAGTTGTAGCCAAATGGGCCATTCTGCTGTGTATGATCATGTTGGGTGTTTAGTACTTGTAATGTTGCTAAAATATAAAAGGACGCAATGGAATGGGTCTCAAATATTTGTCCTGTTATAGTACTGCATGAGTTTGATGATACACTATAAACTACACATATACAGTGGGGCAAAAAAGTATTTAGTCAGCCACCAGTTGTGCAAGTTCTCCCACTTCAAAGATGAGAGAGGCCTCCAATTTTCATCATAGGTATACCTCAACTATGAGAGACAAAATGAGAAAAAAAAATCCAGAAAATCACATTGAAGGATTTTTAATGAATTAATTGGTAAATTCCTCAGTAAAATAAGTATTTGGTCACCTACAAACAAGCAAGATTTCTGGCTCTCACAGACCTGTAACTTCTTCTTTAAGAGGCTCCTCTGTCCTCCACTCGTTACCTGTATTAATGGCACCTGTTTGAACTCGTTATCAGTATTAAAGACACCTGTCCACAACCTCAAACAGTCAGACTCCAAACTCCACTATGGCCAAGACCAAAGAGCTGTCAAAGGACACCAGAAACAAAATTGTAGACCTGCACCAGGCTGGGATGACTGAATCTGCAATAGGTAAGCAGCTTGGTGTGAAGAAATCAACTGTGGGAGCAATTATAAGAAAATGGAAGACATACAAGACCACTGAAAATCTCCCTCGATCTGGGGCTTCACGCAAGAGCTCACCCCGTGGGGTCAAAATGATCACGAGAACGGTGAGCAAAAATCCCAGAAGCACATGGGGGGACCTAGTGAATGACCTGCAGAGAGCTGGGACCAAAGTAACAAAGGCTACATCAGAAACACACTACGTCGCCAGGGACTCAAATCCTGCAGTGCCAGACGTGTCCTCCTGCTTAAGCCAGTACATGTCCAGGCCCATCTGAAGTTTGCTAGAGAGCATTTGGATGATCCAGAAGAGGATTGGGAGAATGTCATATGGTCAGATGTAACCAAAATAGAACTTTTTGGTAAAAACTCAACTTGTCGTGTTTGGAGGAGAAAGAACACCAAACCTACTGTGAAGCATGGGAGTGGAAACATCACACTTTGGGGCTGTTTTTCTGCAAAGGGACCAGGACGACTGATCCGTGTAAAGGAAAGAATGAATGGGGCCATGTATCGTGAGATTTTGAGTGAAAACCTCCTTCCACCAGCAAGGGCATTGAAGATGAAACGTGGCTGGGTCTTTCAGCATGACAATGATCCCAAACACACCGCCCGGGCAATGAAGGAGTGGCTTCGTAAGAAGCATTTCAAGGTCCTGGAGTGGCCTAGCCAGTCTCCAGATCTCAACCCCATAGAAAATCTTTGGAGGGAGTTGAAAGTCTGTGTTGCCCAGCGACAGCCCCAAAACATCACTGCTCTAGAGGAGATCTGCATGGAGGAATGGGCCAAAATACCAGCAACAGTGTGTGAAAACCTTGTGAAAACTTACAGAAAACGTTTGACCTCTGTCATTGCCAACAAAGGGTATATAACAGAGTATTGAGATGAACTTTTGTCATTGACCAAATACTTATTTTACCGAGGAATTTACCAATTCATTCATTAAAAATCCTTCAATGTGATTTTCTGGATTTTTTTTTCTTATTTTGTCTCTCATAGTTGAGGTATACCTATGATGAAAATTGGAGACCTCTCTCATCTTTTAAGTGGGACAACTTGCCCAATTGGTGGCTGACTATAAATACTTTTTTACCCCACTGTAAACTAAAACAATTATAATGGTGACTGAACAACTCCCATTCTCCAAAGTGCAAGATACAATACTTATAAATATAAGTCATAAAAGATCCCACTGTGGAGATGAAATAACCAGACCAAACTTTCCGAGCAGATGAACTTTATTTCACTCTCACATCTTCCAGAATCAGAACATTAAACATGTGTAGCAGGGACTGTCTCTTTTATATCCCAAAACTCACACCTCCCTGCTACCTTAGGTCCTGCCTTCACCAATCACTCTCCCAGGACAATTCCCCATACCCCCCAGCCCTTTGATCTCCATGCTTTCTCATTCTGAGAGGAAAACTACTGAACTCTACAGCATAGGTCCTCACACCGCCCCCCCAGAGTCTCAGACTGGATGTTAATTCTCCCGTCCTCGCGGCTTCAGTCTCCGCCCATAGCTGCTGTAACGGGAGGTCTTCGGCTCCGCGACACTGCTGTGCCGGTGGGGGGTTCCTGGGGGTGTATCCGTCTGTGGGGGGACAATGGGGGGGGGGAATATTCAGCATGCTCGTGTGACTGCTGTGATGAATCATTTACCTGGGGAGCTCTCAGTGGGGATCTTCTTCACCAAGGAGCTCGAGCCAACACCAGCTGCTCATCTGCCACAACAAAGGCGGGCTTAAGCCTGTCTATGCAGATTCTCTCCCGGCGACCACCCGGGTCTAACACAAAATGTTTGTCCCCGGTTTCCAGCACTCTGAACGGGCCATCGTAGGGTGGGCGCAATGGGGTCCGGTGGACATCGTGCCTGACAAACACGAACGCCGGGTCCTTCAAGGTTTTTGGCACAAACGGGCAGGGAAAACAGTGGTGGGCCGGGCCAGGGAGCGTCCATGCGTCTGCGCTATGCTGCAAAAGTGGGGACGGATGGGTGTTCGGCGCGGGGTTATCTGGTAAAAACTCCCCAGGGAGCCGCAGGGGCTGCGTAAAAACCAGCTCTGCTGGGGAAGCCGCTAAATCCTCCTTTGGTGCGGAACGCAACCCTAATAGAACCCACAGCAACCGGTCTACCCAATTTGCATCCGTAAGTGAAGCCCTGAGCGCTGCTTTCAGTGACCTATGGAAACGCTCGCATAACCCATTGGCCTGTGGGTTGTACGCAGTCGTGCGATGAATTGAGACGCCCAGGCTCTGGGCCATCGTGGACCAGAGGTCGGAAACAAACTGCGGGCCCCAATCGGACGTGATGTCCGAAGGGGTGCCAAAACGCGCCACCCATGTTGTTAAAAAGGCGCGTGTCACGTCTGCGGGTGCAGTGGAAGCTAGTGGGACTGCTTCGGGCCATCGCGTGGTGCGGTTCACCACTGTCAGGAGGTGCGCGAACCCTTGCGATGGCGGGAGGGGGCCCACAAGGTCCACATGAACGTGGTCAAACCTCTTAGCTGGGATATGGAACGGCTCAAGGGGGGCCTTTGTGTGCCTGTGCACTTTGGCTCATTGTCACGCTACACAGGCTGCAGCCCACTCTTTCACCTGTTTGCGCAGGCTCGGCCAGACAAACTTTGCTCCCATCATTTTGACTGACGCGCGTACGCCTGGGTGTGCCAGGGAGTGAACCGACTCAAAAACGCGGCGTCACCAAGCGCGTGGTACCACCGGGTGTGGGCGGCCCGTGGAGATGTCACAGATTAGGGGGGGCCGCCCATCTTGCATAACTCTGCTCTCCAGCCTTAACCCTGCTGGTCCAGACTGGAGCGTGCAAATGTCGGCATCGCCGATCTGCTCTGCGGCCATGGCCGTGTAATCTATCTCCACGTAGACTGGGGCCACTAACGCGCACAAGAGACAGTCAGCCACCACGTTGAGTTTACCGGCCACATGACAAATGTCGGTCGTAAACTCCGAGATCGCGGCCAGCTGTCTCTGCTGCCGGCCCGACCATGGTTCCGAAACCTTGGCCATTGCGTACGTTAGCGGCTTGTGGTCCACGAACGCAGTGAAGGCGCGCCCTTCCAGCCAGAACTGGAAGTGGCGTATGGCCAGGTGGAGAGCCAGCAACTCCCCGTCGAACGCGCTGTATTTATGCCCATTGTCGCACAAAGACCTGCTAAAAAAGGCAAGCGGCTGCCAAGAACCGGCGACACACTGCTCCACGACGGCCCCTATGGCCACGTCTGATGCGTCTGTAGTAAGCGCAATCTGAGCCGCCGGGTCTGGGTGCGCCAGCAGTGCAGCATTCTCCAGAGCTGTTTTAACCTTGGAAAACGCTTGCTCCCGCTCAGGAGTCCAGTCAACTCTGTCTGCCGGCTTCCGTTTCTTAAGCGCGGCGTACAACGGCTGCATGAGCTGGGCTGTGCGGGGGAGGAGACCATCTGTGAATCTGGGATCGTCACTTCCTTGTGGTAACGTATCGTCACTTCCTGTTTTGCTGTCTGCCTGTGTGGTTTGCTCTCCAGCCACTAGCTATGGCTACTAGCTCTCTTTCCTCTCCTCCTCTGGTGTGCTCTCTCTGTCAGATGTTTAGCTACACCTCTGCCTCTTTTAGTGATAACGGTAAATGTAATAAATGTTGTCTTTTTGAGGCGCTCGAGGCGAGGTTTTCTGATTTGGAATCCCGGCTCCGCTGCATTGAAACACCGTCTGCGCCAGTTAATCTCGACGGACGCCCCTTAGCTGCAGCGGAGCTTGCTAGCTTAGGCCCCACTGTCAGCGGTCCCCCGGCTCTCCTCAGCAGTGAGGAGACTGGGTGGGTTACGGTGAGAAGGAAGCCTAGTCGCAAAGCCCTGGTACACCACCAACCTGTTCACGTTTCTAATCGTTTATTCCCGCTCAGCAACACACCCGCTGAGGAAAAAACTCTGATCATTGGCGACTCTGTCGTCAGAAACGTGAACCTAGAGACTCCAGCGGCCATAGTCAAATGCATTCCTGGGGCCAGAGCAGGCGACATCGAGTCAAATTTGAAAATGCTGGCTAAAAGTAACTGTAAATATTCCACAATTGTTATTCACGCCGGCATTAATGACATCCGTCTCCGGCAGTCGGAAGTCACGAAACTTAATATAGAATCGGTGTGTGACTTTGCAAAAATGATGTCTGCCACTGTAGTATTCTCTGGGCCCCTCCCCAATCTGACCAGTGATGACATGTTTAGCCGCTCGTCATCCTTGAACTGCTGGCTGTCTGTGTGGTGTCCTAAAAATGATGTGGGCTACATTGACAATTGGAGCTCTTTTTGGGGGAAAACCTGGTCTTATGAGACGAGACAGCATTCATCCCACTTTGGATGGTGCTTCTCATTTATCTAACAATCTGGCATCTTTTTTATCCAAATTTCCAAAACCCTGACTACTCAGAGTTGGGACCAGGAAGCAGAGTCGCAGTCTTACACGCCTCTCTGCAGCTCCTCTTCATCCGCCACCCCTCAACTTAGCCCCTGTCTTCCCCATCAGAGAATCATTGTCTGCTCCCTCCAAAGTATATAAAAATATAATGCATAAGCATCCCAAAGTGATAAAGCAAAATATTGGTAAAACTCAAATTAAACATAAAGCCTCTAAACTGAATGATTTGGCCTCTGTTCCTCCTCATAATTTAAAAATTAAATGTGGTTTATTAAATATTAGGTCTCTAACTCCCAAGTCTCTGTTAGTCCATGATTTGTTAATTGATCATCAGATTGATTTAATTTCCCTTACAGAGACTTGGTTAGGGCAAGAGGATTATGTTGGTTTAAATGAATCAACTCCCTCTGGTTATTTAAACTGTCAAAATCCCAGAAGTTCTGGTCGTGGAGGAGGAGTAGCAACAATTTACCATTCCAAATTACTAGTTAATGTACAGCAAAAAACATGTTATAATTCCTTTGAGGGCCTGGTCCTCAGTATTGGGCACTTTAGCAATTTTAGGTTAAACCCAATTTTATTTGCCATAGTTTATCGTCCCCCATCAACCTACTCAGAATTTTTATCCGAATTTGCTGATTTCTTAGCTGATTTAGTGCTGAAATCTGATAGAATAATTATAGTAGGAGACTTTAATATACATGTGGATGTAGTGACTGCCTTAATGTGGCATTTAATTCAATATTAGACTCGATTGGGTTTTCTCAGAAAGTAGGAAATTCTACTCATTACCTCCACCATACATTGGACCTTGTTCTGACATATGGCATAGAAATAGAAAATCTTGTAGTGTCTCCTCATAACCCTGTACTGTCAGACCATTGTCTGTTAACCTTTGATTTTACTATTTCTGACTATTTGGCTCCTAAAGAAAAAATATTATTACAGTAGATGCCTCTCAGATGATGCTGTTTCCAAATTTATGCAGATTGTTTCTTCTATGCCATGTGTCAACACAACGGAAATAAGCTATGGAGAGCTTGCTCCTTCTGTAATTGATAGCATGGTAGATAGTGTTACAGCTTCTCTGCATCAGATTCTAGACATGGTGGCCCCTTTAAAAAAGAAAGTCTAACCAGAGATTGTTGTAGCCACAGCAGCCCTGGGGCAGACTGACGGAAATGTGGCTGCCAATCCGCGCCAATGGCCTCTCTGACCACTACCGAACATTCATACCCAGTGTCATGGACACTGGAGGCAAGGTGGGTAAAGGGTCTTGGCCAGGGACACAATGGCAGGATGGTTGGGGAGAGCGGGATTCGAACTGCCAACCGTCTGGTTATGGACCGATCTGCTCTACCTCCTAAGCCACTGCCGCCCTAACATCCAGACATCCAGGATGTCTCTGTACATTGGTGCATTCATCTTTCCCTTGATCCTGACTAGCCTCCCAGTTCCTGCTGCTGAAAAGCATCTCCACAGCATGATGCTACCACCACCATGCTTCACTGTGGGGATGGTATTGGCCTGGTTCCATAGTTTGCTCCTCTCCACATGCGCACAGTGGGCTAGGGCTACTGCCCCATCTGTGAAGGCTGGCCAAGCAGGGGCCATGTCCAGTCCTGAAGCGATTGAGTGTAGACCACTGTCTCCTTGGGAGGTTGGTGCCTGGGACCTGTTGGTTGGGGTTTATCACCAGCTGTTTGTTTGGGACCTCCTTGGTCTCCCATTCCTCTTGCCAAGCTGTCTGGATGGTAAAGTCAGCTGGGGGAGGGAGCAAACTATGGAACACATCATAGAGGCTTGCCCGCTCCAAAGACTGGAAGGAGGATTACACACCCTCCATACAGCAAACTAGGAGGCAACTGCTTGGCTTAAGGACTTTGCATTCGCTAAATAAATAATTGGCCTGGTTATGAACGGCGCCTGGTTTCCTCCAAGTTTGACGCCTGGCATTCACGTCAAAGAGTTCAATCTTAGTCTCATCAGACCAGAGAAATTTGTTTCTCACGGCCTGAGAGTCCTTCAGGTGCCTTTTGGCAAACTCAAGGTGGGCTGGTATGTGCTTTTTACTAAGGAGTGGCTTCCGTCTGGCCACTCTACCATACAGGCCTGATTGGTGGATTGCTGCAGAGATGGCTGTCCTTCTGGAAAGTTTTCCTCTCTCCACAGAGGAACGCTGGAGCTCTGACAGAGTGACCATCAGGTTCTTGGTCACCTCCCTGACTAAGGCCCTTCTCCCCCAGTCGCTCAGTTTAGATGGCCAGCCAGCTCTAGGAAGAGTCCTGGTGGTTCCGAACTTCTTCCATTTACGGATGATGGAGGCCACTGTGCTCACTGGGACCTTCAAAGCAGCAGAAATTTTTCTGTACCTTTCCCCAGATTTGTGCCTCGAGACAATCCTGTCTCAGAGGTCTACAGACAATTCCTTTGACTTCATGCATAGTTTGTGCTCTGACATGCACTGTCAACTGTGGGAACTTATATAGACAGGTGTGTGCCTTTCCAAATCATGTCCAATCAACTGAATTTACCACAGATGGACCCCAATTAAGCTGCAGAAATATCTCAAGGATGATCAGTGGAAACAAGATGCAACTGAGCTCAATTATGAGGTTCATGGCAAAGGCTGTGAATACTTATGTCCATGTGATTTCTTAATTTTTTTTATTTTTAATAAATTTGCAAAAATCTAAAAAAAAAAATAAACAACTTTTTCACATTGTCATTATGGCATGCTGTCTGTAGGATTTTGAGGAAAAAAAATGAATTTATTCCATTTTGGAATAAAGCTGTAACATAACAAAATGTGGGAAAAGTGAAGTGCTGTGAATACTTTACAGATGCACTGTAGAGGTTACACCTCTTTGTATTCCACTTTCACACACCTTACATTTAAGCCTGTAAAGCCTAATTGTGTGACAATCTGGTGAGCGTGCTCCCCCTCCCCTCATGTGTGTTTTCCCCCATCTGCCTCCTGACTCTGCAGCTCATCAGTGCGCCTGTGTGATGAGCTGCTGGTTCCTCGTTGGTCAGCGTATAAATGAGCCAAATTGTGAATGTTCCTTTGCTGGACCGTTGGGTATTGCTGCCTATCGTGGTTAATCCCTTTCCCTCTTCTCCTCCTTCAGGTTGCTGCCATCACAGTGGTGTGTCTCCAGGGTCTGTGCATGCTCACCTGCCCTTCCACCATCCTGCCTGATCTTTCTCCACTCCACCCGGTCAGTCCTCTGCCCTGCTCCTTCCCATCTCCATTCCCTGCATCTACTCCTCCCGCTGGTGCAAGTGCTGCCAGCTCCTTCATTACTGTACGCTGGGTAATTACTGCCGGGTCCTCTGCTCATTACAGTAAGATTCTTCTCCTCCTTGCAGTCTAGTTATCCCTCTTTCTTTACTGTGCTCTAACCAGCTTTTTGTCTCTTCCCCTACAGGCTGTGTGTGATCTCCAGTGTGCGCCACTGTTGTGTTTACCTAGTGTTATTAATAAACCACGTTAAACGTTTCCTCCAGTGTCTGTATGTTTTCCCTGGTGACTATTGCTTTGCATT
This sequence comes from Pholidichthys leucotaenia, assembly GCA_020510985.1. Lineage (NCBI taxonomy): Eukaryota > Metazoa > Chordata > Actinopteri > Cichliformes > Pholidichthyidae > Pholidichthys > Pholidichthys leucotaenia. The sequence goes on along the minus strand of CM035838.1, from coordinate 393,018,622 downwards.
TGAGCCTCTGGCTAAGCTAATTATGACAAATTTGCCTAGCTGTTTAGGACAAGAATACTTGCTTTCTATGGACATACACTAGTAGTTTAAACAAAGCTTTAAAAAAGTGAGGGGATTAATCCCTCCCGCTCACCTGAGCTACTAGTAACTTTTTTCTTTTTTCTGTTATGTATTTTTCTTGTCTCCCTTTATGTGATTTTCTTTTTCTTGTTTCCCTCTTCCAGACAGATTCAGACCAACCAAAACATATTCTGCTGTTATTATAATTTATTTATCCACCTGCATTTGTTTATTCTGTCTTAAAAAGGGGAGTCTGGGAATTGTTTGTAGTGTATTTTGTTGTTTGTTGTTACATGCTGTGTAATTGTTTCAAGGAAAAAAACAATAAGCAGAGGTGAAAAAAATGGTGCGTGGGTTTACGATCCAGTTGATTGTCCCCCTTTTAATGTAACAATCAGACTGGGAAAAGAGCTGTCACTGTGGCCCCGGAGAAGAGCTGACAGGTGCACGCAAAAACTGAAATTCATCATTAACTATTTAGGACGGATTTTTTTTTTTTTAACAATTTTTTAACCTCATTTACTGTCTATCATGGGGGACATGTTTGGAGAACATGTCCCACCTTTTAAGTTGTGTTTTCTCATATTCTTTATCATTCTCAGTTACGTTGGTAAGGGTTCATGTATTGTTTATTTCTTACCTTATCTTAGTTTCTGAGTTTACTCTTATTTTGAAGTCTCTTCTGTTTTGGTGCTTTTATTGTTGTGGTTTCATTTCCTGTTTACAGTTATGTTCTAATACTTTATCCTTTAGTTCGTAACCATTTCAGCTGTGCCTTATTTTGTAATCATTGAGTTTACTATTTACTTTTGCCGCTTCCAATTCCTGCCTGCAGTATCCTCATTTACATTAAGACTTGCTTGTCACCACTAAGTCTCGCAAGTACTGTCCGTTATTCGTAATTCCTCCCTGCAGTATCCTCATTTACATTAAGACTCGCTTGTCACCACTAAGTCTCGCGAGTACTGTCCGTTATTCGTAGTTACAGCTTACTTTGTGTTTACAGCCCTCGAGCTACTTTACTTTTATAATAAATTAAGAACAAGAATCGCCTTCCGTGTGAATCCGTTTCTACGCCCCAGAGAGGCAATCATAACAGTAGGATGCCGCCAGAAAAGGACTCAATGGACAAAACCGGCGAAAGGAGGAGGAAATGGAGCACAGAGCAGCTAACCGTTGTGATCCAGGTGTTGGACTGTGCAGCCGCTGCTCAACGCTGCTTCAACCAGGAGGACGCCCTGGACTGTTGGAGGGCAGCCACAGTGTTACTGGAGGCAAACCCAGGTATCCGCTCATATCTCTGGGTGTGGGAACTCCCTATCCCCACTTCCCCACAGCCACCTACCATCTCCTCCTCACCGGAACCAGCTGACTGGCTGTGGGTGCTCACTTCTGCGGAGCGAAGGGAGTTCTTCGACAGTCAGTTGGTGTATGGGGACCTGGGTGGAAGGGAGGATTTGTAAAATGACGCCCTCGAGTTCACCACGACTGAGTCCTCAGTGTTCTCCATGCATGCTTACCCATCTTTCTCTCCGAGGATATCTTAGGTCGTTTCTTCAAGGGACTCTGTAGTTGATCCTCCCATTCCAGCTCCCTGTCGCATCCATGCTCCAGGGGTGACCACCCTTCAATTAGTGGAGTCTGCACCAATGAATAAGCGTTCCCTGGCTCCATCATCCAAGTTACCTCGCCTAGCACCAGTTCCGGCTCCACGTCGCCTTCCAGCCGCGGCTTGCCGAGGGACCTCTGCAGTCACCTGGAGGGACATGCCCGGACCTTCAGCAGCGGCTCCAGCGGGGGACATGGCAAACACCTTCACTTTATTTTTCTACCTTGGTGCATGAAGTGTACTGCCTTGCTTCTGGCAAAGATCCCCGGTCACAGTCATCCCCTGTGTCTGGGTCCTCGCCGCCTGTCCCTGCTGTCGCCTTCTTTTGGGTTCCACCACTCACCTCTCCTCTCCCTCTTCCGCCCGAGGTTGTCTCCACCTCTGCAGTCTCCATGGCAGAGGAGGTGAGCTCTCCAGCAGCTGCTGCCCCTCTCCAGATCTTCTCCGCAGCTTCTGCTCTCCCACTCCATACTTCCAATGCTGCCGGTGCTTCTCCATTCCTGTGCTCCGGTGGTGCTGCTGCTTCGTCTCCTCTCCTGACCATAGCTGCATCCCTCCACTAGAGCGTAACTCCTTTCAAGACCTCCTTACCTGATGTGTCATTTCAGACCTTCTCACCTGGCTGCGTCATTCCGGATCTCCTCACCTGTTGCGTCATTCCAGACTGGCTCGCCTGCTGTTCTGTCCCAGACTGCCTCACCTGCTGTTCCACCTCAGACCGTCTTGCCTGCTGTTCTGCCAGTGTCTTCCGAGGTCATCAATCTGGCAGCTTTGCCCAGTGGAGTAGTGGTTCGCACTGTTGCCTCACAGAAGGTTCCAGCTTTGAATCCCCAGGCTGGCAGGGGTGGGAATCTTTCTGTGTGGAGTTGACATGGTCTTCCTGTGCTATGTGGATTTACTCCAGGGGCTCCGGTTTCCTCCCACAATACAAAGACATGCTTGTTAGGTTATCTGATGGCTCTAAATTGTCCCTAGGTATCTGTCTCTGATAGGTTCTTAGAATAAAGGGTTAGTGAAACTACTATTTAAGGGCTTCGAATGGTCTTTGTGACTAGAAAAAGCATTGCATAAGTACAGGTCCTTATCCCTTATCCCCTTATGGTCGGTGCCATCCCAGCAGCTTCTGAAGAGGTTGTAGCCATCCCAGCAGCTTCTGAAGAGGTCGTCATCCCTGCCACAGTGGACCAGGAGTTAAAGTGCTTTTCCTCTTATTCTTAACATCAATTTTACAAAAGACTTGCCTTGCTCCTGCTGGGGGGACCCTAGTGCAGCTTCCACCTGTCTCTGCATCCTCCCCACCAGTCTCTGCTGCTGTCTGTTGTGATGCCACCTCACCGACCTCCTGCTCTTCTCCCTTGCCTGACGTGGCTTTGCCTGGGGTGGAGTACCAGGAGGTCCTTGGTCTGCTGCCTAAGCTTCAGGAGGTCAACGCATCTTTGTCCTCGCTGCAGGAGGCCCACGTTCCAGCTCTCCCTTCCTTGCTGCAGGATGCCCTCTCTTCAGCTTTGCCTGAGCACCAGGTGATCCATGTGCCACCACCCGAAAGCCATGCAATCCATACCTCTCAGTCCTTGCTGCAGGAGGTCCTCACTTCAACTCTCCCATCCTCGCTACAGGATGTCCATACACTAGCTCAACTGTCCTCGCTATAGGAGGCTCAACCTTTTTCTCCTGCTCTCCCCGAGGACCACGTTTCTCCATCTCTTGAGATCCACGCTTCATCGTCTGTGCTCCAGGAGGTGCACGCCCCATCAACTCTGCCGCGGAGGGGTCACATTTCACCATCTGCACTTCAGGAGGTCAGCATCCTTGCTCCCTCCACCGAGTCGCCTCCAGATCGGCCTCCTGGGGTCTCCTCTGTGGCAGCTCAGTCTCCCGAGAAATAATGGGCGGACGCTAGCAGAAGGCAGGGAGACTACATTAGACCATCAGGTATCAACACGGAGAGCCGCACAACTCAAAAAATCCACCTCTCTGTTCGCTGTTCTCGTGTTGGCTCGGCTCGGAAATCTCGCAAGCTGATTGGCCGAGACGTTTCACCCACCTCCTCTCCCTGCCGAGCGCCCATGGAAGGGAAGGAAGACCGCATTCATTGCTCTTTATCGCTCGTGTTACTTTTAGTTTCGCCGCGTGGAACTTTTTGCTGTTCTCTTGTGCCATTTTGTGCGAAATAGTCTTCCTGTCGAGCCACTACGCCGCCTCCTGCAGCTTCTCCAACTCTATCGGAAGCTGCCCTCGACGATCCTGCGCTTCTAGCACCTGACGATGAGGCGTCACCTGAGGAGCAGTAAAGCTCTCATTAACCTGTGCAGTAAATCATTTTCATCTTGAGTTACGTATCTTGTTATAAGAATAAAAGAGTTCTAAAAACATATTTATGTACACTTTATTTGCATCTACGTATGTATGTACACGTACACACACACACACACGTATCATATGAGAGAGAGAGAGTGAGAGAATGAACGTACGTATTATTTATGGATGACGTCATTAGGGGTGACGCTACTTCGCGGTTTTTCACTTTTCGCGGTCGGTTCTGGAACCCATTAACCGCGATAAGTGAGGGATCACTGTACACCTTCAATCTGAGCCTGAAGCTGGGGAGGGTACCACAGCTGTGGAAAACATCTTGTGTGGTACCTGCACCTGACATAACGCACGGCTCAGGAGACACACACACACAGGCTCAGAGTAGTTCAAATAGTTTATTAGCAACAGGAGTGAATGGATGTGTGTCTGCGAGATGTAGATGTGTTGGTGGCGGCGTCTGCTTCGGGCACAGAGGCAGGAGACCGTACAGCCGGACAACCCTATGGGAAAAGCACAAGGAGAAGGGTGACGGGCACACACCAACACAGGAGATATGATAGCGAGAGAAGAGCTTACTTGGATGGGATAGATGGCTGGCACAGCAAGGGACGAGACCCGGTAGACAGCCACCTGCAGGGCCCGGTGCAGCAGCGAGGAGATGGAGACGGAGAGGAAAAGTCCGCCGCCGGGAAATCCACCTGTGCACAGGGGAGCAGACTTCAAAGGGAAAAGGTAAGGGCTTCTTACCGAAATGATGGCTGAAGAGGTAGTAGTTCTCACAGCAATAATGATGAGCGAAATCTGACGGCTTCAGGCCGAAGCTCAGGGCGAGGCGGCTTATATCCCTCGCCGCTGATGACAAGCAGGTGTGCGAGCAGGTGGCGCCGCTGATGAGCAGCGCGGCGTGACAGTACTCCCCCCCTCTAGCAGCGCCTCCTGGCGATGGCTTCTCTGGGTGCGCTCGGTGGAAGTCAGCGATGAGCGATGGGTCCAACACGAACGACGAGGGTACCCACTGTCGATGCTCGGGCCCATAGCCCTCCCAGTCCACCAAGTACTGCAACCCACGACCCCGGCGCCGGGAGTCCAGGATGGAGGCGACGGACCAGGCCGGATGGCCATCAATCATCCGGGGCGCGAGTTGCGCAGCAGGAGGAGGGCAAAGGGGGTCGGAGACTGCCAGCTTCACCTTGGACACGTGGAAGGTGGGATGGATGCGGAGGGAGGGGGGAATAGCCACACGCACAGCTACCGGGTTGATGATCCGGGTGATGGGGTAGGGTCCCATAAAGCGCTGTGCCAGCTTCCTCCTCTCGCCTTTCAATGTCACGTCCTGGGTTGACACGTAGACTCGTTGCCCAACTCTGTACGCCGGGGCAGGTCTTCTGTGCCAGTCCGCCACAGTTCTGTTGCGCTCCGCCGTGCGTAAAAGCGCATTACGCGCTGATGCCCAGATGGAGCGGAACTGCCTGAGATGCGCCCTAACTGAGGGGACAGTTACCTCACTCTCCTGCGCCGGAAACAGCGGGGGGTCATAACCCAGGGACGCCTTGAAGGGGGACATCCCTGTAGCAGAAGAGTGAGCGGTGTTGTGGGCGTATTCAACCCAGGCAAGATGGTTACTCCAGGACGTGGGTTTGGATGCTGTTACACAGCGGAGCGCAGCCTCCAGCTCCTGGTTGGTCCGCTCACACTGCCCGTTGGATTGGGGGTGATGGCCGGAGGAGAGGCTCACCTTGGCTCCGATGGCGTTACAAAACGATCTCCAAACCTCAGAGGAAAATTGGGGCCCCCGGTCCGAGACCACGTCCACCGGAATCCCGTGCAGCCTGACCACGTGTTGGATGAGGAGATCCGCCGTCTCCAGGGCAGTTGGAAGACCTCGTAGGGGGATGAAGTGCACAGCCTTGGAGAAGCGGTCCACGATGGTCAGGATGGTGTCGTAGGAATTGGAGACTGGGAGTCCGGTGACGAAATCCAAAGCGATGTGCGACCAGGGCCTGCCAGGGACGGGCAGGGGCTGGAGCAGACCCGCTGGAGGGGCGTTTCCCGACTTGTTGGTGGCACAAATTGGACAAGCCCGGGCATAGCGGGCCGCATCCCTCCGCAGGCCCGGCCACCAAAAGGACCGCTGGAGGAGGTTTATCATCCGGGAGGAGCCAGGGTGACAGGTGAGCTTGGAGGTGTGTAGCCAGTGGATGACCTCTCCTCGAACCGCAGATGGCACGAACAGCCTCCCCTCCGGTCCGCCGCCAGGGTCAGGTTCCACTTCCTGCGCCTTCTGAATCTTGCCCTCAATGTCCCAGGAGATGGCTCCCATGACGCACGACCTGGGCAGGATGGTGTGGAGCGTGTCCTCCGACTCCTCGGGGGCGAACTGCCTAGAGAGGGCATCGGGCAGGCCGTTCTTGGAGCCAGGCCTGAAGGTGATGGAAAACTGAAACCTGGCGAAGAACAAGGACCAGCGCGCCTGGCGGGCGTTCAGGCGCTTGGCAGATCGAAGGTACTCCAAGTTCTTGTGGTCCGTCAGGACCACGAACGGCAGGTCCGCCCCCTCTAGCCAGTGGCGCCATTCTTGCAGCGCGAGCTTGATGGCCAGGAGCTCTCTGTCCCCCACGTCGTAGTTTCTCTCCGCCGGGGACAAGCGCCGGGAGAAGAAGGCGCAGGGCCGTTTGGCGCCGTCGTCAGGCGACCGCTGAGATAGCACCGCCCCCACTCCCGTGTCCGAGGCGTCCACCTCCACGATGCACTGCAGCGCGGGGTCGACCTGGCGAAGGACCCGGGAGGAGAAGAACTCCGCCTTCAGCACCTGAAAGGCAGCTGTGGCCTCTTCGGTCCACCGGAACGGGACCTTAGGGGACGTGAGGCGGGTCAGTGGTCCGACGATGGAGCTGAAGTTAGGGACAAAGCGGCGGTAGAAGTTCGCAAAACCAATGAACTGTTGCACCTGTTTCCTCGATGCAGGTGTAGGCCATTCTACCACCGCCTTCACCTTTTCTGGGTCTGGACGCACCTGGTCGTGTGAGATGATGAATCCCAGGAAGGATGTAGTCTTAGCATAAAATTCACACTTTTCAGCCTTCACGTATAGCCGGTTCTCCAGCAGTCTTTGGAGGACCCGCCTCACATGGACCTGGTGCTCGTCCCTGGACTTGGAGAAGATGAGTATATCGTCCAGGTAGACGAACACAAAGAGGCCGATGAAGTCCCGGAGGACGTCATTGATGAGGCGCTGAAAGACAGCAGGAGCGTTGGTCAACCCGAACGGCATTACCAGGTATTCAAAGTGGCCGTTCGGGGTACGGAAGGCTGTCTTCCACTCATCTCCCTCCCGGATCCGGACGAGGTGGTACGCGCTGCGTAGATCCAGCTTGGTGAACCAGGTCGCCCCATGGAGGGAGTGGAAAGCAGTGTCCATGAGGGGCAGGGTGTAACGATCCTTCTCCGTGATGTCATTTAGAGCCCGATAGTCTATGCAAGGGTGGAGGGATCCGTCCTTCTTTCCAACGAAGAAGAACCCTGCCCCCACGGGTGATGACGATGGGCGGATTATCCCCGCGCTCAGCGACTCCTTAAGGTAGGCGTTCATCGTCTCCTTCTCCAGCGCCGACAGACTGTAGAGCCGACCAGAAGGTAAGGGTGCCCCCTGGCGGAGGTTGATGGCGCAGTCATAGGGCCGATGAGGAGGGAGAGACATAGCTTTGGTCTTGCTAAATACCATACCCAGGTCGTGAAATTCCAGAGGCACCAGGGACAGGTCCGGGGGTGCAGCATCCGTAGCAGGGGAAGAAGCGGACGGAGAGCAGGCAGCGGACTGAAGACAGGTGCCCATGCAGAACGTGCTCCATGCCGACACCCCAGCTGACTTCCAATCCAGGACAGGGTTGTGGAGGCGTAGCCAGGGATACCCCAGGATGACGGGCGACACAGAGTTGGGCAGGATGAGAAAGGTTATCTCCTCCCGGTGGTTACCAGAGATGATCACCGGGACCGGGATGGTCTGGTGCGTGACTCTCCCAAGGGAAGCACGGGAGAGGTTGACCAGGGAGATGGGGTTTTTGAGTGCCTGGCAGCGGATGCCCAATTGGGTTGCCAGGCTTTGTGAAATAAAGCTGCCTTCTGCGCCCGAATCCAGCAGTGCGTGGGTGAGATGCCCAGTGGGGTTGTGGCAGAAACGGATGGGCAGCTTCAATTGAGTGAGAGTATTTAACCAGTTGACATCCGCGAGGCCCCCTACAGTGACTCGCGGACCCCGCCGACTGGCTTTCTGTGGGCAAAGCTTCACCGTGTGTTGGTCATCTCCGCAATACATGCAGAGATCCAACTCACGGCGGCGTTGTTTCTCCGCAGGGGAAAGCTTTGTCCAGCCCGTCACCATCGGCTCCGACTCCTCGGGGCACGATGGTGGCAGCGCCGCCAGGGGGCGAGCTTGGGACAGGCGTGGCGAGACTCCACGAGGGCGAGAAGAAGACGACTTCCGTCCCGAGGAGCGCTCGCGCAGCCTGTTGTCCAAACTAATCGCTAAGGATGTCAGCTCCGCTAGCGTCTCAGGGATATCCCGCCCAGCCAGTTCATCCCTCAGATCATCATTGAGACTGCGGAGGAAAAGGCCGCAGAGGGAGCGTTCCTCCCAGCCTAATTCCTCCGCCGCTACCCGGAAGTCGACCGCGTAGTCCGCTGCTAACCGGCTTCCCTGCTGGAGGGCGAGAAGCCGATCGACCTGGACCGTCTCGGTAAGAGTGTGGTCAAAGACCTCCAGGAAGCGTCTCACGAATTGGTCATATGTGAGGGTGGCATAACTGGGCCTCGCCATTACGGCGTAGGTCCATGTTAATGCTCGCCCCTCCAGGAGATTCCCGATATAACCAATTCGGCTATGATCTGAGGGAAAGTCTCCGGGCACACGGTGGAAAACGGACTCACACTGCATAATAAACCCCCGCTCTCCGCCGAGCTTACCGCTAAAGCGGTTGGGCGTGAGCCGAACCGGGGCACCCGGAGCCTGCTGGACGGCCACTGGAGCTGCAGGAGCTGCGCCACCCTGACGAGCCAGGGAGAACGGCTGTTGGGGGTCCAAGCGGCCCAACCGGTTAGTTAAATTTAACAACTGATTAAAAATCACCTGTTGCTGATAGGCTATTTGATCCACTCGAGCCTCGAGAGTGGAAAACCGGTGTCTGAGCCCGCCGTCTGCCGAGCCGCTCTGCTGAAGCCGTACTGACATAACGCACGGCTCAGGAGACGCACACACACAGGCTCAGAGTAGTTCAAATAGTTTATTAGCAACAGGAGTGAATGGATGTGTGTCTGCGAGATGTAGATGTGTTGGTGGCGGCGTCTGCTTCGGGCACAGAGGCAGGAGACCGTACAGCCGGACAACCCTATGGGAAAAGCACAAGGAGAAGGGTGACGGGCACACACCAACACAGGAGATATGATAGCGAGAGAGCTTACTTGGATGGGATAGATGGCTGGCACAGCAAGGGACGAGACCCGGTAGACAGCCACCTGCAGGGCCCGGTGCAGCAGCGAGGAGATGGAGACGGAGAGGAAAAGTCCGCCGCCGGGAAATCCACCTGTGCACAGGGGAGCAGACTTCAAAGGGAAAAGGTAAGGGCTTCTTACCGAAATGATGGCCGAAGAGGTAGTAGTTCTCACAGCAATAATGATGAGCGAAATCTGACGGCTTCAGGCCGAAGCTCAGGGCGAGGCGGCTTATATTCCTCGCCGCTGATGACGAGCAGGTGTGCGAGCAGGTGGCGCCGCTGATGAGCGGCGCGGCGTGACAGTACCAAAGACTTCCCACCCCAAAGATCTGAACAGCTACAGACCAGTGGCCCTGACGTCCCACATGATGAAGACCCTGGAGAGACTGCTCCTTGCTCACCTCTGCCCCCTGGTGGGACCAGCAATGGATCCACTCCAGTTCGCCTACCAGCATGGCATTGGGGTGGAGGATGTGGTGATCTTCCTCCTTCACCGTTCTCTGTCCCACCTGGAGAAGCCCGGGAATGCGGTGTGGATCATGTTCTTTGACTTCTCCAGTGTTTTCAACACCATCCAACCGATGATCCTGAAGGACAAGCTGCTGTGCGCAAGGGTGGACCAGCACCTGTCATCATGGATCCTGGACTAGCTCACAAACCGGCCTCAGTTTGTGAGAACCCGGGACTGTGTGTCCGACACGATCATCGGTAGCACGGGGGCCCCCCAGGGAACGGTTTTGGCTCCCTTCCTGTTCACCCTTTATACTGTGGACTTCTCACACAACACAACACACTGCCGACTCTGACGACTCTGCAATCGTTGGCCTCATCTCCAACGGAGATGAAGCTGAGTACAGAGGGCTTATCCAGGACTTTGTGGACTGGTGCCATCGGAACTGCCTCCAGATCAACGCGAGGAAAACTAAGGAGCTGGTGGTGGACTGCCGCAGGCGAGGACAATCCCTCACAGCACCAGTAAATATACAGGGAACAGTCATCGAGATGGTGACATCCTACAAGTACCTGGGTGTTCATCTGAACAATAAACTAGACTGGTCACACAATACTGACGCACTCTACAAGAAGGGACAGCGCAGGCTGTTCCTACTGAGGAGACTCAGGTCTTTTGGTGTACAAGGGGCGCTGCTGAAGTCATTCTATGACACGGTGGTGGCATCAGCCATCACTTTTGGAGTGGTCTGTTGGGGCAGTGGCATTACAGCAGCCGATAGGAAGAGACTGAACAAACTGATCAAGAAAGCTAGCTCTGTCCTGGGGCAGCGCCTTGACCCAGTGGAGGAGATGGGAGAGAGAAGGATGGTGGCCAAACTGTCATCTCTGCTGGAGTCCGAGTTCCACCCTATGCAGGACATACTGATTGCACTGAGGAGCTCATTTAGCAGCAGACTACATCATCCTAGGTGCACAACCGAGAGGTTTCGCAGGTCCTTCCTACCTACGGCTGTCAGACTGTACAACCTAAGCAGGGCTGCTCGCAGAGATAGCAAAAAGACGTGACAACCTAATAGTATTGAATGCAAAAGACGCAATAGACTTACACAATGGTCCCCTCCGGTATACAACTAGGAAAATACCGGTCGCTATGGAGGGTGAGAATATGTATGGGTGCATAATCATACCATGTAGGATAACTAAGCAGACGGTTGTGCTGTTTCATTCCATCTAGCTACAATGCTCCACACTTTGTGTGTTTATATATTTACATATTTATTCCTTCTAGCTACAATGCTCCGCACTGTGTGTGTTTATATATCTACATATTTATTTCATCTAGCTACAATGCTCCGCACTGTGTGTTTATATATTTACATATTTATTCCATCTAGCTACAATGCTCCGCACTGTGTGTGTTTACATATTTACATATTTATTCCATCTAGCTACAATGCTCCGCACTGTGTCCATCCATCCATCCATCCATCTTCTACCGCTTTTCCGGAGGTCCGGGTCGCGGAGGCAGCAGTTCAAGCAGAGAAGCCCAGACTTCCCTCTCCCCAGCCACCTGCTCCAGCTCTTCAGAGGGGATACCAAGGCGTTCCCAGACTAGCTGGGAGACATAGTCTCTCCACCGAGTCCTGGGTCTGCCCCGGGGTCTCCTCCCAGTGGGACGTGCCTGAAACACCTCAAGTGGGAGGCGTCCAGGAGGCATCCTAATCAGATGCCCATACCACCTCAACTGACTCCTTTCAATGTGGAGGAGCAGCGGTTCTACTCTGAGCCTCTCCCGGATGACTGAGCTCCTCACCCTATCTCTGAGGGTGAGTCCAGCAATCCTACGGAGAAAGCTCATTTCAGCCGCTTGTATCCGCGATCTCGTTCTTTCGGTCATTACCCAAAGCTCGTGACCATAGGTGAGAGTAGGAACGTAGATTGACTGGTAAATCGACAGCTTTGCCTTAGAACTCAGCTCCCTCTTCACCACAACAGACCGGTACAACGTCCGCATCACTGCAGATGCTGCTCCAATCCGTCTGTCGATCTCTCGCTCCATTTTCCCCTCACTCGTGAACAAGACCCCAAGATACTTAAACTCCTCCACTTGGGGCAGGAGCCTGTCCCCAACCCGGAGAGGACAATCCACCTTTTTCCGGCTGAGGACCATGGACTCGGACTTGGAGGTGCTGATTCTCATCCCAGCCGCTTCACACTCAGCGGCAAACCGTCCCAGCAAGAGCTGTAGGTCATTGCTGGATGAAGCCAACAGGACAACATCATCTGCAAACAACAGAGATGAGATCCTGTGGTCACCAAGCATGACACCCTCCATTCCCTGGCTGCGCCTAGAAATCCTGTCCATAAAAATTATGAACAGGACCGGTGACAAAGGGCAGCCCTGGCGGAGTCCAACTCTCACTGGGAATGACTCCGACCGAGTGTTGGCAATGCGAACTAAACTCTCACAACGGTCGTACAGAGACCGAATAGCTCGTAACAACAAGCCCGATACCCCAAGCTTTCTCCGCACTGTGTGTGTTTATATATTTATATATTTATTCCATCTAGCAACAATGCTCCACACTGTGTGTGTTTATATATTTACATATTTATTCCATCTAGCTACAATGCTCCGCACTGTGTGTGTTTATATATTTACATATTTATTCCATCTAGCAACAATGCTCCGCACTGTGTGTTTATATATTTACATATTTATTCCATCTAGCTACAATGCTCCGCACTGTGTGTGTTTATATATTTACATATTTATTCCATCTAGCTACAATGCTCCGCACTGTGTGTGTTTATATATTTATATATTTATTCCATCTAGCAACAATGCTCCACACTGTGTGTGTTTATATATTTACATATTTATTCCATCTAGCTACAATGCTCCGCACTGTGTGTGTTTATATATTTATATATTTATTCCATCTAGCAACAATGCTCCACACTGTGTGTGTTTATATATTTACATATTTATTCCATCTAGCTACAATGCTCCGCACTGTGTGTGTTTATATATTTACATATTTATTCCATCTAGCTACAATGCTCCGCACTGTGTGTGTTTATATATTTACATATTTATTCCATCTAGCAACAATGCTCCGCACTGTGTGTGTTTATACAGTATATCTACATATTTATTCCATCTAGCTACAATGCTCCGCACTGTGTTTATATATTCATATATTTATTCCATCTAGCAACAATGCTCCACACTGTGTGTTTATATACAGTATTTACATATTTATTCCATCCAGCTACAATGCTCCGCACTGTGTTTCTATATATATATATTTGTATTTATATGTACATATGTATACTCGCTGCTCTTGTTTTTCTCTTGCCTTCTGATTGTTGCTTTGAGTGCTGCTATCCCTGTGCTGTTGCAATCCTGGAATTTCCCCATTGTGGGACTAATAAAGGCTTATCTTATCTTGATATGATGATAAGATGCTTTACTTTTATAATAAATTATGAACTAGAAAAGCACTCAGACAGTGCATTCCTCCACCAAGTCTCCTTCAGTCTGTCATGGATGACCTCCAAAATGTAATGGGTTTGTGTGTAGGCCTAGAGCCACTTGTGGTGAAAATTGCATCAAAGTCTGTCCATTAGTTTTGGAGTATTGTTGCTGACACACTGTGAGAAGAGCCTTGGCTGAGGTATGCATTCCCAGATCATCACCAAAATGTAATGGGTTCCTCTCTAGCCCAAGAACCACCTCTGGTGAAAATTTCATCCAAATCCAGCCAGTAGTTCTTGTGTAATCCTGCTGCACAAATACAAACAAAGGCCTTGGTGGAGGTATGCACTCTCAGATCATCACCAAAATCTAATCATCTGTTCCCCATGCCATTACACACCTTTCCTGAAAATTTTATCAAAATCTGTTCATAACTTTTTGAGTTATGTTGGTAACAGATAAACAGACAAACAAACCCCGGTAAAAACATCACCTCCTTGGCGGAGGTAACAAGAATTGTCTTGTGTGTGAGTCTGTTTCTATGCCCCGGAGGGGCAATCATAACACTGTCATTCTTTTAATAGAATTATTCAAAATGAAATTATCCCTACAGTTGTTTTGAATTAAAACAACAATTTTCCATTCAGCAGAGCAAATTAACAGAGCTTGGCCTACATGAACAGCTCGCTCTTTCTTGGTTTAAAAGAGAAGTTTGGATGAAGTTTGTGTGTAACTATGATCAAGTCTCCCTAGTGGGAATAGGACCAAGCTCCTTGTCCTTAAACAACATATCGATCTTTCCCCCCACCCCTAAAGTTTACATCTACAGCTTATAATCTCTTAACCTTAGCCGGTGCCATACTATGATAATATATTGACTCAGCTTGAACTCACCAACAGCCAGTGGAGGTAAATTATTTTTCTGCAGCTGTTAACTGCCTCTGAGATCAAAGAATCAAGGTTGCCAGAAAGGGAAGGAAATTAGTGCAGGAAAGAGGAATATTAAGGCTAGTGACCACACAAATAGGGTCCATTCATGAAGAGAGGATGTGATGTCACAGGCTCACACGGAGAGGCAGGAAAAGATATTTTTAGTGGCATCCTGATCAAGTTTCCTTGCAGTCAATAGCTGAAGGCGCCGGTCAGCCCCCACAATCAATTCAAACACACACACATGGCTGCGCGATGGCTCTCCATGACCTTGAGAGGGGAAGAGTGTGTCTGCTGTGGGGGGATGGGAGGTTGAAAGTAAGATGATGTGACATTTGCACACATAGATCACCATCATGCTATCACACACACAGAAATACATAAATATACACAACAACAACAACACAAGCCCAAACCCTGCAGCGCCGCCCTCGTTACTCCATTTCTCCTAACCATTGTGTTGTGTCAGCTACAGCCGTCGCATGCACACACAGGCACAAACACCTACACACACTCACACATAATGAGTTAAACAGAGGGAGAAGCTCTGAGGTAGCCTTGCTGATTTTGGCTCGGCTGCTTCACTGTAGTCATGGCAATAAGAAGGTACCGAAGCTGCAAACACCCCCACCCACCCCGCCCAAAAAGCAAACATAGTTGTGCACACATGTACACACACACACACACACACACACACTGACCTCTGACCTGACCTTCGTGTGGAAAATGGAGTGGAAGCAAGGGGGGGTGTTCCCTAGTGGCTCCAGCTTCCAAGCTCTTTGTTGGTGGAGAGGAGGCCCTTGGTAGGGCAGCAGCTGCCTCTCTCTGTCGCTCTCACTTTCTCTCTTGCACGCGCATACACACACACACACCTTACTGATTGCAGAGCCACAGCTACATTCTTCCTTGGAAAAGTTTTTTGTATGTTGCAGCCATCTAATGTTATGACATAATGTCTGAGTTTACGTGTTATTGGAGTTTTCAAGCAAATTTAAGCAAAATACATCATCATCATCATCATCATCTGACTTTTAAATTATAATTTCTACTTCAAACTACGTTAGTTTTTCTTTTGTTTCATTGTACAACATAAGGGAGTCGGTCTGCTCTAGCCAGTTAGCCATTACTAGCAATGTCCACTGAAAACAATGCAGTAATTCATTTATTTTCTCAGTTGCTTAATCCTTTCTGGTTACAGGGGGCTACAACCTATTACAGCTTCTTTGGGTGAGAGGCGGGGTGCACCCAGGACATTTCGCCAGTCTGTAGCAGGCCCAACACAGACAGACAATCATTCATCCCTCACATTAATACCTACAGGCAATATAGAATCCCCAGTTAATGGCAGTTAACTGACGAGAACACGCAAAGCCCATACAGATGGGTCCCTGCTTATCAGTTTAAGACCCAGGACCTTCTGGCTGTGAGGTGAGAGTGGTAACCGCTGCACCTCTGTGCAGCCTACTACATATAAAAACACCATAGTGACATGTTCAGAGACAGAAGTTTGACCATACTGTGTGTACAACATCAACGTACCTATGAGGACTTTATTAAAGATTTCCCCTGACTCATTTCCCATGGGCTGAGAGAAACAAACTTGACACAGTTAGTATTAGTAGTCTTTCTCTACATAGGTACCACAAAGGGTCACACACTTCTCCCATCGCTTTATGCAACTGTGGAAACCTCACCTGTAGAAGTCTGCAAGTTGTGTCAGAAGCTACGACTTGACCTCGGAAATCAGTGTTTCATTATCTTGGAAGTGCTTGTCCTTCAAAAGCGACATCATGGTTGGAAAGAAGTGGAAGTCAGATGGTGCGAGGTCAGGAGAGTAAGGGGGTTGAGGAAGGATTTCATAGTCACAGGACCGTGCTTCCATCTAGGCAGCATACAAGTTGTGAACCGTGGCGTTGTCTTGCAAGAGGTGGACGCATTTGGTCAGCATGCCATGCCTCTAGGTTTTGATGGCCTTCCTCAATTTTTGTAGCAGTGAAACGTAGTAAGTCAAGGTAATTGTGGTACATTTGTCAGGAAATCCATCATTGATAGTCCATGCTGGTTGAAAAAGACCATGAGCACGACCTTGCCTGCTGAGGGCTGGACATATGCCTTCTTTGGAAGTGATGAGTCATAACGCTTCCATTGCTTTGACTGGGCTTTAGTCTCTGAATCATAGTGATGGATCCATATTTCATCCTATGTGATCAGTCTGTTGAAGAAGTCCCTCTGGTTTTCTTGGCACGTGGCCAAAAGTCCCTGGGATGACATGGCTTGTTCCTGCTTCTGGAAAGGTGTAAGCAACCAGGGAACTCACCGTGCAGAAAACTTCCACATGTACAAATGGTCATGGATGATTTTTTTCCACAGACCCTACACTAATCTTGACATCTTGGGCTAGATGGTGAAGGGTTATGCTGTGATCCTCCAAAATGGTGGCCTCCACTAGCTGGATGGTGTCTTCATCAATGGCGCGCTGTGGTTGCCCAGGAATGGGTGCTGTTTCCACCAATGTCTGACTACACTTGAACTGTCGATGCCAGCGCTTGACTATGTCATATGATGGGGCATCCTCCCCATAAGTCTCTTTCATCTCATCAAACATCGCCTGTGGTGTGCGGCCTCTCAAGTAAGAACCTGATGACCGTTCTGCATTCAATTGGCTCCATAATCACACCTTACTCCACCTTAGCACCTGTGAAAAGAGAAATTCTTAGGAGTTCAGAGCTGTAAATTACCATGTGACCAATACACTAGAGATATGTATTATTATACATGATGAGCAATGTCAGCCTCCTACAATAACAAGAAGTGGGTCAGGGGTCAGTACGGCCCTCATACTACAGCATGATGCAGCAAAATGGGACCATCATATTATGATGATTAATGTTTACACACACACACACACACCACCTGCTGCAAATAGGGCTACATGGATTTAGTTTGCCCAATGGACACAATAACACGTAGGTTAGTACATGCACTGTGACTCCTGCCTTGGTCTTGGGTGTTTTTCATGATTGTTCTGCTGGTCTGAACAAGTGAGCGGTCTCACTTGTGCATGTGTGCATAGATCTAAACCAATCCCAGTTGACACAGTCTGAGATCTGCTGAACATGAAATCTTCACACACATACCTGCGCGCACACTGTCAGGACTGTACAATTGTTTCAGTGGGTTGGGGTCACAGCAGACGGTGGGAGTGAATATAGGTCAGAGGAGAGCGGCAGATTCCCCGCAGCACTCCCCATCTCTCACACCATTCACTCTCTCTCTCATTTGGCTCATGTCCTTCCTTTCTTGTTTGAGAGTCCTGGCTTAAAGCTGCTGTCCAGCTGCAGCCAAAATCAAACACTGCAGACATATTGCCCATTAGATAAATGCAGCACTCTTCTTTTAGAAAATGCCTGAAAATCTCTATTTGAATTAAAAAAAAACAAAAAAAAAACTGGTTGGTTATATTGTCCAGAAGCATGTGAGAAGGTGCTTTCTGTTTGGCTGAGGTCATAATGCAGCTGTGAAAAAGAGAATCCTGTTGGCTCCAGCTGAGGTATGCATTAAAGAAAAGAAGCCGATTGGCCGTCTGTCTATCTTCTGATGCGATGCTGCAGTATTGCGCCGTCTGCAGGCGATGAATGCAGCAAGTGTGTCAGTGTGTCAGTTTGTGTGTGTGTTCCCACAGACTGCCTGCCCTTCATCAACTAGCTGATTTGAGGCTGATCTCCATGGCAACCATCCTCAAAGCGCTGCTTGAGAACAAAGATAGTGTCCCTCCCCTCTTCCTCTCCACCAGCTGTGTCTGTCTCATGTGGCGAGGACTCTGCAGAGGCTCTGGTTGGGGTGTGATTGGGTGAGGTTTGTGTAATCACAGATCTCTACAGATCTCATCAAGGCCACGATATCTGTCAGACCCATTTCGTGTGTGTGTGTGTATGACTGAACATTTCCTTTCCACAAAAAGAACTTATATTGTGTTCCATTTCAAAGAGCAAGTAAGATTTGGGGCATGGACAAAAAGTATACTTCTGGGCTGTGGAGTTGGGTTTTTCACTGCCTTGTCAAAGCTGACTTCAGAATTCAAGATGGCTGCACTCATGCACCAGACATCAAAGTTTGTGTAAAATGTGCTACAGTATTTATTACCACTGCTGTTTTATATCTCTCTTCTAGTTGATCAAGCTTTGTTCTTTGATTCACATATTAAACTTATTTCTAAGACTGTTTTTTATCATTTATATAATATTGCTAAGATTTGGAGCATCTTGTCTCAGAGTGATGCTGAGAACCTAATCCACACTTTTGTTAGTTCTAGATTAGATCATTGTAATTCTTTGTCAGGCTGTCCTAAAATGTCTCTAAGCAGTCTTCAGTTGATCCAGACTGCTGCAGCTAGAGTTTTAACATTGTAAATAAGAATGTGTTCTTAATCTGTCTTGCCTGATTAAATAAAGGTTAAATAAAAAATAAAAATAAAATCCTTTCATTGGCTTCCCATAGAATCCATCCATCCATCTTCTTCCGCTTAATCCTTTTTCGGGTCGCGGGGGGTCTGGAGCCTATCCCAGCATCTTTGGGCGAGAGGCAGGGTGCACCCTGGACAGATTGCCAGTCCATCGCATCTTCCCATAGAATCTAGAATAAAATTTAAAACTTTTCTCCACACTTACAAAGCTCTAAATGACCAAGGACTTTGTTATCTAAAAGATCCGATAGTACCTTATCATCCTAACAAAGTGCTGCCTTCCCAAAATGCAGGATTATTTGTAATACCTAAAATCTCTAAGAGTACAACGGGAGGAACAGCTTTCAGTTATCAGGCTCCTCTCCTATGGAACCAGCTGCCAGTTTGGGTTCAGGAGACAGAATCAATCTGTGTTTTTAAGAATAGGGTTAAGACGTTCCTTCTTGATAAAGTTTCTAGTTAAGACAAGATAAGATAGGCCTTTATTAGTCCCACAATGGGTAAATTACAGGATTGCAGCAGCAAAGGGATAGCAGCACTCAGAGCAATAGTAAATAAGATAATAAGATAAGAATTGGTTAACCAAAGCAGTAAATAAATATACATATGTACACAGTTATATACACATGTCACAGTAGGTGTAGAGACTGGACCCAATCGCTGGACAGGAGTTTTAACAGTTTTATTTGTGAGCTGGTCACCCAGACACAGCTCGAGGGCTTAACAGAAAATAATAAACAGCTTGGGGGCTGAACAAAACTTTCAACAGGTCAGGCAGGATCAGGCAGAGATAAACTGGTCAGATCAGAAGTGTGTTGTTCACGCAACATGACTTAAGGAACCCGAACAGAACGGAAGTGGAACAGAACTTAAATAATCAAGGGGACCATTAAGACAACACAGTGCAAGTGGGGGGACCAATCATGACTGACAGCTGACACATGAGGGAAACTGATGACAGGACCGGTGGGGCTACATAGACACAACCACAAATAGAGGAGACACAGACATGACTAGAAGATCGGGGAGACAAGACCATGACAATCATAATACAAATGACCAAACTAAACCCTTGATCATAATGATAAATATAATGATGATAATAATAATAATAATAACAGCAATAATAATAATCACAGGACCAAAAACAGAATCATGAATCCAACAAATAATAAATGCACAAAATCCAAAAATGTACACTTAAGGCGAGGATGAGGGTTGGGACCGAAGCCCTGGAAAAAATAAACCATAAATCAGGATGAGGGCATGGGGCCCAACCCATGCCCTGACAACACAGTGCAGGAGCATTGCAGCTAGATGGTATTAAAAGCATTACAGTTAGTTACGTTACCGGCAAAATATAAAAAGGGACCCAAACAGTATATTTCACATTTGAATGAAGTGTTGTTGCCACCCTCAATAATAATTGTAATTGTATAAGTTGTGTATTGGAGGGGACGATCTCTATTGTGCAAAGTTGTGGTGTTTAATATGGCCTCTATGAGCAGCACCGGCTAGACTGTAAAGTCTGACAGCAGCAGGTAGGAAGGACCTGCGGAAACTCTCCCTCGAGCACTTAGGATGACACAGCCTACCGCTAAATGAGCTCTTCAGTGCGTTCAGAGTGTCTCACATGGGATGGGACTCGGATTCCAGCAGAGATGACAGCTTAGCCACCACCCTCCTCTCTCCTATCTCCTCCACTGGGTCGAGGTGGTGCCTCAGAACAGAGCTGGTTTTATTGATCAGTATGTTCAGTCTCTTCCTACTGGCTGCCATGATGCTGCTGCCCCAGCAGACCACTCCAAATGTGACGGCTGATATCACCACAGAATCGTAGAAGGTCTTCAGGAGTGTCCCCCACACTCCAAAAGACCTGAGTCTCATCAAGAGGAACAGCCTGCGCTGCCCCTTGTAGAGCGCATTGGTGTTGTGTGACAAGTCCAGTTTATAGTTCAGGTGAACACCCAGGTACTTGTAAGATGTCACCATCTCAATGTCTGTTCCCTGGATGTTTACTGGTGCTGTGGGGGGTTGGCCACACCTGCAGCAGTCCACCACCAGTTCTTTGGTTTTCCTCGCATTGATCTGGAGGCAGTTCCGCAGGCACCAATCCACGAAGTCCTGGAGCAGTCTTCTGTACTCTGCGTCATCCCCATCGGAGATGAGACCGATGATCGCAGAGTCGTCAGAAAACTTCTGTAGATGGCCGTGTGGTGTGTTGTGTGAAAAGTCAGCAGTGTAGAAGGTGAACAGGAAGGGAGCCAGAACTGTTCCCTGGGGGGCTCTCGTACTGCAGATGATGGTGTCAGACACACAGTCCTGGGTTCTCACAAACTTTCGTCAGTCTGTGAGGCAGTCCGGGATCCACAATGATAGATGCTGGTCCACCCTTGCACACAGCAGCTTGTACCTCAGGATCACTGGTTGGACGTGTTGAAAGCACTGGAGAGATCAAAGAACATGATCCTCACTGTGCTCCAGCATGGCATCGGGGTGGTATCTGCCATGGTGGTAGGCAAACTGAACTGGGTCCATTGCCAGTCCCACCAGGGGGCGGAGGTGGGCAAGGAGCAGTCTCTCCAGGGTCTTCATCAGGTGTGATGTGAGGGCCATTGGTCTGTAGCTGTTCAGGTCCTTGGGGGGTTGAATCAGGTGACCCTGAGCCTTCCCTTAGTTATGCTGCTATAGGTTTAGACAGCCAGGGGACCTCCCATGATGCATTAGGCTTGGGCTGGGCAATTTGAGCTTATATCAGCATCACGGTTAATTGACCATTTCATGTTGGGTTTGGGTTTTTTTTTAAAGTTTTTTTCCCGCCTTTCTTCTCCCTTATAGTTCAGTGACAAGGCTTTTAATCAAACGGTAGTAGTGATTCATTGAAAATGAGCATAATAAAATAAAGAATAGGCATATTGTTATTGGGTCATGTGACTCATGATGACAGCTAATTAGGAATAGGGATAAGGACCTGTACTTATATAACGCTTTTTGTAGTCTCACAGACCACTCAAAGCGCTTCACTAGTACTAACCCTCTATTCTAAGGGCCTATAGGAGACAGATACCTAGGGACAATTTAGAATGACCAATTAACCTAACATGCATGTCTTTGGATTATGGGAGGAAACCAGAGCTTCCAGAATAAACCCACGCAGCACAGGGAGAACATGCAAACACCACACAGAAAGGTCCCCACCCCTGCCAGCCTGAGTGGCAGGGGTTGGGAATTAGCTTTTTGGCTGCATGGGGGGGTCCTTTATGCAGCCATGATTTCATTACCACCAAATAGTGGTTATGAGTCTCTTATCAAGTTCTTAAATGCAGCCTTAGTTTGTCCATTTTGTCATTCATTTTCCACTGTTAAGCAGTTCAACTGACATGGACAGTCAATAGCGGCTAAAAACAACTTAGCTTTAGGCATCTACGTGTTAGTTTCTGCACACTTTGCTTGCTTTTTCTTGGTGTCAATCATCACATACAAAGTGGACGGAGACCACATTTATTTTGGTTACAAGCCTTTTTATTTTTTCTGCAGTGTTCTGCTGCTTCCAAACAGCACTAACTGCACTGCTTCCAGAATGCAGAGTTACATGCCCACACACATAAGTCCGCGGGCATGTCTTAAAGGGGCAATATATGAAAAGTTCTTGTATAGGCACGCATACAACAGGGAGAGGGGAAAACATGATATGAGAAGATTACGTTGGTTTTACATCCTGAACAATGGTTTTGGTTTTCCATCCATCCATCCATCCATCCATCCATCTATCTTCTACCGCTTTTCCGGAGGTCCAGGTCGCGGAGGCAGCAGTTCAAGCAGAGAAGCCCAGACTTCCCTCTCCCCAGCCACCTGCTCCAGCTCTTCAGAGAGGATACCAAGGCGTTCCCAGACCAGCTGGGAGACACAGTCTCTCCACCGAGTCCTGGGTCTGCCCTAGGGTCTCCTCCCAGTGGGACGTGCCCAAAACACCTCAAGTGGGAGGCGTCCAGGAAGCATCCTAATCAGATGCCCATACCACCACTACTCAATGTGGAGATGCAGCGGTTCTACTCTGAGCCTCTCCCGGATGACTGAGCTCCTCACCCTATCTCTGAGGGTGAGTCCAGCAATCCTACGGAGAAAGCTCATTTCAGCCGCTTGTATCAGCGATCTTGTTCTTTCGGTCATTACCCATAGCTCGTGACCACAGGTGAGAGTAGGAACGTAGATTGACTGGTAAATTGACAGCTTTGCCTTAGAACTAAACTCCCTCTTCACCACAACAGACTGGTACAATGTCTGCATCACTGCAGATGCTGCTCCAATCCGTCTGTCAATCTCTCACTCCATTTTCCCCTCACTCGTGAATAAGACCCCAAGATACTTAAACTCCTCCACTTGGGGCAGGAGCCTGTCCCCAACCCAGAGAGGACAATCCACCTTTTTCCGGCTGAGGACCATGGACTCGGACTTGGAGGTGCTGATTCTCATCCCAGCCGCTTCACACTCAGCGGCAAACCGTCCCAGCAAGAGCTGTAGGTCATTGCTGGATGAAGCCAACAGGACAACATCATCTGCAAACAACAGAGATGAGATCCTGTGGTCACCAAGCATGACACCCTCCTTTACCTAGCTGCGCCTAGAAATCCTGTCCATAAAAATTATGAACAGGATTGGTGACAAAAGGCAGCCCTGGCGGAGTCCAACTCTCACTGGGAATGAGTCCGACCGAGTGTTGGCAATACGAACCAAACTCCCACAACGGTTGTACAGAGACCGAATAGCTCGTAACAACAAGCCTGATACCCCATACTCCTGAAGCACCCCCCACAAAAAACTATGAGGGACGTGGTCAAATGCCTTCTCCAAGTCCACAAAACACATGTAAACTGGTTGGGCAAACTCCCACGAACCCTCGAGAATTCTCGAGAGGGTAAAGAGCTGGTCCGATGTGCCACGGCCAGGACAAAAACCACATTGCTCCTCCTGAATCCGAGGTTCGACCAATGGCCAGACTCTCCTCTCCAGTACCTTAGCATAGACCTTCCCAGGGAGGCTGAGGAGTGTGATCCCTCTAAAGTTGGAGCACACCCTCCGGTCCCCTTTTTTGAAGAGAGGAACCACCACCCCGGTTTGCCATGCCAAAGGCACTGCCCCCGACCTCCACACAATGTTGCAGAGGCATGTCAACCATGACAGCCCAACAACATCCAGGGCCTTGAGGTACTCAGGGCGAATCTCGTCCACCCCCGGGGCCCTGCCACCAAGGAGATTTTTAACCACCTTGGCGACCTCAGCCCCTGTGATAGGCAAGTCATCCCCCTCATCCACAAACCCTGCTTCCTCTGTGGAAGGCATATCAGTGGGATTGAGGAGATCCTTGAAGTATTCCTTCCACCTCCCGACGATGTCCCCAGTCGAAGTCAACAGCGCCCCATCCACACCATACACAGTGTGGACAGGGAGCTGCTTTCCCCTCCTGAGCCACCGGACAGTTTGCCAGAATCTCTTTGAGGCCGACCGAAAGTCTTGTTCCATGGCCTCACCGAACTACTCCCATACCCGGGTTTTTGCTTCAGCAACCACCTGAGCTGCACTCCGCTTGGCCTGCCGGTACACCTCAGCTGCTTCGGGAGTCCCACAAGCCAACCAAGCTTGATAGGACTCCTTCTTCAGCTTAATGGCCTCCCTCACCACTGGTGTCCACCACTTGGTTCCGGGGTTGCCACCACGAGATCCACCGACCACCTTGCGACCGCAGCTCTGGGCTGCCGCTTCAACAACAGAGGTGGAGAACATGGCCCATTCAGACTCCATGTCTCCAGACTCCCTCGGAATGTGGTTGAAGTTCTTCCAGAGGTGGGAGTTGAAGACCTCCCGGACAGGGGCCTCAGCCAGACGTTCCCAGCATACCCTCACTATACGTTTGGGTCTACCAGGTCTGAATGGCTTCCTCCCCTGCTATCGGATCCAACTCACCACCAGGTGGTGATCAGTTGACAGCTCTGCACCTCTGTTTATCCAAGTGTCCAAGACATACGGTCGCAGGTCTGATAACACGATAACAAAATCGATCATCGACCTGCGACCTAGGGTGTCCTGGTGCCAGGTGCACATATGGACACCCTTATGCTTGAACATGGTGTTCGTTATGGACAAACTGTGGTTAGCACAGAAGTCCAATAACTGAACACCACTCGGGTTCAGATCGGGCAGGCCGTTCCTCCCAATCACCCCCCTCCAGGTTTCACTGTCGTTGCCCACGTGCGCATTGAAGTCCCCCAGTAGGACAATGGATTCTCCAAGAGGAGCACCCTCCAGCACCCCAATCACAGACTCCAAAAAGGGTGGGTAACTCTGAAACATCATTTGGTGCATAGGCACAAATGATGGTCAGGACCCATTTCCCAACCCGAAGGCGCAGGGAAGCAACCCTTTCATCCACCGGGGAAAACTCCAATATAGAGGCAGCAAGGTGGGGGCATACAAGAATACCCACCCCTGCTCGTCGCCTCTCACCCGGGGCAACTCCAGAAAAGGCCAAGCTCCAGTCCCTCTTCAGGAGACTGGTTCCGGAACTGGAGCTGTGTGTTGAGGTGATGCCGACTATAACTAGCTGGTATCTCTCAACCTCATACACCAGCTCAGGCTCCTTCCCCACCAGAGAGGTGACATTCCATGTACCAAAAGCCAGTTTAGAAAGCTTGGGATCAGTCCGCCAAGGTCTCCGCCTTTGACCGCCACCTAATCCACATAGCACCGGACCCCCATGATCCCTCCTGCAGGAGGTGAACCCACTGGAGGGCGGACCCATGTAACTCCTTCGGGCTGAGCCCGGCCGGGTCC
Organism: Pholidichthys leucotaenia; assembly: GCA_020510985.1. Classification (NCBI taxonomy): domain Eukaryota; kingdom Metazoa; phylum Chordata; class Actinopteri; order Cichliformes; family Pholidichthyidae; genus Pholidichthys; species Pholidichthys leucotaenia. The sequence continues at coordinate 392,993,000 of CM035838.1, read as the reverse complement.
CATGGGTGGAAACCCGGTCACCAGACGCTAGCCATCGAGCCCCTCCCCCAGGCCTGGCTCCAGGGTGGGGCCCCGGTAACCCCATACCGGGCGGGGTACACTGAATCCTTGATATAGAATTTATCATGAGAGTCTGTTGGATCGTTCTTAGTCTGGCCCTTCACCCAGGACCAGTTTGTCTTGGGTGACCCTATCAGAGGCAAATTGCCCCGGACAACATAGTTCCTGGGATCACTGGGGCACGCAAACCCCCCACCACGATAAGGTGACGATCCATGAGGTTTTGGTTTTATTTCCAGGCCTACACTGGGCTGTCATTTCTTTCTCCACACTCAATAAGTGTAACATTTTTTCTGTTCATTAATATTTGTCTGCTCTCTTGCATAGATTGAGTCCATGTCATGTTTGTTTTCTAGATTTCCATTCTTCTTCTTCATAGCAGGTGACTGCCCCTCCTTGAGCCTGGATCTGCTGAAGGTTTCTTACTGCTAAAAGGGAGTTTTCTCTCTACCATTGCCAAGTGCTTGCTCACAGGGGATGACCTGATTCTTGGGGTCTTTCTGCAGTTGTCTGCCCTACAGTTTAAAGTGCTATTTTTTTTTTGGACTTATTTTGTACCCGTAGGTAGATTTGTTCTGCAGTCTGGTGACAAGCCACCAGCTGCCGGTTGCTGCGTGCGCAAGCGCCCCTTAACTCCCTAACCTGCATGTTTTTAGTATGAGACAATTACTGTGAACTGGTGCTATATAAATGAAATTGATTTGAACTGACTTGAATTAGTTAGTCATACACACAGCACTATCTGATTTCTATCATGAATGAACATGCTGCTATGGTGTTTTTATACATTATTAAGCCCCTTTTCCACTAGTACCCACTCAGCCCTACTCACTTCTACTCGGCGCGCTTTGTAGGCTTTTCCATTAGTACCTGGTACCTGGTACCAGGTACTTTTTTCTTACCTATTCCACTGGGGTTCTAACCGTGCTGAGTCGGGCTGAAAATGTGACATCAACAGACTGCAGGCCACTGATTGGTCAGGGCGTAACGTCATGAGAGTGCCGTCTTCTGCAGAATCCACAACCGCCATTTGCAAAAAAATTGTTCAGCGAGTAAACACAGTCAGCGAATAAACACAATATTAATAGAGATGGCTTTGCAGGTTTCGTGGAAATCTACACCATGGTCCAACGAAGAGGTGTGGACTTCTCTGTGCTTGGTGGCTGACGATAGCATCCAGAGCGAGATGGAGTGACCCGCAGCGAAACAGACAACCGGACATTAAAACAATGTCGGGAGAAGCTGAAGGTGAAGGTGAGAGAACCATGAATGGTGAGTGTTTTGTGATATTGTGCATCTTTTCGCTTATTTATCCTATTGGTGGCAAGCTCACGCCGTTCTGTCCTGGCTAACGAGTGTTAGTGAGGAGCGCTAGCTAGCTAGCAACCAACTCTGCTGATTCGTGCTTGCTTTGTCTGAAGTATTTGCTTGTGAGAGCAAAACGATGAAATATGTTAATCCTGGTTTGTGTGCGTGTTGCACTTTGGTGCTGTGCATTGTGTGTATTTTCTTTCTAGAATCTGTTTCCATATGTCAGGGGTCTGCCTCCCTCAGCATGTTGTGTTTATATGGATACAGGTCAAGTGGACCCCAGGATCCAAAATCTCAACATATACAAGTGCATTTTCAAACCAGTGATTTGAAATGTACTTGTACATGTACAGAGTGGATCCTGGGGTGCTCACTTGTCAGGGGTCCACAACCTGGTCCCATTTTTAGCTGTGGTGGAGGAAGTACAGGTGCATCTCAATAAATTAGAATGTCATCGAAAAGTTGATTTATTTCAATAATTCAATTCAAAAAGTTAAACTCATATATTATATGAGTTTTTTTTTTTCCTGGAATTTCCCCATTGTGGGACTAATAAAGGCTTATCTTATCTTATCTTATATAGATTCATTACATACAGAGTAATATATTTCAAGTGTTTATTTCATTTAATTTTGATGGTTATGGCTTGCAGCAAATGAAAACCCCAAATTCAGTTTCTCAAAAAATTAGAATATTATATAAAATTAATTTAAAAAAAAAGATTTTTAATAGAAATGTTGGCCGATTGAAAAGTATGTCCATGTACACACTCAATACTTGGTCGGGGCTTCTTTTGCATAATTACTGCATCAATGCAACGTGGCATGGAGGCGATCAGCCTGTGTTACTGCTGAGGTGTTATGGAAGCCCAGGTTGCTTTGATAGCGGCCTTCAACTTGTCTGCATTATTGGGTCTGGTGTATTTCATCTTCCTCTTGATAATACACCATAGATTCTCTATGGGATTTAGGTCAGGAGAGTTTTCTGGCTAATCAAGCACAGTGATACCATGGTCATTAAACCAGGTATTTGCACTTTTGGCAGTGTGGGCAGGTGCCAAGTCCTGCTGGAAAATGAAATCAGCATCTCCATAAAGCTTGTCAGCAGAGGGAAGCATGAAATGCTCTAAAATTTCCTGTTAGATGGCTGCACTGACATTGGACTTGATTAAACACAGTGAAAAAACACCAGCAGATGACATGGCTCCACATATCATCACTGACTGTGGAAACTTCACACTGGACCTCAAGCAACTTGGATTCTGTGCCTGTTCACTCCTCCTCCAGACTCTGGGACCTTGATTTCCTAGTGACAGGACTTGGCACCTGATTTGGGGAGCCATGTCATCTGCTGGTGTTAGTCTACTGTGTTTTATCAAGTCCATAGTCAATGCATCTGCCTACCAGGTCATTTTAGAGCACTTCATGCTTCCCTCTGCTGACAAGGTTTATGAAGATGCTGATTTCATTTTCCAGCAGGACTTGGCACCTGCCCACACTGCTCCCAAAGGTACCAAAGCCTGGTTTAATGACCATGGTATCACCATATTTTACTGGCCAGCAAACTCTCCTGACCTGAACCACATACAGAATCTGTGAAGTATCGTCAGCAGGGAGATGAGAGACACCAGACCCAACAATGCAGATGAACTGAAGGCTGCTATCAAGCAACCTGGGCCTTCATAACACCTCAGCAGTAACACAGGCTGATCACCTTCATGCCATGCATGACAGTGATGCAGTATTGATGCATGCAAAAGAAGCCCTGACTGTCATGGTTAGCAATTATAGACAGCTCACGTGCAGGGAGAGACACCAAAGGAAACACACAATGACACAGAATAACAATTTGAGATTGGATTTTATTAACTGCAAAAATCACCTCGGCAAAAGAAAACCGCCACTCGCCAGGGAAAGCACACAGCCTGAAATGAGAGATGAGAGCAGGCGAATTGGGATGGAGGCTAGACACAGGGAAAATAGGACAGCACTCCCGTGGGAGTAACAAAAGGACCCAGCAGAGGAACCCAGCACTTACAGCGAATCTCCCGGTGAAACAGGATGGCATAGAAGAGCTGGGTGAGGTGTCTGACCGGGTGATGACGGTCGCTGATGATGATGATGGTGATGGGGCAGGTGAGTGCACAACAACCCTGGAGACGCACCGAAAGGAGGTAGCAACCTGTGAAGAGAAAGCTGAGGATTAAAGGGATTTTCTTAATTGAGGCAAAATGAATTAAACTGCTGTTGTAGGTAGTCTACCCAACGAGCCAGCACTAAGGCATAGAAGAAACAGTCTATTTAAGTGCTGGTGAGTCAGAGGAGCAGGTGCGTCTCATCACGCAGGTGGAGATGATTACCCGTGGAGTAGGTGAAAGTTGAGCCGGACGGGCGGGGGGAAGAGTGCGCTCACCGAACCATGACACTGACCAAGTACTGAGTGTGTGCATGGAAATACTTTTAGTCGGCCAACATTTCTATTAAAAAAATCAATTTTATTAAAATTGATCTTATGTAATATTCTAATTTTTTTGAGAAACTGATTTTCGGGTTTTCATGAGGTGCAAGCCATAACCATCAAAATTAAAAGAAATAAACACTTGAAATATATCACTCTGTCTGTAATTAATCGATATAAAGTATGAGTTTCATTTTATGAATTGAATTACTGAAATAAATCAACTTTGTGATGATATTCTAATCTAGTGAGATGCACCTGTACTGATATAATTCTTGTTTTTGAAAAACTGATGTAGCACATGAACTCACTTTCGAATGTACAGTACTTGCAGTCAACGTGCTTCATTGAAATGATTCAAGTCAGCTGACTGTATTAACTCATTCAGATTTCTGAGGCCACAATAAAACCAAATTATTTTAAACATAACCTGGTGCCTGCAAAATCTGCTCTACTGAGGCACAGCAACATGACAATTGTGCTTAAATACAACAACGAATCATTTTTATTACATCCCACCACTGCCTTTCACAAGTGTACAGTGGGGTAAAAAAGTATTTAGTCAGCCACCAATTGTGCAAGTTCTCCCACTTAAAAGATGAGAGAGGTCTCCAATTTTCATCATAGGTATACCTCAACTATGAGAGACAAAATGAGGAAAAAAAAAATCCAGAAAATCACATTGTCTGATTTTTAAAGAATTTATTTGCATATTATGGTGAAAAATAAGTATTTGGTCAATAACAAAAGTTCATCTCAATACTTTGTTATATACCCTTTGTTGGCAATGACAGAGGTCAAACGTTCTCTGTAAGTTTTCACAAGGTTTTCACACACTGTTGCTGGTATTTTGACCCATTCCTCCATGCAGATCTCCTCTAGAGCAGTGATGTTTTGGGGCTGTCGCTGGGCAACACAGACTTTCAACTCCCTCCAAAGATTTTCTATGGGGTTGAGATCTGGAGACTGGCTAGTCCACTCCAGGACCTTGAAATGCTTCTTATGAAGCCAATCCTTCGTTGCCCGGGTGGTGTGTTTGGGATCATTGTCATGCTGAAAGACCCAGCCACGTTTCATCTTCATTGCCCTTGCTGGTGGAAGGAGGTTTTCACTCAAAATCTCATGATACATGTCCCCATTCATTCTTTCCTTTACACGGATCAGTCGTCCTGGTCCCTTTGCAGAAAAACAGCCCCAAAGTATGATGTTTCCACACCCATGCTTCACACTAGGTATGGTGTTCTTTCTCCTCCAAACACGACAAGTTGAGTTTTTTTTTTTCCACCACAATATTTTTTATTGAACCTTTTTTTTTTTTTTACAAACATAACACAAACACTCAAACACTAACGCTAAACTAATTTTAAAAAAATGTACTAAAAACACCAACAACCACTAACAAAGACAGGTCTTCAACAATGGTCCTCTGTTTAGTCTAGGCAATCCATTACATAAGTATACATATTATACATTCACCAGTTTGGAATTTACAAGGTCCACAGACATCATTCACCTTCTTCTTCAAAAGTTATGTTTAAATTCTTTACATAATCAATGAAAGGTCTCCATATATTCTCAAACACAATTTCCTTTGATTTCAGTATGTATGTTATTCTTTCTAGTGGAAGGTTTGTTAACATCTGTCTTAACCACTGAGTCACATCTGGTCTATGAGTCTTTTTCCATGATAGTGCAATACATTTTTTGGCATTAAGCAAACTGAGGTCTATGAATGCTCTTTCACTTTTATTAAAGTTATGCTTTTCTGAATGCAGACCCAACAAAAACAATTTAGGATTCAATACGATTTGTTTTGAAATTATTTTTTCAATTGTTACCCTCATCTCTTCCCAAAACATTCTAATTTTTCTACATTCCCATAAACAATGAAATAAGGTTCCTTTACTTTCCATACATTTTGTGCACGTATCTGGTATGTTTTTGTTATATCTATTTAACTCCACCGGTGTAACATACATCCGCATTAACCATTTAAAATGTATCAATTTAAGGCGTACATTTATTGATTTGGTTTGAGCTTCTGTACAAGCCAATTCCCATTGTTCCTCTGAAATTTCAGTTTGCAGGTCTTCTTTCCAATAATTCAATCTTTTCTGTGAGTTTTCACTTGAGGATAGTGTCAATGAGTTATAAAACTCTGAAATAATACCCTTTCTCTTACTATCTTTCGTCAAAATTTTTTCCAAGGAAGGATAAGTAGGTCGGGTGAGAGCATTATTTTGATTTGATCGAATAAAGTTCCTAAGCTGAAGATATTTTAAAAAGTGTGTTCTATTAAGATTAAATTTGATCCTCAGTTCTTCAAAAGACATTATGTTATCTGAACATGACAGATATAAGTCTTGAATCTTTTGAATCCCTTTTAAATTCCATACTTTAAATACAGCATCCGCTCTCCCTGGTTTAAAATATTGATTACCCCATACTGGGCTAAATTGTGACAATAAGTGTGGTTCTTTTAAATATTTTTTGGTTTCACACCATATTTTGATCATATGCTTTACAAATGGATTTTTAACTTGTTTCTGTAATTTTTTTTGCCAAGTCTGAGTAAATGAATATGGGAAGAGGTAAAGGTAAATTGTATGATTCCATTTCAGTCCAGTGAGGGAGATCATTTGATGAAAAATAATATGTCATAGACCTCAGTTGTGCTGACCAGTAATACAACATAAAGTTTGGACATTTCAGACCTCCACGATCAAATGGTAAATATAGTAAGGACAGACGTAATCTAGCCTTCCTATTGTTCCATATAAATTCCACTAACTTTTTTTTAATTCTTGAGAATAGATCTGAAGGTGGTGGTAAAGGAATGTATTGAAATAAATAAAGTATCTTGGATAAGATATTACTTTTAAGTATATTGATTCTCCCAATCATCGACATTGGTAGTGACATCCATCTCTGAAGTAACTCATTAATGTCTGTCATTAAGGCTTCATAGTTGGCACTGGCAACTAATTCTAGCTTAGGCACAATCTGAATTCCTAAATATATAAACTGATTTACAACATTGAATTGATTTACCTCAGGAGCTGGGTGATTTCTCTGGGTCTCATTTAGCATTAATATTGAAGATTTAGTTTTATTTATTTTATATCCTGATATTTCCCCAAAATTCTTTATTAAATTCAACAAGGTTGGAATTGATTTTTTAAGATTCGACATAAACAAAATTATGTCATCGGCATACAGGGAGATTTTATGCTCTGTTGGTCCTACTTTAATTCCATATATTTGTGGATGTAAACGTACTGCCATCGCTAAAGGTTCAATTGCCATACTAAACAGTAAAGGTGAAAGTGGACAGCCTTGTCGACATCCTCTTTTGATATTTATTGATTTTGAAATATTGCTGTTTGTTAGGATTTCTGCTGTAGCATTATTGTATATTATCTGAACCCATTTTATGAAATTATTTCCAAGTCCAAACCTTTGTAAGACTTCAAAAAGAAAGGGCCATTCGACCCTATCAAAGGCCTTTTCGGCGTCCAATGATAGGAGAGCTGTATTCGGTGCTTCTTTATTAGAATAGATAATATTAAATAGTCTTCTTACATTTTGAAAGCCTTGTCTTCCCTTTATAAAGCCATTCTGATCTCGGTTAATAATATTTGGTAATATTTCTTGTAGTCGTCTTGCTAAAATTTTACAGATTATCTTAAGGTCAGCATTTAATAGGCTTATTGGTCTCATATTTTCACATTTATTAGAGGGTTTACCTGGTTTTGGCAACAGTATAATTAAGGCATTATTCATGTATGGTGGTAAATTACTATTTTGAAATGCTTCTAAAACCATTTCCAAAAATGGTTTTATTAATTTATTCTGAAATTTTTTATAGAGGTCAACTGGAAGACCATCTGGTCCTGCACTTTTTCCTGATTTCATATTATCAATGGCTAGCCCAACTTCTTCTTGGCTAATTTTAGACTCCAGTATCTCCCTGTTTTCATTTGGAATACACGGTATAGATAATCTGTCCAAAAACCCATTTAGTTTTGTTAAGTCAGTTTCATTTTTTGTATCATATAGTTTTTCATAATAATCTCTAAAGGCACTGTTAATTTCTAAAGGATCCACAACTGCCTGTCCGTTACTTATAATACTGGTAATTGGTGTTTTAAATTCTAATTGTTTAATCTGCCATGCCAATAATTTTCCTGATTTTTCACCTTGTTCATAAAAAGATTGCTTCAATCTTAGAAGACTCGAGGCAGCTCTATTCGCTGATTTTTTTGTCATATTCAGCTCTCAGAATCAGTAATTCATTCTCCAACTTTGGGTCACTTCCTGCATACACTTTTTCTTGAAGAATTTTTATTTTATGTTCCAATTGGACTCTCTCCTCTCGAGTCTTCTTAGATTTTGAACCTGTATAACTAATAATATGCCCCCTAATAAAAGCTTTGAAAGCCTCCCACTTTATACATGCTGATGTTTGTGTAGTATTGATATCAAAGAACTCATCTATCTGTTTTTCTATGTACTTAACAAATTCCTCATCCTGAAGCCATTTATGCTGAAATTGCCACCTACCTGGTTCCTTTGTCAATTTCTTATCTACATATATTAGACAGCAGCGTGCATGATCAGAGATCACAATATTATCATAGAAGCAGTTTTGAATCTTGGACCTTTATTCTGTGGAGATCAAAAAATAGTCAATACGTGAGAATGTCTTGTAGGTATTGGAATAACAAGAGTAGGCTTTAACTTGTGGTTTCATTTCTCTCCATATATCTAGCAATCTCAGTTCTTTCATAAAATGATTAATGATCATCCTGCATCCATTGTGCGTACAGTCCAGTCCTGTTGATCTATCTATACCGGGATTCAATGTACAATTAAAATCCCCTGCTATTATATGTTGCCCTGTAAGTGATGATAAAATAAGAAATAAATTAGCAAAGAATTTGCTCATCTATATTGGGACCGTATAAGTTCACCAGATTTATATTTTCTAATAACAAAGATCCTTGGATGATTAGATATCTTCCAAATTTGTCTCCAATTACATTTTTCACTTGAAATGAGATTGATTTATGTATGAGAGTCATAATTCCCCTGGCTTGGGATGAAAATGAAGAGGTGAATACACTTCCTTGCCATCTTCTCCTAATTCTTTTTACATCCTCCTCTATTAGATGAGTTTCTTGTAAAAACACAATTTTTGAACCTATGTCTTTTATTTTATTCATAACTTGTTTAAGTTTTTTAAAATTTTGTAGACCTCTGTAATTCCATGAAGTTAAATTAAGATTAACGCTTTGGTCTATGATCAATAAGGAGTTTGAGATTACCTCGCAATGTAAACATGCTCATACAGAGAAGCAAAAACATGAGTGGTTGAACATTCATCCTACAAACTACACACAAACAAATTCTCCCTTCCCACATTCGTGGTAATCCCCCCAAAATCAAAAAAAAAAAATTCCGTCTCCCGCTATAGCCATCGACCGTTCCACACCCACGAGGACCAGCCAGAGCCACTCCTTCTTCATCCTCCCAATCACCCTAACTCTACTGCTTTTAATGATGTAACATTAACTCTCTTCTGTAGTTTTCCAACTTAACTCCAAAATTTTATAGCAACTTTGTACATCATAGGTTTGGTTTTTTTTTAAATATATAATACAATCTATATTTTGTAAACTTGCTATATGCTTCAGATCAGTCAGATGCCTGTGCAAATGCTTAAATATTCTATCTTATATTTTGTTCATGCTTCATGCTTAGCTCCCACCAGTCTCTACTTGGATCTTCTTGATGAGCTCCTGCGCCTCCTCAGGGGTCTTGAAGGTGTGGGTTCTGCCCTTATATGTGACCAGCAGTCTTGCAGGATAAATCACTCCATGACGAATCCCGAGGTTGCGCAGCTCTTTACGGGTGGGGTCAAACTGTTTCCTTAATTGTTGGATTCCTGTGGCCAAATCTGGGTAGAACCGCACCTGTTGATCCTGGTATTTAATTTCTCCTTTGGCTCGCGCCGTGTTGGAGATCGTCATCCTGTCTCTGTAGCTGAGGAACTTCATAATCAGCGTCCTCGGTGGTGCCTTATTATCTCTCGGTGGGCCGATTCGGTGGGCGCTTTCTAAGACGACTGATGACTGCAGCTCCGTGTTATTCAGCGCTTCTGGAATCCACTTTTCCAAAAAGGAACATGGATCCCAACCCTCCGTTCTCTCCGGGAGGCCCACCAGCCTCAGGTTGTTCTGTCTCGACCGGGATTCTAAATCCAGGACATTATCTTCCAGACGTTTATTTTTTAATTCCAATGTGCGCACCTTTAATTGTAGGCCGGTGATGTCATCCTCAGTGCTGGAAATTCGGAGCTCCACCTGCGACACTGGTTCCATACAGTTGCTTAATTCCTTTCTCATTCCTTCTATCGCTGCTATAATCCCATCAAATTTAGTGGAGAAGTCTGCTCTCATTGAGCCAATGGCAGCGAGCACCACACCTGTGCCATCGCCAGCAGTCACCGCTCCTCCACTAGCTTGCTCCGCTATATCTGGGGATTTTTCTGCTTCGTCACAGACGTGAAAGTCCGTTAACTTGGACTGTTTCGGTGGTTCAGCTTTTCCTCCACCTGATTTCCCAGCCTTAGGCTTTACCGGCATGTCCTCACCTAAACGCTGGGATAGGATTTGTTCCAATTGAGAGAGTTATTTGCCGATTTTTTTATTTTTAGGAGCAGAGTAGAGTGGAACACGTCCTCCTACGTGGCGGCCATAACCGGAAGTCCCCACAAGTTGAGTTTTTACCAAAAAGTTCTATTTTGGTTTCATCTGACCATATGACATTCTCCCAATCCTCTTCTGGATCATCCAAATGCTCTCTAGCAAACTTCAGACGGGCCTGGACATGTACTGGCTTAAGCAGGGGGACACGTCTTGCACTGCAGGATTTGAGTCCCTGGCGGCGTAGTGTGTTACTGATGTAGCCTTTGTTACTTTGGTCCCAGCTCTCTGCAGGTCATTCACTAGGTCTCCCGTATGGTTCTGGGATTTTTGCTCACCGTTCTCGTGATCATTTTGACCCCACGGGGTGAGATCTTGCGTGGAGCCCCAGATCGAGGGAGATTATCAGTGGTCTTGTATGTCTTCCATTTTCTAATAATTGCTCCCACAGTTGATTTCTTCACGCCAAGCTGCTTACCTATTGCAGATTCAGTCTTCCCAGCCTGGTGCAGGTCTACAATTTTGTTTCTGGTGTCCTTTGACAGCTCTTTGGTCTTGGCCATAGTGGAGTTTGGAGTCTGACTGTTTGAGGTTGTGGACAGATGTCTTTTATACTGATAACGAGTTCAAACAGGTGCCATTAATACAGGTAACGAGTGGAGGACAGAGGAGCCTCTTAAAGAAGAAGTTACAGGTCTGTGAGAGCCAGAAATCTTGCTTGTTTGTAGGTGACCAAATACTTATTTTACTGAGGAATTTATCAATTAATTCATTAAAAATCCTTCAATGTGATTTTCTGGATTTTTTTTTTCTCATTTTGTCTCTCATAGTTGAGGTATACCTAAGATGAAAATTGGAGACCTCTCTCATCTTTTAAGTGGGAGAACTTGCACAATTGGTGGCTGACTAAATACTTTTTTGCCCCACTGTATTTCCCTAATATATGTTTTTGAACTTGCTTTAACTAACCACCATCCATTTCTGTCTTTCGTCTAGGCAAGAGGAGAAGGAGCCACCCCACAACGGACCTTGCCACTGTTTGCCCAGATGCATGGTGACGAGGTGTGGCTCCATGAATGGCAGCTTGAACAGCACCATGAGGCACTTGCCCAGCACATGCAGGCCATCAACCAGCTTGCCGATGACGCATGTGAAGGAAGGGAGCAAGAAGTTGCCTTCCGAAGGGAGGAGATGACACAAACTGCTGCCTTCAATCAAGCTTTTCTGGCTGAACTGGGCAAGCTTGTGAACGTGATGAGTGGCCGGCTCCCCATCCCCAAGTGTTTTTTTTTTTTAACTTGTGTATATACGAAACAAAACGGTCTGTAATTGTGCTGATACTTGTAATAAACCAGTGACTGTGTTTACATCATGACTGTGTTTTGTCTGTTATGACACTGGTGGGAAAAGAGTCAATAATTACATACACATCCTCTCTTCTGACCAAATTACCAACTTTCTCCAAAGTTTTAGAAAAAAAGGGTTGCTAGACAATTTTATTAGAGTATATTATGGAGTCTAATTACTTAAACATCCTATAAAAGTCTACAGATCAAGGTCAGTTTGTAGGTTGTGGGAGCAGTTTTGGACCAACAAAATCTTGTGATGCAGTGAATCATGACATTGTAGTTAAAAAATATTTAGACACATTTTGGTAATCCAGCCGTGCTAGGTTTCCATGTTATCTGTGTGTAATGGTGTAATGTAATGGTGTAATGTAAAGAAAGATTTTTCTTAACCAAAATTCTCCTTTTCCACGCTGGAAAATTGGCAGTAATGCTAAGGGGTTAAGAAAAAGTAAAACAAAAACCCATAAGTTTGTATTTGCATCATGATTTTCTATTTTGTCTGTTAAGACACCGGTGTGAAAAGAGTCAACAGTACAAACCATTTATCAGTGATGTTGAAAACAATGACTTATTTTTTAGAAAAAGTAATCAAAAGCAATTATTTTATTTACTGAAGACTGTATTGCTGGATGTGCCAGTGCAGAAGACACTGCACACTTTAGTGATAGTACCAGAATATGGAGCAATTCTGTGCCATATTAGCATCTGTATTTTCTAATAATGGGTTAGGGCAAGGGTGTCCAATCATGTGCGATGGAGGGCCAAGACCCTGCAGGCTTTACTTCCAACCAGTGTCTTCAACAGCAGATTCCACCAAATTTCTTCCCCTGACTGCTGAACAGTGAAAACACCTGCTGAAGAGATTGTGTAGAAGAGAGAACCTGCAGGGTCTTGGCCCTCCATGGCACATGATTGGACACCCCTGGGTTAGGGTTTAATGGGATTTAATATTTTAACACAAACTGCTTTATGGTTCATAATTCTGCTGACAGACTTACACCAAACCAAAAGTGATTTCTCAACCTGCTGGATTGTTCTTTGACGGCTTTTCCAGTCTTTTAATATTTAATTTATGTCACTTGGTGGTAACCTTCACATATAAAACAAAAGTGGAGATAGATCTGCAAAAAGTACAAAGGTTTATTGTCGGCCTAAAATGCATCATAACTGTTAAATATATCTTATTATACATAACTCAGTACTGTTTACCGGTTAAAATATATATTTTATGGGGATCACGTGATGAGTCGAGGTGAACGGACGTGAGTTTCCTCGTATCTGCACTGGATTGCCAGAAATATAAATTTAATCATATTTTACCGGTGAAATTTCATCTTAAAGACGCCTATAATGTCATTGGATAAATTTTTTATACAGCCTGGATCAACTAAGAAGAAAGAAATGCGGAAAAGAGGAGGAAAAGCCAGTGCTATTGCTAGCGACGCAGGTGTTAGCCATAGCTCTGATGAAGACACAACAGATGTAGCTAATGCTAACACTGTGGACGAGGAAGAGCTAAACGCACAGCAAGACGACTCGATAGTGGAGCGAGTGTCTGCTAACATAGCGAAGATGTTGGACAGCAAGCTGGCCGACATAATTATGCCGGTCACTGAGCTGTCTGAGAAATTTGACAGTCTAATTGAAAGGCTGGGAACGGTGGAGCAGTGGGTCTCTGACCTGGAGGACGTCGTGGCTACTAACACACCACAGGTGGAGGCACTGGAAACCCAGCTGAAGAAAGTGCAAGACCGCTTGGAAAGTTTTGAAAATCAAAGTCGACGGCAGAATGTGAGAATTGTTGGGCTGAAGGAGGGAACGGAGGGCCAAACACCAGTCGATTTTTTTGAAAAATGGATTCCAGAAGTTTTGACTATGCAAAAGGACAGAATCACGATTGACAGATCCCATCGTACTGGACCTCCAATGAGACTGGCTGGAGAAGAGGGACCGCGAGCCGTCTTGGTAAGGCTGCACAACTAAACCGACAAGCAGAGGATTCTGTATGCGGCAAGGGATAAAGGAACAATTAGCACTGAAGCGGGGAAGGTATCCTTCTATCAAGATTTTTCTGTGGAAGTTGTAAGGAGGAGGAGGGAGTCCGCAAATGCACGTAAAGTTTTAAGGGATGCCGAAATACAGTACTCCTTTCTGTATCCGGTGGTAATAAAAATTTTGCATCCTAACGGTTCCAGCACTTCACTCATAAACATGGAACAAATCGATGACTATGTGAACAAACTACAAGCTTAAAGTAACGTATTGAACAGAAATTCTGATTGGCTAAGGCATGACTGTTAAATCCAGGTGGATGTGATTTAGAAATTTGGGGTGGTTTTGTTCTTTGGTATTCTTCTCTTTGTATTGAGTTCAATTATATATACGCCGGTATTTTAATAGAGGCTTTCCAGTAAGGGGGAACTTGGTTTCCTTTTTTTCTTTTTCTTGTTATCCCCTATAGGTGTGCCTTTTCTAGTTAAGTGCAGCTAAGCATAGTTGATTTTTTTTTTCTTGTGTTTTATTTTAAGTGTTCAGTGATTCCGAGCTTGTGGTTCTGGTTTTGCTCGGAATACATGTTATTATTTTTGTTTTTTGATATGGTTGTTGAAGACATAGACTGGTCTACTACATGTTTTTTGGTCAACGTTAGCAGCTCACAATTTATAATGCAGCCTACTTCTGATGTCTTTTAAGATTAGTACATGGAATATTCGGGGATATAATAATGTGGTTAAAAGAAAATCTGTTTTGAACTCTCTTAAAAAGGATAGAGTCCAGATAGCTTTTTTACAGGAAACACATCTAAACGACGATGAGCATAAGAAGTATCACAGAGAATGGGTAGGTCAGATCTTTTTTTCATCCTATTCAACTAACAAGAGAGGGGTAATTAGTTTAGTAGTGTAACGTTGGGGCCATGTTAAGTGAATTTCCCAGCATGCTTTGCCAGTTTGAAACGTTACTATGTGTGTTAAATGTGTTATTTCTGAGTTATACTGCTGGGTCATTATAACTGCATTATAATGACCCAGCAGTGTTTAGCAGGATTAGGGCAAGATGTATCATGTGTGTGTAACCATGATTCAAACAGGGGTCTGTGAGAATGACCTCCCCTGCTCTGTGTACTAAGTTGCAAGTTGGGGTTGGGGTGTACAAAATAAATCTGGTTGATCACAGCCATCTGCTCCATTTTCTTTGTGTGAACCTTGCAAACGTCACACTGGTGTCAGGAGTGGGCATGGAGCAAATGGAAGCGATCAGAATGGAGATCCGGCAGCTGGAGCAGGCCATTGCTCAGCTGATGATGGATGACGAGACACCACCACCGGGAGCCTGGAGCCGGGACGAACGAAGCGGCGGACCTGACGGGGCCAGCGCACCCTGCCTCCTGTCTTTTTCAAGACAGAGCGGGCAGAACAGAGCAAACGTTCCACCCTTCTCAGGACAGCACGGGCTGGCGACCCCACGGCGATCAAGGGTGGCGATCGATCAGGAAACGACCACCCCACCTGTTCGACAGCGGGCCAAGATTCCCCGTTTCAACGGCGAAGCCACATTAGATGACTACCTGACACAGGTCGAGCTGACTGCGGCGCTGAACGGCTGGTCACCAGAGGAAACCGCCGTACAGGTCGCGCTGGCCTTGGAAGGGAAAGCCCTCTGCACGCTCTCTGATCTCCGGCCCGAGGAGCACCACAGCTGGCCAGCACTACAAGGGGCACTCCAGAGACGATTTGGGAGAATAGCGGACGCTGAGCACGCCCAAGAACAACTGACCCGCCGCCGCCGGAACCACCAGGAGAAACTAGGAGCCTATGCTGCAGACATATGGCTGTTAACCCGGCGCAGCTACCCAGATTTCGCGCCGGAGGCAGTAGAGAAGCTCGCCCTCCGGAGCTTCATCCAAGGTCTCCGCCCGGCCCAGCTCCAGAGCCACGTACGGCTCCACGCCGGGAGCGACTGGAAGACTGCAGTGGCAGAAGCAGAGCGGGCAGAGCCGCTAATAAATCGCACCGCTGAAGCAGCAACGCACAGCCGAAGAACCTACCAGGCTACGATGGAGAGCGAGGGGGAGGAGGGGGAATTACGGCAGACCACGGCGGCGTGTCCACGGAGAAGATGGCCTCGGCGGCACGAGGAAGGGTGCTTCCGCTGCGGAGAGATGGGACACATCGCGCGATACTGCCCCGCACCCACCCCACGACAAACCGGCCCCTCGCCGGCGTTAAACTAGAGCGAGGTGGCGTGAACGGGGACAGGCCACCTCCAGCAGATGTTTCCCCCGAGGAGCCGGCACCGCGCGTGGGCCGAGTTGGACACTCTCCAGGGATCTATCTACAGTGCAGCTTGGGGAAGACGTCGATCCGGGCCCTGATTGACACCGGCTCTACAATCTCCTTGGTTCGACCGGGCGTACTGCCGGGCACGAGCAAGACGGCTCCGCGGGTGTGGGAACCCACCGAGCGCTGCGTCACCACAGCTACCGGTGAGCGCGCCCGACTGAAGGGGCGGAGAGTGCTGGTGGTGGGGGTGGCTGGTCAGAACATAAGACACCCGTTCTGGCTGGCTGACATCCAAGACCCCTGTATTATTGGATTAGACCTGCTCACAGCCTGGCGTGCCAAGATCGACACCGCCGGACCTTCCCTCCAGCTGGGAAACCGGACCATCATGCTCCACAGCAGAACCCAGAGAAGGGACGCGGGGGCCCGCGCAATCGAGGGATCGCCAAGACAGACCGGACCAGGCAGGCCACCGCGAGGACTGGACATGATGACGTCACCAGCGCGGACAGAGGGAGCACGAGCACACACAGGGACAGCAAGGGGAGGGGCCAACGTGTCAGCAGAGACGCAGCAGGCGGTGGAGGAATTATTTCAGCGGAGCTGCAGCGGGCTGGACCCGGAACAGAGACGCCAGCTGCGGGAGCTATTGGACTATTACGTGGGTGTTTTCGCTGCGAAGGATGAGGAATGCGGCCGGACCGGGTTGGTGCAGCACGAGATCGACACCGGTGAGGCCAGGCCGATTCGACTCCACCCACGCCGGCTGCCCTTTTCAAGGCGGGCAGCGGCGGAACAAAAAGTGCGAGAAATGCTGGAGGCGGATGTTATTGAGCCCTCCAGCAGCCCCTGGGCAGCGCCTGTGGTGCTGGTCAAGAAGAAGGACGGGTCGTGGCGGTTCTGTGTGGATTACCGACGCCTGAACGATGCCACCAGGAAAGATTCCTACCCCCTGCCCCGCATCGATGACGCGCTGGACCACATCGCAGGCTCCAGCTGGTTCAGCTCGCTGGATCTACGCAGCGGCTATTGGCAGGTAGAGCTGTCACCCGAGGCCCGCCAAAAAACAGCCTTCTCCATCGGGCAGGGACTGTACCAGTTTAAAGTGAGTCCATTTGGACTCTGCAACGCCCCAGCCACCTTTGAGCGCTTGATGGAGCGAGTGCTGGCTCACGTGCCCCGGAGTCGCTGCGTTGTTTACCTGGATGACCTGCTGGTGCATGCAGCTGATTTTGACAGCGCCCTGTCAAATCTCCGAGAGGTGCTGGGAGCCATCCAGCAGGCGGGGCTACGGTTACACCCTAGGAAATGCCACCTGTTCCGGCGAGAGACCACCTTTTTGGGCCACGTCGTCAGCGCAGCAGGGGTCGCCACCGACCCGGAAAAAGTGGCAACAGTGAGAGACTGGCCAGTGCCGCGGAACGTTGGAGAACTGAGGAGTTTTCTTGGATTGGCCTCCTATTATAGGAAGTTTGTGAAGGACTTCGCCACCATTGCCAGCCCGCTGCATCAGCTGACGCAGAAAGGACGCCCGTTCCAGTGGAGTGACAGCTGTGCTGCTGCTTTCTCCCAGCTTCGCGCAGCTCTCATCAGAGCCCCCGTCCTGCGGTATCCTGACCCGAGCCGCCCTTTCATTGTGGACACGGACGCCAGCAACCAGGGCATCGGGGCGGTGCTATCCCAGGAGGGAGAGCATGGAGAGCAGGCAGTCGCTTTCTTCAGCCGCACTCTCAGCAGAGCCGAGAGAAATTACTGTGTGACTCGCAGAGAGCTGCTGGCTGTCATTCAAGGACTGCGTCATTTCCGCCCGTATGTGTACGGTGGGAGGTTCCAGCTCAGGACGGACCACGCTTCCCTGACCTGGTTGTTAAATTTCAAAGAACCGGATGGACAGTTGGCAAGGTGGCTGGAGGCACTGCAGGATTATAATTTCCAGATTGTGCATCGGGCAGGCCGCCTCCATGCCAACGCTGACGCGCTGTCTCGGCGCCCCTGCGCGACAGAGGAGTGTCGTCACTGTCAACGGGCTGAAGATCGGGACCAAATCGCCCCACGGGCTGCCGCTCTCCGAGCCGCTGCGAGCAGGAATCACGCAGCGATGCACAGCCCCTCCTCAGATGATCAGGCAGTTCTCCCCGGCGATGACGTCACAGAGGTTCTTGGCACGCAGCAGCTGCAGAGCGAGCAGGACAGAGACCCGGTCATTTCGCGGGTTCGGCAGTGGCTGGACGCAGGACAGCGGCCCGCCTGGGAGGTTGTGTCACCGCTGGACCCAGAGACTAAGGCCCTACAATCCCAGTGGGCCAACCTCCGCTGTCATGAGGGCGTGGTGTATCGGCAGTGGCAGACTCCAGCTGGGCAGCGGCACATTTGGCAGCTGCTGGTTCCTCGTCGACTCCGGCCCAAAGTACTCCAGCTGGTTCATGGGGCGGTAGGAGCAGGCCACTTCGGGATGACAAAGACGCTGCAGCGCCTTTGGGCCCGGTTCTACTGGCCCGGCTGTCATCAGGACGTGGAGCTCCACGTTCATCGCTGTGACACATGCACAGCTCAGAAGGGACCAACTCAGCAATCCCACGCTCCCCTGCAGCAGTACCGGGTGGGAGCACCGATGGAGCGAGTGGGAGTGGACATCCAGGGCCCTTTCCCGACCACGGACCGGGGGAACCGCTACGTGCTGGTCGCGATGGATTATTTCACTAAGTGGCCAGAGGCGTACGCGGTCCCGGATCAGAGCGCCGCTACGACGGCATCAAAGCTGGTGGATGAAATGTTCTGTCGGTTTGGCGCACCGGAGGAGCTGCACAGCGATCAGGGTCGGAACTTCGAGGCGGAGGTCTTCGGAGAGGTCTGCAAACGGCTGGGCATCCGGAAGACCCGGACCACCCCACTGCATCCACAGAGCGACGGCCTGGTCGAACGATTCAACCGGACCCTCACCACCCAGCTCGCTATCCTAGTGGACCAGCGACAGCGAGACTGGGACCTGCATCTGCCTTTTGTTTTGTGGGCGTACCGGACGGCAGCTCAGGAATCTACTCGGTGCACCCCTGCGGCGCTCATGTTTGGACGCGAGCTGCGCACACCGGTGGATTTGGTATTCGGTTGCCCCCCTGAGCCGGAGGTGGAAGGAAAACCTGGATTGGATTATTTTTTTTGTTTGAAAGAACGTCTCCACACGGTGCACGAGCTGGCTAGAGAGGCCCTGGCAGCGGCAGGGGGTCGGCAGAAGCGAGCGTACGACTCCCGCTGCCAGGGGAGGGACTTTGCACCGGGAGATCGAGTCTGGGTTTTCTGCCCTGAGAGGAAGAGAGGACGATCACCGAAGCTGGCGAGCTAGTGGTCGGGGCCATGCGTGGTCCTGGAGAGACTGTCAGATATGGTGTACAGGGTGAGGCTTAGAAAAAGGGACCGGGTTGTGGTCCTTCATCGTGGCCGTCTCGCCCCGTATCGGCCATCTGCACCGCTGGTGGACGAACCGGAGCTTCCATCCCGGCCCGATACCCCGACCGAGACCCAGATGGACACTAGGGGGCCTGTACGTGTTGGCCACCGACGCCGAAGACCGCCCCGACACCTGGATGAGTTTGTATTGGACTTTTAAATTGGACTTTAATTTTTCTGGGGACAGAAACCAGTCCAGAGGGGGGGGGCAGCCATCTGCTCCATTTTCTTTGTGTGAACCTTGCAAACGTCACAGTACATAAAAATTTGCCATTTACTCTCACAAACTTACAAAGACACAGAGGGAAGACAAAATTGTTGGTACCCCTCTGTTAATGGAAGAAAAACCCACAATGGTCACAGAAATAACTTGAATCTGACAAAAGTGGTAATAAATAAAAATTCTATGAAAATTAACCAATGAAAATCAGACAGTGCTTTTGAATTGTGGTTCAACAGAATTATTTTAAAAAACAAATTCATGAAACAGGCCTGGACAAAAATGATGGTACCCCTAGAAAAGACTGAAAATAATGTGACCATAGGGACATGTTCAACCAAGATGTGTCCTCTAATTAACATCACAGGTGTCTACAAACTTGTAATCAGTCAGTCGGCCTATTTAAAGGGTGACAAGTAGTCACTGTGCTGTTTGTTGACATGGTGTGTACAACACTAAACATGGACCAGAGGAAGCAAAGGAGAGAATTGTCTCAGGAGATTAGAAAGAAAATTATAGACAAGCATGTTAAAGGTAAAGGCTATAAGACCATCTCCAAGCAGCTTGATGTTCCTGTGACTACAGCTGCACACATTATTCAGAAATTTAAGATCCACGGGACTGTAGCCAACCTCCCTGGATGTGGCCGCAGGAGGAAACTTGATGAAAAATGGAAGAGACGGATAATACGAATGGTAACAAAAGAGCCCAGAACAACCTCTAAACACATTCATGGTGAACTCCAAGGTCAAGGTACATCACTGAATGTGTGTGTGAATGGTTAAGTGATAGCGCCGTATCGTGGCTGCTTCATCCATCCAGGTGGTGGATGACCCTCAATTTCCCCTCTGGGGATCAATAAAGTATACTAAATCTAAAAAAAAAAAAATGATGATCAGGGTTTGTTGTTTGAGAAACACCGTATGGTCTTGGTGGGTACAGTGTTGTCCACACAGAAGTTGATGTAGTCTGTGATGGTGTGTGTGAGGCCGTCAGTGTCCTCACTATGTGGATCACAAAGCTGGTCCCATACAATGAATTCAAAACAGTCCTTCAGAGCGTCCATTGCCTCCTCAGACCATACTTTCACTGTGTGGGTATCAGGAGGTTGTTTGTGTACTAGGGGTTTATACACAGGCAGGAGGTGAACCAAGTTGGGATCCGATCTCCTGAAGGGGGCAGTGGCGATGAGGTGTAAGCCTCCTTTGTGTTTGCGTAAAGTAAGTCCAGTGTTTTATTGTCTCTGGTGTGGCACGTGACATACTGGGTGAATGTGGGCAGAATAGAGGACAGTGAAGTATGGTTAAAATCACCCGAGATGAGGAGGAGAGCATCTGGGTGCTGTGTTTGTAACCTGCTAGTAACTGAGTGGATGACGCTGCTTCAGTGCTCGCAGAGGGATTTACATAAATAACAATGCCAACGACATGTGAATATTCCCTTGGGAGGTAAGCCGGTCTCATGCTAACAGCTAACAACTCAATGTCCTTGCTGCAATGTTGTTCTTTAATCGGGATGTGCCCAGGATTATACCATCTGTCATTCACATACATTATCAGCCCCCCCCGCCTCTGCTCTTCCCGCTCTTTGATGTCCAATCTGCCCGTATTGCGTGGAAACCCTCCAGATCGATGTTAGCATCTGTTGCTAGTTCTGTTAGCCACATCTCAGTAAACAACATGATGCTAATCTCTCTGACGACGCTCTCATATCGGGACATAGCCGCCAGTTCGTCTGTCTTGTTAAGCAGCGATATCACATTTCCCATAACAGATGGAAGGACGGGTCTGTACCTTGTTTTCCTCATGTGTCTCTTCAATCCAGCTCAACATCCACGTCATTTTTGCCTGATTTCCCTTGGTATGTCGAGTTTTTGCATTAGCATTGTGGGGCACTCTAATGCTAACAGCTGACTCCTACTGTAAACAATAGCACCTCCACTCGCCGGGTTGGGAGTGTAATGTAGTTATTCATTGTTCATATACTGTATTTTATATAGAGCTCTTATTTGTGTGGCATGGGGTGGTGACTCCGTCTTCCGGTCCCACCAACCCCGTGGGTATAAGAAGGGCTGCAGGCAGGGGGGCGGTCTCTTCCGCCTTTACCTCTGCCAGCAGCTGCGGGTGTAGTTGGGTGCACAGTGCCCGGAGTAATAAACTTGTGTTCAGCTCTACTGCTGGTCTCCTCCTTAGCTCCAAATTACAGACATAACATCTGGCGACAAGAATAAAAGCTCGTAATACTGAAGACATGGAAGCGTGTGGGACACCAATTCATCTGTTTTTGGAGCTCCCAGGTGAACCACCTGTACCATGGCCTCGGTGGTACGATGCCTTCAGAACATATATGGTGGCGTTAGACATGGGAAGGATGGAGAAGTTGAGGGTGCGTGCTTTGCTTGTGCACAACCAGGGAATCAGAATCAGAATCAGAATCAGAATCAGAATCAGCTTTATTGGCCAAGTATGCACAACACATACAAGGAATTTGACTTTGACTAAAAACTTGCTCTCGTTGTTCAGGTGAAGGATTTAAATAAGGATTCAATGACAACCAGAGTATGTACAGTAAATTACAGTCTGTCCACGTTTCTATAAAAGGATGCAAATATATACAGGAATATATGCAGTTATTTACTCGGACTAACCACACTTTGCAGAAATATATGAAAAAAAAATATACAATCACACAGTATTTCAATGTGGACTCAGATTCAGTGATATAATGTGAATGAAGTAAAAAGCAGTGTGAGAGTTATGTGCAATGTAATAATGGATGAAAAGTCATGAGTACAGCAACAGGTAGGACTAGGTGAATGTTAGGAGTTCATCAGAGTGATGGCTTGAGGAAAGAAACTGTTCCTGTGACGGGTGGTTTTGACCTTCAGTGATCTGTAACGACGACCAGAAGATAGAAGTTCAAACAGTTTGTGGCCGGGGTGTGATGGGTCAGCACAGATGTTTCCCGCCCGTTTCCTGGTTATGGACCGATATAAGTTCGCAATGGAGGGTAGGTCGGTACCAATGATCCTCTCCGCAGACTTAATGATCCGCTGCAGTCTGGTCTTGTCCTGTTTAGTGGCAGATCCAAACCAGACAGTGATGGAAAAGCAGAGGACAGATTGGATGATGGCGGTGTAGAAGACAACCAGCAGCTCCTGAGGCAAATCAAACTTCTTGAGCTGACGCAGAAAAAACAACCTCTGCTGGGCCTTTTTCCGGACAGTGTCAATATGGGAGGACCACTTCAGGTTCCGGGAGATTGTGGTACCCAGAAACTTGAAGGAGTCCACAGTGGACACTGTGCTGTTGAGGATGGTGAGTGGGGGGAATGAAGGGGGGTGTCGCCTGAAATCCACAGTCATCTCCACCGTTTTGGCTGGGTTAAGTTCAAGATGGTTCTGGCTGCACCAGAGGATCAGCTGCTCCACCTCCCGCCTGTATGCAGACTCATCATCATCCCGGATCAAACCGATGACTGTGGTGTCGTCCGCAAACTTCAGGAGCTTCACCGAAGGGTCCTCTGAGGTGCAGTCGTTGGAGTAGAGGGAGAAGAGCAGTGGGGAAAGGACACATCCTTGGGGGGCGCCAGTACTAATTTTTCGGGAGCTGGATGTAAATCTCCCTAGCTTCACCTGTTGCCACCTGTCAGTCAGAAAGCTGGAGATCCACTGGCAGGTGGAGGGGGGCACCTTGAGCTGGAGGAGTTTCTGATGAAGAATGCCTGGGATGATGGTGTTGAACGCTGAGCTGAAGTCGACAAACAGGATCCTGGCGTACATCCCTGGGGAGTCGAGGTGTTGCAGGATGTAATGTAGTCCCATATTCACTGCATCATCCACTGACCTGTGACGCTGCCACCTCGCCGTATCCACGTACCCCACGTCCGAAGTCCTCGCTATCCTCTTAGTTCAGTTATGTCTGCTGCCACCGATGTGCAATCTGAAGATCACTTCCTGTGCTCAATCTGTCTGGATGTCTTCACTGATCCAGTCACCATGCCATGTGGACACAACTTCTGTAAAAACTGCGTTGATGAACACTGGAACCAGTCAATATTCAAATGTCCCAATTGTAATGAAATGGAATGGAGGGACAAAGAATTTTGGGCATGCTTGGTGACGCGGACAGCTATGAAGAAGTGGTCGAGCTGATGGCGCGCCATTTCAGGGCACTGGACAACATCATCGTCTGAAGGATTAAGTTCTGACAGCGCCGCCAACAGGTAGGCAAACCCATTCAGCGGTTTGTGTCGGACTTGAGGCAGCTGTCCGCTGAGTGTCGATTCAGACTGTTGGAGGAAGAAATGGTTAGTGACCAGTTGGCGGAACATACCAACTGTGCTGCGGTCTGGTCTAATTGCTCATATTTCCTGGTGAATTGACGCTATCTGGGGCCATCGAATTGGCCCTTCAGCTGGAGGCAGCGGATAAGCTGACTCGGGAGTGGAGTGAACGTCTGTCACCATGAGAGTTACGATCTCCCATGGCTACATAGGTAGTGGACCCGGACAGCAATGGGAGTGTTGAGGAGGATGCCGAGGGTGCCAACGTTGTATGGATGAGGTCTGCCCCGGGGAAGCCCAACTGTATGGGCTGTAGGTCCACGAAGCGCTGCTACAAGACCAGAGAGTGTGCGGCAAGAGGGAAGCGCTGCGGCAGGTGTAGCCATCTACACCACTTCGCAAGAGTATGCCAGTCAGCAGAGGAAGAGAGCCCGTGTAGAAATGCGACCCCTCCCGCCCTGACGGCAATGCATAATGTGTCCCCGAGTACCAGTGGTCGCACACATTGCATGGTAGTGTTGGATGGAGTACCAGTACCGATGGTGACGATATGGGGGCGGAGAGTTCTCTGCTGGACTGGGCAACAGTTAGACAATGTTTTCCCCACTACAGAATTGGAGGTGACTCAGCTCCGCTTTGCAGCTATGGAGGAGGACAGTTGGCCACGGTGGGTACCGTCAGACTGACAGCTCGATACAAGTTGGCGGAGATGGGCGATGTGGAGTTCGTCGTGACAGCCTGTGGCACGAATATCATAGGCTGCAACCTGTTCTATGGTCTTGGGTTTTCCATCAGGAGCAGCGCGGGGAAGAGTGGTTGGGATGCGGACTGTGGACCAACTGGTTCGGAGAGTTCAGGACGACGCTGTATGGGATGGACAATTGCTGGGCACTCCGGAAAGTGAACAGGCCTTGTCGTGCTCAGGATCTCCGCGGAAGGGCCCCGGTGCCAGTGTCTGAGTCGTCCTGGATGAGGGTATCGGGCGGCATGGGGGAGAGTCTGTGGCGGCGAGCAATGCCCAGGAGATGGTCCCAGGTGTTCCTGGACCACGGCTGTGGCGGGCTGGTGAACACAGGGCCACATCGGCAGGGTCCGCAGCAGATTTACAAGCAGTCGGGGCAGGACCAAGTGGCACTGGGAAAGTGAGTGCCAGGCGGAGACACCGCAGGCCGTGCAGGGCCCCGCTTGGAGTCGCAGACTGGGTTTGGGCTCAGGTGAGGGGAGGTCCAGGCGGGTGAGAGGCAAGCGGAAGATGGAGCAGTACCAGGGGCAGGTGACAGCCGAGCAGCAGGATAGTTAACTTCAGTTGTCAGATGGCTCGTGGCGGCATACTAACGAGTTACGGCGTGCCCCGAAAAAGGCAATTGGGCATGGCCCCAGACGACTGGAGCGTCCGGAGGTGTGGAGGAGAAGGCGCACCGGGACTGAGGTGACCAGCTGTGGCCCAGGAAGCGAGCTACCTCCAGGGGTGGACTGAATGGTGAAGGGTCTGGGGGGGGCCACGGGTTATCCTCACCAAGCCATGGATATGTATTTGTTGATAGTTAGTAATCTGTATTTATAGTTCTGGGATTATTTTGGTGTTCTGTTTTAAGTAGGAGACACAGCAGTATTTTTTTTTTAACAGGACTTTTATATATCATAGGTGGCAGAATAACCCGCCTCGCCGTGTGGGAGTAGGACGGCAGTCTACCCATCTCCCTTAATTTTAGTTATTTTGTGTGAATGCCATAGGCCCCTTTTGTGATTTTAGTTTAGTTTTGTTTAGCGGATGATTCTGGTTCCAAATTGGGGTGGGCTGATTGTATGTTTGTTTTGGATTTTTCTATGGGGGGGATGTAATGTAGTTATTTATTGTTCATATATTGTATTTTATATAGAGCTCTTATTTGTGTGGCATGGGGTGGTGGCTCCATCTTCCGGTCCTGCCAACCCCGTGAGTATAAGAAGGGCTGCAGGCAGGGGGGCGGTCTCTTCCGCCTTTACCTCTGCCAGCAACTGCAGGTGTAGTTGGGTGCACAGAGCCCTGAGTAATAAACTTGTGTTCATCTCTACTGCTGGTCTCCCCCTTGGCTCCAAATTACAGACATAACAGGGAGACATTTGTTTTTGAACCTCAGACAGAAAAGGAATACACCTTTAACTTATACACCCATCTGGATAGACGTGGATGATACCTGGTCCTGCTCACACGTTATGTCACGCAGTCATTTCCATAGATAAGGGGGTCATGGCTAAATATTTCTGAGCCTTAAAATGAAGACATAATAGTCAAAACTGGATGTTTATACAGAGGTGATACATTATTCTGGTCTTTAGTTAGCAATGTGCATCTTAAGACTGTTTGTGTGCAAAGAAGAGACCTATTAATAAGTACTAATTGAAATTAATGCAGATCACCTCACTTTTGGAGCCAGCCTCAAGTGTCCATCAGAGAAACTGCTGTTTAATTTCCCAGTTGAGTTTGATCCACTTGAGTCTTTTAGATGTTGAGATCTTTCTCTCTTTGGTCTCAAGTCAAAATTCAAGGGTGCTTTCACACCTAAGCTGTTTGGCCTGACTTTCAGACTTTACAGTTTGATTCAGACAAAAATTTTATGTGTGAAACCTCCCCCAAACCACGGTCTGGACCAAAGAGCAGAAATTTGGTCCAGAAAAAGGAGATGGTCTCAATCAGGATCAAACTGAACCTTGGTCAGGTTTCATTAAAGAGTGAAAGCAATTTTCACAAAGGCTTGGACTTTGGGACCAAACACAGAAAGTTAAGGCAGCTAATAAGCGGGAAAATGAAGCGTGGTAGCACTTGAAGAGAGAAAATATGGCTGTTAGCAGCATAAATGGTCGCTTTAAAAAAATCATAAAAATGCAGATATCAGATATTTCCAGGGAAGATGAGACATAGTTTTTGATAAAAAAATGGATGAGCAATGCCACCTCAAAATCATTACGGCTGATGAGAAGGACAGATGTTCTTTTTAATGAAGACCTGGATAATATTCTCACCTCACTAAACTAGTTCACCAACTAATGTGATGGAGTCTTCCCCAAGTTTAATGTAAAGGGGTCAGTGATTGAAAAATTGCATTTGTAGGTTTTAACAAATGTCTCAAATGTGTTAACTGGCCACATAATTAGGCAAAAATTTTCCAAACAGTCAACGATCTGAAAAAAGCACACTACCTTGTTTGTCTCTCAGAGAAACTCCCAAAAATGTTTTTTGACTCTTCCGGGTAAGTTTCCTACATCAAGTGTTGAAAAAACCCACCCACTGCCACCCTAAAGACCCACCCACTGCTCTATTATTGGCTCACCTAGCTGTCCGTTATGTAGATAGAAGGGGTGGCTAAAGCTAGCCTATTAGCCCCTGAGCTATGAGCCCATGAGCTAACACTGGTGCCAGGACGCTGGCTAAGTGCAGCTTATGTTATTTTCTTCAGATCTTAGGCTGCATTCAGACCAGGATAGTCCTGGGGTCTCAGTTTGACTGGGCGGGGAATGCTGAGAATTTTTACACCTTTGATTGGTTTGGTTTGCATTCACACTGCAGCAGACCAAACTGCCTGGACAACGTCACGCAGTTACAACAACTGCTCGTTTGGGGCGCTGCAGCTGAAACCACCACTGACCAGAAAGAAAAGATCTCAGTGAAGAAGAAAAATCAGGCTCATCGATTGGCCTGGAATGAAAACGGAAATCTGTTCCCTTCAGCCGGGTTGTTTGTATGCCACAAACGAGACTTTTTAAACTTTGCTCCTCGGCTTTCTCCAGTAAAAGGATTTCTCGGCTTTGTGAGGTTGTCTTTATTGTTATTTTCTACCCAGAATGTACTATGGTAAATGCCACTTCCTTTTCTCAGACTATGTGTTGCTATGGTTACACAAACACCAAGGGGCACTTCCGCCCTTTGGTCCGCTGAATAGTCCATTTGGATTCACACTGCAAGCAGAGCACACCAGATTTTGTTTGCAAGTGAACCGAGACCCCCGTTTTCAGGGGGAACAGACTTCACTTGTTTGGTGCGCACCAGAGTTCCAACGCGTGTTCAGGCTGAACCAAATAAACCGAACTATCTGCGGAAGCCACTGTTTGGTCCTTTGGTCCAGAACAAACAGTGGCCATCTGAATGCGCCCTTAGTCACCCTAATAGCCATTCCTGTTACCACCTGGTTCACTCTGGCCCATCTCCGAGTGGCTTCATCGTGATTCCGCAGCGGATCGCCCACCCTGGCACACCTATCGCTTTTATGGCCTGGGACCAGGGCTACTGGCCGCTGTTATGCTGTGAACTCCCCCAGATTGGCTGGGGAGTTCTTGGCATAACACCGGTATGTGCGATCCTCCGCAGAATCAGGATGAAACCACTGAGAGATGGGTCGCAGTGACGTGAGGCACACCATTGAACCAGGTGATAACAGGGATGGCTATTAGGGTGACTAAGATCTGAAGAAAATAACAATATAAGCTGCACTTACAGCCAGCGTCCTGGTACCAGTATTAGCTTGTAGGCTAATAGCTCAGGGGCTAATAGGCTATCTTTAGCCTTTAGCTAGCTGTGCGAGCCACAAGTTGGTACAGGCGATTGACCGCAGAATCACGACACTACAATCAAAATGTCCCAGGATCAGATGCTGCTGGCTCTCACACCCAGCAACCCCACTGTCCTCCATGGATCTACTCTGCTCTCGCGGGCAGCATAGTCGCTCTGGCTTTCAGCTGGCTCACTGCCCTTTGAGATCCCTTGGCTCGGTAGCTCACTTTGGGTTGTGGCGATCGTCCAGCATGTGGTGCTAGCAATTTGTTGTGGAATCACAGCAAAATTATTGAGAGACAGATCAGACTGATGCGAGATACACCATCAAGTGTGGATCAGTAAACCGGAGCGCTACTCAACCGAGTTGGGAGGCTAGAAGCTAGTCAGCTATAATGGCTAACTGACGTAAGAGGGAAGGCGGAGTTGAAACGGTGAAGGATGGTTCATAAGAGGGAAGGCGGAGTTGAAATGGTGAAGGATGGTTCTTAAAGTGAAATCAGAGCATTTAAAGAAAGCCGGGAAGAAAAAAATAGATTTGCTTAAAAAATGTAAAAAAAAATTACAGAAAATGTGAACAAAATATGTCACAAACATTTCATTAAGACATGTGTGAGCTATTAAAATGTGGAAAAAGTGCAGTCAATGGCCCCTTTAAAATGCAGTTATCGATTTGTCCAGAGCTGCAGAAAACACCTTGGAAGGTGAGTAGCATGTTTGTTAACTACCGGTCTGTGCTATCAACACAAACATTGTCATGAGGACAAGATGGAGGTGCATCACATAAATTTGTTTAGTTCGCCTGGAGAAGGAGCAGTGTGAAACCAAACCTAGCCAGACCAAATGTAGACAATGGAACAAAAACATGAACCTTGCTGCTGACTTTCAGGTGCAAAAACACCCTAAATCAGAAGCCTGCAGCCTATACAGCTTTGGAGCTGTATGCAGCTCTGTTGACCATAATCAGTGGCTTCCTACAGTTTTGACAAATAAAATAAAATAAATCACCAATGTACAAGAAGAAAATTTATGATTTATGAAAAACCTGCAAATTGGTGAGTAAAATACAGTAAATTTATACGGACAAAATGCAAACTTACAAAAGCAAAATATGAAATTTTGTTAGAAGAAACAAAACAAGCAAAATAGACTAATATAAATAAATAGACTAAATATAATATAAACTAAAATAGATTTATGCAAAAAAAATCACACGTTTACAGGAAAACAAGTTGTAAATTTAAAGAAAATATCACACATTCAAGACAGAAAATACCAAAAACTTGCAAATAAAACCGACTGTATTTTTGAAGATAAGATGCATCATTGACACATCAGTTTACGCTTTTATCTGGGCTGTTTTATCTTTATTGTACGGCTCAAAGATATTTTCCAGCCTCATGTAAATTTCTGTGAACAAAAATGGCTCGAAATGGCTCTTCCCACAACTAGAAGTTGCTGACTGCTCAATCATAATGAGGGTTTTGGTAATGTGGATGAAATCCCTGAGCAGCAAACAAACTCACAGAGAAGCATGTTAGACTGTTGACTCCCTGCTAATCCTGCAATAAACCAGAATCAATTATTTATCCAATCCTGCTAGCTAATTTGAGCTGCAGTTGGCACAGGATAATGTGAGGGATTCTGCACTT
The DNA here is from genome assembly GCA_020510985.1 of Pholidichthys leucotaenia. Lineage (NCBI taxonomy): Eukaryota > Metazoa > Chordata > Actinopteri > Cichliformes > Pholidichthyidae > Pholidichthys > Pholidichthys leucotaenia. The sequence goes on along the minus strand of CM035838.1, from coordinate 392,962,705 downwards.
TGGAGTAAAAGATTATTGATGTGGATGTGCCAGTCAATTCAAAGCAGATGATTGGTCCCACTTTGGAAGCAGTGGTGAGCCTCAAGGTCTGTGTGACAGATGCTTGAAACTTGAGCTGGATGGAACAGGCCACCAATTTGCCACAAGGTTAAAGAAACCAACCACCTAAATGACTAAACCTTACTAGGTCAGAGTAAAACATGAAAATTATAGTTTCAGAGCCATATAATTTCTCTAAATAGCATAAATAACAGTATTTATGCATTATGGCTGCCATATGCCATATGCTGCACGGTGGCGCAGTGGTTAGCACTGTGGCAGCACAGTTTTACCCTCGGCCGGGGGAGTGCGGGGATCATGGGTTCGATCCCAGCCCCCGACCAACAGTGATCTGTGTGGAGTTTGCATGTTCTCCCCGTGTTGCGTGGGTTTACTCCGGGATTTCTCCGGTTTCCTCCCACACGCCAAAAACATGCAGGTTAGGGAGTTAAGGGGTGCTTGCGCACGCAGCGACCGACAGCTGGTGGCTTGTCACCAGACTGCAAAACAAATCTACTGTGGTCTATATTATCATATATTCCATAACCTACATATGTTGAAGCATGTGAGAATGTTTGGTGGTTACATATGTAAGGCAACTTCACACCTCAGAACAGGACAAAGAGATCTCAACTGCCAGTGAAGATCAAAGCGTCTCCCAGACACTGCGGTGGAGACCGGAGGAGCTGCTCTCACTCCCCAGGGCGAAGAGAGGAAGTACGAAGACAATGGGGGGATTAAGATAATGAGAGATGTCAGCCTTTGATATGCATGTCTTTTGTTATGTGCAAGTATAAAGTCAGAGAGCCGAAAGTGTTCGGTCTCTTTTTCCTTCTGCTGCTTCTGCACTTAGATGAGACTTGTTAGAGGAGCTGATAATAAACTTTGGTTTATATATCATACTGCCTCGTTCTTCCAAGCTCTTCTACACTGGTGACCCTGACGCGAGTATGGACCAGAGGCATTCCCCCGCGATCGACTCATCTGTGGCGACCCAGGCAGACGCCGGCGCCCACGCAGACAGGGGAACAAATGGACGACGTTCCCCCCCGGCAGAAGGGATAGAGAGGGCTCAACCGAGCACCAGCGCCACTGAGAGAGCCGGAGCAAGGCACTCTCACCCTGCGGACACATCAGTGACGGTCTACACAAATGCCGTCGCTGTCAAGCTGCCGGACTTCTGGCAGGAAGACTCCGCCTCGTGGTTTCAACAAGCTGAAGCCCAGTTCACACTGGCGGGCATCACGGCCGACGATACGAAGTTCTATCACATCGTCGCCAAACTCGACGCCACCACTTCGAGGTGTGTGCGGAGCATGATCCGGCGGCCGCCGGCCCAAGACAAATATGAAATACTGAAAGCAACCATCGTGGCAAATTACGTCCCCTCAGCCGAAGAGAGAGCCGAGAAAATCCTGGCGGTCTACGGCCACAGAGGGTGCAGACCTAAAGCCCTCATGGAGGACTTGCTGCAGCTTAAAGAAGAGGACAATGACAACTTCCTCTTCCAATTCATATTCCTCAGCACGCTGCCGCCACACATGAGAGGGACGCTCGCCAACATGCGATGCAGCACCCAGCAAGACTTCCGCGTGCTAGCCAACGAAGCTCAACGGCTCGTCAACGCCTGCAAGGAGCAGACACCCACAGCAGCATCCGCAGACCTCAACGATGATGCCCGGAGCCACGAGGAGCCACAACCCACTGAGCAGATCCAGCCCGCGAGGACAGCGACATGGCCAAAACGTAACGGACGGAGCGACGTCTGTTATTATCACCACCGCTTCGCCGAGAAGGCTCGCAAATGCGTTCCCCCCTGCAAATTTACGATTTCGGGAAACGCCAAAAGCCGAGAGCTGTTAACGGCAGCGGTTCTTGGCGAGAAGAGTAAGCTGTTATATGTGACGGACGGACATACCGGCAAGCAGTTCCTTATTGACACAGGAGCTCAACTGAGTTTTGTCATGCCCTCCCAAGCAGATCGAGCCATGGGCACCCGGGGCAATGGAGTGGTAGCAGCCAACGGCTCCAGCATTGACACTTTTGGCGAAAAGAGCCTGCACCTCCACATCCACGGCCGCAACTACAGATGGACATTTGTTATAGCGGCGGTGAGTTTTAACTTGTTGGGTGCAGACTTTTTGTGTGCACATGGGTTATTAGTTGATCTAGCGAACAGACGCTTGGTTAATGCACTGTCCTTTGCTTCTATTCCCTGCTCAGCCCGAGTTTCTCCACCACCCGTGCAGGCTAGCGTCACCACAGCAGGAGGTAAGTTTGATCAACTCCTCACCCAATTTCCAGCACTCACAATTCCCAAATTCTCAGCCACAGTGGCTAAACACGGGGTTGAACACTTTATTCCCACAACGGGCCCACCCATATTTGCCAAAGCTCGGCGCTTAGACGCGGCCAAGCTCGCCATAGCTCGGGACGAGTTTACTACCCTTGAAAAATTAGGCATTATTAGACGCTCGAAGAGCCCTTGGGCCTCACCACTTCACATGGTTCCGAAATCCGACGGTTCTTGGAGACCGTGCGGAGATTACCGCAGATTAAACAATGCGACAGCGCATGACCGCTACCCAATTCCTCACATTCAGGATTTTTCACTGCATCTGGCGGGTGCTTGCATTTTTTCAAAAATAGACCTGGTCCGCGGTTATCATCAAGTCCCAGTTCGAGCAGAGGACATTCCTAAAACAGCTGTAATAACCCCTTTCGGCCTTTTTGAAATTTTTGCGGATGCCTTTCGGCCTCAAAGGTGCTGCTCAAACTTTTCAGCGGATGATGGACGCAGTATTACGCGACCTTCCTTTTGTTTTCGTCTACCTCAACGACATGCTGGTAGCCAGCTCTTCTGAAGAAGAACACGAGCAGCACCTCACTACGTTTTTTCAGAGGCTAGAAGAGCACGGGTTAATAATCAATCCAGCCAAATGCAAATTCGGCGTGTCACAAATTGATTTTTTAGGACACAGAGTTTCTCCGAAGGGGGCAGTCCCACTTCCAGACAAAGTTCACGCGATAAAAAGTTTCCCACGGCCACAAACGGTCAAATCGCTGCAAGAATTTTTAGGAATGGTTAATTTTTACAATCGTTTCCTCCCCCACGCAGCTCAGCTCATGCAGCCCCTATATGACGCACTCAGAAAACAAAAAGCTTCCAACGCGGTCAAATGGACCCCGGAGCACGAACGAGCCTTCGCGGAAGTAAAGAGCGCTCTAGCTAATGCCACATTGTTGGTTCACCCCGATCCCTCGGCCCGCATTGCACTAACCACAGACGCTTCGGACCTAGCTATAGGGGAAGTTGTAGAACAACACGTCAGCGGGATCTGGCAACCTTTGGCATTCTTCAGCAAATCGCTAAACCAAACTGAGCGTAAATACAGCACTTTTGACAGGGAGCTGCTAGCGCTTCATTTATCCATCCGCCACTTCCAGTTCTGGTTAGAAGGGTGGAGTTTCACGGCTTTTGTAGACCACAAACCGCTCACCTTTGCGATGGCTAAAATTTCAGAACCATGGTCAGGCAGGCAACAAAGACAGCTGGCTGCGATTTCAGAGTTCACCACAGACATTCAACATGTGGCAGGCAAACTTAACGTGGTAGCAGACTGCCTCTCTCGCGCTGTGACATCGCCAGAGCGCGAGGAGACAGATTATACTACCTCAGCCGCAGAACTCTTCACTAACGCGGACACATACGCAGCACCTGTCCATGCAGGGATAGATTATGCAGCCATGGCAGAGGAACAAAGCAGTGACGCGGACGTGCACGCACTCCTGTCTGGACCAACAGGGTTAAGGCTGGAGGAAAAGGGTTTACACGACGACGTGCCCCCCCTAATATGCGATATTTCAACCGGCCGACTTTGCCCGTTAGTCCCAGCCACATGGCGCTGCCGTATTTTCGACTCAATTCACTCCCTCGCACACCCAGGTGTGCGCGCCTCGGTTAAAATGGTCGCCGAAAAGTTTGTGTGGCCAGGCCTGCGCAAAAACGTAAAAGAACGGGCAAAAACTTGCATTTCTTGTCAGCGCGCCAAAATACACAAACACACAAAAGCCCCTCTGGAGCCTTTTCCAATCCCTGCTAGAAGGTTCGACCACGTTCATGTCGACCTCGTGGGGCCACTACCTTCCTCCCAAGGTTTCACACACCTGTTAACAATGATAGACAGCACCACGCGCTGGCCAGAAGCAGTCCCTCTGGCGTCAACTACAGCGGAGGAAGTCGCTCGCGTTTTTTTGACAAACTGGGTGGCACGTTTCGGCGTCCCATCGGACATCACGTCCGATAGAGGGCCTCAATTTGTCTCAGAGCTTTGATCAGCCATGTCTAGCAGCTTAGGGGCAACAATTCACCGCACCACCGCTTATCACCCTCAGGCTAATGGGTTATGCGAGCGTTTTCACAGGTCTTTAAAGGCCGCCCTCAGAGCCTCACTAACGGATACAAATTGGGTAAATAAACTTCCCTGGGTTTTATTGGGGTTGCGTGCTGCGCCCAAAGAGGATCTAGACGCCTCTCCAGCAGAATTAGTTTTTGCACAACCTCTCAGGCTCCCAGGTGAATTTTTACCAGAGAACCCAGAGCCAGGGCATCTTCCAGCCCCGAGGTTTTTAGGCAGCAACGGACCGGACTCTCTCCCCGGTCCAGCTCATCACTCCTTTCCACGGGTTTTTGTCCCACAAGCTTTAAAGAAAGCTGAATTCGTTTTTGTTAGGGATGAAGCTTTAAAACCAACTTTCCGCCCACCATACGATGGGCCATTCAGAGTGCTGGAACATGGTGATAAACACTTTGTGCTTGATTTTGGGGATAGAAAAGAAACAGTCAGCATTGACAGACTTAAACCTGCCTTCCTGTTGAAAGACGAGCCTGCACTGTTGGCGAGAACACCTCGGCGGGGTAGACCCCCCAAGAGAAAAGACTCAACCCCCCTGCAGGGAACAATTAATCACTCTCCTTCACACGCTGCAGATTCCTTACAAGAAGGTCCCAGCAGGACGCCTAAGCGAACCCACAGCAGTTTTGGGAGAAGATTAAAACCCAGACAGCACAGGGACTGATGCAAACTACTCCACAGTTGTTCACTAATTGTGCTGTAACAGTTTAGGGCTGACTTGAGATTTTACTATGCTGTTATGATTACCACTGAACTCTCTTAGGAGCATGGCTGCTGGAAAGTTTCTTCTGTGGCAAGAGGTGTAGCAGTTAGTATGTCATAATAACTATCTTAAACTGTGAATTTTTCTATTGTCCTTTTCTTAGTCGTTTGGGGGGGGGCTGTGGTCTATATTATCATATATTCCATAACCTACATATGTTGAAGCATGTGAGAATGTTTGGTGGTTACATATGTAAGGCAACTTCACACCTCAGAACAGGACAAAGAGATCTCAACCGCCAGTGAAGATCAAAGCGTCTCCCAGACACTGCGGTGGAGACCGGAGCAGCTGCTCTCACCCCCCAGGGCGAAGAGAGGAAGTACGAAGACAATGGGGGGGATTAAGATAATGAGAGATGTCAGCCTTTGATATGCATGTCTTTTGTTATGTGCAAGTATAAAGTCAGAGAGCCGAAAGTGTTCGGTCTCTTTTTCCTTCTGCTGCTTCTGCACTTAGATGAGACTTGTTAGAGGAGCTGATAATAAACTTTGGTTTATGTATCATACTGCCTCGTTCTTCCAAGCTCTTCTACACTACCTACGGGTACAAATAAGTAACCAAAAAAAAAAAAAAAATTATTGGATTGTTTAAGATTTTTCAAATAAAAGGGTTTCCTGATTTTAGTGTTACTTACAGCCGCGGACAAAATTGTTGGTACCCCTCTGTTAATGAAAGAAAAACCCATAATGGTCACAGAAATAACTTGAATCTGACAAAAGTGGTAATAAATAAAAATTCTATGAAAATTAACCAATGAAAATCAGACAGTGCTTTTGAATTGTGGTTCAACAGAATTATTTTAAAAAACAAACTCATGAAACAGGCCTGGACAAAAATGATGGTACCCCTAGAAAAGATTGAAAATAATGTGACCATAGGGACATGCTCAACCAAGATGTGTCCTCTAGTTAACATCACAGGTGTCTACAAACTTGTAATCAGTCAGTCGGCCTATTTAAAGGGTGACAAGTAGTCACTGTGCTGCTTGGTGACATGGTGTGTACCACACTGAACATGGACCAGAAGAAGCAAAGGAGAGAGGTGTCTCAGGAGATTAGAAAGAAAATTATAGACAAGCATGTTAAAGGTAAAGGCTATAAGACCATCTCCAAGCAGCTTGATGTTCCTGCGACTACAGTTGCACATATTCAGAAATTTAAGATCCACAGGATTGTAGCCAACCTCCCTGGACGTGGCCGCAGGAGGAGACGGACAATACGAATGGTAACAGAAGAGCCCAGAACAACCTCTAAACACATTCATGGTTGAACTCCAAGGTCAAGGTACATCACTGTAAGATCGCACCATCCGTCGTTGTCTGAGCCAAAGTGGACTTCATGGGAGACGACCAAGGAGGACACCACTGTTGAAAACAAATCATAAAAAAGCCAGACTGGAATTTGACAAACTGCATGTTGAAAAGCCACAAGGCTTCTGGGAGAATGTCCTATGGACAGATGAGACAAAACTGGAATTTTTTGGCAAGGCACATCAGCTCTATGTTCACTGACGCAAAAATGAAGCATACCAAGAAAAGAACACTGTCCCTGCTGTGAAACATGGAGGAGGTTCTGTTATGTTCTGGGGCTGCTTTGCTGCATCTGGCACAGGGTGTCTTGAATCTGTGCAGGGTACAATGAAATCTCAAGACTATCAAGGTATTCTAGAGAAAAATGTGCTGCCCAGTGTCAGACAGCTTGGTCTCAGTCGCAGGTCATGGGTCTTGCAACAGAATAATGACCCAAAACACACAGCTAAAAACACCCAAGAATGGCTAAGAGCGAAACACTGGACTATTCTAAAGTGGCCTTCTGTGAGCCCTGATCTAAATCCTATTGAACATCTGTGGAAGGAGCTGAAACATGCCATCTGGAGAAGGCCCCCTTCAAACCTGAGACAACTGGAGCAGTTTGCTCATGAGGAGTGGGCCAAAATACCTGCTGAGAGGTGCAGAAGTCTCATTGACAGTTACAGAAATTGTTTGATTGCAGTGATTGCCTCAAAAGGTTGTGCAACAAAATATTAAGTTAAGGGTACCATCATTTTTGTCCAGGCCTGTTTCATGAGTTTGTTTTTTAAAATCATTCTGTTGAACCACAATTCAAAAGCATTGTCAGATTTTCATTGGTTAATTTTCATAGACTTTTTATTTATTACCACTTTTGTCAGATTCAAGTTATTTCTGTGACCATTATGGGTTTTTCTTTCATTAACAGAGGGGTACCAACAATTTTGTCCACGTGTGTACTTTTTTCTAAATATTATGGAAACTGCATTTTGTACAATACATGATCATTTTATTCTGATGTGCATCTTTTAGCAGAGCAAATCTGGCAAATACCAACTGGGACCCTTTAAATACTGTGCAACTATCACAGCACACAAACTTCCTATACAGACACTGCTCCAGCCCCTAAAAGCCCTAAAATTGTCCCTATGTCGTGATTCCCTCCAATAGGTACGGTTGGATTAATGGCCTTAGACGTGCAGGCAGAACTCCAGTGTAACATAATTTATTAAACAAGAAACTCAAAGAAACAAAAGACAGCACGGGGGCTGAAAACAATGGAGGACACAATAAATAAATTAACTTACAAAACACTAGGGATACAGGGTTATTGGCAGGGAGACAGGATAAAAAGTTAACATTAATGATGCCGCATCAGACAGACACTGAATACTGACATATATACAATAACTGATAATCACAAACACAAACAAGAAACAGCTGGGGAACAATCAAGGGTAGCAGAGAAGTGGCTGCACGTGAGGAGAACAGGATGGGCGGGGCTGTACAGACAATCACAAACAGGAGATGCACATGAAACATGACAAAGGGCCACGGAAGATGTGACCATGAACACAGAAGACAATGACAGAGGACCCAGGGAAGACACAGAAGGCAAATAATGCAAATAACCATAAGTAATCAGAAAAACAATAACAGAATATGAAATGTGGGCTTGATCCTATAATCAAGCCCAGATTATGACAGCCCCCACCCCAAGGGCGGATTCTAGATGCCCTCCAAACCAAACAAAGAGCACCCCAATCGGGTGGGAGGAGGGGGATACAGGCATGGCTGGGCAAAACAAGAACACAAACAAGAAAAAAAAATGTTCATCAGGTGGTCGGCCGAAGTCCCAAGACCACCAACTGGAGGAACTTGACGCATCTGGTGGCCTACCAGCATCCAAGGGCCACCAGACGGATGGATATGATGCGTCGGGTGGCCTACCCAAGTCCAAGGACCACCAGACAGGTGAACATGGTGTGTCAGGTGGCCTACCAAAGTCCAAGGACCACCAGATGGATGAATACTGCACGTCAGGTGGCCTATCAAAGTCGGAGGACCACCAGATGGATGAATCAGGTGCCGCAGGGGTGAAGAGCTCCGGGACAAAAGGAGCCTTGAACTCAGGAGACAACACAGGGGCCTTTTGCCCTGGAGGAAGTACAGGGGTCCTAAACTCAGGAGGTCAGAACATGGACCCTTCAAACTCAGGAAGTGACAACATGGACCTGTTAAACTCAGGAAGTGACAACATGGACCCTTTAAACTCAGGAAGTGACAACATGGACCCGTTAAACTCAGGAAGTGACAACATGGACACTTTAAACTCAGGAGGTGACAATGTAGAGCCTTTAAACTCAGGAGATGACAACATAAAACCTTTAACCTCAGGAGATGACATGGGAGCTTTTCGCTCTGGAGAAAATAATGTAAGAGCCTCTTGTTCTAGAGAAGACAAAGCAGGAGTTTTTTTCCTAGAGATAACAACATAGACAGTTTAAACTCAGGAAATAACATAGGAACCTCACGCTCAAAAGAAAACAACATGGGGGTTTAAACCCAGGAGATAACATGGGAGCCTTTTGCTCTGGGGAAAACAACATTAGAGTTTTAAACTCAGGAGAAAGCATGGGGGCTTTTTGCTCTGGAGACCACAGCATAGGAGGTTTTAGCTCTGGAGATACCAACATAGGAACTCTTAGCTCTAAAGACACCAACATACGAACACTTGGCTCTGGAGATAACAATATAGGAGCTTTCTGCTCAGGGGACAATAACTCAGGGGTTGAATTTCTAGTTCTGGAGATATCCACTCAGGAGTTTCTAGTTCTGAGCTATCCACACAGGTGTTTCTAGTTCTGGAGACATCCACACAGGAGTTTCTAGTTCTGGAGATAGTATCTGAGGGGCCTTCGGCTCAGGGGCTAACAGCAGCTGAGAAGCTGTGACCCCAGGTGGTGAAGGTGGAGCAGACTGCTGGGACGGCCACGGTGGAGCACAGTGCTCAAATGGCCACGGTGGAGCGGACCGCTTGGACGACCCAGGTGGGGTGGACTGCTCGGACGGCCCAGATGGAGCGGACTGCTCGGATGGCCCAGGTGGAGCGGACTGTTTGGACAAACCAGGTGCAGTGGATTGCTCGGACAAACCAGGTGGAGCGGACTGCTCAGACAAACTGGGTGGACTGGACTGCTTGGACAAACCTGGTGGAGCTGTGGCGTGCACCTCGGAGACAGCTGGAGCTATGGCCTGAACCTCCATCCCTGATGCAGGCAACTCAGACGTGGAGGGAGAGATGGAGGACTGGTTGATACAGGAATTAGGCAGTGGAGCCCGGTGGAAGAAGGCCAGAGGCAAATGATAGCTGCAACTGGGTTCCCCCCATCAGGAGTAAGGCAAGACTTTTTGAGCATAGATGTTAAAAATACAAAATAAAGTACTTGCCTTAACTCCTGCTCCACTGCCAATGAGGACCCCGGTGACTTTGCTGCTGGAGAGGCGAAGGATCCCTCTGAAGATCCTGCTAGAACAAGCTCCATCCCCAGAGATGCTGGAGGGGCAGCAGATGAGGCAGTCTGAGGAGTTGCAGCGGGCGTGGGCACCAGCATAGAAAATGTGTGAGCCGGCACTGCAGCTGTCGTGATAGCCCCCGGAGGGCTCTCCCATGTCAAGTGTTCCAGCACGATGGAACACTCCATGGGGCTGGTGCAGAGGTGGAAAAGTGGGGAGGACTTGGAACTGGGACTGGAGAAAGAGGAGAGACTGAAGACGTTGGGGCCAAGGGATGCTGTCTTGATGGCACAGTCTTCGGTGTCTCAGGCAAAGGCCTCTCTCGCCTGTGGCATGGCAGCAAGACTGGTGAGTTGTGAGGAGGTAAAAAAGCTAGAGCAGACGTGATGGCAGCTGCAGCTGACGAAACCAACATGGAGCACAGGGGAGCGGAGAGAGGAGATGCCAAAGCCAGAGGACGCTTAATCATCGGCACAGACCTCGGTGGAACAGATGAGTCCTCCCCCGGCCTCCTGAGTGGCTTGGAGTCTTGGGAATTGCAAGATGGGTGTGACGGAGCCAGAAGATGTTTCACCATTGGCTCAGGCTTCTGTGATGCCGGGGCTGATGAGCAGTGAGGGGCTGAGGCTGAAGCAGAGCAAGGAGATGTGGATGATGGGGCCAGGGAATATTTCACTGTCGGCACAGGCTCCAGGCTTTTCACCAGTCCACAGAGCGAATTTTGCAAGTTCGGCACTGAAATAAGCAATCCGACCAGACCGGGATATCTCCGTAAACTGGTGTTATCCACAATCACTTCAGCTGCTGCATCCAGGTGCCCCATCGCTATCACCGGTGTGTGGCTAGTCTGGGCATCAGAAATCAGTCCCTTGATTAGCAGAGCTACCCAGCACTCCTCCTCATCCAAGCCATAAACCCTGGAGTCCGTTCCCACTGAGTCCTCATTTGGTGGCGTCATTCTGTCATGATTCCCTCCGATAGGCACGGTTGGATTAATGGACTTAGACATGCGGGTAGAACTCCAGCGTAACATAATTTATTAAACAAGAAACAAAGAAACAAAAGACAGCGCAGGGGCTGAAAACATCAGAGGACACAATAAATACAGTAAATGAACTTACAAGACACTCGGGATATAGGGTTACCGGCAGGGAGATGGGTTATAAAGTAAACACTAATGATGCCACATCAGACAGACACTGAATACCGACATATATACGATAACGGATAATCACAAACGAGAGACAGCTGGGGAACAATCAAGGGTAGCAGGGAAGTGGCTGCAGGTGAGGAGAACAGAACGGGCAGGGCTGTATAGACAATCACAGACAGGAGATGCACATGAAACATGATAAAGAACCAATGAAGACGTGACCATGAACACAGAAGACAACGACAGAGGACCCAGGGAAGGCACAGAAGGCAAATAATGCAAATAGCCATAAGTAATTATAGAAAAAACAATAACAGACCATGAAACGTGGGCTTGATCCTATGATCAAGGGCTGCACGGTGCCGCAGTGGTTAGCACTGCGGCAGCACAGTTTACCCTTGGCCGGGGGATCATGGGGATCGTGGGTTCGATCCCAGCCCCCGACCAACAGTGATCTGTGTGGAGTTTGCATGTTCTCCCTGTGTCTGCGTGGGTTTACCCCGGGATTTCTCCGGTTTCCTCCCACACGCCAAAAACATGCAGATTGGGTTAATTGGAGACTCTAAAGTGGCCCTAGGTGTGAATGTGTGTGTGAATGGTTAAGGGATAGCGCCGTATCGTGGCTGCTTCATCCATCCAGGTGGTGGATGACCCTCAATTTCCCCTCTGGGGATCAATAAAGTATACTAAATCTAAAAAAAATCTAATTCAATTCAAAAAATTAAACTCATATATTATATAGATTCATTATACTGAGTGTTGCTATCCCTGTGCTGTTGCAATCCTGGAATTTCCCCATTGTGGGACTAATAAAGGCTTATCTTATCTTATTTTATCTTATACACAGAGTGATATATTTCAAGTGTTTATGTCTTTTAATTTTGATGGTATCAATGATGTCTTCTGGACAACTGTCAAGTCAGCAGTCTTTCCCATGATTGTTTAGTCCAGAAATTCCAAAATTGGTGGTCCTGACCCCACCCCCACCCCCCTGGGGAGGGGGGGGTCCCAAGACACTGAGAAGGGGTTGCGAGATAATTTTCAGAATTCTCCTGAGGTGATTACGCAGGTGACATGTCACTTTAACTGCACCACAGTAAACGTCACAGGTCACACACAGGTCAATGTGCACCAGTAGACTTCGTCTGAACAGCTCAAATAAACATACTACGCTTAAAGCCCTGGATATTATTTTTAAAAATGAAACATTGGTTAATACCGACCAACCAACGCAGAGAGGCCAGCAGAGATGGCAGCAGAGGAGAGGGGAGAAATGCCGTCAGACAGGCCATTGGATCTTATGGAGCACCGTAAAGGGCTCCATAAGCAGTCGGACCAGCCTTCCTCCAAGTGTCGCAAGTATTGAAAGGAATATGTTCAGTATGGATTCATGCATCGTTATCAGTGAAGTACAACATCCCCAATGTGTAGTGTGCACCGAGGTGCTTGCACGTGAGAGTTTAAAGCCCGTAAAAATGCTCAGACACTTGAAAATTAAGCACCCATCTCTTGTCACTAAACCAGCAGATTTTTTTAAGCTGAAAGGAGAGAATTACAAGGCCAAAAGAAAGTCATAGCTAACCAAACAACAACCACTACCAAAGCTCAAAAGGCATCATATGAGGCGGCATATTTAACTGCACAGGCAAAAAAGCAACACAAAATTGGAGAAACCCTAATAAAACCTGCTGCTATCACTATGAGTCAGACAATGCATGGGGATAAACAGGCGTGGGAGCTGGAAGCAGTGCCGCTGTCTGACGGGACCATATCCCGGAGCATCACGGATATGGTCCAGGACATAAAGTGTCAGCTGATTGACAGAGTGAAAAAAGGGAAATATGCTTTGCAGTTAGATGAATCCACAGATATATCAAACTGTGTGCAGGTTTTCTTATGTATCAGACATTTGTGGGGATAGTGGGGGTCACCAGTCTCTGTCACCTTTATTTTGGGGGTCACGGGCTGAAAAGTTTGGGAACCCCTGGTTTAGACTACTGACCCAGACTGAGAAACTATTGAAAGGCTCAGGAAGCCTTTGCAGGTGTTTGGAGTTAATTAGCTGATTAGAATGTGACACCATGAGTCTACAATAGTGAACTTTTTTACAATATTCTAATTTTTTGAGAAACTGAATTTGGGGTTTTCATGAGCCATAATCATCAAAATAAAAAAAAAAAACCCAAAAAACCCCCACTTGAAATATATCACTCTGTGGGCTGTATTACAAAGATGTGGTCGTTTATGTCATGGAGTAGTAAACTGGACCCAAATGCCAGACATGAGTTTAAACAGTTTTTATTGTGAGCTGGTCACCTTGATGCAGCTCAAGGGCTTAACAGAAAAATAATAAATGCGGCTCAGAGGCAGCAAAAAAAAAAAAAACAAACAAAAAACTGAGGCAAAAACACAGCAGGTCAGGACATGACAAGATTGTACAGACCAGGCTGAAGCATGTAATCACGCCAATATGACAAGGAACCTGAACAGAACAGAAGTGGAAAAGAACTTAAATAATCAAGGGGACAATCACGACCACATGGCACAGGTGGGCAGACCAATCATGACTGACAGCTGACACATGAGGGAAACAGAGATGACAAGATGGGCGGGGCTACATACACAATCACAAACAGAGGAGACACTGAACATGAACAGGGGATCAGGGGAGACACGACCAGGACAATAATAATGCAAATAATAACCAAACTAAACCCCTGATCATAATAATAATAATTCTCACAGAGCTAAGAACAGAATCATGAATCCAACAAATAATAATAAATGCAGAAAATTCAAAGGAGTAAACTCAAGGTGAGGACAAGGACTGGAGCCCATGCTGTAAAGAAAAGAAATACAAACTATAAATCATGATGTAGACATGGGACCCAACCCGCGCCCTTATAGTTTAGTCAGTTGTCAGTGACGCAGAATGCATTTATGGGTGTTTCCAAGTTCATTTCCTTATCACAAGGTCGTAAAAATGAACTTTCCACCGGAAAGACGCAAAGAGGCCGGTCTAATCATTCAGAGGTGTGTTTTGGATAATCCAATCCAAAGCGCTCATGTCCATCCCTTTAATGCAAAGAGGCCCAATATCTAAAGTGAATTCTGATCATGACGGCTTAAGATGGGTTTTAAACTGACCAAAGCCTGTGTGTGTGAGCCAAAATGCATGTGATAGTAATGCTGCTTGGTAATAAGGAAGACAATCACAGTTGATGTCCAATTAGTTATGTTAGAAAGAATAAACAATGAAGAGTGGGCTGAAAAATCAGCTGAATGGTTTGATGTGCGCATGGATGCAACACAGACATAAATGGATTTGACACTTCAGGGAAAGAGGATGATGGCTGTGCAAACTTTCATAAACTTTCATTAACAATGGCACGAAAGTTGCCCCCGGCCCGTAGGGAGATGGAGCACCCGCTCCTGTTGCTTTCATCAACCGAGGGGTCTTCCTGGTATTGTGCGGGAGTCTCTGTCCCAGTCTCCCAGTCCCTCCAGGCTAGAAACCCTGAGCACGTGGCCGAGGCAGATGTGGAAGCATCTCCTGTCTCTCTGGGGAGTTACAGTGAAAAATACACCGCTGCACCCTCCTTGTTCATTCACTTATTCCCCTAAAAATAAACACATTATTCCCTAATAAATCTGTGATGAAGACGAAAATGTGAATGGAATATAAATCATCAGACTGACACCTCGTGCCGTGCAAAAAATTTGTCCGTTCGCGTTTGGCGTGAATGCACCTTAACAGTAATGCACGTTAGATTGCACACCACCACACCTCTTCCAAATGAGCCTCCGCCTGCAAGCGCATAGCGAGCACACTGTCTACTGGTAATTTAATGGTGTGACGCAAAGCATAAAAAACTGACAATGCGTTGACAGAAACTAACAAAAACACTGGCATACGGCAAAAAGTCTATTGGAAAAGTCTGCAGATGATCGTCCTAATAGTGCCCTGTGTATAATGAATCTATGTAATATATGAGTTTTACTTTTTGAATTGAATTACTGAAATAAATCAACTTTTCAATGACATTCTAATTGATTGAGATGCACCTGTATACGAGTCCTAAGTTTGGTTGGGTGAGATGCATATTTAACAATATAAAAAACATTTAAAATATATATTATGTTCACAAAGGCATGCATTTTAGTTGAAAAATGTATCTAATACACAATAATTTGAAAAATAAAACAATTAAAATGCCTTTCATTATTTCAGTGTCATTTTGAGATGTAGCTGCAGAGAGCTGCCGCGTGCAGCTCCTGAGTCACAGGATGCCAATCCCTGCCCTAGAGGGATAAATCCAGTACAGTTGTGTTGAATTGAACTGAAGCATTTGTCAGTAATGTAGAGAAAAATGTCAGTAATGTAGAGAAAAAAGATCCACAAGAGCAAAAGTGGCTTCTGCTCATTCTGCTGAAATGTTAAAATGTAATTATAAGTGAAGGGAGATTTTATCATTTTTACTGTAGTCATGTGACCCAAGAAAGCATTTTAGAATGTTAAAACCCACAAACACGCCATGTTTGAGTGGGACCTTTAATATTCATGGCAGAGCTGCCAGCAGCACTTACTACCAGAGGTAGGTAAAGTCTCCAGAAATGGTTTTCTTGGCTTATTAATTACTCAAGTAAATACACTATTCACCAACAATTAGAAAGCAGCAGGAAGTCTCTACATTTAAGTTACTCACTACTTGAGTAGTGAGTAACTTAAATGTGTGACTCATTTCCCATAAATGTGTTTTTTTCACATAAATTGTGACTTTTTGCTTGTATATTTGAGACTTTGTTGTAATAAATCTGAATTGTTAAGCTCATAACACCTGTGAAAATCACTTTGTTGTCAGTCTCTACCTTAATAATGTAGCCTATTATAAAAAGTTTCCATAGCTAAATAAAAAGACCCATCAAACATAAGTTAAAAACTTGAACTTGACAGCTTAATCAGAAGTGTTTGTAGCAACACAATTAAATAACAGACGTTACAGTTCAGTCTTTTAACCCCCAAAATAAAGTGTGAAAACTCAAATAGCAGCCTCTGCTACTGTATAAAGGCTGTTGTAATGCTGCATGTTCACAGCAAACTAGAGTAATATTCAACTCCATTAAAGTAAAACAAAAAATAAAAATAACAAGCTAGTCCATCCTGTTTGAAACCTTGCTGGGTCTAGAAGTTTGAAAGTCTAATTAGGCTTCACATGAAAATTAAAAAGCCTTCATTACACATACAATGAAATATTTAAGGTGTTTTAATTTATTTGTGATGATTATAGTTATCTTTTTTAATTAAATTACAAATCATGGTATTCTAATTTACCGAGATGCACTAATATTCAGAATGAGGGCTGATATTTGTGTGACAATAATAGAGAATATGAAAAAGAGTAAGCTGCTCATGTAATTCCCTCATTTACTGCAGTTAACACGTTACCAACATAACTGAACCAGCTGACAGTAACCATCGTCAAAGACAGATTGTTGCCCGATAGCAGGTAAACTATTTAGCACACACTAATGTGGTCAGGTTTCTAAAGCTGAGAGTCACTTGTTGAAAATAAGAAGCGCTAACTTTACTTGCTAACCTTACCAGCTGAATGACAGCTTCCACCTCGCTTCAAGCCTGGAACAAGGCAGTGACAGCCACCCTTAATCACCCGTTTTCTTTCTGTAACACTCCAGATGATGTTTAGTGAGAAATGTTGCATATTCTGATAAAATAATGTTGTTACATGCCATGACCAAACCAAACATTTTCCGTCATTGCTCCTTTCACAAAGCTTGCTTACCAATGTGGCAGTCCACATGGCCAGTAACATCACTTGCAAATCCTCAACAGTTTAAAAGTGGCTACCCCCCAGCACAAGCCATAATTTAGATGTTGTATTGTGGGCTAAATGAGGTCAATTGGTCCAAGCCTTAATTTAGCCCACAAATAGACGCTGAAAATTAGGTTGTATTTAGCCTGTCTAATGCTGGACTTATTCCACCGCATCACGTCAACACCAGTTACAAACGTCTGTTGCAGATGCAGTGATCAGCAATTTTTTCTTGTGTGTTGGGCGAAATGCTTTGTTCCATTACCAAAACGGGTTTCAGCCGTTGTGTAGAGTGATTTGTGTTCATCATGTGTTTTTGTTTATGAAATAGCAATGGACAAGAACAGACTGTGATGGAATTGGAGATAAAAAATGTTAAGAAAAAGCAACTTTTAATACGATCATTGCACAGAGAAAAAGAGAAGTTGGAGGAAGCGATGCGTGCGACAATCGCCACTGCCATTTTGACAATCTGTGTAATTACTGAGGTTATGATGAGCCACAAAATGTTCTATAATTGCTTACTAGCTCAATATTCTTTTGAATTTGGACCGCTGTTTAACCGACTCACCTTGGAAGTTGTGCCACCGTGAACAGGCAGAGTGAAGCAGCGGCGAGAACCAGGAAATGTGAAGAAGGAGACAAAGCAGACCAATCACAGCTCTTCTGGCCTGCGTCGCCCGACGTGCACATCGGCAACGCAGGCCGGAATGCACGTCGCTGCAGCACCAATGCTATGTCAACTCGGGTGCATAACTTGTGCTTAATACGGACCATATTTAACCCACAAACAGATGTTGAAATTTGGGTTGTATTTAGCCCATCTTCTATTGACCACATTTAACCCAAAAACAGTTGTTGAAAATTGGGCTGTGTCTGACTATATCAACCAAAAAATAGTCCAATAATTGAGCTGTTTAGTCCACAGGATTTGGCCCAAATTTATCCTTAAAATTGTTTTTGGCATTTGGTGATGGTGGTGGGGGTTTGTCTCTTAAAAGTCAAATACACTTTTACAAAAACTGGGACTCTTTGTTAAAAGTGCTTTATAAAAATGCATATTTTTTAAACATCTTTTTTAAGTTCAACATTTTGTAGTATTCCAAGATTGGTGCACACTCTCTCTCCTCTACCGTCTCAGCTGATTGCTAATCAAGACCTGCTGCACTGATTACCACTTGAATCTACTTACTGCTATAAAGATCAATCTGTCTGTCTTTGGACTCTGTTTGCCAGAGAAGCAGCCACTTTTTGCTGTGTGTGCCAACCTGGGATTTCTTCGGTGCCTTCTCCTCCAGCGTTGGACCTGTGTAAGGATAACATTTCATCTCAACTGAATTCTGTCCTTAAATACTAGTGATGGCCAGATGAGGCTTTCTTGAAGCCTTGAAGCTTTTCATCAAATTGGTTCATATGGACGAAGCCTCATGTGAAACATCATTTGCTCTACTAAGCCATCTACTGGACAAAAAGTACACAACATGCAGATTTTTACAAGGGCATTATTATTTTAGTGTGTATTTTTTCCATTTCAATAAATGTACTGTCCTTTAACCTCTTGCACTCCGGGATACCGCGGGCGGTCACGTCTCTGCATCCTAGGGCGCACTGAAAAAAAAAAAGCTGCAGACACAGCCGCGAACAGAAATCCAAAGGAGTGCTTTGATTGGTTTAGATTTGAATGACCTCTCATTCGACTAATAAGAGCCTTGAATTGGGTTTCTGAAACCTTGAAGAACCAATGACTGAAAACCTAGCAAGAAGGACCCGCCTACCAACGACTGCGAATACAGCCAGCCAATTGAAGCAGAGAACTTCGACAATTGAAAGCTTACGTCCCGTGCTTAAAATCTGTTTTGTGTAAGCCGCTGGGTGACACACAAGCGTTCGCCAGTCTTTTTTTCTTACTACTGTTCTTATTTGTTTTGAAAAATCGTTCGCTAAAACCGCAATCATGGAAGTGCAAAATTGCAATAATGGAATTACGGTTTGACCGGGTTGCGTGACCAGAACCACGAGTCCGTAACAAGCGGACCAGCGTCATGTTCGTCTGACAATGAGGAAGAGAAGTTCGCCAGCGACACTGCTGTTGTGGACAGGTAAGTGTTATAAGCTAAATTATTCTTTATCCCTGAAAATTGTAATCAAAATGACTTTTGATCGATCGGTAAATTACAACTGTGCGTCATCGCAACATGACGGACCCGGACCGCTCCGGTCCGGTCCGGACGGCGCACGGACCGTGTCCAGTCTGTGTGCCATGTCCAGACCGTGAATGCCCCCCCCCCACCCGCTACTCTTCTGTAGCGGATTGCAGATATTATTGCAGATATTTTAGTACAACTGTGCGTAGTAGACCGCGGCGCACCGTCCCCGCGGTCCGTCATGTAGCAATGGGCGATGTCCGTCCTCTGTAGCGGGGGTGGGGGAGAGTTGTTATCTTCTACGTTACAGATATTTTAGTATAATTTTTAGAGCACTGTAGGTTATTTTTTCTTGTAAAAAAAAAAGCCACACATTTTTTACATGGCATGCTTCTTTGTGTGTGGGGCGCTGTTTGTTCATTCATTCATTCATGAATGAATAAACACCCCCCACACACACACACACACACACAGCCCTTCACCTTTCATTAGAGCCCAAGATGAAGCTTCTATATTGAATCATTCAAAAGTTACAGACGTTTTTCCAAACTGTGCCATTTGGCACAGTTCAAAAACGCCTGGGAACAACCTGAGTAAAAAGCTGTGTAATATATTCATTTTTTGTGGTATTGTTACAAAATTTTGACCTCAGCTGGATAACACTTGGTTCTACATTTCTATTGCATTTTCCAGCCCGGATCTGACAGCTGTGTGTTATTTGCAAGCATTTGCTGCCCACTCCCCACTCCACCATCACCCCCTCACTCCCAACACACAGCCCCCCAAACTGACCCTCACTAAGACCCAGGTGAGGACGGAGCTGAGGAAGATCAAGGCGAGGAAGGCGTCGGGACCGGACGGCATCAGTGCAAAGCTCCTCAAGTCCTGTGCAGACCAGCTGTGTGGGATTGTGGAGTACATCTTCAACCTGAGCCTGAAGCTGGGGAGGGTACCACAGTTGTGGAAAACATCTTGTGTGGTACCTGTACCAAAGACTTCCCACCCCAAAGATCTGAACAGCTACAGACCAGTGGCCCTGACGTCCCACATTATGAAGACCCTGGAGAGACTGTTCCTTGCTCACCTCCGCCCCCTGGTGGGTCCAGCGATGGATCCACTCCAGTTCGCCTACCAGCATGGTATTGGAGTGGAGGATGCGGTCATCTTCCTCCTTCACCATTCTCTGTCCCATCTGGAGAAGCCCGGGAATACAGTGAGGATCATGTTCTTTGACTTCTCCAGTGCTTTCAACACCATCCAACCGATGATCCTGAAGGACAAGCTGCTGTGCGCAGGGGTGGACCAGCACCTGTCACCATGGATCCTGGACTACCTCACAAACCGGCCACAGTTTGTGAGAACCCGGGACTGTGTGTCTGACACGATCATCGGTAGCACGGGGGCCCCACAGGGAACAGTTTTGGCTCCCTTCCTGTTCACCCTTTATACTGCGGACTTCTCACACAACACAACACACTGCCATCTACAGAAGTTCTCTGACGACTCTGCGATCGTTGGCCTCATCTCCAATCGAAATGAAGCTGAGTACAGAGGGCTTATTCAGGACTTTGTGGACTGGTGCCATCGGAACTGCCTCCAGATCAACGCGAGGAAAACTAAGGAGCTGGTGGTGGACTGCCGCAGGCAAGGACAACCCCTCACAGTACCAGTAAACATCCAGGGAACAGACATTGAGATGGTGACATCCTACAAGTACTTGGGTGTTCATCTGAACAATAAACTAGACTGGTCACACAATACTGACGCACTCTACAAGAAGGGACAGTGCAGGCTGTTCCTACTGAGGAGACTCAGGTCTTTTGGTGTACAAGGGGCACTGCTGAAGACATTCTATGACACGGTGGTGGCATCAGCCATCACTTTTGGAGTGGTCTGCTGGGGCAGTGGCATTACAGCAGGCGATAGGAAGAGACTGAACAAACTGATCAAGAAAGCTAGCTCTGTCCTGGGGCAGCGCCTTGACCCAGTGGAGGAGATGGGAGAGAGAAGGATGGTGGCTAAACTGTCATCTCTGCTGGAGTCCGAGTTCCACCCTATGCAGGACACACTGAATGCACTAAGGAGCTCATTTAGCAGCAGACTACATCATCCTAGGTGCACAACCGAGAGGTTTCGCAGGTCCTTCCTACCAACGGCTGTCAGACTGTATAACCTAAGCAGGGCTGCTTGCAGAGATAGCAAAAATACGTGACAACCTAATAGTATTGAATGCAAAAGACGCAATAGACTTACACAATGGTCCCCTCCGGTATACAACTAGGAAAATACCGGTAGCTACAGAGGGTGACAATATGTATGGGTACATAATCATACCATATAGGATAACTAAGTAGACGGTTATGCTGTTTCATTCCATCTAGCTGCAATGCTCCACACTGTGTGTGTTTGTTTGTATATTTATATATTTGTTTGTATATTTATATATTTATTCCATCTAGCGACAATGCTCCACACTGTGTGTTTATACACTACCGTTCAAAAGTTTGGGGTCACTCAGACAATTATTTTGTGTTTTCCATGAAAAGTCACACTTATTTACCACCATGAGTTGTAAAATGAATAGAAAATATAGTCAAGACATTGACAAGGTTAGAAATAATGATTTTTATTTGAAATAATAATTTTTTCCAGATACTCAACCTGCTCAAAGGAAGGTCAGTTTTATAGCTTCTCTAACCAGCTAAACTGTTTTCAGCTGTGGTAACATGATTGCACAAGGGTTTTCTAATCATCCATTAGCCTTCTGACGCAATGAGCAAACACATTGTACCATTAGAACACTGGAGTGACAGTTGCTGGAAATTGGCCTCTATACACCTATGTAGATATTGCACCAAAAACCAGACATTTGCAGCTAGAATAGTCATTTACCACATTAGCAATATATATTAGATATTAGAGTGTATTTCTGATTAGTTTAAAGTTATCTTCATTGAAAAAAACAGTGCTTTTCTTTCAAAAATAAGGAAATTTCTAAGTGACCCCAAACTTTTGAACGGTAGTGTATATTTACATATTTATTCCATCTAGCTACAGTGCTCCGCACTGTGTGTGTTTATATATTTGCATGTTTGTTCCATCTAGCTGCAATGCCCCGCACTGTGTGTGTTTATATATTCATATATTTATTCCATCTTGCTACAACGCTCCACGCTGTGTGTGTGTTTATATATTCACATATTTATTCCATCTAGCTACAAGGCTCCGCACTGTGTGTTTATATGTTCATATATTTAGTCCACCTAGCTACAATGCTCCGCACTGTGTGTTTATATATCTATATATTTATTCCATCTAGCTGCAATGCTCCGCATTGTGTGTCTATATATTTATGCTTATATGTACATATGTATACTCGCTGCTCTTGTTTTTTTTTTTCTTGCCTTCTGATTGTTGCTCTGAGTGTTGCTATCCCTGTGCTGTTGCAATCCTGGAATTTCCCCGTTGTGGGACTAATAAAGGCTTATCTTATCTTATTTTATCTTATCTTATGTTATTTGTATCCCAAAAAAAAACACCCAGGCGAAATTTATTTTCTTCAAATTCAGTATGTTTAGATGACTGTTACTCAATGGCAGGAGCACTTAGAGAGATTATGACTGTTTTGCCAAAAAATTCAAAGTGTTTTCTTTTAAATGAGACCAACCCCATGAAGATGCTGCAAAGGGTTGAAGAACAGCTTTTGATTTACTTTGGGTATGTTATTTTTAGGCGTTTTTAGGGAAATTGACCAGAGTGCAAGGGGTTAAGAAATATTAGTGATTATAAGGGGGAAAAAAAAGAAATAATTAAACTGGGGTGACTACAGTGAATGTGCTTGTGTTACTTAGTGTGTTTGTAATACAGTGAAAGTACTTGTGTTACTTAGTGTGCTTGTGTTACTTATCCATTTTTATGAAGAAATAACTTTTAACAGTCTTTGGACTAAGGCATTTTTTGTTATTATTTCACCAGCTTTTGAGAATACCCTCTCACAAGGCACAGAGGATGCTGGTGAGCAGGGCTTGACGTTAATACCAGCCAACTGGCCAATGGCTGGTGGATTTCAGCAGTGGCTGGTAAGACAGCTACACCCACTAGCCACTTTGGCAGATAGTAATTTTCTCAAATGGCATCTAAAATAATAAATCTATTGCAATGTGAGACTATACCTTCCATAAGTACTGTGTTTTTTTCCTCATCAGTTTTCTTTTGCTTCTTTTTTCTGTTGAAGACAGGTAGTGTCCATTTAGGTTAAATCTATCAACAACTACCAATGACGTCGTGCAGCCCTGAAGGGGTGTCCCAATTCATAGGGGTACGTGAAGGGGGAGGGATATAAATGAGAATTGGGACGGACCCAAATCTATCTGCATTTCATTCTCATATTGCAAATATTTTTCTCTACCATTTTACAGTATTTACTGCTGTTCATAAATAATTAGACAGTGTTTCTCTTGCTATTTTTATGTATGTATAAGGGTAATTTACATTGAAAAAGGTTGTACATTTACTTCAAGTAAATTTTAGCATGTGATAGTCCAATTTGATCAGATTTAACAATTTTCCAACCACAAAATTGTGGCTAGTGAAAAGGCTGAGTGGCTAGGAACTTTGGAAAATCACTTGCCACAGTGGCTGGTGAGGAAAAAAGTGAATGTCAAGCCCTGCAGGTGAGTAATTTTTAACAGCAGGAAATGTATATGAATAGACAGACACCGAAAAAGAACCATAGAGTGAACATGAAAAAAGGTCAATCTGTAGCACACAACCTCAGCATCTCATTGTGTGTGCTGGAATGTGTCTATAGTTTTGGGTGTGTGTATATGTGTGTGTGTATTTATATATATTTCCTGCTGTATTAACTCAAGGTCCATTGTTGAAGCAGACAGCAAAAACGTAATGAAAGGGTTAATGGAAAGTTAACCATAACAGAGTGCCATAACAATAAGTCTGTAGGTAATCTCCCATTATGCTCTACACAGATTCTATACATATTCTGGTAGCATTCTTAAGGACAAATATGTTATGCTATACTCTGATATACAGGAATTATGCAGAGCTATAGAGCATTCTCATTCTCATTCTGCTCCCCCTCTCTCCTTTCCTTTAGTCAGGTCTAAAACATTAGGTATACACCCGGATCCAACACTCACGTACACTGTTGATCGCACATTCTATAAACAGCGGCGTGATCAGCGGATGGGCTGTTCATGTCAGAGTTAAATTGGCCAATCAGACAGTCACGTACAAGCCCATCCTATTGTATGGGAGTTGGCCCAACCAACCCGAGAAGATAACTGTAAGTTGCACCCGGAAGTCGAGGTCAGTGTGGCGACGCTCCAGAGAGAGCTGCATCACGCTGCACCCAGTGCTGCTTGCTTTACATGTGACCTCCAAATAAATGTTACATCTTTAAATTGAAGAAATCTCCAGCTTGTTCTTGGATCTTTCAATCAAAGAATCAGGTATTTTTCTAACAAACTGGTGCCGTGACCCGGATTGAAATTATTCTGAGGCTAGCCTGAACATACCACATCGGAAGGACCCATTCAGACAACCGTGGCACCTGAACAAAAAAGGTAAGCAGAAAACTTTTTTTACATGAATTTCTGCACTTTGGCCATACTAAATTTACAGTTGTCTGATTAAGGGGTATATCCGATCCCCAAATTTTATAATTTAGTTGGGAGTCACATGTAAAGTCTAAACAAATAGTCAAATAGATTAAAAAGTTAAAAGGGAAGTGCACATGTTCTATTTTCAGTCTGAGGTAGAACGGTCGCGATCATGGACATACAATACACTGGTGTATGGTCTATCAAATAAAACATTTTGGAGTCAGTCTGAACCAAAATAGCGAGACTTGGGATGCCAGGGTGACTAATAATCACCCAGGTTCATCTCCTCAAATGAAAAGAGCCAGGGTTAGTATCCTGATGCCGGGGGGAGCCATTTACAGTGTTCGACCCGATGCCGCTGTAGAGCAAAGCCACGATTGTTTAAATCTGCTGTAGACATGGCACCTCTTGTACTGGGGGCCCGACGAGGCCCCAGTGAAAGTGCCCTCTGTTTATCAGCGTTAGTCACGGTACCTCTTGTACTTGGGGGACCTGCCGAGGCCTCAGTGAAAGTGCCCTCTGTCTAACAAAAGTTAAATGGATCGGTGAGGTTTTGGGATGCAGTCTGTACTCAGAACTTAATAAGACATAGGAGGCAATGGCCGTGCCTGTCTTCCAAATTAAAATAACCAGGATTAGCCTGTTGCCGGGGGGGATTTAAGTGTCTGACCCGATGCCGTTAAGGAACGATTCCACATGGGTGAAATATTTCGGAGCAGTCTGTTCCGCAATAATTACAAGACCTAGAGAATAGTGGTGATCAGCGATCACCCGTGTTCGTCTCCCAAATTAAGGGAACCAGGGTTAGCCTGGTGCCGGTACTGAAAAAAATTAATTATAAAATAATAACTTACAGAATAGCACAAGAATCTTTTTTCCATCATTAGTGAGTGTCTTTTCATAAGTATAAAAATAATAACTTACAGAATAGCATAATTGTTTTTACCAACATTAGTGTCTATTCATAACTATAAAAATAACTTACAGAATAGCATAAGAATCTTTTTTTTACCAACATTAGTGAGTGTCTATTCATAAGTATAAGTAGATTGTGCACGCTCTGTGTTAATTCTGTGTCTTGAGGGTTTGTCTTGTATTGTCCACATTCAGCATGCTAATGTCTGTGTAATTGTGTCTTGAGGGGATAAATGTGTGGTTTGAGAAATATTGGGGGTTGGAAATATCTATTAAACTTTTCCCATAGTATGATTTAGCTAATGGCGCTCTTCTGCCCACGTGGCTAGAACAAAGGTGGGTGTATGTTTTTCCACAAAGGAGGGAGGTAATTGATTCCGCCAGTGTTACGTAGTGTCCATAGAATTGACCAAGTGCATTCTGGGTAGGGTAGGAACCGTTAGTTCACTGAGATCACGTCAACATAGGAGACATCGTTACAAAGCAGCTGTGTTTTAAACTGTAATAGTCATTCTCACAACCGCCGTGGAGAAAAGGTAAACCACGGAATAGGCTTTTATCGTTTTCCAGCCTGGAAGAAGAACAGCACAGCGCACGTTTCGGATGTAACTAAGAGGCGACGCCTGGCCTGGATTACAGCAGTCGATGGTGGTGTGCTCAAAGCATTTTCATAAAGGTACGTTATGATTTATTGTGTATGTCTGTTGTTAAAACTTTCTTGTGATGTGGTTAAGACTTGCCTGGTCATAGCTTTTACCCAACATCAGCAGTGCTAAGCTAAACAGAGCTAAGCTAAAGAAAGACTCCGATATCCGAGTAGCTAGAAAAAGTTACCACTCACACACCTGTGTGAGCGGGTTTAATTTGTTCTACACCAAAGTATTTTCTGACCGTTTCCTTTGCTTTAACAGCAGACCAGCTTATGAAATGCTAGACTGTGATCCTGACTGGGCACCTTCTCTAAACCTTGGCCATGCAGAGCTTCCAGCTGCCACTCCTGACAGGTTTAACCGCTTATGTAGACGGACAAGATTATGACAAAAAGAATCAGCAGGGCAGGCAAGTGACCCCCCAGCACAGACCCCCAACATCACTGGCCCTGTGACTGAAATGGATAATGTAGCTCCTTAAGGTAGTCTTTTTTTTACCTATGTTTTTCTTTCTAAAATGTGTCTTGGGATTCCTTTTGATTACAAAATATATTAACTACAGTTGTTTATTGTCCTGATCAGCAACAGATGACACCACACCTCTGGCTGAGATGGAGGAGACGACACCTGATGAAGCAGCACAGATCTGTCAGGCTGATGATGCTCCAGTGGAAAATGTGCAAGAACTACAGAACTGCAGCATGTGTCACCTTAGGCTTAAAGAAATTTTACTATTGCAAGAGGAGAACAGAAAGTTAAAGGGAGAGCTCTCGAGACTTCCGGGAAGATGGCGGAGAGACATAACGCTTAAACAGAGAGCTCTCCCTAGCCGGATTAAAAATCATCGGTAAATGGCCAACTCGACATAAGCTGATCAATAAACTGAGGGATGAAAACACGAAGGAGCCGGGCACAAGGACAAAAGCAGAGTAAAATTAAAGAATTCCTCTTCAACAACGCAGGAGAAACCGCTGAACACGGGGCCCAAAAAAACGAGGTGACCGCAGCAGAGAAAATGGAAGACACAAAACTCGATACCATGAACACTGGCATCGCCAGTTTGGGTAAAGAGTTGAGAGACTTCAAACGGCAGCTACAACAGGATTTAGCGGCTCTTAAGGAGGAGCTGAAAAAAGAGATTAAGGAAGAAATTATGGGCCTCCGAAGAGAAATGGAGCGCAAGCTAGCAGAAAACATGGAGGAGCTGCGCTCCCAGCGGGCGTGTATGACAGAAGCGCAGGCCCGAATATCAGAGCTGGAAGATTGGAATAGCGAGGCAAGCGAACAGCTGCAGACCCTGACGGCACAAATGCAGAGGATGCAGGAGAAAGTAACCGACTTGGAGAGCAGGTCCAGACG
The DNA here is from genome assembly GCA_020510985.1 of Pholidichthys leucotaenia. NCBI lineage: Eukaryota > Metazoa > Chordata > Actinopteri > Cichliformes > Pholidichthyidae > Pholidichthys > Pholidichthys leucotaenia. The sequence goes on along the minus strand of CM035838.1, from coordinate 392,935,011 downwards.
GGGCAATATACGCATCTTCGGGATCCCGGAGGGCATTGAAGGCAACTCGATGACGAAATTCATGGATCAGTTCTTAAAAAAAGAGCTGGAACTGCCCAGCGAAGCGGATCTGCAGATTCAACGAGCGCACAGAGCCTCGGCACAGAACCCGAACCCACGCTCTACACCCAGGTCAGTTGTGGTAAACTTTCTGAAATATGATGTAAAGGAAAGAATCCTGACACGAGCGTGGAAAAAAAAGATACGAATCGGCGACAAGCAGATATTCTTTGATCATGACTACCCGGCGGAAATTGTGCAGCAGCGGAAGAAATATGCCAACATTAAAAAAACGCTGAAAGAAAAAAAAATTAGATTCCAAACGCCGCTAACGAAGATGAGGATTCATTGGGAGAACGGCGTAAGAACCTACAACACAGCCAGAGAGGCAGCGCAGGACATGATGGAGCGGGGCCTTGAGGTGTACGTGCCGGAGGAAACGGTAGGAGCAGCGGAGGCCCTGAACGCATCACGACAGACGGAGTGGAGGCGAGTGAACGGCAAAAGACGGGGGGAGACGTGGCGCAGCGGGCCCAGGAAAGACTACAAGGCTTTCAACTGAAAGCCTAGATTATAACAAAGATTAAGAAAGACACAGAAGAAATGAAGGCCAAGAAGACAAGGTAAAAGAGAAACAGACGGCTAGGAGAGGTTTAAGTGATATTTGTTGGACATTTCTAGACTAATGACTATTTCTTGGATAGTAAATACAGGTCTAGGGAGGGCCCTACACTCGATGAGGACAATCCCTCCACCCACCAACAGGGACCAGTGGGCAGAAGAAAGGCCCAAAGTACGGAGGTCGAGATTTTTTAATGTGTTTTTATATAAATATGTGTTATTTTTGTTGTTAAAGGGGCTAGGAGCACAAGTTAAAAAAATGGAAAAACATGATTATGGGTAAAAATCTTAAGATAATAACACTAAACGTGAATGGTCTGAACTCACCTGTTAAAAGGGAAAGAATAATAAGAAAATTCAAGAAAGAAAAAGCCGAAATTATATTTATGCAAGAGACACATTTGAGCAAGACAGAACATGTGAAACTAAAGAGATTTGGCTATAAGAACTCCTACTACAGTTCATTTAAGGGAGGAACTAAAAGGGGGGTTATGATACTAATCTCAAATAAAATACAATTTGAATGTGAACAGGAAATCCAGGATAAAGAAGGCAGGTATGTAATAATAAAGGGTAGCATAGATGGAATGCAGATCACATTAGTGAGCATCTATGCCCCAACAGAAAGTGACAAGGGTTTTTTTCAACATCTGTTTGATCTCATAGCAACACACAGTGAAGGAGTCCTAATTTGTGGAGGAGACTTAAATGCTGTCATGGATCATGAAATTGATACAACAAGTGTTAAGAAGACAAAAAAACATGTAACAAAATTCATAAGAACCTCACTGGCAGAAATGGGTATGGTAGACATTTGGAGGGACCTGCACCCACTCGAAAAAGACTATACACATTATTCAGCAGTCCATAAAGTACACTCTAGAATAGATTACTTCCTTATGAATGAAGATGACAGACACAGGGTGAGAAATTGTTGGATTGGAGGGGCAGAAATATCAGATCATAATCCTATATACATGGAAATAAATTTAAACAATAGAAAACGACAAACAACATGGAAACTTAATGTAGGACTGTTAAATGATGATAAAATGAAAGAAAGAATAAAAGTAAACATAAATGAATATATCCAAGAGAATGACAATGAAGAAGTGGACCCAACAATACTATGGGATGCACTAAAAGCTGTGTTAAGAGGAAAATTAATTGTTGAAACAGGAAAAGCAAATAAGACTAAACTGGAAGCATATGAACAAAGATGTGAGAGACTGAGGGAATTAGAACATAAACATCAAAGCACAAATGACCCAAAAATATATCAAGAAATTAAAGAAGAAAAAATAAAGATAAAAGAAACACAAATGGATGAAATTGAAAGGAAAAATAGATATCTAAAGCAAAAATATTATGAAACGGGACCAAAAGCCACAAAACTGCTGGCAAAACGGTTAAGAAAACAACAAACAATGAATAATGTATATAAGATTAAAGACCCCACCACAAATAAAACCACAGTTAACCCAGAAAACATCGAAGAAATATTCCATAATTTCTACCAAGAACTATACTCGCAACCTGAAGAAACAAATACTAAAGATATTAAAAAATTTCTATGCACATTGGACTTGCCATCAATAGGAAATCAACAAAATGAAAAGCTAACAGCAGAAATAACAACACAAGAGATTAGAGATGTGATTAAGTCACTTAAAAATGGTAAATCACCAGGTAGTGATGGATACCCATCTGAGTTTTATAAACTGTTTATAGAAGAACTCACGCCACAGCTTCTAAAGTCATTTAATTGGACGTTGAACAACAACAAAATACCTCCATCATGGAACGAAGCCATTATTTCAGTCATTTTAAAGCCAGGGAAAGATAGAGAACAATGCGGAAACTATAGGCCAATCTCTTTATTAAATGTGGATTATAAAATATATACAACAATTATATGTAAACGAATAAAGACATTCTTGACGGAATTGATAGAAGATGATCAAACTGGTTTCATAGAGGGACGCCAAACACATGACAATATCAGGAGAACAATACATATAATTAATCAAATACATAAAGAAAAGAAAAGCGCAGTAATAATGAGTTTAGACGCAGAAAAAGCATTTGACAGGGTTAACTGGAAATTCCTATATAGTGTGCTGGAACGCTTTGGATTTAACGAAAAATCAGTACAATGCATAAGGACGCTGTATCAAGAACCTGTGGCAAGAATCAAGATAAACGGTAGCTTAACAGACAAAGTAAATATACAAAGATCAACTAGGCAGGGATGCTGCTTATCGCCCACCTTGTTTGCTCTGTTCATAGAGCCACTGGCTCAAGCGATACGACAAAATAAGAAATTAAAAGGTGTAACAATAAAGGGGGCGGAACACAAGATTGGGCTATTTGCAGACGATATTATAGTTTACCTTGAACAACCAGATGAATCAATAATGGAAATGATGAACTTGATAGAAAATTTTGGAAAATTATCAGGATACAAGATAAACATAACAAAAACACAAATACTGACATTCCACTATAACCCTCTAAACCAGATAACTGATAAGATCAAACTAAACTGGAAACAAAAAGAAATAAAATACCTTGGAGTGAACATACCTAAAGATCTAAGCAAAATCTATAAAGCAAACTATGATAGGTTGGAACAAGAAATAAAAAAAGATATTGATAGATGGTCAATCTTAAATATGGATCTGAATTCAAAAATTGAGACAGTCAAAATCAGCATACAACCTAGATTACTTTACCTCTTCCAGGCTATACCAACAGAGATTCCAGATGCCCAATTCTCAAAGTGGGACAGGATGATATCGAGATTTGTTTGGGGAGGTAAAAAACCAAGAGTGAAATATAAAACTCTCCAGTTACCAAAAGAGAAAGGAGGCATGGGCCTACCGAGTCTAAAGGAATATTACTACTCAGCACAAATAAGATATATCATATGTTGGTGCGACGAGGGATATGAGGCAAAATGGAAAGAAATGGAAAAGGAAATTGAGGGACTCCCAGTACAAAGCATAATAGGAGATAAAGATGCATATAAGCAAATCAAACAAATAGACCCAATCACTAAATTTACTTTAGAACTGTGGTATAAAATAGTACAAAAGTATAATATAAAGGAAGACATAAAACTATTGAAATGGGTAGCATTTGACAGTCAGTTTGAACCGGCAAAACAAGATAGGGGATACAAAAATCTGGTGAACAAGGGAATCACAGCATGGGGCAATATCGGAAAAAAAGATCTCGGGAGCTTTGTAAACATCAGGAGAAAATTTAAACTAGAAAGATCGGAATTCTTCAGATATCTGCAGATGACAGACTATTATATGAAGAAGATTAGGCATAACCTCCAAACAGATGTGAGCGAGATTATACAATTCATTTTAAGCTCATATACAGGAAATAAAACAAGAATTATTTCAAAGCTATATCAGAAACTTATGGCAAACAATCATTCAAGTAACTATATAAAGGAGAAATGGGAGAAAGAGCTCAATTTAAACATAACAGAAGAAAGCTGGCAGGAAATATGGAAAACACAACACACGTCAACAAATTCAAGAACATGGAGGGAATTTGGATGGAAAAACCTGATTCGCTTTTTCATTACACCACAGATTCAAGGAAAGTATACAAATACCCAATCTATATGCTGGAGGGGATGTGGGGCTCAAAATGCAGACCACTCGCATATGTTTTGGAAATGCTGCAAAATCTCATCATTCTGGAAATCTATACATGTGACAATACAGAGGATATTAGGATATAATATACCAATGAACTGTAACTTGATGTACCTATGTGATCTTAAAAGAGACAATGTTATACAGGCTGAGGACAGATATCTAGTTAAAATCTTGTTGATTGCATGTAAAAAAACAATCACAAAAAAATGGCGATCAGAAGTTCTTCCTGATCAAGAGCAATGGACTGACATTATTGAGGACATACGTATGATGGAAAAACTAACATATCGACAAAGAATGCAAGAAGGACTATGGGAAAAAAAATGGCGGAAATGGACACACTACAAAGTGCAACAACGAGACAGATATTGAAAGAATAACCAAAGACGCTGGAAAAACCAGAAGAATTAAGAGATGGAAACTAAAAACTTGATGCTCCAACATTTGTCCCCCCCCCCTTTTTTTTTTTTCTCCTTTTTCTTTTTTACTCTAGCCCCTTTGTTTTTTTTAAATGTAGACTGTGATCTGAATGAATGAAAAATGAATAAAAATCTTAAGTTCCAAAAAAAAAAAAAAAAAAAAAAAAAAAAAAAAGGAGAGCTCTCCAGAAAGACCCTGGATAAGAATTTCCTCAAAGATAATGACTCAAAGGTGAAATACTACACTGGGCTTCCATCTTTCAGTTTAATGGCTCTGCTGATGCAATTTTTTCCCAGCCTACAAAAGACAGAAAAATTTCCCAATTTCAAATTCTCCTTTTAACTATGATGCGTTTGCGGATTAATTTGCCTCTTGAACATATTGCACACCTTTTTGACATAAGCAGACAAACCGCATCCATCCTGTTCTGCGACACCATAAATGTGCTCCATGCACACCTCAGCCCTTTGGTGTACTGGCCAAAGAGACAGTTTGCAGGCTAGCATGCCACATCAGTACGTTGAAATGTTTGGCAATAAGGTCACAGTTTTTATTGACTGCTTTGAACTTTTTAGTTTTAGAATGTAGGCCATGACATGTTTTTGGTGTGGTTTAGCCATTTTGACATCATGTCTTTAACTGTGTCAATAATATTGAAGCAGTTAAAGCAGCACCTCTTCAGTTTTTCTTATTGCTCAAACATTTTGCTTTCTTTCCTCTTTTTATGTATGTAAATCACACTGAGTTGCCCTTGTGTATGAAATGTGCTATATAAATACACTTGCTTGCTTTGTAACAATTTTTGGAATAAAGTACACGATGGCTTACAAGCTCCAGCTCTTTATTTCAAAGATGCAAAACTGTAACCATAACCATGACACAATACAAGAATATAAATTGACATGCATGATCGACATGTATCGTTGTTCACACAATGTTATAGCACATAACTGTCCCATGTTACAGCACTACTCTAATGTGCACATTGCAAAACCACGGCTGCTGTGGGGTTGGTGCTTCAGAGTCCCGCACATCCTAAATGGAACCCCTGAATTTCACAGTTTTGGTTATCACAGGCAACCATGTCACCCAGCTCTTCTGGCTGCCTGCAATTCCACCACACTTCTGCTGTGTTCTGTGCCTGTCTTCTGGGATTGTGTGTGGGACCTGGCTGTAATGCAGTTAGACGTCGTCTTTTGGGCTTCTGGGTGGGTTTATCAGCTGCAGCTTTCCTCTTGTGTGTTGTGGGGTCAGAGTCAGTAAAGTGACGGGCGACAAGCTCAAGTAGGAAAACTTTATAAAAAAAAGTTCTGGGCCACTGGTAAAAGTGTTTGCTCCCACAGGTCAGAATCTGGTGTGATGCGTACAACAACACAACTTTTTGTGGTCCACACAACAAAGTCACAGAAATATGAGCCTGTCACAAAAATTTGCATTTGTACCTGCTTGTAGTACTTGTGACTGCTTGAGTTCTAGTCTCCCATCAGAGAGTTCCAGGTAAAAATCCTTGTCTGCACAGGCCTGCAGGATGTTGTTGCGGTGCTTATATGGGATTTTATTTCCACACAGCCTTTTTCACAACAGGTGCAGGACACAAGTGCATCAGAGGTTGCACCAACTTCAGGAAAGGAGGGGTTGATTATAAAATATTATAAGCACACTTTCACATGTATATTGGGTGCATAATTCAATTTATGGCATGCACTTATTTTATTTAGTAAATAAATACTTGTAATCAAGACAAGAAATTAAAAAAAACCCCACCTTTGTGAGCACAGCTGTCTTCAAGTCTACCTTGTACATCTACAAGTCATGCACCCATCCGTCTGTGAACTGCACTTTTTCTTGCTTCAAAGACCTAAAGTTACTAAAAACTTCATGTGTGTATGGACTTATGCTTACAGTCATATAATTATAAATGAAGGTATGGTCGAAGTTTGGCAGAATGTTTACATCCGAACTCCATGTGATATGTTGATAGGGATCTAGTCCATTAACCCCTTCAAGCTTCGCCAAATAGCGTGCCTTTGCAGTCCCATTCAATTTGGCGGAGTATGGCCCCTTTAAATTTTCCTTCACGGTCTATTTTGTGATTTTTTTTTTCCGTTCATTCACAAGAAATGCCGAGGCGCTGTATGTTTGCAGTCCGTTTATGATCGCTGTTCCTACCCCGCACAGAATGCATTGCACGTTTGTCACGTGGGCTGGTGAGGTTAATTTGCCCCCACTCCTGCGTGGAGGTGAGATTGTTAAAACAGATTACTGAGAGGAGATTATTTGAGGTAACAGTATTAAAATGAAGTGCTAAATTAAAGTTGTAAGGTTATTCTGGCATGTTTACAGCTGAAGTTAGGGAGGCAGCGCTCCATTTTCTTAAAAAAAAAAGTGGTTTGTGAACAATAGGCTCCGGAGCCATCTTGCACGTTCACAGTTGCACATGTGCGGGTAGCTGCGGCACAGTGCCTCCATCATGTGGTCAAATGTAGGAAGTGCACTCTTTCATAAATTTACTGCAAATTAGGGCTTAAAATTGTCCTAATAAATGTGGAACTTTATCTCTCCGGCTTAAAGGAAAGCTTTAAGTTTGTGCACGGCAAACAAACATAAAGTCCTCCCTCACCCACCTATGTGGGTTTGATTGTAGTGAGGCAAAAAAGCATGCCCATTCGGCTGGAGAGAAAAGGCTCAACTTTAAATTAGGCAGAGGGAAGTATAAGAATAATAACTATTCCTACTTGTACAATAAAACTGTAGATAAGGAGATTTATTCCTCAATAAGAGTGTAGAAAAATCCTAGGTGGACAATATATAAAGGTAAGGTAGTCTAAATGAATGAATAAGGAAAATTGTAAATTGGAGTAAATAAATGAATAAAAATAAATAAATAGGAGTTTTTTGTTGTGGAGATGAACCTTGTGGAAGTGAGAGTGAGCAGAAAATGGAAAGGGAAATTTGGTTTTTGCGAAAATTGAAAGCTGATCAATTGTTAAAGTTTTGTGCAGGACACAAGAGTAAATATGGAGAAACGATTGGAGGAAGGAAAGAAAACACGTAAGAGACTTATGCTGCAACGGTGAGAACAAATGCAAAATAATCAATAAATGCAATAAAATGGAAAATGACAAAACACGCGGTTTAACAGCTTTTCTGTTTCTCTATTAAATCTGAGATGATGGCCGCGGTGGCTGTGGACACCCCCCCACCCCCGTTCCCCCAGCAACCGTGTGGTGAGGCCCCCTGGAATTGGCTGCGTCCACCCTCCCCCTCCACGCCATCGCCTAGACCTCCTCCTCCCTCTGCAACAACAGTACAAAGGGACATCGAAAGAATGGTCAAAGAGGAACAATTGAGCACAGGTAAGTACAGTATTGTTGCTTTCTATATCAGAGACGTGCCAAGACCACATACTGAGCAAACCCAATACATGACCAATCTTCAAAAAAGCCATACCCATGCCCCACCTAATTTGCCGTATCAGTATCAGCTGCAGGGCCACAGGAGGTCAGAGTTTTAATAATAGAGTCAGAGGCCCCCATGGGACTAATACTTCCTATGTCAGCAATTTGGTCACTGGGCTCAAACACCCACAAGGGCACCCGGGGGGGGGGGGGTTCCCCCAATTAACAACACAATGGATATCCTCCCCTACAGGATGTTGAAAAAGAACGGCTTTGATATTAATGCCGTTCTGTTTCAAAGGGGGAGAGTGGGACAGGAATTTTAAGGTTTGCTGTCTTGAAGTCTTAAATTAGGCATTTTGCGAGGTGGCATCCTCTTTAACAAGCAGGGAGTGAATCTAACAGTAAAACTAAGATAATTGATCACAATGTTCTCAGCCTTATAGATGAGAGGCTGGTGTGCTTTCTCATCTAAAATGATACTATGTATGCAAACTATCGAGTAGCTACATAAAGACTATATAAATATGAATGGATCTTTATTTTTTGGACAGATTAGATTAAATGATTAAAAGAAAGGAACAGAACAATATATCAAGGAAAAAAATCCAGCAAGGTCGAATTAAACATTAACTCCCCTGATAATACAATTCAACATAAGTTATCCAAAAAGGGTGATGGCTGAAACCGCAGCTTATATTGCTCACCCATGTTCCGCCTAAGAAACATCTGATAAAAAGAAGGCTTGCAATTAAGACCAAAATCTGGAAAATTCGTGACGCTTGAAAGGTCATTTTTCCACAGAATATCAGGCAGTCTGACCTTTTACTACAAGAAAACTAGCCACCTGCTGGCCAAGAGGAAGGATGCAGGTTTAGGGCTCCTTTATATTCAAGGGTCAATACATAATTGGAGATTCCCCAGACCCTCCTATCTGTATTTTTTGAACATTTCTCAAAACTTTATGGATATGAACCAAACTTATTAGTGCTTTTTTTGGTCTCAAGGACCACCACTGGTGCTAGCCCTCTATTCTAAGGGCCTATAGGAGAAAGAGGTCTGGGGACAATTTGGAACAACCAATTAACCAAACGTGAGGGCAGTGCAGCCAAGAGTTCAAGAAAAGCTAGAGAAAAGTATTGCTTTTGCTTTACAAATTTGTTGAAATCTAATCACATTGTTAAAGTAAGAGATTTGCAGAAGGCATTTTTTAACTCGACATAAGGTATGAACATAGAAGGTAAATCAAGTACAAATTTGTAAGATGGAGGTGCAAAATATGATAAAAAAAATGCTAATTTACAATCACAGCTTAAGACAAAGGTTGAAAATTTATGTAAAAAGGTTGCAAGTTTCAGAGAAAATTGCACATTTGAGGAAATTTGCCAAATATTAGAAAGTGTCACAAATTTTTGAAAAAACTTGCAAATTTACAAAGAAAAAAATCCAAAATTTGTTAGGAGAAAAATGACTACTTAGAGAAAAGGTTGCAAAGTTACCAGGAAAATGTTTAAATTTATGAGGAAGGTGCAAGTTTGCATGAAAGTTACAAATTTGGGAGGAAAAAAGTCATAATTATGACAAAAAGTGAGCTGAAATAATTTTTTAAAATTTGCAAGGTTTCCTAAATCTTCAATATTGTACATTCGCAACTATACCCTCACTGGCATATTCTATCCTTTACACTCATTCTTTACACAGTTCCTTACACTTGGTATGGGTATGGGGGATTGCAGCGTAACAAGGGTGATGGTTTTTGATCATCCAGAGATGAGTAAAAAAGCATTATAGAAGAAGATGAATTAAAACAAACATGACTAGAGTAGACTAGAGAAAAAAGAAGATAATTTGAGGTAAAAGCAGCAAACACTCGGCCGAGTAAAATAAAAATGAAGCATATACATACTGTACATATAGCAGTGTGCGCACCGGCCTTATCCAAAGGATACAAGCATCATAGACGCATGCACAGAGCGGAGGTGGAGCATAAACAAGGCTTTAATGTCCTGTGCACATAGATCTACAGCTCTGACACACACACAAGACAACCAGCGTAGCTTAATAAACAAACCAGCGGTTCACACACGGATGGTCCATGTGTCACGTGGTTGTTGATTCTTGATTTAAATATTTTTAGAATTGTTTTTGGGGGCTAATGAAAATTTTATATTTTTGTATCTAAAAATTGTTATAGTTTTTGTAGGCATGGTGTTAGCTCGTCTGGAGGTTATCTGTTCAGAAGAAAAAAGACAGAAAACTCCACCACACCAAGATACAGATGACTCTGTTATACTTTAGTTTTCAGAGCAATCAGCAGACGTCTTATTTTTATACATTCCTCGAAAGACAGATGTTTAAACCCAGAAGCATTATTTAATTCCAAAACAAATCAAAAGGTCAGTAATGAGAAAGCATCCAATGCCAGGGCAGAGTTCAAGAGATGACGAGTTTTGTCACGAGGCAGAATTTTGAAATGAGCCACATTGGTTTATTATAAAGCTGACTTTTCAGAATGAAACCAATCACTTTTATATGCAGGATCTTGCATGGAGCATTAGCTGTGGACAGTAGAGTCAGTAGTATGAACGACGGGACAGTGAATCATGAAGAAGACAAGCAGGTGGTAACAGAATGTTGATGAAGGCTGAAGAGAACTGAGACCAGATGAATGAAAGGAAGTTTTAATACTGAAAGAGATTATAGATGTGAGATGTGCAGCTTCATCAGCTAGTCCAGGGAAAGGTGAAGTCTTGTACACAGATGGATAGTGGATGGTAAAAATCGAGTGAGTGTTTCTGATGTAAAAAGTACGTAGGTGAAGAGAGAAGACTGGTGGATTTAGCAAGTGTAGAAAATATTTTTGGTGTTGAGACGGAGATGGAAAAAGAAATGAAAGCAGAGTATGTGTGACCAAAGAAAAATAAAGATCCCTGTAAGATTTGCAACTGTAGCTTAAAAACAAACAATAAATAAATTAAATTTTTGTTTCCAAGTACTTAAAGCGGAAATGAGGCATAAAGGTGTCATTCTTTCCGTGCATTTCTTTTAGTTGTGAATATTAACATTAAGTAATGAGCAAACATTCACAGCAAAGATTATAGCATCACTGTATACTCAGTTATTTAAAGTCAATCTAACACCCCAGCTATGTTCCTCCCCAATAGAGGGTATGCATAGGATGTCACTGAAAAGAACTCTTGGAAGACAAACACTGAGTGGCAACAATGAGTAGCAGCATGGAGGTGTATGCCAATACAACACAAGAATCCACACAGCATTCAATTACAATAGTACAAATAATATCTGTTGGCATTGTGGAGAGTTAATCATATTATTCCATCTTGTATTAATTAGCAAAAATTAAATAAAGGCTTTGAAGCAGTTCCTTTCTTGACTCAAGGTTGGAAACCTAAATAAGAAGAGAAAATAAAATTTGAAGGATAAACACACACTCATTTATGGATTGGCTGGCACAAGGGGAGCCCGAGGCTCCCCATGATTCTGTTTCTCTTATAAAAGGAGGCCAAAAGGAGGAGGGGGAGGACAGCAAGGAGGAAAAGGGAGCACGCCCCACAATGGAAACTGAGTGATGTCCAGGCCGCTGCTGGCGGGAGGGAGGTGCCCACGCCCACCACGGAAAAACTGGACTGTGTGGCGGCATGAAATAATAAGCGGCGAACTGAGGTTTAAAAGTGGGTTTTATTTCATCGCCATCACAAGAACTCACTCCAGCGCCGTGCAGGCGCGCCGGAGCGAGCTCTCAGGCTCTCGTCAGCAGACAGGGAATGCGTGTAGTCAGATGAGCAGTCAGACAGAGAGAGAGAGAGTTACAGAGCGATATGCAGTTTAAATACCCCACTACAGACAATGCATGAATGGCACATTAACATCACAGTGACTGCAGGAAGGCATGGGACATTTGCATCACAGTACAGGGCAGGAAGTCATGAACACCTGCATTTGAATCACACATATCAGCAGCAGGATACTGGCAGGAAGGAGCTAGACAAAGAGAAGCTGCCTATTGATCTCAATACACACATCTCATTGTTCTGCTAATTGCTCCAGCTGAGCGCTCTGCTTGTCCCAGTATGTTGTGGGGGTTACCCACAGACTGCATGCTTAAGACTAGAACAGATAAGTGGACTCACTTCTACACATATACAGAAAATTAGCAAAAATTAAATTATTGCACATAAAGTAGGAACTCCGGGTAATGACATACAGGACTTTTCAAGGTCAGAAAAGTAACAATCAAATTCTGCAAATGGCAAGCTACCAGTAGAACACCTATCAACATCTGTAAAAGTAGCATTGTACCCCATGTACTATAGGCAATTGAACGGATCTGTTCCAAATTATGAACAACCATTATTTGCAAATCCATCCTCCATATTGGTCATAAAATTTGGACTGGTAAACAAGGAAATGCTTGTAAGCATCCATTGTCCTAACTGAAGAGGATAAGAGACATTTCAACCTATGGGGGTTCCACACATCCTCCTGGTTAGACCCAAACACATGGATTGGAAAATGTTGGACATTTTGGTACCTCTACTGTGGAATATAGCCATCCATGGAAAACCAATACCTGACCTTAACATAGAATATTCTCCCAAATTAAAACCATAACCATAAGCAACTGGGTAACCACAGCACAAAAGGCGGTACACATTGACACCCAGAAATCTCCTATATGACCAATCTTAACATTAACAAACAAGGGGATGAGGAAAATTTGAAGCAAATTCCAAATTGGTTATGGTAAAAGGATAACTAGATGTAGATCTAATAAAGGGAGCAGAGTACGACACTATAGGTCATATATTCAGAAGCCCAGAAGGGTGTTAACAAATGCAGTTTTCCACAGTGGGAGTCATCAGCAAGTCTTAGACCAATTGCTGGATCGAGAGGAAGAGCTGAGGACCCCAAGACGGAGGATGATGACGAGAAAGACCATTCTGCCATCACGGATTATTTGTAAACACAGTGTGCTACTGTTAATATATAAATCATACATACAGTAGCTCACCACACATACTGTAAGTATGGGTGTGAGACTTATAGTATTCCTATAAGTTTTATTTATTCCCATCATGCTAATTACGGTTAGGTAGTCAGGATAATTGTGAAGGTTAGAAGCTCTGAATGCCTGAATACAACAATGCATGGATAAGGATATCTCCTAACATTGAATGATGTTATCTACTGCCTACCCACTGCTGAACATATAGGTCCCATCACCCAACACACTCATCACAACATAACCACTGCTTGCAGATTGCATATAGCGGACAACCACACACTCAAGGTTAATGGGAGATAACTTACAACAGCACATGGAGAACCACAGATGTAGTGAATAAGGATAAAACGGTACAGGCTCCAGCCATTGTGATGGCAACCCCTCAGGCCATTATTGGTCCTGCCCTGGCCGAGCCCTTTGTATCGGCACTCGAGCAAAGGTGTAGGGCACAGGGAAGATGCATGCCGGAGGGCACCAGACCATCACGACGTGTGCCTGTGACGTAGAAAAAGGTCGTAGGGCGAGTGACTGTACGACTTCGGTCCCTAGAAGAAGAATGGACTGGTACCCAAGCGCATCCACCGCACCTCCAGCATCTGGGGTGGAGCCAGGAGCTCGAGCCTTACCAACACCACCATCTCTACCTCTGTCCAGCGACAGGGGTAGCATCCCTGGGACAGCATCACTGAACTGTTCACTGGCTGGACTGGATGTTATCTATTCTCTGCTGCACCCACCATAGACTGTCCTATAGACCTCATGGGACGAGATGTGCCTCTGAGAGCGTAGGCACACAGTTGTTTCAAACGATATCGGTGTGTGTAAACGAGATGGGACTGTGCTCCACAGCTGCGGATACAGGAAGCAGACACAGAGGAAGGTCAAACCTCTGTCGCAACCATGTGATGACTGCAGCCAAGTGATGCGAGCCCTGGCAAGGGTCAACAGGTGGACAAAGGTTTCGTGGCATTGTGGATTGACAGTTCATCTGGACAAGGCCCTTTTAGACATCGCTGCACCGAGCTAGGGTGTCCACAAGGGGAGAGGTAAGGGTAGCAGAACCAGTGGTGCAAGCCTCTTGGGTTGACACACAATGTAGGGACCTGCCTTATCCACCATCTGTTAATCGCTAGCGTCTCTCACACCAAGCATGGTTGACATGATAAAATCATGTCAAAGGGGGGAGTGAAAGGGTTAATGGAAAGTTAGAGTGCCATAACAATAATTCTGTAGGTAATCTCCCATTATGCTCCACACAGATTCTATACATATTCTGATTGCATTCTTATGGACAAATATGTTATGCTATACTCTGATATACAGGAATTAGGCAGAGCTATAGAGCATTCTCATTCTCATTCTGCTACCCCTCTCTCCTTTCCTTTAGTCAGGTCTAAAACATTAGGTACACACCCGGATCCAACACTCACGTACACTGTTGATCGCACATTCTATAAACAGCGGCGTGATCAGCGGATGGCCTGTTCACGTCAGAGTTAAATTGCCCAATCAGACAGTCACGTACAAGCCCATCCTATTGTACGGGGGTTGGCCCAACCAACCCGAGAAGATAACTGTAAGTTGCACCCGGAAGTCAAGGTCAGTGTGGCGACACTCCAGAGGGAGCTGCGTCACATTGCACCCAGCGCTGCTTGCTTTACATGTGAACTCCAAATAAATGTTACATCTTTAAATTGAAGAAATCTCCAGCTTGTTCTTGGATCTTTCAATCAAAGAATTGGGTATTTTTAAAACAGTAATACTGATGACACTGCGAAATCGCACTAAACAAAGACTCAAGCTCGCGACCTTCAGCACCAGAGTCCAACATTCTACACATGTGTCACAATGGCATGCTATGTGAAAGCACTAAATTAGAAGATGACTTGACAGACTACATTTAATTTATTAGATTTGGAGAGACTACATAGAACACTTAATGTCTCAGGCAGAAATTAATGATAGTTCTTGAATAAAGAAGCTCATCGGAATCCTTTGTGGGTGAAAAATATAATTTAAGAAACAAGTTAATATCAAAATCGAAAATTGTATCCAGGGTAAACACACATTTATTAATACGTCATCAATATACACCTCGATACGCACTTTGCAAAATATTTCCTAGATTACTCGGCAAACACTCCAAAGCTCCAGTGCTGAAAATCCCACTGTAGAGGAATGAACAAGACAAGACACGAGCATTGCAGACACAGACTTTATTCCTCTGAAAGCAAAGTAAGAGCCCTCTCTGGGTGTCAAAGCCAACGTTTTATACAGCTTACCCATTCCTTTCTTTGGCACCGAGAATACACTTCATTACCATAGCGTACATTACATCTCAATACATTCACACCTGCAGTTCCAAGTGTGAAGGCGCATCTTAACATCTCTTTTCCCCCCCAGCGCTCTGGCACCTAATTCTGCCTCTCCTCCTTTCAACTCCCCCCCTCCCCAGTGTGCCACAGCACCTGCATTCGTCTCTCTCGCCTGAGACACATGCATTACCATGTCTCACTCATTCACCCGGTTCCCAAAGTCACTGAGTGCGAGTAAGACCTCCCGCCGTGCCACCACACGCCCCCCCCAAACACCCAGAAGGGGCCTTAACCATTCAGTGCCTTAGGCTTGATCAATCTCCCGTACCGGCTGTAACGTGGAGCCGCCGGGCTGACTGAAGGACCTTCCTGCTGCGGTGGATAGGGAGAAGACTCAGTCTCCAGTGCACAGTTCTCTGTAGGGGGAAAAGGTGGGGAGGGGAAAGCTTTGGTTTCCTGCAAACAGTTCTCTGAAGGGGGAAAACAAACTTGTGGCCCCCCCAGAGGCGGGCAACCATGCTGGGGAGCCTGGACCAGCACCACCTGCTTATCTGCCAAAACGTAAGCGGGGTTCAGCCTGTCTATGTAGATGGTTTCCTTACGCCCCCCCAAAGTCTAACATAAAATTTTTTGGCCCGTTTCCAAAACTCTGAAAGGGCTGTCGTAAGGTGGATGCAGGGGGTTCGGTGGGCGTCGTGCCTAATGAAAATGAACTCTGTGTTCTCCAAACACTTCAGAACAAAAGCGCAGGGAAAACAGTGGTGCACCGGCCCTGGAACGCTGCTAGCCCCTGCCCCGGGAAAAATGCGCACAGATGAGTCGTAACGGGCATGGGACTTTTCGGCAAAAATTCACCTGGGATCCGCAACAGTTGACAAAAATCGAGCTCTGCCGGGGAAGCTACCAAATCTTCTTTGGGCATGGAGCAAAACCCCAGTAGAGCCCAAGGCAAGCGGTCAACCCAATTTGCATCCGAAAACGAGGCTCTGAGCACTGCTTTACGCGACCTGTGGAACCTCTCGCACAAACCGTTAGCCTGCGGGTTGTACACTTTGGTTCGGTGGATTTTGATCCTCAGGCTCTCGGCCATTGCAGACCAGTGTTCTGAAACAAACTGTGGACCCCTGTCGGAAGTGATGTCCGACGGGGGACCCTAAACGTGTGACCCAGGATGACAAAAATGCATGGGCCACATCGGCGGATGTGGTGAAAGCCAGTGGAACTGCCCCTGGCCAACGCGTGGTGTGGTCCACTATTGTTAAAAGGTGCGTGAACCCCTGTGATGGCGGAAGGGTCCCCACCAAATCCCTGTGTACATGGTCGAACCTCCTGCTTGGGATCCGGAAAGGTTCGAGGGGGGCCTTGGTGTGCCTTTTTTTTGTAACTTAGATTTTTATTCATTTTTCATCATATATAATGCATTCAGATCACATTCTACATTTAAAAAACAAAGGGGTTAGGGTAGGGAAAAAGAAAAAAAAAGAAAAAGAAAAAAAAGGGGGGGACAAATGTTGGAGCATCAAGATTTTAGTTTCCATCTCTTAATTTTTCTGGTTTTTTCAGTGTCTTTGGTTATTCTTTCAATTTCTGCCTCGTTGTTGCACTTTGTAGTGTGTCCATTTCCGCCATTTTTTTCCCCATAGTCCTTCTTGCATTCTTTGTCGATATGTTAGTTTTTCCATCATACGTATGTCCTCAACAATGTCAGTCCATTGTTCTTGGTCAGGAAGAACTTCTGATCGCCATTTTTTTGTGATAGTTTTTTTTACATGCAATCAACAAGATTTTAACTAGATATCTGTCCTCAGCCTGTATAACATTGTCTCTTTTAAGATCACATAGGTACATCAAGTTACAGTTCATTGGTATATTATATCCTAATATCCTCTGTATTGTCACATGTATAGATTTCCAGAATGATGATATTTTGCAGCATTTCCAAAACATATGTGAGTGGTCTGCATTTTGAACCCCACATCCCCTCCAGCATAAAGATTGGGTATTTGTATATTTTCCTTGGATCTGTGGTGTAATGAAAAAGCGAATCAGGTTTTTCCATCCAAATTCCCTCCATGTTCTTGAATTTGTTGATGTGTGTTGTGTTTTCCATATTTCCTGCCAGCTTTCTTCTGTTATGTTTAAATTGAGCTCTTTCTCCCATTTCTCCTTTATATAGTTACTTGTATGATTGTTTGTCATAAGTTTCTGATATAGCTTTGAAATAATTCTTATTTTATTTCCTGTATATGAGCTTAAAATGAGTTGTATAATCTCGCTCACATCTGTTTGGAGGTTATGCCTAATCTTCTTCATATAATAATCTCTCATCTGCAGATATCTGAAAAATTCCGATCTTTCTAGTTTAAATTTTTTCCTGATGTTTACAAAGCTCCCGAGATCTTTTTTTCCGATATTGCCCCATGCTGTGATTCCCTTGTTCACCAGATTTTTGTATCCCCTATCTTGTTTTGCCGGTTCAAACTGACTGTCAAATGCTACCCATTTCAATAGTTTTATGTCTTCCTTTATATTATATTTTTGTACTATTTTATACCACAGTTCTAAAGTAAATTTAGTGATTGGGTCTATTTGTTTGATTTGCTTATATGCATCTTTATCTCCTATTATGCTTTGTACTGGGAGTCCCTCAATTTCCTTTTCCATTTCTTTCCATTTTGCCTCATATCCCTCGTCGCACCAACATATGATATATCTTATTTGTGCTGAGTAGTAATATTCCTTTAGACTCGGTAGGCCCATGCCTCCTTTCTCTTTTGGTAATTGGAGAGTTTTATATTTCACTCTTGGTTTTTTACCTCCCCAAACAAATCTCGATATCATCCTGTCCCACTCTGAGAATTGGGCATCTGGAATCTCTGTTGGTATAGCCTGGAAGAGGTAAAGTAATCTAGGTTGTATGCTGATTTTGACTGTCTCAATTTTTGAATTCAGATCCATATTTAAGATTGACCATCTATCAATATCTTTTTTTATTTCTTGTTCCAACCTATCATAGTTTGCTTTATAGATTTTGCTTAGGTCTTTAGGTATGTTCACTCCAAGGTATTTTATTTCTTTTTGTTTCCAGTTTAGTTTGATCTTATCAGTTATCTGGTTTAGAGGGTTATAGTGGAATGTCAGTATTTGTGTTTTTGTTATGTTTATCTTGTATCCTGATAATTTTCCAAAATTTTCTATCAAGTTCATCATTTCCATTATTGATTCATCTGGTTGTTCAAGGTAAACTATAATATCGGCTGCAAATAGCCCAATCTTGTGTTCCGCCCCCTTTATTGTTACACCTTTTAATTTCTTATTTTGTCATATAGCTTGAGCCAATGGTTCTATGAACAGAGCAAACAAGGTGGGCGATAAGCAGCATCCCTGCCTAGTTGATCTTTGTATATTTACTTTGTCTGTTAAGCTACCGTTTATCTTGATTCTTGCCACAGGTTCTTGATATAGCGTCCTTATGCATTGTACTGATTTTTCGTTAAATCCAAAGCGCTCCAGTACACTACATAGGAATTTCCAGTTAACCCTGTCAAATGCTTTTTCTGCGTCTAAACTCATTATTACTGCGCTTTTCTTTTCTTTATGTATTTGGTTAATTATATGTATTGTTCTCCTGATATTGTCATGTGTTTGGCGTCCCTCTATGAAACCAGTTTGATCATCTTCTATCAATTCCGTCAAGAATGTCTTTATTCGTTTACATATAATTGTTGTATATATTTTATAATCCACATTTAATAAAGAGATTGGTCTATAGTTTCCGCATTGTTCTTTATCTTTCCCTGGCTTTAAAATAACTGAAATGATAGCTTCGTTCCATGATGGAGGTATTTTGTTGTTGTTCAACGTCCAATTAAATGACTTTAGGAGCTGTGGCGTGAGTTCTTCTATAAACAGTTTATAAAACTCAGATGGGTATCCATCACTACCTGGTGATTTACCGTTTTTAAGTGACTTAATCACATCTCTGATCTCTTGTGTTGTTATTTCTGCTGGTAGCTTTTCATTTTGTTGATTTCCTATTGATGGCAAGTCCAATGTGCCTAGAAATTTTTTAATATCTTTAGTATTTGTTTCTTCAGGTTGCGAGTATAGTTCTTGGTAGAAATTATGGAATATTTCTTCGATGTTTTCTGGGTTAACTGTGGTTTTATGTGTGGTGGGGTCTTTAATCTTGTATACATTATTCATTGTTTGTTGTTTTCTTAACTGTTTTGCCAGCAGTTTTGTGGCTTTTGGTCCCGTTTCATAATATTTTTGCTTTAGATATCTATTTTTCCTTTCAATTTCATCCATTTGTGTTTCTTTTATCTTTGTTTTTTCTTCTTTAATTTCTTGATATATTTTTGGATCATTTGTGCTTTGATGTTTACGTTCTAATTCCCTCAGTCTCTCACATCTTTGTTCATACGCTTCCAGTTTAGTCTTATTTGCTTTTCCTGTTTCAACAATTAATTTTCCTCTTAACACGGCTTTTAGTGCGTTCCATAGTATTGTTGGGTCCACTTCTTCATTGTCATTCTCTTGGATATATTCGTTTATGTTTATTTTTATTCTTTCTTTCATTTTCTCATTATTTAACAGTCCTACGTTAAGTTTCCATGTTGTTTGTCGTTTTCTATTGTTTAAATATATTTCCATGTATATAGGATTATGATCTGATATTTCTGCCCCTCCAATCCAACAATTTCTCACCCTGTGTCTGTCACCTTCATTCATAAGGAAGTAATCTATTCTAGAGTGTACTTTATGGACTGCTGAATAATGTGTATAGTCTTTTTCGAGTGGGTGTAGGTCCCTCCATATGTCTACCATACCCATTTCTGCCAGTGAGGTTCTTATGAACTTTGTTACATGTTTTTTTGTCTTCTTAACACTTGTTGTGTCAACTTCATGATCCATGACAGCATTTAAGTCTCCTCCACAAATTAGGACTCCTTCACTGTGTGTTGCTATGAGATCAAACAGATGTTGAAAAAAACCCTTGTCACTTTCTGGTGGGGCATAGATGTTCACTAATGTAATCTGCATACCATCTATTCTTCCCTTTATTATTACATACCTGCCTTCTTTATCCTGGATTTCCTGTTCACTTTCAAATTGTATTTTGTTTGAAATTAGTATCATAACCCCCCTTTTAGCTCCTCCCTTAAATGAACTGTAGTAGGAGTTCTTATAGCCAAATCTCTTTAGTTTCACATGTTCTGTCTTGCTCAAATGTGTCTCTTGCATAAATATAATTTCAGCTTTTTCCTTTTTGAATTTTCTTATTATTCTTTCCCTTTTAACAGGTGAGTTCAGACCATTCACGTTTAGTGTCATTATCTTAAGATTTTTACCCATATTCATGTTTTTCCATTTTTTTAACTTGTGCTCCTAGCCCCTTTAACAACAAAACTAACACATATTTATATAAAAACACATTAAAAAATCTCGACCTCCATACTTTGGGCCTTTCTTCTGCCCACTGGTCCCTGTTGGTGGGTGGGGGGATTGTCTTCACAGAGTGAAGGGCCCTCCCTAGACCTATATTTACTATCCAAGTAATAGTCATTAGTCTAGAAATGTCCAACAAATATCACTTAAACCTCTCCTAGCCGTCTGTTTCTCTTTTACCTTGTCTTCTTGGCCTTCATTTCTTCTGTGCCTTTCTTAATCTTTGTTATGATCTAGGCTTTCAGTTGAAAGCCTTGTAGCTTGTCCTGGGCCCGCTGCGCCATGTCTCTCCCCCTTCTTCCGCCGTTCACTCGTCTCCACTCCGGCTGTCGTGATGCGTTCAGGGCCGCCGCTGCTCCAGCCGTTTCCTCCGGCACGCTCACCTCAAGGCCCCGCTCCATCATATCCCACGCTGCCTCTCTGGCCGTGTTGTAGGTTCTTACGCCGTCCTCCCAATGAATCCTCATTTTCGTTAGCGGCGTTTGGAATCTAATTTTTTTCTCTTTCAGCGTTTTTTTAATGTTGGCATATTTCTTCCGCTGCTGCACAATTTCTGTCGGGTAGTCATGGTCAAAGAATACCTGTCTGTCGCCGATTCGTATCTTTTTTTTCCATGCTTGCGTCAGGATTCTTTCCTTTATGTCATATTTCACAAAGTTTACCACAACTGACCTGGGTGTAGCGTTTGGTTTCGGGTTCTGTGCCGGGGTTCTGTGCGCTCGTTGAATCTGCAGATCCGTTTCTTCGGGCAGTTCCAGCTCTTTTTTTAAGAACTGATCCATGAATTTCGTCATCGAGTTGCCTTCAATGCCCTCCGGAATTCCAAAGATGCGCATATTGCTTCGTCTGGATCTGCTCTCCAAGTCGTTTATTTTCTCCTGCATCCTCTGCGTTTGCGTTGTCAGGGTCTGTAGTTGTTCGTTTGCCTCGCTTTTCCAATCTTCTAGCTCCGATATTCGGGCCTGCGCTTCTGTCATACACGCCCGCTGGGAGCGCAGCTCCTCCATGTTTTCTGTTAGCTTGCGCTCCATTTCTCTTCGGAGGCCCATAATTTCCTCCTTAATCTCTTTTTTCAGCTCCTCCTTAAGAGCCGCTAAATCCTGCTGTAGCTGCCGCTTGAATTCTCTTAACTCTTTACCCAAACTGGCGATGCCAGTGTTCATGTTTTCGAGTCTGGCGTCCTCCATTTTCTCTGCTGTAGACACCTCGTTTTTTTGGGCTTCGCGTTCAGCGGTTTTTCCTGCGTTGTTGGAGAGGAATTCTTCAATTTTACCCTGCTTTTGTCCTTGTGCCCGGCTCCTTCGTGTTTTCATCCCTTAGTTTATTGATCCGCTTATGTCGAGTTGGCCATTTACCGATGATTTTTAATCCGGCTAGGGAGAGCTCTCTGTTTAAGCGTTATGTCTCTCCGCCATCTTCGCGGAAGTCCCTTGGTGTGCCTTTTAACCTTAACCCACTGGCACGCAACGCACGCCATGGCCCATTCCTTCATTTCCTTGCGTAAGTGGGGCCAGACGAATTTAGACCCCACCAGCTTAACCGAAGCCCATACGCCAGGATGTGAAAGAGCGTGGATGGACTTGAATATGCGGCGGTGCCACATGCTTGGAACCACCGGGCAGGGACGGCTGGTGGAGATGTCTCAAAGCAAGGGGGGGGCCCTTCTTATACTGCCCTGCTTTCCAGTTTTAGCCTGGTACCTGCGGACCGGAGCATGCAAATGTCCGTGTCCCTGGTTTGGTCAGCGGCCATGGTGGAAAAATCAATCCCCACGTAGACCGGAGAGACCAGCGTGTGTGACAGGCAGTCAGCCACAACATTAAGTTTACCGGCATATTTCTGCGCAAGATGGCGCCCACAGTGGTCGCCATGGTGCTTCGCTGCGCCCTTTGTTTGTTTTTGTTTGTCAATTGTGTGTCTGCGAGCTCTTATACCCGTGAAGAACTTCTAAATATCAGGACTTTCACTCCCACGGACCTACTCCCAGTTTTTTTAGCTCCTGCCGCCGATCTGGTTCATTGCTTGGTTCGAAAAGTGAGACGGCGAAAGAGAGGAAGACGAGCGGGCGCTCTCGTCCGGCTTCGCAGGAGAGGCATGCGCACGGCGTTGCCTGGCATATTTCTGTCCAATACCAACTCTCTCTCTAACAAGGTAGATGAACTGAGACTGCTGATGCGTTTTAAGGACCTCTCTTCCTCGGCTGCCCTCTGTTTTACCGAGACCTGGCTCAGGGAAAACACACCGGACAGCGCGCTGCGCCTCGAGGGATTTCAGCTGTTTCGTGCTGATCATGACACAGAGCTCTCCGGCAAGACCACAGGAGGCGGAGTCTGCTTTTACATCAACTGCAGCTGGTGCTCTGATGTAACGGTGATTTCCAAACACTGTTCTCCTGCCCTGGAATTTCTTTTTATTAACTGCAAGCCATTTTATTCCCCGCGGGAGTTCGCCTCATTCATCCTCGCCGCTGTGTACGTCCCTCCCGACGCGGACGCGCGCGAAGCTCAGCGCGTGCTCGCGGATCACATCCAACACACGGAGCGGATTTTTCCAGACTCTCTGGTTATTGTGGTTGGCAACTTTAACCAGAGCAATCTGAGCCACGATCTCCCCCGCTACAAACAGTTTATTAAATGCCCCACCAGAGGAATAAACACGCTGGATCACTGTTACACCACAGTGAAAGACGCATATCGCGCTGTTCCCCGCGCTGCGCTCGGATTATCTGATCACGTGATGGTCCACCTCATTCCCACATACAGACAGAGATTGAAGCTCACTAAACCTGTTGTGAGCACTACGAAGAAACGGACCAGTGAAGCTGAGGAGAAGCTGGAAACGTGCATGGAAATAACTGATTGGGGCATGTTTAAAGGAGCCACGCATGATTTGGATGAATACACGGACACTGTGAACTCTTATATCCACTTTTGTGAGGAGAGCATTCTTCCATCGCACACCAGGGTGAGGTACTCTAATGATAAGCCCTGGTTCACAGCTAAGCTCAGACAGATCAGGAAGGAGAAGGAAGCAGCGTTGAAAAGTGGAGACAGGGGCTGCTACAGGGAGGTTAAATATTGGTTTAACAGAGAGCTGAGGAGAGCTAAATCTGTGTATTCTGAGAGACTCCAGCAGCAGTTCACTGCTAATGACTCGGCTTCTGTGTGGAGAGGACTGAGGCAAATCACCAATTATCGGCCTCAGGCTCCTAAAGGTCAGGATGACAAAGCCCTTTGTCAAAGACTGTCCCAACACTATGCCCGTTTTGACACCCCGTCATCTGTGTCCAACTCCCCCCCTCCCTCCAGCTCCACAGCCTCCACGATCCCTACTTCATCAAAGGCGCCCCCCCCTCCTCCCCCCCTGCCCTTGTCATCAGTGAGCAGGACGTGCTCAAACAGTTCTCCAGACTGAACCCGCGCAAGGCCCCCGGTCCGGACGGCGTGTCTCCCTCCACCCTGAGACACTGTGTGAAAGAGCTGGCTCCTGTCTTCACAGACATTTTTAACACCTCCCTTAAGCTATGCCACGTGCCGTCCTGCCTCAAATCCTCCACCATCATCCCTGTCCCCAAGAAGCCACGGATCACTGGACTTAACGACTACAGACCTGTAGCACTCACCTCTGTAGTCATGAAGTCCTTTGAGCGCCTGGTCCTGCCCCACCTCAAGTCCATCACCACCCCCCTCCTGGACCCGCTGCAGTTTGCCTACCGAGCCAACAGGTCTGTAGACGACGCAGTCAACCTGGCCCTCCACTCCATCCTGCAGCACCTGGACTCCCCGGGAACCTACGCCAGGATCCTGTTTGTGGACTTCAGCTCTGCATTCAACACCATCCGCCCCGCTCTGCTCCGGGACAAGCTGTCCCTGCTCAACGTGCCTGACTCCCTCTGCAGGTGGATCACCGACTTCCTGACGGACCGGAGGCAGCATGTGCGGCTGGGAAAGACTGTCTCAGACTCTGCTAGCATCAGCACCGGATCACCCCAGGGCTGTGTACTTTCCCCCCTACTCTTCTCCCTTTATACCAACTCCTGCACCTCCAGCCACCAGTCTGTCAAGTTGATCAAGTTTGCGGACGACACCACCCTCATCGGGCTCATCTCCAACGGCGACGAGTCCGCCTACAGGAGAGAGGTGGCCCAGCTGGCGTCCTGGTGCAACAACAACAACCTGCAGCTGAACGCTCTGAAGACAGTGGAGATGATTGTGGACTTCAGGAAAGTCACAACCCCTCTGACCCCCCTCACCCTCACAGGCTCTCCCATCACCACTGCTGATTCCTTCCACTTCCTAGGCACCACCATCACCAGGGACCTCAAGTGGGAGCCGACCATCAGCTCCCTCATCAAAAAGGCCCAGCAGAGGATGTTCTTCCTGCGGCAGCTGAGGAAGCTCAAGCTACCCACCAAGATGTTAGTGCAGTTCTACACAGCCATCATCGAGTCCATCCTCACCACCTCCATAACCGTGTGGTACGCAGGAGCCACTGCCAGGGACAGACTAAGGCTGCAGCACGTCGTGCGCACTGCTGAGAAGGTGATCGGCTGCAAGCTCCCATCTCTCCAGGATCTGTACATCTCCAGGACCCGGAGGCGTGCTGGCCGGATCATAGCCGATCCCTCACACCCTGGTCACATACTGTTTGCCCCCCTCCCCTCAGGTAGAAGACTTCGGTCCATCCAGACTAAAACCTCCCGTCACATGAACAGCTTCTTCCCCTCTGCCATCAGACTGCTGAACACTAAGTGACTTATTGACTCTCATGCACTATGTACAGCAGCTCAACCAGACTCATGTCAATCATCACTGTTTTCTTCCTGCATTACCGACTGCACTATATGGTTCTCCACATTATCTGCTGCTCACTAATATATTTTAACTGCTGACCAGTATTACTCTCTTATTCTACACTTTATTGCATGTATAGTTTATTTCTTTTCTTTTCTTTTATCATGTTTAATGTTGCAGCATTGCACCGAGACAAATTCCTAGTTTGTGTACTACATGAACAATGGCAATAAATCTGATTCTGATTCTGATTCTATATGTTGAATATCGGTAGTGAATTCAGAAATTGCAGCCAGGTGCCGTTGATGCTGGGCTGACCACGGTTCTGAGACTTTGGCCATTGTGTAGGTTAGGGGCTTGTGGTTGACAAACACGGTAAATTTGCGAGCTTCAAGCCAGAACTGAAAATGACACGTGGCCAAGTGGAGAGCCAACAGCTCCCTGTCAAAAGCACTATACTTACATTCGTTGTCTCGCAAAGTACGGCTGAAAAAGGCAAGAGGTTGCCACGAACCAGAGACGTACTGTTCTACCATGGCTCCTACTGCGATGTCAGATGTGTCTGTCGTGAGCGCTAACTGTGCCGACGGGGATGGGTGGGCCAGCAAAGCCACATTAGCGAGTGTCACTTTGGCGCCTGTGAATGCCTGGACCCGATCGGGGGTCCAGTCAATGCTATCAGCAGGTTTCTTTTTCTTAAGCACACTGTATAGCAGTTGCAGCAGCTGTGCTGCCCAGGGAAGGAAATGGTTGTAAAAATTGACCATCCCCCAAAATTCCTGCAGCGCCCTCACTGTCTGTGGGTGCGGGAACTCTGACACCGCTCGTACCTTGTCCAGCAGCAGAACCGCCCTCTCCAGTGAGATGCGGTGGCCCAAGAAATCGATCACTGGCAGCCCGAACTGACACTTTGCCGGATTAACTATCAGCCCATGTGCTTCCAGTCGCCAGAAAACTTGTTTCAGATGGGCGAGGTGCTCCTCCTCTGATGCACTAGCCACCAGAATGTCATCTAAGTAGACAAAAACGAATGGCAAGTTGCGGAGCACCACATTCATCATCCTCTGAAAAGTTTGGGCTGCCCCTTTTAACCTGAATGGCATGCGTAAAAACTCAAAAAGGCCAAAAGGAGTTATCACCTCCATTTTTGGGACATCCTTGGCGCAAACCAGGACCTGGTGGTAGCTGCGGACCAGGTCCACTTTAGAAAAAATGCATGTCCTGGCTAGGTGCACGGATAAATCTTGAATGTGTTGAAAGGGGTAGCGGTCGTGTTCAGTGACATTGTTCAGGCGACGGAAATCACCGCACGGCCGCCACGAACCGTCAGCCTTGGGCACCCTGTGCAGCGGGGACGCCCAAGGGCTAACCATGTCTCACTCCTTCCCCCCATTCCCAAAGTCACTGGGTGTGAGTAAGACCTCCCGTCGTGCCACCACACTATCACTATTAAATATCTCGCTTCTCCCCAGGACCTTCCAGTGAGTTCAGTTGGCGGCGGACAAACCGTTCACTAAATTTGGATCATTCTGACCTTCAACTAAGTGTCGAGCAATATTTGATTAACTCTAACTCTCCCCCAAGTCCTTGGCTGGGGCAAATTCCTACCTTGTCCAGATCACCTTCCCTACCTTATCCAACTCTGCACAACCCGAGAGGAGATAGAGCAACAACCTGCAAAGATTCTCACCATGTGGCTTTCAGCTCCACCTGAAAGAGAAACAATCCTAATATTGCCTGCAGTTGTTCAGTGGAATACTCACCATTTATAGCTTTTTGTCTACTCCCCCCAAAGTTAATAAAAACATAATGTATAAACATCCTAAAGTGATTAAACAAAAAGTTGGTAAAACTCTAATTAAACATCAAGTCTCTAAATTTAATGATCTGGCCTCTCTTCCTCCTCATAATTTAAAAATTAAATGCGGTTTGTTAAATATTAGGTCTCTAACTCCCAAGTCTCTACTAGTCCGTGATCAATGAAGAATGAATGAATGAATTGATCATCAGATTGATTTAATATCACTTACAGAGACTTGGCTAGGGCAAGATGATTATGTTGGTTTAAATCAGGGGTCACCAACCTTTTTGAAACCAAGAGCTACTTCATGGGTATCGAGTCATGTGAAGGGCACCAGCTTGACACACTCCTCTAAAACAACAAATTGTGTATATATATATACAGTATATATATATATATATATATATATATATATATATATATATATATATATATATATATATATATATATATATATATATATATATATATATATATATAAATAATTATCAATAACTTAGAGTGGGTAACAGACAAGATCAATATTCAACACTTTATTTTTATTAATCTTAGCAATTGTTCAGATGATCACTTCTACATTTCATAAAAAAATGTCCAGTTTTCACCAGTCCCTTTTAACCATAAAAAACTAAACCCTTTTAATTCATGAACTATGTTGAACCATGTTTGAAAAAGTTATGCAACATTTAAGAAAAATCAACTTTCATATTAAATAAATCTTATCACATTTTTAACTGAACAAATCTGCTGCAATTCTGCTCAAAATCTGTTACATTTAATAAACACACTTTTGTGTGTTTCTTCACTGGAATTATATCCATACAGTTCTTGCCAAGAATCATGCTGGAGTAATAACCAGCGCTGTCCTTTCATGAGAAAAATCTAAACAAGCACTGGGAGTGCTTATATGCACGGTGGAGCAGTGGTTAGCACCGCGGCAGCAGATTACCCTCGGCCGGGGGATCGTGGGTTCGATCCCGGCCAACAGTGATCTGTGTGGAGTTTGCATGTTCTGGTTTTTCATGCAAAAACATGCAGGTTAGGGAGTTAAGGGGCGCTTGTGACCGGCAGCTGGTGGCTTGTCACCAGACTGCAGAACAAATCCACCTACGGGTACAAGATAAGTCCAAAAAAAAAAAAAGAGTGGGTAATGAAGTGTCGCTTCGCCGTCGCCCCGTAAATGAAACACACGCAGCTTCCTTTCACGGTAGTAAAAAAGAACTCTTCCTCCCGCTCACTTTGAAAATGATAAATTTTCTGTCTTTTTTTTGCCATGTTTTTGGCCTAGGGAACTGCACCCCGCCCACTATCTTCACTGTCCGCTAGCTTACGCTCCACAAGCGCGAAGGTTTTGTCATGCGCACGATACTGACCTTTGAACTAGGTCAGAGTTCACCTTAACTTTACGTATAATTGTGGCACATATGTTTGGTTCATATTTCCCACAAGAGAGTGGCACATATGTCTGGTTCACATCTCCCACAAATGTATGGCTTATGTGGATTGAGGCTTCACGTCTGGAGGAACAGGAGATTGGATCGACGGGGGCCGACAGGTGATGGCGAGGAGGTGTGAAGTCGGGCCCTTGTCTCAGAGGAGGCCCTGGGGGGTTTCCCGGGACACCGGAGAATAAGAGACAATGGTGAATCTTCAGAGACTTGCATTGTGATTGAATGTTTGCAGAAGCACCATGTGACTTGAGTTCTTAATCCCCCGGAGGTATAAGAGTGAGCTGTAATATTATTCTGCCTCTTCTTGCTTTTGAGAATGTTGGATGAATGTGTTCTGCAATAAAGCCGAACCTGAGAAATACACTCATGTCTCGTCATTGAACACATCTTCCACACTGGTGACCCACGACAAAGAATGAGCAGGGAGAATTCTCCCGAGCGGAGCTCATCAGAGGCCAGCCTGATGGCTGCCTCCACGCTCCAGCTGCCCGATTTCTGGCAGCACAGCCCGCGCTCCTGGTTTAGCGCGGTCGAGGCGCAGTTCAACCTCCAGAGAATCTCAAAGGATGAAACGAGGTTCTACCATGTGGTGGCGAAGCTGGACAGTCACACGGTCCAGAGGGTGGAAGATCTGGTTAACCACCCACCGGACACCGACAAGTACGGCGCACTGAAGGAGGCGCTGATCAGCCATTTCACCCCCTCGGTGCAACAGCGAGCAGAGGGGCTCCTAGAGTTGACGGAGTCGGAGAACGACAGACCGGCAGACCTGATGGTGAAGATGCTGAGACTGAAAGACTCTGAGGATGGCGAATTTATCTTCGCCCACCTTTTCCTCCGGACTCTGCCGCCAGCAGTGAGAGTGACCCTGGCAGACTCACCCCGCTTGGCCAAGCGGGACTACCATGGCCTCGGCAAGGAGGCGCAGCGACTCGTCGACGCCCACAAGCAGAGCGCAGTTTCGGCCGCGGCAGCTGAGCAGAGGACAGCGCCCGGAGATGGTTGGGAGCCAGAGGTGGCGGCACCAGACGAACGGACGACTGCGGCGACAGGCGTCAGGCGACGCGGAGCTGAGGTCGGCCTGTGTTTCTACCACCGCCGTTTTGCGGCGAGGGCGCACAGATGTCTCCCACCGTGCCGCTTCAAGCGTCAGGGAAACGCCAAGACCGGGGGGCCGGTAGCAGCTGCATCCCTCGGAGAAGAAAATAAGCTACTTTACCTGACAGATGCACACTCGGGGAAACAATTCCTCGTGGACATGGGCTCCCAGCTGAGTTTCGTCACGCCTACCTACGCGGAACGGCTGATGCCGTCCAAAGCTCCCTGGGTGTCAGTATCAGCAGCGAATGGCTCAGCGATTAAGACATTCGGTGAGAGGACCATGCGTCTGTCCTTACAGGGCCGTTCATTTGAGTGGACCTTTATTGTAGCAGCAGTCAGTTTTAACATGTTAGGGGCTGATTTTTTGTGCTCACATGGTTTATTGGTTGATCTTGCTAATAGACGTCTGGTTAATGCACTTTCTTTTCATTCTATCCCCTGCACAGCTCGGGTGGCTCCACCGACTGCACACGCCAACGTCACAGCTGCGGGTGGTAAGTTTCATGCTCTGCTCACTCACTTTCCAGCACTCACAGTTCCAAAGTTTTCGGCGACAGTGGCCAAACACGGGGTGGAACATTTCATTACCACCACTGGGCCGCCCGTTTTTGCAAAAGCCCAGCGCTTGGACTCAGCTAAACTGGCCATAGCGCGCGAGGAATTTGCCAACCTGGAAAAACTGGGCATAATTAGACGCTCGAACAGCCCCTGGGCTTCACCGTTACACATGGTCCCAAAGGCTGATGGCTCGTGGCGACCTTGTGGCGATTTCCGCAGGTTGAACAACATCTCAGCACACGACCGCTACCCGATTCCGCACATCCAGGATTTCTCAGTTCATTTGGCGGGGGCGCGCATTTTTTCTAAAATAGACTTGGTGCGCGGCTACCACCAAGTCCCCGTGCGCGCGCAGGATATTCCCAAAACCGCGGTAATAACTCCGTTTGGGCTTTTTGAGTTTTTGCGCATGCCGTTTGGATTAAAGGGCGCCGCGCAAACTTTCCAACGCATGATGGATGCTGTTTTATGCGACCTGCCTTTCGTGTTCGTCTATTTAGACGACATATTGGTAGCCAGCATGTCCGAGGACGAACATGAAACCCACCTCACAGCGGTTTTTCGGAGACTGGCAGAGCACGGGTTGATAATTAACCCAGCGAAGTGCCAGTTCGGGGTGGCGCAAATCGATTTTTTGGGGCACCGCGTTTCACCACAGGGAGCGGTTCCCCTTCCTGAGAAAGTGCGCGCAATAACAGATTTCCCCCGACCTCAAACGATAAAAGCGCTGCAGGAGTTTCTAGGAATGGTTAATTTTTACAACCGGTTTCTTCCGAGCGCAGCGCGGCTTATGCAGCCACTGTACGCGGCAGTAAAAAAACAAAAACCCACTAATAAGGTCGAATGGTCTCCAGAGCGGGAGCGCGCTTTCTCCCAGGTCAAATCAGCCCTTGCAAGCGCCGTTTTGTTAGTGCACCCGGTTCCAACAGCCCGTTTGGCGCTCACCACCGATGCTTCGGACCTAGCGGTAGGGGCAGTCATTGAACAGTGTGTGGCAGGGACCTGGCAGCCTCTCGCGTTCTTGAGCAAATCCCTGCGCGATAACGAGCGTAAATACAGCGCGTTTGACAGGGAGCTTTTAGCCCTACACTTGGCCATCCGCCATTTCCAGTTCTGGCTGGAAGGGCGGCGTTTCACTGCTTTTGTGGACCACAAACCGTTAACTTTTGCGATGGCCAAGATCTCAGAACCTTGGTCAGGCCGACAACAAAGACAGCTAGCCGCAATATCGAAGTTCACCACCGATATCCAGCATGTAGCAGGCAAACACAATGTAGTGGCGGACTGTCTCTCACGTGCTGTGGCAACGCCAGGCCACGTGGGGGCAGACTCGGTGGCTGTGGGCCAGGGCAGTGATGCGGGAGCGCGCGCAGCCCCGGTCCACGTAGGTTTGGATTATGCAGACATGGCTGCGGAGCAGGTTGGTGACGCGGATGTGCGTGCGCTCCAGTCTGGACCAACAGGGTTAAGGCTGGAGCACAGGGTGCAGCAAATAGGTATGCCCCCCTTAATATGCGATGTCTCCACGGGTCGGCCTCGTCCCGTGGTTCCAGCCGCGTGGCGCCGCCGCGTTTTTGACTCGGTCCATTCGCTGGCGCACCCGGGGGTGCGCGCATCGGTCAAAATGGTGGGGAAGAAATTTGTCTGGCCGGGGTTGCGCAAACAGGTCAAGGAACGGGCGGCAGCTTGTGTAGCGTGCCAGAGGGCTAAGATACACAAGAACACGAGGGCTCCTTTGGAGCCTTTTCACATCCCGGCTAAGCGGTTCGATCACGTGCATGTTGATCTGGTGGGCCCGCTTCCCTCGTCTCAAGGGCACACACACCTTTTGACGATGGTGGACCGCACCACGCGTTGGCCAGAAGCGGTACCTCTGGCGTCAACAACGGCGGAAGAGGTTGCGCGCGCGTTTTTAACAGCTTGGGTCGCGCGTTTTGGAGTTCCGTCGGATATAACGTCAGACAGAGGTCCTCAATTTGTTTCCGAACTCTGGTCGTCTATGGCCCGCAGCTTAGGGGTGAAGGTACACCGCACTACCACGTATAATCCGCAAGCCAACGGTTTATGTGAACGCTTTCATAGGTCATTGAAAGCAGCCCTCAGAGCATCGCTCACGGATACAAATTGGGTAGACAAACTGCCATGGGTTTTATTGGGGTTGCGTTCTGCACCAAAGAGGATTTGCAAGCCTCCCCAGCGGAGTTAGTGTTCGCACAACCTCTCCGTTTGCCGGGGGAATTTCTCCCGGAAAATCCTGCGCCCAATTGCCCCCCCGCTCAGCTGTTGCAGAGCGGCACAGGAGCAAACGTGCTGCCTGGCCCAGTGCATCACGGTTTTCCACGCGTTTTTGTGCCAGAGGCTTTAAAAAACGCAGAGTTTGTTTTTGTTAGACATGATGCACAACGCCCAGGGCTGAGACCGCCTTATGATGGACCGTTCAGGGTGCTGGAAAAAAATGAGAAGCATTTTTTGCTAGATTTGGGAGGCAGAAGGGAGCTAATTTGCATAAACAGACTCAAGCCTGCTTTTGTCCTGGCTGATGAATGCGTGCAGTTGGCGAAAGCCCCCCGCCGGGGCAGGCCACCGAGAAAGTATGCTCCAGAGCTCCCACAGAGATGTGCTAACAAATCTAATCCCCAGGTGCGAGGAGACGCTGCAGACACAGCGAAGCCGGCCTACAGCAGATTCGGCAGGAAGCTAAGACCTAAGAGATTGGGGGATTGATTATTGGTTATGTGGCGATGTCTTTTATGTTATGCATTTATGAGTATGTTTGTCCCATGCAGACGTTTGGGGGGGGGGGGTCATGTGGCACATATGTTTGGTTCATATTTCCCACAAGAGTATGGCACATATGTCTGGTTCATATCTCCCACAAATGTATGGCTTATGTGGACTGAGGCTTCACGTCTGGAGGAACAGGAGATTGGATCGACGGGGGCCGACAGGTGATGGCGAGGAGGTGTGAAGTCGGGTCCTTGTCTCAGAGGAGGCCCTGGGGGGTTTCCCGGGACACTGGAGAATAAGAGACAATGGTGAATCTTCAGAGACTTGCATTGTGATTGAATGTTTGCAGAAGCATCATGTGACTTGAGTTCTTAATCCCCCGGAGGTATAAGAGTGAGCTGTAATATTATTCTGCCTCTTCTTGCTTTTGAGAATGTTGGATGAATGTGTTCTGCAATAAAGCCGAACCTGAGAAATACACTCATGTCTCGTCATTGAACACATCTTCCACATAATAAACATATTTTCATTTTTTTTTATTTTTAAGACATTGTCATTTTAAAATCTATATAAATGCAAGTGTGATTTTAAAAAATAGCGGCAGAAAAAATTACATCTTAGACGCAGCTCACTTGCGAGTTGTGCTATTTTTAGAACAGGCCTGCGGGCGACTCATGTGGTCCCTGCGGGCGACATGGTGCCCGCGGGCACCACGTTGGTGACCCCTGGTTTAAATGAATCAACTCCCTCTGGTTATCTAAACTATCATAATCCGAGAAGTGCTGGTCGTAGAGGTGGAGTAGCAGCAATTTACCATTCTAAATTACTAGTTAATGTAAAGCAAAAATCATGTTTTAATTCCTTTGAGGGCCTGGTCCTCAGTATGGGGCATGTTAGCAATCTTAGCTTAAACCCAATTTTCTTTGCATAGTTTACCGTCCTCCCTCAGCCTACTCAAGAGTTTTTATCCGAATTTGCCGAATTCTTAGCTGATTTAGTGCTGAAATCAGATAGAATAATTATAGTAGGGGATTTTAATATACATGTTGATGTAGATAGTGACTGTCTAAATAAGGCATTCAATTCAATATTAGACTCAATGGGGTTTTCTCAGAAAGTAGAAAATTCTACCCATTATCTCCACCACACATTGGACCTTGTTCTGACTTATGGCATAGATATAGAAAATCTGGTAGTGTTTTCTCATAATCCTGTACTGTCAGACCATTGTCTGTTAACCTTTGATTTCACTTTTCCTGACTATTTGACTCCTAAAGAAAAATACTACTACAGCAGATGTCTTTCAGATGATGTTGTTACCAAATTTATGTAGATTGTCTCCTGTATGCCATGTGTCAACACAACGGAAATAAAAGATGGAGAGCTTGCTCCTTCTGTAATTGATAGCATAGTAGATAATGTTACAGCTTCTCTGCATCAGACTCCAGACTTGGTGGCTCCTTTAAAAAAGAAAAAGTCTAATCAGAGATTTCTAACCCCTTGGTTTAACACAGAAACTTGTAGCTTAAAACAGAAGACTCGTCAATTAGAAAGAAAATGGCTGTCCACTAATTTAGATGAAATCTATTTAGCTTGGAGAAATCATCTCTTAATTTATAAAAAATCTCTTAGAAAAGCTAGAACAAGTTATTACTCTGCATTAATAGAAGAGAATAAGAATAATTCCAGGTTTCTTTTCAGCACTGTAGCCAGGCTGACAAAGAGTCAGGACTCTGTCAATCCTCACATCCCCCTTGAGCTTACTAGTAAGGACTTTTTGAATTTTTTTTTTTTTTTTTAAGTTTTTGTAAAGGGTATACAGGTCATTACAGCATTGCATTGTTTACATTTTCATCACATGTTCCCTTATTTTTTGCTATTTGACAACATTGGTAGGATAGTTATTACAACACCCCCCCCCCCTTTTTTTTTAAAGTGAAAGAAAAAGTGAAATTAAGAAGGATTAAATAAAAACAAAAAAAAATCAAACGAATAAACAAACAAACAGAACAGCAAAAAACAAACAAACAGAAAATTAAGTAATTAAAAGTAAAAGAGCATCTGAGTAGCGTTGGAACAAAGAGCGGGACCATTATTGAAATGGTATTTGTCAAAGATTAGATCTAATGGAAGACACATATGCGATCCAGGGTTGCCAAAAGTTCATGAACCCATCCATGTCCTGTCTCAGTGCGAATGTCAACTTTTCCATCGAGTAAATGTCTTGAATCACGTTAATCCAATCTTCAGGTGTAGGACAGTCCTTCAGCATCCATTTTTTAGTTAGGGCTTTTTTACTTGCCAATATTAAAACATTGAATAAGTATTTATCTCCTCGTCTTTCCAGTGAGTCCGGTAGTAAACCCAAATACAAAGTTACAAAAGAAAAGGGAACTGTTATTTTGAATATTTTCCCCAATATTGTCTGTACGTTGGTCCAATATTGGTGGATAACTGGGCATGACCAAAACACATGAAAATGATTTGCAGTCTTTTCACCACACAAGCACCAACAGTTCAACCCCTTATGGGTAAATTTGTTTTGTGCAGGTGTTCTGAAAAATCTTACCAAGTTTTTCTATCCAAATTCTCTCCACTGCAGGGATGAGGTACTTTTCCATTGCTGTTTATTTAGCTTTTCCCATATTTCCAATTGTAAAGTGAAATTCCCCTCTTTTTCCCATCTCTCTTTTATATATGATGTGTTGTCTCCTTTTAAGTCTTGAAGACCTTGGTATATTTTAGAAATGTATCTGATCCCTGGGATCCCTTTATATGCCATTAAGAAGACCTTCAGAACACCTGACTGGGCCCTTTCCAAATCCTCCTTTTTAAGTATATTGTTTATGTGGTGTCTAAGCTGAAAGAACCTGTAAAGATCTTGATTTATTAGACCTTGTTTTTTCAAATCTTCAAAACTTCTTAAAGTTTGCCCCTTAAAAAAATCGTAATATTTTATCAGCCCTTTCTCTTTCCACTCTTTAAATCTAGTGTCTGTTTTATTGGGGGTAAAGTCTTGATCATAGGCAATCCATTGCAGAAGTCGATAGGGCTCTTTAGCTTAAGGCATTGTTCCCTATTATAGCCTGTAGGGGGACGTCACTTGTTATTTGGCATTCCATCTCCTTCCATTGTGCAGTGTAGACTGGGTTACATATCTCTACTAAAGTTTTAATTTGTGCAGCTATAAAATAGTCCCTGATATTTGGCAGCGCGAGCCCACCTTTGTCTTTGTTTAGCTGTAGGGTTCTATATCTGATTCTAGGTCTCTCACCCTGCCATATGAATCTTGAGATCCTTCTGTCCAGCTCCTGCCATGTTTTTTGGGGAGGTTCTACCGGTATTGTTTGGAAAAGGTGTAGAAGACGTGGAAGTATATTCATTTTGACTGCTTCAATTCTTTGTGCAGTACCTAAGAATGGTATCATATTCCATCTTGCTAGGTCAGATTTTATTTTTGTCACCAGTGGATCATAGTTTAGTGTTATAATTTTGTCGAGTTGTTTCGGGATATTGACCCCCAGATATTTCATAGATTCCAACTCCCAGTTAGTTTTGAGTTCATTTAGTGAAAAATGATTTGGGTCATAGTTGAATGTTAAGACTTGGGTTTTATGCATGTTTAATTTGTACCCCGATAAATCTCCATAGTCTGAAAAAACTGAGATTAGTTCTGGTAGAGAAGTGTCTGGCTGCCCTAGGTATATTAAAATGTCATCAGCAAAGAGTGCTATTTTATGTTCCTTCTGACCAAGTGTAATACCTTGAATTTCTTGATTTTGTCTTATCCATTGGCTCAGAGGTTCTATGAAGATTGCAAAGAGCAGTGGAGACAGGGGGCAGCCTTGACGACATCCTCTTTCCAGCTCAAAAGATGATGATAAATTACCGTTAATCCTTATTTTAGCTGTTGGTTTTTTATATAATGCCTGTATAGTTCTAATGAAGTTGTTATGAAAATTGAAACTGGATAAGATTCTATATAGGAAAGACCAGTCAACCGAATCGAATGCTTTTTCAGCATCTAATCCCAATATGACTGCATTTAAGTTATATTTTTTTATATGGTGAATTATGTGTAAAGTGCGTCGAATGTTGTCTTGTGTCTGTCTTTGTCTTATAAAACCTGTTTGGTCTAAGTGAATTAAGTCTGTCAGTATGTTTTCTAACCTTTTGGCAAGGATAGTGGTAAAAAGCTTATAGTCCTGATTTAATACACTGATTGGTCTGTAGTTGGAGCATTCTAGTTTATCCTTTTCAGGTTTAGGTATAACTGCAATGACCCCTTCTCTCCAGGAGGGGGGGGATTTCCCCTGTGTGGAGGACGTAGTTAAATGTTTTCAGGAGGAGAGGAGATAGTTGCTGTTTAAAGGTTTTGTACCATTCTGCTGTATAGCCATCTGCTCCTGGGGATTTTTTAGCTTTAAGTTTCATAATTGCTTTTTCCAATTCTTTAGGTTGTATTTCTGACAGTAGAGTTTTATTTTGTGATTCCGTAAGTTGGGGAAGGTTTAATGTGTCTAGTAATGTCTCGGATGCGTTTTTATGTTTTTTGTGGGAGTATAAGTTCTTGTAGTAATTCTCGAAGCTTTTAAGAATATCCTGAATTCTGAATTTTATTTCCTTTGATACTGGGTCTCTGATTTTGTAGATTGCTCTTTCCGTTTGTTGTTTCCTCAATTTATAGGCTAGTAATTTTGCCGATTTACTGCCTGCTTCATAGTGTTTTTGTTTCAGAAATGTAAGTTTCTTCTGGATTTCTATTGTGTAGATCTCATTTATTTGATTTTTAATTTCTTTAATCTTGAGCGAGCCATTAGAATGAGTGTTGTCTTTGTGTTCTTTTTCTAGGTTCTTGAGTTCTGACTCTAGTGTGATTAGTTTTTCTTGTCTCAGTTTCTTTTGGGTTGCCAGTTTTGCAATAATTTTTCCCCTTATTACAGCTTTGCACGCATCCCACAGTATTAAAGGAGATACATCTCCATTATCGTTTTCTTCCAAATATCTGAGAATATCTGATTCCAATTCATCTTTCAGTGGTCCTTTCAGGACACTTGAATTCAACCTCCAGGAAAATGTATTATTTGTGTATTTTTGGATGTTTAAGTCCATATAGATCGGACTGTGGTCGGAGAGATCCATCAGTCCTATTTTACATGTTTTTACTCTTCCAATGTCTCTATTAAACATAAAAAAGTAATCAATCCTTGAGTAAGATGAATGTGGCGTTGAATAAAAAGTATAATCTTTTACATTGGGGTTGAATTCCTTCCATACGTCACAGATTCCCATTTCTTTTAGTAGCATCCGAGTATTCTTATTTTGGGTGTTATTTTGATGTGAAGAATTACCTGTCGCATCCCAGTATGGATTCAGTCTTAGATTGAAGTCTCCACCACATATCACTAAACCTTGGGCTTTAGTTATCATTAGGTCAAATACATTTTTATAAAATTTCCATTTAGCCCCTGGTGGTGCATATACATTCAGCAGGGTGATATCTTCTCCCTCTAGCCGCCCAGTTACCAAACTGTACCTCCCTTCTTTATCTTTGTGTTCTGATTTTTTTTCAAATGTAATTTTGGTTGATATCAATGTCGCTACTCCCCTCCTCCTCCCTGATTTATATGAAGAGATCATTTTAAACCCTTGTCTATTGAGTTTAGTGTGTTCCACGTCTGTTAGGTGGGTTTCTTGTAGAAATATTATTTCTGCTTTGTCTTTTTTCATTTTGCGTAGAATCTTGGATCTTTTAACTGGATTCAGGATCCCTTTTACATTATATGAGGCTATTTTGGTTACACCTTGTTTGTCCATTGTATTTTCTTATTTAGTATAACAGTGTGGTGGCCCTCTTTTTTGCTACTCAGAAACTGAAAGAACATTAAGAACATAAAAAACATTAAGAACATAGTGTACGAAACTTTAAAACAAAAAACTGTCAAAAAAACTTCCTGAGCTGGGGTCTCTTTAAAGACCCTGTAAGAGCCCTGATGGAGTGTAGGCTCTGAGGGAAATTCCTCAAACTCTGTTACGTGTTGAGGGCCCTCTCTTACCCCTGTAAGTTGTCCCATGTTTTTAACGTGAATTTCAGATCCCAAT
The DNA here is from genome assembly GCA_020510985.1 of Pholidichthys leucotaenia. Lineage (NCBI taxonomy): Eukaryota > Metazoa > Chordata > Actinopteri > Cichliformes > Pholidichthyidae > Pholidichthys > Pholidichthys leucotaenia. Next base: position 392,895,528 of record CM035838.1, on the reverse strand, counting down.
CCGAATTTGTAATGATTTTTTTTTTTTTTTTTTTAACGCCTATACCCTATGAGATTGTGTGCACCCTCCCACCCCCATCACAGCAAACATTCACTCTAATGCAGTATTTGTTAGTGTGGAGAGAACATGTGGGTCATTGTTACGTTTCTATTTTAACATGATTTTTTTTCCCCTTTAAATTAAGAAGACATTTGTTTCTAATGCTATAACTGCTCCATGAAAGGTTTTACCACATGCTGATTCTGCATCTCCTTTAATGTTTGTTACCTTGTAGGAGGGGGGGTGGAAGTGCAGAGTGACTGAAAAGAAAAAAACCCAAAAAGGTCGCTATTCCTTCCTGGAACTGGAAAGCTTATCTTTGTAGCTCTGGGGCTGGGTTTCCCGCTGCTGGCCCGTGGATTTTGAAGGTCTCTGAGTGGACCACGTTTGAGCTCTGATCTTCTCGCTCAGATCCACTGCGGGTTTAAACACCGTTACCGGGAGTCCTCTTCTTGCCATGTCAGTTGTTGCTTCTTCCGCTGAATTATAGAGACATGACTCTTCCCCGTAAAAGACCCTTAGCTTCGCCGGAAATGGCGTCTGAAAGCGTAGATTCTGTTCCCGTAGAACCTTTTTGGCGTCGTTATATTCCCGTCGTTTTTTAAGAACCTCAGGGGCGTAATTGTGCTCCACGAAGACTTTTCTCTCATGATGCATAAATCCTTTTTTCTGCCAAGCCCGTCTTACAACCTCCTGTTTTATTTTGAAATTGGCGAATCTTACCACCACAGAACGTGGGGGCGCTTCCGGGGCTGGCTTTGTGGCTAATGTACGATGGGCTTTTTCTATCTTCAAATCGGTGGTTTGTGGAATATCCAACTTCTCTCTCAATAAGGATTCCACGCATTCCGCCACTGTGTTGAAACTATCTTCAGCTCCTTCTTTCAGACCGTGAATTCTGATGTTATCTTGTCTCTGTCTTCCTTCTTGGTCGGTTAGCTTAGCCTCCAGCCTTGACTGTTTTCTGTGTAAATCCAGCACAGAATCTTCAAGCACTTTTACTCTTTCTTCATCTTCCAAGATTCGGTTTTCGGCCTGGTCCATTCTGCTGTTCGCCCTTTTTAGATCCTCTCTGAATTCAAGAAATTCGGCCCGAAATCGTCGTATTTCGTCAAATAGCGATTTCAAGCTAATCCTTTTGTTAGCTAGGCCCAGGTCCTCGTCTTCTGAACGGAGGTCCTCTGGTTCAGATTCTGCAGCCGCTGTGCGTCCTGACCTGGGGAATGTCAGTTTCTTCTGCTTGTGGTTAGGCATGGTGTTATTGTCTTTTGATTTTTAATCTTCCAAAAATCCGTTAGGTCTGATTTTGAGGATGTTTTCCTTGGATTGAGTCTGGGAGTTTCAGCGTTAGGTTGCTATCACCATGGCGTCCAGACCGGAAGTCTCGGACTTTTTGAATTTTTTAATCATAAAATTTTATCTATTATAGATAAAAATTAGTCAGATTCTTCCTACCGTAAACTTAAGTACATCAGCTACTATAACTCCTTCAATTGATATCTGTTTGGATAAGTTTACTTCAATTGGCCTTTTAGAGTTAGATAAAATAATCTCCTCATCCAAGCCTTCAACTTGTCTTTTAGACCCTATTCCGACCCCCACAAACAGACTGGACAGACACAGCGCTCGGCTAGAGCAATTAACAGAACAGTGAAATGTGTGTATTAATGTCTACAGGCAGCCCCGCTTCTCCTGGCTCTCTACTGTGATGTTAATGTTGCCTTTCATGCACTGTGTTCATGTGTGCTGTCCTTACTGTGACCTAGAGACAGATCAATATGTAGATGTGCCTTGTAACCTCTTTGCCCTGCAAGCTGGAGCAGAGGCGAGCAGTCTGCCTATGGTTATGTATGTCTCTCAAATGCAAATGTCTCATGCCTGTTCTGCAGTCCCTTTGATCGTACCAACTGCTGTGAAACCTCTTTGATGTATTGTCTGAGTTGGGTATAAATACTGCACAGGTTCTGTAACTCATTCTCTCATTCACTCACTCTTCAACTGCTGCTGGACACACACACATTTTGTGTCCTCTCTGCTGAGAGCTGCTGGGCCCGCTCCCGGCGCGCATGCACGGCGCCGGGAGCGGAGCTCGTGATGGCGGTATGATATAATAAACTCTGCTTAAAACCTTCACCAACGCCGCTTTATTTCATGCCGCCACACCAGGTTTTAAAAAAGTCTTCGACTTCCGGGAAGATGGCGGAGAGACATAACGCTTAAACAGAGAGCTCTCCCTAGTCGGATTAAAAATCATTGGTAAATGGCCAACGGACAAAAGCAGGGTAAAATTAAAGAATCCCTCTTCAACAATGCAGGAGAAATCGCTGAACGCGAGGCCCAAAAAAACGAGGTGACTACAGCAGAGAAAATGGAGGATGCCAAACTCGATATTATGAACACTGGCATCGCCAATATAGGTAAAGACATAAAAGACTTCAAGCGACAACTCCAACAGGATTTAACGGCTCTTAAGGAAGAGCTGAAAAAAGAGATGAAGGAGGAAATTATGGGTCTCCGAAGAGAAATGGAGCGCAAGCTAGCTGAAAACATGGAGGAGCTACGCACTCAACGGGCATGTATGACAGAAGCACAGGCTCGAATATCGGAGTTGGAAGACTGGAAGACCGAGGCAAGCGAGCGGCTGCAGACCCTGACGGCACAAACACAGAGGATGCAGGAAAAAATAACCGACCTGGAGAGCAGGTCCAGGCGGAGCAATATACGCATCTTCGGGATTCCGGAGGGCATTGAAGGCAACTCGATGACGAAATTCATGGATCATTTCTTAAAAAAAGAGCTTGAGCTGCCCGATGAAACAGACCTGCAGATCCAACGAGCGCACAGAGCCTCGGCACAGAACCCGAATCCAAACTCTACACCCAGGTCAGTTGTGGTAAACTTTCTGAAATACGACATAAAGGAAAGAATCCTGACACAAGCGTGGAAAAAAAAGATACGAGTCGGCGACAAACAGATATTCTTTGACCATGACTACCCGACAGAAATTGTGCAGCAGCGAAAGAAATATGCCAACATTAAAAAAATGCTGAAAGAGAAAAAAATTAGATTCCAAACGCCGCTAACAAAGATGAGAATTCATTGGGAGGACGGCGTGAAGACCTACAACACAGCCAGAGAGGCAGTGCGGGACATGACGGAGCGAGGCTTTGTGGTGAGCGTACCGGAGGAAGCGGCTGGGGCAGCGGCGGCACTGAACGCATCGCGACAGCCGGAGTGGAGGCGAGTGAGCGGCAGAAGACGGGAGATGGACGTGGCGCACCGGGCCCAAGAAAAACTGCAAGGCTTTCAACGGAAAGCCTAGATTATAACAAAGATTAAGAAGGACACAGAAGAAATGAAGGCCAAGAAGACAAGGTAAAAGAGAAACAAACGGCTAGAAGAGGTTTAAGTGATTTTTGTTGGACATTTCTAGACTAATGACTATTACTTGGATAGTAAATACAGGTCTAGGGAGGGCCCCTCACTCAGTGAGGACAATCCCTCCACCCACCAACAGGGACCAGTGGGCAGAAGAAAGGCCCAAAGTACGGAGGTCGAGATTTGTTAATGTGTTTTTGTACAAATATGTGTTAGTTTTGTTGTTAAAGGGGTTAGGAGCACAAGTTAAAAAAATGGAAAAACATGAATATGGGTAAAAATCTTAAGATAATGACATTAAACGTGAATGGTCTGAACTCACCTGTTAAAAGGGAAAGAATAATAAGAAAATTCAAGAAGGAAAAAGCCGAAATTATATTTATGCAAGAGACACATTTGAGCAAGACAGAACATGAGAAACTAAAAAGATTTGGCTATAAGAACTCCTACTACAGTTCATTTAAGGGAGGGACTAAAAGGAGGGTTATGATACTAATTTCAAATAAAATACAATTTGAATGTGAACAAGAAATCCAGGATAAAAAAGGCAGGTATGTAATAATAAAGGGAAGAATAGATGGTATGCAGATCACATTAGTGAACATCTATGCCCCACCAGAAAGTGACAAGGGTTTTTTTCAAGAACTGTTTGATCTCACAGCAACACACATTGAAGGAGTCCTAATTTGTGGAGGAGACTTAAATGCCGTCATGGATCATGAAGTTGACACAACAAGTGTTAAGAAGACAAAAAAACATGTAACAAAGTTCATAAGAACCTCACTGGCAGAAATGGGTATGGTAGACATATGGAGGGACCTGCACCCACTCGAAAAAGACTATACACATTATTCAGCAGTCCATAAAGTACACTCTAGAATAGATTACTTCCTTATGAATGAAGGTGACAGACAAAGGGTGAGAAATTGTCGGATTGGAGGGGCAGAAATATCAAATCATAATCCTATATACATGGAAATATATTTAAACAATAGAAAACGACAAACAACGTGGAAACTTAATGTAGGACTGTTAAATGATGAGAAAATGAAAGAAAGAATAAAAGTAAACATAAACGAGTATATCGAGGAAAATGATAATGAAGAAGTGGACCCAACAATACTATGGGATGCACTAAAAACCGTGTTAAGAGGTAAATTAATTGTTGAATCAGGAAAAGCAAATAAGTCTAAACTGGAAACATATGAACAAAGATGTGAGAGACTGAGGGAATTAGAACGTAAACATCAAAGCACAAATGACCCAAAAATATATCAAGAAATTAAGGAAGAAAAAATAAAGATGAAAGAAATACAAATAGATGAAATTGAAAGGAAAAATAGATATTTAAAACAAAAATATTATGAAACGGGGCCAAAGACCACAAAACTGCTGGCAAAACGGTTAAGAAAACAACAAACAGTGAATAATGTATATAAGATTAAGGACCCCATCACAAATAAAACCACAGTTAACCCAGAAAACATCGAAGAAATATTCCATAATTTCTATCAAGAACTATACTCGCAACCTGAAGAGACAAATGTTAAGGATATTAAAAAATTTCTATGCACATTGGACTTGCCATCAATAGGAAACCAACAAAATGAAAAGCTACCAGCAGAAATAACAACACAAGAGATTAAAGATGTGATTAAGTCACTTAAAAATGGTAAATCACCAGGTAGTGATGGATACCCCTCTGAGTTTTATAAACTGTTTATAGAAGAACTCACGCCACAGCTCCTAAAGTCATTTAATTGGACATTAAACAACAACAAAATACCTCCATCATGGAACGAAACCATTATTTCAGTTATTTTAAAGCCAGGGAAAGATAGGGAACAATGGGCTGTGAACAATGAACAATGAACAATCAACGGCTGTGATTGAGCCTAAGCTGCAACTGCCGGACTTTATTTTGAGAGACGGACACAGCGGTGAAAAGAGAGACGGGAGAGACAGCAGAAGGAAGCATGGAAGGCGTGGAGGTGTGAAATTGCGCCTTAGGAGACGTCAGTTTGGTAACATTCCTCTTCCTTCGATAATTTTTGGGAATGCACAGTCTGTGAGAAACAAGGTGGATGAAATTCAAGGGAACGTACGCTACCAGAAGGATTTTAAGAACTGCTGCGTCATGGCTTTCACTGAATCTTGGCTTACTGCGCATGATCGAGATGCAGACCTGTGGATTGACGGCTTTGGAGCCCCGCTGCGCTCAGATCGGCAGGAAGAGGTAACGGGGTAGCGTCAGGGGGGCGGAGTATGTTTATACATTAATAAGCAGTACTGCACATCTGTCACGGTCAGAGAGCGCATCTGTACACCTGATGTGGAGCTGCTGTCTGTGTCACTACGCCCCTTTTATTTGCCTCGCGAGTTTCCCCAACTTTTCATCACGACTGTGTACATTCACCCAAGGGCAGACGCTGACTCCGCCTCCAGAACCGTCTTTGATGTGGTCCAGCAGCTGCAGTCAATTTCTCCAGAGGCGCCAAACTTCATTCTTGGGGATTTTAACCATGTTTCTTTAAAGAAGACACTTAAAAACTTTTATCAGTATGTCTCCTGCCCAACCAGGCGAAAAAAGACATTGGACCTGTGCTATGGATCCATAGAGAGGGCCTATAAATCACTCCCCCTTCCTCCTTTAGGATCCTCAGATCACAACTGTGTACATTTGCTGCCCACATATAAAACTGCTCTCAGAAGAGGCAAGGTGGAGATGAGAGACATAGATGTGTGGACAGAAGATTCAGAGCACAGCCTCAAGGAATGCTTTGACTGTACAGACTGGGAGATGTTCATAATGGCCTGCGGGGATGATTTGGACTCTCTGGCTGAGCTCACATGCTCATACATGGCTTACTGTCAAAATAAGATTGTTCCACGTAAACGTGTCAAAATATATCCCAACAACAAGCCATGGGTTACTAAATCAGTTAAATCCTGCTTACAGAGGAAAGCACTTGCCTTTAAACAGGGGTCTGTTTCTGAGCTACAGGTTGCCACTAAGGAGCTGAAGTCCGAAATTTTAAGAACAAAACAGAATTATAAATCAGAGTTGGAAAGCAAGATGGCAGCAAATACACTTGGTTCGGCCTGGGCCAGTATGAAAACTATTGCAGGCCTTCAGAGCACAGAGCGCAGTAATCATGTGTTTTTAGATGGTTTTAATTCAGACACAGAGCTGGCTAATGCTCTTAATTGTTTCTATGATCGTTTTGACTCCTTTGATTTCAGTACAGAAATCCAAGATTTGAAACAGAAACTCAAAGACAATCAGCACTTTAATATTGAGGTGCAGGATGTTTATAGGGAGTTCTGCACTGTAAAAGTGAACAAAAGTCAGGGCCCTGATAATATATGTGGGCGCTTGGTAAAGTCCTGTGCACATGAACTGAGTCCTATATTTCGTTACATTTTCAATAAGTCCTTACAGACACAACATGTGCCTAAGATCTGGAAAGATGCCGTGGTTGTTCCCGTTCCAAAATCCAGCTGTCCTAAAACGGTAAACGACTTTAGACCAGTTGCTTTGACTTCAATTTTAATGAAAATTTTTGAAAAACTGGTCAGACGTGAGGTCCTAAGGCAGACTGAACATGCATTGGATCCTCTGCAGTTTGCCTATAGGCCTCACAGAGGAGTGGAGGATGCCACTGTCACTATGTTTAACATGATTTTTAAACATCTGGATTTTAATGGGACACACGCCAGGCTTTTATTTGTGGATTTTTCTTCCGCCTTTAATACAATCCAACCTCATATTTTAGTTGAAAGGCTCCTGCAACAATTTGATTTGAGCAATAATCTGGTGGGTTGGATTCTGGATTTCTTAACCAACAGAACGCAGAGAGTAAGGGTCAATGGTACATTGTCTGACTTAAAGTGCTCTTCTACTGGCTCTCCTCAGGGGGGGGTGTTGTCACCACTACTCTTCATCCTGTACACAAACATGTGCCGGAGCAGTCATGACAACAGACACATTATAAAGTATGCTGATGACTCAGTCATTGTCAGTCTCCTCCAGGATGGTGAGAGTGGCCACGGCCCAGTAGTTGATGATTTTGCTCACTGGTGTGAGGATTCCTACCTGCAGCTGAATACAACAAAAACGAAAGATATGATTATTGACTTTAGGAGGAAAACTCCCAGGCACAAAGTCACCATACTAAAAGGCCAGACCACCGAATGTGTACAATCGTACAAATATCTTGGGACAATTATTGATAGTAATTTAAACTTTGAAGTGAACTGTGAAAGGGTGTGCAAAAAGGGTCAGCAAAATTTGCTTTGTTTGAGGAAACTTGCACGCTTCCAAATTGACCGAACCATAATGACGATGTTTTATCGGGCTTTTATTGAATCTGTTTTATCCTTTTCTTTAGTGTCATGGTTTGGTCAGATAAAACTGAAACAGAGGAAATCCTTGGATCAGGTAGTTAGATGGTCCAGTCATTTGCTTGGTGAGTCACAGCTGAGCCTGACATCCCTGTACACCAGACAAGTACAGAGGATGGCTGCCTCCATTTTAAATGATGACTCCCACCCTTTGCACTGCAACTTTAGCTTCTTCCCTCCAGACGGAGGTTTGCTGTCCCAAAAAGTAAAACCCAGCGCTACAAAAACAGCTTTGTCCCTGCTGCTGTCAAAGAGTTGAATAAGCTATAAAAATATATTGTATGTGGCGGCATGCAAAAATAAGCGGCGTTGTTGGAGGTTTTAAGTAGAGTTTTATTATCATACCGCCGTCACAAAGCTCCTCTCCCGGCGCCGTGGTGTGCGCGCCGGGAGCGAGCTCACGGCTCTCAGAGAAGGAGAGGTGGACACGGTGTGTCTACCAGTTGCAGGATCAGAGTGAGAGAGAGAGAGATTGCGTTACAGAGTTGCGCCTTAAATACTTGACCATAACAATACATGAAAGAGACATACCCCACAGTTAGAATGATCAAAGGTACAACAGAACAGGCAGGAGGTATTTGCATTTGTAAGACATACATCACAATGGGCAGATTAGCTAGACCTCGCTCTAGGTGCAAGACAAAGAGGCTAACAGGCACATCTACATATTGATCTGAGTCTCTAGGTCACGGTAAGGACAGGACGCATGAGTACAATGGATGAAAGGCAATAATTAACGTCACAGAGGTGAGACAGAAGAAACTCGTCTACCTGTAGACATTAATACACCAAAGCACATCTACATATGTAAGATGCTCAGAAAAAGCACAGTAAGGACAAGCCATATGCACACTATACAGAATGGCGCATTACATCACAATACATGCATGTTTGCATCACAAATACATGAATGGCACATTGCATCTCAGTAGTGCAGCAGGAAAACAGAGAAAAGAGGGCTGAGTGTCCTTAGTCTGTTGTGGGGTTAAAACGAACCGCCACACGCTCCCCCCCAGAGGACGCGGCAGGGGGCCGTGACCTCGATAATCCATCTGTGTGAGCGAGCTGTGGGAGAAGCTCGCTGCAGGCGGAGGGGGAGGGAGGGGAGGGGTGGTAAGTGCCGGCAGGAGCTGTGAAATCGTCCTGAGCCGCGCAAAAATTGCTTGCTGCTCCGTGACGTCGAGGGGTTGTCCCGTTGCACGTGCGGAGATCACAAGAAGAAAAACTAGTCTCTGACTCCTCTCATGGCCATGAAGAAAAGCAGGAGTGGCTGCAAGAGAAAAAAAAAAAGTAAACAAAGCAGAGGGACTGTTGGCTTCAGGTGCCGAAGCAACCCCAAAACCCCCGGGAGCAGCTGACGGCTGAAATCCCTTTGTGCCGTGGTTAAGACCATTAAAAAATCCAGTGGCGAGCTGCGTGCTTGCTTCAGGTGAACAAGCAGCCCTGAAGGTTCTGTGAGCAGCGGCGGAGGACGATGGCGGTCTCTGGCGTGGCTGAGACTGTTAACAAATCCTTCCAGTATGCTGCATGCGTGCCTCAGGTGAGCAAGCAGCCCTGAAAAGCAGCAGCGAAGGAGGAAGGCAGTCTGTGGAGCAGTTACTTGTCCCGTGCGTGGTGCGCCGTCCTTGTAACTCCCCGAGCGTGCGCGGGGGTTCCGTGGCGTGGGTGGGCCGCTGGAGTGGCAAGTCAGGGTGCAGAAACTTGGTGGAAATCGGCGCAGACGGCGCCGATAAAATCCAGGTTGAGCTGTTGCGTCGTTCGGTCGTGGTGCGTTGGAGTGGTGTGTGGAAATAGACGATCTCTGTCCCTCGGGCTCGTGGAGACGCGTTGGAGCGGTGCGAGGCAATAAACGATCTTTGTGCCCCGGGCTCGTGCAGCTGCGTTGGAGCGGTGAGAGGGAGGAGACGATCGTTGTCGCTCGTGCGGCCATGGTGCGTTCAGTTCCACGCACTGCACTCTCCGTCCGCCCTGGAGGTTGCCGTCGTGGATTGAGGACGAGGTGCGTGCGCTCTCAGTGAGAGCGGCCGGTCCAGCGTGGATGTGCAGATCTCAGGCGTGCAGATCTCACCGTGAAGCGTGAAACGGCCACCAGTGTCGCGGTCCAGACCAGAAGTTGCTTTGCACAAAGCGTGTGCTTTCAGGCGGGGTCACCAGTGAAGCGTTCACTGGCAGCGTATTCTTTTCTGCCTTCAGGTCATGGTGCGTTGGGGCGGCGAGAGGGAGGAGACGTCTTGTGTCCCTCGGCCGGTTCAGCGTGGATGTCCAGACCAGAAGGCTGCGTCGCACAAAGCGTGTGCGTCTTCGGGGTCACCAGTGCGGCGGCATGCAAAAATAAGCAGCGATGCTGTGGTTTTAAGCAGGTTTTATTAAATCATACCGCCGTCACAGGAACTCGGCTCCAGCCCATAGCGTGAGCAGGCTGAAGCCGAATTCCTCAGGCTCTCAGTGAATGTGAGGTGGACACGGTGTGTCTACCAGTTGCAGGATCAGAGTGAGAGAGAGAGAGATTGTGTTACAGAGTTGCGCCTTAAATACTTGACCATAACAATACATGAAAGAGACATACCCCACAGTTAGAATGATCAAAGGTATAACAGAACAGGCAGGAGGTATTTGCATTTGTAAGACATACATCACAATGGGCAGATTAGCTAGACCTCGCTCTAGGTGCAAGACAAAGAGGCTAACAGGCACATCTACATATTGATCTGAGTCTCTAGGTCACAGTAAGGACAGGACGCATGAGTACAATGGATGAAAGGCAATAATTAACGTCACAGAGGTGAGACAGAAGAAACTCGTCTACCTGTAGACATTAATACACCAAAGCACATCTACATATGTAAGATGCTCAGAAAAAGCACAGTAAGGACAAGCCATATGCACACTATACAGAATGGTGCATTACATCACAATACATGCATGTTTGCATCACAAATACATGAATGGCACATTGCATCTCAGTAGTGCAGCAGGAAAACAGAGAAAAGAGGGCTGAGTGTCCTTAGTCTGTTGTGGGGTTAAAACGAACCGCCACATGTACATATTTTATATTTACTTATTTTGTATGATGTCACTTGGGTTCTAAATACTTTATTGGGTTTTAGACCTTTGAGTTTTTTAACCTCTGACTAGTTTTTAACTTTTAACTTTAATATGACCCCTCTCTCTTACCTCTGGTTTCTCCCTCATCTCTTTGTCTTTTTATACCCTGTTTGATGGAGACTTGAGTATTTTTATCATGTTTATAGTCAGCTTCATGTGTGCCTGTGTTTGTGTCTATGTTGAATGTAATTAGTGGCTTGTAAATATGGTTGTCACCAGACTGCAAAACAAATCTACCTACGGGTACAAATAAAGTAACCTGAACCTGAACAATGCGGAAACTATAGGCCAATCTCTTTATTAAATGTGGATTATAAAATATATACAACAATTATCTGTAAATGAATAAAGACATTCTTGACGGAATTGATAGAGGATGATCAAACTGGTTTCATAGAGGGAGGCCAAACACATGATAATATCAGGAGAACAATACATATAATTAATCAAATACATAAAGAAAAGAAAAGCGCAGTAATAATGAGTTTAGATGCAGAAAAAGCATTTGATAGAGTTAATTGGATGTTCCTATATAATGTGCTGGAACGCTTTGGATTTAACGAAAAATCAGTACAATGCATAAAGACACTGTATCAAAAACCTGTGGTAAGAATCAAGATAAACGGTAGCTTAACAGACAAAGTAAATATACAAAGATCAACTAGGCAGGGATGCTGCCTATCGCCCACCTTGTTTGCTCTGTTCATAGAGCCACTGGCTCAAGCGATGCGACAAAATAAGAAATTAAAAGGTGTAACAATAAAGGGAGCGGAACACAAGATTGGACTATTTGCAGACGATATTATAGTTTACCTTGAACAACCAGATGAATCAATAATGGAAATGATGAACTTGATAGAAAATTTTGGAAAATTATCAGGATACAAGATAAACATAACAAAAACACAAATACTGACATTCCACTATAACCCTTTAAACCAGATAACTGATAAGATCAAACTAAACTGGAAACAAAAAGAAATAAAATACCTTGGAGTGAGCATACCTAAAGATCTAAGCAAAATCTATAAAGCAAACTATGATAGGTTGGAACAAGAAATAAAAAAAGATATTGATAGATGGTCAATCTTAAATATGGATCTGAATTCAAAAATTAAGACAGTCAGAATCAGCATACAACCTAGACTGCTTTACCTCTTCCAGGCTCTACCAATAGAGATTCCTGGTGCCCAGTTCTCAAAGTGGGACAGGATGATATCGAGATTTGTTTGGGGAGGTAAAAAGCCAAGAGTGAAATATAAAACTCTCCAGTTACCAAAAGAGAAAGGAGGCATGGGCCTACCGAGTCTAAAGGAATATTACTACTCAGCACAAATAAGATATATCATATGTTGGTGCGACGGAGGATATGAGGCAAAATGGAAAGAAATGGAAAAGGAAACTGAGGAACTCCCAGTACAAAGCATAATAGGAGATAAGGATGCATATAAGCAAATCCAACAAATAGACCCAATCACTAAATTTACTTTGGAATTGTGGTATAAAATAGTACAAAAGTATAATATAAAGGAGGACATAAAACTATTGAAATGGGTAGCATTTGACAGTCAGTTTGAACTGGCAAAGCAAGATAGGGGATACAAAAATCTGGTGAACAAGGGAATCACAGCATGGGGCAATATCGGAAAAAAAGATTTCGGGAGTTTTGTAAACATGAGAAGAAAATTTAAACTAGAAAAATCGGAATTCTTCAGATATCTGCAGATGAGAGATTATCATATGAGGAAGATTAGGCATAACCTCCACACAGATGTGAGCGAGATTATACAATTCATTTTAAGCTCATATGCAGGAAATAAAAGATGAATTATTTCAAAGCTATATCAGAAACTTACGGCAAACAAACATTCAAGTAACTATATAAAGGAGAAATAGGAGAAAGAGCTAAATTTAAACATAACAGAAGAAAACTGGCAAGAAATATGGAAAACACAACACACATCAACAAGTTCAAGGACATGGAGGGAATTTGGATGGAAAAAACTGATTTGCTATTTCATTACACCACAGATTCAAAGAAAATATACAAATACCCAATCTATATGCTGGAGGGGCTGTGGGGCTCAAAATGCAGACCACTCACATATGTTTTGGAAATGCTGCAAAATCTCATCATTCTGGAAATCTATGCATGTGACAATACAGAGGATATTAGGATATAATATACCAATGAACTGTAACTTGATGTATTTATGTGATCTTAAAAGAGACAATGTAATACAGGCTGAGGACAGATATCTAGTTAAAATCTTGCTGATTGCATGTAAAAAAACAATCACAAGAAAATGGCGATCAGAAGTTCTTCCTGACCAAGAGCAATGGACTGACATTGTTGAGGATATACGTTTGATGGAAAAACTAACATATCAACAAAGAATGCAAAAAGGGCAATATGAAAAAAAATGGCGGAAATGGACACACTACAAAGTGCAACAACGAGACAGAAATTGAAAGAATAACCAAAGACACTGGAAAAACCAGAAGAATTAAGAGATGGAAACTAAAAACTTGATGCTCCAACATTTGTCACCCCCCCTTTTTTTTCTTTTTTTTTTCTTTCTTCCTCTAGCTCCTTTTTTTAAAAATATAGACTATGATCTGAATGTAATATGTATGATGAAAAAGGAATAAAAATCAAAGTTACAAAAAAAAAAGTCTTCCCATTTATTGGTAGCCGTATTCTTCAAATAATCAATTCTTCTTTAACTTTAGGTCATGTATCGCAGGCTTTTAAAATTGCTGTAATTAAACTCTTACTCAAAAAGCCAACGCTCGATCCAGGAGTTTTAGCTAACTATCAACCAATCTCTAATCTGCCTTTCATTTCAAAAATCTTAGAAAGAGTTGTTGCTACACAATTATTTGACCACTTGCAGTGAAATGGTTTATTTGAAGAGTTTCAATCTGGGTCCAGAGTTCATCATAGTACTGAAACAGCCTTAGTGAAGGTCACTAATGACCTCCTTATTGCATATGATAATGGACTCGTTTCTGTACTTGTCCTTTTAGATCTTAGTGCTGCCTTTGATACTATTGACCATGATATTCTACTTGATAGATTAGAACACTACGTTGTACTAAATGGAACCTCGCTGCAGTGGTTTAGATCTTATTTGTCCGATAGACTTCAGTTTGTTCATATCAATAATGAGTTTTCTTCCAACTCTAAGCTCAGTTATGGAGTTCCACAGGGATCTGCTTTAGGCCCTACTCTTTTTAGTTTATATATGCTTCCGTTAGGCAACATCATTAGAAAGCACTGTATACATTTTCATTGTTATGCAGATGACACACAATCATACCTGTCAATGAAGCCTGATGATAGTAATCAATTAGCCAAGTTAGATGCCTGTCTTAAGGAAATCAAAGCTTGGATGACTTGTAATTTTCTGCTATTAAACCCAGATAAGACTGAAGTCATTCTTGTTGGTCCAAAAAACCTTAGAAATACCTTCCCAAATCAAACTCTTAATTTGGATGGGGCTACTCTTTCTCTGAATAGTTCTGTGAGGAACTTTGGAGTTATTTTTTATCAAGATCTGTTTTTAATTCACATATTAAATTTGTTTCTAAGACTGCCTTCTATCATCTGAGTAATATTGCCAAGATTAGGAGCATCCTGTCTCTGAGTTATGCTGAGAAACTGATCCACGCTTTTGTTAGCTCTAGATTAGATTATTGTAACTCTGTTACGACCCGAGCGCTGGGTTCTGGCCACGCTCGGGCTACGCACAGCTCGCTGCCGGCCTTGACAGCTGTGGGTTGTATTCTGGCCTCACCGGGCTCTTATCGTGAAGGCGCTCGGTGGGGCTTCCGCCTGTCAAGGTTGGTCAGCTGTCTGTCATTACTGCTCGTTAGTGTTCGCTTTTATAAGGCGGGCACTGACGGCAGTTAGATTGCAGGAGTATCGTCTAAACCTCGTCAGACATCGTCTAAACCTCATCATGTCAGGTTCGTGTGTATATTCTCATGCTTATGCTTGCTCTTGTCATGTCATGTCTTAGATCGTAAGTGGCTGGGTTTAGCCTTACGGTCCCATGCTCTATGTTTAGTGTATCTTCGTCACAGTCAATCATAGTTTTGTGTTACGTCTTGTGTCTTGTTAATAAATTACCATCATTGCAAAACTCACCGGTGGACTCTTGGCGTCTTATGGTGATCCGCGAGGGTCACCGCTTGACAGTATACTCCTGCCAGACGTCTAAACGGAGACGCCACACCGAGACGCCTTTTTCACCGTGAGTTTTTGCTTTTTGGACATCTGTTCTTTTTCTGTCTGGGTACGGTGTGCTGGAGGAATGCCATCGCGGCGGGGCCGCGCTCGGAGTCCGAGCCACGAGCTGGCGGATGTCCTAGAATACGTGGATGAAACGCTCATCTCTGCTTCCCTCTTCGACTATGACAGCGAGGTATGCTGGTACCTGGACTGCGCTGAGGATGTGCTTAATCATCTTTCTCCCCGCTACGCTGACCACTCTGAAGTCGGCGCGAGGAGGGCTGACATCGCCGCACAGTGCGAGATACTCCGTATGTTGGAGGAGGACTACGGCAGGAAGCAGCGGAGGAGGCATCCTCGCTCCCCGTGCTGGGATCCCGCTCCTGCCCTTGACCCAGTCCAGGAGTTTGCGCCATCTGGGGGCCGACAACAACATCGGCGCCGCGGCCCATGCAATCCTCAGCAGAATCCCCGGCTGGACCCTCTGCCGGCGAAGCCCGTCAGCGAACCTCTGAGAGTGGCTCCACCTCGTCCTTCCAAGGGGCCCTCTGTCGCCATCCAGCGGGGAGAAGGAGGAACAACGTCCCCTACAGCAGGAACCATCTCTTCTCTGGGAGAAAGGCAAGTGCATGTTAATTTATTACATCATAATTGTAACCTGCCTTGTCTGACTCCTGGGGGCGGAGTTCGGGGTTCGCAGCCCCCTGAGCTCCCTCCACCTGCTGTAGAGATAATGATTAAACCTGCTGCCTCTGTGTCCCCCCCTGTTGAGTGGTCCGCGATGCCAGGTCAACGTCGTCGGATGAAGAGGGGGCCTGCAGTGCTGGAAAGCCTGGATCCGGCCCTGCAGCCACGTCGTGGACAGAGGAGAAGAGCGGACTGCGGCTCGGAGCCTGAGCCAACGATGAAGCGTCCCCGGGTCTCCTCGCCGGAGCGGTCCAAGCCAGTGGGTCGAGGGTCCCCTGCCCCCACGCCATACGGGTCATCGGCGTGGACAGCAGCGTGGGAGGAACCTCAGGCTGCAGACGACATCTTGCCAGCTGCAGAGCCCGACGCAGCTGAGTTGGAGCCTGCTGACGAGAGTCGCCGCCCAGAACCTGGATCGTCAAAGTCCTGGGTGGCAACAGAACCCGAGTGCGGGCAAGTGCTCCCTCTTATGTTTCTGTCCCCTGTTTTGGAGCATTTTTGCCTGCCTCTCGGGGAGGTGAGTGAGGAGCAGCCGCCTGCTGCGCCCAAGCTCGTCTCGCTGGGTTCTGTTGCTACCGGTGATTCTGATCCTGGTTTTCTTGTTTGTGAGCCTTGTTGCAGTGTCGCCGGCATGGAACCAGTCGGAGTCACTGGGTTGGAGGTCCCAGGTTCGGGGGTGGAGATCGTCAGCGGAGCTGCACCGACCCAATCGGGGTCCGACGTGGGTGTGCCAGAGGCCCAATCGGGGTCCACCGCAGGTGCGGTTCTGGCCCAATCGGGGTCCAACGTGGGTGCGCCAGAGGCCCAATCAGGGTCCACCGCAGGTGCGGTTCTGGCCCAATCGGGGCCCGACGTGGGTGCAGATGGGACCCAATCGGGGTCCAGCGGAGGTGCAGCACCGGTGTGGTCCGCGGACGGAGGAGGAGCTGCAGACCTTTCGCCGTCGGACGGATTACGGGCTCATCCTTGCCTTCTTTCCCCTCTACTGAGTCACCGCCCCTGTGCATCATCGCCGGGGGCCGTGGGGGTTCTTGTTCGCTCGCCCTGGCTCTACCGAGTTTTGTCCTCATCAGGGAGGCCGCCGCGGGCTGTTTTTCCCCGGGACTGGTGGCTGAGGGACACGGGTCGGCCGCCTGAGGGACTGCTTTGCCGGTTTAGCGCCCTGGGTCGGCCACCCGACGTGTTATGTGTTTCGTTGGGCGACCTGGTTCAGCCACCTGAGGAGCAGACGTGCTGGGCATTGGACTGTGGTGAGCCGCCTGGTCATGTTCCACCTCCCATGACCACCCGCCGGCCGTTGGACGCGGGGAGACCACCTGAACTGTTTCTATGGCGCCTGGTCTCCGCCGGTCGGCATAAACTGTCAGGGGGGTAGTGGTCATTTTCTGGTGATGATCTGTCACAGTAATTGTTCTGGGGGTTTTTTCCCTCGCTATCCTGTGTGCTTTGTGTTATGATCATTTGGGTGTCTGCGGGTATTTGTTATGTCTTGCAGTTGCCCTAGTTTGTTTTGTGTGTAGTTAGGTATGAGCCAGTAATTGCTCTGTTTTTCTGTATTTGGTTATTTGAAAATTCACATGAGAATTCACACAGGTGGGAAGTCATTTTCTTGTGCAACATGTGGGCCAAGATTTAATTTTCTCGTGCTGTCCTGTGTTTTCTGTAACTGTTATTCGGGGATCCTTGGCAATTTGTGTTATGTCCTACTGTTGCCTTATTTTCCTCCATGTGTATTTTATTTGATCTGAATATTCGGTATTTTGTCATTATCCTGTATTTAGTTTTTCTGACCCAGTAATTCTGTTTTTTTGTTTTCTCCATGTTATCCTGTGCAATTTTTTTGTGATCGTTAGTTGAACATTTGATTTAATCTGAGTAGTTGGTATTCTTGTCATTGTCCTGTATTTAGTTGTTCTTGCTGGGTTTTGATTGTTCCTGGGTTTGGTCTCTCTCCCTCCGCACCTACCCCCAGCCACCCACCCTGGGGGGTGGGGCAGGGTGGTCCGTGGGCGGCCTTGGAGGGAGGGTACTGTTACGACCCGAGCACTGGGTTCTGTCCGTGCTCAGGCTACGCACAGCTCGCTGCCGGCCTTGACAACTGTGGGTTGTATTCTGGCCTCACGGGGCTCTTATTGTGAAGGCGCTCGGTGGGGCTTCCGCCTGTCAAGGTTGGTCAGCTGTCTGTCATTACTGCTCACTAGTGTTCGCCTTTATAAGGCGGGCACTGACGGCAGTTAGATGGCAGGAGTATCGTCAAACAATCCTCGTGAGGCCTCATTAGACCTTCATGTCAGGTTCATGTTCTTTCTTGTCTTGTCATAGTTTAGCTCGTAGTGGCTGGGGTTAGCCCTACGAGCCCTTGTATCGCTTAGTGTGTGTTTTTGCCCTTAGCGGCTCATAGCCTTGTGTCTTGTCTTGTTTTGTTAATAAATTACCATCATTGCAAAATTCACCGGTGGACTCTTGGCGTCTTATCGTGATCCGCGAGGGTCACCGCATGACAAACTCGTTATTATCAGGTTGTCTAAAATATCTTTAAAAAGTCTTCAGTTAATCCAAAATGCTGCTGCAAGAGTTTTAACAGGTATTAGAAAGAGAGATCATATCTCTCCGGTTCTGCCCTCCCTTCACTGGCTTCCCATAGAGTTTAGAATTAAGTTTAAAATCCTTCTTCTCACTTACAAAGCTCTTAATAATCAGGCCCCTTTTTATATAAAAGATCTGATATTACCCTATCATCCTAACAGAGCATTGTGCTCCCAAAATGCTGGATTACTTGTAATACCTAGAATCTCCAAAAGTACAATGGGAGGCAGAGCCTTCAGCTATCAAGATCCTTTCCTGTGGAACCAGTTACCAATCTGGGTTTGGGAGCCAGACTCGATCTCTGTTTTTAAGAATAGGGTAAAAACCTTGCTCTTCAATATAGCCTACGATTAGGGAGGGATCATGTGTCTCTTAACCCTCCCTTTGTTTTGCTGTTAATAGATTTAGACTACCGGGTGACTTCCAATAATGTACTTGGCTTCTCTCCTTTAATGTTTGCTCTCTTTATGCCTGTTCTTTTCATCTTCTCTATCCCCTCACCCCCCAGCCAGTCACAGCAGATGACTGCCCCTCCCTGAGCTTGGTTCTGCTAGAGATTTCTTCCTGTTAAAAGGGAGTTTTTCCTCTCCACCATCACCAAGTGCTTGCTCACAGGGGATCGCCTGATTGCTGGGGTCTTTCTGCAATTGTGGGGTTTCCCCTACATTTGAAAGTGCTATGAGATGACTGTTGTTGTGAAATGGCGCTGTATAAATAAAGTTGAATTGAATTGAATTTATCTCTTCTCTCCCATCTCTGCAGGAGATGCCAGTTCCTCTCAGATCACGTCACTCTCACCTTGTAAATAAACTGGTTGGATCACCATACAAACTTGTCAGTGTCTGCTTCTGGGTCCATTACCTCAAAGTGTCAAATGGCATAATGCTTGTTAAATATCTGGAACAATCTGAAGCTAGTGCTATACACTCAAAAAGCACTGTTTGAGTAAAAGTATGTTTTACAATTTTTTTCTGTGTTGTCTTTTTATTGATGTTCCCATTTTGGGCTCCAGATGTCCCTAGACAACCCTGGTCTATTTGACCTTGTAAAGGTAAGCAGGGTTTACCTTGGTTAGCAC
This sequence comes from Pholidichthys leucotaenia, assembly GCA_020510985.1. Lineage (NCBI taxonomy): Eukaryota > Metazoa > Chordata > Actinopteri > Cichliformes > Pholidichthyidae > Pholidichthys > Pholidichthys leucotaenia. The sequence continues at coordinate 392,876,014 of CM035838.1, read as the reverse complement.
TCAGATGGTAGACTCCCAGGGCATACCAGGTGCTGTGCTGGATGATGCTTGTATAGGTGCACCACACACAACCCAAAAGGATCAGATGATGAATGTTGGTTACTACCTAATGATGTTATTTAACCTTAAAATGGTGGGTTTTCACTTTTCAACCAAATTTAGACAATATGGAGATGCTTATATATAGGCATCTTTTCAACGACCTTAAGACTGCTTTTCATCCTCATTTTTCAGAACTCAGAACTCAGAAAAGATTTATTGCCAAGTACATTCACAGTAAATAACTGATAAATATACGAGGGATTTGACTTGACACTGAGAACGACATAGTTGACATTTTCAGTGACGCGGCAGCGTCAGTGACGCGCCTGTCAGCAGAATGGGAACAGGAAGCAATGGGGAAAGGGATAAACACAATAGGAGAGAGAAAAAAGCATTGTTTGTCAGAATACAGGTCATAAATGATCAATATTATGATTACAAGAAAAAAACTCTCAATGCACAAGTAGCAGACAATAGAATCTATACAAAGACACAAAGAGAGCAGTGAATGAGTAATCTTCACGTCAGTATAGTGAGTCAGTGTGAGTGAAGGTGTTGAGTGAGGGTGTTGATATCAGTTAAGAACAACAAAGTCTCTTCAGCAGCAGATGTTGTGTCTACCGTCTGGCAAAGGCGTGTGTCCTTGGCACAGCAGATGGTATAGTTTGCCAGACAGCTGGCTGTCCTTGAGAGTCAAATGCTGCTCGCCATGTTTTGAAAACAAAAACTGCAGATAATCTGGAGGACTGTGACTGTGAGGGCAGGTCAAATAAGTCGAATAGTACTGACTTCAGAGAAAAAACTTTATATTCTCTTACAGATTCAGTACTTAAATCCTTCATGGCTGGACGTTGAAATTATCATGGACGGCTCTCAGCGTGATCATGATGTAATCCATTTTCCTAGACAGTTCTCCATTAGCCGCTGTCAGAGTCCTGCCCAATTGGTCAATTTGATGGTTAAGCCTCGCCGGGTCTGCATTTTGATAGGCTCCGTCCATCTTCTTCAATTTGCGGTACACCAGAACAATCCCAGATCCAATCAGTAGAATTCCGATGACCATTGCTACGAAGAAGTATAAATCTTCAACATCTTCGATCGAGAGATCACACAGGCACAAGAGTTTCCAATTACTTGTGTCCTTCAAATAGCCCGCGGCCGCAGTTCCTGCGGGGCAAATCGGCTCCCCCGGGCCAGAATTTCTCGTTGAAAAAACAGTGTCAATTGCGTTCAAAGCCCAGCTTATTAAATCCATAATTTCGTTTGATAATCAGCAGTAGAGACACGCAGACAGACAATAGCAAGCTGGGATCCAGTCAGTTAAGGGAGGAGAGAGATAAGGAGCCGGAGCTGGAGAAAAAGCGTCTGCTCTCTTTGGAAGGCGGAAGTGAAGAGCAACCAATTTTAAACCATTTTTTCAACCAAATTTAAACCATACAGATGTCGATATGAGGATGTCTTTTCAACTACCTTAAAAAGACGACTTTTCACCTTGATTTTTCAAGCAAATTTAGACCATACAGCGATGTCTATATGAAGACTTCCTTTCAACAACCTGAAAAAGGTGCCTTTTCATCTTTCACTTTTCAACCAAATCCGGAGGGTTTTAGATTGTTAGCAAAGCTGTCTTTTCAACGTTTTTTCAACCAAATTGTGCTGGGAGGGTTTAGTGTTGCTTTAAAGATGCACTCTGGTGGCTCTAAAACCATTTCTAAAACAAATGTGTATTGCCCAAAATAGTATGTTGTGGCTTTTTGCCCACAAAAAAATCTTTCATTGCCTTAGAATTACTTGGAAAGAGCTTCTACATCTTGCACCTACTTCTTCTTCTTTTAGATTTGATTGGCGGTTGGCAACCAGCTTACAGGTGCATTACTGCCACGTACTTCACTCTATATCATCACTCTATCTGGTCAGGAGCTGTAGACCTTCTATCATCATTGCTGTGTCCAATCGAACCTCAACTCTATCTTCAGACATCACTCTTCTTCATCTTAAGTATGCTTGGATCTATAAATGTTCTAATTAGCTTCACCCATACTCCCGCCCACCAGTAGCCGATGCTGCAAGGTCAGCCTCTCAGAGGAAAGGGGATGGCTCTACTCTGACCCGAAGACTGCTATGGAAAATCCCCCTAAAACTATGTGTCCACCTAGGCGTGTGTTTTCATGCTTCCCATGAGGGCACATAACCAGGTGAGAGTCCCAAGGTCAATACTCTGTAGCCGCAAACTGCATGGAGAGTATCACTGTCTGGTCAGAGAACTACGGCCAGTTTTCAAGCAGTATTTTCAGCTACAAAAGTGCAGTTTGATGAGCTTTTTCTATCTACCCCAACCCAGTCTGCTCTCCCAGACGTGCAGGGCTTCCACGTGATTGGTTGCCATGCTTCCCCGATCTGCAGGGCTTGCACGTGATTGGTCGCTGTGCTCTCCGACCTGCAGGGCTTGCACGTGATTGGTCGCCGCAACTCCTGGTGGATAGGCTGCTCCTCTGTTCATGAAGCTTACGGATGTTAAAAGTTTTGCCTATATCTTCAAAAGTAAAAAGTGAAATTTTCCTGAAAACGGTCGAGGCGGGAAATAAATGTGTAGTTGCCAATTATGTGTTTACTTTTTACTAACAACCACTATTTTAAAAGCTATGGGAAGTGATCAGCTCCACATGCCTGCTCCTCATTTGTGTATTATGGATCTTAGTGGGGCCAGTGATAGGTAGAGAAATATTGGCCAAAGTGTTGTTTGTTACCGTGGGACCCTAAGTGACAGTTTATCAGGGCCACATTCAAGCCGTCTGAGTGGTTAATGTTATAACCAATCGGGATAAGCAGAAATACTTATGTAGCTAGAAATGATCTGTCCAAACTTGCTTGCTTGAGGGGAGGCATTCCCAAACTGGAAATTCACAGCAGAAAAGCACAGACTTGGGACTGCGGTGAAATTTTGCTCTGGATGTGTCTTGTAAGTCACAAAAAAACATGTTACAAACATGTTAACAACAGAAGAAAATTTGATTTTTGCAGACGTGTTCACTTCAAGATGCAGGGGAGGTCAGAGGGTTTTAAAAGTGTGGCTCATGGACAAACATGAGCAGGGTGGATACTGCCTAAACTTACATCTTGTGGCCCACATTGGTCAGGATTTGTTTTCCACAGAGAAGCAGTGGGGGAAAAGTGCATGCATGGAGACAGAAAACTCCACCACAGCCCCATGTGTGTCACTGTGCCAAAGACACAAGGAGCAGCATTAGCAACCAAAATACTAAAAAACATTTTTTCTGGTGCATGAGGCTACAGTGGCCTCTGCGTGTGTGTTTTAATAGAAAAACTAGTTTGCTGCTGCTGATATGGCCTCCCACAGTTTGTATAGTCATAACTCTGAGTGTGTGTGTGAGTGTGTGTGAGAAAGAGAGAGAGAGAGAGAGAGAGAGAGAGAGAGAGAGAGCAACTCATGCACATGCTCTGAGGCCAGGGATGCCAGCATGATCTGTTTGGCCTCTTTGTTTATGGAGCTCTTAGCCCTCTGATGTGCACGCTCGGGCCATGAATGGGGCTTTGTGAGCGGACACACGCACCCAGTCCTCATGATTTGAATGCTGAGTCCATCTGATGTGTGTCAGAGAGAAAGAAAGCGATATGATTTTATCCTCAAGGCGAAAACATATTCTCTAGATACGAGTCCCGGGGAACACAGAACGGGTGAGCCTGAAAGATGTGTTGAGGTCTTGGGCAGGGGTCTTCAACCTGTAGCTCTGGGCAGTATGTCTGTCCACATCAAATTGTCACAGCTTTACTGTAAATAACATCTATGTTTGAATCCCATGACAGTTTTTCATTAATTACTGTCCCTAAATATTTATACTTATCTACAATCTCAAGACTATAACCTACATCAATGACCAGTTGCTTATGTACATTTTTATCCACCCTGAAATCAAAAATCATTTATTTTGTTTTGCTTGTGTTTATGTGAAGAAAGCTAGCATGACACCAGGTTACACAGTCCTCTAGATGTGCTCGATAGTTTGTTTCATCCTCTCTAATTAGTCCAGCAATCACTGTATCATCAGCAAATTTTACATTGAAAACATCAGATGAGTTTACCCCGCACTCATTAGTATATAGAGTAAAAAAACTGGAGGTATAACACTCCCTTGTGGATCCCCAGTATTTGTATAAATAGATGACACTGCAGCATTTACTCTCACACACTGTGATCAATCAGTGAGAAAAGTCTCAACCCACCCAATGATTGTACTGTTCACATTTAATTTTACCAGCCGTTCCATCAAAATATGTGGTCTCATAGTATTGAAGGCTGATGAAAAATCCATAATCATAACATGAACATACTGTCCTATCATTCATTTGTGGAGAGGATTTTGACTTTCTGTTTTATTGCCTGTTGTTTTTCTTTGTCTGTTGCAAATAGAAATAAACTCTCAAAGATTGCAAATATATCAAGCAAGATCATAGGTCAACAACAACACAGTATGACACAACTTTGTGAGTCCCAAATGGCGAGAAAAGGAAGAGCATTTCTTAGTGATGTCTCACACCCTTAGCATAGAGAATATGAGTTAATGCCATCAGGTCGAAGACTCAGGGTCGAAGACTCAGGGCAAAACTTGTGCGGACTTCTCAAGCTCAGAGAACTTTTACACATTTAAGTATATCTTTGTTGAACAAACTTCATTAATAGAATGGGTGTTATCTGCATAGGAATCTGATTTGATTGTAGGTGACTGCATAATGTTGTTTTGTCATGTGATGCTGTATGTATTAAATGTTTGTCCTTTATGTTGTGATTATATTTGTCTGGCTGTCGCAGAGACACAAGGAAAATTTCCAAAAGGACAATAAAGCTAAGTAAGTAAGTAACTAAGTGTGAAAATCAGCTGTTTCAGGCAGCTTTTTGATGAGCTGTAAAGCAACAGAGAAAAGGTAAATACTGTATAGATACACCAACGAGGATGTCAAAACTTAAAATTAATCCAATGGATCTTTAAATTTCACACACACACACACACACACACACACACACACACACACACACACACACACACACACACACACACACGTATTTGTTCGTATAACGGGACCTGTCGAGGTTTTTCCATTTGACTGGTCTGTGCCATCAGCTGTCCAGTGTTCTGATAAATATGCCAAAATGTCAGAACACCAGAGGAGGCAGATCCAATCAGTTGATCGCCTGAAGCGCAGAGCGCAACTGTTTTCCATGATAAATCACACTTTCCTGTTGGCTGCGCCTCCCAGCAAAAGCACACTCCATGCATTATCTTGGGTTTTTTTTTCCACTTTATTGAAAATGAACTTTTTTTATCGCCATCAGTTTGCGTGCCTTTGAGCCAGGTTGTGACAACTATCATCTGATGTTCCTGACGTGTCACATCAGCTGTTTTAGGCGTGACTGACCTGACAGATTTGACAGCTCTGCCAGGTCGGTCACCCCCCACCCCACCCCACCCCCCATCGTGCTCTCTGGAGGGAGAATGGCTGAACAGAGATGATCTCTCCCACACCTATAGGATTCATGGATCGGGAGGCAACGGCAGTTTGGAATGACGGCACTATGCAGAAGTTAGACTATTGTTGCGCATAAGTTGTGAATGTCGGCAACACGCTAAGCATTAGCTCGTTTAAGTTACTTAGAAGTTATAGAACTAATCTATATACGTTACTAATACATTATGTATATGTCCAAGTCGTTATGGATACGCGATGCATATGGCCAAAAATGAAAATTTCGGCGTATCCCAGTGTTTTAGACCAATTTTTATACGTTTGGCAAATGCTGCTTAAATCGTCATGGTGTGACAGGCAGCTCAAGTTAGCAAACCCTGTCTGGCTCCAAGTATCTACTCTATCAGTTGCAAACAACAGGCATTCCCAGCAAGATAATTTGCAGCACTTCTCGGAGCCGGTAATCCAAGGATACTGCTCATTGCTACTATGGAAGTGACGGACAAACCCTTTCCCCGGCTGAGACGGGCCTGCTAGCTTCAGGGTTGACCGACCTCTCTTCACAATGACCAGCTTTTCTTGAAAAGTCCGTCTGGAAAATTGATTTTTTTTAAATATCAGCGGCCAAATCCTTTTCCTCTCCCCTGTCAGCCACTGTGGGTGGAAAAGCAGCTATTATATTTAAACAGATACAGTATATTGTAGCTGCTTAAGCAAGTCCTCACACTGGTGTTTTGCTAGCTAGGATCCTTTGCATTGTGGGTGGAAGAGTTTAACCATCCAATCAAAAGACGTGAAAATGCCAACATTCTCGGATGCCTTCTATGCGTACCCCTGGGTGTACAGAAGACATCTGATTGGTTAAAGCAACAAGCTAAGTTTACAGTTAATTTAACCTCCAGAGCCGCACTGTTAATTCCTGAAGGCCCAAGGCAGATTTGCTTGACCCTGGCAACACAGATGGCTGAAATATGATTGGACAAAAAAACTCTTAACATGCATTACACTACTGGAAGGAGTGCAACAGAGAAAAAAAGCTACAAAATGAAGAGAATAGACTATTGGGAATAATTTAATACATCTTCATGGAACAAATATAAGAATGTAGGTTGTAAATATAACTCTGATAGTGTTTAGGCCAGCAGAGAAGGCTTTGCTGGCCCTGAGGGTCCACCACTGCCTCTGATATATGTTCCGAATGACCCTCGGGACCCAAAATTGATGGCCAGAAGGGAGCAGCACAAATTCAGAATTCAGTGGATGTAAAGCATCATTAGATATTTGTCTGGCTTTCCTCAGTACTGGACTCTCAAAAACAGGTCACATAATTGTTTTTGTGATGTACCAAATCACCTTCCACACAACTTTAATGATTTTGGAAAGCTTATTTTTGTTCTTGGCTAGGCAGTCGGTCGGCATGGGTCACATGACTGACAGCCCACCTAGCATTAGCTTAACTGTTGATCTGGCTGGTGTTGATAGGTATTTTCTATAAATTCTATTCACCCCCACTGGATCCTTGTTCACCATTATCAACACTTGACCATATACAACGTTCTTAGATGTTATTCTGAGTGGCTAGTTGACACCAGCTAGCTGCTATTGTCAGCTAATCACTAATGTGGGCAGTGGTGGCCTAATGGTTAGGGATGTGGACTGGTGAGCGAAAGGTCGTGGGTTCAATCTCCAGCCTGGCAGGATCAGATCTGGGTGGGACACATAACGTAGCAGTGTTTGCCCCACTCTCCTAAACTTCACTGTGGTGCCCTTGAGCAAAGCCCTTAACCCCCAACTGATCCCGTGGAGCTGCTCAGTGGCCACAGGTCAGTCTGTGGTGGTACTGGGCTGCTTCCAGGTGTGAATGTGAACAGGGTGTCCTTGAAAAAGAAAGGCTGCTACTCAATGAAACTTTCCTGTCTAAATAAAGGTTGAAAAAAATGTCATCTAGCTGCCGTGAAGCCATTCATTTGTGAATGTTTCTGTGCTTATTGTACCCCAGAGACCGGCTATATCCTATTGACCACTGAAACCACACACTCCTGTCCACCAGTGATGCTTTATTTCATTCATTCTTTAAGCCAAATGTTAGTTGGCTCAGGGGTAACAGGCCGAGTCAGTCCCAAGAGCCCAAGCAGAGAACCCCTGAAAAACTGTTAAAAAAAGATGTTTCTCCATTACCAACAAATGTAAGGAGTTTTTCAGAAATCCTTCACCTGTGCCATGAAATATCCCGGAGCTGAAGGCACTGAAAGCAGCACTGAAAGCAGCACTCAGGGCTTCGCTGACGGATGCAAATTGGGTAGACCGGTTACCGTGGGTTTTGTTGGGGTTGCGTTCTGTACCAAAAGAGGATTTGGAGGCTTCCCCGGCAGAGCTTGTTTTTTCTCAGCCACTGCGGCTCCCCGGGGAATTTTTGCCAGATAATCCCGCGCCGGACAACTGTCCATCTCAGCGTTTGCAGCATATCGCAGATACAGGCACGCTGCCAGGCCCGGCCCACCACTGTTTTCCACGCGCTTTTGTGCCAAAAACTTTGAAGAACGCGGCGTTCGTGTTTGTCAGGCACGATGCCCACCGTCCCCCATTGTGCCCACCCTACGATGGCCCGTTTAGAGTGCTGGAAACAGGGGACAAACATTTTTTGTTAGACTTGGGGGGGGTCGTCGGGAGAAAATATGTATAGACAGACTTAAGCCCACCTTTGTGGTGGCGGACGAGCAAGTAATATTGGCTCGGGCCCCTTGGCGTGGAAGACCCCCACGGAGAACTCCCCAGGTAGAAGATTCAGCAGAGCAGCCACACGGGCCAAGTAGAATGCCCCCCCCCCCTCGCCATTGCCCACCCGCAGACAGACACACCCCCGGGAGCCCCCCACCGGCACAGCAGCGCTGCGGAGGCGGAGAACCCCGGTTACATCAGATACAGGAGGAGACTGAAGCCAAAAGAACGTGAGGACTGAAACTCGGTCTGAGATTCGGGGGGGGGGGCAGTGTAGACGTGGAGTTAATCATCTCAGACTGGATGCAGAGGGTAAACAGATGAGGACAATAGTTATTGAGATGGGAGAGATTATGGTGATGTAGCAGGAAGGAGAGCTGGGAGACAGTGGGGGGAGAAGGGTTGAATGTATTGTGATGCGAGATGTCATGCAGATGTGTTATGGGTGGAGGATATAAAAGGAGAGACCCTGGTGTATTGTCAAAATTGCTTTTTCTGTTATGACTGATGTGAGAGTGAATAAAGTAGTCTGCTGCAAGTCTGCCTCCGTTATTTGCACACACAATCAATGATCTCTATAAGTAAAAATTTATGTTAGTTGACTCAATAATAACTGAAAGAGGGAGGGTGGCATTAAATGTGTCTCTTGGACATTTAAAGAGACAGTAGCCCTTCTGAATACTGCTACATGTCCACTGGTCTGGATTTTTCGGAAAGGAATCTGCATACCGCAACCACTGAGGTGCGGAAAAGGGGCAAGTAGCGTAGTTCTCGGCTAGGCGGAGTCAATGTGGGAGGAAATACTGGAATAGTCATTATTAGCCATGAGCAGATTGTTTTTAACAGTGCTGGTATATTTGCACTACAAATGGCAACTTTGTTGTCGTTGCCGCCGATTTTGGGCTCACCCAATCCTACAGACCCGCACAATGCACGGCGAATTTGACCGCCTGGTTTGTGAGCTTCGACTGGATGAGCCCATGTTCCACTGCTCTCCACGCCTCGTTCCTTTGTATGTTGTTTCTATATGACGGCAAGAACTGGTCATATAGTATAGGGTTGCCTGAAACAGCGGTTATTAATTTCTCGTTCAAGTCTTCACAACGTAACGTACAGATCTACTTTTCTCTCCCCCCCCCCCCCCCGTCTTCTCCTCCAGCTGGCTGGTTCACTGGATTGGTCGATGGGTCAGGCTGTGGGCGGTCTTCAGCACTCTGCTGCTACTAGACAATATGGCATCCTTGGTCTCCATATCTTTAAAACAAACCGGCGAAAAGTGTTTCTAACATCATTTTGTGCAAGAAATAGTAGGTTCAGTTAATGAATCCGTCGTTATTTGACATCAAAAACCGCTGGTTTAAAAGTTAAGGACGAGAGTGCTGCCTCTGGTTCATGACCATATGGAAAAAAAACTTTACCGAGGGAGATCTTTATGCAAATGAGCTGTTGGGTACCCCTGGGCGACTCAGCACAACAAGTACGGTTTTCGACTGCTCCGCACCCAAATGCTTTCCGCTGCGTTTCCAGTACACAGTGAATGGGAAGCAGAAAAACAACGGAACCAGTGGACACGTAGCATGAGGCTGCAAAAGATGATTCACAATGATGCTAAATATTTAAAGGCAGTTTGATCAAAATACATCACAGACATTTAAGACCTGTGGGAGCTGTCAACATGTGGGAAAGGTGCAGTGAATGAGACCTTTAAAATGTACGCCACTTGGGTAGCCCGCCTAAAATCCTGTTACCGGTGGTTTGAAGTTGCTCTGTGCTCACCCGCGACCAGGTCAGCATGTGAAGCTGTTATGGTGGTGATGACCCAGGCTTTCACTGTAAAGGTCTCTGACCCCTGCTTTACTGTCGGGAAGTGCAGAAAACATGCAGGCAGAAGAAAAGAAGCGAAGCGACAGCGTTGGTAAATCGGGAGTGAAAGTTGATTACAGAGCACGAACTGCAAAAAATGAACAAGTTCTATGATTTGGGGGCATCAGTGGGGGTGTGGTTTTTGGCTCTACGTCACTGATATATGATGCAGCTGTGACGGCGGTCTCGAGCTGCTGAGACAGGCAGAGGACCGGTGGCGCGCGCTCACAGACTCCCACTCCCCAAACAAAGAGAAGCACGCGAGGCAGCACAGCATCCCACCCCTCACGGTACAGCCTCCCTCTCTGAGACAGAACCGGCCCGGTCCGACGCTCCGACGAACAGAACCGACCATGACGACCAACGGCGCGACTAACGGAACCAGCGACATGCTGCAGATCCAGTTCGGCCTCATCAACTGCGGGAACAAATACCTGACAGCGGAGACGTTCGGCTTCAAGATCAACGCCTCGGCCACGAGCATGAAGAAGAAGCAGATCTGGACCCTGGAGCAGAGCGGGGACGACTCCAGCGGCAACGTCTTCTTGCTGAAGTCCCATCTGGGCCGGTACATCGCAGCGGACAAGGACGGGAACGTCACCGGGGACAGCGAGACCCCGGGTCCGGAGTGCCGCTTCATCATCACCGCGCACGATGACGGCCGCTGGTCCCTGCAGTCCGAGCCGCACGGCCGCTACCTGGGCGGCACCGAGGACCGGATCATCTGCTTCGCCCAGACCGCATCTGTGGCGGAGAAATGGAGCGTGCACATCGCCATGCACCCGCAAGTGAACCTCTTCAGCGTGACGCGCAAGCGGTACGCGCACCTGAGCGACAAAGTGGACGAGATCGCCATCGACCGGGACGTCCCGTGGGGGGTGGACTCCATGATCACGCTGGTGTTCCGGGACCAGCGGTATCACCTGCAGACCTCCGACAACCGCTTCCTGAGGAACGACGGCGCGCTGATGGCCACCACGGACAAGAGCACGGGATACACGCTGGAGTTCCGCTCCGGTAAGGTGGCTTTCAGGGACTGCAGCGGACGGTACCTGGCCCCCTCCGGGCCCTCGGGCACCATGAAGTCCGGCAAGAGCGGGCGGGTCGGGAAGGACGAGATGTTCGTGCTGGAACAGAGCCACCCACAGGTGGTCCTCACCGCCGCCAACGAGAGGAACGTCTCTACTCGGCAAGGTGGGTGCGGTGGTCCGGTCCAGATCCCGTGTGAGAGTGTGTGTGTGTGGTTGGGAAAGGGTTAAGGAGGTGATGGAATGTGAGACTGTACCCCCCCCCCCCAAGTCTGCACGCCCGCACCCCAGCTGATGGGCACAGGACAAGGCCTGCAGAGGTCTGCAACCTGCACCTCCACAGCCACGTGCACGTTTAGCTCGTAACCGCTGTCTCCCTGAAGCTTTAACACAAAACCGGGGAAAACTCGCAAATTATTATTAAAAAAAAAATCTGGAAAAACTACATCAAAATCTGTGCTGCATGAAAAAAGTTCAAAAATTATGCAAAACCTCGCACGCTTGCAAGAAAAAGGGTTAAAAAAAATCAATGTGAAAAAGATGAAAATTTACAGGAAAGTGTCATATTTACAGCAAAATGTTGAATCTGTGTAAAAATCTTGACAAAAATAGATCAGAGATTTCATATTTACACACTTCAACCACATGAAAATGTTCCAAAATGAGATGCTTCCCATGTGCAAAAACAGGAGCGTTTGCACATGTGGACTAAGTTGGGTTTTTTTTTTCTGTAAGGGAATGAGGAAAAAATTGCACAGTTAAGAGGTTTATACTTGGTTTGGTTTTTATTTGTCAGGGACCATGTCCAAAAAACATTAATCTCATAAGAGGATGCATTGTACCAGATTTAGCCAATGGCTTATTTCCATCTACTTAATAACTTACTGTCATTTTATGGCTCAATTACTCAAAATAACTTAACACTGTGAAGGTTGGTGACCTCCTGGTCTACTTTTATCACACAGGAAAATGTCTATTTACATGTTAAACAATGATTAGCATAGAAACCGGTCAGACCAATGCATATCAACCCTCCATCTAGACTGTAACTGCTTTCCATGCTGTTGAAAATCTAACACATAGTGCAGAGTTCTCCTCCCTGTACTCTTGCATATCTACACGTAAAACAGCCTGGAACCACCTCAAGCACAACAGCTGCACCTTAATAAGGAAGGCATTGGTCTCCAAAATGATTGTCAGATAACTGAATTCAAAGATCTGTGCCTGGTATTTAACATCTAAAAGTGTGTGTTTTATTTGTATACAGAGTTCTTTCTACTGTAATTTAACGCCGTTTATATGGTCCAGTGGGTCAAACGTGCAATAATGTCTGAGCAGAAGACTCCACACGCTTAGCTGTCTGAGCATGGAAGAGAAGCTGAAATTGGAGCCTTGAATCACTAAAAGCAACTCAAGTCTGCAGATTGATTCACACGTCTGTGTGTTGTAGCTGAGATATTCTTAGGCCTGCCCCTGTCTGTTCTGTATGTCAGTTATCAGCCTATAGGGTGGCCACATTCCTCCTCCTCACTGTGACTTTTCTTGTTTTGTCCTTTATTTTTAAGATCAGGTGTTAGTGTGTGAAGGCTAATCCTGGCCATGTGTGCCTTTGCAGAGATGTAAGCTTGTCCCTCCACCTTCTTCCTTCCTTTTTCACCCAGTGACTCTTTTCTTTTTTGGTTTTCTCTGTCCCGTCATGTCTTTATTCCTCATCCCAACCCCCTCCTGCACAAACTGAGGCCTGGCTGCCATGTGCGTCTGCAGTTATTTCACGCTAATCAGTTGTTGGCATTGACGGGAGCCAGAATGGCTTCTATTCATACTTAATTCTTCAAACTATGCTGTGAAATCAACAGATATTTAAAGTCAGGGCAAGTGATTGGTTTGTTCTTTAAACGCCTCTCTGAGTCAAAAACCGATAACCATTTGCATAGAGACACATGAAGCGGACTGTAGTGCTGGCTGTAATGAATGGCAGGAACCTTGAACTGATGCTTTCAACACTTTATTTGGTGCCTGGTGGGATGCTCTGTGGTCAAGTGTTTTCTCTATGGTCTGTCTTGTCTGTCATTTTTCGACAGTTGTCTCTGTCGCACCCTGAGCACGTTTGTTCCCGTCCCTGCTTTATTTACTTGACACAGAAATATTTATCCTCTCTTCGCTTCATTGGCATGCCTTTTTAAGTGGTACATGGTCCATCCATCCATCCATCCATCTTCTACTGCTTTTCCGGAGGTCCGGGTCACGGAGGCAGCAGTTCAAGCAGAGAAGCCCAGACTTCCCTCTCCACAGCCACCTGCTCCAGCTCTTCAGAGAGGATACCAAGGTGTTCCCAGACCAGCTGAGAGACATAGTCTGTCCACAGAGTCCTGGGTCTGCCCCGGGGTCTCCTTCCTGTGGGACGTGCCCGAAACACCTCAAGTGGGAGGCGTCCAGGAGGCATCGTAATCAGATGCCCATACCACCTCAACTGACTCCTTTCAATGTGGAGGAGCAGCGGTTCTACTCTGAGCCTCTCCCGGATGACTGAGCTCCTCACCCTATCTCTGAGGGTGAGTCCAGCAATCCTACAGAAAAAGCTCATTTCAGCCGCTTGTATCCGCGATCTCGTTCTTTCGGTCATTACCCAAAGCTCGTGACCATAGGTGAGAGTAGGAATGTAGATTGACTGGTAAATCGACAGCTTTGCCTTAGAACTCAGCTTCCTCTTCTCCACAACAGACCGGTACAACGTCCACATCACTGCAGATGCTGCTCCGATCAGTCTGTCAATCTCTCGCTCCATTTTCCCCTCACTCGTGAACAAGACCCCAAGATACTTAAACTCCTCCACTTGGGGCAGGAGCCTGTCCCCAACCCAGAGAGGACAATCCACCTTTTTCTGGCTGAGGACCATGGACTCGGACTTGGAGGTGCTGATTCTCATCCCAGCCGCTTCACACTCAGCAGCAAACTGTCCCAGCAAGACCTGTAGGTCATTGCTGGATGAAGCCAACAGGACAACATCATCTGCAAACAACAGAGATGAGATCCTGTGATCACCAAGCATGACACCCTCCATTCCCTGGCTGGGCCTAGAAATCCTGTCCATAAAAATTATGAACAGGATCGGTGACAAAGGGCAGCCCTGGCGGAGTCCAACTCTCACTGGGAATGAGTCCGACCGAGTGTTGGCAATACAAACCAAACTCTCACAACGGTCATACAGAGACCGAATAGCTCGTAACAACAAGCCCGATACCCTATACTCCCAAAGCAACCCCCACAAAAAACCACAAGGGACGCGGTCGAATGCCTTCTCCAAGTCCACAAAACACATGCAAACTGGTTGGGCAAACTCCCACAAACCCTCGAGAATTCTCAAGAGGGTAAAGAGCTGGTCCGATGTGCCATGGCCAGGACGAAAACCACATTGCTCCTCCTGAATCTGAGGTTCGACCAACAGCCGGACTCTCGTCTCCAGTACCTTAGCATAGACCTTCCCAGGGAGGCTGAGGAGTGTGATCCCTCTAAAGTTGGAGCACCACCAGGGTGCATGGTCATGGATGCAAAATGGAGACCATTTTTGAACGTGGCCATTGAATTAAAAAGGTATAGCTGCAAATGTAAGAATGGCGGAGGGACTGTCACGACATGTTCTCAAAGCTGCAAATTTGCAGGAGAGAATAGTTGTGAATTTACATTGACAAAAACAAAAAAATTTAGCCTCTGTAGTGAAAGACTGAAATGCTGTTTAATAATCACCTACAAAAATGATTACAAAGCATAGTCTGCTTAATCAGATTAGACCTTCAGAGGACAGCTCAGGGCAACATTTTCAGTGTCCTGCTCACTTGATATAACAATATAATTAATACCTTTAGCTAGATTTGCCTGTTTATTCACAGTCCAAGTAATATCAGGACGACTTTTATCCAACTGAAAACTCGCACACTAAGTGGTAATAATAGTGCTATATAAGGCTGTGTGATATGACCAAAATTTCATATCACGATATAAGCAGTGTTGGGAGTAACGCGTTAAAAAGTAACAACACTACTTTGGCAGTAACGTGCTGTGTAATGAAATTAGCTTTAAAAGTCAGTAATGCTTTAGTTACTGAAATTTGATCAGATGCTTTACTCGTTACCCATTTTATTAATATGGATAGATATTTTTAACACAAATAAATGAAAGTACAAACTGACCCTACTGTAGCTGAGACGTAGCCGTCAATTGATGTCACCTGTTGCATAGAGCGGAGGAAGAGATGAAGCTACTTTGTTTTTGTGGAAATAGACATATTATTTTTCCTTTATCACGGATAAGGACAAAAACATATTGGTGGGTTGCAAGCTAAAGTGCCGGTTGAGACCTACTGCAATCTCGAGAAGCACTTGAAAATGACAACAAAGCTCTGACAAAGCTAGTGCTAAGTAAGGGCTAGCTATGCTAACAACACCGTGTTAGTGGATCTACACTATGAACAGCCACAGCTGGATGTAAAGTGGAAATACTCTTGTCTCAACAGCCACGGCTGGATTTGAAGCACAGGTATGCATCTGGACAGTTTGTGACCCAGCAAGAATTAAATCGACTGATTGCCAGATACGTCGTTACAGACTGGAGACGTGATATAAACGGTCGCTTTCCATCAGACAGCTGAGACTGTGATCCACTGAAGTTAAAACACATTTACTTGCTACCTGGATAAAGATTATTCAAAAATGGATTTGATCTCCAAAAGGAATTTGAAAGACTGGATCAACTCTCTGTCACAGCAGACATTTGGACTTTAGATAATGGACATTTTCTTTGGATCACTGCACGTCAGATTAAATCCATATCATAAAGATTAGATAAACATGGACAGCTTTATGCAGTGTTGCCCACTCTCACTCCAAAGTGAAGAAATTACTGGAAATATTATGTTGATTTTCTTCAGATTTTTCCCACAATAAGAGCTCTCAAGGCAGGATAAAGCAGACTGAACATGTTCTCAAAGCTCCATCTGAAACAGTCTGTTTTCAGCCTGACATCAATTAGCCCTTAATGTAATCCATTAATTAAATTCTTGCTATGTGTGCAAGATGATTTAAGTATGCATTTAAAAGTAACGTGAAAATTACTTTTCCAAGTAACTAGTTACTTTAATCATGCAGTAATTGGTAAAGAAACTCAATTACTTTTAAAAAGAAGTAACTAGTAACTGTAATTAGTTACTACTTTTTAGTAACTTGCCCAACACTGGATACAAGTGATCTTAAAGTACAGTGATCCCTCGCTACTTCGCGCTTCACCTTTCGCGCCCTCAGTGCATTGCGGATTTTTCAAAAATATTCATCAAAAATTCAAAATTGAGAAAAAATGGGCGGGCGCTAGCAGAAGGCAGGGAGACTACATTAGAACATCAGGTATCAACACGGAGAGACCGCACAACTCAAAATCCACCTCTCTGACCACCGCTCCACTCCTCTCCGCCCACCTCTTCACCGCTCGGGAATCTCACAAGCTGATTGGCCGAGACGTTTTACCTCGCAAGCTGATTGGCCGAGACGTTTTACCCAGCTTCTCTCCCTGCAGAGCGCCCATACCCAGCGAAGGAAGACCGCATTCATTGTTCTTTATCGCTCGTGTTGCTTAGTGGCACTTTTCGCTGTTCTCTTGTGCCTTTTTGTGCAAAATAGTCTTCCCGTCGAGCCACTACGCCGCCTCCTGCAGCTACCCTCGACGATCCTGCGCCTCTAGCACCTGACGATGAGGCGTCACCTGAGGAGCAGTAAAGCTCTCATTAACCTGTGCAGTAAATCATCTTCATCTTGAGTTACGTATCTTGTTATAAAAATAAGAGTTCTAAAAACATATTTATGTACACTTTATTTACTCACCGGCCACTTTATTAGGTACACCTGTCCAACTGCTCGTTAACACTTAATTTCTAATCAGCCAATCACATGGCGGCAACTCAGTGCATTTAGGCATGTAGACATGGTCAAGACAATCTCCTGCAGTTCAAACCGAGCATCAGTATGGGGAAGAAAGGTGATTTGAGTGACTTTGAACGTGGCATGGTTGTTGGTGCCAGAAGGGCTGGTCTGAGTATTTCAGAAACTGCTGATCTACTGGGATTTTCACGCACAACCATCTCTAGGGTTTACAGAGAATGGTCCGAAAAAGACAAAATATCCAGTGAGCGGCAGTTCTGTGGGCGGAAATGCCTTGTTGATGCCAGAGGTCAGAGGAGAATGGCCAGACTGGTTTGAGCTGATAGAAAGGCAACAGTGACTCAAATAACCACCCGTTACAACCAAGGTAGGCAGAAGAGCATCTCTGAACGCACAGTATGTCGAACTTTGAGGCAGATGGGCTACAGCAGCAGAAGACCACGCCGGGTGCCACTCCTTTCAGCTAAGAACAGGAAACTGAGGCTACAATTTGCACAAGCTCATCGAAATTGGACAATAGAAGATTGGAAAAACGTTGCCTGGTCTGATGAGTCTCGATTTCTGCTGCGACATTCGGATGGTAGGGTCAGAATTTGGCGTCAACAACATGAAAGCATGGATCCATCCTGCCTTGTATCAATGGTTCAGGCTGGTGGTGGTGGTGTAATGGTGTGGGGAATATTTTCTTGGCACTCTTTGGGCCCCTTGGTACCAATTGAGCATCGTTGCAACGCTACAGCCTACCTGAGTATTGTTGCTGACCATGTCCATCCCTTTATGACCACAATGTACCCAACTTCTGATGGCTACTTTCAGCAGGATAATGCGCCATGTCATAAAGCTGGAATCATCTCAGACTGGTTTCTTGAACATGACAATGAGTTCACTGTACTCAAATGGCCTCCACAGTCACCAGATCTCAATCCAATAGAGCATCTTTGGGATGTGGTGGAACGGGAGATTCGCATCATGGATGTGCAGCCGACAAATCTGCGCCAACTGTGTGATGCCATCATGTCAATATGGACCAAACTCTCTGAGGAATGCTTCCAGCACCTTGTTGAATCTATGCCACGAACAATTGAGGCAGTTCTGAAGGCAAAAGGGGGTCCAACCCGTTACTAGCATGGTGTACCTAATAAAGTGGCCGGTGACTGTACATCTACGTATGTATGTACACTTACACACACACACACACGTATCATATGAGAGAGAGAGTGAGAGAATGAACGTACGTATTATTTATGGGTGATGTCATTAGGGGTGACGCTACTTCGCGGTTTTTCACTTTTCGCGGTCGGTTCTGGAACCCATTAACCACGATAAGTGAGGGATCACTGTAATCTTATTTGACGATAACGATATATATCAATACACATTTTCTGTAAATTCTATAGTTTGTGTAATGACTAATAAAAAAGACAATCTCTTTTTTTACATTTTAAATTGCATACTGAAAAAAATCAATTGTACAAATTCATCTGTCATTTATTTTATGCACCTTTTTTCCTCGTAATTTTGCAGTGTTATAAAATTGTTTTTTAATGTGCATTTGAGATGACTTCAACTTTATTCATTATTGCTACTTGACTAAAAATGATTAGAAAGCAGGTTACCTTAAGAGCCAGTTTGTTCCTCCAACATGTTTTAATTAATTTATTATTTATTTAGCGTGTATGTGTCTGCTGTCATGCACTTTTTCAGCTTTAGTAATATTTTTTCAGACAACATTAAGAAACTCGGCGACTAGAAAAGCGCTATATAAGTGCAAGTTAGTTAGTAGTTAGTTAGTAATTTAAACCAAAGAAATGATGGTCCAGTGTTTCCTCTAGCTTAAAGAGCTTGGTGTGGTGACAACATAATTTTACGGGGGGAAACGCATGACACTACTGTAACTGGAATATGTTAATTTTATACTATTTATTTCTTTTTTAAAATTTTGCACAGTAACTTTGCATATGGAACTTACCATTTGAAGTATTGTAAAACTGAGGCTTGAATGTTGGAATATTGGGCCAGTTGGGGTCCCACCCAGACGTCCTGTGTTTGGACTTTTTACTGGTGTATCCTTCTCTCCTCCCTCTGCTCTCACCTCTCCTGGACCCTCTGCGTGAACACTTTCCTCTCCTTGGCTCCTCTCTTCTGTCTCATCTTGCCCTCTCTGAGCCCTGTCTAATTCAGATTCTCTCTCTGTCTATGGTGGTATCAAGTGTCATGTTTTGTCCTGCAGGATTTTTTTGTCATGGTTTACATAAATGACAAAAATGTGTATTTTTTTTGTATTTTTATTCTAGTGTTTCTTTTTTTCATTGAGAGAGTAGGGAAGGGAAAAAACATTAATAATAGTAATTTACTCATGCATACTTAAATTATATGATCAGAGGTGGGTATAGTAGCCAGAAATTCTACTCATGTAAAAGCAGTTCTCTGAAATTAATTGAATGAATGAATGAATTTATTTCGGATAATACAGTACAGGTTGAAGAAACTGTATAATATAACAACAAGGTCAAATTAGACAAAGACTCCTTCTACTAAACAATTCCACGTGAGTTATCCGAAATGGGTGATGGCTGAAGCCGCAGCTTATATTGCCCACCCATATTCCATCCAAGAATTCAAAGAAAAAAAGAGTAAACAAGACAAGAGTGATTACAATTTAGAACAAAGCTAAGACAAAGTGTGACTGAGAGAAAAAAAAAAAAGAAAAAAAAAAGAAAACTAAGCTAAGCTAAGTTAAGCAGTTACTATTCGAGACAAATCTAAGACAGAATGTCACAGAGAGAAAAAAACAAAAAACAAAAAAAAACTAAGCTACAACACAACACAGGCTGGAAATGTCAATCCTTATGTGAGTTTACATGTCGTCTTGTAAATATGTTTGGAGTATTTCTTCCTTTAGTTTTTGTTTAAATTGTCCAAGCGTTGTACATGATTTTAATTCAGGTCCAAAATCGTTCCATAATCTGACTCCTTGCACTGAAATACAGTGTTGCTTGGTGGTTGTTCTCACTGTAGGCTTTTTTTGCATACTTAAATTATATGATCAGAGGTGGGTATAGTAGCCAGAAATTCTACTCATGTAAAAGCAGTTCTCTGAAATTAATTAAAAGTAGACAACCAAAAATTTCTAGTTGAGTCAAGGATACAAAGAGCACTCACTTAAAAGCTTGAGTAATGACTTCATTCTTGAAGGTTTGAGGTTTTTCTCCAAAATTTATAACAATTTTCTTATAGTTTTGTACTTTTCTCTGTAAATTTATCTAAATCTGAAACCATTTTCCTCAAAATTTGTAATTTCCTCTTGTAAAATTTGACTTTTCTTGTACATTTGAGACTTTATTATTATTATTGGATTATTTTATGGCTAATTTTTGTCTTTTTAAAAATAAAATTGCTTTTTTTTAATAAATTTAAAAGACAGGGTTTTTTTTTGTTTTTTTTTTTACTTATAACTAACTAACTAACTAACTAACCTGCACTTATATAGCGCTTTTCTAGTCACAAAGACCACTCAAAGCGCTTTCATTAATACTAACCCTCTATTCTAAGGGCCTATAGGAAACAGATATCTAGGGACAATTTAGAACAGCCAATTAACCTAACATGCATGTTTTTGGCATGTGGGAGGAAACCGGAGAAATCCCGGAGTAAACCCACGCAACACGGGGAGAACATGCAAACTCCACACAGATCACTGTTGGTCGGGGGCTGGGATCGAACCCACGATCCCATGATCCCCACAATCCCCCGGCCAAGGGTAAACTGTGCTGCCGCAGTGCTAACCACTGCGCCACCGTGCAGCCAACATTACAGTGTATAACATTATTAAGTGTATAACATTTACACTTTTGACAATTTACCATTTTTACCCCCCCCCCCCCCAACACACGCACAGTGTATCCGGAAAGTATACAGTGTTTCACTTTTTCCACATTTTGTTATGGTACAGCCTTATTCTCAAAGGGATTCAATTCATTTTTTCCCTCAAAATTCTACGCACAATACCCTATAATGACAACATGAAAAAAGTTTTTTTGTTTGGTTTTTTTTTTTTAGATTTTTGCAAATTTATTAAAAATAAAAAACTAAGAAATCACATGATTTCTTTCTCCTCCGGAAGAACTTCAACCACATTCCGAGGGAGTCTGGAGACATGGAGTCTGAATGGGCCATGTTCTCCACCTCTGTTGTTGAAGCGGCAGCCCAGAGCTGCGGCCGCAAGGTGGTCGGTGCATCTCGTGGTGGCAACCCCCGAACCAAGTGGTGGACACCAGTGGTGAGGGGGGCCATTAAGCTGAAGAAGGAGTCCTATCAAGCTTGGTTGGCTTGTGGGACTCCCGAAGCAGCTGAGGTGTACCGGCAGGCCAAGCGGAGTGCAGCTCGGGTGGTTGCTGAAGCAAAAACCCGGGTATGGGAGGAGTTCGGTGAGGCCATGGAACAAGACTTTCGGTCGGCTTCAAAGAGATTCTGGCAAACTGTTCGGCGGCTCAGGAGGGGAAAGCAGCTCCCCGTCCACACTGTGTATGGTGCGGATGGGACACTGTTGACTTCAACTGGGGATATCGTCGGGCGGTGGAAGGAATACTTTGAGGATCTCCTCAATCCCACTGATACGCCTTCCACAGAGGAAGCAGGGTTTGGGGACGAGGGGGATGACTCGCCTATCACAGGGGCTGAGGTCGCCAAGGTGGTTAAAAATCTCCTTGGTGGCCGGGCCC
Organism: Pholidichthys leucotaenia; assembly: GCA_020510985.1. Lineage (NCBI taxonomy): Eukaryota > Metazoa > Chordata > Actinopteri > Cichliformes > Pholidichthyidae > Pholidichthys > Pholidichthys leucotaenia. The sequence continues at coordinate 392,854,237 of CM035838.1, read as the reverse complement.
CGGGGGTGGACGAGATTCGCCCCGAGTACCTCAAGGCCCTGGATGTTGTTGGGTTGTCATGGTTGACACGCCTCTGCAACATTGCGTGGAGGTCGGGGGCAGTGCCTTTGGCATGGCAAACCGGGGTGGTGGTTCCTCTCTTCAAAAAAGGGGACCGGAGGGTGTGCTCCAACTTTAGAGGGATCACACTCCTCAGCCTCCCTGGGAAGGTCTATGCCAAGGTACTGGAGAGGAGAGTCCGGCCGTTGGTCGAACCTCGGATTCAGGAGGAGCAATGTGGTTTTCGTCCTGGCCGTGGCACATCGGACCAGCTCTTTACCCTCTCGAGAATTCTTGAGGGTTCGTGGGAGTTTGCCCAACCAGTTTACATGTGTTTTGTGGACTTGGAGAAGGCATTTGACCGCGTCCCTCGTGGATTTTTGTGGGGGGTGCTTCGGGAGTATGGGGTATCGGGCTTGTTGTTACGAGCTATTCGGTCTCTGTACGACCGTTGTGAGAGTTTAGTTCGCATTGCCAACACTCGGTCGGAGTCATTCCCAGTGAGAGTTGGACTCCGCCAGGGCTGCCCTTTGTCACCGGTCCTGTTCATAATTTTTATGGACAGGATTTCTAGGCGCAGCCAGGGAATGGAGGGTGTCATGCTTGGTGACCACAGGATCTCATCTCTGTTGTTTGCAGATGATGTTGTCCTGTTGGCTTCATCCAGCAATGACCTACAGCTCTTGCTGGGACGGTTTGCCGCTGAGTGTGAAGCGGCTGGGATGAGAATCAGCACCTCCAAGTCCGAGTCCATGGTCCTCAGCCGGAAAAAGGTGGATTGTCCTCTCCGGGTTGGGGACAGGCTCCTGCCCCAAGTGGAGGAGTTTAAGTATCTTGGGGTCTTGTTCACGAGTGAGGGGAAAATGGAGCGAGAGATCGACAGACGGATTGGAGCAGCATCTGCAGTGATGCGGACGTTGTACCGGTCTGTTGTGGTGAAGAGGGAGCTTAGTTCTAAGGCAAAGCTGTCGATTTACCAGTCAATCTACGTTCCTACTCTCACCTATGGTCACGAGCTTTGGGTAATGACCGAAAGAACGAGATCGCGGATACAAGCGGCTGAAATGAGCTTTCTCCGTAGGATTGCTGGACTCACCCTCAGAGATAGGGTGAGGAGCTCAGTCATCCGGGAGAGGCTCAGAGTAGAACCGCTGCTCCTCCACATTGAAAGGAGTCAGTTGAGGTGGTATGGGCATCTGATTAGGATGCCTCCTGGACGCCTCCCACTTGAGGTGTTTCAGGCACGTCCCACTGGGAGGAGACCCCGGGGCAGACCCAGGACTCGGTGGAGAGACTATGTCTCCCAGCTAGTCTGGGAACGCCTTGGTATCCCCTCTGAAGAGCTGGAGCAGGTGGCTGGGGAGAGGGAAGTCTGGGCTTCTCTGCTTGAACTGCTGCCTCCGCGACCCGGACCTCCGGAAAAGCGGTAGAAGATGGATGGATGGATGGATGGATGGAAATCACATGTACATAAGTATTCACAGCCTTTGCTATGAAGCTCAAAATTGAGCTCAGGTGCATCCTGTTTCCACTGATCATCCTTGAGATGTTTCTACAGCTTAACTGGAGTCCACCTGTGGTAAATTCAGTTGATTAGACATGATTTGGAAAGGCACACACCTGTCTATATAAGGTCCTACAGGTGACAGTGCATGTCAGAGCACAAACCAAGCATGAAGTCAAAGGAATTGTCTGTAGACCTCCGAGACAGGATTGTCTCAAGGCACAAATCTGGGGAAGGGTACAGAAAAATTTCTGCTGCTTTGAAGGTCCCAGTGAGCACAGTGGCCTCAATCATCCGTAAATGGAAGAAGTTCGGAGCCACCAGAACTCTTCCTAGAGCTGGTCGGCCATCTAAACTAAGCGATTGGGGGAGAAGGGTGTTAGTCAGGGAGGTGACCAAGAACCCGATGGTCACTCTGTCAGAGCTCCTGCGTTCCTCTGTGGAGAGCGGAGAACCTTTCAGAAGGACAACCATCTCTGCAGCAATCCACCAATCAGGCCTGTATGGTAGAGTGGCCAGACGGAAGCCACTCCTTAGTAAAAGGAACATGGCAGCCCACCTGAAGTTTGCCAAAAGGCACCTGAAGGACTCTTAGACCATGAGAAACAAAATTCTCTGGTATGATGAGACAAAGATTGAACTCTTTCGTGTGAATGCCAGGCGTCATGTGTGGAGGAAACCAGGCACCACTCATCACCAGGCCAATACCATTCCTATAGTGAAGCATGGTGGTGGCAGCATCATGCTATGGAGATGTTTTTCAGGGGCAGGAACTGGGAGACTAGTCAGGATAGAGGGAAAGATGAATGCAGCAATGTACAGGGGCATCCTGGATGAAAACCTGCTTCAGAGCGCTCTGGGGCGACAGTTCGTCTTTCAGCAGGACAACAACCCTCAGCACACAGCCACGATATCAAAGGAGTGGCTTCAGGACATTTCTGTGAATGTCCTTGAGTGGCCCAGCCCGAGCCCAGACTTGAATCCAATTGAACATCTCTGGAGAGATCTGAAAATGGCTGTGCACTGACACTTCCCACCCAACCTGATGGAGCTTGAGAGGTGCTGCAAAGAGGAATGGGCAAAACTTCCCAAAGATAGGTGTGCCAAGCTTGTGGCATCATAATCAAAAAGACCTGAGACTGTTATTGCTGCCAAAGGTGTATCATCAAAGTATAGAGCAAAGGCTGTGAATAGTTATGTACATGTGATTTCTTTTTTATTTTTAATAAATTTTCAAAAATCTCAAAACCTTTTTCATGTTGTCATTATGGGGTATTGCATGTAGAATTTTGAGGAACACAATGAATTTATTCCATGTTGGAATAAGGCTGTTAAATAACAAAATGTGGAAAAAGTGAAGCGCTATGAATATATATATAAATATAAACAACACACGTGTGTGTGTGTGTGTGTGTGTGTGTATAAAATATGGGCTGCAGCTAATGACTATTTTATGGTTTTATGGCTCAGGTAAGCCTGTCAAAGAAACTTTCATTGACCAACATTTGTGGAACTTTCTTTCCTAGAGAGCAGTAGTAATTGTACCAAACACTCAATAACACAGGTACACATTTATTGCAGTGTTTATTGCATGGAACGTAACTTTAATCTGTATGTTACACCATAAAGTTCCATTTGCTTATATGGCCAAAGAACATATAGCCACCGCCGTTAGCATCCGGTGTCTGCTAATGGATGCTAACGGCGGTGGCTATATGTTCTTTGGCCATATAAGCATAATTAGCATAGCTGACTACATTCTATTCATCTTAATTTTAAATCTCAATCATGTACCTTGTCTCGAGTGCACTGGCTGTGCATGATGTTGGATGCTTTCTGCTGAGACACTGTAACATCCGACATTGTAGGATGCTAGCTCGCCGCTCAGCTTTACCATGTACACGCCACAAAATGTTTTCCTTCAATTTGAGCTTGAAATGATTCCAGACTTGAAATACTTCTGTCATTTTTTAAAAAATTTTCTTTATCTTTGCCAGCCTGTCACTATGCTGATCTGACATGGTGCCATTAAACAAATCTGCATTTTGTTTAGGTAACGTGGCCGGAAAAAGGTCATATAGACCGGAAGTGCTACATTAAATGACACGTCGATGCATAAATTTTGAACAGAGAATTTTTGGTAACCAAATTATTCAAATTATTAGAGTAATCGTTGCAGCCCTAAAATATATATACCTGCCAACTACTCCTGTTTTGCCGTAATGGTTACGGTTTTCAAGACCCCATTCCGGGTTACGGCTTTATTAATCAAAATTACAGTTTTTCACTAAAAATTCAGTCAAAAATTTTAAATCGTAAAAAAAACAAAACACGAAAGCAATTCCAAACACGAGATCGCTAGGAATCGTATCTAAATTTAGAACATAGCAACACGTGATGGCGGCCGGGATGGTCACACTTTTTCAGTGCTGAGACAAAGTTGCTGATTTTACCACTAAAATAACTAACCAACAGTGAATATCTGATCAACATTTGTGATGCACACGCACAGGCTGAATTTCCACCTTGGTTGAACCAGCTTTTGAAGTAGAAATACCCCTTTATTCGCCTTTCACCGCGCTCTGTGAGTAAACTGAGTAGCATTTCTTTTTGTGGTTCGCTGCTACGCATTACCTGAAACGTTTGCTAAGCTAACGCTATCGCTATAGCTAACGCCATAGCTAGTCGTAGCACCTAACACCGACACAAAGAAGCGACTCTGTCCCCAGTGATTGGGGCTCACCGGAGGAACTAACTGAGGCAACAGTTGGACGGGAGCTGGATCAGAGTTCAAGTACAGCGGTGGTAGGAGACGGGGACCAGTGGAGGACCACCGGGGCCCCAGCTGGATAAGAGCCGGAATCGGAGCCCAGTTACAGCGGCGGGGCTCGGCGGAGTCACAAAGGAATTAGGTCAGCATTGTATATGTTTTCATCATGGAATCTGGCGGAGAAAAATCAGAAATGAGCGTGAAACCCAAACGAAAATTACAGTCTTTTCATGAGGAATACTCCAAAGCATTTCCAGGAATTATTATTCGCTCAAGAAAGGGTGAAAATTTCACATTTACTGAGGGAAAAGGTCAAGAGAAATGTCATTTATCAAAATTTGTTAAATGCATGATCATGTACTAAGAGAATATTACCATAGAGTTTGTCCTTGATCTTTTCCATTCGCATATCTGCATTGACAATTTAAGGAAAATAGAAACATGATTGTTGAAGAAATATGAGGTTGTTAGCCACATTTTAACTTGATTTAATGCTAATATTTGTTTTGGCATAATCTTTTTTTCCTCTGTGGGCCAGTACCTAGTGGTCCATGGACTGGTGCCGGTCCACAGTCTGGTGGTTAGGGACCACTGTTATAGTTTATAAAAGATGGGTACAGCCACTGTGATGTCATCTGTTTGTGAATTCCTGTTTTAAAGCCCTGAACTGACAATTGTTGGCTTTCATCATCTAGGCTTGTTGAAATGGAAGGTCATTGTGCCCACAGTCAACAGCAACTTGTCATTCGCAAAGGAACCACACCTTTGAGTAACGATTGCTTTGCTATAGATTTCACTGGAATTTACAAAATATCAATTGTATTGAATTAAAAAGACCATACTGTAATAGTGCAAGTAATTACTGAGGTCATTAGTGGTGTGATCAACAGGTTCTGTTTCTCATACAATAGATTACATTTTGCAACCAGTGGAATCTCTCCCTGCTGGTCTTTGGGAAGAATGCAGGTTTGAAGAGGCTATATTGTGCTTAATAGTGTTTTTGTCAGTTTTAACCTTATAAAATGCAGCAATTGGTACAATGGTTTTCATCATACCTCTCAGACAGAACTTTCACAGGTGCTGCGAATAGTTTTATGTCCTCATCTGAAGCTTTGTCCTGCGTTGTCCCCCAAGGTTTTGTTCTGGGACCAATTTTGCTTTCATTGTACCTACTGCCTCTTGGACACATTTTGAGCTCATTCAAAGGCATCTCATATTACTTTTATATTGATGATATCCAACTGTACATCTCCTTCCCACCACAAAATATTGCAAAAATACCTATCCTTCAAGACTATTGATGCCATAAAGAACTGGATGGCTGCTAATTATCTTTCACTTAATGCCGAGAAAACAGAAGTTCATGTTTATGCTCATGACAGTTTTGTTCCTACTATAATTAACAATCTTGGCTCTTTGTCATCATTGGTTCAATTTAACCCTTCATAGGGCACTCACTAATTTACTTGAAAATTCAAAATTTCAACTCTCGACCATTATTGGCAGACATTAGAAGATTGTTACAATGATTATTATTATTATTATAGTGTTACAATATATTATGCCTCCTGACATTACCAAATATGGTTCAAGTTAGAATTTAGGTGTTACATTTGACCAGGCTCTTGGCTTTGATAATCATATTAATCTGGTGCAATTCTGCTTTTTCAATCTAAGAAATATTGCCCACCTTAGTCAAATGGTGTCCATATCAGAACTTGAAATGATTATTCAAGCTTTTGTTTCATCACGTCAAGACTATTGCAGTTCTTTGTATATTGGCCTCAGTACTGCAAGTAATTTTAGATAGTTTACAGTTGGTTCAAAATGTGGTTGCAAGGCTACTTACTAGGCCCTCTAAATTCTCACATGACACCCATTTTGTCCTCTTTGCACTGGCTCTCCATAAAATTCAGACTTCATTTTAAAATTTTGGTGATTACCTTCAGAGCACTGCATGGTCAAATGCCTGTTTATCACCAAACTCTTGCATCCATATACAACGTGCAGGTGTTTTAGGTCCTCTGACCTAAACCTGTTGGTATAGTTCCTCGTTCGAGGTTGAAAACTAGTGGAAAGTATAGGTCTGAGGTCACAGTTCCTAAACGATGGAATGCTCTACCTTCACACCTGAGATCTATAGACTTTAGGGCTGAAATGATTAGTCGATGTTGTCGATGACGTCGATCATAAAGATCTGTTGATGCAGATTTTTATTGTTGACAAATCATTTAATTTTAAAGTTTATATGCATGCCGCGGAAATGTTCAATTTAACTGTTCCAGTGAAGAAGAGGAGAAACGCATCATGGCGACACGGAGAGAAAATCATGGAGACGGCCAAAAGTTTCCATAGTATGGAAGGATTTTACCAAAAATTAATAAATGAAACAAGTTAAATGTAGACTGTATAGCAGTGTTGTCATATCACAGCTGCACTACAGCGATGTATTCATTCCCAACCCCTTTCCGTTCCTCCATCTCCGGCCACCTGTCAGCGGACTGCACCGGTAACGTTAATGAGTAAAGTTAGTGTTTCTTATTTTCAATGAGTGACTCTCTCAGCTTTAAAAAAACTGACCATACTATTAGTGTGTGCCGTTTAAATAGTTTACCTGTTGTTGGGCAGTAATCTGTCTTACGATGGTTGCCGACAGCTGAGCTGCTTCTGTTATGCTAGCTAATATGTTAACTGCAGTAAATGGGTGAATTACAGGAGCAACTTATTCTTTTTCATATTCTCTATTATTGTTGCAGTAATATCAGCCTTCATTCTGAATATTAGTACATCTCAGTAAATTAGAATATCATGATTTGTAATTTAATAAAAAAAATAACCATAATCATCACAAATACATTTAAAACTGCTTTAATGTTTCACTGTATGTGTAGTGAAGGCTCACATTCCTGCACTGATATTTAAAGTGTTTTTTTTTATTTTAGTCTGAAGAAGTTTTTAATTTTCATATGAAGCCTAATTAAACTTTTAAACTTCTAGATCAAGCAAGGTTTCAAACAGGATGGACTAGCTTGTTATGTTCTTTTTTTTTTTTTTTTTTTTACTTTAATGGAGTTGAATATTACTCTAGTTTGTTTTTAACACGTGGTTACAACAGCCTTTATGGAGCAGCAGAGCTGCCATTTGAGTTTTTACACTTTAACATCTATTATTTAATTGTGTTCCTACAAACACTTCTGATTAAGCTGTCAAGTTCAGGTTTCCAAGTCATGTTTGATGGGTCATTATTTTATTTAGCTATAGGAACTTTTTATAATGGCCTACATTATATTAAGGCAGAGACTGACAACAAAGTGATTTTCACAGGTGTGCAGACTTAAACAGGTGAGGTGAAACATGATGTGGAGCCCCAAACAGGAGCTGTGCAAGCAGGAAGCTGAGCTGGTGGACATGACAGAAATAATTGTGATTAGTCGACTAATCGAAAAAATAGTCGTTAGATTAGTCGACTACCAAAATAATCATTAGTTGCAGCCCTAATGGACTCATTTGAAACTTTTAAAGAGCAGCTCAAGATCTATATGTAAAGGCTTGCTTTTAACTCGTGGATGTTATTGTTGTGTTTTAACATTGTATTTGTTTTGTGATTCATTTTGTGATTTTTTTTTTTTTTTAATCTAGACAGTTGCTATATAAATAAACGTATTCACCGCGTTCCAGATTATTATGCAAATAAGATTTTAGTATCAAACATTCAACTTTTTGTTTTTCAATTAAACTCATGGATGGTATTGCGTCTCAGGGCTCTTTGGATCACTGACATCAATCACACTTGTCATAATTAGTTTGCCAGGTGAGCCCAATTAAAGGAAAACTACTTAAGAAGGATGTTCCACATTATTATGCCACAGGTTTCAAGCAATATGGGAAAGAAAAGGGATTTATTTGCTGCCAAAAAGCATCAAATAGTGCAATGCCTTGGACAAGGTATGAAAACATTAGATATTTCACAAAAACTTAAGCGTGATCATCGTACTATGAAGAAATTTGTGGCTGATTCAGACCACAGACGAGTTCGTGCAGATAAAGGCATAATGAGGAAGGTTTCTGCCAGACAAATTTATCAGATTAAGACAGCAGCTGCTAAAATGCCATTACAACATAGCAAACAGGTATTTGAAGCTGCTGGTGCCTCTGGAGTCCCACAAACCTCAAGGTGTAGGATCCTCCAGAGGTTTGCATCATCATCATAGCAGTCTGTTGTGGGCAACAATGACTGTTTCATTTAGGTCTGATCAGATTCCTCCACACAGCCCTGTCCTTAGCCTTCTGCTGTCGGGAACTCCTGTCTATGTCCAACTTCTTCAAGTTTCTTTTTACAGTGTCTTTAAATCTGAGCCTTGGTCTACCCTGATTGCATTTGCCCTCACATAACTGTGAGTTGAGTAACTGCCGAGGGAGACGCTGGTGGTCCATCCTCTCAACATGTCCGAGCCATCTCAGGTTCATCTATATTAGCATGTCCTCCATTGATGGTAGACCAGCTCGTTTCAACACTTCTGTGTTGGTTATCTTGTCTTTCCATGAGATGTTCATTATGGCTCGAAGGTGTCTCATCATGTACGTGTGGAGTTTCTTCACCTGCACTCTGAAGACAGTCTCAAGTTTCAGCACCGTACAATAGAGTAGCCAGTACTGTCGCTCTGTACACTTTGCATTTCACATGGATTGACACGTCGATTGTTCCACAGTCTCTCCTTCAGGTTTCCAAACACAGCGCTCTGAAACAGTACTCCCTAGGTACTTAAAAGTCTTGCACTTGACTAGTGGCTCTGTACCAATGCTGATCTCTTCTGGTAGTGATGTTGATAATTGGAACTTTGGTGGTTGATAAAGGCACTCTGTCTTCTTGATGTTGATTTGGAGGCTGAATTGGCTAGCTGCTCTTGCAAATTTCTCCACTAAAGATTGCATACCTTCCATGCTGTGTGCAACTAGAGCACTGTCGTCGGCAAAGAGCATTTCTCTTAGTATCTTTATCGATGTCTTACTCTTGGCTTTAAACGGTGCCACATTGAACAAGTCTGTCTTGTTTGAATGTATACTCCTTCTGAAGTGTCTTTGAAGGCCACCTCAAGCATGGCTGTCAGATATAGCGAGAAGAGTGTAGGTGCCAGCACACACCCTTGTTTCACCCCGTTGCTTACTGAAAAGTCTTTAGATACTGAGCCACTCATTGCCACGTTTGCTTGCATACCTGTATGGAGTGCCTCGATCAGGCTGACAAACTTCTCTGTACAACCATATTTCTTGAGTACCTGCCAAAGTCCTTGTCGCGAAACAGTATCGAAGGCTTTACTGAAGTCTATGAAGACTACACAAAGCGGCATGTTCTGTTCGATACACTTTTCTTGAACCTGTTTCAAGCAGAAAATCATGTCCATTGTGCTTCTTCCACTTCTAAAGCCGCACTGGGTTTCCGGTAGTACATTCTGCGAGATGTGTTCACTGAATCTGTTAAGTAGTACACGTGAGAGAATCTTACCAACAGTGGCTAGTAGTGATATACCTCGGTAATTTCCACAATCCTTCCTGTCGCCTTTCTTGAACAAAGGCACAATACTTGCATCCTTCCAGTCTTGAGGTACTTTCTGGGCATCCCATATCTCTTGGATGAGCTTGTGCAGGCAGTTGGTCAGCTGAACACCACCAAATTTCCACACTTCTGCTGGAATTCCATCCCTTCCTGGAGCTTTACCATCCTGTAATGTCCTGATAGCTGCCATTAGTTCATCAAAATTTGGTGGTTCATCCAGACTTGATACAGCTGTTCGCTGCACTAGAGCTTCTTTAGCCTCTTCATTGAGATCTCCAGCGTTGTTTAGTAGTTGGTCAAAGTGGTCTGCAAATCTGTCCAGGATCTTGTCTTTCTCCTGCCAAATCGTTTCACCATCCATAGCCTTTAGTTGGATCAATCCTCTTGGTTTAGGGCCGTAGATTTCTTTCAAACCTGTGAAGAATGTTTTCATGTCCTTCCTGTCTGCTGCAGTTTGAAGTTTGTCCGCTTTTTCATCCCACCAGTTGGACTTCATCTCTCTGGTGTACTTATGTAGCTCACTCTGAGCCTTTGAGTATTTCTTCTTCTTCGACCTTGTGTTACACTGTAGGTTTTCCTGCCTAGCTGTATTCCTCACTTCTAGTAGTTTTTTCAGGTGTTCATCATGCTCATCAAACCAATCTTGATGTTTCCTCTCAGGGTAGCCTAATACATCACTCGCAGTCTGATACACCGTATCCTTCAGTGTTGCCCATTTCTCTTCTATGTCATTCTCTGAGTTGTTGCTGTCCCAGTCTTTCAAGTTTTCATCCATTTCCTGTGTAAGTTCTTCCTGCTTCTTTTGGCCTTTCAGTGCACTAGTGTTTAGCTTCCATGGTGGCTTCGCACCCGTCCTGCAGTGCTGTTTTCGTCTGCAAATCCTTAATCTAGATCTCAGCATAACATGATCAGTGCCACAGTCCGCGCCTCTCATTGCTCTGGTGTCCAATACATCCCTTCTGTCTCTCTGCCTGACTATGATGTAGTCTAATAAGTGCCAGTGCTTGGATCTTGGGTGCATCCATGTCTTCTTGTGTGTGTCCTTGTGCTTAAATAGAGTGTTGGTTATCACAAGGTTGTACTCTGAACATAGTGCAAGTAGAAGTTCTCCATTAGCATTGCACTTGCCTACTCCATGACTGCCTAGCACTCCTTTCCATTTCTCGGTGTCCGAACCAACTCTGGCATTAAAATCTCCGAGTATCAGCCTGTCATCAGTCGGTACACACCTGATAGTCTCACGTAAATCACTGTAGAACTCTTCCTTCACCTCCTCTGTGTTGGTCATTGTTGGGGCATATACACCGATGAGTGTGGCATATATCTTCTGCTGTAGTGGGAGTCTCATAGTCATTATCCTGTTGTTGATTGGCACTGGTTCCTCATCAAGCATTGCTGCTATCTCCTTTCTAACTGCAAAGCCCACTCCTGCTTCTCTCCTTTCTTGAGTTGATCTCCCACTCCAAAAGAAGATGTACCCATGGTCTTCCAAGCTGTCATATCCAGGCAATCTTGTTCCACTAAGTGCAGCTATGTCTACATTGTACCTGTTCATTTCCAGGGCCACAAGCGCGGTCTGTCTTTCTGGGTGCTGTGATGTTGTTCTGTCCAACAGAGTGCGTACATTCCATTCTGCTACACACAAGGTTGCTGTTTTCCTCTTCTTTTGTCTTGCTGCTCCTAACTTACTTTTCGCTGCCTGTCGGAGTGTGAACAGATCAGCGCGGACCTTGTAAGCCCGGGCGGCATCCGAGCCAGTATGAGTTGCTTTCTGATTGACCATTTCATGAAACTGCTTGCAAAGTATTTGAGTACTGCTAGCTTTTGCTGGACTAGCAGCACATTCTTGGCAGATAACGGTAATATCAGTGGCAAGGACAAGCCAAGACAAACTGACTCCAGTATCTGTTGCAGTGACTGACCAGATGATAGGTTTGTTTATCCAGAGGCTTGCAGTTGTGCATAAATCTACTATTCGGCCACCCCTAACCAATACTCACAAACAGAAATGGTTGCAGTGGGCCCAGAAATACATGAAGACTAATTTACAAACAGTCTTGTTTACTGATGAGTGCTGTGCAACCCTGGATGGTCCAGATGGATGGATGGAGTAGTGGATGGTTGGTGGATGGCCACCATGTCCCAACAAGGCTGCGATGTCAGCAAGGAGGTGGCGGAGTCATGTTTTGGGCCAGAATCATGGGGAGAGAGCTGGTAGGCCCCTTTAGGGTCCCTGAAGGTGTGAAAATGACCCCGGCAAAGTATATAGAGTTTCTGACTGACCACTTTCTTCCATGGTACAAAAAGAAGAACTGTGCCTTCCGTAGAAAAATTATCTTCATGCATGACGATGCACCATCTCATGCTGCAAAGAATACCTCTGTCACTGGCTACTCTGGGCATAAAATGAGAGAAACTCATGGTGTGGTGCCCATCCTCCCCTGACCTCAACCCCATTGAGAACCTTTGGAGCATCCTCAAGCAAAAGATCTATGAGGGTGGGAGGCAGTTCACATCAAAACAGCAGCTGTGGGAAGCTATTCTGACATCTTGCAAAGAAATTCAAGCAGAAGCTGTCCAAAAACTCACAAGTTCAATGGATGCAAGAATTGTGAAGATTATATCAAAGAAGGGGTCCTGTGTTAACATGTAACTTGGCCTGTTAAGATGTTTTAGATTGAAATAGCTTTTGATTTCCGTAAATATGACCTCCTAATGCTGCATATTTAACAAAAGACCATTTTCACGGTGGCGCAGTGGTTAGCACCGCGGCAGCACAGTTTACCCTCGGCCGGGGGATCGTGGGTTCGATCCCTGCCCCCGGCCAACAGTGATCTGTGTGGAGTTTGCATGTTCTCCCCGTGTTTGCGTGGGTTTACGCCGGGATTTCTCCGGTTTCCTCCCACATGCCAAAAACATGCAGGTTAGGGAGTTAAGGGGTGCTTGCGCACGCAGCGACCGGCAGCTGGTGGCTTGTCACCGGACTGCAGAACAAATCTACCTACGGGTACAAAATAAGTACAAAAAAAAAAAAAAAGACCATTTTCAGTTCTTTACAGCCAATGAAATGTTTTGAAATTCTGTTGTGCATAACAATTTGGAAAAGTGCATTGAGTTTTTTTATTTTTGCAAAAAATAGTTATCATTTGGAGGTTTGTTCAGTTGATGACTTGAAAATTATACTCACTGTCATTTGCATCGACTATTTAGGAAAATCAGAGACAAATATCATTTGCATAATATTTTGGAACGTGGTGTATGTATACAGTTAACATATTAAAATGTTCATTTCACAAAGATACAGTATGCACATTTAAAACGTAAGTTTTTTTGGACAGGATTAGTTGTTCACATACACACAATTAAAATATTAAGCGTGTGTGTGTGTAACTGAGTGAATAAAAGCTTCTTACTTGGCTTGCCAACCCCATACAGCAGTTTTTGGGGCCACTCTAAAGTACCTACCCTTTACCAGAGCCTTATTTCGGCCGCTACAAGATTTGAAAATTTTCACTTTCAGCGAGGTTCCTATAATGGAGACACACACCACGGGGGAAGTTCCTGTTAAATTGGTTCTTTTAATAGAAATGGGCCTGTTGAAATGTTTTAGTAATTTGTACTCATCAGGAATTGTGGAACAATTGGTGTTTATATTGTTCTTCTATTCCGGCTCATTTGTGAAGGAACAAAAAGTCTGTCAAAAACAACGGGGACAAAATTATGAGAAAAAACTAACTTTTAAAGAAATGTCTGAAAATCCAAAGAAATAAGAAGTTGTAAATTTATGAGTTCAAAAGTTGCAAATTCACTTGGTAAGAGATACCATTTATGTAGAAAATCCTTTTTAATTTGCAAGGAACAAGTATGGTGAGAAAAGGTCCAAAACGAATGAGAAAATAATCATAAATTAAAGAAGAAAAATCTCAAATTGGTAACTGTTACTACTTAAGATATTTTAGTACTTTTTTACTCTTACTCTAGAATTTTTGTGTACTTTTACTTGAGTATTTAATATCATGTGGTACCACTATTTTTACTTGAGTCCAGTTTCTGGTTACTCTACCCACCTCTGAGAACTTCTTCCTACAACATGCCAATAATTCAGATCTTTTTTTCCCGTTTAACATTTGTGTTGTAGCATTTTGTATGTGAGAAGTAAAACAGTCTAAAATTGTGTGGCCATATAAAAAATTAGGCAGCTACAAATTTAAATTTGGTCACGTGTATCTGATTAGTTCTCAGCCTCAGCGTGTGATAAACTGAAATAATTAAACCAGGGTCGGACCGTCCACTTTCGTTCTCGTGGATGGTGAACCAAAGTCCCACGTTCTGTCTACCTCAGTCAGACCTGAATCTTTAGCGGAAGACCATGTTCGGCCCTCTAACAGCCGGATCATTGTGAAGCGGATTAAATGCTGGGTGGAATTAAACCGACTCCAGATGTTTTTTAAACTGACAGCTGCTCCACAGCGTCTATCCGACTAACAAGCCAGAGCGTAGGTTTAAGTCTGGCGGCGTTCATTAGCAGCTGAAAGCGTTTTGATTTGTTGGTCAGTGCTAAAGCTGCTTTCATCCTGGTAAATACTGTCGACTGTGTGTGACTAGCACTAAATTGTTGTTTGAGTCCAGACACTAAAATGCAGTCCATTCAGTCAGGACATCCTTTCATTAGTTGCAGCCGTGATTGCAGAGTGGAGATGTTCTCGTTTACCTTTTGATACAACCCGTGGTTTAGATAAAAAAATAAATGCAGATTGTGTTATGGTGTTTTTCAGCTTCGCGTTGACACGCGATGTTAGAATGGTTCAGTTCTTCATGCCCAAACCTCAACAAAGGAATGTGCAAGTTTTGGGTTTTTTTTGTTTTTTTTGAGATGAGAAATGTTTTTAATTCTCGTCACTCTTGTTTGTTGTGAATCAAAAATGCTATAAATTAATTAAATTGGGTAATTTTTAGACGTGTAAGTGGACAATACCAGAAACCTTTTAACTCCTCACTCTGGACAAGAAGACACCATAATGAAGCAAACCTGAAAGATTCTGTGTTTTCACGGCGTGCTGGCTGGACCATTACGAGTCACACATACGGCGCACATTACATCCGTGCTTTCTGCTTCCGCCGTCCTGTTAATGTGAATTCACAGCCATTAAACTGACCCTGTGCCTGTGCTCGTTTCCGGGTCATAACATCCACTCCTCTCATCCGTGGTCGTCCATTCCCTTTGAGGCCATTTAACGACCCTCATACGGGCTGAGACACGATCGTAAGTCAGCTAGCCTGAAGCCCCACGGCCCTTTAAGTGGCCCGTACTGCTTCTAAACGCTTCACGTGTGATTGAAGACTGAGCGCTGGTTTGTCAGCTACATGAGTGGGAGCCCATCGTATCCTGTTGGCGTCTAGTGTGACCACTAAGTGCTCGCTGGCCTTTGTAGCTGCTGCTCCTGTCTCCTTCAGAGCCTCGGGGTGATGCAACACCACCATCTTTTCACTCCGAGGTGTATATTTGGAGTAGGAACAGAACAGTACTGAACATTTTTAGATGCAGATCAGAGGTTGTGCCACACTTTATAATTGTCATTTTAACACAGGGCTGTAAAAATTCTGTCAATCTGTTATTACCAGTCATTTAAATTTTCAATTAACAAGATGCCACCCAGCTTTGTTTCTGCTCACATGTTCAGTTTCCATCATGAACCTCCAGGATACAGCATGCAGATTATGGGTTTATTTATCGAACCAATAAACAGAGACTGTATGTCCTCACTAACCTAGAAAAAACTTTCAACTTTTTTTCTTGTAAATTTGCAACTTTTTCTTGTAAATGTACAGCTTTTTTGAAACGGAGATAGGTGCCGCCCCATACACCACATGGTGTGGTTAACTTGTACAGCTTTTTTTGTCATAAATTTCTACTTTTTTCCATCATAAATTTGCAGTGTTTTTCTCAAATCTACAACTTTCTCATAAATTTGTGACCTTTTTCATCATAAATTGCAACTGTTTTCTTGTAAATTTGGCCTCTTCTCATAATTTGATGTTTTTCTTGTAAATTTGCCTTTTTTTCTCAAATTTGTGATGTTTTTCATCAAATTTGCAACTTTTTTCTTGTAAATTTGGTGTCTTTTTCTCATAAATTTGTAACTTTTTTTTTCTTATAAATTCAGAGACTAACTAACTAACCTGCACTTATATAGCGCTTTTCTAGTCACAAAGACCACTCAAAGTGCTTTCACTAATACTGATCCTCTATTCTAAGGGCCTATAGGAAACAGATATCTAGGGACAATTTTAGAACAGCCAATTAACCTAACATGCATGTCTTTGGATTGTGGGAGGAAACCGGAGCCCCCGGAGTAAACCCACGCAGCACAGGGAGAACATGCAAACTCCATACAGAAAGGTTCCAACCCCTGCCAACCTGGGGATTCGAACCAGGAACCTTCTAGCTGTAAGGCAACAGTGCTAACCACTGCACCACCGTGCTGCCCACTGGCAAGATGATACTTGATAATCACTATTTTAATATGCTCTATAAAGTGAACAGGTGGGAAGTAAAAGTAGGTCATCCACAGTGTGATCTGTCAAAATAACGGCAGTCAGATTTTTCTGTCACTGTGAGAAAAAATCATTCAAACAATATTCATTTAAGGCAACCTCTGGTGCAGATGTATTAGCCAATATTATTAACGTTCCTTTATTATCTTAATGACATGTTTGTGACATATTTTGGTCAAATTGTCTTTAATTATTGCAGCATCACTGTGAATCATCTTTTGCAGCTTTTCTTAGAACAGCTCATTTCAGTGCTCGTCTCTTTTAAACTCCTAAGAGCTGCATTTAACTCCACCCTCACTCTTACGGTATGTTACTATTGCTAATCTTAGCAGGCTAGCTCAGATAGCGAGTCTGAGCCAACTAATGTGAATTTGTCTTAAAGAATGAATAAAATAATGCATCATTGGTGATGTGTGGTTTCAGTGATCGATAGGATATGACCAGTCCCTTGAGTGCAATAAGCACAGAAACTTTTGTGAATGAGTGGCTTCACTGCTAGCTTCAGCCAGCCATCTTCAGCTGAGGTGACCTGTTAGATAATAATGCTATTAGACTGACCGACACAGGCTGCCTAGTCAAGCTAATGCTAACAAACTGATGTACCATCATGGCAAAAATATAACAAAATAAGCCAGAATGACTTGAGGTGTTTTATCCACTGTGGATTAGTGAACCAGGTGGAAATGGGAATGTCTATTAGGGTGACTGAAATCTAAAGAAAATAATAGAAGCCCCGCTTGGTGAGCTAACTGCTTAGTAGCACTGTTAGATGTAGCTTTGGCTCCCTGCTTGTTTTCAGACACAGCAAGGCTGGCCAATAATAGAGCAGCAGCACGTATCAAGGCTGAGCTTAACTTTTCTTGATGTAGAGGAACAAACCTGAAGAGTTACATTGGTTGCACAAAGACAAAGAACAAAGACTGTTATTAAGAAAAATGAGCATTTTGATGTTTGTGTTTTGTATTGTGACGTTTGCAGGATTCACACAAAGAAAGAGGAGCAAGATGGTTGTGATGAACAGGCTTTATTTACACACCACCGACCCCCAACTTACTTCTGAGCAAAGAGAGGAGGGGAGGTCATTCTCCCAGACCTCCGTTCCAATCATGGTTACACACACATGATACATCTTGCCCTAATCCTGCTAAACACTGCTGGGTCATTATAACGCAGTTATAATGACCCAGCAGTATAACTCAGTAATAACACATTTAATACACACACACAGTAACGTTTCAACTGGTAAAGCATGCTGGGAAATCCCTGCCCCCCTTAAAATGGCCCCGACGTTACAGTATTGTTTCTTCAACAATCACATGGCCAATGGACTCATTTCAGAAGGTTAAATTTTTCACTGAATGGGACCTTCAGGGACTGGTTTGTTGGCTGAGTTAATGAAATAATGGGGCCAAACTACTGTGTGGGAGGAAAAGAATGGACAACAGCACACTGAGAAGGAAAGGGAGTGCTTGGTTGTCTCCAAAAATCCACTGGAGTTGAAGAAAAATTTGCTCAGCTTAAAACTTTTTGGAAAAGCATGGAAACAAACCAAACGATATGTGGTAAGAGTGAGATGGGAAAATTCAGGACAGGAGCGGAGCCTCCACAGTAGAAAATGGCAACAAAGGGCCCAAACAAATGCAAGCGCGTTTGGTGGCCATGTCACAGAGTAGATGTCTTTAATATTAGTGCGTTGCCCGTTGAGCACAAGTATTCCTGTCTGAAACGGGTATCCCAATTAGACTTTCCAGGCCAAAATGTAGGCTGTGTTTGAAAGTGGAATACAAAGAGGTGTAGCCTATGTGTAGTATCACATGTTAGACTTTGACAAATAAGAGTCAAGAGGGACTGAACGACACTTATATTTATTTGATTGTGTTGCGGCGGCATGAAAAAATAAGCAGCGATGCTGAGGTTTTAAGTGAAGTTTTATTAAATCATACCGCCATCACGAGCTCCGCTCCCGGCGCCGTGCATGTGCACCGGGAGCGAGCCCAAGGGGCTCTCAGAGAAGAGGAGACACACGGTGTGTGTGTCCAGCAGTAGCAGTTGCAGAATCAGAATGAGAAAGTTTGAGTTACAGAGTTGCAGCATATATACCCAACTACAACAGTACATCAGAGAGCATTCCCCCAGCAGTTGGTATGATCAAAGAGATAACAGAACAGGCATGAGACATTTGCATTTGAGAGACATATTGATCTCGGTCCCTAAGTCACAGTAAGGACAGGACGCATGAACACAATGCATGAAAGGCAACATTAACATCACAGAAGTGAGCCAGAAGAAGCGGGGCTGCCTGTAGACATTAATACACATTTCACTGTTCTGTTAATTGCTCTAGCCGAGCGCTGTGTCTGTCCAGTCTGTTTGTGGGGGTTTACACCAAACTGCCACACGCTGCCCCCCCCCAGAGGGCACGGCAGGGGGCCGAGACCTCGATAATCCATCTATGGGAGCGAGCTGTGGGAGAAGCTCACTGCAGGCGGAGTGGGAGGGAGGAGGGGGGTAGTAAGTGCCGGCAGGGGCGGTGAAATCGTCCGAGCCGCGCAAAAATTGCTTGCTGCTCCGCGACGTCGAGGGGCTGTCCCGTTGCGCGTGCGGAGATCACAAGAAGAAAAATTAGTCTCTGACTCCTCTCGTGGCCATGAAGAAAAGCAGGAGCGGCGGTAAGAAAAAAATAAAAGCAGTGGGACTGGCGTGTTGACTTTAGGGCAGGCGCAACTCTAAAGCCTCGGGAACCGCAGACGGCTGAATTCCCCTTGTGTGCCGTGGCTAAGACCATAAAATCCAGTGAGCAAGCTGCGGGCCTCAGGTGTACGAGCAAGCCTGAAGGGCCAGTGTGCAGCAGAAGGAAGGTGGTCAGAAGAGCCGTATTTGTCCCGTGCGTGATGCGCCGTCCTCGTAACTCCCCGGTGCATGCGCGGGGGCTCGTGCATGGGTGGGCCAGCTGGAGAGGCGAGTCAGGGTGCAGAATCTTGGTGGAGATCGGCGCAGACGGCGCCGATAATCATCTATGATGAGCTGTGGCTGCAGATTAGTCATGATGCGTTGGAGCGTTGAGGGGAGATAGACGATCTTTGTTCCTCAGGCTCGGATAGATGAGTAGGATCGCTGAGAGGGAGGAGGAGCGGTGAGAGGGAGAAAACGTTGTGTCCCTCGGCCGGTCCAGCGTGAACGTCCCGATCTCAGGCGAGGGTCGCGCCATGACGTTTTCTGCAGTTTTCCCGGTTGTGGGTGATGCCGGGAGAGTAGCCCGCCTGTGTTGGCTCCGCGTCGAGGTCTCCCTGAAGCAGAAGGGAGGGCGGATCGTTTGCATCAGGCTGCTGTGTTTGCTGGCAGCATGTTTTTTTCAGCGTCGAGTCGCCAGCGTGGTCGTCCGGACCAGAAGGTTGCGTCGCACAAAGCGTGTGCGTCTGCGGGGTCACCAGTGAAGCGTTCACTGGCAGCGTGTTCTTTTCTGCCTTCAGGTCATGGTGCGTTGGGGCGGCGAGAGGGAGGAGACGTCTTGTGTCCCTCGGCCGGTTCAGCGTGGATGTCCAGACCAGAAGGTTGCGTCGCACAAAGCGTGTGCGTCTTTGGGGTCACCAGTGCGGCGGCATGAAAAAATAAGCAGCGATGCTGAGGTTTTAAGTGAAGTTTTATTAAATCATACCGCCGTCACGAGCTCCGCTCCCGGCACCGTGCATGCGCGCCGGGAGCGAGCCCAAGCGGCTCTCAGAGAAGAGGAGACACACGGTGTGTGTGTCCAGCAGTAGCAGTTGCAGAATCAGAATGAGAGAGTTTGAGTTACAGAGTTGCAGCATATATACCCAACTACAACAATACATCAAAGAGCATTCCCCCAGCAGTTGGTATGATCAAAGAGATAACAGAACAGGCATGAGACATTTGCATTTGAGAGACATATTGATCTCGGTCCCTAGGTCACAGTAAGGACAGGACGCATGAACACAATGCATGAAAGGCAACATTAACAGAAGAAGCGGGGCTGCCTGTAGACATTAATACACACATTTCACTGTTCTGTTAATTGCTCTAGCCGAGCGCTGTGTCTGCCCAGTCTGTTTGTGGGGGTTACACCAAACCGCCACAGTGTGAACATTAAGTACAGAATATCTAATTATTGAAAATGAATGGGACATCCAATACTAGCGACTGTTTGGGAACTCCGTTTGTCAGATAACCTATTTGTGTGATCATTTATGACTTATATTCATAATAGTGTAGTATCTTGCACCATTATAATTATTTTAATTTATATCACTGTTCAGTGATGGAGTTAAGTGTAATATTGAGGTTTTTTTTCTGTGTATAATCAGTAAACTAATGCAGTACTAAAACAGGACATGTTTACAAATACTTGAGACCCATTCTAGAGCATCCTTTTATATTGTAGCAATATTTGGTTGTTAAAAGGTTTTTATCCCCCACTGACCCCTTGGGGCTTCGACCGGCGGGGGATTATGTTATGGGTCCCTCTGTCCCACTTTTGTGAAATCAACTCCTTGGTTCCATGGTTTTATATACACTGAGGATGTGCATATTGCAGTTTGGTCCTGATTGGATGATTTTTGCGGGAATTGTAGCCCCTGATCTATGATCTCCTGTTTCACCTCATTTCATAGACTGTAACTGTTTTGCGAAATCAACTCCTCCTACAGTTTTGGTCCGAATGTTTTGAAACTTGGTACCATGGTTTGATATCGTCTGATGATGCGGATATTGCAATTTCACTCTCACTGGATAACTCTGAGGTCAAAGGTTAGGTCAGAATTTTCCCTAAATCTTCTAAACACAGTAACTACTGAAAGAAATGATGTAGGCTTTTCAAACTGATACAGTAGTTGTATCTAATACACATCTTGGATGACTTGCACCCTCACCTGACTATGGGTTTGGGGTCAAAGGTTCAAAGTTAACATTGCAGCTGCTACTTTTACTATAAAACAAGTAAAGCTAGGGCCACCAAACCTGGCACACAGGTTCACCTTGGGATCCTGACCTCTGACTATGGGTTTGGGGTCAAAAGGTCAAAGGTCAAGGTTAACATTCCCTATGCCTTATTACTGTACAATGAGTAAAGGATAGGGCCACCAAAAGTGGTACACAGGTTCACCCTGTGACCCTGAAGTGTGACTGTGGTTTTGGGGTCACAAGGTCAAAGGTCAACATCAACATGGCTTAAACTATATCCCAGCAACAAAGAAAGCTAGGGTCACCAAACCTGGTACACGGGTTTACTCCGACACCATGACCTCTGACTACAGGTTTGGGGTCAAAAGGTCAAAGGTCAAGGTTGACATTCCCTATGAGCTCTTGCTATAGAACATGTAAAGCGCTCTAGGGTCACCATACTTGCTACACAGGTTCACCTTGGGATCGTGACCTACAGCTATTGGTTGTATATTTTGTTGTATATTGGTGGATGGTGGGCTTATCATAATTTGGTTCTCCCACAGTAATTATATTGAAAAGTTGAAAACTGCTCTCTGTCAGTATTGGGATCTTCAAAGAAAATGGAGGCGGGGGATACTGCACTCGCCTCAGTGCTCTTGTTAAAACTGTAATCAATCAAATTCAGTATAAAACACCCAACATTATACACAGCAGAAGGGCCTGTTTTACTGCAACCGTTGCATCAGTATTGCCCATTTATTCAACTGAAAATGATTTATTTTGTTATCAGGGCATTTTTGTGTCCTGTTTCAGTCATCCTTTAGTCAAAGCGTTCATATTTGGCCGCATATGATATGCAATTGATCTGGCCATTCCGCTCCACAATCATGGTGGTATTAAGTTTTAATTTATAGACACTTGTGCGAGCACTTCGGGAGGAGCGCCATTAAGGACTTGCGGTCCTGCAAAGGATAGTGGTAGCACACGAAGCAGTAGCCAGGAAGCCAGTCTACCACTGACCACACAGGCTGGGCTTGCCTCCCCGCAAAGGACTGCGGTCTGGCTGTTGCTTCTGTCCTGTGTTGGATACACCGGTGTTCCTTGCCAGACCCCCAAGTCCCCGCTGGCGCTCCTCCCAGTGTGCTTGCATGCCTCATGTTCTCCACATATGCCGAATTATCCTTTAGACCAGGGGTCTCCAACCTAGGGCACCTGGAACGTTCAGGTTTCTGTGGGAAATTTTCTAATTTCACTTCTTAATTGGTCCAAAGATTTGCAAATAATTTGCTGTTGTTGTGCATGGGTGCAAGGGTGCCTCGCTTTTCACTTCCTTGTTTTGCTCACAGAGTGCTGTGGTGACTGCCTGGTCGTAATGCCGCGTATTATCCAATCAGCACGGAGTCATTCCTAAACCCCGCCCATACTTCTAGAAGCCTGGGCATGAGGAGAGAGCGATGACTAAACTTTTATTGATAACAATTGCATATTTTGACTGAACAACTCGATACTCGGGGATGCACACCCTCGTAACCTCAGCAGAGCACTTAAAATCTGAGGTCAGTCTGATGAACGGTTTGAGAGAGATGTGACAGACAGGCAGATTCCTTGCATTTATAGATGGATGGTTTGCTCAGGCACAAAGTTGTGGATCTAAATGCCCACCTGCCTACTGTTCAAGTCTCCTGTTTATGAATGGAAGCCACACAAGGAATTTGCAGAAAACCTCCACCTTGGTTCAATGTGTAATAAATGATTATGCCAAACTGAATCACACACACATCTCTAGTGTTGCTCAAGACTTAAAAATTGAGTTGAAATTGTCATAATGGCTCCAGTTTAAAGAACACAGCTTCTTGTTTGTGCAGACTTTTCCCACTGTTGAGCGTTGGAAGTCCCAGAGACAAACTGTACCTCCATGTTGTGTCTGCATGGCCACAAGTCAACCCTGCCACCCTTTCTGCATCCTTCACCCCCTCTGTCAGCAGGAAATGAGACACTAGACGCACAACTCTGACCTTGGCTGGTGTGTGATAATCCCCACTGGGTGAAATGGATGATTGGCTCCGTCCATCTGCAGCACAGGGGAGGGGAAAAAAAAAAAAGGGGGAAGCGATGAATTTATGCATCCTTGATAATGCTCAACTATTCATGGCCCAGTGAGCGTGCACGCTGGGGTTTTAATGCGTTTACAGACCCCTGACATGTGCATACCAGAGGAGCACCCCACAGGGGTGTCTCCTCCTCAGTGTTGCTGACTTTATTATAGGTTAGGTTTCCCTTAGTCTTCAGGGTATCATCATTTCTTTCTCTGGGTGTGTCACTACCACTCCTCAGTCCAACTGTACTTATGCTGATTTTTTTTTTTTTTTTTTGTGGCAAAATGGAGTTTAGGTCAGTTTTCTGAATAGATCTGTGACGTCTCTGGGCACAATCCTGTATCTCGCATATCTGACCTAATTTTTTTTTTTTTCTACATTTATTTTGGCGCAAAAGCAGCTGCATTTTGGTCAGCGCTGCGTGTGTAGGCCGCCTCTACTTTGTGTGTCTGTGTGGAGCAAAACAAAGGCCAGTGATGTGGCTCCTTGTTTGTGCCCCAGCTGGTCGCCTCCTCGCCCCGGCCTGGCGAACAATGGGACACACACACACACATGCACACCATAATGCTTGATGCAATCGCGTGCGTTCACAGCAGGTCTCCGGTACCGCTGGCTCACAGTAGCTGGACGACAATCTGTGCCGGCTGCCATTATGCTGAATGTGGTGGGTGGAATGGAAAGGTTTTTCTTTTTTTCCCCATCACTGGATCGGTGTACGTGTGTGATTTATTTTTTTATTTCCTTTTTTTGAGGGTTCTGCACGTGTGGGCACTTCTTTAGGTGTGGTTTGTTGGGTTGTGTGAGTGTGCATGACTGAAGGCCTTCTCCTCTCGTAACCTTGAGAGCCTCACAGACTGATGAGTGCAGATACTGACCCGCACACACACACGCGCACTAACGCACCGTAATGAGCAGCTTCGGCTAAGCCGTCGCTGACCTCGACGAGTGTTTTGTCTCTCTCGGTCTAGATTTTCCTTGCAAATATTTTTCTGCCCTTGTGATAACCAGCTACAGATGAGTCACTAACTGGAAAACATGGGTCCTCTTTTCCACCACCGCGTGTAACAGTCCAAGGATTCAAATGCAAGCTTGTTCCCTTGAAAACACGAGTGCCTGAAATGTTCAGCAGTAAGTCAAAGCAAATTATTTGAATGGGCTCTAGATGCAAAACGATATTTTGCTAAATTGTTCTTTTGACATCAGGTTGACCTCAGACTTCTCTTTTTAATGAGCTTTTATGCACATGTACTGCCTTTAAGATATAGGATTTTTTTTTTTTTTTTTGCCCAGGTCAGGCTAAACCCAGCAAAGGAAAAACTCTAACTGCAGGTCATTCATCCTTTATTTTTAGACAGAGCTGATGCTTTCGCCTTTTCTGCTTCCTAATAAACACTGTGCAATACTGAAACTGGTTCCAAGTATTCTACTGAAGACTTCTACATTTTGGAATACAAACTTCTCTCATTTGTTGATTGGAGAAAAATGACTGTTGTTAAGAGGAATAAAGGCTAGCTTAGCTCTGACCGAAAATAAAACTCACTTCCATTTTGTCTAAAATAGGTTGCCAAAAACATGCAAGTTAGGTTAACTGGCATCAAACTGGGGATTCTAAATTGTCCTTAGGTGTGACTGTGAGAGTGAATGGTTGTCTGTCTGTCTGTGTTGGCCCTGCGATGGACTGGCGATCTGTCCAGGGTGGACCCTGCCTCTCGCCAAAAGATGCTGGGATAGGCTCCAGCCCCCCCCTACCCCACCCCGCGACCTGAAAAGGATTAAGCTGAAGAAGATGGATGGATGGATGGTTTGTTTAAAGGTCCCATTCACTGAAAACTGATGTTTTTGTAGGTTTTAACCTTCTGAAATGCATCTGTTCACATGATTAGTGGGGGGGGGGGGGGGACATCAAAACACTCACTTAAAAAAAAACCCAGTCTTTATCTCGTTTCTGTCTGTGACGAGCCGATGTAACTCTTCTGGGTTTGAGCCTGTATGTCACAAAACTGGCCAGCCTAATGTCACTGAGATGCTGTGCACATGAGCTAACAGTCCTGCTAGGGAGTTAGCTTACCAAGCGCACTTTATGTTGTTATTTACTTTAGATTTCAGTCACCCTAACAGACATCCCTGTTTCCACCGGGTTCTCTGAACAATAACAAAATAAGCCAGAATGATGGGAGCAATATGATTGACTGTGGATTAGAGACTGATAGACAGGCTGCCTGGCGTTAGCTTAAGTGCTACTTTCTATAAATTCTATTCACCCCCAGTGGAATCCTTGTTCATAAACACTTGACCTAATGTGTTCTTAGATATTATTTTAGCTCAGTTTACTACAGTTCCTTTTCTTTAACCAAGACTGAAGGCAGCTAGCTGACAATAGCAGTTTAGCCATTCACTCATTCATATACATTTCTGTGCTTATTATACTCCAGGGACTGGTCATATCCTAGCAGCTACTGAAATCACACAGTCCTGTCCACCAGTGATGTGTTATTTCATTCATTCTTTAAGACAAATTTATGTTTGATGGCTCAGGCTCGTTATCCGAGCTAGGAGCACTTGGGCATTTAAAGAGACATGCTCTGAAATGAACCATTCTGAGGAAAGCTGCAAAAGATGATTCACAATGATGTTAGAATAATAAATATTTAAATCTGACCAAAATATGTCACAAACATTTCATTAAGACCTGTGGGAGCTGTTAACATGAGTGAAAAGTGCAGTAAATGAGACCTTTAACACTTCTTTGCTTGTATCTGCCTGGAAACTAAAATCTCACTGTACAGTTTTAATACGGATTAGTTTTTCCATGAAACCACCTCTACAAAATTAAGGACTGAAGCTTATAAAAAGTCAGTCATTGGTGTAACAGCTGAACAATAAGCCCTATTTATGTCATCAGTTTAATAACCAACTCATTCACAATGCAGGTTGATGCCTGTGAGAACCTTGTGGTTTCATCTCCACGTTGTAGCAGCAGCAGTAGCAGGCCTGTACTACTGTAGAAGTCCTTTGCTGAGCAGGAAGCAGCGAGGATTACGGAGGAGCTCGGTAAAGACCGTGATGATCCTGGAGGCAGGGAGCAGGGCTCGGAGTGCCTCATTTTTTTTCCTCTGATGTATTCCTTCAAAACTCCCCTTGCGCGTTTGCAGTTTAAACCTCCACTTCATCCTCTTTGTATCCCCATCTCCTCCACCATGTGCTTCCCATTATGGTCAGTTATATTTTCCTTCTCAGTCATTTGTGCATCACTGTTTTTCAGCAGAAACTTGATCCCGAGTTGACTTTAGTAAGTTCCCAAAATAGAGTGTGAGGAGTAACTCATGAACACATTCTCTCTGTATCACGATTTTAGTGACTTTTATTTTCAATATCTTCTTTTTGACTCAAAATAAACCATGAAGTGCATAAAGCTTAAGAGTTCACCGTGTCTTTCTCCATTGTGCTGTCTGAGGCTGTGCCTCTTGTGAACAAATGATGCTCCCCAGTGACATAAAGCTACCAGTGTCTCATATTACAATGTAATAGTGTATGTACAAGCGCTGTTCATTAAAGATTTCCCCTGACTCATTTTCCATGGACTGAGAGGACCCAAACTTGGCACGGTTAGTAGTCTTTCTCTACATAGGTACCGCCAAGGGTCACACACTTCTCCCATAGCTTTATGCAGCTGTGGAGACCTCACCTGTAGAAGTCTGCAGGTTGCGTCAGAAGTCACAACTTGACCGCCAAAATCAAAATTTCATAATCGTAGAAGTGCTTGCCCTTCAAAAAAGACTTCATGTTGGAAAGAGGTGGAAGTCAGATGGTGCGCCGATTGGGAGCGTAATGGGGGTAGGAAGGATTTCATAGTCACAGGACCAGGCTTCCTTCTGGGTAACGTGTGTTGTAAACTGGGATGAACACCTTTGGTCAGCATGCCATGCTTCTTGGTTTTGATGCAGCAGTAAAGCATAGTAAGTCCTGGTAATTGTGGTACCCTTTGCCAGAAAATCCATCATTGATACTCCATGCTGGTCCCAAAAGTTTGTGACCATGACCTTGAATGCCGAGGGATGGACATGTCTTCTTCAGAGGTGGTGAGTCATAATACTTCCATTACTTCAACTGGGCTTTAGTCTCTGGATCATAATGATGGACCCGTGTTTCATCCTGTGTGATTAGTCTGTTGAAGAAGTCCCCCTGGTTTTTGTGGCACTTGGCCAAAACAGCCTGGGAGCATGTGACTTGTTCCTGCTTCTGGAAAGGAGTGCGCAAACATGGAATCTATCGTGCAGACAACTTCTACATATGCAAATGGTCATGGATGATTTTTCTCCACAGACCCCACATGGATCTTGACATCTTGGGCTAGTTGGTGAACGGTTATGCTACGATCTTCCAAAATGGTGTTCTCCACATGCCGGATGCTGTCTTCATCAATGGAGCATTGTGTGTGCACACAAATTACCACGTGACCTATAGAGATGTGTATCATTATACATGTGCAAGTTCCATCTCCTACAATAACCGGAAGTGGGTTGGGAAATCTTTAATGAGCCACCCTCATACAAGCAATGGCAGCAGTTCAGCCCAGCTGAGCTAAAAAAAATAAATGAAATAAAAAATGTGAGTGCAGAACAGAGTGGGTGTTTGGGGGCAGGAGGGAGGATCTCATCCAGAGTGACACCATTTACTTAATTTAAAATACTTTTAACACTACAGTTTACACTTTTCAGCTTATTGCGGCAAAGACTAAATTTGTTAATGTCGTGGGACTTCAACGGAAGCAAAAGACTCTTGGTGACCTCAGGGTGTGTCTATCACGGCAGAATGAGCTACTCCATTGACGGTCTGATTTCACATAATTCTATTATTAACGTTAAGTGGCATAATCCTAATGGGAGTTTTTAGTTGTGTAAAACTTTTGTTGCTCCAGAGGGAGTTGAACATGAACCCTGCTTGATGTTTCTGGCTGAAGACTATGTTAGAAAATAGCTGGAGTCTAGACATGGAGTTAGAAATCCTTAACATTGAGCTGCTGTGACCTTCAAAAAATGTCCAATAAAAGACAATTGTGCCCATTTAAGTTTATGAATTTATCTAAGACCAATTTCCAGTACAGCAAAACATGTGATACAGCATTTCATTATTATGCTGGAAACATTTATCTTATCTTATAATGCATTCAGCGTGACTAGTTGGAGCCAGTTGTCTAGAGAGCAGGAAACATGGAAAAAGAAATGGAGAGGGTTTCACAGTTGAATAGGGACTGTGAAAACATGACATGGGTTGGTCTGTTTTCTCAAACACATCTTTCATTTTCTGTCCGATTCTCTCACTCAGCACACATTTACACAGCGCTCCAGCACACAGTCCCCCCCCCCCCCCCCCCCCCCACTTTGAGCCCTCTGGCTATAGGTCATCATTTACAATAGCAACCATTGTGTGGCATAAAGCGATTGCATTTATGTCTGTTCCTCTTTTACTTAAGTTATATTTGTATACCTCTTTGTTGCACTGAAATGCCTAAGAGAGGTTAATGTTTTTTTTTAATGAGGTCTGGTTTTATTTACAAAGCCATGGACTAAAGCATTTTACCCCTTTAGATTCACAGTGGTTGAAACGTGACATGCAGAAACGATCATTGCTTACTAGTTTTTTTTTGTGTTTTTTTTTTGCCTTTTAACAAAACGCTGAGCCCATGAAATGTTTCAGTTGCCCACATGTAACAAGATTTCAGCAACTACAGTTCTAAAACTAGCTTTTTCATATGCAGTTCTCTAATTCAAAAATTCTCATTTACCTGAAAATGCTTTGACAAAAAGCCAGTGTTTCTTTTAGCTTTAGCTATACTTTGTGTAGAGTTCAGCTGTATGTGTCCACTGGATCCGTCATTTTTCTGCTTCACATTCACTGTGTACGTATGTGTATGTGAAACACAACGCATTTGGTTCCAGTGCGGTGGGATTCGTGCCGTGGTGTCGAGTAACCCGTACTTCTCCTTTACCTCTCATTTGCATAAAGCTGAAATTTTTTAACTTTATGCAAATGAGGTCCAGCACCCAGTACGTGTAAGCTGTAGCGATGTGGTGCTGAACATTTAAACCAGTGGTTTCTGATGTTATATAACGACTGATTCAATAATTGCATCTACTATGTCTTGCATGAAGTGTTGTTAGAAACGTGCAGGGTTTTTTTTTTTCGAACTATCCAAATCAGAGATCATCGGCCGGAATAATGGGTCCCAAAAGAGCTCTGCCAAATGAAGATGAGATTAAAAAAAAGCACTGGATTTCTTGGCAGAAGAAATGGCTGCTCTAAAATCACAACAAAGAGGTATACTGGACCTCGTGGAAGAAATTAAAGCGCTGCGCAGCCAGAACGCTGAAAAAGACAAGAGGCTGGCGTATCTGGAAAGCAGATTGGCTGAGATGGACCAGAGCACTCGGGCAAACGACGTGATCATCACGGGGCTCCACATCAAACCCCGATCATACGCGAGAGTAGTGGCCGCAGACAGCAGTGGAAGTCAGCTGGATGAGGAATCCGC
This sequence comes from Pholidichthys leucotaenia, assembly GCA_020510985.1. Lineage (NCBI taxonomy): Eukaryota > Metazoa > Chordata > Actinopteri > Cichliformes > Pholidichthyidae > Pholidichthys > Pholidichthys leucotaenia. The sequence continues at coordinate 392,824,288 of CM035838.1, read as the reverse complement.
TGAGCAACAGGTGACGGCCTTCATGCAGTCAAAAGGAATCCAGCTGGACTGCACCAACATCGAGTCCTGCCACCCTCTGCCCAGGAAAAACGGCGTCAAACCTGCTGTGATCATGAGGTTTGTAAACAGAAAACACAAGACGGCGCTAATGAAACAAGGTAAGAAGCTGAACGGAACCAACATCTTCATAAACGAGCCCCTCACGAAAGAGAACGCTGAAATAGCCAGGAAAGCAAGATACATGAAAAAGCAGAAAAAAATTCAAAACACCTGGACATCAAACTGTAAAATATTCATCAAATTAAACTGATCGCCTGAAGAAGCCAAGGTCATTAACATCCATAATATTATGGAACTGGACAAATACGATCTGGAGGCACAGCAACAATTCAGACAAATATAGGACACTGAAGGATTTTACTCAACTGCAACAAAACATTCTACAGTATGAAACAAAAAATCAACAAACAGGAACAACAGGAACTGAAAGTTTTTGAATACACAGAGCACAACCCACAGGACATAGAATATGACATAGACCCTGATAATAATCTTTTTAACTCAATCAATAATGACTGTAATTATTACACAGATGAACAGTTTAACACAATGGTCACATCTGATTTCAATATTTCTATGATCCACTTCAACAGCAGGAGTCTCTATGCAAACTTTAATAACATTAAAGATTATTTACATCAGTTTAAAGAGCCCTTCAATATTGTGGCAATATCAGAGACGTGGCTCAGTGAAGAGAAAGGAGTGGATTTTACCATGGATGGCTATGAATTAAATTATATAAATAGAAAAGTGAAAAAAGGAGGAGGAGTTGCAATTTATGTTGACAAGAGCTTGCAATACAAGGTTGTTGAAAATCTGTCAGTAACTGTGGATGATTTATTTGAATGTATTACAATAGAAATCTGTCTGGACAATGTGAAGAATGTAATGGTGAGCTGTGTATATAGAACACCTGGATCAAACATTGACTTATTTAAGGACTGGATGGAAAAAATGTACGCAAAACTAACTCATAAAGTTATGTTCATCTGTGGTGATTTAAATATAGATCTGATGAACTCAAAACAACATAGTTTGACAGAAGAATTTATCAACACAATGTACAGTATGGGCTTACATCCAACAATTACAGGACCTAGCAGAATCACGTCGCACAGTGCCACACTAATAGATAACATATTCACAAACATTATGGAAAATAGTATCATGAGTGGGCTTTTATTGAATGATATCAGCGACCACCTGTCGATTTTTGTTGTCTATCAATGTGATTATAGGAAGAAAAAGTATACCAAAAATATTAAATATAAAAGAATAAGAACCGAAGAATCAATGTATTTACTGACAAAGGAATTATTAATACAAGATTGGAAGATAGTTTATGATGAAAATGACATAAATGGAGCATATGATAAATTTTTACAAATATTTCAATCATTGTACAATAAATACTGTCCTATAAAACAATACAGTGACAGACAACAACAAAAAAATATTCCTTGGATCACCAAGGGGTTAATAAATGCATGTAAAAAGAAGAATACATTATATAAACAATTCATTAAATGCAGAACAGTGGAAGCTGAGATCAAATATAAAAGATATAAAAATAAGCTTACCACTATAATGAGGACCTGTAAGAAAGAATATTACAACAGAATACTAGAGGATAACAAAAATAATAATAATAAGAGGAATATGGCAAGTACTCAATGGGATTATTAGTAATCGTCCTAAGTATGCAAATTATCCAGAATATTTTATCGAAAACGACAGTTTGATTAATAATATGGAAGATGTGGTCAGTGGTTTCAATAAATGTTTTGTAAATGTTGGTCCTGAATTAGCAAAATCAATAGTGACTCAAGAAACAAACCACAGTGGGTCTGTGAATGAAATAGAGGATAGAAACCCAAACACAATCTTTTTGGGTGCAGTTACTGAAAAGGAAATTATCGAGACTGTGAGTAAATTTAAGAACAAAAAATCAACGGACTGGAATGAAATTGACATGACAATAGTGAAAAAAGTAATTGAGGGAATTGTTAAGCCACTCACCCACATCTGTAACCTGTCATTTCAAACTGGTACATTTCCAGACAAAATGAAAATAGCAAAAGTAACACCTCTTTACAAAACAGGAGACAGTCATTGTTTCACAAATTACAGGCCAGTCTCTTTACTCTCACAATTCTCCAAAATACTTGAAAAAATATTCACTAAGAGACTGGATGATTTCATTGAAAAACACAACCTCCTTACAGATAGCCAGTATGGTTTTAGAGCAGATAAATCTACATCTTTGGCACTGATCGAACTTATAGAAGAAATTACTAGTTGTATAGACAAAAAAAAGGTTGCTGTAGGAGTATTTATAGACTTAAAGAAAGCTTTTGACACCATTGACCACAGAATACTTCTAAGGAAACTGGAAAGGTATGGGATAAGAGGGGTAGGACTGAGTTGGGTGGAAAGTTATTTAAGTAACAGACAACAATTTGTACAAATTGGAGAGCACAAATCACCCTGCATGGACATCACTTGTGGTGTGCCCCAGGGGTCAGTTTTGGGACCCAAACTCTTTATCTTGTATATAAATGACATATGCCAAGTATCAAAAATTCTGAAATTTATTTTGTTTGCAGATGACACAAATATCCTTTGCACTGGTGAGAATTTGCAGCAGGTTTTAGAGGTGGTCACAACTGAAATGGAAAAATTAACGCAGTGGTTCAACAAAAATAAATTATCTCTAAATCTAAAAAAAACAAAGATTATGTTGTTTGGAAATTATAAAATAAATCATGAAATAATGATAACGATAGATGATACCAGAATACAAACAGTACAGGAAAATAAGTTTCTGGGGGTGACGCTAGACAGTAAAATCTGCTGGAAACCTCACATCAGTCACATCCGGGCTAAATTAGCAAAATGTATAGGCATACTAGGAAAGACAAGACACATCGTGGACTATAAATCATTGGTCTTATTGTACAATTCACTGTTTTTACCTTATCTTAACTACTGTGTAGAAGTCTGGGGAAACACCTACAAGACCAACCTACAAGCAATATGCACATTACAAAAAAGAGCTATAAGGATAATAAACAATGCAGGATATAGAGACCATACCAATTCGTTGTTCTTGAAGTCACATGTCATAAAGTTCATCGATTTACTTAAATTTAAGACAGCACAAGTAATGTACAGGGCAATTAACAATCAACTCCCAACTAATATACAAAAAATATTTAAAAAAAGAGACAATGATCATAATTTGAGAGGAGACTTAATCTTCACAAAACCCAAGATATGTACAACCAAGAAAAGTATGTGCATATCTGTCTGTGGGGTGGATTTGTGGAACAGTCTGGAGCCGGAACTGAAACTATGTACAAACAGAAATCAATTTAAAAAGAGGTATAAGCACCATTTGTTGAAAGGATATATGTTAGAAGGGTAGAATTTATATGTACGATTCATTATGTTCACTCTGGGACATTATGGGACACTATGGAATGGTGGGTGGGACAGCACTGTGTGTATCTGTGTCGTTTGAGACTGGTTTTGAAATATAGACTTCATTGTATGTTAGAATGGACAGGTGTTAATGTTGATCTGTAAAAAATACAGTAAATTGTTTACTTGGGGTATTAAAGGTAGTAATTTGTATAAAATTCACATGGGTGTATCGATGGAAAAGAGGAGTTGGAATTAATAAGTGTTCACTTCTTCCTTCTCCCTTTCGAACAGTGTATACTGTAACTTTATTGCATTTGCTATTTGCTTGTTTTTTGTTATATTTTTTGTGTTCGAAATAAACTATCTATCTATCTAAACACTTTTCATTGGTTTGTTTCAATGGTATGAGACTTGTAATCCGCCATGTTATCCGGGAGCTTCAGCCCCCGCACTGCAATGCATCCCCAATGTGATGCCTTCCAACAAAAAATGGACCAGTGGACATGTACCATAAAGTGTTAAAAAATAAAACTGACAGTGCCCAAAGATCCTAGCACCACAATGACCAAGCAAAGCTTCCTTCAATGACTCCAGCTACCTTTGGTGAAGCGTACAACTGCCATGTCTGTTCTTAATTTTTGGTAGGAAATTGGTCTAACAAATAGGGGTAGGTGATATGACTCAAGACTAATATCACGGTATTTGTGAATCTTCCTGGTAATGACTATTGATAATCACAAAATACTTTTATTTTTAAGTTTAACGAACAGTTTCACAGTAAGCTAAGGACAATATTTGTCTTCAGCATATTCAGTTAAAACTTTTATTTTTCCAATTCCTCAACAGTAGCTCCGACAGAGTTTCAGATTCTGTATGAAATATTACAACAAAACAAACCGCTACATCTACAGTGTCCCTTTAGATGTGGTGGTTTATGTGCCCAACTAGTTTACCTGTGTTAGAAGTCGAGTACTTTTTTCTGCCCTCTTCCACTATAACAGTAGAATAGACCTTTATTGTCAGTGTTGCATGAACAACGAAAATCGGTTTAGCAGCTCTGTTCTGTTTAGTAACAATGTGTTTATTCTTCAGGTGGCTGAATGAATTCGACCTGAAACAGCCAATTGTGGAACAAAAATAGCACTCCATTCGCCAGAAACTTCGCACCAGAGTAGTGTGAATAATTGGCATATGGAATATGCACATGGCTGCTCCACATTGTCCCATTGCATCAGTGTGAAAAAGCCTGAAAACTGAAACATTTCCACACTAGTAGATCCTCTTATGTAAGCTATTGTCTTTCTGTGCCATGTTTGTTTTGCCATGTTGTCGGCCTCCGTCGGTCTATGATGACCATGGAAGAGAATCCTAAACGTCTACTCTGCTGGAACAGCACCGCCTGTGGCTGAACAGGCCGATGCGCACCGGTGTTCTACCTTCCAGCTTTGGGTGTTGGTGGGATTCAAGCCTGGGCAGGAAGATATGGAGGACAAGATGTTACCCATGCAGCATGTCCCCCCTCTCCACGTCACTGATGAATCCAAAGGAACAGCAGGGCTGCTATAGTTTGGCACCAGCTCCGTCGCAGGAGCTGCCAGAATGATGTTGAGCACAACAGAGAACTGCCTTAGGGGCTCCGACTTCGGATTTTTCCTCAGGGTTGACTCCCGAAGCCTTTCCCGTGACCGGGTGTGCCGCAAGGCAGCGGAGGTTTGAAATCAGGGTTTACCTTCCCCCAGTTTGTTTTGCCATGTAGCACCTAACTTATGGGGGTAGTGTAATGATGTGATGTCATTATGCAGGGAAATCAGACTATGGCAATGTTAAATTTTACCTCAGGATCAAAATTTACACCAGGATTATTTAATGTGAAAGGTATGATATGACACACCTGTACTACCTTTTTTTTTTTTTTTTAAATGAATCTTTAATCAGGCAATCTCACTAAGATATGAATCTGTTTTACAAGAGGTCTGAGAACAAGAAACATACAAAAACAGCATGCGTGAGTAAACAGATAAGGTTAAAAAAAACAATCAAAAGAGTAATAAAAACATTAAGGTTTGAAAATCTCAAGTTTGAGGACCTTTTGCATTTCATTCCATTTAAAAGGTGCATAGTAACTGAAACCAGTTCTGCCAATATTAGTACATGCACAAGGAATAACTAGGGTCAAGTAATTGCTGGATAGTGTACTGTATATACCAGATTTAAATGACAGAAAAGATGTGAGGTAATTTGGAAGTTTCAACAGAAGTGCTTTGTAAACTTCCACTTCAGCAACACCAGAGATGTACGTTCTCTCTGGCGTTGCATGCAGACCCTCACCAACTACAGCCCTCCACCTCAGACCTGTGCGAGTAACCTCACACTGCTTAACAACTTAAATGACTTATTTGGCCACTTTGAAACACAAAACAGCACATCAGCACAGAAGACCACTTCTCCGCCAGACAAGTGGGCAATAAGTCTGGATCCGGCTAGCGTGAAGAGGACCCTCTCCAGGATCAACCCACGCAAGGCAGCTGGACCAGACAACATACCAAGTTGCGTTCTGAAGGACTGTGCGGAGGAGCTCAAGAATGTCCTGGCTGACATCTTCAACATCTCTCTGAGTCAAGCTGTTGTCCCCACGTTTGAAAACTGCCATCATAATACCAGTCCCAAAGAAGCCCATCCCATCCAGCTACGATTACCGGCCTGTAGCACTGACGTCCATCATAATGAAGTGCTTCGAGCGGCTGGTCATGCAGAACATCAAGTTCATCCTCCCTCCCTCCCACGACCCATCTCAGTTTGCATACAGGTCAAATAGATCCACAGAAGATGCCATCTGTGCTGCTGTCCACCCAGCCTTCTCCTACCTTGACTCAAACAAATCCTACGTGCAAATGCTGTTCTTGGACTTCAGTTCAGCATTCAACACAATCATCCCCCAGCACCTAATACAAAAACTCAGACACTTGGGACTCAAAACCTCTCTCTGTAACTGGGTGCTGGACTTTCTCACAAGGAGGCCACAGAATGTGCGGGTTGGCAGCAACACCTCAAAGACCAACATACTAAGCACAGGGGCCCCACAAGGGCGTGTGCTCAGCCCGCTGCTCTTCACCCTGCTGACCCATGACTTTGTACCAGCCTATAGTACCAACCACATCATCAAGTTTGCGGACAACACAACGGTAGTGGGCCTCATCACCAACAATGAGGAGGCCAACTACAGAAATGAGGTGAGCCAACTGGTCCAGTGGTGCAATGACAATCTCTTCCTGAACGTGGGAAAAACTAATGAGATTGTGGTCTACTTCAGGAAGGGACACACACAGCATCCCCCTCTGATCACCAATGGTGCAGCTGTGGAGAGGGTGAGCAGCACCAAGTTCCTGGGGGTGCACATCTCTGAGGACCTCTCCTGGTCCATCAACATCACATCACTGGCTAAGAAGGCTCAAACTCACCTCTATTTGCTCCACAAACTGAGGAGAGCATGAGTCCCACCCCCTATCATGTGCTTATTCTACCGGGGCACCATTGAGAGCATCCTCACCAGATGCATCACGGTGTGGTATGGAAGCTGCACTGCCTCCTGCCGGAAGACACTACAACACACTGTGAAAACTGCCAGCAAGATCATCGGTGCCCCTCTGCCCCCCTCTCAGACATCTACCTCACCCGCAGAGCCATCAACGTTACAAGCAACACCTCCTACACCTCACACTCCCTCTTCAGCCCCCTACCCTCGGGGAAAAGGTACTGGAGCCACCAGGCCCATTCCACAAGACTGCTAAACAGCTTTGTTCACCAGACCATCAGGACCTTGAACTCTGTCCACTCCCCCCCACCCCACCCCATGCACTCACCCGCACAATAACTACCTCAGTTGTTGGCACAGAAAGACTTAGTATACCAACAGTAATGCATCTACTGCTGTTTGTCTCTGCACCTTACTGCAATCATTTGTACAAATGACATACCTGCTGCTGTCTGTTATTGCAATACTGATCATCCATCCATCTTCTTCCACTTAATCCTTTTCGGGTCGTGGGGGGGGGGGGGTGCTGAAGCCTATCCCAGCATCTTTGGGTGAGAGGCAGGGTACACCCTGGACAGATCGCCAGTCCATCGCAGGGCCAACACAGAGAGACAGACAACCATTCACTCTCACAGTCATACCTAAGGATAATTTAGAATCTCCAGTTTGATGCCAATTAACCTAACTTGCATGTTTTTGGCATGTGGGAGGAAACCGGAGAAATCCCGGGGTAAACCCACGCAGACACGGGGAGAACATGCAAACTCCACACAGATCACTGTTGGTCGGGGGCTGGGATCGAACCCAGGATCCCCCGGCCAAGGGTGAGTTGCTGTGCTGCCACAGTGCTAACCACTCTGCCACCACTTGTGCAGTCTAATCTGTCACTGTCTGCACCTACGCTACCGCATCAAACTTGCAACTATGAGTATTACTGCTCTACCTTTTTCTGTATATAGGATTGCTGGGTTTTATTGTTTAACTTTATTTGCACTATGGGATGTCTGGGTTTTATCTTTTACCGTTATTTGCACTGCGGGTAGCATTACTGTGCATAGACTGCTGTTGTTTTTCTAGCCTTATTCCTTTTTTTTTATATTGCACACTCCGCTGAAGAGAGAGAAACATTCCAATTCTCCTGTATGTCCTGTACGTATAGTAGTATTGACAAATAAAATCATTGAATTTTGAATATTAAATGATTAACATAATGTCGATATTTCTTCTTGACTGTAAGGAAGCACAACCAACTGTGTGATATAAAGAACCAAGTATAAAAACTAATTTGTGATGAAACCTAATAGACTATGGGAAACCAGATTGAAGTATGGAAGGGGCAGCATGACAAACTATCTTTATAATCTACGACAGACATCAGAGTAGACTATACAATAATTTTACAGCAGGGGAGACAGAAGACTCTTGGTTCTATATAAAAAGCCCAAGCTGATCTTTAATTTTTGAACCAGATGGAGAATTTGAGTTTTAGAAGTTTGTTGTCAAGCCATTTGCCTACATATTTATGATTGTGTGTGTGTAATAGGAGTTCCAGATAAAGACTATGCCACTGAAGGTGGAGAACGACATGAATTGTTTTATCAACATTTAAAATAAGTTTATGATTGACAAGTGCATATTGGAGGGTATTGAATGTAGACTTAAGGTGGGAGAGGGCTTGAGCTGGGGTGGAACCTGGGGCATATAAAGTGGTATCATCAGCAGAAAAAAAGGATTTTGAAGAAGTTGATCAGTATAATTAGGTTATTGATGCATATTGTAAACAGCAATAGTCCAAGGATAGATCTCTGTGGCACCCCAATTCCCTTTTCAATTTGCTATGAAGGGATAAACTAGCTGCAAGGATCAAAATCTGAAGTGCCCCTCATCCATTATGGCAAAAACAAAATATTTTTTCTCAAAATGCAACATATGGATACCCAGCAATTACAGGTGTAAGGGAGTTCAATTTAAGACTTTTTAAGGCCACTTGATCAAATGTAATGTATTATATTCACAAAACAGCAAAAACTGACTATCATGGCGTCCAAATATTTATTGGAACTGAAACTGCTGCAAATGACTGTCACTCCCCAGGATCGATGTCACACTAGATAATCAGGTTATTTAAGTAATATGCACACCTAAACTAGTCTCATACATAAGGAGAACTGCTGCTGGTTCTGCTAATTTTGATTTGTCATATTAAATCCAAAACGGTAACTACATATCCATAAATGAAATACAAGGATTTCACCATACACCAGAAACAACTGCAGTATTGTTCTGATTTTTTTTAACTCTCAAAAGACAGATGTAAAGATTGATTGATTTAAAAAAAAAAAAAAAAAAAAAGCAAAACTGTAATTCCTTAAATTTAAATGAGCATATTTAAGACTCTTTAAAAATCTGTGGACATTCAGGGATAGTTAACCAGTTAACTACTTCAAGCTCCTGAGTCCTTTTTGTGTGTGCTGTGATCATCCACCATGACTGCTGATCCTTTGAAGTACATGTCTGAACTGTGGCGGGGGAGTATGCAGCTGTGGAAATCCTGCAGTAATCTGAGCCATTTCTCATTCATTACATCTGATCCAAAGGATGTTTGTGAGGGATGTTTATACCTTGCAGTGTGCGTCACTGTTAATCGTCACCTTCTGTCCTTGTTTGTGGATTAAACTGGTGACTTAACCTGTCGGCCTGTATTTTTTTTTTTTTTTTTTAATTTTAACCCACCCGTCCACCATTCTGATCCTGCTCAGGTATGGACCTCTCAGCCAATCAGGATGAGGAAGGGGACCAAGAGGTTTTCCAGGTGGAGATTTGCCGCGAAAATAGGAAGTGCGCATTTCGGACTGCTGCTGGTAAATACTGGACCCTCACTGCCAACGGCGGGCTGCAGTGCACCGCCTCCACCAAGTAAGAATCACAACTCATCAGCAACACACATCAACACTGAGCACACCTGCTCCAGTCTCTCCATTCACATCTGTCTTGTGGGCTTTGTGTGTGGTGACCATAGAGAACTCGAAACTGGTTCGTCACAGCACTCTCTGAACTGTAATGTGAGCTGTGCTGTGACTCTGGTGTGTGGGGGTTGGGGGGTGAAGAGAGACTGATCTAGTGCTTTGACTTTTGGTAAATCATGGGTGATAAAAATGCATTTGTGTGCATGCATCAGCTGTAGGGAGTGACTACATATGCACAGGTTCTCACACCACAAAGTTGAACATTACTTTAAATATATTTTTTTTTTATAGTGGTGCTTAATAGATGGTACAGACATAAAAGTATTGCTCAGTCTTGCTCTACTATGAAGAGACGTTGAGAACAATTTTTGACCATAAACTTGCATTGAGTCACAAGACTTATTAAGATTTAAGGGGCCATTGACTGCACTTTTCCCACATGTTGACAGCTTCCACAGGTCTTAATGTTTGTAACATATTTTGGCTAAATTGCCTTAAATTATTTAATTATTGCAGCATCATTATGAATCATCTTTTGCAGCCTTCCTCAGAATGGCTCATTTCGGTGCATGTCTCTTTAAATGCCCAAGAGACACATTTAACTCCGCCCTCTCTGTTACATCACTGTTGGTAATCTTGGCTGGTTAGTTTCTAGCTTGGATAGTGAGCCTGAGCCAATTAACATAATTTGTCTTAAAGAATGAATGGAGTAATGCATCACTGGTGGACAGGGGTGTGTGGTTTCAGTGGTCGATGGGATGTGAACGGTTGCTGGAATACAATAAGCACAGAAATATTTGTGAGTCAGCGGCTAAACTGTTAGCTTCAGCTAGCTGCCTTGGGTCTCAGAGAAAATAAAATAACTAAAGTAAAATAATGTCTCAGAACAACATAAATAGTCAAGTGCTATTAGATGAACAAGGATTCCAGTGGGGTGAATAGAAATAATAGAAAATGGTGATCAAAACTGGTCAGATCAACAGTTACACTAACACCAGGAGGCCTGCCCATCAGCCACTCCCTGCTGAAGGGTGCGCTAATGTGGCTAGAATGACCGACTCCGACCACCTAGCCAAGCTAATACTAACAGATTGATGTAGCATCTTGACGAAAATTTAACAAAATAAGCCAGAACTATGTGAGATATTAACTGTGGATTAGTAAACCAGGTGGAAACAGGGATGTCTATTAGGGTGACTGAAATCTAATCAAGCAATATTACACAAGACGAAGTACGGTATCATGAATATAGTAACTCAGCGCATCAGAGTATCACACCTGGAGTTAGTAATATTGCTTTTATACAACAGTTCCGGCAAGCACAATTTATTAAATGACAGCAATACTGGACAAAATAGTATGATTTGTTTGTTTAACCAGTTATTTTGCGCAGCTGAGAAAAATAGTCCCTTCTAAATATAGCCAGTAACTGCTGCTAAATATCTCAATCAACATGAAGACGTCTATTGTCATTTCACACAGGTAAACAAATTAAATATTGTCAAGTGCAAAAGTAATGTGTTTATAAAACATATACCTGTTGAGTCCGTACTGCAGAAGACCCGACCCGAGATCAAAACATGGAGTACAACATGGTAGCTAGCTGATAGCTAGTAGTTAGCATGCTAGCGATTTCTTTGGCACACTTTGCTTGCTTTTCTTGGCATTTTCAGATGAAACGGAGTCCATCACCACAAAAGTATTGTGGTTTTACAGAGTTATCCTCGTTTTTGCTTTTCTCCAGATTGTCCAGGTCAGCTGATGAGATTCTTGCACACCGGGAGGTTTCCATGGAAAAAGGCTGGCTTCTTCCTTTGTCCTCCTCCTCCTCTTCTGATGACCATTCATAATTTAACTCATATGTTATATTCAGAAAAATGTCCATTGTTTTGCCGTATTCCATTAATGTTGCCTTAAAGTGCCTACCAGGAGTCGACAGTAAATAACAGTTATTAACAGGTACTAGAACACCTATGAAGTGGAGTGATACATATCCGGTGAAACTGGAGTGCAGTTATCAGAGATTTTAGTAACTCCAGGAATCCCTATTGTCCAATCAAATCGCTCGTTCGGAACTAACTGTTGTATAAATAACAATATAAACTGCGTTTTGTAAGTTAACTCCCTAGTAGCACTGTTAGCTTTTAAGCTAACACCTTTAGCTCTAAAAGCTGGGCTTACCTTTTCTTGACATACAGGACCAAACCCAGAAGAGTTAAAATGGCTCCTCAGACTCAAAAAAGGATATAAATACCGTTTTGGTTTTTTTGGTTTTTTAAAGAGAAGTGAGTGCTGTATACAGTGTGTATGAATGTATGTGTATATACTGTATAGTGCATCCAGAAAGTATTCAGTGCTTCACTTTTTCCACATTTTATGTTACAGCCTTATTCCAAAATGGATTAAATTCATTTTTTCCTCAGAATTCTACACACAATACCACATAAGGACAACATGAAAAAAGTTTTTTTTTTAAAGATTTTTGCAAATTTATTAAAAATAAAAAAAGCTAAGAAATCACATGTACATAAGTACTCACAGCCTTTGCCATGAAGTTCAAAATTGAGCTCAGGTACATCCTGTTTGCACTGGTCATCCTTGAGATGTTTCTACAGCTTAACTGGACCTGTGGTAAATTCAGTTGATTAGACATGATTTGGAAAGGCACACACCTGTCTATAAAAGGTCCCACAGGTGACGGTGCATGTCAGAGCACAAACCAAGTATGAAGTCTTCTTCTTCTTTTAGATTTGATTGGCGGTTGGCAACCAGCCTACAGGTGCATTACCGCCACAGACTTGATTATCATCACACTCTATCTTTGTATAAGGAGTTCTTATAAGGAGTTCTGAACAACTCCGTATGTGTGGAAAAAAATATCCATCCTTGGACTGTGTCCTCGGCGATGCTTGCTCGGCCATCAAAGAAATTGTCTGTAGACCTCCGAGACAGAATTGTCTCAAGGCACAAATCTGGGGAAGGGTACAGAAAAATTTCTGCTGCTTTGAAGGTCCCAATGATTACAGTGGCCTCAATCATCCATAAATGGAAGAAGTTCGGAACCACCAGGACTCTTCCTAGAGCTGGCCGGCCGTCTAATCTGAGCAATCAGAGGAGAAGGGCCTTAGTCAGGGAGGTGACCAAGAACCCGATGGTCACTCTGTCAGAGCTCCAGCATTCTTCTGTAGAAAGAGGAGAACCTTCCAGAAGGACAACCATCTCTGCAGCAATCCATCAATCTGGCCTGTATGGTAGTGGCCAGACAGAAGCCACTTCTTAGTAAAAAGCACATGGTAGCCCACCTGAAGTTTGCCAAAAGGCACCTGAAGGACTCTTAGACCATGAGAAACAAAATTCTCTGGTCTGATGAGACAAAGATTGAACTCTTTGGCGTGAATGCCAGGCGTCATGTTTGGAGGAAACCAGGCACCGCTCATCACCAGGCCAATACCATCCCTACAGTGAAGCACGGTGGTGGCAGCATCATGCTGTGGGGATGTTTTTCAGTGGCAGGAACTGGGAGACTAGTCAGGATAGAGGAGAAGGTGAATGCAGCAATGTAAAGAGACATCCTGGATGAAAACCTGCTCCAGAGCGCTCTTGATCTCAGACTGGGGCGACGGTTCATCTTTCAGCAGGACAAAGACCCTAAGCACACAGCCAAGATATCAAAGGAGTGGCTTCAGGACAACTCTGTGAATGTCCTTGTGTGGCCCAGCCAGAGCCCAGACTTGAATCCAATTGAAAATCTCTGGAGAAATCTGAAAATGGCTGTGTACCGACGCTTCTCATCCAACCTGATGAAGCTTGAGAGTTGCTGCAAAGAGGAATGGGCGAAACTGCCCAAAGATAGGTGTGCCAAGCTTGTGGCATCATATTCAAAAAGACTTGAAGTTGTAATTGCTACCAAAGGTGCATCAACAAAGTATTGAGTAAAGGCTGTGCATACCTATGTACATGTGATTTCTTAGTGTTTTATTTTTAATACATTTGCAAAAATCTAAAAAAAACAACCCAAAAAAACCCCCACTTTTTTTTGCATTGTCATTGTGGGATATTGTGTGTAGAATTTTGAGGAAAAATGAATTTAATCCACTTTGGAATAAGGCTGAAACATAAAATGTGGAAAAAGTGAAGCGCTGTGAATACTTTCTGGATGTAGTGTGTGTGTGTGTGTGTGTGTGTACAGGTACATCTCAAAAAATTAGAATATCATGAAAAAGTTCAATATTTTTGTCACTCATTTCAGAAAGCGAAACCCATATATACATTCATTACACAGAGAGCGATCTATTTCAAGTGTTTATTTTGATTTTGATGATTGTGGCTTAAAGCCCATGAAAACCCTAAATTCAGTTTCTCAAAAAATTAGAATATTACATAAAATTAATTTAAATTTTTTCTTTTTTAATAGAAATGTTGGCCGACTGAAAAGTATGTCCATGTACACACTCAATACTTTGTCGGGGCTCCTTTTGGATTAATTACTGTATCAATGTGGCGTGGCAATGGAGGTGATCAACCTGTGGCACTGCTGAGGTGTTATGAAGGTCCAGGTTGCTTTGATAGTGACCTTCAGCTTGTCTGCATTGTTGGGTCTGGTGTCTCTCATCTTCCTCTTGGCAATACTGCATAGATTCTCTATGGGGTTTAGGTTAGGAGAGTTTGCTGGCCAATCAAACACAGTGATGCCATGGTCATTAAACCAGGTTTTGATACTTTTGGCAGTGTGGGTGGGTGCCAAGTCCTGCTGGAAAATGAAATCAGCTTCTCCATAAAGCTTGTCAGCAGACGGAAGCATGAAGTGCTCTAAAATTTCCTGGTAGACGACTGTGCTGACTTTGGTCTTGATAAAACACAGTGGACAAACACCAGCAGATGACCGCTGTTTAGATAAAAGTAAATTTTGCATTTCATTTGTAAATCAAAGTCACAGAGTCTGGAGAAATTGTGGAGAGGCACAGAATCTAAGTTGCTTGAGGTTTAGTGTGAAGTTTCCACAGTCAGTGATGATTTGAGGAACCATGTCATCTGCTGGTGTTGGTCCACTGTGTTTTATCAAGACCAAAGTCAGTGCAGTCGTCTACCAGGAAATTTTAGAGCACTTCATGCTTCCTTCTGCTGACAAACTTTATGGAGAAGCTGATTTCATTTTCCAGCAGGACTTGGCACCCCCCACCACACACACACACACACACACACACTTCCAAAAGTATCAAAACCTGGTTTAATGACCATGGCATCACTGTGTTTGATTGGCCAGCAAACTCTCCTGACCTAAACCCCACAGAGAATCTATGGAGGAATGTCAAGAGGAAGATGAGAGACACCAGACCCAACATTGCAGACGAGCTGAAGGTCACTATCAAAGCAACCTGGACCTTCATAACACCTCAGCAGAACCACAGGCTGATCACCTCCATGCCACGCCACACTTATACAGTAATTAATCCAAAAGGAGCCCCGACCAAGTATTGTGTGTACATGGACATACTGTACTTTTCAGTCGGTCCACATTTCTATTAAAAAAAAACATTTTTTAAAATTAATTTCATGTAATATTCTAATTTTTTGAGAAACTGAATTTGGGGTTTTCATGGGCTGTAAGTCATAATCATCAAAATTAAAATAAATAAACACTTGAAATATTTCACTGTCTGTGTAATGAATCTATATAATATATGGGTTTCACTTTCTGAAATGAATGACAAAAAATATTGAATTTTTTCATGATATTCTAATTTTTTGAGATGTATGTACACGTGTGTGTGTATAATATGACTAAGAAGGAGTTCTGTTTTTGAGGCTCAAGAAGAGAGCTTCTGCACCGCAGGGGTCCAAGCGCTGCAACACCGATGTTGAAAACAAACCACATTTGGTCAAATTTGACCACTGCATCATGGTCAGCCTATGAATTTTTCAGCCGCCCCTCCTATATATAATATATATTTTGTTCTTGATAATCATGTGACCAATAGACACATTTCAGAAGGTTACAAAAACACAAGTTTTCAGTCAGTGATCCCTTTAAAATCAAGACTGTTTAATAATTGTATCATGTCAGCTTAAATATGCAGTGTTTCATAAATTTGCAACTTCTTTGCAAGTTTTGAAGATTTTCTTTTTTTGTAAATTATTTTATTGTAGATTTGCGACATTTTTTCTTAAATTTTGAAACTTTTTCCCTATTTTTTTTTTTTTGTAAGTTTACCAAAGATCTGTACATTTATGATTTTTTTTTTCCTCAAATTTCTGAATTTTCTTGTAAATTCATCCATCATTCCATCTTCTACTGCTTATCCGGGGATCCAGGTCATGGGTGCATCGGTCCAGGCAAAGTAGCCCAGAATTCCCCCGGTTCACACAGCACCATCATCCCTCCTGTAGGTGGTGAGCACACTGGAGGGTGGACCCATATGGCTCCTTTGGGTACACTGGGTCCTTGTAACATGTTTATGGAGATCCGCTGGACCGCTTAGTCTGGCCCTTCACCCAGGACTAGTTTGTCTTGGGAGACCCTACCAGGGGCAAGCTGCCTCTGATGCATGGCTCCTGGGATCATTCGGGCACTCAAACCCCTCCACCACGATAAGGTGGCGATCCACAGAGGGGTTCTTGTAAATTTGACTTCTTAAGTTCTGAATATTTTTGTCTGACATTTTTTGCAAAATGCCAGTTTTTTGTGTATATTTGAAACTTTTCTCATAAATTAGCAACTTTTTTTTTAAAAAGTGCAACTTTTTTAATATAAATTTGACTCTTCATAAACTTTCAAGGTTTCTCTCATGAGTTTATGACTTTTTCTTTAATTCTGAGTGATCTTCCTCTTCAGTTGTGAGTTTGCAGCTTTTTCATGTAGTCACTTTTGTCATGTTTTTTTTTTTTTCTTGTAAATTTGGGTTGTCTTCCTCATAAATTTGTGACTTTTAAAATTTTATAAATCTTTCTTCCTCTTAAATTTGATACTGTTTTGCAAGTTAGAAGTTTTTCTTCGTGAGACTTTTCTCATAAATTTCCAGTTTTTCTTTAAACGAGATTTATTTGTTGAAACCGCACAGAGACGTTAGTAACGGGCAAAAGAGCTGCGTGTGGCTGAGGAAAACGATCTGCTCCACCATCGGACTGGTCAGAGATGCACATGTTCTCAGTTAACTCGGAGATGGACGAGTCTCCACTCCAGATAAAAGCGAGCAGAGCTGAGGGGGTCACACTCCAGGAAGCTCGCCAGATTCCTCATCACATTCTTCACATTTCACCAGCTTTACTCCTCTCAAATTAGACCACAAAAATTCCTTCTTTCACCAAGTCCACTTATGGCTTTTGGAAAATATATACGGAGAGTATTTCAGAGGTTCTTTAATTAAAAGCAGCAAGACAAAGCTGGTTGACGATCCCAGACTGAAACCAAGCTGAAAGAATACTCAGTCAAGTGAAAGGATTTACTGAGCTACTTGATTTCACTTAACTAAAGGACTGCAAGCTTATCCCTCAGCCCAGAGCCTACATATCCAATTACCAGCAATTACTAAAGCTATGGGTGAAGCAGCTAACTGTAGCTGTGATCTTGCGTTTACACCTGACACTCATGCAAGTGTGCCACTAGATCATCAACTTTTTGGTCCTGCATTCTTGCTCATGCGTTTACTTTCTCTGCCCATAGGTCAACTAACTGCTACTTTGACATTGAGTGGCGTGGGAAGAGGCTGACACTGCGGGCTGCTAATGGGAAATATGTCGCTGCCAAGAAAAACGGACAGTTAGCAGCCACCATCGACTCTGCAGGTCAGTGCGGTCTGTTGATGCAGGCGTGCAGACGGAGATGCGTAGCTAACTGATTTACAGCACAGCAAAGGCAGATGGAATTTCAGTCAAGCAAAAGTAATAAAATTATGCTCTGATTCTGTGCTTCAAAGACCTCTGCACTTCTGAATTGGGAGGCTGTTTTGTAACAGCTTGAACATAGCTGTCTACCACTCAAAAGTCTCAGCTCTGTTGCAATTTTTTTTTTTTTTCCTTTTTTGGCTTTTTTTGGCCAAGCTCTTTGTGTCTTTAGTGATGATTGGAAACATCAAGAGAAAATTCCTGAGTCTGCAAAGTCACAGCTGAATCATTCTGTACTGCTGTGCAGTGAACAACAACCAAAAAAAATCCCAATTCTGCCAACCAGAAACAAAAACCTCATTCATTTCCATGCAAATGATGCTTGGTACATTTTAGGAAATGCAAAAAAGAAAAGACTTCAGGAAGCTACAAACACAGTGACTGGCATTCAAACCTCCTAACAGACACTGGTTTACAGATTAAACAGAATATAATATGTATATTTTTGTTATTGCCACCAGAAGAGGCCAGGCTAGTAGTTGCCCTGCTTTTTGAATTTCATATTTCCATACTAGTGCAGAGATGATATGGTTACATGCAGTCAAAAAGTTGAGTGGTATAGATTTTCCCTCTGTATAGATCACCGCCTTACTGTGGTGGAACAGTTTGCATGCCCTAATAATCCCAGGAGCTATGTTGTCAGGGACAACTTGCTCCTGGTAGGGTCTCCCAAGACAAACTGGTTCTGGGTGAGGGGCCATACGAACAGCCGTCCCTGTGAAAGAAGTTACAAGAACCCAGTGTAAGATAAGCTAAGCCTTTATTAATCCCACAATGGGGAAATTCCAGGATTGCAACAGCACAGGAATAGCAACACTCAGAGCAATAATTTAGAAGATAAGAAAATAAGAGCAGTGAATATACATACGTACACATAAAACTATAAATATATATACACAGTGCGGAGCATTGTAGCTCGATGGAATAAACATCATAACCGTCTACTTAGTTACCCCACATAGTATGAATATGTACCCATACATATTGTCACCCTCCACAGTGACTGATATTGTCCTAGTTGTATACTGGAGGGGACATATTTGTGTAAGTCTGTTGCGTCTTTTGCATTCAATACTATTAGGTCGTCACGTTTTTTTGCTATCTCTGTGAGCTGCCCTGCTTAGGTTATAAAGTCTGACAGCTGTAGTTGGAAGGACCTGCGAAACCTCTCAGTCGCGCACCTAGGATGATGTAACCTACTGCTTAATGAGCTCCTCAGTGTGTTCAGTATGTCCTGCATAGGGTGGAACTTGGACTCCAGCAGAGATGACAGTTTAGCCACCATCCTTCTCTCTCCTATCTCCTCCACTGGGTCAAGGCGCTGCCACAGGACAGAGCTAGCTTTCTTGATCAGTTTGTTCAGTCTCTTCCTATCAGCTGCTGTGATGCCACTGCCCCAGCAGACCACTCCAAAAGTGATGGCTGATGCCACCACCGTGACGTAGAATGTCTTCAGCAGCGCTCCTTGTACACCAAAAGACCTGAGCCTCCTCAGTAGGAACAGCCTGCGCTGTCCCTTCTTGTAGAGTGCATCGGTATTGTGTGACCAGTCTAGTTTATTGTTCAGATGAACACCCAGGTACTTGTAGGATGTCACCATCTCAATGTCTGTTCCCTAGATGTTTACTGGTGCTGTGAGGGGTTGTCCTTGCCTGCGGCAGTCCACCACCAGCTCCTTAGTTTTTCTCGCATTGATCTGGAGGCAGTTCCGATGGCACCAGTCCACGGAGTCCTGGATAAGTCCTCTGTTCTCAGCTTCATCTCCGTTGGCGATGAGGCTGACGAGCGCAGAGTCGTCAGAGAACTTCTGTAGATGGCAGTGTGTTGTGTTGTGTGAGAAGTCCGCAGTATAAAGGGTGAACAGGAAGGGAGCCAAAAACCGTTCCCTGGGGGGCCCCCGTGCTACTGATGATCGTGTCGGACACACAATCCTGGGTTCTCACAAACTGTGGCCGGTTAGTGAGGTAGTCCAGGAGCCATGATGACAGGAGCTGGTCCACCCTTGCGCACAGCAGCTTGTCCTTCAGGATCATCGGTTGGATGGTGTTGAAAGCACTGAAGTCAAAGAACATGATCCTCACCACGTTCCCAGGCTTCTCCAGGTGGAACAGGGAATGGTGAAGGAGGAAGATCACTGCATCCTCCACCCCGATGCCATGCTGGCAGGCGAACTGGAGTGGATCCATCGCTGGTCCCACCAGGGGGGGGAGGTGAACAAGGAGAAATCTCTCTAGGGTCTTCATCAGGTGAGACGTCAGGGCCACTGGTCTGTAGCTGTTCAGGTCGCTGGAGTGGGAAGTGTTTGGTACAGGTACCACACAAGATGTTTTCCACAACTGTGGTACCCTCCCCAGCTTCAGGCTCAGGTTGAAGATGTGCTCCACAATCCCACACAGCTGGTCTGCACAGGACTTGAGGAGCTTCGCGCTGATCCCGTCCGATCCCGAGGCCTTCCTCACCTGGGTCTTAGTGAGGGTCAGGTTGGGGGGCTGTGTGCTGGGAGTGGGGGGTGTTGGTGGAGGGGGGTGGACAGCAGGTCTCGATGACAGTAGAGGCAGCAGTGGTTGTTGTGCAGGTGGGGTGGAGGGTGGTTGGTCAAACCTATTAAAAAAAAAAACAGGTTCAGATTGTTCACCCACTCCCTGCCCCCGTGGCCTGGGGGGAGGTATTCTGGAGCCCAGAGATGGTTTTGAGGTTTCTCCAGACCCTGCTGATGTCGCTCTGTTGCAGCTTGTCCTCCATCTTCTTCCTGAAGCTGTCCTTGCCTTCTCTGATCTTCCTCCTCAGCTCCCTCTGTACGGACTTCAGCATCTCCCTGTTTCCCGACCTGAAGATCCTCTTCTTCTCTCTCAGTAGTGATTTTATCTCAGGGTTGATCCAGGGTTTGTTGTTTGAGCAACATCGTATGGTCTTGGTGGGAACGGTGTTGTCCACACAGAAGTTGATGTAGCCCGTAATGGTGTGAGTGAGGCCATCGATGTCCTCACCATGTGGATCGCAGAGCTGCTCCCAGGCAGTGATTTCAAAACAGTCCTTTAGAGTGTCCATTGCCTCCTCAGACCATATCTTCACCGTGCGCATAACCGGAGGTTGTCTGTGTAGTAGGGTTTTGTACACCAGCAGGAGATGAACCAAGTTGTGATCCGATCTCCCGAGTGGGGGGGGAGTGCTGATGAGGTGTATGCCTCCTTAGTGTTTGCATAGAATAAATCCAGTGTTTTATTGTCTCTAGTGTGGCATGTGACATACTGGGTGAACGTGGGCAGAATGGGGGACAGTGAGATGTGGTTAAAATCACCGGAGATGAGGAGGAGAGCATCTGGGTGTCGTGTCAGCAGCCTGCCAGTTACTGAATGGATGGCGTCACGTGCTGCCCCAGCGTTCGCCGTCGGATTTGCATAAATAACAATGCAGATCACATGTGAGTATTCCCTCGGGAGATAAACAGGCCACATGCTAACAGCTAGCAACTCAATGTCTTTGCTGCAGTGTTGCTCTTTAACCGTGATATGTCCCAGTTTGCACCAGCTGTTATTGGCATACACTATCACTCCTCTGCCCCTTGCTTTCCCACTGTCTGGTGTCCGGTCTACCTGTATTGCGTGGAAACCCTCCAGTTCAATGTTAGCATCTGTTGCTAGTTCTGTTGTGTACTCAAAGGAGATGCATGGGTTCACCCTCCAGTGGGCTCACCACCTGCAGGAGGGATCATGGTGCTATGTGTACTCATCTGGACTGCTGCCGCTGCAACCTGGACTACCAGATAAGCGGTAGAACATGGATGGATGGATGGATACATTTCCATCCAATTTTTCTGCTAACTAGAGTGGTTTTGGCATAAAGTTTATGGCAGCATTGATTTCATTAGCAAGCTACAAGAGGCAGACTTTTGGGTGCATGTTGAATTGCTGTCTAATCACAGTTGTGATTTGTGCACTACTTAAATAGTGTACACACAGGAAGACAATCAAATCTGAATGTTTTGTGCAAACGAGCTCCAGGCTCTGTCATTTTGCAATTTAATACACTAATATCAAAGATGTTTATCTCTCCAAATATCACCAGAATTTTGAACATCACAGCAAGTCAGCAGGCAGATTTGAAAATGCTCCAGTTATAGATTGGGTGCTGGGCTCCAGGATTAGTGCATCAAAACTGCAGCTTTTTCCTCTGTGCAGCAGTTTCTGTTGCAGCGCTGCTGGCAGTTGGAGCGCTCTCAGTGACACACATTTCAGACACAAGCTGCATCACATAAATTATTCATTGGTGTATGAAGACTCAGCATTCTTAAGCTTGAGCACTGAGGATGGCAGTATGACGTTATGAGAGTGGGGACAAAAAGTTGACTAAGTAGCTGTATTAGAGTAGGTTGTTTGATATTAGGAGTGAGAACTCCCCAAAGGCCCACAATGCTGTATTATCTCGATGTTCGGGCCGTGATAAAATATCATGATCTTGCGATACATTCAGTATTGCAACGGCATTGCATTTTCCCATCCTCAGTCTTTGTCTTGCCCACTTCCTGACCCGATAGTGAGCATCTAGAAAAGTCAATTGGCTTTTATTACTCTGGTACCAAAAAAGGTGTTTGTATTTGATATTTTTTAATAAAATATCACAAACACTGGGGTCTATGAATCAATACAGTATGGTCACAGCAAAGCATTGTGATATTGCCATCAATGATATAGTAAAAAATATTGTCTCTCTGTCTCCAGGTGAGTCTGAGGAGTTTATCATGAAGCTGATCAACCGTCCAATCATAGTGCTGCGTGGGGAGCATGGCTTCATTGGCTGCAGGAAGGTGACTGGGACACTGGACTCTAACCGTTCCTCCTATGACTACTTCACCCTGGAGTTCAGAGATGGAGCGTACAACCTGAGAGGTGGGTGTTGGATGGAAGAGTGTGTGGATGGAGTTCAAGAGGATTAGATCATTTGCTCCTAATTAGGCTAGGAATATTAACACGCTTACTTTTTTGATTAATGTGGACCAATTAAAGTATTTTTTAAAAATTGACTGTCAGGTCACTCCCAGAGGTGGTGTCGGCAGTAGGGACTGGTTTGCTTCGGCAGCTGCCTCAGCTTAAAACAAGAATAAGCCTTGACTTCCGGTCTGGACGCCATGGCGACTGCAGCTTAACACTGAAGCTCTCAGACCCAATCCAAGATAACACCTTGAAAATCAAACTTAACGGATTTTTGGAGGAGTGAAAATCAAAAGACAAAATCATCATGTCTAAAGGAAAACAGAAGAAACTGAAATTCTCCAGGCCAGGACACGTATCGGCCGGAGAATCTGAACTGGAAGATCTCCGTTCAGAAGACGAGGAACTGGTGATAGCTAACAAAAAGGTTAGCCTGAAATCACTATTTGAAGAGCTACGACGATTTCGCCGAGAAGTTACGGCCGAATTTCGGGAATTCAGAGAAGAATTGAAAAGGACAAACAGCAGAGTGGACCAGGCCGAGAACCGAATCTTGGAAACAGAGGAACGAATAAAAGTGCTCGAAGATTCTGTGCTGGACCTACGCAAAAGACAAGCATCTATAGAGGCTAAGCTCGCCAACCAAGAAGGAAGACAAAGAAGAGACAACATAAGAATTCATGGTCTGATAGAAGGAGCCGAAAACGGTTTTAACTCAATGGCAGAATGCGTGGAATCCTTACTAAGAGAGAAATTGGATATTCCACAAACCACCGACTTGAAGATAGAAAAGGCACATCGTTCATTAGCCGCTAGGCCGGCGGCGGAAGCGCCCCCACGTTCGGTGTTGGTAAGATTTTCCAATTTCAAAATAAAACAAGAGGTTGTAAGACTGGCCTGGCAGAAAAAAGGATTTATGCACCAGGAGAGAAAAGTCTTCGTGGAACACGATTACGCCCCGGAGGTCCTTAAAAAGCGCAGGGAATACAATGACGCGAAAAAGGTGTTAAGAGAGAAGAAATTGCGCTTTCAGACTCCATTTCCTGCGAAGTTAAGGGTCTTCTACGGCGAAGAAACATGTCTCTATAATTTGGCGGAAGAAGCAACAGCTGATATGGCGAGAAGAGGGCTCCCGGTAACGGTATTTAAACCCGCAGCAGACCCGAGTGAGAAGATCAAAGCGCAAACATGGACAACACAAAGACCTTCAAAATCCACGGACCAGCAGCGGGAAACCCAGCGCCAGAGCGTCGCGGATAAACTATCCGTTTTCAGGTTGGAATAGCGACCTTTTTTTTTTTTTCTCTTGAATCAATCCGCACATCCAACCCCCCTCATACAAGGTAACAAACATTAAAGGAGATGCGTATTCAGCATGTGGTAAAACATTTCATGGAACAGTCATAATATTTGAAACAAATAAGTCTTTTTAATAAAAAAAAAAAAAAAAAAAACTTGTTAAAATAGAAATGTGACAATAATCCACATGTTCTCCTCATACTAACAAATACTGTTTTTGCGTGAATGTTTGATGTGATGGGGGTGGGAGGGTGCACACAATTTCACAGGGTTTAGGCATAAAAGGAAAAAAAAAATCATTACAAGTTTGGATTGGGTTCTGAAACTCACGTTAAAAGCATGGGACAACTTACAGGGGTAAGAGAGGGCCTTCAACACGTAACAGAGTTTGAGGAATTTCCCTCAGGGCCTTCACTCCATCAAGGCTCTTCCAGGGTCTTTAAAAAGACCTCAGCTCAGGAAGTTCTTCTGACAGCTTTTTGTTTTAAAGTTTTATACACTATGTTCTTAATGTTTTTCTTGTTTTTAATGTTCTTTCAGTTTCTGAGTAGCACAAAAGACGGCCACCACACAGTTATACTAAACAAAACAACACAATGGAGAAACAGGGTGTAACCAAAATAATTTCATATAATGTAAAAGGAATCCTGAATCCAGTTAAAAGATCCAAGATTCTAGGCAAAATGAAAAAAGACAAAGCAGGAATAATATTTTTACAAGAAACCCACCTAACAGACGTGGAACACAATAAACTCAGTAGACAAGGGTTTAAAATGATCTCTTCATCTTCATATAAGTCAGGGAGGAGGAGGGGAGTAGCGACATTGATATCAACCAAAATTACATTTGAAAAAAAATCAGAACACAAAGATAAAGAAGGGAGATACAGTTTGGTAACTGGGCGGCTAGAGGGAGAAGATATCACCCTGCTGAATGTGTATGCTCCCCCAGGGGCTAACTGGAAATTTTATAAAAATGTATTCAACCTAATGATAACTAAAGCTCAAGGTTTAGTGATATGTGGTGGGGACTTCAATCTTAGACTGAATCCATACTGGGATGCTTCTGGTAATTCTCCACATCAAAATAACACCCAAAACAGGAAGACTCGGATGCTACTAAAAGAAATGGGAATCTGTGACGTGTGGAGGGAACTCAACCCCAGTGTAAAAGACTAAACATTTTACTCAACTCCACATTCATCTTACTCAAGGATTGACTATTTTTTTATGTTTAATAGAGACATTGGAAGAGTAAAAACATGTAAAATAGGACTGATGGATCTCTCTGACCACAGTCCGATCTACATGGACTTAAATATCCAAAAATACACAAATAATACATTTTCTTGGAGGTTAAATTCAAATGTCCTGAAAGGACCATTGAAAGATGAATTGGAATCAGATATTCTCAGATATTTGGAAGAAAACGATAATGGAGAAGTATCCCCTTTAATACTGTGGGATGCATGCAAAGCTGTAATAAGAGGAAAGATTATTGCAAAACTGGCAACCCAAAAGAAACTAAGACAAGAAAAACTATCCACATTAGAGTCAGAACTTAGGAACCTAGAAAAAGAACACAAAGGCAACACTCATTCTACTGACTCGCTCAAGATTAAGGAAATTAAAAACCAAATAAATGAGATCTACACAATAGAAATCCAGAAGAAACTTACATTTTTGAAACAAAAATACTATGAAGCAGGCAGTAAATCGGCAAAATTGCTAGCCTATAAATTGAGGAAACATCAAACAGAAAGAGCAATCTACAAAATCAGAGACCCAGTATCAAAGGAAATAAAATTCAGAATTCAGGATATTCTTAAAAGCTTCGAGAATTACTATAAGAACTTATACTCCCACAAAAAACATAAAAACGCATCCGAGGCATTCCTAAACACATTAAACCTTCCCCAACTTACGGAGTCACAAAATAAAACACTACTGTCAGAAATACATCCTAAAGAATTGGAAAAAGCAATTATGAAACTTAAAGCTAACAAATCCCCAGGAGCTGATGGCTATACAGCAGAGTGGTACAAAACCTTTAAACAGCAACTATCTCCTCTCCTTCTGAAAACATTTAATTATGTCCTCCACACAGGGGAAATCCCCCCCTCCTGGAGAGAAGGGGTCATTGCAGTTATACCTAAACCTGAAAAGGATAAACTAGAGTGCTCCAACTACAGACCAATCAGTGTACTAAATCAGGACTATAAGCTTTTTACCATTATCCTTGCCAAAAGGTTAGAAAATATACTGACAGACCTAATTCATTTAGATCAAACAGGTTTTATAAGACAAAGACAGACACAAGACAACATTCGACGCACTTTACACATAATTCATCATATAAAAAAATATAACTTAAATGCAGTCATATTGGGATTAGATGCTGAAAAAGCATTCGATTCGGTTGACTGGTCTTTTCTATATAGAACCTTATCCAGTTTCAATTTTCATAACAACTTCATTAGAACTATACAGGCATTATATAAAAAACCAACAGCTAAAATAAGGATTAACGGTAATTTATCATCATCTTTTGAACTGGAAAGAGGATGTCGTCAAGGCTGCCCCCTGTCTCCACTGCTCTTTGCAATCTTCATAGAACCTCTGAGCCAATGGATAAGACAAAATCAAAAAATTCAAGGTATTACACTTGGTCAGAAGGAACATAAAATAGCACTCTTTGCTGATGACATTTTAATATACCTAGGGCAGCCGGACACTTCTTTACCAGAACTAACCTCAATTTTTTCAAAGTATGGAGATTTATCGGGGTACAAATTAAACATGCATAAAACCCAAATTTTAACATTCAACTATGACCCAAATCATTATTCACTAAGCAAACTCAAAACTAACTGGGAGTCGGAATCTATGAAATATCTGGGGGTCAATATCCCGAAACAACTCAACAAAATTATATCACTTAACTATGATCCACTGGTGACAAAAATAAAATCTGACCTAACAAGATGGAATATGATACCATTCTTGGGTACTGCACAAATAATTGAAGCAGTCAAAATGAATATACTTCCACATCTTCTATACCTTTTCCAAACAATACCGGTAGAACCTCCCAAAAAAACATGGCAGGAACTGGACAGAAGGATCTCAAGATTCATATGGCAGGGCAAGAGACCTAGAATCAGATATAGAACCCTACAGCTAAACAAAGACAAAGGTGGGCTCGCGCTGCCAAATATCAGGGACTACTTTAAAGCCGCACAAATTAAAACTTTAGTAGAGATATGTAACCCAGTCTACACTGCACAATGGAAGGAGATCGAATGCCAAATAACAAGTGACATCCCCCTACAGGCGATAATAGGGAACAATGCCTTACCTAAGCTTTTGAATAACACTAACCCGTGGATAGAGACCCCGCTAAAAATTTGGTTTAAGATAATCAGAGAGAATCAAACTAAAGAGCCCTATCGACTTCTGCAATGGATTACCTATGATCAAGACTTTACTCCTAATAAAACAGACTCCAGATTTAAAAAGTGGAAGGAGAAAGGGCTGATAAAATATTACGATTTTTTTAAAGGGCAAATCTTAAGAAGTTTTGAAGATTTGAAAAAACAAGGCCTAATAAATCAAGACCTTTACAGGTTCTTCCAGCTTAGACACCACATAAACAATATACTTAAAAAGGAGGACTTGGAAAGGGCCCAGTCAGGTGTTCTGAAGGTCTTCTTAATGGCATATAAAGGGATCCCAGGGATCAGATACATTTCTAAAATATACCAAGGTCTTCAAGACTTAAAAGGAGACAACACATCTTATATAAAAGAGAGATGGGAAAAAGAGGGGAATTTCACTTTACAACTGGAAATATGGGAAAAGCTAAATAAACAGCAATGGAAAAGTACCTCATCCCTGCAGTGGAGAGAATTTGGATGGAAAAACTTGGTAAGATTTTTCAGAACACCTGCACAAAACAAATTTACCCATAAGGGGTTGAACTGTTGGCGCTTGTGTGGTGAAAAGACTGCAAATCATTTTCATGTGTTTTGGTCATGCCCAGTTATCCACCAATATTGGACCAATGTACAGACAATATTGGGGAAAATATTCAAAATAACAGTTCCCTTTTCTTTTGTAACTTTGTATTTGGGTTTACTACCGGACTCACTGGAAAGACGAGGAGAAAAATACTTATTCACTGTTTTAATATTGGCAAGCAAAAAAGCTCTAACTAAAAAATGGATGTTGAAGGACTGTCCTACACCTGAAGATTGGATTAACGTGATCCAAGACATTTACTCGATGAAAAAATTGACATTCGCACTGACAGGACATGGATGGGTTCATGAACTTTTGGCAACCCTGGATCGCATATGTGTCTTCCATTAGATCTAATCTTTGACAAATACCATTTCAATAATGGTTCCGCTCTTTGTTCCAACACTACTCAGATGCTCTTTTACCTTTATTTACTTACTTTTTCTTTTTGTTTGTTTTTTGCTGGTTTGTTTGTTTGTTTGTTTGGGGTTTTTTTGTTTGTTTGTTTTTTTGTTTGTTTTTTTGTTTTTTTTTGTTTCTTTTTTTTCTTTTAATTTCACTTTTTCTTTCACTTTAAAAAAAAAAAAAAAGGGGTGTTGTAAGAATTAATCTTCCAATGTTGTCAGATATCAGAAAATAAGGGAACATGTGATGAAAATGTAAACAATGCACTGCTGTAACGACCTGTATACCCTTTACAAAAACTTAAATAAAAAAAAAAAAAAAAAAAACAAGAATAAGCCTTGTTTTTCAGAGTTTAAATTTACACCACACTCAAGTGATCCTCCAGCACTCAGGGCAACTTCATTCTCCATGCACACACGCACACCTGATCTAGCGTCATTGATTAGGGCTGCTCCCTCAAAAGTATGAAAAGAGGGAGCGTTTCTGTCAGAGTGAACGGAGAAAAACACACACTCCAGTACAAAGTGAGTAAAAGCTTCTAACCCACCATTAAGGTCAGGAACTCTGGAAATCAATTTAGAATTACTCCGTTTGTTCTTTTATGGGTTGAGAGAATTAGGAAAGTTACCTTAAGAAGAGGAACCGATTTCCTCTTTGTTTCAAATTAAAACAGGAAGTGTGGCGGTAGAGCAGTGGTTAGCACTGTGGCAGCACAGCAAGAAGGTCACGGGATCAATTCCACCCCAGGACCATCGGTAACACTCCTGTGCAGAGTTTACATATTCTCCCCGTGTCTGTGTGGGTTTCCCCCAGTTTCCTCCCACAAGAAAAAGACATGCAAGTTAGGTTAATTGGAGACTCTAAAGTGGCCCTAGCTGTGAATGTGTGTGAGAATGGTGAAGGGATTGGTGCCGAACTGTGGCTGCCTCATCCAGGTGGATGCCCTGAATTTCCCTCTGGGATTAATAAAGTATATCAAAAAATATTAAAAATGATAGTTTTCCAGAGAAATTGACTCCCTCTTTGTCATCATCATCATAGCAGTCTGTCGGGGGCAACAATGACTATTTCATTTAGGTCTGATCAGATTCCCCCACACAGCTCTGTCCTTCACCCTCCGCTGCCAGGAACTCCTAGCCTTGTTAACCCGGGCGATGTCCGAGCCGGTATGGGTTGCTTTCTGACTGACCATTTCATGAAACTGTTTGCAAAGTATTTGACTACCGCTAGCTTTTGCTGGACTAGCGGCACATTCTTGGCAGATGGAGGTATTATCAGTGCAAGGACAGGCCAAGACAAACTGACTCAGTATCTGTTGCAGTGACAGACCAGATGATAGGTTTGTTTATCTCTGCTCTTTGTGTAGTGCATGTCACGATGCACTGACTGGCAAAAGTCCACCACAGACCTTACGACGGATGTGCTTATCTGCCAGGATGTCCAGTCTCACCCCGTGTAACTGGGAGTGGTCCACCACAGACCTGTGACAGATATTGTTTTTAGTTCTGCCAGGATGCCCAGTTTCACCCTCCATGCCCTTGGAAGGGCAGGGTTGCCGGTAGAGTCGCCGACGGAAATGAGTTTTCCAGAGAAATTGACTCCCTCTTTGTAATGAACTGAAAAAGATTACAAATTGCTGTCAGTTTTTTTAACTGAATAAGCATTCATGATTATCCAGTGTTTTATGTTCCTTTAGCTGTATTTTTGTTGAATATGAGGGATACAGGTATATTTTATGAAAAAATTTAATTAATAGTTGCTTAAAAATTTTCATTGTTTCTTCATTGTAATCTTGGGAATTAATCACAATTAATTGTAGAACATGTGCAATTAATTTTTTACTCAATTCCCAGCCCTGGTTCCTAAAGGGATTTGGATTTAAATTCTCAACTAAAAAGGCATTTGTGCCAAAATGAGGGATTTGCTTTAGATTACTTTGCTGGCTTTAGTAGATTGACTCAAACATCAATGTGAAACTAAACCTTTTGTTCCCTCCTCATTTTTGCACCCTTCCCCCACCTTTGACACAATAAAACATTTCTAATCCATCATTTTCTCTTCCATTCAGACTCAACAGGTAAATACTGGATGGTTGGGAATGAGCAGTCGGTGGTAAGCAGCAGCGACACACCCGTCGACTTCTTCTTTGAGTTCTGCGACTACAACAAGCTGGCCATCCGCCACTGCGCTGATGGCAAATACCTCCGCGGTGACCACGCTGGTGTACTGAAGGCCAACGGTGACGAGCTGGAGAGTGCCACGCTCTGGGAGTACTGAGGGGTGTGGGGCAAACTGCGGCAAATGGGGGATGCAGTCGCCCACTGCTGTTGATGCTAGAGAATGAAGTGTGGCGACGCAGCACAACAGCACCACCCGTCCATACAGCTACCCGTCCACACGCCACCCCCTCAGTTTTCACACCCTTCCCCATATTATATCCTGTTCTTATGACTTTATATGTTCATGAACTGCACTGTGAGAAGAGAAAGGATAGAAGAGGGAAGGAGACATCCTTTGCTTCATTTTATCCTCCTTCTCTTTTCCAGCTCTGCTCTGCAGTGCCCACCTTTATCTGTTGCCATAGTTACCCCGGGGCTGTGCACTTTCTTTCTGCTCCAATCTGGTTTCGCTGCTCGACCTGCCACTCACTCCGTCCTTGCCTTTCGATTGGGCTGCCTCTCTCCCTGAGCAGAGCCACATTTAAAGAGCCCCCTCCCGCCTGAGTTTGACCCCCCCCCCCCCCCCCATCTTTCTACCCACCTCTGTTGTCTGTGAGCAGCAAGCAGTGGCAGTATTTATGTTGTGTGAGCTGGTCTGCTGGATCTTCTGTTCTACATGATCTAATGTCCAAAAAAACAGACTCTTTATACTTGGCTGCTTCCTGTGGCTGACTATAAGATATTAGATACTCTGGGTCTGGTGACTGGATCCTGTAGAAACAGATTTTTGCTTCTAACAGATCAGTGTGTGTTGTTCGTGATAGAACTGGAATGGATCTGATGAGATGATTATGATAAAGTATTAGCAAATGATGTGACTGACTGGTTCAACCCAACCCCATTTTTGTGTAAGCGTTCCCCATGTATGCCAGTTTCCCATGTGTCTCTCTAGCGGTGTTCTCATTAGTCTGCATAAACCCAGATTTCCTGGGCCAAACAGGAAATAGGAAGTTAAAACGGAACAATATCAAGAACATGGTGTGGCCACATACTGTTTACTGCACTCACATCTCTTATGAGGGGAAAATATACACACAGTTGGATTAGTTTCATTTTCTATGTCCAAGGCACAGACATTATCATGGGTAAATGTACAGTAGGTAGCCATAGCAAATGAAGTGTAACGATTTATAGATGATATTTGAAAGCTGCTTTCTGATTCCTTTGACCAAACGCACACCTCTGCCTTTACTTAACCTTTGATACTGGATTAATGAGCTGTCATCTCACACAGAACTAACACAACTGGAACCTGGTGCTACTAACAAATATCATCCTGTTGCCAAGCATCTCATACTTTGTCCAGATAAACTGTTTTCTGGGGGGTTTTTTTGTTCTGCACATAACCAAAATCTGCTTTTTCTTCCATTTTTAAGTTCAGTCTGAATTTTGAGAAGTTTCATGACCCCATTTACAGTGGTATTTTTGTTGTTGACTTTTCTCTTTTCCGGACTGGTCAGTGAAGGTGACGAAAGGGGTATGTTGAAGAGAAAAGAAAGTTTGAGTTTGATGTTTTAATTGGGATGTTGTGTAATGCAGCCATGTAGCACCCATGGGTTCTACTCTCTGATTCTCTACCTTTGAATAACACACCCCAGTGGCCCTGACTTATTGGCTGCATCCTGCCATTATTCCTCTACTGTGGAAAACCAGTCCCCATTAAGTCTGTTCAACTTCCCAAAGTTTTTACTGTTTGTACATGGAAGGTTGAGAATCGACTAAAAGGAGTAGTTGTCTGCACTCCATTTAGCCGAGACACAGGTTTAGACTAATGGATGTGGAAGGTAAACGTGTGGTAATGACTGTGCCTTACTCTTGAGTACTGGGCAGTTGGAAAATTTAAAAAAAAAAGTCCACATCTTTGCTTTGTATAACTG
Organism: Pholidichthys leucotaenia; assembly: GCA_020510985.1. Classification (NCBI taxonomy): domain Eukaryota; kingdom Metazoa; phylum Chordata; class Actinopteri; order Cichliformes; family Pholidichthyidae; genus Pholidichthys; species Pholidichthys leucotaenia. Next base: position 392,791,676 of record CM035838.1, on the reverse strand, counting down.
GAATTTCCTTTTGTATTATTTTGTATAATTTTTTTGATATTGTGGATTGATATCTCTCTCTCTCGTGCCATTGGTTCACCTGAAATCCAACAACCAATAAAAATGGGATTTGGAATGCTAGATGTCTTGGGTTTTCTTTTTGCCTTTTGCAGTCAGATTGAAATTAAACTGTGTTCTCATCTTTTCTTTTGAAACTGTCTCCATAGTGGATCATCTGCCTCTATCTCACCCTATCCCTTGCACCATGTCCTCCTTCACTACATCCATGAATCTTCTCTGTGGTCTTCTTCTTTTCTTCCTGCCTGGCAGCTCCATCTTTAACATCCTTTGTCCAGTATATCCACTATCCGTCCTGTGCACATATCCAGACCATCTCAGCCTTGACTCTTACTTTGTCTCCAAACTGCTCAACCTGAGCTATCCCTCTGTATCTGAAAATTGATGCTTTTAATTTCTAAAGAATTATGTAATCTTGGGTCTGTGTTATGGTGCCTTCCATTTAAACTGTGGAAGGTCAAAAACAGAATGTTGGAATGACGCCCCTCCAAGTTGACCATGTTCCTGTACAAGTCCAAAAACCCTGACACTCTTGTTAACCGTAATTGGTAACGTCATGTGGTATGAGGTAATGTGTATGAAAATAACATGGTGGTGACATGTTTCGAGACAAGTTGGGCAGTACTGTGTGCACAACTGTCTAGAAGAGACTAAAGTTCTAATAAATTATGTAATTCATACTGCTTTCACTACTGTTGATGTGGATAGCTGCAGCCATCTTGGATTTTGATCTTGACAATGGTAAGGTTTGTCTGACTTTCCAAGCTGAAAAGACTTCTAGGGGACATTCCTGACTGGAAGTCCAATCTCGGGTCTCATATGGAATGCAACATTAGTATCTTAGCTGCATTCATGGGTTTCCCATCTTGGTAGGTCTTCTCTAAAGTTGTGACTTAAGTAAAATTACATTTGCACATTAAAACAGACTTTAGTTTGTATATCACAGCTGATGTTGCTCGACTGCTAGGATTCAAGTCCATGCTGGTTAATTTTTAGCTCATTCTGGCAAAGCCAAAAGGGACTTGCTTATGTGATGACATGTCGTCTGTCTGTCCATCCACATTTCATGAGAATCGCTACTATTAGTCAGTTACCCTGATGATCACCAAACTCACAATGACCCTCGGGTGGATCTGCATCCAGGTTGTGCTCAAGATCAAAGTCAGAAGTCATGAGATCTGAGCACTAATGGGGTGACTTCATTAGACCAGAATGAGCTACTCTCATTGTCTGCTTTGGGTAAAAAAGCTTAGTGTTACAGTGTCTAGATTCCATAATATACACGCATACAACAACTTTCCCTTGATTATGAGTTTAATGACAAAGCTATACACATTTTAACGTGGGTGTAGCATTAATGTGTGGTGGAGGTCTCTACTGAAAGGTATATTTGTCCATCAAGCAATTTTCTTAACCACTTATCTAACTCAATGCCTTGAAGATCCTTAGGTGTTCTCTGGTGAAAGTCAAAGTATGTACACCTTGGACAGTTCAGAAGTCTTATTACAGGGCAGATCACAGGCTGGTTCAACAGCATGAGGGTTTTGAGACTTCAGAGCTGGAACGGGCCCAGAGTCACATTCACAGCCGTGCCCTAACATTTTGATCTCTTCACAATAAATGTACAGCTCTTTTATATAAACAGAATAGGATGATGATGATGATGATGTGTATGCTTTTTTTTTTGTTGGTGAAGAGGATGATAAAATAAAGGCAGCGTTGGATTTTTAAATAGCTTTATTATCACCCGCCTTCATCAGAACTCGGCTACAGCCCATGGTTTGAGCAGGCTGCCGCTTCGTTCCTCCAGCTCTCAAAGAGGAGACAGTGTGTGTGTCTCGCAGCAGATGCAGAATCAGAGTGAGTGAATGAGAGGCAGATTTACAGCACAGTGCAGCTTATATACTCAACTCAAACAATACATCAAAGACATTCACAGCAGTCGATCTGGGCATTTGCATATCAGAGGTACAGACAGGATGCATGAACACAATGCATGGATGACACTTTAACCTCACAGCTGTAAACGCAGCATGCAGCGGAAAAAACCCAGGAGTGCGAGCTGACTGTCTCTGTGTGTTGTGGGGGTTGAATCAAACCGCTACACTTGGTATACTTTATTAATCCCAGAGGGAAATTACATGGCATCCACGGTGTGGCGCCAATCCCTTCACCATTTACCCACACATTCACACTTAGGGCCACTTTAGAGTCTCCAATTAACCTAATTTGCACATTTTTGGCCTGTGGGAGGAAATCGGCATACCCGGGGTAAACGCTCGGGGAAAAACATGCAAACTCCACACAGAAGGGTCACTGATGGTCAGGGGGTGGGATCGATCCTGTGACCCTCTTACTGTGCTGCCACAGTGCTAATGCACCACTGAGCTGTAAATTGGCTTACTCCAACTTACACAGGTTAGTCTGAGAAATTAGGAATGGCCAAAATACTGTAATTTTTTGTCCTATGATGTAAATATCTTTATTCTTGTAGAGAAGGGAGCCTGAGTCAAGTGAGGATTCTAAGAACTGCAGCTACTGGCACTTCCTTTTTTTTTTTAATGTCCAGCATGTTGGCACAATTTGCATTCATGTTTGCTATGTTTGCATGCATTTCCACAAATTTTCAAATGGATTTAAGTCAGTCGATTGACTGGACCATTCTAACAACTTGATTTTCTTTGTTGCAAACCATTTTTTTCCTTCTCTGTGTGTTTGGGATTGTTGTCCTGCTGGAAGATCACTGCCATCTCATCCTTGGTGGATGGCAACAGATCCTTTTCAAGAATACTCTGGTACATGGCTCTATTCATTGCTGTTTTATTTATATGAAGTCTGCCAGTGATGTTTCCACCTCCAAACTTTACTGTGGGAATAGTGTTTTTTGGGTGATGTGCAGTGCTATTTCTCCTCTAAACAAGGAGTGTAGTATGATAGCCATAAAGTTCTATATTTGACTCATTTAGTTAGTTAATTCCCTTCCACAGCATGTGGGACACCATATGGTGTATAGGGGCAGCACCTAGCTCTGTTTCTCTGACCCTAGGCCATACAGCTACTGTAAGCAGTGAAAGCTACAGTGGGGGGTCAGTCCTCTGGTAGCTCTGTGAGTTAACTATCCTTTCCCCATTCTATTATGCTGAGCACCAAGTTGGAAGGTGGAAAGTACCATTTTTATATGGTCTTTGGTATGACCCGGCCGGGATTTGAACCCACGACCTCCCGGTTGTGGGGCGGATGCTCTACCAACTAGGCCATCACTCTGGTTTGACTCATTTGACAACACCATATTCTGCAAGTGTTTCATAATTGTTTGTCCAAATGCTGCTTAGCAAGCTTTAAATGAGCTTCAGCATACCTTTTCTTTAATAGGGAATGGGTGCAAGACGTCACCCTATGGAAAAACCGCAAGGAATTGTGGGGAAAAGTGGTCTGCCCGTCTTTGTTCAGTAGTGAGCGACGAAAGCGGTTAAGCTGAAGTTTTTGAGAGGGTTGCTTCAGTATGTTATTATTCATCCAAATACCATGCAACGGTAGAATGGGGAGGTTTTGCTGCGTTATCAAATGAAACAACCGCTGTCACGATTGGCATGGGAAAAAGATTCAAAATGGCATACACTTTAACATCCCAACTTGGAAGAAAAGTAGAGAGAATCAGGTCTCCGAGCTAACAAAGAGGCGTCTGATGGAATCGATTGCAATGGTCAGAAGGAAAGACATCAGCTTCGACAATATTTCTGCACACATGGTTGTGTGTTCACGGCATTTTCACAAAGGTAAGTTGTGATTTAAACACATAAAGATTACATGTATGCCCATGGAGTTGTTGCTAACTTTTAACCCTCTTGTGGAAAAGGTCGCAGATACGCACCTGTCATGTGGTGGCCCTCTTGTGGCCAAGATTTTTTTCAAAGAAAATATTCAGCTTAGATATCAGAAATTCCAAAGGCTGTAACTTGAAAGTGGTAAGAGATAATGGCTTACTGTCATACCTCCTCTAGTTCGCAGAGTCTCTGCTTCCTGTTGTTTGGTCTCTCTCCACACTGATCACCTGTGGTGTGCTGATTTGTTTCACCTGTGTCTAGTTACTCCTCCCATTCACACCAGGATAGTCCGGGGGTCTCTGTTCAATTGGGCGGGAAATGTTGGGAATTTTCGGACCTTTGTTTGGTTTGCATTCACACCCAAACAAGCAGTTGTTGTAACTGCGTGACGTTGTCCAGGCAGTTTGGTCCACTGCAGTGTGAATGCAAGCCAAACCAAACGAAGGTGCGAAAATTCTTGGCATTCCCTGCTCAATGAAACAGGACCCGAACTATCTTAGTCTGAATGCAGCCTTAATTAAAGCATGCCAAACTGCCTGGACAACATTACGCGGTTACAACTCCTCGTTTGGGGTGCTGTAGCTGAAACCACCACTGACCAGCAAGAAAAAATCTTGGCAAAAAAGAAAAATCTGGCTCATCAATTGGTCAGGACCGAAAACAGAAATCCGTTCCCTTCAGCTAGATTGTTTGTCTGCCACAAACGAAACATTTTTTTACTTTTCTCCTCGGCTTTCTCTGGTAAAAGGATTTCTTGGATTTGTGCGGTTGTCTTTATTTTCTACCCAAAATACACTACAGTAAATGTCACTTCCTCTTCTGAGACTACGTGTTGCTATGGTTACACAAACACCAAAGGGCACTTCTGCCCTTTGGCCCACTGGATAGTCCGTTTGCATTCACATTGCAAGCGAAGCAGACCAGGCTTCACTTGCAAGTAAACTGAGACCCGTTTTGAGGCGGACCAGAATTTGTTTGTTTGGTGAGCACCAGAGTTCTAACGCACACTCAGCCTGCATCAAATGAACCGAACTATCTGTGGAAGTGGACCAGAATTCCTTTGGTGCGGACCAAACAGTGGCTGTGTGAATGCGCCCTTAGTCCTTGATTGTACTTCACTCCTCACCAGTTTGTCTTTGTTCTTTGTAGCAAGCACACCAGCCTTTGTTATTTTTCCCTAGAGTAAAGCTTTATTTATCCCTAGAGTAAAGCTTTTCTTAGGTTTTCCCATCTTGCATTTTTACCTCGTTTCGCTTCACCAGTGTTCTCCTAATCTACCAATAAAAGAGCCAAACTTATCCTGCTGTTTGAGTCATGCATTTGAGTCCAGCTGCCAGACTTGTGATAGAACAAACTCACCAACAATGGACTGAGCCAGCTCTGACCCTGTGCGAGCAGCAATTCAAATGCAGTGGAAAGGGATTAACCATCAGGAGGAGCAACTCAGTTCTCTCTGCCTGGGAGTCAGGGAGATGTCGGAGCAACATCTGAACTTTCAGGCTTTGGTCAGCAGCCTGATGCAATCAATCTCCAACCAGCTCCAACAATTAACTTATCGTTTGGATACACAAGGGGCTCCTTCTCCTGCTTCACTTTGTGTTGTGGCTCCCCCTCTAGCTGCTTCTCCTGACCAGGTTCCTCTGCCCTCCTCTCAGTTACTCCACCTCTTGAGACATGAGCATTTTTCTGGTGATTCTGGGGACTGCCGGGCCTTTCTGCTTCAACGTGGGCTGCACTTTTCACTGCATGTTGCCGCCTACCTCAATGAGAGCTCTAAAGTAGCCTTCATTATCTCCCACCTAACTGGTAGAGCTGAGGCCTGGGCTACTGCTGAGTGGGCAAGGAAATCCCCTATATGTGAGTCTGTTCAGCTCTTTTCGTTCACACTCAGCAAGATTTTTGATCACAACTCTTCAGGGAGGGAGGCTGCCAGAGCCTTATTCACTCTCAGGCAAGGAAGCTGCTGTATCACTGATAATGCCATTCAGTTCTGCATGTTGGCAGCAGACAGTGGGTGGGATTCTGCAGCCCAGTTTGATGCCTTTCTTCATGGACTCAATGATCCTATTAAGGATTCTTTAGCTCTCCCTGCAGACCTGGATAACCTCATTGCCCTGGCCACAAGGATTGACAATCGATTGAGAGAGAGTGCGGGATAAACATCAACCTGTGTCCCCTAGGCCCCTTTCTCGATACCTTCTGACCCTACCTACCCCTTCTACTGTATCCTCATTGAATCAAGTACCTTCTGAGGAACCTATGCAGCTGGGAAGAGCAAGACTGACCCCTGAGGAGCGTCAGCGACGTTTACAAGAGGGCAGATGCATTTATTGCTCTCAGTTGGGTCACTTCCTCACCTCCTGTCCTGCAAAAGACCAGACTCATCAGTGAAGAAGAGGCCGCTGGTGAGTCAAACTTTTTCCCCTTCCACCTCACATAGACAACTCACTCCACCCAATTAATTAAAAAATTTAGTATCTGTCAATCAGCCAGTTTTTGTAGACTCTAGGGCTGATCAAAATGTTATGGATCGCGCTTTATCCAAGAGTCTTAAGTTGCATGTTGTTCCACTAAATGTGCCTCTAGAACCCCATGCTTTAGATGGACATCTGCTGCGTAAAGCCACTCACCACACTCAGCCTATACGTTTGCTAATAGCCCACAATCACTCTGAGAACATATACGCAGGCGAGGTTCACACAAAGAAGAGGAGCAGATGGTAGCAATGAACAGGCTTTATTCAAACACACCCAACCCCAACACCCCTGAGCACAGACAGGAGGGGAGGTCATTCTCCCAGACCTCCGTTTCAATCATGGTTATACAACACATGATACATCTTGCCCTAATCCTGCCTATAAACACTGCTGGGTCATTATAACGCAGTTATAATGACACAGCAGTATAATAACTCAGTAATAACATTTAATACACACACACAGTAACGTTTTCAGCTGGCAAAGCATGCTGGGAAATCCCTGCCCCCCTTAACATGGCCCCGACGTTACACTGCTCCCCCCTGGACTGGTTTCTGTCCCCAGAAAAATCAAAGTCCAACCCAGAAGTCCAATGCGAATCAGTCCAGGTGTTGGGGGCAGCTTCAATGCCGATGACCAGCACATCCAACAGCTTCAGTAGGACTACGCACAGTCCCTCCCCTGGCAGCGGGAGTCACGACTCCCACCACTGCCAGGACCTCCCAGGCGGCCGCTGGTCTGCGTCCAGGCGTCCAGCCCCTGCCGAGCCCGGGAAAAGACCGGATCTGTCCTGCTCGCTCCACTGCTGCTGCGTGCCGAGGGCCTCTGTGACGTCACCGCCGGGGGAAGCATCTGCGGGAGGCGGTAGGACTACGCACAGTCCCTCCCAGGACCTCCCAGGTGGCCGCTGGCCCGCGTCCAAGCGGGCCTCCCAGGCGGCCGCTGGCCCGCGTCCAAGCGTCCAGCCCCTGCCGAGCCCAAGAAAAGACCGGATCTGTCCTGCTCGCTCTGCTGTTGCTGCGCGCCGAGGGCCTCTGTGACATCACCGCCAGGGGAAGCATCTGCAGGAGGCGGCCTTCCCCGTCCATGCCACCTCGCTCTAATTTAACGTCAGCGAGGGGCCAGTTTTTCGCGGGGTGGGCGCGGGGCAGTACTGGGCGATGTGCCCTGGCTCTCCACAGCGGAAGCACCCTTCCTCGCATCGCCGCGGCTGTCTCCTCCGTGGACGTGCCGCCGTGGTCTGCCATACCTCCTCCTCCTCCCCCTCGCTGTCAGCATGGCGGTTTCCTCCAGTGACCAGTCGTTCAGCACGGCAGCCAACTCGACCTGGGCCAGGTGGTCATCCAACAGGTTCTCGCCGTTGTAGCGGGGAATCTTGGCCCACTGCCGGATGGATGGGACGGTCACCTCCCGGTCGATCGCCGCTCCTGATCGCCCTGGAATCACCAGCCCGTCCTGCCCTGAAAAGGGCGGGAAGCGGGGCTGGTTTGCTCTGCTTGGCCCGCTCTGCCTTGAAAAAGGCGGAAGGTGAGGTACGCTGGTCCGTCCATCGTGGCGAGCCACTCCGGGAGTCGGCGTCTCAGCTCTGCGCTCCGTTCCCAGCCGGGCGATGAACCGCCCTGGCAGCTGGACCTCCGCCCGGGTCCTGGCCACCATCTTGCTCCATCCCCACTCCTGACACCAGTGTGACGTAGGCGAGGTTCACACAAAGAAGAGGAGCAGATGGTAGCGATGAACAGGCTTTATTCAAACACACCCAACCCCAACACCCCTGAGCACAGACAGGAGGGGAGGTCATTCTCCCAGACCTCTGTTTCAATCATGGTTATACAACACATGATACATCTTGCCCTAATCTTGCCTATAAACACTGCTGGGTCATTATAACGCAGATTATAATGCAGACTCAGTAATAACATTTAATACGCACACACAGTAACGTTTTCAGCTGGCAAAGCATGCTGGGAAATTCCTGCCCCCCTTAACACGGCCCCGACGTTACAATATGTTTTTATTTGTTTCATTCCCCACTGCAGCCCCTTATTGTGGGCTCACCATGGCTAGTTTAGTATAATCCTCACATAAATTGGTCCTCTGGGGAGGTGTTGCATTGGGAGAAGAAATGCACCATTACCTGCCTTCTCACTGTCACCTCTAATGCCTCTTTTTTGCACAATGCAGCCTCTCCTCCTAAGTCCTCTCTATCCCCAGCAACTCACACAAGCCCTCCTGTGGAGCCATTCAATCCCGACTATCCAGATCTCTCCAAGGTGCCTCTACACTATCATGACCTTAAGGAGGCTTTCAACAAGGCTTGTGCTACATCTCTACAACCCCATAGATCTTATGACTATTCCATCAATTTGCTGCCTGGAACCACTCCCCCCAGGGGCCACCTCTACCCTTTATCTGCCAAAGAGAAGGAGGTAATGAAGAATTACATTGATTCATCCCTTGCTGCTGGACTAATCCACCCTTCCTTCTCCCCAGCTGGTGCAGGTTTTTTCTTTGTGGAGAAGAAGGACTCAACTCTACACCCTTGTATTGACTACCGGGGTCTGAATGACATTATCATCAGGAACTGCTATCCACTCCCCCTTATTTCCTCAGCCTTTGAACTCTTGCAAGGAGTCAAGATCTTCACTAAGCTTGACTTAAGGAATGCTTATCATTTGGTAAGAATTAGGGAAGGGGATGAGTGGAAGATGGCCTTTAACACTCCCACTGGACCCTACGAATATCTGGTGGTAATACGCTCCAGCAGTATTTCAGGCCCTAGTGAACGATGTTCTGCGTGACATGCTTGACTGGTTCGTCTTTGTCTACTTGGACAACATCCTTATCTTCTCCCCCAATTTGGCCTCCCATGTGCAGTATGTCCACCAAGTCCTTCGATGTCTTCTCGAACACCGGCTCTTTGTCAAGGCAGAGAAATGTGAATTCCATGTCTCCTCTGTAGCATTCCTTGGCTACATCATCTCCGAGAACAGCATTAGGATGGCTCCTGCTAAGATCAGCACTGTCAAAGAGTGGCCCATTCCCTCAAATCCCAAGCAACTTCAGCGCTTTTTGGGTTTTGCGAACTTCTAGACAGTTCATTAGAAACTTTAGTACCATTGCTGCCCTCCTGCATGCCCGAACCTCCTCTTCTGCAAAGTTTCTATGGTCTTCCAAGGCTGAACAGGCTTTTGAACAACTCAAGCATCTTTTCACCTCTGCACCGATCCTCACCCTCCCTGATCTCATCTCCAATTTGTTGTTGAAGTGGATGCTTCTGACATGGGGGTTGGGGCAGTCATGTCTCAACGTTCTCCAGCAGACAAGAAGCTCCATCCTTTTGCCTTCCTCTCACACAAACTCAGCCCTGCTGAGAGAAACTACTGTGTGGGTGACAGAGAACTGCTAGCTATCAAGGTGGCTCTGGAGGAGTGGTGCCATTGGCTGGAAGGAGCTGAACACATTTTCCTTGTATGGACAGACCACAAAAACCTGGAGTACCTCTGTTCAGCCAAACGCCTCAACTCCAGATGAGCCAGGTGGGCTCTATTTTTTAATAGGTTTAATTTTTCCATCTTACCGCCCTAGCTCCCAAAATTCCAAGCCAGATGGCCTTTCTCGCATTCACTGTCCTGAGGATTTCCCCAAATCCAACTCCCCCCCCCCCCCATCCTGTTTGAGGCTGTAACATGGGCTATTGAAGAAAAAGTAAAGCATACTGTAGGCAAGGCCAAGGTGCCTAGTGCTTGCCTACAGTACTTATGATTCATTGGGCCCACTCCTCTCGTCTGTTATGTCATCCTGGTGTGTGCTGGACCCTCTTTGTAGCCAAGCAGCGGTTTTGGTAGCCACCCATGGGCAAGGACATTGGGGACTATGTTGCAGCCTGTCCCGCAAGTGCTCAGAACAAGGCTTCCCACCAGCGGCCTTTTGGCCTTCTTTGTCCCCTTGCCATACCAAGTCGGCCCTGGTCTCATATTTCTCTGGATTTTGTTACTGGACTAACACCTTCTGATAGCAATACCACAATCCTTACAGTGGTGGATAGATTATCTAAGATGGCCCGTTTCATTCTCTTGCTCAAACTGCCCTCTGGTTGAGAGACTGTTGAGGCCATGTTGTTCCATGTTTTTCGTGTATGTGATTTCCCCAGAGACACTGTTTTGGACAGGGGTCCCCAGTTTGTCTCTTGGTTTTGGAAAGCCTTCTGCTCTCTTCTGGGTGCCTCCGTGAGTCTCTCTTCTGGGCACCACCCTCATACTAAGAGTCAAACTGAGCGCCTCAACCAGAAGTTGGAGACTGGTCTCCATTTCCTTGTTTCCCAGAACTCATATTCTTGGAGTAGACACCTCATCTGGGTGGAGTTTGCCCACAACACCCTGCCCTGTTCATCTACTGGCCTCTCTCCATTCCAGTGTGTGTTTGGCTATCAGCCACCTCTTTTCCCTGACCTGGAGAGGGAGTTTGGTGTTCCCTCTGTTGTGGCCCTTGTTGGTAGATGTCGTATTTGGAAGAAGCTCTCAGAGCTTTTGAGAAGAGCTCTTCTCAAAAGCTCTGAGAGGTACAAAAGGTTTGCAGATCGCAGAAGGATCCTTCAGCCCTCCTATAAACTGGGACAAAAGGTCTGGCAGTCAACCCATGGCCTCCCACTAAATTTAGAATCCTGTAAGCTGGCTCCCCCAGTTTGTTGGTCTTTCCCCCATCTCAAAGATGATCAATCCAGTAGCTGTGCATCTTCCCCAATGTAAGATAAGATAAGATAAGATAAGATAAGCCTTTATTAGTCCCACAACGGGGAAATTCCAGGATTGCAACAGCACAGGGATAGCAACACTCAGAGCAACAATCAGAAGGCAAGAAAAAAAAAAACAAGCAAGCAAGAGCAGCTAATAAACATATGTACGTATTACTATAAAATATATATATATACACACACACACAGACACACAGTGCAGAGCATTGTAGCTGGATGGAATAAATATATGAATATATGAACACACAGTGCAGAGCATTGTAGCTAGATGGAATAAATATGTAAATATATAAACACCCACAGTACGGAGCATTGCAGCTAGGTGGAATAAATATCCAAGTATATAAACACACACAGTGCGGAGCAATGTAGCTAGATGGAATAACATGTAGATATATAAATATATAAACACCCACAGTACGGAGCATTGCAGCTAGACGGAACAAATATGCAAATATATAAACACACACAGTGCAGAGCATTGCCGCTAGATGGAATGAAACAGCATAACCGTCTACCCAGCTATCCTGCATGGTATGATTATGTGCCCATACACACTCTCACCCTCCATAGCGACCGGCATGCTCCTAGTTGTATGCCGGAGAGGACCACTGTGTAAGTCTATTGCATCTTCTGCATTCAAAAAACTATTAGTTTGTTACGTCTTTTTTGCTATCTCTGCGAGCAGCCCTGCTTAGGTTGTACAGTCTGACAGCCGTTGGTAGGAAGGACCTACGAAACCTCTCGGTTGTGCACCTGGGATGATGTAGTCTGCTGCTAAATGAGCTCCTCAGTGCATTCAGTATGTCCTGCATAGGGTGGAACTCGGACTCCAGCAGAGATGACAGTTTAGCCACCGTCCTTCTCTCTCCTATCTCCTCCATCGGATCAAGGCGCTGCCCCAGGACAGAGCTAGCTTTCTTAATCAGTTTGTTCAGTCTCTTCCTATCGGCTGCAGTAATGCCACTGCCCCAGCAGACCACTCCAAAAGTGATGGCTGATGCCACCACCGTGTCATAGAATGACTTCAGCAACGCCCCTTGTACACCAAAAGACCTGAGTCTCCTCAGCAGGAACAGCCTGCGCTGTCCCTTCTTGTAGAGTGCATCAGTATTGTGTGACCAGTCTAGTTTATTGTTCAGATGAATACCCAGGTACTTATAGGATGTCACCATCTCGATGTCTGTTCCCTGTATATTTACTGGTACTGTGAGGGGCTGCCCATGCCTGCGGCAGTCCACCACCAGCTCCTTAGTTTTCCTCGCGTTGATCTGGAGGCAGTTCCGATGGCACCAGTCCACGAAGTCCTGGATAAGCCCTCTGTACTCAGCTTCATCTCCATTGGAGATGAGGCCAACGATCGCAGAGTCATCAGAGAACTTCTGTAGATGGCAGTGTGTTGTGTTGTGTGAGAAGTCCGCAGTATAAAGAGTGAACAGGAAGGGAGCCAGCACCGTTCCCTGGGGGGCCCCCGTGCTACTGATGATCGTGTCGGACACACAGTCCCGGGTTCTCACAAACTGAGGCCGGTTCGTGAGGTAGTCCAGGATCCATGATGACAGGTGCTGGTCCACCCCTGCGCGCAGCAGCTTGTCCTTCAGGATCATCGGTTGGATGGTGTTGAAAGCACTGGAGAAGTCAAAGAACATGATCCTCACCATATTCCCGGGCTTCTCCAGGTGGGACAGAGAACGGTGAAGGAGGAAGATCACCGCATCCTCCACCCCAATGCCATGCTGGTAGGCGAACTGGAGTGGATCCATCGCTGGTTCCACCAGGGGGCGGAGGTGAGCAAGGAGCAGTCTCTCCAGGGTCTTCATCAAGTGGGACGTCAAGGCCACCGGTCTGTAGCTGTTCAGGTCTTTGGGGTGGGAAGTTTTTGGTACAGGTACCACACAAGATGTTTTCCACAGCTGTGGTACCCTCCCCAGTTTCAGGCTCATGTTGAAGATATACGTCACAATCCCACACAGCTGGTCTGCACAGGACTTGAGGAGCTTTGCGCTGATGCCGTCCGGTCCCGGCGCCTTCCTCGCCTTGATCTTCCTCAGCTCCGTCCTCACCTGGGTCCTGGTCAGGGTCAGGATGGGGGGCTGTGTGTTGGGAGTGGGGGGGTGTTGGTAGAGTGGGGAGTGGGCAGCAGGACTTGATTTCTTTAGAGGCAGCAGTGGTTGTTGTGCAGTCAGGGGGGAGGGCGGTTGGTCAAATCTATTGAAAAACAGATTCAGGTTGTTTAATGTGGGACTAATAAAGGTTTATCTTAACTATGAAGGTCTGTCCAACCTTCCATGTGGCATGAGTTAAACCTGCCAAGGACAGTCCCCTTGTGCCTCCCACCAAGCAACCCCAACCTCCCCGGATCCTCAATGGGGACCCTGTCTATTCAGTCAAGCATCTACTGGGGGTTTGCCAGAGAGGGCGTGGACATCAATATTTTGTTGACTGGAAGGGCTATGACCCTGAGGAGAGGTCCTGGGTGTCTGCCAGCAACATTGTTGACCCCTCCCTCATTAGGAACTTTCACCATGATCTGCCTGGGCTGCCTAGAGCCGGCCCTTAATGGGGGGATAATGGCATGCCTCCTCTAGTCCTCAGAGTCCCTGCTTCCTGCTGTTTGGTCTCTCTCCACACTGATCACCTGTGGTGTGCTGATCTGCTTCACCTGTGTCTAGTTACTCCTCCCACTGAGAGTTTTCTTAGTCCCTGATTTTCCTTCACTCCTCGTCAGTTCGTCTTTGTTCTTTGTAGCAAGCGCACCAGCCTTTGTTGTTTCTCCCTAGAGTAAAATTTTATTTATCCCTAGAGTAAAACTTTTCTTAGTTTTTGTCATCCTGCATTTTTACCTCGTTTGGCTTCACCAGTGCTCTCCTAATCTGCTAATAAAAGAGCCAAACTTATGCTGTTGTTTGAGTCATGCATTTGAGTCCAGCTGTCAGGCTTGTGATAGCTTACTGTAAATGAGAAAAATGTAGAATATGAACCAAAGTTTATGATGGGAGTAAATTTACTCATCTAATTTGCATAATGTAACAGCAACCATATCGGATTACATAACTTTCAGTAGAACTGGACTTTGGACATATTTACATAGAGGATTTTTTTTTGTTTTTTGTTTTGTTTTTGTTATCTAATCCTCAAAATATATGAACAAGAAAATCAGTAGAATGTAAACAGTAATTAAAAACATCAGACCTACCGCATATCATCCATCACCGTGCGTCCGTGTGCTCATCCCGGTCTCTTATTTGGTCTTCTGTCCATCATTTTCACTTTCTCTCCCATGTCCAGAATCTCTCACATTTATCTTGTGATTTATTCCACCTTGATTTTGGTTAGGTAACGCTGCTGAACCGGTAATAATGTGCTATCTGAGAGGTGCTGCTCGGTCGACCAGCGGATGCAAGGTGACCGTCCACCGGTCCATCTTGCACTGTCATAGAAGGTAAATATTACCCTTCAGATTCTGCTTCAGAAGCTAAAAAAATCCCTTTTAGAATCTCAGTCGGCAAAATTCAGAGCAAGTGCTTCCTCAGTGTTAAAATACGTCACACAATCATCCTGGCTTCTCTTCTTCTGCGTTCTGAAACTGGCTTCTGGTTCTGGCGGAAATGAGCCCAGTCCTCCACGGTGGAATTGTGCTAGGCTTTAAGCTATACATGTTTGCCATTTAGTGATGTGAAATGGTCAGTACATCTGGGATTATTTTTTTAAATTTTTTTCCCTACTTTTTTCACACCACGTGACAGGTGTGTATATCTGCGATCTTTGCCACAAGAGGGTTAAATCATGTAATCAAATTGGCATTTAAAGGGTTAATAAGCTGGCTGGGAATTCCCAGAGTGTATGTTGTTGCCTTCATTGTGCATGGATTTAAAATCAGATGGGGAAAGTCCATAGAATGTTTGGTATCATTAGATTCAGCAGCTTCTCCTCTTTCAGTTAACTATAAAAACATCACTGTCCTGACAGTATGTTTTATAGCTGCTAATTATACTGGTAATGTTTTTGGTGCTCGAGCATTGGGCTTATCACATTACTTGATTAGTATTTCATGTCCAGTTGTGTAATAATGTATATATTGTGGTCACCCAGCACAATGCAGACTGATACTATTCACGCTCAGCAGGGATTGCATACGGACAGAGAACCCCTGGGGGGACAACCAGAACAATGGACTATTGTTTATACATCCCCGGATTAAGGAGAAGACGTCCGGGCGCCAGTTGGTCACGCGATTGATATGTATTGACTGATATGCATATCAATATGCAAATGTGCCATGCATTCTCTCTCTTTGTGTAACATGTATAAAAGAGCTTGCTATACATGCCTCAAGAGCACACACAGCACAACACAGCGCACAGCACTACAGTGTGTCTCATGATGTTGGAGGAAAATAAAATCCTGCCACCTTCCAGCTCTCCGCATCTCGCCTGAACTTATTTTTCCTCCACACTGGTGACCCTTGATGAAGAATGGAACACGAGGCGAACACCCCGGAGATGACCCCGACCGGGAAAGCCCCAGCACGCGTCATGATGCGACCCTCGGCTGATCTCTTCCCTCCACACTGGTGACATGACGAGAGAGAATGACCGTCTGCTCCCTCTCACTGCGCTGCGGACACAGGACTAGAGAACGCCTGCAACCTCTTCATCCTCACCGGAGCGCGTGCTCCGGAGCGCAGTGCTGGGACCAAAACGCACCATGAACGACACGAGCGAACGAAGGAAGCAGCCTGAACAGTGACAATCATCAATGCCAACTGCGTTGATTTCCACCGAGCTCCCCGACTCTGACTAAACTCCGGACAGCGGACCTCCCACGCACAGAAGCCCCGCATGCACACCACAGGATTACGAGGACAGCGCAACTGCCAGTCATGAGGTCACGGCGCCAAGTGCACACCATGCACAGAGACGAACCAGCTCCACAGACTGAGACATCGTCCTCCACCGCTGCACATGCCCGAGAAAAACGGCCAATCGCCACCCTCGGAACCTTCAGGGCTGCTCACGCACCTGGGGCAGACGTGCAGCCCGCACACAGGACTTTGTATGGGTTTCTCAGCCACGGTGCACAAGGGGAATTTAGCAGATTGCTTTCCCTGATGACTTTAGGGCTGCTTCCCGCACCTAAAAGCCAAACCGCCTCACACCCTCACACAGCTGCAGTTGTTTCACAGCTGCTACACATCCTCTGGGAATTTGGCCACTCGCCTTCCCCACATCCTCGCTGGATCGAGCCGTGAGAGGAGTCAGATAAAATGTTTTTTTCACAGCCGCTGTGGATCTCTGCCAGGTTTACCGGGAAAGTCCCTCACCATCGCGGATCCACACGCAATTTTTGCGCGGCCCAGACACCTTTGACATCCCGGGCCGGCACTCACTTACTCCCACCCCCCTCCCCCTCCTCCTCCACAGCACTCTTCCCACATCTCACTCCCTAAAGCCGGCCCATCACCGTCTGGCTCCATTATGCACAACACACACCGGCCCGTGCGCCCACAATCCGCGACCGTTCAGTGTGCTGCAACTCGGAGCGGAGCACACTTTTTTTTCCCACCCCTCCCCCATCCCCCCCACGGACTGACATGCCCTCCAACAGTTCTACCGGAGCTGGAGCCAAACGTCGGGGGGGGGGGGGGGGTGTCACAGCCCCTTCCGAGCGTTCTGGGGGAGCCGTGTGGTCACCCAGCACAATGCAGACTGATACTATTCACGCTCAGCAGGGATTGTATACGGACAGAGAACCCCTGGGGGGACAACCAGAACAATGGACTATTATTTATACATCCCCGGATTAAGGAGAAGACGTCCGGGCGCCAGTTGGTCACGCAATTGATATGTATTGACTGATATGTATATCAATATGCAAATGTGCCATGCATTCTCTCTCTTTGTATAACATGTCAGAATCAGAATCAGAATCAGATTTATTGCCATTGTTCATGTAGTACACAAACCACACACCATACACAAACATGTATGGTGTGTGGTGGCGCAGTGGTTAGCACTGCGCCAGCACAGCGCCAGCACAGCAACTCACCCTTGGTCATGAGATCCCTGGTTTGATCCCAGCCCCTGACCAACGGTGATCTGTGTGGAGTTTGCATGTTCTCCCCATATTTGCATGGATATACTCCGGGATTTCTCCGATTTCCTCCCCCAGGTCAAAAACATGCAGGTTAGGTTAACTGGAGACTCTAAGTGGCCCTAGGTGTGAATGTGTGTGTGAATGGTTAAGGGATAGCGCCGTACCATGGCTGCTTCATCCATCCAGGTGGATGCCCTCAATTTCCCCTCTGGGGATCAATAAAGTATACAAAATAAAAAAAATGTATAAAAGAGCTTGCTATACATGCCTCAAGAGCACACACAGCACAACACAGCGCACAGCACTACAGTGTGTCTCATGATGCTGGAGGAAAATAAAATCCTGCCACCTTCCAGCTCGCCACATCTCACCTGAACTTATTTTTCCTCCACAATATACTTATCAAGCATCATATGATAAATTTGAACATAAATCCAACATTTCACAGCTGGGACTTAGAAATGCCTGTAGCTGCAGAGACACATGCTAGTGCAGAAAACTGTGTAGAAACAATGATTGCTTACCTTTGTGCAAATGATAGTTTTCTGGTCATTCTCCTGGAAGATTTGAGGCGGCTGGACCCATCCATTGGTAAACTGAGCATAAGCCTCTAATGATTTATAGTTCTTAAATTGCTCATGGATGTATGTGCTCACCACATACAGTGGGGGAAAAAAAGTATTTAGTCAGCCACCAATTGTGCAAGTTCTCCCACTTAAAAGATGAGAGAGGTCTCCAATTTTCATCATAGGTATACCTCAACTATGAGAGACAAAATGAGAAAAAAAAATCCAGAAAATCACATTGAAGGATTTTTAATGAATTAATTGGTAAATTCCTCGGTAAAATAAGTTATTGGTCAATAACAAAAGTTCATCTCAATACTTTGTTATATACCCTTCGTTGGCAATGACAGAGGTCAAACGTTTTCTGTAAGTCTTCACAAGGTTTTCGCCCATTCCTCCATGCAGATCTCCTCTAGAGCAGTGATGTTTTGGGGCTGTTGCTGGGCAACACAGACTTTCAACTCCCTCCAAAGATTTTCTATGGGGTTGAGATCTGGAGACTGGCTAGGCCACTCCAGGACCTTGAAATGCTTCTTACAAAGCTACTCCTTCATTGCCCGGGCGGTGTGTTTGGGATCATTGTCATGCTGAAAGACCCAGCCACCTTTCATCTTCATTGCCCTTGCTGATGGAAGGAGGTTTTCACTCAAAATCTCACGATACAGTACATGGCCCCATTCATTCTTTCCTTTACACGGATCAGTCGTCCTGGTCCCTTTGCAGAAAAACAGCCCCAAAGTATGATGTTTCCACCCCCATGCTTCACAGTAGGTATGGTGTTCTTTCTCCTCCAAACACGACAAGTTGAGTTTTTACAATAAAGTTCTATTTTGGTTTCATCTGACCATATGACATTTTCCCAATCCTCTTCTGGATCAACCAAATGCTCTCTAGCAAACTTCAGATGGGCCTGGACATGTACTGGCTTAAGCAGGGGGACACGTCTGGCACTGCAGGATTTGAGTCCCTGGCGGCGTAGTGTGTTACTGATGGTAGCCTTTGTTACTTTGGTCCCAGCTCTCTGCAGGTCATTCACTAGGTCCCCCCATGTGGTTCTGGGATTTTTGCTCACCGTTCTCGTGATCATTTTGACCCCACGGGGTGAGATCTTGAGTGGAGCCCCAGATCGAGGGAGATTATCAGTGGTCTTGTATGTCTTCCATTTTCTAATAATTGCTTAAGCAGGGGGACACGTCTGGCACTGCAGGATTTGAGTCCCTGGCGGCATAGTGTGTTACTGATGTAGCTGTGGGGAGCCTTGAATAACGAAACTGAATTGCATTTAATTCAAGTTTATTTCAAGCAATCATTCCCACAGTCTGCTCTCATTCTTGAGCAGCGAACAAAGAGAAGGAAACACACCAAAGTCCTCACCTTTAAACATTCTCACATAAAGGAATCTCCCTCGCAGGGGAGGTCACACATCTCCATCATAATCCCTTTATTCACATTCATCATCCCTTTATTTACATTACTCCCCCCTCTCTCCTCTCGAGCCTCAGAGGTCAGGAAGTCTTCTGTCCACACCTATGTCTTCTCTCGCTGTCCTCCGCAGGGGGCTCAGACTCTGCGTCGCAGGGGTCTCAGACTCTGCGGCTCCTTCATCGTGAGGTTAAATCACATATGCATATGTCCAACATATACATGCACAACTAGTTAAATCACATATGCATATGTCCAACATGTACATGCACAACTACACAGCCATAGTAGCCTTTGTTACTTTGGTCCCAGCTGTCTGCAGGTCATTCACTAGGTCCCCCCGTGTGGTTCTGGGATTTTTGCTCACTGTTCTCGTGATCATTTTGACCCCACGGGGTGAGATCTTGCGTGGAGCCCCAGATTGAGGGAGATTATCAGTGGTCTTGTATGTCTTCCATTTTCTAATAATTGCTCCCACAGTTGATTTCTTCACACCAAGCTGCTTACCTATTGCAGATTCAGTCTTCCCAGCCTGGTGCAGGTCTACAATTTTGTTTCTGGTGTCCATTGACAGCTCTTTGGTCTTGGCCATAGTGGAGTTTGGAGTCTGACTGTTTGAGGTTGTGGACAGGTGTCTTTTATACTGATAACGAGTTCAAACAGGTGCCATTAATACAGGTAACGAGTGGAGGACAGAGGAGCCTCTTGAAGAAGTTACAGGTCTGTGAGAGCCAGAAATCTTGCTTGTTTGTAGGTGACCAAATATTTATTTTACCGAGGAATTTACCAATTAATTCATTAAAAATCCTTCAATTTGATTTTCTGGATTTTTTTTTTTCTCATTTTGTCTCTCATAGTTGAGGTATATCTATGATGAAAATTGGAGACCTCTCTGATCTTTTAAGTGGGAGAACTTGCACAATTGGTGGATGACTAAATACTTTTTTGCCTCACTGTAAACCAGGCAGGCAAACACATCTGGCAGTATGACTCAAGGCAGTTGGTCGAGATCCGTGGTCCATTTCTTGTGCTCATATTGCTCGATCCCATTTATTTCTTTAATTTTTTGGATGTAGCGCTCCTTTGCTTCCTTATTCAGCTTCTCTGAATGAGGAATTTTAATTTTCTGTTTGCTGCGTTCCATCGTAGGTATGCCTGTCCCCGTTAGCAGTTGCAGTAGACTACAAGTAAACAAAGAAGCCAGACCACGACAATGGCAACGACGGCCCAGAATGCAGCATGGCATGATGTCAATGTCCATGTACTTATTTCCCCACTGTATGATTTCCTAACTATTGGCATTAAACATCTGCTGCAAAAAAAGGCCTTTAAGGTGTCATGATTCATCCTGAGAATGATGATAAAGGGAAATGGTGCTACTAAAGACCTGTTACTCAACATGGGACACCACAGCAAAGAGTGTCGCACTCTGGATAGTTGTCAGATGATGTGGAATGGCTATTACGTTGATGGGGTTTGTAGCAAACTGGAAGAAATATTGCAGATATTTCTGTTTAAAAAAATATTTTGCAATCCTCACAGCACTGAACCCACAGAGCTCTGGAAGTCACAGCCTTTTCTTGCCCTGCCCCTTTCTTGTGCAATCATAGCTCCATTTTTAACCTCCTGCCAATTTCTGACCACAGCAGTTGCATGCGCTGTCCTGCTCTCTCACACACGGACTCACTGACACACTTCCTGGTCTCCTGAATAGGGCCTTTGTGCTGAAACATTTATTTTAGAGCACGGAAAGGGTAACCCTTCCATGATACACACGCACACCCTTCAGAGCGGTAACGTAATGACGGGAGCCTCCAGAGCAGGTCTCTAATCCACCCCCCCCCCACCCCACCCCAGGTTTGCAGATCCCACAGGAACACCCAACATGGATGGCAAAACACACACACACACACACACACACACACACACAGAGCCCCCTCTAATCTCCTCATCCACCCCCTTCCTCCCCTCTGCTTTTACCACTGCCTCCCATCAATCCTCCGCCTCCTCTTTCGCTCTGCCCCCCCCCCCCCTCCTCTACTGAATGACTCTACTGAAAAAGTGAGTCACTGAAAATATGACCCAGATCCCAGAGATGGTGCAGTGGCTTGTGGGTAAAGTGTTGGGCTTCGGTCTCTCTCTCTTTCTGGGCAGATGAGCGATTGAGGGAGGGTTGGGTTGGATATGAGGAGAGGTGGTTATGGGAGGGAGGGGGAGAGGCTGAGTGCAAAATGGCCGAAGTCTCCACCCGCATCTGAATTTCTCCTCCACGCACCCCGACCAGCCTCAGTGTTGCCATGGAAACGGCAGCTGCCAGAAGTTGAGGTGTGTGTGTTTGTGTGATTATAGTGAGGCCGAGTAATGTCAAAAATGTTCATTACATTCCTAATGCTTGGGGAGAACTGGGGAAGCTTGTGAGGTGAGGATCCACAGAGCTTATAGAAGAGGAGGGGGGGTGATGGAGTGACTGCCTTTGATCAGAGGGGAGTGCATCACTGAGGAAACAGCACAAGGCTGTGCTCTGCTCCACCTATCTCTGCTCCCCTATCTGCGTGTGTGTTTGTGCTTTGTGTTCCCTGCCTCTTTCATCAGCAGCCTTTCTATCAGCTCTAATCAAATCTACACCCACCCGTGTTTTTCCACACTCAGGCAGTGGGTCAGTGGGTCACGCCGTAATCTCTTTAGGGAATGTGAAGCAGTAACATGGGTCTGTGTGGGATGAATAGCACCACAATGTATCACTATTACATATTGCAGAATGGCATCTGCTGCATACTTCTACATAGTCCTTTCACTGTTGCATATTGTGACGACCTGTGACCTGCAGCCACATAGTAACTAAAACAGTTGGTAACACCATGCGCCAACACTTTATACAACAAATCTGAGTTCTATTGAGTTTCATTATACATGTCACATCTGCACACAAATGATATAACTTTGAGTTCATATTCATATCTGTTTCACATTTGTTGAAATACATTAGTTCTACTTGAAGCGCGCAGATTTAGTTTTGACAATATGACAATCGGTGAGCAGCAGCACAGTTTCATGCCAAGAAAGAGCACTACAGATGCAATGTTTGCTCTAAAGAGTATTGATGGAGAAATATAGAGAAGGTCTGAAGGAGTGGCACTGTGTCTTTGTGGATCTAGAGAAGGCATATGATACGGTGCCAAGAGAGGAAGTTTGGTACTGTATGAGGGGGTCTAGAGTGGCAGAGAAGTGTGTGAGGGTAGCGCAGGACATTGAGATGGTGGTGAGGTGTGCTGTAGGAGTGACAGATTGGTTCAAGGTGGGGGTGGGGTTACATCAGGGATCATCTCTGAGCGTCTGTCAGCCTGTCCATGGTGATGGACAGGCTGACAGACGAGGCCAGGCAGGATTCTCTGTGGACCATGATGTCAGCAGACAGCATTGATCTGTAATGAGAGTAAGGAGCAGGTGGAAGAGAACCTGGAGAGGTGGAGGTATGCACTGGAGAGAAGAGGAATGAAAGTCAGTAGAAGCAAGAGAGAATACCTGTGTGCGAATGAGAGGGAGGCAAGTGTAACAGTGAAGATGCAAGGAGTAGAGATAGTGGAGGTAGATGAGTTTAAATACCTGGGGCCAACCATCCAAAGCAATGGCATATGCACAAGAGAGGTGAAGAAGAGAGTGCAGGCAGGGTGGAGTGGGTGGAGACGAGTGTCAGGGATGATTTGTGACAGAAGGCCCCACCCCCACCCCCCGGCACCCCCGGGTGTGCTGCAGATCACATCAAAGTGTCATGAACAAGGAGGACTTTACTGGGAAAACTGCAAGTGTTTGTACTGATGGAGCAGCTGCCATGGTCCGGCGTACCAAAGGCTTCGTTAGCAGAGTGAAAGAAAGACACCCAGATGCTATTGTTACATGCTGTTTTTTGCACTGCAAGGCACTCATTGCTTATTTGGTTGGTGATGTGCTGCAGGATTTCTTTCAATGTAAAAAATGAGCTTTGACTCAAAAAAAGGCTGAAAAACACTATATTAGAGCATACCAAGTGTTGTCTCTTGTTTGCTACATCAATTTTGTTCTGTTAAGTAGTTGGTTTGATGTTACTTTATTTTATGTTGCCATTATGACTTCAGTTTAGTGCTGGTCTTTTGACCTGATCTATGGGCCCAGTTTTACCAGTTTACTTTTGTTATAGTTCTTCCATTATTGGGGTAAATAAATCCCACCTTTTCCCCAAAATTATGGTGTCATCATGTCTAACCAGCTCAGTCCTTCACACATGTCTATAGCTAAAAATCAACCAAGTTTCTGTTAAAGGTGGTGGCACTTGGGTCACAGTACGGAGGCGATGCAGCTGTAAAAGCACATGCCCATTAAAAATACATGCCGCCATTAAAGATACCCACAAACATTAACAGATACAAACAAAGCCAGCGGAGGTGGAGCGGTGAAAATCATCGGGGGGGGGGGGGGCAAATGCTGCCAGACACCAGCAGTCCCTGAGGATGAGGAGGCAGCAGAGAGGGCTTTAATATGCGCGCGCGCACACACACACACACACACACACACACACACACGCTTCTGTCTCTGTGGGGAGCCTCATTTACATACTGTAACCTGAACCTAATTTTCAACCTCAGTCCCAGAGGCCTCTGACGGTGGAAGGGTCGCCACCAACAATGCATTGAGACTACAGCGGTCTTCTCTGTGTGTGTGTTCGCACACATAACACAGCAACACACTTGCTGTCACAGGAACACAAACCCAGAATAACAGGAAGCAGCAGGCGGTAGAGTTGGCTATTTGTCCGCTTCAGGTGTTGCAAAATTATGTAGGTCATGTCTGGTTCATTTTTTCCAGACACTTAAATATGTTTAAACTACATCCATTCACAGCTATCCAGAGAAAAGCTGAGTGATTGACTGTACAGCCCAATTTATGCCTCTGCATCAGCACAATGTTGTTGTGATGTAGGACTATGCGATATGACCAAAATTTCATATTACAATATAAATAATCTTATATCATGATAGATATTTTCTGTAAATTCTACAGTTTAGATATAATAATCACAGCAGGACCATCTGTTTTTTCTTTTTTGCATTTTTTTACACGCACCCTGTTCCCCTCATAATTTTGCAATGTTGTTAGAAAACTGTTTTTTTTTATGTGCATTTGACACTTGATTCTCATAAATTTGAGGTTTTTATTCCAAATCATATCATGTGAATAAAAAGTAAACATCAATAAGTTAAATATTTTCTGAGCCAGAGGAGAGCTGCAATAATTTGAAAAAAAAATGTCAGTTAGAAAATGAGAAAATTACCCATCGCTGCCATCGACAGATATAAATTAGCCTGAAGACGCCATTCTGGCCTGATTTAACCTGTTTGCTTTCTTGCAAAAATATTTCAGATTGGTGATGATCTGAAAATCAAAGACATAAAAGGTAATGTAATAAAACACTTGTGATGACTTCAACTTTATTCATTATTGCTACTTGACTAATTAAAATTATTAGAAATCAAGTAGATTAAATTAAGAGCCCACTTGCTCCTCCAACATGTTTTAATTTATTTATTATTTATTTTGCATGTATGTGCCTCCATCACTCACTTTTGCAGCTTTAATAAATTTTTTTTCAGACAAAACTAAGAAATTCAGTAATTTCAACCAAAGAAACGATGGTCTGATCAACTGTTTCCTGTTAGCAACAACTTAGCATCATCATTAAGTATTTACTGTTTTAAGAGTGAGATGGTGTTAACATTACTTACCTCCAATAAAAAACGAGGTTAGAGGAAAGTCCCACATCCCTGGCGGCTATATGGCCAAACCATTAAATTGGAGTTAGCTGCTGTGCTAATCACTGGAATATAGTCTGGCCATCCACCCACACAGCTGTTCCGCTGTGCATACTGCGGGGCAGAGGCAGGGCACTGACAAGTAGAGCGTGAGAAACTGCAGAAAAAATGGTGGTAATTGTGGCGGTTTGGTTTCAACCCCCACAACACACAGAGACAGACAGCTCACTACTCCTGGGTTTTTTTCCGCTGCATGCTGTGATCTAATCAGCCATTTATGCATTTCACTGCTGTGAGGTTAATGTGCCCCCCATGCATTGTGTTCATGCATCCTGTCTGTGTCTCACAAATGCAAATATCTCATGCCTGTTCTGCAGTCCCTTTGATCAGACCAGCCACTGTGAATCTGCTTTGATGTATTGTTTGAGTTGGGTATAAATACTGCACAGGTTCTGTAACACTTCCTCTCACTCACACTTCACCCTCTGCTGCAGGACACAGACTTTGTGTCCCTCCTTCTCTGAGAGCCAGAGGATCCCCATCCAGCCTGCACACACTTGGGCTGGAGAGGGGATCCCGTGACGGCGGTATGATATAATAAACTCTACTTAAAACCTCCAACAACGCCGCATTATTTCACGCCGCCGCAGTAATGTGTATTTTAAATCCCTGTATAGTTGATAGAGTTTTAGATGAAATGATACTCGTTTTTATTTTCTCATCCAATATATAGAATATAACAGGCATTATTGTCGTTGTACAGTACAACAAAATTGTGGGTGCTCCACCAGGCTACTGCGCAATAAAGTAAGAGGGAAGGATTAAATAAAACATAGTTACAGAACACACAACTAAACACACGACTGAAATAAAAATAGCCCACAATTCTGGAAATATATATTGTACATCATCATATCGCACAGCCCTATGTGACTGTGCTGCTGCAGACCCAACACAATTGCAATGTCGTGCTCCACTGCATCATTTGACATGCACCTCTCCTGAAATGTAACTCCCTGTCATGGCGACGCAGTCCTCAAGAGCTTTGATTGGTTCACTTTGCCTCCTCCTACACATTTCCTGGTTCTCATCTCCCCTCATTCACTGTGACAACACTTCCAAAGCGATTCAGATAAACAACAGCCCAAAATCAAAAGAATATTGAGGAACTTAGCAGACATATAACATTTATATGATTCATCCTAATCCCATCAGTTACACAGATTGTCAAATGATTGTGGCAGCTGTTGCTTTTTCAACATTTATTAGCTCCAGCTCCATCACGATCCGCTCTTGTCCATCACTGTTTAATAAACAAAAACACATCACAAACACAAATCACTCTACACATCAGCAGAAGCCTGTTATGGCAATGCAACAACGCATTCAAACCAGCACACAAGTATAAATGCTGACAATAGCGTAGGCCACACACGAAGGGTATGCTGTGAGCTTCATGGAGAAGCATAAATCAGGCACATTAGTTTGAATGACGAACAGTCAGGGCCCTATTATGACAGTCTAAACATTATTTATGGGTGTGTCAAAGTCCATTTTACACCTAGAAGGCGCTCAGACAGTTTATACCTGTGCCCAGTCCCTATCTTGCAAAGTTAAAGAAAGGGAATCTAGAATCTGCATGCTGACCTGGATCACCTCCAAAATCAAATGGATTCATCAGTAGTTCAAGGACTGGTGAAAATTTAATCAAAATCTCTCCAGTAGTTTTTGCAAAATCCTGCTAACAGAGAGACAAACAAACCAACCAACCAACATGAAAACACAACCTTCTTGGCTAAGGTAATCAGGATATCACTTAATCTTTAACAGGCAGTTGCAGATCATCTATGGTGGATTGCCATTAAAATGGTGTCTTTACCTGGGAGGACAGAACTGTTTTCCACCAAGGGAAAAAAAACTTACACATGAAGTGAACATGCACAACAACATCACTACCTCCGCCAGGCCGCAGGCCACAGGAGGTAATGTTTTTGCCGGCGTTTGTTTGTCTGTCTGTCTGTTGGTTAGCAAGATAACTCAAAAAGTTTTGGACGGATTTCGATGAAACTTTCAGGTGTTGTTGGAAATGGTACAAGGAAGAACTGATTAAATTTTGGGGACAATCCGGATCACTGTCTGGATCCAGGAATTTTTTAAAGGATTCTTTAACATTGTGAGATAGGGCCATTTTCAACATGTCTGCAGGCGCAATGGAGGGCGCTGGTCGTCGTGTCTGATGAACACGAACTCCGCGTTCTTCAAAGTTTTAGGCACAAAAGCACGCGGAAAACAGTGGTGGGCTGGGCCCGACAGCGTGCCTGTGTTTCCGCTACGCTGCAAAAGCTGAGACGGGCAGCTGACCCGCGTGGGATTTTTTGGCAGAAATTCCCCGGGCAGCCATAGGGGCTGCGCAAAAATGAGCTCTCTGCCGGGGAAGCTTCCAAATCCTCTTTTGGCGCGGAGTGCAACACCAATAAAACCCACGCCAACCTGTCTACCTAATTTGCATCTGTCAGTGAACCCCTGAGTGCTGCTTTCAGTGATCTATGAAAACGCTCACATAACCCATTGGCCTGTGGGTTGTACGCGGTTGTACGATGAATTGCAACACCCGCAGCCTGGGAGTTTGGAGATGGAGGAGATGGAGGAGATGGACACAACAACAACACTTGAGTTTATTACCTCCGCTAAGGAGGTAATGCTTTTACTGGCATTTGTCTGTTTGTCTGTCTGTTTCACCAGAGGTGGTTCTTGGCCTAGAGAGGAACCCATTACATTTTGGGGATGATCTGGGAATGCATACCTCAGCCAAGGCTCTTCTCTCAGTGTGTCAGCCACAAAACTCCAAAACTAATGGACAGACTTGGATGCAATTTTCACCACAAGTGGCGATAGGCCTACACACAAGCCCATTACATTTTGGAGGTGATCCATGAGAAACGGAAGGAGCCTTGGCGGAGGTATGCGCTCTATGAGTGCTTTTCTAGTTTAAGAGAGCGTTATTGTTCCACCAAAGCCTTTCGAGGTGAAGATGGTGTGGCAATCCCAAAACCTTAGGCAGAGATCAGGGAAACGGGATGAACCTGTGTACAAAGTTTGGTGACCTGGCTTTACTTGTTCTATAGCAAGAGGGCATAGGGGAAACCAACAATGATCTTTGATCTTTTGACCCCAAACCCATAGTCAGAGGTCAGGGTCTCAGGGTGAATATGTGTACCAAGTTTGGTGACTTTACATTTACTCATTCTATAGTAATAGGGCATAGGAAAAGTTAACCGTGACCTTTGACCTTCTGACACCAAATGCAAGGTCAGAGGGCATGGTCTAAGCCATCCAAGACTTGTCTTAGACATGATAATATTGATTTGAAAAGGCTATATCATTCCTTTGTGTAGTTAGCACGTTACAAGATTTGGGGAAAACTAACGTAAGGTCAGAGGTCACCTAAAGGTGACCTTTAGCCAAGATTTTTCATAGATACACTTATATCAATTTGAAAAGCCCATATCATTTCTTTCTCTAGTTATCACATTCACAAGATTTAGACAAAATTGACCTCTGCCCCTGACCTAAAGGTAAGAGGTCACCCAAATTCAAACTCGTCCGAGATCTTTCATAGCTACACCCATGGTATAAATTTGAAAAGCCCATGTAATTTCTTTCTCTAGTTATTGCATTCCCAAGGTAGGTGTTGACACCGTTGCAGGTGATGACAATACCCTTCAGCCATTAGAGGCTGAGAGGTAATATTAGTCACCCAGTATTATTGCTTGGTACTTTTGTCTGAAATCTGCTGAATATTTTCTCAGGTTCATGTGAGTTACATCCCAAACATTGACCTTCATCACATAATGGTCATGCCTGTTTTCAAAATCAGGACCCCCTGCTGTAAGGCCACCGTGAGTTTGGGGAGCTGAACTCAAATTCGCTAGCTAGCTAGATAGATGGATAGATGTACTTTACTCCCAAACTGGGAAATTACAGTGTAACAGCAGCATGACAGTAGACGACCAAAATGACAGAAACACACACAGCATAATAGACAAAGGGATTACCCATGGAAAGCAAAACTACCTAAATAACTTATATACATTAGAGAACTATAGTTGAACAGACATACAGATACATCTCAGTAAATTAGAATATCATCAAAAAGTTAATTTATTTCAGTAATTAAATTCAAAAAGTGAAACCCATATTTTATATAGATTCATTATACACAGAGTGATAGATTTCAAGCATTTATGTATATTGGGTCCGGTGTCTCTTATCTTCCTCTTGACAATACTCCATAGATTCTGTATGGGCTTTAGGTTAGGTGAGTTTTCTGGCCAATCAAGTACAGTGATACCATGGTCATTAAACTAGGTTTTGGTACTTTTGACAATGTGGGCAGGTGCCAAGTCCTGCTGGAAAATGAAATCAGCATCTCCATAAAGCTTGTCAGCAGAGGGAAGCATGACATGCTCTAACATTTCCTGGTAGATGGCTACGCTGACCTTGGACATGATAAAGCACAGTGGCCCAACACCAGCAGATGACATGGCTCCGCTCCCCAAATCATCGCTGACTGTGGAAACGTCACACTGGACCTCAAGCAACTTGGATTTTGTGCCTCCCCAGTCTTCCTCCAGACTCTGGAACCTTGATTTCCAAATGACAAGACTTGTCACCTGATTTGGGGAGCCATATCAGGAAATTTTAGAGCACTTCATGCTTCCCTCTGCTGACAAGCTTTATGGAGATGCTGATTTCATTTTCCAGCAGGACTTGGCATCTGCCCACACTGCCAAAAGTACCAATACCTGGTGTAATGACCATGGTATCACTGTGCTTGATTGGCAGCAAACTCTCCTGAAATAAATAAACCCCATATAGAATCTATGGAGTATTGTCAAGAGGAAGCTGAGAGACACAAGATCCAACAATACAGATGAGCTGAAGGCCGCTATCAAAGCAACCTGGGCTTCCATAACACCTCAGCAGTACCACAGACTTATCGCCTCCATGCCACATTCATGCAAAAGGAGCCCCAACCAAGTATTGAGTGTGGACATGGGCATACTTTTCAGTTGGCCAACATTTCTATTAAAAATAAATTTTTTAAAGTGATCTTATGTATTATTTTATTTGTTTGAGAAACTAAATTTTGGATTTTCATTAGTTGTAAGCAATAATCATCAAAATTAAAAGAAACAGATGCTTGAAATCTATCCTTTTGTGTGTAATGAATCTATATAATATATGAGTTTCACGTTTTGAACCAAATTACTGAAATAAATCAAGTTTTTGATAATATTCTAATTTATTGAGATGCACCTGTATGCACATATAATCAATATGAAAAAAAATGCTGTGTACAATTTGTGCAAGATTTTAAGATTTAAGATACTCGGATGCCATTTCTGTAACAGTTGAGTTAAAAAAATAAATTAATAGTGAACTAGAAAAACACTCAGAGAGCGCATACCTCTGCCAAAGCTCCCTCCGTCTCTCATGGATCACCTCCAAAATGTAATGAGTTTATGCGTAGGCCTAGAGCCACTTGTGGTGAAAAATGCATCAAAGTCTGTCCATTAGTTATTGGAGTATTGTTGCTAACACTCTTGGCATACCTCAGCCAAGATAAGAGCCTTGGCTGAGGTATGCATTCTCAGATCATCACCAAAATGTAATGGGCTCGTCTGTAGCCCAAGAACCACCTCTGGTGATAATTTCATCCAAATCCATCCAGTAGTTTTTGTGTAATCCTGCTGCACAAATACAAACAAAGCGCTTGGTGGAGGTATGCACTCTCAGATCATCACCAAAATCCAATCATCTGTCCCCCATGCCATTACACACCTTTTCTGAAAATTTCATCAAAATCCATTATTAGCCTTTTGAGTTATGTTGGTAACAGACAAACCAGCAGACAAACCAACAAACCAACCAACACCACTGAAAACATTACCTCCTCCCTTGGCGGAGGTAATGATGCAGAAGTGGTGACAACAGAATAACAAGACTTGGACTTGATGATGGAGTGTGTTTAAAAAAAATCACAAACATTAATATGGGACTTTTTAAACAGGATATTTGGCCAATGTTGGCAGAGGAGGACAGTATCGGCCAAGAGATGAGCACCAGTCTGGTAAAAGAAGCATCCAAGGGGGCCTTCGTGTTAGGAGTGACAAGAAAAAAAAAAATTAGATCCAAGCAACAACCCGTCTCAGCAAATTACCATCAGGGAGTCAGTAACAGAACAGGTCAACAAATTCACATATCTATGGCTATTATATGTATATCTTCAGAAAACTGTCCAACATCTGGAAATTGAGCTCAATAAAGGTCAAGACCAAGATCAAGCTCTATTTCACCATCGCAGTGACCACTGCTATTTATGTGAGCAAAAAAATGGAAAAATACAACCAAATTGGCACATACTGTAAGTTTGATGTGTTCCATCAGAGATGTCTTTGGAAGATTTTAGGGATAACAAGGACCAACCATGTCACCAACTTAGAGGTGCTTAAACATGCATGACAAAAAACACTCCAGAAGATTGGAGAGGAGAGGCGACTGCAGTTTGCTCAGCATGTGCTATGTTTACAACTGGCACATCCTGCCCACCATGCAGTCTGGTGGACAGTAGTAGGATGAAAGAGAAAGGGTGGTCGACCAAAGAAAACCCAGCCTGAGACTTTCACAGAAGACTTCAAGAAACATCAATTTGACCATACTGAAGCTGAAGAACTGGACACTGATAGACACAAATGGTCCAAGCTCATTGCCCATTGTCCTGCAGAGGACAGGAGGGACTAAGCTAAGCTAAATAAGATCAATCTCTGTACAACAGTTCATGACCAGGTATCGAATAATTGCTGTTACGCTCAACCTGTCTGTGGTGTATAGAAAACCACAAGTTTGGTCAGCATCCATGTGGTGACGCGGCCATTCGATGACGTCATCACACTGAACATATAAAGGTAAGGGATGGCCATATTATAGCTTCTTTTGAGCGCTCCACCCCCCAGCAAAAGACCTGTACTGTCACTTTTGTGCTTAGTTTAATAAAGTTCGTGTTCCCAGCAAATGCCACTCTCTGTTGGTCATTTCACATTTTCCAGACATAAGATTTGGTGACGAGAGTAAACTATGGAAGTGTGTTTCAGGCTGCTACAGCCGTTTTTGGAGACCCCTGGTGAGCCGCCTGTACCATGGCTGTGCTGGCTCAATGCCTTCGAAACCTATGTGTCAGCGCTGGACCTGGGCAAGCTAGACAAGGTACGGAAGCGAGCTCTACTGGTTCACAATCTGGGCATAGAAGGCCAACGTATCTTCTACACACTAGGACCAACAGAAACGTTTGCTGAGTTGGTCGAGCTGCAAGCTAGCTACATCACCACACCCGACAACGTGCTGGTGCAGCACATCAGGTTCCGCCAACATCAAGAGAAGATGGGAGAGATGACACAACAATTCGTCGCAGACCTTCACTACCTAGCTAGCATGTGCAGACTCTGTTTGTTGGAGGATGAAATGGTGCAAGACCAGTTGGCAGAACACACTAGCAACCTGCGGCTGCGGGAAGATGCTAGTGGCGCGGAACGACATGACGCTAGCCAGTACCATTGAGCTAGCATTCCAGCTAGAGGCCGCTGACAGGTTGGCATCGGAGCTAGGTGTGCAGCAGCAACAACAACAGCAGCCAAGCTACACACCACTAGCACACACGGTAACCACAGAAGGGCCCGGTGAGACGGCAGAAGATGCTGAAGTAAACACAACGGATCAGAAGAATGCTACGAGGCACTTCTCATATGACAACTGTGGCTCCCCGACACACCGAGAGAGAGTGTGTTTCTGCCCAGCAAGGGGGCAACGATGCAAGCGATGCAGCAAATTCAACCACTTCACCAAGGTTTGCTGGTCAGCACCACAACCAAGCTTGCTGGTCAGGTCAAGTCACTCACCCTCGATGACCATCCACACGATGAGCTCCGGAGATGCATCCTATGCATTCTGCAAGGTAGTGCTGGACGACATCAGCTTAATGCTCCTGTTCGCCACCGCCGCAATGAGATTGATGTTGAACTGGATCACTGTGAAGAAGTTCTTCCCCAACCACCCGATCGGAAAAAACCAAGCGGAGCTGTATGGGTATAGTAACTACCGCAACAGCAATGTAGGGACCATCACACCTAACGGTCCGTTACGCTTCAAGAGTCGTCCCTGATTTTGTTTTCTAAGTGGCCACGCATGGAGACAACATACTAGGATGTGACCTGTTCTATCAGCTGGGCTTCACCATCCATGACAGTAATGGACTCTGTTTGACCAACGAGGATGAGTGGGACGTAACACACCCAGACGACGAGGGTACAGCTGTCCCGTGCTCACAGGAAGAGCACCGCCCAGAAGAGGGGCAGCAACTGGACTCACCTCAGATCCTCGCCCAGCATAAGCCTCAGGGAGCTGATGCAGAGCTGCAGGAGAGGAAGCCCACATCTATCAGGAACCCCAGGACACAATAACTTGGCGCAGGTTCTACCAACGGCGACAGCAACACATCGCCACGACCAGACTTCCCAGGAGAGGGGGAGAAGAGGCTAGACTACTTCCAAATCCATGCCTGGCATCAGCCTCCACGAGCCGCCGCTGGGCTGCAGGATGAAGAGTCCATGACCCAACAAAACACAGCAGAACCACCAGACACCTTCCAAATCCATGCCTGGCATCGGCCTCCAGGAGCCGCCACTGGGCTGCAGGATGAAGAGTTTGCAACCCAACAAAACGCAGCAAAACCACCACAACCTGGTGGATGCCCCACAGCAGACGTGAGCACCACACCATCACAACCATGACGCTGAGTACGGTCGAACAGAATGCCTCTCACAGTGATAATCCTTTAACTGTCCCAGGCACCGTATGGCGACAGAAACAGTTAAGGGGTAAACCTAACCCCTAGTGATCAAGAGTGGTAAATATTTTTTGTCAATAAAATAGTTCAGATTTCCAAGGCTATAACTTGAAAATTGCAAGAGATAATGGCTTACTGTCAATTAGAAAGATGTAGAATATGATCCAAAGTTTCAAATAGGAATAAATTTATGCATCTAATTTGCATAATGTCACAGCAGCTATATAAATTACATAACTAAGTTAAAAGTGGACTTTGGACACATTTACACAAAGAATGGTTCAGTTTTTTTAGGCTGTTTTGTTTACAGGGGTATGTTTTTATCTAATCTTCAAAGTATATGAACCAGAAAAATAATAAAATGTAAAAAAAAAAAACATATATTTGTCTCTTACCTGTTGCGGGGGAGCAGGGGGGGGGGGCTCGCTCGCCCATGTGACCAGTCCATTTTCGTCCATCGTGGTCGATGTTTTGCGTTTGCTCGGTCATTTACACCGTCTACCACATCTATAAACTCATATGATTATCCCACGTCAATTTCATTTGTATTACGCGGCTATTTTTCCCATTTCATGCAGTTTCAGTCAGAATCGCTGCCGCCATGACCGATCATGGCGGCGTCCACATTAGTGTGTGAGCTCAAAGTGGAAAAAGGAAGAATAATAATGAGGATTTCTTCTTCTTTGCTGTATTCCATGTTAGCCATAATTCCTTCAGCATGTGTCTGCCACCTTCTGAACTGTCAGATCAATACAGATCAGAACAAATTCTCAGTATAGTCGGGGGACGTCAATAAGTTGACAGGTGCAGTTGCTGCGCTGTGTCACTGGGGGCGCATGATCCGTCCAGTTAATGTGGACAGTTAAAGGGTTAAGATTACCACACAGCTGGGACCAGCGACCTTCCAGCTGGCAGATGGTTTGGTGTGGCATGCCAACCGTCTCCGCCAAGTTCGAGTAGCTGCCCCAGATGACACAGCCACGTGGAAGCTGACTCGCACGGTGTCGGACCCGGACTGGGGTTTTGAGGAAGACTATACCAGTCCGCGGGCCTCCACCCCTTTGGGGCGCATCCACCATGGGTTCACCACAAGACCCCTCTGACTGAACTGCCTTCCTCAATAAAAAGGACTGTTTAGCTAGGGGTGCAGCTGCCAGCAAATAGTGGCACAATAAACCACTCAGCTGTGCCGGGTCATCCAGCAGTCTACCCACTGGCCCTAGCTAGTTTGGGGTTCTTTTACTGTACCAAATTGGGGAGGGTCAATTCGATTATATGTGTTGTTCTGTTTTTCCAAGGGGTGTGTGTGTGTGTGAATGTAGTGTATAGAAAACCGCAAGTTTTGTCAGCGTCAGCGTGGTGATGTGGCCACTTGGTGACATCATCACACTGAAAGGCAAGGGATGGCTATTTTACAGCCTCTTTTGCGCACTCTGCCTCCTAGCATAAGCCCTGTACTGTCATTTTTGTGCATAGTTTGAGTTAGAGTTTGTGTTCCCAGCAAACGCCACTCTCTGTTGGTCATTCCACGTTTTCCAGACATAACACTGCTTTTGCCAGAGGATTGTAAATTAAGATCATATCATTTTCCTAGATGCTTAAAATTCTAGTGCACATTCACACCATCACCCACGGAGGTTTTCAAGGCAATTATGAGTTCTTTTTTTACATTGACGTCTATAAGAGAGTGCATGCCATCACTAGAAGCCTCCTTTATTTGCTTTAATCATGCCATTTAAGCCAGCCCTTTGTTTGTCAAATTAAATGAGTCATTAGCAGATAATTCTCTTTAATACTACCTAACTGTAATCCATGTCTGGAGGACCCTGGGGTGTCTTCATGGACCAGAGAAGAAAAGACTAGAATGGGATTTCTTGAGAAAAGAAAGCCAGATTGTTTTCAGGGATTAAGGATCATGATGTCTGCAGCTGTGACAGTCAGGGTGAGCAGTTGAAGGGTCTGAGGTCAGGGTTTACAGTGGGTGACAACAGTATGAGTCTACATGTAAACGGTAACAGGGAAAATTTGATATTCAGTAGGGTGATCCAGTGACTTACACATGATGAGAGTTACTACTCAGCCAATAAAGGCAGTGGGAAGTTATTTCAAGTGTGGTCCATTGTTTCTTTAAAGAGCTTCAACTCTGGGAAATAAACCCAATGCTGCCATTGTGATATCAGGAGGGTAATCTCGGCTAATTTTGATAACAGAAGAGTGGTTATTCACCCTGAGGATTCTGGGTTAACAAAGAGCAATTACCAAGCAGAGAGAGCCTGATAAGATAATGTATTACTAGATTTACATTACTCCCCTCTCCAAATAACCATGCAAGACCTTTCTATCACAGTAGTGTCAAGAGAGATTGTACATGTGTGTTTATAAACAACTTGTGGTGTGGAGATGTACAGGCTGTTTATAAGCACTGTTCATCTGATGTGGAGTTTTTACTGCTGAAATGCCGTCCCAATTATCTACCGAGGGAATTCACTGCTGTGTTTTTGGTTGCTGTTTACATTCCCCTGCGAAGCTACTACACAGCAGCGCTACACAAATTCCATGACATCATCAACGCAGTACAGACGACCCATCCCGATGCTGTTTTTATTGTTGCTGGTGACTTTAACCAGTGCAATTTACGGACTGTGCTTCCCAAATATTTCCAGCATGTGGACATTCCCACCCACTATAAGAACACACTGGATCATGTTTACACAAACATACGCGGTGCATACAGAGCAGCACCCCGCCCTCACTTCGGACAGTCAGATCACATCTCCCTGTTTATGTACTCTGCCTACAGACAAAAGCTGAAACAAACAAACCCTGTTACTAAACAAATTAAACGCTGGACTCCAGAGGCTGAGAGCACCCTGCAAGACTGTTTTGCCTGTACAGACTGGGATGTGTTTAAAGCTGCAGCCACCTGGGAGGACTCTTCTGTAAACATACAGGACTATGCTGAGTATGTGACTGGGTACATCAGCACGTGTGTCGATACCATTGTACCCACCATACAAGTCAAGAAGTTCCCCAACCAGAAGCCCTGCATCGACAGTCAGGTTTGTCAGATGCTGCATGCTTGCTCTCTTGCATTTAAATCAGGCAATGAGGTCAAGTACAAAACTGCAAAGTATGGACTGAGGAAGGCTATAACAACAGCCAAGAGGCAGTACAGAGAAAAGCTGGACAGCCTCAACTCCACTCCTGACCTGGAGCGCATGTGGCAAAGCCTGCAGCACATCACAGACTACAAGAGAACCACCAGCAACACCACTAGCTCCACAGACAGCCTGCTGGACAATCTCAACAGCTTTTATACCCGCTTTGAGACCTCCAGCTACAGTGCAGAGAGCACACACACACACACACACACACACACACACACAAACCACCACACACACACACACACACACACTAAAAGTCTCATCAGGCCAGGTAAACAAAGCACTAAGGAATCAACCCCCTCAAGGAAGCGAAACCAGACAACATCCCCGGGCGGACTCTCAGAGCATGTGCTGCCAGGCTGATTGATGTTCTCACATCCATCTTCAACCTCTCCCTCAACCAGAACATAGTCCCCTCCTACTTCAAAACCACAACCATCGTCCCCCTCCCCAAAAAGAGCCTGCTGACCTGTCTGAATGATTACAGGCCTGTAGCACTGATTTCAATCATCATGAAGTGCTTCGAGAGAGTGGTGCTGCTGCTTATTCAGGACAGCATACCGGATACCCTGGACCCTCTACAGTACGCCTACCGGCCCAACAGGTCCACCTCAGATGCCACTGCTGCAGCACTCCATTATTCTCTCTCCCACCTGGAAGATAAAGACTCCTACATCAGGATGCTCTTTATCAACTACAGTTCCACCTTCAACATGGTCATCCCCCACAAACTCGCCTACAAACTGTCTTCACTTGGCCTGCACCCCATCCTCTGTGACTGGCTACTGGACTTTCTGACTGGCAGGC
The DNA here is from genome assembly GCA_020510985.1 of Pholidichthys leucotaenia. Lineage (NCBI taxonomy): Eukaryota > Metazoa > Chordata > Actinopteri > Cichliformes > Pholidichthyidae > Pholidichthys > Pholidichthys leucotaenia. The sequence goes on along the minus strand of CM035838.1, from coordinate 392,753,828 downwards.
CCCTGTCTGTCAGGATGGGTAACAGGACCTCAGCCAGCATCATCACGAACACAGGCGTCCCACAGGGTTGTATTCTCAACTCCATCCTCTACAGCCTCTTCACCCATGACTGTGTTGCCTCCCACAAGGATAATATCATCTTAAAGTTTGTGGATGACACAGCAGTGACAGGACGCATCACTGGTGGTGATGGAGCATTCTACAGGAGGGAGGTGGCCAGCCTGGTGTCATGGTGTGAGGACAACAACCTCATCCTCAATACGGACAAGACAAAGGAGATGATAGTGGACATGAGGAAGGGGAGGAGGAGACCCCATCGGCTGCTGTTCATCCAGGAGCTTGAGGTAGAGAGGGTGAGCAACTTTAAATACCTGGGCATCCACATCAGCGAGGACCTTACGTGGGCACTTAACACCACAGAGCTGGTTAAGAGAGCTCAACAGCGGCTGTACTTTCTGAGGAAGCTGAAGAAGTTTGGCATGTCCCCCAAGATCCTCAACAATTTCTACAGCTACATCATTGAGAGCATCTTGACCAACTGCATCACTGCATGGTACGGCAGCACTACTGCCCTGCACCTCAAACGCCTGCAGAGTGGTGAAGACAGCAGAGAAGATCATCAGGACTGAACTCCCCTCTCTGCAGAGCATCTACCACTGCAGAGTCCAAAGGAGAGCTGACGCCATCATCCGGGACCCCACCCACCCCCAGCACAGAATGTTCACACTTCTACCCTCAGGTCAGCGGTACAGAAGTGTGAAATGCAGGACATCTAGACTAAAAAAAACTCCTTCTTTCCCACTGCCATCAGACTTCTGAACAAATAACAATTCCAGACACAGCTTGGCAAATAGGAATTCACACACTGGTTTGCTAAATTTGCTCATTGCTCACTTGAACAGTATACACAGTCTCATGTCCATATCATCTCTGCTGCTAAATTATCATTGTACAGTCTACTGGGTATTATCATTACAGAGAAATTGTCACACTGGGTGCTAATTTGCACATTGCTCATTTGCACATTGCTCATTTGCACATTGTACATAGGCTTATGCCATCTCAGGTTCATATCATCTCTGATATTAATATACCATTGTCCATTATAGTCATCCAGCGAATTTTCAATTTACATTCTTCCTGTTTCCTCTAGTTTAATTGCTTTAACTGGCCTAATTGCCAAATGTGTGTTTAATGTGTGTTATTAGTATTCATTAGTATTAGGTGTGTTATTACCTTGACATTCGTTCGGAGAGCAGAGTAAGAATTTCTTTGCTCAGGAAATGTTGCATTTCTTAAATGTGCACATGATAATAAAGCCGTTGAATCTTGAATCTAGATAGCTACAAGAGAGGACAGCTGAGTTAAGGACTTCATTAAAATGTGTTGAAATATAATAGAGCATAAAAAATGCTTTAACTATACTATCATCTGTAGTATTTACTTAAAAACATACAATGGTGTGAAAAGTGTTTGCCCCCTTGCTGATTTCTCATTTTTCTTGTATGTTTGTCACACTTAAATGTTTCAGATCATCAAACAAATTTAAATATTAGACAAAGATGACACAAGTAAACACAAAATGCAGTTTTTAAATGAAGGTGTTTATTATTAAGGGTAAAAAAAAAATCCAAACCTACATGGCCCTGTGTGAAAAAGTGATTGCCCCCTCCTTTTAAAACATAAATTAACTGTGGTTTATCACATCTTTGAAAAGCTGAGTTCAATTTCTCTAGCCACACCCAGGCCTGATTACTGCTGCACCTGTTCTCAATCAAGAAATCACTTAAATAGAACCTGCCTGACAAAGTGAAGTAGACCAAAAGATCCTCAAAAGTTAGACATCATGCTGCGATCCAAAGAAATTCAAGAACAAGTGAGAAACAAAGTCAGTGAGATCTATCAGTGTGGAAAAGGTTATAAACCCATTTCTAAAGCTTTGGGACTCCAGTGAGCCACGGTGAGAGCCATTATCCACAAATGGCAAAAACATGGAACAGTGGTGAACCTTCCCAGGAGTGGACAGCCGACCAAAATTACCCCAAGAACGCAGCAACGACTCATCCAAGAGGTCACAAAAGACCCCACAACAACATCCAAAGAACTGCAGGCCTCAGTTAAGATCAGTGTCCATGACTCCACCATAAGAAAGAAACTGGGCAAAAATGGCCTGCATGGCAGAGTTCCAAGACGAAAACCACTGCTGACCAAAAAGAACATAAAGGCTCATCTCAGTTTTGCCAGAAAACATCTTGATGATCCCCAAGACTTTTGGGAAAATACTCTGTGGACTGACAAAATCAAAGCTGAACTTTTTGGAAGGTGTGTGTCCTGTTACATCCGGCGTAAAAGTAACACAGCATTTTAGAAAAGGAACATGATACCAACGGTAAAATATGGTGGTGGTAGTGTGATGGTCTGGGTCTGTTTTGCTGTTTCAGGACCTGGAAGACTTGCTGTGGTAAATGGAACCATGAATTCTGCTGTCTACCAAAAAATCCTGAAGGAGAATGTCCGGTCATCTGTTCGTGACCTCAAGCTGAAGCACACTTAGGTTCTGCAGTAGGACAATGATCCAAAACACACCAGCAAGTCCACCTCTGAATGGCTTAAGAAAAACAAAATGAAGACTTTGGAGTGGCTTAGTCAAAGTCCTGACCTGAATCCTATTGAGATGCTGTGGCATGACCTTAAAAAGGCGGATCATACTTGAAAACCCTCCAGTGCGGCTGAATTACAACGATTCTGCAAAGATGAGTGGGCCAAAATTCCTCCACAGCGCTGTAAAAGACTCACTGCCAGTTATCGCAAACACTTGATTGCAGTTGTTGCTGCTAAGGGTGGCTCAACCAGTTATTAGGTTTAGGGGGCAATCACTTTTTCATATGGGGCCATGTAGGTTTGGATTTTTTTTCCCTTAATAATAAACACCTTCTGTCATGTTTGGGGTTGTTACCCCGAGCATGACTTGTGGCTGTTGGGTTTAATTATTGTTTATTTATTCCAGCTGATGGATTGAGCCTTGCTCTCCATCAGTCCCACAGCCACGCCCCTCCTCTTACCAGGCATTCACCAGTTTTCTGGTTCACCACATACACACTCACACACTCATGCATGCACGCACTCTTTTTTTTTTTTTGTTACTTATTTGTACCCGTAGGTAGACTTGGTTTGCAGTCTGGTGACAAGCCACCGGCTGCTGGTCGCTGCGTGCGCGAGCGCCCTAAACCTACATGTTTTTGGTATGCGGGAGGAAACCGGAGAAATCCCGGAGTAAACCCACGCAACACGGGGAGAACATGCAAACTCCACACAGCTCACTGTTGGTCGGGGGCTGGGATCAAACCCACAATCTCATGATCCCCGCGATCCCCCGGCCGAGGGTAAAACTGTGCTGCCACAGTGCTAAACCACTGCGCCACCGTGCAGCCCACTCTTACACTCACACTCACGCACGCACACACACATTGTTCAATCAGTCACGCACCGGGTGGCCACACAGCTGTGTCCATTTGCCCTCATTCTGGATTTGTGTATTTATAGGGTAGAATGTGACCAGCTGTTGTGGCAACTTAGCATGTCAACCTTGGACATCCAGACTCACTTGTGTTGGTTCCCCCTTGGACTGAATTGTGTTGTCCTCTCAGAGCCTTTCCGCTCCAACGCCATAGTAAGTCCTTGTGCCTTTTCCTCTGCTCCTGCTTGTTGGAGCGCGTTAGGCATCCTTTGAACCAACCGAGCTTGTAGCCGGGTGTCTTCCCTTCCGTTGTGACTGTTTGTGGACATTCAACCCATTCATCCATTGTAAATAAACACGTTACTTACTCTGCGTTTTGGGCTCGTTGCTATTTTATATGTTCACTGCGCCGTTTGCGCAGTTAACATGACAGTAAGTTGCCACCAAAAAGAGAGCCCAAGCAGCAGGTAATGTTTTACTCATTTTTTGTGTTTTTTTTCACTCACCTGCTCGGAGCGTCATGTCCTGGTCAAGCCGTTCCTACACCGGGTTTAGTGGATGGGCAGCATGACAGCCCAGCACAGAGGAGCAGCGGGCAGCCTGGCGAATCTGGGACCTCCTGGAGGAAGCGCACAACTCCTTCGGTCCTAGAGATTGGTTAGCCTGCCTCGACGGAGTAATCCGGATCCTGAGGACTCACCAGGGCCTCTGGAATTACCCCGAGTAATATATAATTGAGCATTTTTGCCTAGCTTTAGGTAAGGAGAGCCAGCTGCAGCCAAATGCTGCACCCGAGCTCTCCTCTCTGGGCTCTGCAGCTGCCGGCAACTCTGACCCCTCCCCCTCTCTTTCTGAGTCCATTTCCAGAGTTGTCAGAGAGGGTCTTCTATCGCCGGACGAATCTGTGGAACCAGGTTCGCAACCGGAGGTCACCGAGGTTCTGGACGAGATGGTTGTCAGGGGCACCCAGTCCCAGTCCAGGGTGCCAGTGATTGATCGCCTCCTTGCTTGGGTGCTCATATGGGTCGGCTGTCCCATGGCCAAGATGGCGTTGGGGTCAGCAGTGGCCCAGCCGGGTCCTACCATGGGTGCAGCAGGGGTCCAGCTGGACTCCATCATGGGTGCAACCATGGCTTAGTCGGGGTCCATTGTGGGTGCAAATGCAGGCCCAGTCGGGGCTCACCGTGGGAGCAATGAGGCCCCAGGAAGGAGCCACCACTGGTGCAACGTTGTCTCAGGCCGGGACCGCTGCATATGCAGCCATGGCCCAGCCCGGGTCCACCGCGGGGTCAACAGAGTCCCAGTCCTATGTCGGGACCACCAGGGGTGCCACAGGACAGTTTGAGGACACCGGGGCCATCCGTTCCCTTTTGGAGGCCCTGTGGGTGTTCCTCCTCCTTCTGCTGGGGACCGTTGGGGTCCTTTCCCTTCCGCCGCCAGCAACTGCAGGGGTTCCTCATCTTCTGCCCGGCCACCCACCTCTCAGTCTTCCAGTGAGTAGGCCACCGCCTCATTTGCCCTTCCAGTCCTGGTGGCCTAATCGTGTGGGCAGGCTACCCGAAAAACAGGGTTCCCTTGCTGGGTGGCCCGTGTGCCCTGGCAGACTGCCGGACACTGCTCTGCAGGCCGCCCGCTGGCCTTGGGATTTTGGCTGGCCCCCCGAACTTATGGCAACCTGCTGGGCCTTGAACTCTGGTCGGCCCCCTGAACTGTGGGACCCTTGGGGGTGGGGTGGGTTAGTTAGTTTTGGGTTGGGGAATGTGTTGCCATTGTGTTGTTTTGTGGTGTTCCCCGTCTTTGATTGATCCCTCCTAACCTGTTTCCCCCATCTCCCGCCCTGGTTTGGTGTATTGGTTTTTTGGGTGGGGGTGGGGAGTTTGTTCTTTGCTTTGATGGTACGGTGGGTGTCTGGTGTTCATCCCTTGGGGAGGGCACTGTCATGTTCGGGGTCGTTACCCTGAGCATGACTTGTGGCTGTTGTTTCAGCCACGCCCCTCCTCTTACTAGGCATTCACCAGTTTTCTAGTTCACCACATACACACTCACGCACTCATGCATGCACCCACTCTTACACTCACACTCACGCATGCACACACACGTTGGTCACGCACCGGGTGGCCACACAGCTGTGTCCATTTGCCCTCATTCTGGATTTGTGTATTTATAGGGTAGAATGTGACCAGCTGTTGTGGCAACTTAGCATGTCAACCTTGGACATCCAGACTCGCTTGTGTTGGTTCCCCCTCGGACTGAATCGTGTTGTGTCCTCAGAGCCTTTCCGCTCCAACGCCATAGTAAGTCCTTGTGCCTTTTCCTCCGCTCCTGCCTGTTGGAGCTTGTTAGGCATCCTTTGAACCAACTGAGCTTGTAGCTGGGTGTCTTCCCTTCCATTGTGACTGTTTTTGGACATTCAACCCATTCATCCATTTTAAATAAACATGTTACTTACTCTGTGTTTTGGGCTCCTTGCTATTTTATATGTTCGCTGCGCCATTTGCGCAGTGAACATGACACCTTCATTTAAAAGCTGCACTTGTATTATCTTTCCCTATTATTTACATTTGTTTGATCATGTGAAACATTTAAGTGTGACAAACGTACAAAAAAAATGAGAAATCAGGAAGGGGGCAAACACTTTTTCACACCACTGTATGTGATCAAACGTAATACTTCTGAAATGTAATCCAATTGAAATCATTTTAAGTGTATCTGATAGAGAAATCATATTTCTTTATCAGTATCAAAAGCATCAGGTCAATGGTAGAATTTACAGTGAACAGATGTGGCCGATGGGGTACCTATAAGGTCACAGCTGGGTGCTTTATCAGACTCAGTGGGACAGGCATCTGGATGAAGGTAATAAAGCAGCAAGAGCATACTCTCCTTAACATCAGCCTAGGCAGATATGGCAGATTTAAAATACGAATGATGAAACGTTCTGCTTGTGAATGGGAACTTTAAATTGGTGAATTTCATTCTTGGATAACGGTCACATTGCTTCAGCTTCACTTTCTTACATACACTATCATATGCTCATAAATGTACTATCATACTCTCTTGCATCCACTGTCATGTTCTTTACACAAGAGCATGTACGGGTATAGTAGTGCATGTAAGAGAGTATGATAGTACATGTAAGAGAGTATGATTGTGCATGTAAGAGAGAATGATAGTGCTTGTGAGAGAGGATGATAGTGTGTGTGAGAGAGGATCATAGGCTACGGTCACACTGCAGGTTTTAATGCTCAATTCCAATTTTTTTGCACAAATGTGACCTATATCTGATTTTTTAATGATAGTCTGAACAACACATATCCGATTTTTTCACACCAAACCCATGCCACTTTCATATGTGGTCCTAATTCCGATACAGACGTGGACAAAATTGTTGGTACCCCTCTGTTAATGAAAGAAAAACTCACAATGGTCACAGAAATAACTTGAATCTGACAAAAGTGGTAATAAATAAAAATTCTATGAAAATTAACCAATGAAAATCAGACAGTGCTTTTGAATTGTGGTTCAACAGAATTACTTTAAAAAACAAACTCATCAAACAGGCCTGGACAAAAATGATGGTACCCTTAACTTAATATTTTGTTGCACAACGTTTTGAGGCAATCACTGCAATCAAACGATTTCTGTAACTGTCAATGAGACTTCTGCACCTCTCAGCAGGTATTTTGGCCCACTCTTCATGAGCAAACTGCTCCAGTTGTCTCAGGTTTGAAGGGTGCCTTCTCCAGACGGCATGTTTCAGCTCCTTCCACAGATGTTCAATAGGATTTAGATCAGGGCTCATAGAAGGCCACTATAGAATAGTCCAATGTTTGGCTCTTAGCCATTCTTGGGTGTTTTTAGCTGTGTGTTTTGGGTCATTATCCTGTTGCAAGACCCATGACCTGCGACTGAGACCAAGCTGTCTGATACTGGGCAGCACATTTCTCTCTAGAATACCTTGATAGTCTTGAGATTTCATTGTACCCTGCACAGATTCAAGACACCCTGTGCCAGATGCAGCAAAGCAGCCCCACAGCATAACAGAACCTCCTCCATATTTCACAGTAGGGACAGTGTTCTTTTCTTGGTAAGCTTCATTTTTGTGTCTGTGAACATAGTGCTGATGTGCCTTGCCAAAAAGTTCCAGTTTTGTCTCGTCTGTCCATAGGACATTCTCCCAGAAGCTTTGTGGCTTATCAACATGCAGTTTGTCAAATTCCAGTCTGGCTTTATTATGATTTGTTTTCAACAGTGGTGTCCTCCTTGGTCGTCTCCCATGAAGTCCACTTTGGCTCAAACAACAACGGATGGTGCGATCTGACACTGTTGTACCTTGACCTTGGAGTTCACCATGAATGTGTTTAGAGGTTGTTCTGGGCTCATTTGTTACCATTCGTATTATCCGTCTCCTCCTGCGGCCACGTCCAGGGAGGTTTGCTACAGTCCCGTGGATCTTAAATTTCTGAATAATATGTGCAACTGTAGTCACAGGAACATCAAGCTGCTTGGAGATGGTCTTATAGCCTTTACCTTTAACATGCTTGTCTATAATTTTCTTTCTAATCTCCTGAGACAACTCTCTCCTTTGCTTCCTCTGGTCCATGTTTAGTGTGTTACACACCATGTCACCAAACAGCACAGTGACTACTTGTCACTCTTTAAATAGGCTGACTGACTGATTACAAGTTTGTAGACACCTGTGATGTTAATTAGAGGACACATCTTGGTTGAACATGTCCCTATGGTCACATTATTTTCAATGTTTTCTAGGGGTACCATCATTTTTGTCCAGGCCTGTTTGATGAGTTTGCTTTTTAAAATAATTCTGTTGAACCACAATTCAAAAGCATTGTCTGATTTTCATTGGTTAATTTTCATAGAATTTTTATTTATTACCACTTTTGTCAGATTCAAGTTATTTCTGTGACTATTGTGGGTTTTTCTTTCATTAACAGAGGGGTACCAACAATTTTGTCTATGTCTGTAGGTACTGCACATGCGTGGTTTTCTTGATTCCCTGAGTTCCACGGAGTCAGTAGACATGATATTCATGAAGAAGAAGTGTAAAAAGTATGCACTTGTAGGTGCGGGAGTTGGTTGGCAATCGTAGAGTCCACTTACCTTATAAGAAGAGAGCTGGTCTACGGCCCCTCTTGGGATTACTGTTGTCCCCCCACACAAGGGCATTAAGGCGGGCTAGCAAGAATCTGGCATCATGCATGGGTTGCTTTATACTATCAGAAAGGGTGAGGAAAGCCAGATTACTGGCTGTCTCTCACAAGCATCCAGCCAGCCCTATGGGGCAGCCACCGCAGGCGAAGCTACCAAAGGGAGTGTCGTGGCCTGGCCAAACCAGGATGTAGTCTCAAAGAGCACCCCATCACCCTCCTTCCATGGAAGAGATAGCATTGCCCTGCCTAGTGGACATGGTTCCAACCCCACCCACTGCACAGCACCCCACCTCCCCCTTGATAGGGCAAGGAAGGTGGAACCTGATACATCCCACATCAGAGGGGTCAGATGTAGATGAAACTGTCATCCTGGACTCTGGTTCAGAGGGTGGCAAACTCCCCCTGGGACAAGGGGGGATGGAAGCAAAGGAACCAGAGGAGGAGGTGGAATACCCCCCCCCCCCCCCCGACCAAATAATTGTTAGGGCCACTCATGCATTAGGCATAGAGATGACAATTAAATGGGAAGCACCATCCTTATTTGATGATGAGAGTATGATTCATCCCCACCCCTTTTCAGTACCACTCCTCCCTGATGTGGAGGATGTTGTGGTTAGACAATTTGGTCGACCATATGAAGCCCATTGCTGGCCAGGTCTTAGCAGATGGGTGGAAAGTGTGCATGGTCAGGAAAGGATTGGCTGTGGGCCACTCCCCCCTATGGATCAAGCCTTGTGGGCTTTGGTGTTGCCATCTAGCTCTGTCCTCAGCAAGCCCAGTTGCCCCAGTAAAAAACACTAGGACAATGGATGCCATGCTAGCTAGGATACATAGTGCTATGGTTGTCCAGGGGTGACTAATTAACACAGGCACAATTTTGGCACTGTACCAGTGCCAGCTGGCTAAGCAGCTGGGCGAGGGCGTGGACACAGTGGCTGAGATACAGCAGGTTTCAGCTCTTTTAGCGAAGCTGATGAAAGAGGAGGCATTGGCAGCTGGCAGAGCCATGGCCTCCTTTTGGGGAGCCACATGCCACCGCTGGCTCTCTCAATCCCGGCTCCAGGGTGAAGACCAGGCCTCCCTGCCCAAGCTGGCTGTAGTACTATCGGCCCTGTTTGGGCCGGATGCTAGCTCAATGTTACAGCAGGCTCAGGAAGCCTGTTATTGTACTTGAGAAGTATCAGGCATGCTCAAGTAAGGCCGCAGGGGGCGTACCCTGCCAATACTGCAGTGTGGGCCACCCCAGCCATCTGCTTTGGCTCCAGGTGACCTTAGAACCCATTTGGAAGCCACCTGGCCGGGCAGGGCTAGGCAAAGACAAACAAAAGGGAGGGGACAGGGCCAAGAACCCCTGAGGCCCCCTCCATTTTCCTGATGTTATCAGAACCTGGCTTGCCCCAGCCGCCTCTTGGAGCAAGGCCAGGCCTGGGGGCCCCTCAGAGCAGACCCTTGGGTGGTTTCCACCATGAACCAAGGTTATCGCCTTCAGTTCCTGCGCTGCCCTCCTTTGACAAGGTCAGCTACCCTTCTGGAGGCGACAGACTCTCAACACAGAGAGAGGTCTTGGAGGCAGAGATCTCAACCCTCCTGGTGAAGGGGGCTATCAGGGAGGTGACAGGCAATCAGCAGGCCGGGTTCTATTCTTGCTATTTTCTCATACCCAAGAAGGATGGGAAACTAAGACCAATTCTCGATTTGAGAGGGCTCAACAAGTTCTTGAGGCCTCTGCGATGCAAGATGCTGACGTTACCACAGGTACGTCAGGCCATTCTCCGGGGCGATTGGTTTTCCACCATCAACCTGGAGGATGCATACTTCTAAATCCCAATATGGGAAAGACACAGATGCTACCTTAGGTTTGCCTTCAGTGGCAGGACCTTTGAGTTTTCCGTCCTCCTGTTTGGCATCTCACTAGCCCCATGCACATTCACAAGGTGCATGCTGTGCTGGGGCCCCTACAAAGAGAAGGTCTTCGCATTCTCAACTATTTGGACGATTGGCTGATTTGTGCTTGTTCGGAGGACAAGTGCAACAGAGATGTTGCCAGGCTCCTGCGACACTTAAGAGTATCTACTCCTCCACCACCTCCTGCAAAGGGTTCAGGTGGAGGAGGCGAGCCTCATCCTAGTGGCTCCCAACTTGCCCCAGATGATATGGTTCTCAGCAATTGCACCGCTCCTTCAAGGTCACCCTTGGGTACTCCCTGCCTGACAAGGCCTTCTTTCACAGGCCCTTAGGACCATCTTCCACCCCTTTATGCCTGGCCCCTGAGAGGGCCCAGCTACTAGTCTTGGGGTTGCCCCAGTCAGTGGTTAGTGCATTGCAGGGAGCCTGGTAGGGGTGTGTCATATCGTATCATTCACGATAATACCGGTATAAATTTTGATACCGGCGTAAAAATGAATATCACGATATTTGGGGTCTGTTGCGTGATGCCACACTGCATAGGAACGGCAAAACAAACACGGTGGGAAGCTGCAGCTCCGAAGTCAGACCGTCTCCAGTTGAGTGGAAATATTTAAGTTTCACTTTCTGTTTCAGACTGCTGTTATGTTAAAAAAAAAAAAAAATGGTGCAGCAGTGTGGATAATCTGCCTGCATTTTTCTGCACGTCAACAATACCACTGGAGCGGTATTAACTTTGGACGATGTGCAGCTCGAAGTGGTTGTAGATTTTTATTTCCACTTTGGCTGCTTCATCTTCATTTTATTCAACCACCCAAACAGAGAGAAAAAAATACAGATAAAGTAATTCAGCATAAAACCCGACTTCTGTATGCAGTTAAGATGTAACGGTTTATATTATTTTCTTGTAATATTTGATACAGAACTAAAAAAAAAAAATTTAAACTAAATCTGAGCTGCTGTTTATAAAATGGAGAAATAAGAGTTTTTGTTTTGTTTTTCCTGAATATGTTGAAGGTAAATAATTCTGGTCTGTGAAACTGTCCTCTTTGCATAAATTTAAAAGAAAAAAAAATTGTATTCTGTAATATCACAAAAACTATCGTTATCGTGAAAATTCACAGAAATATTGTGATATCATTTTTAGGCCATATTGCCCACCACTAGAGCCCGAGCTCCCTCAACCAGGGTGGCATATTCATATCGTTAGGGAGTGTTCCCTGCATGGTACAAGGTGAGACAGGTGGATCCTTTAAAATGCAGGGCCCAGGAGATTCTCCAGTTCCTGCAGGAGTTATTGGAGAACAGAAAGTCTCCCTCCACTTTGAGAGGTATGGTGGCAGCCATAAAAGTAGCCGGTGTGGAGCCCATAGTTATAACCTATGTGACTCACATGTGGCTGGCTGAATTCAGCCAAGAGAGACTTTGAGCTAGCTATGTGTATTGACTTCACACCTCAAGAGGACGATGTGTCTGCACCCCCTGGGGACTCAGGAGAGAGGAGAAGATTACCCGGCCTGACCTTTGGGGATCAGAGAGGAGAACAGAAGGACTCTGGGTGTTCTATTACAGATGAAAGGATGTAGCTGGGTATTGAGACTTTTGTGTGATGTATTGTTAGAGATGAGTGTATAAATGTATGTGTGTGACTGCGTCCTGTCTCTTTTCACTCCGATCGAGAGGACGTAGGATGAATGAGAATTAAAGCAGATACTGGAAAAATCATCCAGTCTCCTCAATTCTTGACTCCTACAGCCGGGATTGGCCCTCAGAAACTGGAGGAGGGGTGCTGCACCCTCATTGCTCAGTTTCTCAAAGGGCCTCACATGAGCATTCCCTGTCAAGAGGCGACCTGCTGTTCCTCCATGGGATTTGGAAGTGGTACTGACAGCCTTGCAGCATGAGCCATTTGAGCACCTGGAAACTGTAGGGCTAAAATGGCTTACTTTGAAAACTGCATTTTTGTTGGCCATCATGTCAGCAAAAAGAGTAGGGGAACTTCACACCCTTTCAGTGCATGAGGAATACCTACGTTGGCTGCTGGGTGATGCAGGAGCAGTGCTCCGGCCAAATCTTGCATTTCACCTTAAGGTGGTGTCTGAGCTCTATGGCAGCCAGTCTATTGAGGTGCACCCTTTCCTCCCTCCTCATGGAAGTGTGGATAGGGCAAGTGGGCAGTCACTATTGTGTCCTGTCAGAGCTTTAAGGGTGTACTTTCTTCGGACCCGTGCCCACAGCGCAACAGACCAGCTGTTTGTCTGCTACAGGCCTAATTGCCAGGGGACGCCTGTCACGAAGGCAAGGCTATCTCACTGGATTGTGGAGGCTATTCAGCAGGCGTACACCCCAGCAGGAGTGTGTGCACACTCTACACGGGGTCTTGCTGCCTCATGGGCTCTGTGGCAAGGCATGTCTCTTTCAGAGATTTGTGCAGCCGCCTCATGGACAAATCCATCAACCTTTATCAGGTTCTACTGTATGAACATAGCATCCAGCAGCTCTTTTGGGTAACATGTGCTGGGATCAACACAGCAGGACAGGACCTGAAAGAAGGGGAAAGCCTCCAGGGCCAGAGCCCCATGGGTAGCTTGGGCTGGAGTGATTCATTCCTTTCTGAATGCTGGCTGTGCTAGCTTGGTGGTTTTCACACACCTGCAGGCCACCTCGGCAGCTGGCCTCAGCATCTGGCAGGCCAGCTTGGACTTGGCAGCATCTTGCGCCAAGGTCACAGGTAAGTATACTTGTAAATAGTTCCTTGTGGTGGTGGGCACTTTGGTGGCAGTGACGTCTCCTTTCAACTTGTAGACCATCTCATACTCCCACGAGAGCAGTGGGGTCTGATGGTTTCCTCGCAATGTGTCTTACAGAGTCCCCGTGCATATGGAATATGGAGGGTGGAGAGATAGTCTAGACACAATAGAGAATGATTGGCTGCAGTGTAACCCAGGTTCTCTGAGTGGAGAGATTATCTCTCCAGCTCCAGGCCGCTCAGAAACATGCTCCAATCAAGGTTAACCGAGGAAGCCACGCATGCGCAGTACCTATACAACCAGGGGGCTAATCACTGTGTGGCCACCACAGGTGATGTGTCTTTTAAAGAGTATCCATGTCAGCTGTGCTGAGGGAATCAATCCCCCTGTCCATATGGAATATGTAGGCTGGATAGTCTCTCCACTCAGAAAACCTGGATTACACCGTAACCAGCAGATCAGGGTCATTTGGGCAGTTTCTGTTGTCATTATGATTTAAAAAGAGCAAACACAATTGTATGATAATAAATGGCTTCACTCAACCATCAACTATGAGTGAATATTATCATTCATATTCTCTGAAAAATGGCCAAAAAAAAAAAAAATCACAAATTCTGCCAGGGTATGTAAACTTATGAGCACAACTGTATTTCCACTGTCTGCTGGCAGGTCAACCATATAGTCCTTTCCATCGTTAGTGTGGTCTATATTTATCATATATTCCATAACCTACATATGTTGAAGCATATGAGAATGTTTGGTGATTACATATGTAAGGCGACTTCACACCTCAGAACAGGACAAAGAGATCTCAACCGCCAGTGAGGATCAAAGAGTTTCCCAGGCACTGCGGTGGAGACCGGAGGAGCTGCCCTGACCCCCCAGGGCCATGAGGAGGAGTACGAAGACAATGGGGGGATTAAGATAAGGAGGGATGTCAGCTTTGGATTTGCATGTCTTTTGTTATGTGCAAGTATAAGTTCATAGATTACCGCAGATTAAGCAATGCGACAGCGCATGACCGCTACCCAATTCCTCACATTCAGGATTTTTCACTGCATCTGGCGGGTGCGCGCATTTTTTCAAAAATAGACCTGGTCCGCGGTTATCATCAAGTCCCAGTTCGAGCAGAGGACATTCCTAAAACAGCTGTAATAACCCCTTTCGGCCTTTTTGAATTTTTGCGAATGCCTTTCGGCCTCAAAGGCGCGGCTCAAACCTTTCAGCGGATGATGGACGCAGTATTACGCGACCTCCCTTTTGTTTTCGTCTACCTCGACGATATGCTGGTAGCCAGCCCGTCTGAGGAAGAACACGAGCGGCATCTCACTATGGTTTTTCAGAGGCTAGAAGAGCACGGGTTAATAATCAATCCAGCCAAATACAAATTCGGCGTGTCACAAATTGATTTTTTAGGACACAGAGTTTCTCCGAAGGGGGCAGTCCCACTTCCAGACAAAGTTCACGCGATAAAAAGTTTCCCACGGCCACATATGGTCAAATCGCTGCAGGAATTTTTGGGCATGGTTAATTTTTACAACCGTTTCCTCCCCCACGCAGCTCAACTCATGCAGCCCCTATATGACGCGCTCAGAAAACAGAAAGTTCCAACGCGGTCGAATGGACCCCAGAACGCGAACGCGCCTTCGCGGAAGTAAAAAGCGCCCTAGCTAATGCCACATTGTTGGTTCACCCCGATCCCTCGGCCCGCATTGCGCTAACCACAGACGCTTCGGACCTAGCTATAGGGGCAGTTGTCAGCGGAATCTGGCAACCTTTGGCATTCTTCAGCAAATCGCTAAACCAAACCGAGCGTAAATACAGCACTTTTGACAGGGAGCTGCTAGCGCTTCATTTGTCCATCCGCCACTTCCAGTTCTGGTTAGAAGGACGGAGTTTCACGGCTTTTGTAGACCACAAACCGCTCACCTTTGCTATGGCTAAAATTTCCGAACCGTGGTCAGGCAGGCAACAAAGACAGCTGGCTGTGATTTCAGAGTTCACCACAGACATTCGACATGTGGCAGGCAAACTTAACGTGGTAGCAGACTGCCTCTCTCAGACAGATTATACTACCTCAGCCGCGGAACTCTTCACTAACGCGGACACATACGCGGCCCCAATCCATGCAGGGATAGATTATGCAGTCATGGCAGAGGAACAAAGCAGTGACGCGGACATGCGCGCACTCTTGTCTGGACCAACAGGGTTAAGGCTGGAGGAAAGGGGTTTACGCGACGGCGTGCCCCCCCTAATATGCGATATCTCAACCGGCCGACCTCGCCCGTTAGTCCCAGCTACATGGCGCCGCCGTATTTTCGACTCAATTCACTCCCTCGCGCACCCAGGTGTGCGCGCCTCGGTTAAAATGGTTGCCGAAAAGTTTGTGTGGCCTGGCCTGGCCTGCGCAAAAACGTAAAAGAATGGGCAAAAACTTGCATTTCTTGTCAGCGCGCCAAAATACACAAACACACAAAAGCCCCTCTGGAGCCTTTTCCAATCCCTGCTAGAAGGTTCGACCATGTTCATGTCGACCTCGTGGGACCACTACCTTCCTCCCAAGGTTTCACACACCTATTAACAATGATAGACCGCACCACGCGCTGGCCAGAGGCAGTCCCTCTGGCGTCAACCACAGCGGAGGAAGTCGCTCGCGTTTTTTTGACAAACTGGGTGGCACGTTTCGGCGTCCCATCGGACATCACGTCCGATAGGGGGCCTCAATTTGTCTCGGAGCTTTGGTCAGCCATGTCCAGCAGCTTAGGGGCAACAATTCACCGCACCACCGCTTATCACCCTCAGGCTAATGGGTTATGCGAGTGTTTTCACAGATCTTTAAAGGCCGCCCTCAGAGCCTCACTAACGGATACAAATTGGGTAAATAAACTTCCCTGGGTTTTATTGGGGTTGCGTGCTGCGCCCAAAGAGGATCTAGACCCCTCTCCAGCAGAATTAGTTTTTGCACAACCTCTCAGGCTCCCAGGTGAATTTTTACCAGAGAACCCAGAGCCAGGGCATCTTCCAGCCCCGAGGTTTTTAGGCAGCAGCGGACCGGACTCTCTCCCCGGTCCGGCTCATCACTCTTTTCCACGGGTTTTTGTCCCTCAAGCTTTAAAGAACGCTGAATTCGTTTTTGTTAGGCATGAAGCTTTAAAACCAACTTTCCGCCCACCATACGATGGGCCATTCAGAGTGGTGGAACCTGGTGATAAACACTTTGTGCTTGATTTTGGGGATAGAAAAGAAACAGTCAGCATTGACAGACTTAAACCTGCCTTCTTGTTGAAAGACGAGCCTGCACTGTTGGCGAGAGCACCTCGGCGGGGTAGACCCCCCAAGAGAAAAGACTCAGCCCCCCTGCAGGGAACAAATAATCACTCTCCTCCCCAAGCTGCAGATTCCTTACAGGAAGGTCCCAGCAGGACGCCCAAGCGGACCCACAGCAGTTTCGGGAGAAGATTAAAACCCAGACGGCACAGAGACTGATACAAACTACTCAACAGTTGTTCACTAATTGTGCTGTAACAGTTTAGGACTGACTTGTGATTTTACTATGCTGTTATGATTACCACTGAACTCTCTTAGGGGCATGGCTGCTGGAAAGTTTCTCCTGTGGCAAGAGGTATAGCAGTTAGTATGTCATAATAATTATCTCAAACTGTGAATTTTTCTATTGTCCTTTTCTTAGTCGTTTGGGGGGGGGCTGTGGGCTATATTTATCATATATTCCATAACCTACATATGTTGAAGCATGTGAGAATGTTTGGTGATTACATATGTAAGGCGACTTCACACCTCAGAACAGGACAAAGAGATCTCAACCGCCAGTGAGGATCAAAGAGTTTCCCAGGCACTGCGATGGAGACCGGAGGAGCTGCCCTGACCCCCCAGGGCCATGAGGAGGAGTACGAAGACAATGGGGGGATTAAGATAAGGAGGGATGTCAGCTTTGGATTTGCATGTCTTTTGTTATGTGCAAGTATAAGTTCATAGAGCCGAAAGTGTTCGGTCTCTTTTTCCTTCTTCTGCTGCTGCACTAGGATGAGACTTGTTAGAAGAGCTGATAATAAACTTTGGTTTATATATCACATCGCCTCGTTCTTCCAAGCTCTTCTACAGTTAGCACAGTTAGCATCATTAGCCACTATACTCCCAGTTCTCTGCTAATCTCCTCTCCTTTTGTTTTTCTCTGACAAACTGTTAACTCACCCAAATTATTGGGGACAGATGGCATATTTCCCCTAATGATGGAAGGAGGGAAACCTGAAACTATTTTTCCATTCAAAGCATTGCAGTCTTTCCCTTCTCCTCCAGATTAAATTGGCAGGTGACTCCCATGTAACCATTAGAAGCTGGACTGTCTCTGGACCTCCAGACACTGACAGCAAAAAAAACATCATCCCCAACAGCACATATACATTGATGTCGGCTACACGTCTTGCCAATGTACAAACGACCACTACAAGACGTATTCCCGATGCAAACTTGGCTCGTGGGCCAATGTCAGCACCACGTATGTGTGCTGTTGGTGGCAGTTTGGGTCTCCGTTAACGTCCTGTTTTATTCCTGATTTGCACACTGTAATCAGCTGACACTGAGCTCTTCTGTGTTAATCATGCTGGTCTGAAAAATAAAGAGCAAATGTCCTGATGACTTGAAGGTTGGTATGACGTGCAAAAACGCAATTACTACTACTGCCAAGTAAATTACTACAACAGCTCTCACTATTACTGTACAAAGGCTGATGCCTAGGTTTCCCAGTTTATGTAATGATACATTTTGGGAAAAAAAAGCTGTTTTTGGAGGAGAACTGAAAACTAACTTCAAATCAAACATTCTGCTTTTAGGAGCTGTAAATGAAAATTAAACATCTACGAATGTTTAAAAGGTTAACATCCAAGAAACATTATGAAAAAATGTTTTAAAATTTTAACCAGCAAATCTGCATTAAGATTAGCCAATTTCTGAAAAAAAAATAATAATAAATTGGCAGCCATTTTGGTACTTGAGGTATGGTTCTTGTTTTGGCAGATACACTCAAATGAAAACCAAAACTGCAATTCTCAAAATTTAGTTTCTATGTACAGTGGTGTGAACAAGTGTTTGCCCCCTTCCTGATTTCTCATTTTTTTGTATGTTTGTCACACTTAAATGTTTCAGATCATCAAACAAATTTAAATATTAGACAAAGATAAGACAAGTAAACACAAAATGCAGTTTTTAAATGATGGTGTTTATTATTAAGGGGAAAAAAAAATCCAAACCTACACGGCCCTGTGTGAAAAAGTGATTCCCCATTAAAACCTAAATTAACTGTGGTTTATCACATCTTTGGAAAGCTGAGTTCAATTTTTCTAGCCACACCCAGGCCTGATTCTCAATCAGCCACACCTGTTCTCAATCAAGAAATCACTTAAATAGAACCTGCCTGACAAAGTGAAGTAGACCAAAAGATCCTCAAAAGCTAGACATCATGCTGCGATCCAAAGAAATTCAGGAACAAATGAGAAACTGTAATTGAGGTCTGTCAGTCTGGAAAAGGTTGTAAAGCCATTGCTAAAGTTTGGGACTCCAGTGAACCACAGTGAGAGCAATTATCCACAAATGGCGAAAACATGGAACAGTGGTGAACCTTCCCAGGAGTGGCCAGCCGACCAAAATTACCCCAAGAGCGCAGTGACGACTCATCCAGGAGGTCACAAAAGACCCCACAACAACATCCAAAGAACTGCAGGCCTCACTTGTCTCAGTTAAGGTCAGTGTTCATGACTCCACCATACAGTAAGAAAGAAACTGGGCAAAAATGGCCTGCATGGCAGAGTTCCAAGACAAAATCCACTGCTGAGCAAAAAGAACATAGAGGCTCGTCTAATTTTTGCCAGAAAACATCTTGATGATCCCCAAGACTTTTGGGAAAATACTCTGTGGACTGACGAGACAAAAGTTGAACTTTTTGGAAGGTCTGTGTCCCATTACATCTGGTAAAAATGTAACAGAGCGTTTCAGAAAAGGACATCATACCAACGGTAAAATATGATGGTAGTAGTGTGATGGTTTGGGTCTGTTTTGCTGCTTCAGGACCTGGAAGACTTGCTGTGGTAAATGGAACCATGAATTCTGCTGTCTACCAAAAAATCCTGAAGAAGAATGTCCGGTCATCTGTTCATGACCTCAGGCTGAAGTGCACTTGGGTTCTGCAGCAGGACAATAATCCAAAACACACCAGCAAGTCCACCTCTGAATGGCTTAAGAAAAAACAAAATGAAGACTTTGGAGTGGCCCAGTCAAAGTCCTGACCTGAATCCGACTGAGATGCTGTAGCATGACCTTAAAAAGGTGGTTCATTCTCAAAAACCCTCCAATGTGGCTGAATTACAACAATTCTGCATAGATGAGTGGGGCAAAATACCTCCACAGCACTGTAAAAGACTCATTGCCAGTTATCGCAAACACTTGATTGCAGTTGTTGCTGCTAAGGGTGGCCCAACCAGTTATTAGGTTTCGAAGGCAATCACTTTTTCACACAGGGCAATGTAGGTTTGGATTTTTTTTTACCCTTAATAATAAACACCTTCATTTAAAAACTGCATTTTGTGTTTGTCTTATCTTTGTCTAATATTTAAATCCGTTTGATGATCTGAAACATTTAAGTGTCACAAACATACAAAAAAATGAGAAATCAGGAAGGGGGCAAACACTTATTCACACCACTAAATAAAGATACATGAATAACAGTAATCAATCAATCTGGATCTTTTTTTTTAGGTTCAAACAACCTCCTCATTAAAGGAACCATATAGTGCCTTTGCAAACTCAGGTTTTAGTGATACTTTTTTCAACTCCATGAATTTCAAACCTATTCACTCCAAAGTAGCTCATAAAAGTTTTCCAAATACATTTTCATTCACTTCATCACAAAACCTGCATGGCAACCTTGGTGAATCGAACAAATTTATTAAACTTTTCAGTTCTGCTAATGAACCGACAGACCAAATCAGGACTGCTATGGTGGAGGTAATTTAAGAACAAATTTGTGAAAACCCCAGCTGGTCCTCCATCAGAGTTCAAAACAGCACAGATGATTCAATTCGTGAGGGCCTGGTCAGTGTTGAGATCCCGAGTCAGATTAAGGCCCAATTCTGGCTCTCCGTCTGTCTCATATCACCCATGACTAAAACCATCAGGACCCCCAGGCTAAAACGGAGGTTCGCCATATAATCTACAGGCAGAAACAAGAGACGCCGAGTGTGTGCGTGTGCAGCAAAGTGATTTGTCACACCCGTAGCACACTTGCCAAACAAAGAAGTCCCCTCTCACAGTAATGTCACAAAGCCTGGACGTCGGGACACCTCGATTGGTGGAAAACCCACTACTCTGTCATAGGATTGGTCGACAACGCAGTGGGTGGCAGTGGGGACTCAGTTATCATGAGTCAGCCTCTCCTCCTGCATGAGAGCAGGGAGGAGGGGAGAGACAGACATGCCTCCTCTTTGTTTTATGCATGAAGAATCGCTCGACAAGGTGAACAGAAAACTTTATTAGAAAATGTCAGAATCTCACATGTTGCACAAAAGGTACAGAGGGGAATGCTAGCAGTTTTTTTTATTGTTATATTTTTTATTAATCAAAAATATTTGTATAAACTGGAAATAAACCGTTCCAAGCTTCTGTTTTTTTTTTTGTTTTTTTTTTAATTGGTTTAACTCCAACGTAAAAACAAAAACATGTAACGGGATCTTTTTATTTATTGAACTTTATAAAAAAAAAAAAAGCTCCCAGCTGAACGCAAATGAACACAGCTGACACGACCAACTATGAAAAACGGGAGGGAAACGAAAACCAGTAATGCACAATAAAGGAAGAATGTGCCGAACTAAAAGCGCCTGTAGTAGCGCTGCGGGGGTCCGTAGTGCATGGGCAGCTCCATGACGTCCATGTTCTGCTGATGGGGGTTGAAGGGTAGCAGGTTGTGTTGGTGCCGGTTGTGGTTCTGTGGTTGGTGATTGTTGTTGTTGTTATTGTTCAGGGGAGGCAGAGGCTGCAGCGGGGGGACGTAGGGGGCCGGGCGCAGCCGTGGTATGATGACCCCGTGGTACTGTGGCGGTGGTATCTGGTAGCGGGGACGTGGGGGGACGAACAGGGGGGCTTGCACTGCCTGTGGGTGCGCGGGAGCTGGAGGGGGGTTTGGATGGGGTGGGTGAGGTGGGTTTTCTGCAGGCGGGCCCACACGTGGCCTCTTGGATTCTATGCTGGGCTCCGGCGGCGGGCCAACCCTCTTGCATGAATCTATAAAAACAAAAAAAGGATGTTATAGCAGGTTAACATGCACGGGAGCATTCTTGAAACTGCTGCCTAGGAGTCTGAATAAGAACTGACTAAAAGATGCTGGATGCCAAATATGGACAACGTGCCGCCACTTGTGCCCACTGTGGATTTTGGGTGTTGGCACCCTTGCTCTTTTGAAACTAGAGTCAACAACAGTAGCTACCATCAAGTTCCCACCCATACAACCACTGATCACAGTCTATGCAGCACCTACAGGCAGCCCCTTCAAATACAACCAACCATAAAAAAATGCTTAATCGAGACCACACCCCCATTTTTCTCAAATCATTCAAAAACTAAAAACATCCCAAATGGCAAGAAATACAGTGGAGGATAGAAATCATTTATGGGAAAACAGTAATTTGATGAGTATTTTTAGTTTGTTATAATTGATAACAGTCTTACTGGAGCCACCCCACCAGAGGGAGAGGCCTTCACCTCTGGAGAGCACTCATGTCCTCCACATTCATCAGCAGGCTGTGGTCTTCAAGGTTTCTTTTGCTTACTAACCTGCAGATTTCTTATTGAGCTCCGCTTCACCTTCCTTTTGGATCTCCTGAATAGCCCGCTCATCGTCTTGCTACAGAAACAAACAACAAAATTGCTCAAATGCAAAACAAAGGCACGATAACTCCTGGTAAGTAGATAATCATCGGCAATGTGACGGCTGAACATTAAAGTTAGAGGCTGCACAGGAGCGCAATTATAATGCAGTCTAGTATAGCTAAAACCTTTACCCTAAGTCTGTTCTAATGTGGTCCTCATTTATGACTTGTGAGCATGCACTAATGCTTTTTTAAAATATTCTACAATAGTAGCACTACATAAATGGCAGAAGTGAAGAAAAGTTTCATAAGGTCCAGTTTAAACCATACTGAGCCACACTTATCCTGTTTCATCTTTATACGCACATGTGTGTCTACATTAATAAGAAGTTGATCCTTTTACAAACACAGTTCTGCCATTTTCACACATGAAATGACGTCCTGAGCTTTTCAAAATGTTACCAAACTGTGATGTGTGCCAGGAATGAGTGTTATCAGGTAGACTGGACATTGAATGATCTTTATAATCATCCAGGCTACTATTATAAATGTGGTGTGAGAGTAATGCTCCTAATTGACAGCAACAGTTTAGATTTTGCGTCCTACTAAGCTCTGTATTTTAGGTGGTAAGAACAGGACCATTTCCTGCTTTGTTCTACTTGTGAGACGTTGTCCTGATCTGATTTTTCAAATGCTGTCCAGTGTTGATGTGTGAAAACTCATTCAGCCTTCCTTTGGCGTGGCTTTCATGACCAGCTCTGGAGCTGCTCCAGCTCATTAACTTCCTGGGAACTAATTGCTGTTTCTGTCTGCCAACGACGCTCTGGCCAGGACACCCTGAGCAGCCATGAGTCAGACGGTCGGGGTCAAAGTGTGCAACTAATAACTATGAGAGGTTCTATGTTAATGACAGTGGAGAGATATTGACATTTTTTGTGTAACTGCACAATGAATGTGACCTGATGACCAAATTTCAGCTGGTATTTTAGGTTTTGGTGTCAAAACGCACCGTAGGGTCTGTCCAGAGGGAGCACTTGCGACAGTGGCGGCAGGGAGCGCCCGGAGAGCGAGCGTGCTGGCAGAAGTGGTTGTAGCCGGTGATGGGTTCCCTGCAGAGGTAGCACATGAAGCTGCCGCAGCGGCACGACATGCGGTTGCAGCCCTCTGATTTGACCAGGCCTGTTCCACACTTGACACACTTTCTGACCCGTGCTGCAGTCATACGCTCCTCACTAAAGCACACACAGGAAAAGAGCTCCTTAAACAGGACTGAACAGAAAACAAACAAGTGCCAAAATGTTTGGAGTTCCACTAATTTATTACAGACCAGAGATCAAACACACAAACACTGGTGAAATATTTTCTGGACTTTACGATGAAGTCTCTTCTAAAGCTGCCCTATGATATCTTTTAATTTGAAAATTTATTGTGGCAACAAAGACTAAACATGCAGGATCGTGTCACAAAAATCTAAAGCGTTCCAATTTTAAAAATACAATACAGAGAGTATAAATCCCCTTGAAAACAAATCTACGTCGTCTAAAATCATATGTCTCTTTTTTCCCCACAAAACCCTTTCATTGTCTTACAGTTGCTTGTGAAAACCTTTTCCTCTTCCTCCAAACACCAGGATCTAATAATGAGGCCCACCCACATCCAAGTCTGCAGGCGGCAGTCCTGATTGTTTCACCTGTTATAGTGACATCACAAAAATGCTCCATCTAAACTTGCCTTCTTCCAAGGGGAGGAGCTTAATTGAAATCTCTCTTATGACATGAGTGATTTCACTCGTGACATGTCTTGTAAGTCATAAAAAAAATGTGTTACAGGCATGTTAACAAGAAAAAAAACTTGATTTTCACCAGTGTGTCACTTTAAAACAGCTCATTTGTAGGGATGCTAACCACATAATCCACAGATAATGGATGAAAACTAAGAGTGTATCATGTTATATCAGCACCGTTTACCATGACAGGAATATTTGGTAGTTTCAGTGAACTATAACCTGATGTTACTTTAATTATTTCTTTAGTTTTGTCCTGTTATAAGCATCAGACCCTGATCTCCTGAGCTGTCTACCAAACCATTTCCCATCTCTTACAGCACCAGGAACTAAGATGATATGTGATCAGTTCAAAACAGGAAGCCCTGCCTCTGGGCCTGCTGGGCTCTTAGGAAGCAGCTGGCTTCTCCACTTCCTTCATCGTTGTCCGGGAAACAGGGATGTTTACCCAGCATCCTCAGCAAGGCTGTGGCAGATGGCCACATATTTGAAGCCTGTTTCTAAAGGAGGCATCTTCCTGTTTAACCTTTTAACCTTTTTAACGCCTGGGGCAACACAAGGCCCCTAGTGGTCAAGAGTGGTAAAAAAATTTTGTCAATAAAATAGTTCAGATTTCCAAGGCTATAACTTGAAAGTTACAAGAGATAATGGCTTACTGTCAATTGGAAGGATGTAGAATATGATCCAAAGTTTCGGATAGGAATAAATTTATGCATCTAATTTGCATAATGTCACGGCAGCTATATAAATTACATAACTCAGTCAAAAGTGGACTTTGGACATATTTACACAAAGAATGGTCCATTTTTTTTAATGCCGATTTGTCTATAGGGGTATGTTTTTATCTAATCTTCAAAGTATATGAACCAGAAAATCAATAAAATGTAAAAAAAAAACAAAAAAAACATATATTTCTCTTACCTGTTGCCAGGTGGGGGGGCTCGCTCGCCCACGTGACCGGTCCGTTTTCGTCCATCGTTGCTGATGTTTCGCATTTACTTAGTAATTTACACCCGCTTACACATCTACAAACCCTTATGATTATCCCACGTGAATTTTGTTTGTATTACGTGGCTATTTTTTCTGTTTGGTGCATTTTTCCTGTGGGAATACAGCCGCTTACAGGCGCCGCCATTTTGGTAATGGGAGCTCAGTTTTTCATCCATCATGGTCAATGTAATTTACACCCGCTTACACATCTACAAACCCTTATGATTATCCCATGTGAATTTTGTTTGTATTACGCGGCTATTTTTTCTGTTTGGTGCATTTTTTCTGTAGGAATACAGCTGCTTGCGGGCGCCGCCATCTTGGTAATGGGAGCTCAGTTTTTCGTCCATCGTGGTCATTGTATCGTGTTTACTTAGTAATTTACACCCGCTTCCACATTTACAAACTCTTATGATTATCCCACGTGAATTTTGTTTGTATTATGTGGCTATTTTCCCCGTTTCATGCAGTTTCAGTCATCATCGCTGCCGCGATGACCGATTGTGAAGGCATCCACATTGGTGCTGTGAGCTCAAAGAGGAGAAGAATAATGAGGATTTCTTCTTCTTTGCTGTATTCTATGTCAGCCATGATTCCTTCGGCACATGTCTGCCACCTTCTAAACTGTCAGATCAATACAGATTAGTACAAATTCTCAGTGTAGCCGGGGGACGTCAATAAGTTGACCAGTGCAGTTGCTGCACTGTGCCACTGGGTGTGTGCGACCCGTCCATTTAATCTGGGCGGTTAAAGGGTTATGGGGCAATTTTTTTGACCACCTACTGCTGTTTTGATTTGGTGTGATACAAAAAAAATCCAATTAAACATCAGTGCCCAACATGGTGTACCTGATACCGTATTTTGAGGTTTACACATCAACTGTGGAAGTGTTTTCTTTATGAGAAGTTTTGATGATTAAGCTGAGTATTCAGCATATACTTAATGAGACGCATGTAAGTTTCAGTTTTTAGGATGACAAGATCCAGGCTAGAGATAGAACACTATGGGCCTGGATGTGGAAAACTAACCAAAATACTAAATTAAACCTATTTAAATGCAGTTAAAAGTTTTATGCAAATATGAGCAGGTAGGGCTCATTACTGTGGTGATCAGGTGTGTGGGACCCACTTACAAGAGCACCCTCATGCGGATCTCGTCTTGCTCTAGGACCTGTTCACAGGTCTTCCCCATATGCTGTTTCCACTGGACTTGGCACTTTCGGCAGCTCTCCTAAAGAACAAAAGAGTGAACAGTTTCATTAGAATTGGGTTGGGCGATCTAATTACTTCAACTTATACAACAGTTAGTTCTGACTGAGCAATTTGATTGGACAATAGGGTTTCCAGGAGTTACTATATTCCATGATAATTGCACTCCATTTTCACTGGATATGCATTACTCTGCTTCAAAGGTGTTCATGTAACCATTAATTATTAATAGTAATTTACTATCAACTCTCTGAAAATTGCTGTACTGTTTTGGATACCTTAATTTCCACAGTGAGGCGCTGTCTGACAAGAAATTATACATCTGTGACCCGGAAGTCCCACCCTTTTGAAAAAAAAAAAAAAAAAAAAATTCCATCTGCCCTCGTCATTAAGCTCATTAAGCTGTTTCACATATCTTTAAAAAACAGGCAGTGCTAGAGTTTGATTTGTCTTGATTAACAAACCACAATATCTTTGTGGTGATAGACTCTTTGTTTCATCTGAAAATACAAAGAAAAGCGAGCAAAGTGTGCTAAATCACTAGCATGCTAACTACTAGCTACCGGTTAGCTACGGTGTTCTGACTACCAGCGTTGGATACGTTTTCATTTGGGGTCTTCTGCAGTACCGACTCAACAGGTATATGTTTTATAAACACTTAATACTTTTGCCTTGGCAACATTTAATTTGTTTACATGTGTGAAATGACAATAGACGTCTTCATGCTGATTGCGATGTTTAGCAACAGTTACTGGCTACATTTACAAGGGACTCTTTTTTCCTCAGCTGTGCAAAATAGCTGGTTAAACAAACAAATCATAATATTTTGTCCAGTATTGCTGTCATTTAATAAATTGTGCTTGCCCGAACTGTTGTATAAAAGCAATATTACACACAACGTCATTACGGTATCATGAATATACTAACTACTATGGGTGTGATACTCTGATGCCCTCCATGTATCCCACTCGCAGCTACTATATTCACAATACCATACTTCATTCATTCATCCATCTTCTTCCGCTTAATCCTTTTCGGGTCGTGGGGGGGCTGGAGCCTATCCCAGCATCTTTGGGCGAGAGGCAGGGTCCACCCTGGACAGATTGCCAGTCCATCACAGGGCCAACACAGAGAGACAGACAACCATTCACTCTCACAGTCACACCTAAGGACAATTTAGAATCCCCAGTTTGATGCCAATTAACCTAACTTGCATGTTTTTTGGCGTGTGGGAGGAAACCGGAGAAATCCCGGAGTAAACCCATGCAGACACGGGGAGAACATGCAAACTCCACACAGATCACTGGCTGGGCTCAAACCCAGGATCCCCCGGCCAAGGGTGAGTGACTGTACTGCCGCAGTGCTAACCACTCCGCCACCGTGCTGCACTACCATCTTGTGTAATATTGCTTAATTCTATCCATCCATCTTCCGACATTTACAGGCAGAAAAATTTTCCCCACAGCAGCTGCTCAGCATGCTGCCAGTGCTGCCACTGCAGGGCCTCAGACTTGCAGTTAGGCGTGGCTGAAACTGCGTGCACGACTGCAGTGAGAGTGCTTGCCGCTGACTGTTTGGTTGCCTAGAAACAGTTACACCATCCTCTGTCTTGTCAGCTTTGAGCTCAAGTGCGTGTGTGATACACGGCATCACAGTGCAGAGAAACACACATAGCAACGGGTGCTATCCTTTGCTACCCCTTAGCTAAGTGGTGTCACCATAAATATTTGAGGTGGATATTTAATATTGATAAGCATGGAAATTGACAGCTGATGTGGCAAAGTAAGATCCATATCACCACAGCAACCTCCAGTCTGATGCTTAAATTTGGACAGAAAGCCTGCACATATAGCATGATCATAAAATGAACCCTCTGTGTCCTGTGACCTGCTTTCATATCCACCATTCACAGCAAGCGTGCTAGAACTACAACAGTGCAGCTCTCACAATATTCGGGCAGACAGCTGTGCACGTGTGTCTGTGTGGGCAATGGCAGTCAGAAGGTAGGGAACTGAGTGGAGAAGGCAGACATATGGCTGGCACTGGGATGCTGAGTGCTCTTTGAAAAAGTTACATGAAGGTACAATCTACTTTAGTACCATTAAACAAAAGTTGATAAGTTTTTTCTGGAAAAAAAAAAGAAACAAAAAAGCCAAAGTATATAGTAGTTTAAAGGAGGGTCCAAGCTAGGGCTAGTGTTGTGATAATGCAACGCTGATGGTGGTGGTCCTAATTACATAAGCAAAAAACCAAAGAAGTTAAATATCAGCTTAACTGAAAGAATTATCTGGGGGTTTTTTTGCTTTCACATATTCTACAGATATCACAATACTGTCACCATGCCATTTAAGGTCATGATAATCACGTAGTAAAAGTCTAATACTGTGACAGCACTAGTCCAACCAAAGAAAAGCATGACTCTTACATGAATTGGCTCTTTGAGGGCTAACGAGAAAGTCACGGATTGACTGACATCAAGGCCAAAAACTAGCATTGAATGCCCGTGACCTTCAGGTGACACCGCTTTAAAAACGTTCTGTAAAGGATATTACCACATGGACTCAGGGAACACTTCAGAAAACCATTGCCAGTTGACACAGTTTGTCACTACATCTACAAGTTAAACTCTACCATGCAAAGTGAAAGTCATATCAATAACACCCAGAAATGCTGCCGGTTGCTCTGTGCTCGAGCTCATCTGAGATGAACTGACACAAAGTGGAAAAGTGTCCAGTGGTCTGACAAGTTCACATTTCAAACTGTTTATGGAAATCATGGACGTCGTGTCCTCTGGACTAAAGAGGAAAATGACCATCCAGTTTATCAGTGTTAAGTTCAAAAGCCAGCATCTGTGATTTTATGGGGGTGTGTTAGTGCCCATGGCGTGGATAACTTGCACATCTGTGAAGACACCATTAATGGGAACAGTACATACAGATTTTGGAGAAACATATGCTGCCATCCAAGCAACGTCTTTTTCAAGGATGTCCCTGCTTATTTCAGCAAGACAATGCCAAGCCACATTCTGCACGTTACATCAGCGTGGCTTCGTAGAAAGAGTGTGGGTACTAGATTGGCCTGCCTGCAGTCCAGACCTGTCTCCTGTTGAAAATGTGTGGCGCATTACGAAGCGCAAAATACGACAACGGAGACCTCAGACTGTTGAGCAGCTGAGGTTGTACATCAAGCCAGAATGGGAAAGAATTCCACCTACAAAGCTTCAGCAATTAGTGTCCTCAGTTCCTAAACACTTACTGAATGTTGTTAGAAAGAAAGGTGATGTAACACATTGGTAAACATGCCCCTATCCCAGCTTTTTTGGAACGTGTTGCAGATATCAAATTCAAAATGAGTGAATATTGCCCCCCCCCAAAAAAAAATAATAAAGTTTTGAACATTAAATACTTTGTCTTTGTAGTGTAGTCTTTGTGGTGTATTCAATTGAATATAGGTTGAAAAAGATTTGTAAATCATTGTATTCTATTTTTATTTACGCTTTATACAACTTCATTGGAATTGGAGTTTGTACAAACAGTTGCAACCAAAATCATTCAACCCCCAATGCAAATCAGGTTTAAGGATAAGGATAAGCCTTCTTTATTGTCATTCAAATCCATACAGCCAATCATGTACAGTAGAATGAAATTATGTTTCTCTTATCTACAGTGTTAATCACACACACATATAGAATCAGAGGGGTCGCTGCCATGCAAGGCGCTGCCACAAATTTCCCTCCTCCGTTCCATTATTGCTGAGCACCAAGTTGGACGGCAGGAAGTTCCACTTTTATATGGTCTTCGGCATGACCCGGCCAGGATTTATTGGAAAAATGTACACGCTAGCAGCTGTTTGTAATAAACAAACAAGAACAATTTATATAGCTCAACACAACTAATATTACTTGTGGTTTCTATAAATTCAACACAAAATGTCACTTTTAACGACTACTGCAGCCTCAAAATTATTCAATCTCTTCATAACAAGCATCTGTACTTAGTGGAGCACCCTTTTGCTGGTATGACCTGTTGCAAATGTGATGCATAGCCAGACACTAGCTTCTGGCAGCATTCTAAGGGATCTTAAGCTGCATTCACACCAGGATAGTCCGGGAGTCTCAGTTCGACTCGCCTGGGGATGGCGAGAATTTTCACACCTTTGTTTGTTTCAGATTGCATTCACACAGCACTTCACTCAAGCAGACCAAACTACTTGGACAATGTCACGCAGTTACAACAGCTGCTCGTTTGTGGCACTGTAGCTGAAGCCACCACTGACCAGGAAGAAAAAATCTCGGCAAAGAAGAGAAATTCGGCTGATCGATTGGCTAGGACTGGTGTTATGCCAAGAATTGCTCGCTTGCCAAGAATTGAATCCCATGCACCAAAACTATAAAATATAACACTAAAGCCAGGCTTGTAACCATTTGTGCATTTTTTAGAAGTACCCATTATACATTTTAGAAGTAAAAACTGTTATTACCTCTTGTAAATTATCTTTAATTTACGTTTATTCAACGATGGGATGCAATTCTTGGCAAGCGAGCAATTCTCAGCATAACACTGTTCCCTTCAGCCGAGGTGTTTATGTGCCACAAACTAATAAAAATGAAAAGCTCTGCTGTCTGTATAAACCCCCATGCTGGCATCATGTCACTAAACATTTTAAAAACATCAGTATTCTTGTGTGTAGCCACAAGCAGCTGAGAAATCTGGTTCTCAGACCAAATATCTTATCAGAGCCTGTATCTCACTCCTCACTCTTCATTCCTCCAAGTCCAAGAGACATTTTTTAAAACTTTTCTCCTCGGTTTTCTCCGGTATAAGTATTTCTTGGATCCACGCAGTTGTCTGTTATTTTCTACCCAAAAGGGAGGCTGAAGAACCAGGAGCTCTTCAGCTGAATCGGGGTGTTGGATTTATTTTACCCACGGATTCCTGCCACAGAAACACACATGGAGTTTTCAACGGGGATAACTTTTTCAGGTGAGTGACAACTTCGTCTGTCTGCATCTCACCCAGACGGTGAATGTTTTTTCATGTATTTACATTGAGTTATAATGTAATCGTGGTGCATGAAAAATTTGCCCGTTCGCATTTGATGTGAAGGCACCTTTAGAGTAAACGCCTCTTTCTTTTCTCACTGTGTGTTGCTGTGGTTACACAAACACAGAGGGGCACGTCCGCCCTTTGGTCCACTGGATACTCCATTTGCATTCACACAGCAAGCAAAGCGCACCAGACTGCGTTTGCAAGCAAACTGAGACACCCCCCCCCCCCTTTCAGGGGGACCAGAGTTGGCTTGTTTGGTGCTGCACCAGAGTTCCAGGCACATTCAGACAGCACCAAACAAACTGAACTATCCACGGAATACACACTTTGGTCTTTTAGTCCGAATCAAACAGTGGCCGTATGAATGTGCCCTTAGTCCATTCCTCATGGGAAAAGGACTCCAGTTCACCAATATTCTTGGGTTTGTATGCTGCAACCACCTTTTTCAAATCCCACCAGCGATTTTGACAATGAGGTTCAAATCAGGCAACTGTGATGGCTACTCTAGTGTCTTCCAGGACTTCTTCTGAAACCAGGCCTTGGTGGACTTTGAGGTATACTTAGGATCACTGGCTTGTTGGAAGGTCCAATGACGCCCAAGCTTCAGCTTCCTCACAGACGTCACGACATTTTCTCCCAGATTTCCCAATACTTGATTGAATCCATCTTACAAACCCCACACTGCGGTTTTTCAGTGCCAGAGGACAAAAAGCAGCCCCAGAGCATCACTGAGCCACTGCCATGCTTCACTTTACGCACTGTGTTCTTTTCAGTGTATGCTAAGACCATTCTGATGAGGCTTCTATCAATGGTAGATGATCAACTGAAGGGCCAGGTGCACCTCTCGGGTCCTGTATCATGTCTTTGCTGTTCTTTTCTCATTTTCTAAGGACATGACTTTTAGATCGTTATTGTAGGTAGTTTTTAAAGAGTCTGTGACATAATTCAACCAAGACAAAAAATTCAATCTTTTTTTTCTCTCCATATACTACCAAAAATTACATCGTGGTGCAGCAGATTGCGATGTTCGTTGGGTCAAACGGCACCGCCATATTGTGACGTCATGAGAGGAACCCAATATGTAAACAAGCATGGCTGAGTACACTAAAGCGGAGGAAGTTGTGAGCAATTTCAGCGAAGATTTGAGCGATTTGTCGATAGTTTTTGAGGAAAAAGCAGGACCAAGTGATGAAGAAGAGTGAGTTGGTTCTAACGAAGGACTGCAACCCTATTTATTTGAACCATCTCGTTCAGGAAGCGACGATGACTCGCACGTTTCAGAGGAAGAAGGGTCCGACGGCGAAGGGTTAGAGATGGACATCGGTGGCCTCCAAAACACTGAATGGTAAGATCAAAATCAAATCAAATCAACCTTTACTGTCATATTGCTGTACATAGAACTGTAGTGCAGGCAAGATGAAATTGTGTTTCTCTCGGCATCCATATAAGTAAAAAGAACATAATTTAAGACAAACTCACACACACCCTCACCCCCCCCCACCCCAACACAGCCATTCACACATCCCTGAGACATACTTCAAAACTAACTAGAACTATAATATACAAATAATATACATAATGTCCATAAGGTTCAGGTTCAGGTTCAGGTTACTTTATTTGTACCCGTAGGTAGATTTGTTTTGCAGTTGGTGACATCCATATTTACAAGCCACTAATTACATTCAACATAGACACAAACACAGGCACACATCTTACAAAATAGGTAAATATAAAATATGTACAATATAATTTTATAGCTTGTTCAACTCTTTGACAGCAGCAGGGACAAAGCTGTTTTTGTAGTGCTGGGTTCTACTTTTTGGGACAGCAAACCTCCGTCTGGAGGGAAGAAGCTGAAAGTTGCAGTGCAAAGGGTGGGAGTCATCATTTAAAATCGAGTCGGCCATCCTCTGTACTTGTCTGGTGTACAGGGATGTCAGGCTCAGCTGTGACTCACCAAGCAAACGACTGGACCATCTGACTACCTGATCCAAGGATTTCCTCTGTTTCAGTTTTATCTGACCAAACCATGACATTAAAGAAAAGGATAAAACAGATTCAATAAAAGCCCGATAGAACATAGTCATTATGGTTTGGTCAATTTGGAAGCGTGCAAGTTTCCTCAAACAATGCAAATTTTGCTGACCCTTTTTGCACACCCTTTCACAGTTCACCTCAAAGTTCAATCCACTATCAATAATCGTCCCAAGATATTTGTACGATTGTACACATTCGGTGGTCTGGCCTTTTAATATGGTGACTTTGTGCCTGGGAGTTTTCCTCCTAAAGTCAATAATCATATCTTTCGTTTTTGTTGTATTCAGCTGCAGGTAGGAATCCTCACACCAGTGAACAAAGTCATCAACTACTGGGCCATGGCCACTCTCACCATCCTGGAGGAGACTGACAATGACTGAGTCATCAGCATACTTTATAATGTGTCTGTTGTCATGTCTGCTCCGACACATGTTTGTGTACAGGATGAAGAGTAGTGGTGACAACACACACCCCTGAGGAGAGCCAGTAGAAGAGCACTTTAGGTCAGACAATGTGCCATTGACCCTTACTCTCTGCGTCCTGTTGGTTAAGAAATCCAGAATCCAACCCACCAGATTATTGCTTAAATCAAACTGTTGCAGGAGCCTTTCAACTAAAATATGAGGTTGGATTGTATTAAAGGCAGAAGAAAAGTCCACAAATAAAAGCCTGGCATGTGTCCCATTAAAATCCAGATGTTTAAAAAGCATGTCAAACAGAGTGACAGTGGCATCCTCCACTCCTCTGTGAGGCCTATAGGCAAACTGCAGAGGATCCAATGCATGTTCAGTCTGCCTTAGGACCTCACATCTGACCAGTTTTTCAAAAATTTTCATTAAAATTGAAGTCAAGACTTCCGGTTATGGCTGCCACGTAGGACGGACGTGTCTCGCTCTGCTCTGCTCCTGGAGAAAAAAAATCGGCAAATAACTCTCTCATTTGGGACAGAACGTATCCCAGCATTTGGGCGAGGATATGTCGGCGAAGCCTAAGGCTGGAAAACCAGGAAAAGGAAAAAGCGAGCCGCCGAAACAGTCCAAATTAACGGACTTTCAGGTCTGTGACGCAGCAAACAAAACTCCATATATGGCGGAGGAGGCTGGCAACGGTGCGATGTCTGCGGGGGGAGGCGCAGATGCGCTGATGGCTGCCATGAGTTCAATGAGAGCGGACTTTTCCTCTAGATTTGATGGGATTATGACAGCGTTGGAAGGAATAAGAAAGGAATTGGGTGACTGTGTAGAACGAACGGCGCAGATGGAGCTCCGTCTCGCTAGTGCTGAAGATGACGTCACCCGTCTTCAATTAAAGGTGCGCACTTTGGAAAAAAAAAATAAATCTCTGGAAGATAATATTTTGGATTTGGAATCTCGGTCGAGACAGAATAATTTGAGGCTGGTGGGTCTTCCAGAGGAATCAGAAGGTCGGGACGTATGTTCCTTTCTGGAAAAGTGGATTCCGGAGGTGCTGGGCAGCGAGGAGTTGCAATCAGCAGTGGTTCTGGAAAAAGCACATCGTATTGGCCCACGGAGAGATAAGGGACCGCCGAGGACCTTAATTATGAAGTTTCTTAGCAACAGAGACAGGATGAAGATCTTCAACGCTACACGTGCTAAAGGAGAGATTAAACACCAGGACCAGCAGGTGCGGTTCTACCCAGATTTGGCCACAGGAATCCAGCAATTGAGGAAGCAGTTTGATCCCGTACGTAAGGAGCTGCGCAACCTTGGGATTCGTCATGGTGTAATCTATCCTGCGAGACTGCTGACCACGTATGAGGGCAGAACCCACATCTTCAAGACCCCAGAGGAGGCGCAGGAGTTCATCAAGAAGATCAAAGAAGAAGAAGAGACTGGTGGGAGCTAAGCATGAACAAAATATAAGGTAGAATAATTAAGCATTTGCACAGGCATCTGACTGACTTGAAGTAAATAGTAAGTTTACAAAATATAGATTGTATTATATATTAAAAAAACAAAACAAAAACAAAAAAAAAACAAAAAAACTATGATGTACAAAGTTGTTAAAAATTTTGGAGTTAAGTTGGAAAACTACAGAGGAGAGTTAATGTTACGTCATTAAAAGCAGTAGAGTTAGGGTGATTGGGAGGATGAAGAAGGAGTGGCTTAGGCTGTTCCCCGTGGATGTGGAACGGTCGATGGCTATATCGGGAGACAGAATTTTTCTTTTGATTTTGGGGGGTTTGCCACAAGTGTGGGAAGGGGAAATTTGTTTGTGTGTAGTTTGTAGGATGAATGGTCAACCACTCATGTTTTTGCTTCTCTGTATGAGCATGTTTACACTGCAAGGTAATCCCAAACTCTCTATTGATCATGGACCAAAGTGTTAATCTTAATTTAACTTCATGGAATTGCAGAGGTCTACAAAATTTAAAAAAACTTAAACAAGTTATGAATAAAATAAAGGACATGGGTTCAAGAATTGTGTTTTTACAAGAAACTCATCTGATAGAGGAGGATGTTAAAAGAATTAGGAGTAGATGGCAGGGAAGTGTATTCACCTCTTCATTTTCATCCCGAGCCAGGGGAGTTATGACTCTCATACATAAATCAGTTCCTTTTCAAGTGAAAAATGTAATTGGAGACAAATTTGGAAGATATGTAATCATTCGAGGTTCTTTGCTATTAGAAAATATAAATCTTGTGAACTTATATGGTCCCAATATAGATGATCAGAAGTTCTTTGCTAATTTATTTCTCATCTTATCATCACTTACAGGGCAACATATAATAGCAGGGGATTTTAATTGTACATTGAATCCAGGTGTGGATAGATCAACAGGACTGGATTGTACGCACATTGGATGTAGGATGACTATTAATCATTTTATGAAAGAATTGAGATTGTTAGATATATGGAGAGAAATGAAACCACAAGTTAAAGCCTATTCTTGTTATTCCAGTACCTACAAGACATTCTCACGTATTGATTATTTTTTGATTTCCACAGAATTAAGGTCCAAGATTCAAAACTGCTTTTATGATAACATCGTGATCTCTGATCATGCACCCTGTTGTCTAATATATGTAGATAAAAAATTGACAAAGGAATCAGGTAGATGGCAATTTCAGCATAAATGGCTTCAGGATGAGGAATTTGTCAAGTATATAGAAAAACAGATAGACGAGTTCTTTGACATCAATACTACACAAACATCAGCATGTGTAAAGTGGGAGGCTTTCAAAGCTTTTATTAGGGGACATATTATTAGTTATACAGGATCAAAATCTAAGAAGACTCGAGAGGAGAGAGCTAAATTGGAACATAAAATAAAAAGTCTTCAGGAAAAAGTGTATGCAGGAAGTGACCCAAGGTTGGAGAATGAATTACTGATTTTGAGAGCTGAATACGACAAAAAATCAGCGAATAGAGCTGCCTCGAGTCTTCTAAGATTGAAACAATCTTTTTATGAACAAGGTGAAAAATCAGGAAAATTATTAGCATGGCAGATTAAACAATTGGAAATTAAAACACCAATTACCAGTATTATAAGTAATGGACAGGTAGTTATAGATCCTTTAGAAATTAATAGAGCCTTTAGAGATTATTATGAAAAATTATATGATACCAAAAATGAACCTGATTTAATAAAACTAAATGGGTTTTTGAACGAACTATCTATACCGTGTATTCCAAATGAAAACAGGGAGATATTGGAGTCTAAAATTAGTCAAGAAGAAGTTGGGCTAGCCATTGATAATATGAAATCAGGAAAAAGTGCAGGACCAGATGGTCTTCCAGTTGACCTTTATAAAAAATTTAAGAATAAATTAATAAAACCTTTTTTGGAAATGGTTTTAGAAGCATTTCAAAATAATAATTTACCATCATACATAAATAATGCCTTAATTATACTGCTGCCAAAACCAGGTAAGCCCTCTAATAAATGTGAAAATATGAGACCAATAAGCCTATTAAACGCCGACCTTAAGATAATCTGTAAAATTTTAGCAAGACGAATACAAGAAATTTTACCAAATATTATTAATCGAGATCAGAATGGCTTTATAAAGGGTAGACAAGGCTTCCATAATGTAAGAAGACTATTTAATATTATTTATTTTAATAAAGAAGCACCGGATACAGCTCTCCTATCATTGGACGCCGAAAAGGCCTTTGATAGAGTTGAATGGCCCTTTCTTTTTGAAGTCCTACAAAGGTTTGGACTTGGAAATAATTTCATAAAATGGGTTCAAATAATATACAATAATGCTACAGCAGAAATCCTAACAAATAACAATATTTCAAAACCAATAAAAATCAATAGAGGATGTCGACAAGACTGTCCACTTTCACCTTTACTGTTTACTATGGCAATTGAACCTTTAGCGATAGCGATACGTTTACATTCACAAATATATGGAATTAAAGTTGGACCAACAGAACATAAAATCTCCCTGTACGCCGATGATATAATTTTGTTTATGTCGAATCTAAAAAAATCAATTCCAACCTTGTTGAATTTAATAAAGAATTTTGGGGAAATATCAGGATATAAAATAAATAAAACTAAATCTTCAATATTAATGCTAAATGAGACCCAGAGAAATTACCCAGCCCCTGAGGTAAATCAATTCAATGTTGTAAATCAGTTTAAATATTTAGGAATCCATATTATGCCTAAGCTAGAATCAGTCGCCAGTGTCAACTATGAAGCCTTAATGTCAGATATCAATGAGTTAACTCAGAGATGGATGTCACTACCAATGTCGATGATCGGGAGAATCAATATACTTAAAAGTAATATTTTACCTAAAATACTTTATTTATTTCAATACATTCCCTTATCACCACCTTTAGATCTATTCTCAAGAATAAAAAAAAAGTTAGTGGAATTTATATGGAACAACAGGAGGGCTAGATTACGTTTGTCTTTATTATATTTACCATTTGATCGTGGAGGTCTGAAATGTCCAAATTTTATGTTGTATTATTGGTCGGCACAACTGAGGTCTATGACATATTATTTTTCATCAAATGATCTCCCTCACTGGACTGAAATGGAATCATACAATTTACCTTTACCTCTTCCCATATTCATATACTCAGATTCGGCAAAAAAATTACAAAAACAAGTTAAAAATCCATTTGTAAAGCATATGATCAAAATATGGTGTGAAGCTAAAAACTATTTAAAAGAACCAGTTATTGTCACAATTTAGTCCAATATGGGGTAATCAATATTTTAAACCAGGGAGAGTGGACGCTGTATTTAAAGTATGGAATTTAAAAGGGATACAAAAGATTCAGGATTTATATTTGCCATGTGCAGACAACATAATGTCTTTTGAAGAGCTGAGGATCAAATTTAATCTCAATAGAACACATTTTTTTAAATATCTTCAACTTAGAAACTTTATTCGATCAAATCAAAATAAAGCTCTCACTCGACCTATTTATTCATCCTTGGAAAAAATGATGATGAAAGATAGTAAAAGAAAGGGTATTATTTCAGAGTTTTATAACTCATTGACACTATCTTCAAGTGAAAACTCACTGAAAAGATTAAACTACTGGAAAGAAGATCTGCAAATTGAAATTTCAGAGGAACAATGGGAATTGGCTTGTACAGAAGCTCAAACCAAATCAATAAATGCACGCCTTAAATTGATACATTTCAAATGGATAATGCGGATGTATGTTACACCGGAGGAGTTAAATAGATATAACAAAAATATACCAGATACATGCACAAAATGCATGGAAAGTAAAGGAACCCTATTTCATTGTTTATGGGAATGTAGATTAATAAGAATGTTTTGGGAAGAGGTGAGGGTAACAATTGAAAAAATAATTTCAAAACAAATCATATTGAATCCTAAACTGTTTTTGTTGGGTCTGTACCCAGAAAAGCATAATTTTAATAAAAGTGAAAGAGCATTCATAGACCTCAGTTTGCTTAATGCCAAAAAATGTATTGCACTATTATGGAAAAAGACTCATAGACCAGATGTGACTCAGTGGTTAAGACAGATGTTAACAAACCTTCCATTAGAAAGAATAACATATATACTGAAATCAAAGGAAATTGTGTTTGAGAATATATGGAGACCTTTTATTGATTATGTAAAAAATTTAAACATAACTCTTGAAGAAGAAGGTGAATGATGTGTGTGGACCTTGTAAATTCCAAACTGGTGAACATAATATGTATACTTATGTATTGGATTGTCTAGACTAAACAGAGGAGCATTGTTGAAGACTTGATTTTGTTGGTGGTTGTTGGTGTTTTTAGTGCATTTTTTTTTTTGTAGTACTTTAGTGTTAGTGTTTGATTGTTTGTATCATGTTTGTTAAAAAAAAAAAAAAAAGGTTCAATAAAGATATTGTGGAAAAAAAAAAAAAAAATTGAAGTCAAAGCAACTGGTCTAAAGTCATTTACCGTTTTAGGACAGCTGGATTTTGGAACGGGAACAACCACGGCATCTTTCCAGATCTTAGGCACATGTTGTGTCTGTAAGGACTTATTGAAAATATAATGAAATATAGGACTCAGTTCATGTGCACAGGACTTTACCAGGCGTCCACATATATTATCAGGGCCCTGACTTTTGTTCACTTTTACAGCGCGGAACTCCCTTTTAACATCCTGCATCTCAATATTAAAGTGCTGATTGTCTTTGAGTTTCTGTTTCAAATCTTGGATTTCTGTGCTAAAATCAAAGGAGTCAAAACGACCATAAAAACAGTTAAGAGCATTAGCCAGCTCTGTGTCTGAACTAAAACCATCTAAAAACACACGATTACTGCGCTCTGTGCTCTGAAGGCCTGCAATAGTTTTCATACTGGCCCAGGCTGAACCAAGTTTATTTGCTGCCATCTTGCTTTCCAACTCTGATTTATAATTCTGTTTTGCTCTTAAAATTTCGGCCTTCAGCTCCTTGGTGGCAACTTGTAGCTCAGAAACAGACCCCTGTTTAAAGGCAAGAGCTTTCCTCTGTAAGCAGGATTTAACTGATTTAGTAACCCATGGTTTGTTGTTGGGGTATATTTTGACACGTTTACGTGGAACAAACTTATTTTGACAGTAAGCCATGTATGAGCATGTGAGCTCAGCCAGAGAGTCCAAATCATCCCCGCAGGCCATTATGAACATCTTCCAGTCTGTACAGTCAAAGCATTCCTGGAGGCTGTGCTCTGAATCTTCTGTCCACACATCAATGTCTCTCATCTCCACCTTGCCTCTTCTGAGAGCAGTTTTATATGTGGGCAGCAAATGAACACAGTTGTGATCTGATGATCCTAAAGGAGGAAGGGGGAGTGATTTATAGGCCCTCTCTATGGATCCATAGCACAGGTCCAATGTCTTTTTTCACCTGGTTGGGCAGGAGACATACTGATGAAAGTTTTTAAGTGTCTTCTTTAAAGAAACATGGTTAAAATCCCCAAGAATGAAGTTTGGCGCCTCTGGAGAAATTGACTGCAGCCGCTGCACCACATCAGAGATGGTGCTGGAGGCGGAGTCAGCGTCTGCCCTCGGATGAATGTACACAACTGTGATGAAAAGTTGGGGAAACTCTCGAGGCAAATAAAAGGGGCGAAGCGACACAGACAGCAGCTCCACATCGGGTGTACAGATGCGCTCTCTGACCGTGACAGATGTGCAGTACTGCTTATTAATGTATAAATATACGCCGCCCCCCTGACGCTTCCCAGTTACCTCTTCCTGCCGATCTGAGCGCAGCGGAGCTCCAAAGCCGTCAATCCACAGGTCTGCATCTCGATCATGCGCAGTAAGCCAAGATTCAGTGAAAGCCATGACACAGCAGTTCTTAAAATCCTTCTGGTAACGTACGTTGCCTTGAATTTCCTCCACCTTGTTTCTCACAGACTGTGCATTCCCAAAAATGATCGAAGGAAGAGGAATGTTACCAAACTGACGTCTTCTAAGGCGCAATTACACACCTCCACGTCTTCCACGCTTCCTCCTGCCGCTTCTCTTTTCACCGCTGTGTCCGTCTCTCAAAATAAAGTCCTGCAGTTCAAGTTTGGGCTCAATCACAGACGCTGCATCAGCTGTGTTAAAGCGTAGCAACACGTCCCTGGAATACTGTATTCTGCCCGCTATTCTGCTTGCCATGGAGCTGAACGCGTTTACCTCAGAGACAAAGAGCCACAGCACAGATAGCAGCAGTGCGAGAGAGGAGAGGAAATCCAGGTTGCCGATACC
The DNA here is from genome assembly GCA_020510985.1 of Pholidichthys leucotaenia. Classification (NCBI taxonomy): domain Eukaryota; kingdom Metazoa; phylum Chordata; class Actinopteri; order Cichliformes; family Pholidichthyidae; genus Pholidichthys; species Pholidichthys leucotaenia. The sequence goes on along the minus strand of CM035838.1, from coordinate 392,712,418 downwards.
AGGGAGCTTTTCGCCATATATTCCACAAACGCTCCAGGGCAGAAACGACACAGAGGATTTTCTAAAAACGTAAAAAAGTACAAAAAACACACACACGCACTATGTCATCAAGCTGCTGGTCGCTGCGTGCGCATGCGCCCAAAAAAGCGCAGTAGTAGGTGCAGTAGTATGTATGAAAGATTCCGGATCAGCTGTTCAGCATCCTAACAGCTTGTGGAAGGAAGATGTTAATCAGTCTGGTGGTTCTGCCTCTGATGCTCCAGAATCGTTTGCCAGATGGCAGAAGTTTAAAGTGTTTATGCAGAGGGTGAGAACGGTCCTTGACAATGTTCAGTGCCCTGCTCCTACAACAGTTCTGAAAAAGTTCTTGGACAGAGGGGAGGGAAACTCCAATTACCCTCTCAGCTCCCTTAACTATCCTCTGCAGGGCTTTTTTGTCTGACATACTGCAGCTGGAGTACCATGTTGCAATGCAGTACATCAGAACACTCCCGACCGATGGTCTGACGTGTTCAGGCTGTGACTGCCGGAAGTCGATAATCATCTCCTTCATTTTGTCCACATTGAGCACCAGATTGTTCTCCCTGCACCAACCCTCCACGTCTCTAGCTTCTTCCCTGTACATTGATTCCTCATCCCTCTGAATAAGTCCCACCACTGTAGTGTCGTATGCAAACTTAATAATCTGGTTCCCCTCGTGTCTGGATACACAGTCATGTGTTAGAAGTGTAAACAACAGTGGACTGAGTACGCAGCCTTGAGGGGATCCGGTGCTCAGCGTGATAGAGCTGGAGATGTTGTTTCCAACACAGACAGACTAAGGTCTCTCAGTCAGGAAATCCAGGATCCAGAGACATGTAGCGGTGTTCAGACCGAGAAGGAGTAATTTCTCCATCAGTCTCTGGGGAATAATGGTGTTGAATGCTGAACTGAAATCAATGTACAGGAGTCTGGCGTAGGTGTCTTTCTGATCCAGGTGGGTGATGACAGAGTGCAGGGTGGTGACTATAGCATCCTCCGTGGAGCGGCAGGGAGGCAGGCTGTGATGTGTGGTTTGACAAGCCGTTCAAAACACTTCATCACAATTGGTGTCAGTGCAAAAGGACGATAGTCATTCAGACAGGAAACAACTGGTTTCTTTGCCACCGGTACTATGGTAGAGGTCTTAAAGCATCTGGGAACGATGGCCTGACTCAGGGAGATGTTATAAATGTCAGTCAGGACATCCGCCAACTCGCTTGTGCAGTCTCGGAGCACACGTCCCGGGATGTTGTCCGGACCTGCAGCTTTATGTGAATTGACCCTGATTAGGGTCCTCCGTGTGTCTGCTGCGTTGATTATGATAGCTGGCCCAACAGATGGTGGAGATGGGCCAGCCCTCCCTCTGATTGTCGGGTTTGATGCTTCAAAACGTGCAAAGAAGTTGTTGAGCCTGTCTGGAAGCGAAGCGTCGTCATCATCGACCCCCTGCCTAGACTTATAATCCGTCAGCGCCCGAACTCCCTGCCACATCCATTTGGTGTTCCTTGTGTCACAGAGGTGTCCCTGGATTTTCTCCGCATAGGCGCACTTCGCCGTCTTAATTCCCTTTGAGAGCGCAGACCTGGCTGAGCGGAGGGCGATCCTGTCCTTCGCTCTGAAGGCTGCATCTCTGGCTGTGAGCAGCCATCGCACCTCTGCAGTCATCCAGGGCTTATAGTTGCCCCGTGGAGTGATAGTCTTCACCATAGTGACATCCTCTGTGCACTTCGCGATGTAGCTGGTGACCGTTTCAGCATACTCCTCCACATCTGTTCCTGTCTCCCTGGGAGGCTGCTATTTTGAAGACCTCCCAGTCTGTGTGCAGAAAACAGTCCTAAAGCGTACCTGTGGTGGTCGTGAAAAAAAAAGATATTATATTGAGCCCCTGTCTCACGTTCTAGTTCAAGTTTAAGCTCAAATTCAAGTTCAAAGCAATGTGATATAAATCCATTGCTGATGTGTTGGTTCAGCTATGTCAGCAAAACATGCGAGCAGCCATATTGGCAGCTACATGGCCTGCCAGGACGCTTCCTGTGACGTAGTGTCGTGGATACTGTCTGGATCAATATTGGCTGAGCCTGGAGTGCCCGGATGAGCAGTGGCTTTCAGGATATTCAAATTCAAACGTTTATTTCAAACTCAGGGTTCATATTAAATGCAGAACTAAAACGAGTACAAAATAAATAAATAAATGCTTAAATTCAGCGGGTCGTCTCGTCTGATCTGAGGTCGTAACGGCCGCCAGACGGCCGATGATTCTAGAAATATACACAGAGCAGCAGACACTCGGCGCTCTTGTAACAACAAAAACATACAATGCGATATGGATATCGCAACATGGCGGAATGTAAAGCCTTTGGATGTCTCAATAATAAGCGAAAAAACAAAGATAAACACTTCTTTTGTGTACCCAAACACAGCTCACCTTGTCAGAAGATCGTAGCGGAAAAGTGATTGCGCAATCTCGGAACAGGGCAGACGTTTCCTTTCAGACAAAATTGCGTTGTGTGTGAGGACCACTTCGTCACTTTCACCCTCAGAAGACCTTTTTGGCTCAAACCTGTAGCCATGTTGGACGAATTCTTCCTCAGAGTCCGACAATTCAGCCATAATAGAATAAAAACACTCACAAAAGCACCCTAGTCGCTCATAGAGGTGGAGTATTGACTTTTCAGTACCAACGTAGTGACGTCACATCCGCATGTGTCATGGCTGCGCGCAGAGTTTTCATTGGCTGGTCATGCCTGCGGTCGTATTTGCATATTTCTCTGGTGGTATATGGCTGGCAATAATTATTTAACCAAATAACAAATACTTTGCCTAATGTTTTCAAGTTGAATGCGTTTAGACGACCACCACAGGTACGCTTTAAGTACTGAGGCTGCACCCTCTGGCCAAGTCCTGATTTGTTTCTCTACTGGCCTGCTGCGCTTCAGTAAAGGTTTGTAGGCAGGCACCAGCATCACGGATAGGTGGTCAGAATGGCCGAGGTGGGGGCGAGATGTTGCCTTATAAGCATCTGGAAAGTTTGTGTACACCAAGTCCAACATATTCTCTCCTCTGGTCTTAAAGTCTACACATTGTTTAAACTTGGGGAGCACAGTCTTTAAACTGGTGTGATTAAAATCCCCTGCAACCACCACAAAATTGTCCGGATGTGAAGTTTGAAATTCACTAATAACATCGTGCAGCTCTCTGAGTGCCTCGTTAGCATTAGCTTTAGCATTAGCGCTAGGAGCTATGTAAACAGCAGCTACAAACATGTTGGTGAATTCCCTCGGCAGATAGAATGGCCGACAATTTACGGTAAGGAACTCCACCAACGGAGAGCAGTGTTTAGATACTAACGTGGCGTTAACACACCAGTTCTTGTTAATATAGATACATAGCGCCCCCCCCCCCCTCGGCTCTTACCAGAGCTAGCAGCCTCTCTGTCCGCCCGGAACGATGTCATCCCTTCCAGCTGAATAGCCGCGTCAGGGATGTTGTCATGGAGCCATGTCTCCGTGAACGCAAACACACAGCAGTCCCTCCACTCTCTCCGGGTTTCTCTGGTCTGGAGGGGTTAGCTTTTAGCCTAGCATGAATCCCGGCTCTTTTCCCTTGCTTTTGTTTGCGTTTGCGCCGCTTACGCTTCCTCCTCTCCCGGGTAGCTGTCAGCGGAATCTCCGACAGTATTCCATGCTGGCGTAGAATGTCCAAGTCACTATATGTATAGAGAGATCTAAAAGAACTGGATGTACAACTTTGATCATGTACCTTTGCTATGTTGTAAATCGAAGTGGCTAGACGGCCGAGAGCCGGTCTCCTTCATTTCAGTGGTTATTCTCTTTTACCCCTAATTTGGTTTAAAAAAACAATTCACCAAAAGGCTCACGATTCTTTTTTTTTTTTTTAGTCAATAGTAGAAAAAAATACACACAAATCACAAATATGCTGATAATACAAGTAAATACCCCCTAATTTGGTTATTTGTTTACAAAAATATAAAAAATGCACAACTGTATGTGTTTGTTACAGTTTACAAGTTACAAATAATGCAACACGATACTTTTTACTAAACACCCCAATTGTTTTGCAGATCTGATGTGTACACACACCTCTATCACACAAACATAAACAAAGGGACTTACTCTTTTCCGGGCGAGTTTTGACACTGTTGCTTCTCTGCGCTGTTTTGATATGTTGATATCGTCTTGAGCTGTGGGTTTTCGTTTAAAAACCGCAGGTATGGCAGTCGGTGTTAGAACTCGTTTGTAACGAACTTTCATGCCTAAAGATTCCTGTATAGCAGGCGCCTCCTCAAAACTGTCTGCAGTAAAATGATCACTACAGAGTACAGAATATGGTGTTGGATGCCATTTGTCCCTTGTTCTCTGTACTTGCTTCACCCATTTTTTAAGAAGATTGGGATCTTTTGGGAATGCGAGCAGGCTTATATGTTCACTGGGGCAATTACAACACCCAGCCGCCACGCAACGTTTCGGCATTTCTTCGCTGATACAGAAGCTAAACAGCTTGTTTACGTTGATAGCGCACAGATCAGCCGAGATTAAACTCCTCACATGACGTCATATCCAGAAATGAGGCGAGTCTCTGGATATCGCGTTACTGCAACACGGCGTTAAATTTAAATTCACTTAGAAATATTTTTCCACTTATTTAGCGTTCTAAGTCAACAGAACCAACTATGTGGAGGACTGAAGATAAATTCATACTGAATATTGAGCCATACTTCCTACATCGTGTCACAGACACTTTAAGCCTGCCAATTCTCATTTTTTATTTCCCACTTGTCCAGTGTCCTCATATTTTTTTAAGGAAAAAAATGGCCAATGGTAGCTGAAGGACTGGACTGAAAATGAGTGAAAAAGCAGCCAATGCACAAAGAAAAAGCCCGGAGTACTGTTGGTTAAGACTACTTTCAAAATTAAAGTCTAGCTCATTGTAAACAATATACAAAGAAATGAGAGGTGGTTTTGCACAGTACTGTATATTTCAGTGTGTTATGGAACAGTATTTCAAACTTTTAAGAACCTTTTGCAAATAAAAATAATTCTTTGACATTTTAAGACTAATAATATGTAGGACTTCTGTGCAAAAACTATATGGGATTGACTTGATATGCCCTCCAAAAATATCCCATCAGGTCTGGATCGGAGTGACCCTCAACAATATTCTGGAACAATCCAGCTCCACAAGGGGATCTACTTACAACCCACAAAGATCTGCTACCATTATTGTCATGGCCACAGGACCCCAACCCCCACCAGCACCTAGCAAAGGGGTTAACCACAGAGAAAGAAGTAGGCTGGTGGGTTTAATGTGTGATGGTCGCATTCAGGAAGCACCTGAGCAACAACAATACAAGTTTAAAAGACATTAGCTCCTCCACTCTGTGATTTTAGGTGAATGGGTATGTTCAGATAATTAGAAGAGCCAAAGCGTCCATAACTAGACTGAAGGGATAGAAAAAAATCTGAACACACAAAGACAGAAAAAGAAGCAGTGAAAGATCACCCCCTAGTGTTGGTGTAGAGAAAGAGAAATGGGCTGGAGACAGACAGGGTAGAAGAGGTGTGTGTGTGAATGTGTGAGAACTGCTTGACAAGAGCCTAAAAAACAGGAACACACCTGAGTTTTTATAGTGCAGCTAAAAATATAACCAATGGCATAAGAGTCAGACCTTGCATGGGCGGATGTCTCCGCCTCTGCATAGCTTATTCAAATTAAACTAAGCCGGGGAGAAATGTGGCAGGGGATGCACATATAAACACAGGGGAACTATAAGTACAGCTTTGACTGTCCATTCATTAGTCTTGTCGTTAATCATAATCACTCTGTTCCAACTGAAATATGAACTCCATTCACAAAACTGTTGGTCCGTCCTCTCCCTCAGAGTATCCCCTTCCACCGTTTTGATTCATATCTTGCCTTTCCTCTTCTGCATGCTAGTGTTTTTCTGCAGCAGCCCTTGCACGGCAGTGCAGGCTGTTTGCAGAGCTTCTGATTGTGTGTGGGGGGGTCATCAAATCAGGATGTGTTCTTGTGGGGAAGTGGCTTCTAGCTGCAATCACACTCAAGTGTGTTTGACATGGTAGGGAGGAAGAGATGCACAGCTAACATGACAGTTAGCAGCTTCATGATGACATGCATCTTTGAGAGACATTTGCAGGCAACACAACACAGCTCTTCTGTGCACTGTTACAGCCTTCCAGTGACCTACATTTTCACATTCCTATGCTTTCACCACACAGGCCAGCGACAAACCTGTCCAAATGTCCTCATAACCACATGTGGAAGACATTAACATCATCTATAAGTGTGTGTGTAGGTCAGCCAGAGAAGGGGGAGAGAGGGAGGAGAATCTGGGTCAACCTTGATATGAACCACATTTGAAATGGAGGGGGAAGTGTGTCCAACCAGTGAGAAACCAGTACAAGGGCAGAGGATGATGCAGCCAGCCAATGAGACAGTGGCGTGAAAGAAGGCAGCGGGCTCAAGGAAATGTGTCAGTTACATAATAAGGCCCCTCCCTGGTTTAGTGAGTGGGCTGAGGGGCAGACTATGCAACAGATCTCCTGAATAGTGGGAATAAAAACAGTTTTTTAAAAGAAAATGTTTATAATGAGTTGTAATGCCTCTATGTCTGTTACACAGAACTGAGTGCATTAAGTATTTGTAGACAACAGACATCCTGATTATTCCTCAAAGTAGCAGCACCTCTGTGTGAGCTCTAATGGGGAAAAAGTATTACTGAAATGTTCGACAGCTGTATCCCACTGGGCTTCCATCACTGGCTTAAGACAGAGACAAATATTCAGAAAAATGAATCTGATCCAAACAGTTCTGGAGCACGTCTAACTTTTTGTGTCTTTGGGTGTATAGGAAAGGGTGTAGCTATGCAGAGACGCTGCAGTGCAGCCACCATAAACCTCTGGCTCCACCTAGAGGTTTATGAAAGGAACAACAGCACCACAATATGTGGCTGTACTGCATCAAAGGCCCTTAAATTATGGATTTAACCCAACCCAACCTATTTTACAGGTGTACGAAGTCAAATTGGGATTTGGATAGGATATTATAAACTTTGCTTTCACCTAGGGATGGGTGGAAAAACAAAACAAAACCAATGTTTGGGACATATAGCCAACGTAATTTTGCTCATGTCAGTTGTTTGGTTTTCTCCACTCTCCCTGTTGTGTGCATGCGTATATGAGAGCCTTCACGTACTGCCTAGGAATGAGCCGATACTACTTTTTCAAGTGTGATACCTTTACCAATACTGTGACTGAGTATTGACCAATACTGATCCAAACCCAAAACTGTCTCTCTTATTTAAAACAAGTACAGAACATACTTTGGTAATGACTTGTTGCATTTTGCACACACATAAAAACATTAATCTAAAAGTCAAAGAATATATCACAAATTCTACTCAGTTCAGCAACGCTGCTGCTTTTTAAACTTTGTAACACTGGCAGCATTTCACTGGTCAGCACCATGTAAACATGCAATCTGAAGTCTTAAGTGCAAGTTTATGCAAAACTTTAAAGCTGAGTATTAGATAAACATTCAGATAAAATTCAAAGTGCCACTTTATACATGAGGTAAAAAATGCTGTAGATCTGAAAATAAAGGAACGAACTCTTTAAGTTGTATTTTTGTCATCCATTATTATTATTATTATTATTATTATTATAAGTCCTGAATGAACTATGAGAGCAAATACAGGTAGCAATCTCTGAAGCTGCAAGAAGAAATTTGCCAAAACCAAAGAAAGATCACTCTGCATGGTTATCCGATGAAGTTGGTAAACAAGCAGATGAAAGACAATTGATAAAAGCAAAGGGACTGCTATCGGAAGAGGACAGAAGACAGTACAAAGATCTGTCTATGAAAACTCAATGGAAGGTTAGGCAAGACAGGCAGACATTCCTTGAAAGGAAATGCAAGGAGGTTGAATCGCAATCATCTACCAACCACTCAAGAGGTCTTTACAAAGTGGTGAAAGAAATCACAGGGGAGAAAACACCAAAGTCGAATGTAATAAAGGATGAAGCCGCAGAAATTCTAACTTAGGGAAATGAGATCAAGCAAAGGTAGAAACAGTACTGCCAAGGGCTATATGCTAGCAAAGATGGACTTAGGGGTACATCAACCCCAAATGAAATACAGGAGGAAGAACCTTTTATTCTTGCATCAGAAGTGGCACAGGCAATTCAGAAACTTCGAACTGGCAAAGCATCAGGTCATGACGACATTCCAGGTGAGCTTATCGAGGAAACAGGAGAAGATGGAATTAGCCTGATACAAAAGTTATGCAATCTGATTTGGAAAGATAAGAACTGGCCAAAAGACTGGACAAGATCTGTTTTCTTACCACTTTCCAAGAAAGGTGATATGGGAATGTAATAACAGGACTATTTCCCTAATCTCACATGCAAGTAGGGCTGTTGCGGTAGAGGCATCTCCCCTGTAGTGACAGTAGATGATATGCGGCATTACTGCAATTATTTTTAGGACCCTGTGGTCTCATAATTTAAACAGGGTTCATAACTTATGTGGTAAACAATGGAAGCTGTGAGAAACTCACTGTAGCTCCGCTCTCAACTTTATGTGCATGGGTGAAAACTGTGCAGAGCTCCAGTCTTACTAGGCATGAACTGCTGATTCTGTTAAAAAAAACAAAAAAACAAAAACAACGATCATTTTTATAAAGTAGTGGCAGGAACTCCCGTATTTCAACTACGGTATGTGTGGACTGGAGACTGCAGCAACATTCAGCTTATTTAAACAGGACAGCCTCTGTACAGGACTCTGCGTGGCTCTTGTCTTTGTGATTTTTGGATTTTTGCTGCTGTCCGAAAAATCATGTTCAAACAAGCAATGCACTATGCAGTAGCTGTTTGCTCTGGGAGCACACACTTCACTCAGAAGGAAATAACACGCTTTGTGCCCTTTAAGTGCTCACTATCACGGCAGTATTTAGCAAGGAGTCCAAACGCTTCCACCACTAACTGCCTGCTGGAGTCTGTCTGGAGAAAGAGTGCCTCATATGTTACTGCCGCCGCCAGCACCCGGTGCTATGGAAGCTTCCACAGTACCGAATGCTGCAGCCATCAGTACTGGGTGCAAACATGCTGTTGGCAATAAAAAATACACTTAACATTTAACAATTTATTTATTAATCAATAGGGGCACATAAGTGAACAATGAGATTTAGCCACACACACAAAAAAAGTGAACATGGCGGTTGTTGTGGTTGCTCGTTATCCTCCGCGGTAGGCTTGTCCATAGTGCGGTATTACATAATTGCGGTTATCGCGACAGCCCTACATGCAAGCAAGATCCTGCTTATTGTTGGCAGAATAAAGCAATTCATGTGTTGTGAGATCCCGCCAGAGCAAGCTGGCTTTGTGGAAAGAAGGGGCACAAGAGACCAGATAGCAAACATTAGAAACATCATGGAGAAAGCTTTGGAATTTAACTTCCCAATCTACATGTGCTTCATAGACTACAGCAAAGCTTTCGACACTGTCCAACACCAAAAACTATGGACAATTTTGATAGCAATGGGATTCCCAAAACATGTTGTGGAACTGTTTCAAACACTTTATGACCATCAGGAGTCCACAGTAAGAATGGTACTGGAGATACAGATTAGTTCAATGTTGAACAAGGAGTGCAACAGGGATGTACACTCTTGCCTTATCTGTTTAATACATACGCAGAATACAGTGGTGTGAAAAAGTGTTTGCCCCCTTCCTGATTTCTCATTTTTTGTATGTTTGTCACACTTTAAAGTTTCAGATCATCGAACAAATGTAAATATTAGACAAAGATAACACAAGTAAACACAAAATGCAGTTTTTAAATGAAGGTGTTTATTATTAAGGGTAAAAAAAAAAAAAAAAAAAAAAAAATCCAAACCTACATGACCCTGTGTGAAAAAGTGACAGGTGTGTTGATCCATGAATCGACCAATAAGTTTTCTGGTTCAATTAGAATTGGTATTTGAACAGTCCTCTTCATCATGCTGTTCACATTTTGACATAAGACCAAGACGACACCTCACAACTGATCAACAGTACAGTGGATATAAAAAGTCTAAACACCCCTGTTCAAATGCCAGGTTTTTGATGTAAAAAAAATGAGAAGATAGATAGATAGAAGATAAATCATTTCAAAACTTCTTCCACCATTAATGTGACCTGTAACCTGTACAACCCAATTGAAAAACAAACTGAAATCTTTTAAGGGGGAAAAATAAAAAATAAAAAATTTACAATAACCTGTTTTCATAAATATGCACATCCTATTATAACTGGGGATGAGGCTGTGTTCAGAATTAACCAATCTCATTCAAACTCATGTAAAATGGGAGTCAGCACACACCTGCCACCATTTAAAGTGCCTCTGATTAACCCTAAATAAAATTCAGCTGTTCTAGTAGGTTTTTCCTGACATTTTTGTAGTCACATCTTACAGCACAAGCCATGGTCCGCAGAGAGCTTCCAAAGCATCAAAAGGATCTCATTGTTCATAGGTATCAGTCAGGAGAAGGGTACAAAAGAATTTCCAAGGCATTAAATATACTGTGGCACATATGTTGGGTACATATTTTCCACAAATGTATTGCTGTATGTTTATTGTGTGCTGCACGTCTCGAGGGACAAAAGGACTGAGTCTGCAGGAGATATCGAGAAGGTGTGAGATTTGGCCTTTGTCTCAGGAGACACGCCCTGGAGGGATTTCCGGACCATCGAAGGCTAAGGGACAATGGTGGAAGATCAAAAGGGTTACATTGTGACTGGGATTAAGTACCATGTGACTGTATGTTTGCTTAGACACCATGTGACTTGAGTTTCGATGTTCCGGGATATAAAAGAGCGATGTGATATTGATCTGTCTCTTTTCTTGCTTGGAGATTGTTAGAGTATGTGTTCTGTTAATAAAGCTGAACCTGAGAAATAAACTCAGCCTCATCCTTGAGCACATCCTCTACACTGGTGACCTTAAGACGTATTATGGCCGGTGACGATTCTCCCGCACCGGACTCATCAGGAGCCAGCCAGGCTAATGCAGCTACCACAGTCCAGCTACCTGATTTCTGGCAGCATAGCCCGCACTCCTGGTTTAACACAGTCGAGGCACAGTTCGATCTTCAGGGAGTTTCAGCAGACGCCACGAAATTCTACCATGTGGTTGCAAAGCTGGACAGCCACACAGCCCAGCGAGTGGAGAGCCTGATTAACCACCCGCCAGACAACGACAAGTATGGCGCATTGAAGGCTGCTCTCATCCGTTCCTTCACCCCCTCGCTGGGAGAGCGAGCAGAGAAGCTCCTGGCGTTGACTGAGGGCGAGGTCGAGAGACCTGCAGACCTGATGGCGAAGATGCTGAGTTTGAGAGACTCCGAAGATGATGGTTTTATCTTCGCCCACCTTTTCCTCAGGACACTACCCTCAGCGGTGAGAGTTACCCTGGCCAGTTCACAGCTGCTGGCCCACCGAGACTACCACGAGCTGGGCCAGGAGGCGCAGCGACTCGTCGACGCCCATAGGCGACACACGGCCACGACTGCAGCAGTGGAGCTGGGTGCAACATCCGGAGATGGCAGGGGGCCAGAGGCTGCAGCACCAGACTCACCGACGACAGCAGCGGCGGAGGCCAGGAGACGCAGAGCGAGCGACGTCCTTTGCTTTTACCATCGCCGTTTCACCGAGAGGGCATGCAAGTGCATTCCACCATGCCAGTTCAAGCGCTCGGGAAACGCCAAGACCGGGAGTCGGTAGCAGCTGCGGCTCTCGGTGAAGAGAACAAGCTGCTCTACCTGTGGGACGCGCGATCGGGGAGGCACTTCCTCGTGGACACAGGCTCCCAGCTGAGTTTCATCACACCTTCCTACGCTGACCGGCTGGCGCCTTCCAGTGGTCCCGGGGTGTCAGCAGCGAACGGCTTGGCGATTAAGACCTTCGGAGAGAAGACCCTGCCTCTCACTTTCCACGGCCGTACATTTGAATGGACTTTCGTCATAGCGGCAGTCAATTTCAGCATGTTAGGTGCTGATTTTTTGTGCTCACATAGTTTATTGGTTGATCTTGCTAATAGACGTCTGGTTAATGCACTGTCTTTTCACTCTATTCCCTGCACAGCCCGGGTGGCCCCGCCGACTGCACAGGCCAACGTCACAGCTGCGGGTGGTAAGTTCCACGCACTACTCACTCAGTTCCCAGCACTCACAGTCCCAACGTTTTCGGCGACAGTGGCTAAACATGGGGTGGAACACTTTATCACTACCACCGGGCCGCCCGTTTTTGCAAAAGCTCGGCGCTTGGACTCAGCTAAACTGGCCATAGTGCGCGAGGAGTTCGCCAACTTGGAAAAACTGGGCATCATTAGACGTTCTAACAGCCCCTGGGCTTCACCGCTACACATGGTCCCAAAGGTTGATGGTTCGTGGCGACCTTGCGGTGATTTCCGCAGGTTGAATAACGCCTCAGCACACGACCGCTACCCGATTCCGCACATCCAAGATTTTTCGGTTCATTTGGCGGGGGCGCGCATTTTTTCTAAAATAGACTTGGTGCGTGGTTACCATCAGGTCCCAGTGCGCGCTCAGGATATACCCAAAACAGCGGTAATAACTCCTTTTGGGCTTTTTGAGTTTTTGTGCATGCCTTTTGGGCTCAAGGGTGCCGCGCAGACGTTTCAGCGTATGATGGACGCGGTTCTACGCAACCTCCCTTTCGTGTTCGTCTACGTGGATGACATTTTGGTAGGCAGCACGTCTGAAGACGAACACGAAAGCCACCTCACAGCGGTTTTTCGGAGGCTGGCAGAGCACGGGTTAATAATTATCCCAGCGAAGTGTCAGTTTGGGGTGGCGCAAATTGATTTTTTGGGGCATCGCGTTTCGCCAGAAGGAGCGGTCCCTCTGCCCGATAAAGTACGCGCAATAACAGATTTTCCCCGACCTCAAACGGTCAAAGCGTTACAGGAGTTTTTGGGAATGGTTAATTTTTATAACCGTTTCCTCCCAAGCGCAGCGCAGCTCATGCAACCATTGTACGCTGCACTAAAGAAACAAAAACCCACAAATAAAATCGAATGGTCCCCTGAGCAGGAGCGCGCATTCTCCCAAGTCAAATCAGCCCTTGCAAACGCGGTTTTGTTGGCACACCCAGTCCCAACGGCCCGTATGGTGTTCACCACTGACGCTTCCAATTTAGCGGTGGGGGCGGTCGTTGAACAGTTTGTAGCGGGGACCTGGCAGCCACTCGCGTTTTTCAGCAAAACCTTGCGCGATAGCGAGCGAAAATACAGCGCGTTCGACAGGGAGTTGTTGGCCTTACACTTGGCCATCCGCCATTTCCAGTTCTGGCTGGAAGGGCGCCGTTTCACTGCGTTCGTGGACCACAAACCGCTGACTTTTGCGATGGCCAAGATTTCGGAACCTTGGTCAGGCCGGCAGCAAAGACAGCTGGCCGCGATATCGGAGTTCACCACCGATATCCAGCATGTCGCAGGTAAACATAATGTAGTGGCAGACTGCCTCTCGTGTGCTGTGCCGACGCCAGGCCTCGTGGGGGCAGACTCTGCAGCCATGGCCGTGGGCCAGGGCAGCGACGCGGAAGCACATGCGGCCCCAGTCCGCGTAGGGTTAGATTATGCAGCCATGGCCGCGGAGCAGGTCAGCGATGCGGACGTGCGCACGCTCCAGTCTGGACCAACAGGGTTAAGGCTGGAGGACAGGGTGCTGCAGATAGGTATGCCTCTCCTAATCTGTGCCCCGTGGTACCAGCTGCGTGGCGCCGCCGCGTTTTTGACTCGCACCCGGGGGTGCGCGCATCGGTAAAAATGGTGGGGGAGAAATTTGTTTGGCCGGGGTTGCGCAAACAGGTCAAGGAATGGGCGGCAGCCTGCGTAGCGTGTCAGCGAGCTAAAATACACAAGCACACTAGGGCTCCTTTGGAGCCTTTTCACATTCCGGCTAAGCGCTTTGATCATGTGCATGTCGACTTGGTGGGCCCCCTTCCGTCGTCACAGGGGCACACACACCTTTTGACGATGGTGGACCGCACCACGCGTTGGCCGGAAGAGGTCCCTCTGGCATCAACCACAGCGGAGGAAGTTGCGCGCGCGTTTTTAACGGCTTGGGTAGCGCGTTTTGGAGTTCCGTCGGACATAACTTCTAACAGAGGTCCTCAATTTGTTTCTGAGCTCTGGTCATTGATGGCCCGCAGCCTAGGGGTGAAGATCTACTGCACTACCGCGTATAACCCCCAGGCTAACGGTTTATCCGAACGTTTTCATAGGTCATTGAAAGCAGCCCTCAGAGCGTCGCTTACGGATACAAATTGGGTGGACAAACTTCCATGGGTTTTATTGGGGTTGCGTTCTGCACCTAAGGAGGATTTGCAGGCCTCCCCAGCTGAGTTAGTTTTTGCACAACCTCTCCATTTGCCCGGAGAATTTCTCCCCAACAATCCTGCGCCAAATTGCCCCCCCGCTCAGCTGTTGCAGAGCGGCACAGGATCGAACACGCTTCCTGGCCCGGTTCATCACAGTTTCCCACGCGTTTTTGTGCCGAAGGCTTTAAAAAATGCGGAGTTTGTTTTTGTTAGACATGATGCTCATCATCCAAACTTGCGGCCGCTGTATGATGGACCTTTCAGAGTGCTGGAAACAGGAGAGAAGCATTTTTTGCTAGATTTGGGAGACAGAAAGGAGTTGATTTGTAGAAACAGACTCAAACCCGCTTTTGTGTTGGCGGATGAACAAATGCAGTTGGCGAGGGCCCCCCGTCGCGGCAGACCTCCGAGAAAGCATTCTCCAGAACACCCACATGATTGGCTAACAGTTCTAATCCACAGGTGCAGGAGGACACTGCAGAAGCAGCAAGGCCGGCTTACAGCAGATACGGCAGGAGGTTTAGACCTAGGCAACTGGTGGATTGATATTTGATATGTAGTAGTGTTTTTATGTCATGCATCTCTGATTATGTTTGTCCCATATTAGACGTTTGGGGGGGGGGTCATGTGGCACATATGTTGGGTACATATTTTCCACAAATGTATTGCTGTATGTTTATTGTGTGCTGCACGTCTCGAGGGACAAAAGGACTGAGTCTGCAGGAGATATCGAGAAGGTGTGAGATTTGGCCTTTGTCTCAGGAGACACGCCCTGGAGGGATTTCCGGACCATCGAAGGCTAAGGGACAATGGTGGAAGATCAAAAGGGTTACATTGTGACTGGGATTAAGTACCATGTAACTGTATGTTTGCTTAGACACCATGTGACTTGAGTTTTGATGTTCCGGGATATAAAAGAGCGATGTGATATTGATCTGTCTCTTTTCTTGCTTGGAGATTGTTAGAGTATGTGTTCTCTTAATAAAGCTGAACCTGAGAAATAAACTCAGCCTCATCCTTGAGCACATCCTCTACAATACCATGGAACATAGTAAAGGCAGTCATCATCAAGTGAGGAAAATATGGCACAACAGTGACATTACCAAGAACTGGGCGTCCCTCCAAAATTGACAAAAAGACAAGAAGAAATCTGGTCAGGGAGGCTACGAAGAGACTGACAGCAACACTGAAGGAGCTGCAGGAATTTTTGGCAAGTACTGGCTGTTTAGTACATGTAACAACAATCTTCCATCTGGGGTGGCAAGACGGAAGCCTTATCTTATGAAGAAAAACATCCAAGCCCGGCTACATTTTGCAAAAACACATTTGAAATCTCCCACACGCATGTGGGAAAATGTGTTATGGTCCGATGAAACCAAGGTTGAACTTTTTGGCCATAATTCCAAAAGGTATATTTGGCACAAACACAACACTGCTCATCACCAAAAGAACACCATACCTACAGTGAAGCATGGTGGTGGCACCATCATGCTTTGAGGATGTTTTTCCTTCTGCTGGAACTGGGGCCTTAGTAAAGGTAGAGGGAATTATGAACAGTTCCAAACACCAGTCAGTGTTGGCACAAAACCTTCAGGCTTCTGCTAGAAAGCTGAAGATGAAAAAGAACTTCATCTTTCAGCACGACAATGACCCAAAGCACACATCCAAATCAACAAAAGAATGGCTTCACTAGAAGAAGATTAAGGTTTTGGAATGACCCAGCCAGAGTCCAGACCTGAATCCAATCGAACATCTGTGGGGTGATCTGAAGAGGGCTGTGCACAGGAGATGTCCTCGCAATCTGACAGATTTGGAGCGCTTTTTCAAAGAAGAGTGGGCAAATATTACCACATCAAGATGTGCCACGCTGATAGACTCCTACCCAAAAAGACTGAGTGCTGTAATAAAAGCCAAAGGTGTTGCAACCAAGTATTAGTTTAAGGGTGTGCATATTTATGCAACAAGGTTGTTGTAAGTTTTTATTTTTATTTTTCCCCTGAAAATATTTCAGTTTGTTTTTCAATTAGGTTGTACAGACAGTGTTGTCAGGCTTCATGAGATAAACAAGCGACCAGCTCTATGGAAACAAGCCTCAAAAAAGCCCAACAGGCAATCTACCACATTGTAAAAGAGAGGCTGCTTGATAACATATATCGATATATAGGTTTATTTTTGTTTGCAGTGAATGACTGTAAACACAGCGAGCACTGAATAATGGAATTTTATAAACTCTAATTAAAGGAAAATACATATGCATTCTGCATAAGCAACAGCAAATTTATAGTAAACACAGTCAACATAAAAACTTTGAATAAATTAAATTTTTAAACTCTGATCAAAAGAAAAGACATGCATTCTGCATAAGTAATAGCACTAAACACGATTATAATTTAGTGATGTGGGATGATGGGAGTTGTTGTCCGCTAGTCCTTTAAACAAAAACTAAATATTTGCCAACAACTTTAATTACATGGAAAATTATCTTTTAAATTGACAAAACATCATATGTGTAACTCGTGGCAAAATTTGATGAGGATCAAAAGATAATTTTGCTCTTGCCATTCATTTCAATGGAGAATTTTTTTCAATTTGAGGTTCCATATGCACTGATCTGTATAAAAAAAAAAAAAAAAAAAACCTGGATATCTCACGCCCCATTAGCGAGTACAGAGCTGAGTGGAGTCCGGTGGGCCACTGATCTCTACAGAAAAACTGGATGGATCATTGGCCACCAGAAGTGAAGCCCCTGGCTGGCCACTTTTACCTCAGGAACTTCCCCAAAAATTAACAGATTTTGAACTTCTTGGTATGGAGACACAGCTTATAATGTTGCACAACCAAGCTGGAAGAGCTGTCACACAGAGACCAAAGAAAGCCCAAATAAGCAACTACACGTTAAAAAACAATCTCAAAAACACACAATCCGCGACTGACAAGATTTGCAAGCGACTTTAGAAAAAAAAAGCCCAAACTCGCTTATAATAAGCGGACTTGGCAACTATGTGAACACGTTATAGGTCACATTAATGGTGGAAAAAGTTGTGAAATGATTTCTCTTAGTCTCATTTTTTACATCACAAATACCTGGCATTTGGGACTTCCGGTCTGGACACCATGGTGATAGCAGCTTAACGCTGAAGCTCCCAGACCCCATCCGTGAAAATACCATGAAAATCAGATTTAATGGATTTATGGAAGAGTGAAAATCAAAAGACAAAGTCATTATGCCTAAAGGAAAACAGAAGAGATCGACATTCACCAGGCCAAGACATGCATTGGCAGGAGAATCTGACCTGGAAGACAACAACCACTCGGAAATAGAGGAGCAAAATGAGACTAGCAACACGGTTAGCTTAAAAACGGTACTTCAAGAATTAAGAGAATTTCGCCGAGAGTGTTGGGCCGAATTTCGTGAAATTAAAGAAAAAAAGGACAAACAACAGAGTGGACCAGGGTGAGGCCCTAATCATGGAAGCAGAGGAAAGAATAAAAGGGCTGGAAGAAACCACGCTGGAATTACTCAAACGACAGACACGACTGGAGGCTAAGCTAACCGACATGGAAGGAAGACTAAGAAGGGACAACATAAGAATTCATGGTCTGAAAGAAGGAGTCGAGGACGGTTTCACCACAATGGCTGAGAGAGAAGTTGAGAGAGAGAGAAGTTGGAAATTCCCCAATCCACTGGTTTGAAAATAGAAAGGGCGCATCGTTCATTAGCCCCAAGGCCGTCGGCGGAAGCTCCTCCACGATCGGTGGTGGTGAAGTTTTCCAACTTCAGAACAAAAGAAGAGGTTTTGAGACTGGCTTGGCAGAAAAAAGGATTTCTGCACCAAGAAAGAAAAGTTTTTGTGGAGCAAGACTACGCCCCGGAGGTCCTTAAAAAGCGTTGGGAATACAACAACGCTAAAAAGGTACCAAGAGAGAAGAAACTGCGCTTTCAACCTCCATTTCCGGCAAAGCTGTGGGTTTTTTATGGGGAAGAGACGTGTCTCTACAACTCGGCGAAAGAAGCAACCAGGAATATGGCGAGAAGAGGGCTCCCGGTAACAGTGTATAAACTCGCAGCAGACCCGACCAAAAGAATCAAGGCTCAAACGTGGTGCACACAGAGACCCTCAAAATCCACGGGCCAGCAGCGGGAAACCCAGCGCCAGGGCTATAAGGAAAAACTGGGTGCTTTCAGGAGGGAATAACGATATTTTCAATCAATCTGCACATCCAAACCTCCTCCTACAAGGTAAACATTAAAGGAGATGCAGAATCAGCAAGTATGAAGCGGTAAAACATTTCATGGAACAGTCATAATATTAGAAACAAATAAGTCTTAAAAAAAAAAAAAAATTGTTAAAATAGAAATGTGACAATGAACCACATGAACTCTCCACACTAACAAATACTGTATTACCGTGATTGTTTGCTGTGATGGTGGTGGGAGGTTGCAAACAATTTCATAGGGTATAGGCATTAAAAAAAAAAAAAAAAAAAACAATTACAAGTTCGGATTGGGATCTGAAATTCATGTTAAAAACATGGGACAACTTACAGGGGTAAGAGAGGGCCCTCAGTATGTAACAAAGTTTGAGGAATTTCCGTCAGAGCCAACGCACCATCAAGGCTCTTATAAGGTGGCTAAAAAGACCTCAGTTCAGGAAGATCTTTTGACAGTTTTTTGTTTTAAAGTTTTATATACTATGTTCTTCATGTTTTTTATGTTCTTAATGTTCTTTCAGTTTCTGAGTAGCATAAAAGAGGGCCACTACACTGTTATACTAAATAAGACAATACAATGGAGAAACAGGGTTCAACCAAAATAATCTCATAATGTAAAAGGGATCCTGAATCCAGTTAAAAGATCCAAGATTCTAGGCAAAATGAAAAAAGACAAAGCAGGAATAATATTTTTACAGGAAACCCACTTAACAGACTTGGAGCACACCAAACTTAATAGACAAGGGTTTAAACTGATCTCTTCATCTTCATATAAGTCAGGGAGGAGGAGGGGGGTAGCGACATTGATCTCAACCAAAATTATATTTGAAAAAAATTCAGAACACAAAGATAAAGAAGAGAGATTTAGCATGGTACTTGGTTGGCTAGAGGGAGAAGATATCACCCTGCTGAATGTATATGCACCTCCAGGGGCTAACTGGAAATTTTATAAAAATGTATTTGACCTAATGATAACTAAAGCCCAAGGTTTAGTGATATGTGGTGGAGACTTCAATCTAAGACTGAATCCATACTGGGATGCATCAGGTAATTCTCCACATCAAAATAACACTCAAAGTAGAAAAACTCGGATGCTACTAAAAGAAATGGGAATCTGTGACGTGTGGAGGGAATTCAACCCCAGTGTAAAAGATTATACATTTTACTCAGCACCACATTCATCATACTCAAGGACTGACTATTTTTTTATGTTTAATAGAGACATTGGAAGAGTAAAAACATGTAAAATAGGACTGATGGATCTCTCTGACCACAGTCCGATCTATATGGACTTAAATATCCAAAAATACACAAATAATACATTTTCTTGGAGGTTAAATTCAAATGTGCTGAAAGGACCACTGAAAGATGAATTGGAATCAGATATTCTCAGATATTTGGAAGAAAATGATAATGGAGAAGTATCCCCTTTAATACTGTGGGACGCATGCAAAGCTGTAATAAGGGGAAAGATTATCGCAAAACTGGCACTCGAGAAACTGAGACAAGAAAAACTAACCACATTAGAGTCAGAACTTAAGAAACTAGAAAAAGAGCACAAAGACAACACTCATTCTAATGACTCGCTCAAAATTAAGGAAATTAAAAAACAAATAAACGAGATCTACACAACAGAAATCCAGAAGAAACTTACATTTCTGAAACAAAAATACTATGAAACAGGTAGCAAATCGGCAAAATTACTAGCCTATAAATTGAAGAAACAACAAACGGAGAGCGCAATCTACAAAATCAGAGACCCAGTATCAAAGGAAATAAAATTTAGAATTCAGGAAATTCTTAAAAGCTTCGAGAATTACTACAACAACTTGTACTCCAGCAAAAAACACAAAAACGCATCCGAAGCCTTCCTAAATACATTAAATCTTCCCCAACTTACTGAGTCACAAAATAAAAAAAACTGTCAGAAATACAACCTAAAGAATTAGAAAAAGCAATTATGAAACTTAAAGCTAACAAATCCCCAGGAGCAGATGGCTATACAGCAGAGTGGTACAAAACCTTTAAACAGCAACTATCTCCTCTCCTCCTGAAAACATTTAACTATGTCCTCCACACAGGGGAAATCCCCCCTCCTGGAGAGAAGCAGTCATACCTAAACCTGAAAAGGATAAACTAGACTGCTCCAACTACAGACCAATCAGTGTGTTAAATCAGGACTATAAACTTTTTACCGCTATCCTTGCCAAAAGGTTAGAAAATATACTGACAGACTTAATTCATTTAGACCAAACAGGTTTTATAAGAAAAAGACAGACACAAGATAACAATAGACACACTTTACACATAATTCATCATATAAAAAAAAAATAATTTAAATGCAGCCATATTGGGATTAGATGCTGAAAAAGCATTTAATTCGGCTGACTGGTCTTTCCTATATAGAATCTTATCCAGTTTCAATTTTCATAACAACTTCATTAGAACTATCCAGGCATTATATAAAAAACCAACAGCTAAAATAAGGATTAACGGTAAATTATCATCATCTTTTGAACTGGAAAGAGGATGTCGTCAGGGCTGCCCCTTGTCTCCACTGCTCTTTGCAATCTTCATAGAACCTCTGAGCCAATGGATAAGACAGAATCAAAAAAATTCAAGGTATTACACTTGATCAGAAGGAACATAAAATAACACTCTTTGCTGATGACATTTTAATATATACTCAACCGCAAAAGAAACGTCACCCTACTAAAGTTTTGGTAATATAAGTTTCGTTTTAATTTTGATTTTTTAAAATCATTTTATGTTCTTGCTAGACGTGGTTCGAAGCTATTGGTCAGGAAAATTTGCTTTCAGATTCTGTAATTGATACCAAAAACACATCGCCAAAACACAGTCAATAAAGTAATGATGGGGTACGGTTGCTGTGCGCTTTTCCTGAAAGTGACAATGCACGTGCATTCTGAGGTGTCGTCCCTATAAAAAGAGCCACCGAACATGCCCCAAATCACTCGCAATTCGACTGCAGCGACATGCCACGACTGACAAGGGAGCAGAGAGACCAAGCCCTGGGAAGACTCCATGCCGGCCAGACTGCAAGACATGTTGCCAATCACTTCAATGTTCATGTCCGAACAATATACCGCCTGCAGCAACGTGTCCAAGCCAATGGAAGCACAGCCGATCGTCCTCGTAGTGGCAGACCGCCTGTTACAACGTTGAGGCAAGATCGACAGATCGTCCGACACCACCTGCAAAACCGCTTCGCCAGAGCTACAGAAACTGCACGGACAACCATTGGCAGTCATCAGAGACCAATCAGCGACGACACAGTGCGCAGGCGTTTGAGGCAGAGAAATGTCAGATGTCACAGGCCTTACACGGGTCCGATCCTCACTGTTCGACATCGTCGCGCTCGTCTCCAGTGGCCTACACTGCATCGGAACTGGCGTAACCGGGACTGGCGGACTGTAGTCTTCTCTGACGAAAGCCGATACTGCATCTCGACAGCTGATGGCAGAATGAGAGTGTGGCGAAGACGAGGGGAGCGTTTTGCAGATGGGTGTGTTCAGGAAAGAGACTCGTGGGGAGGTCCGAGCATCATGGTATGGGGTGCTATTGCTCTGAACCACAAACTAGGCCCTATGGTGTTCCAGAATATTGGTCATGGTAGAGGCAACGGTGTTACAGCTGCCCGCTACATCGATCAAGCGCTGAGACCCTTCATCGTACCCCATTTCGGTCGTCATGGAAACCACATCTTCCAGCAGGACAACGCTCGTACCCATACTGCCAGAGCAACGAGAGACTTCCTCCGTCAACATGGGATACAGACTCTTCCATGGCCTGCCCTCAGTCCTGACCTAAACCCGATTGAACACTTGTGGGACGAGATTCAGAGGAGACTCAATGACGTTCGACCAAGGCCGACAACTGCAGCTCAACTCACTCAGGCGTATCAGCGAGTATGGGCCCAAGTTCCTATGGCCTTCATCAACCGTCTCATCCACTCCATGTACAGACGATGTAACGCTGTATTCAACGCCCAGGGAGGTCATACACGCTATTGACTTTGAGATCGCGCTGTAGCGCCACCTGTCATCACTTTCACTTGAAACTCATGGAACTTTATCTCTAAATGCTGATGATCAAACATGTCCATTTTAAAATCATTCCGCCAATTATTTTGTTGTTTACATTTATGTGAATTAAACTGATTACCAACTTTGAAAAAGGGTGACTTTTTTTTTGCGGTTCAGTATACCTGGGGAAGCCGGACACCTCTTTTCCAGAACTAATCTCATTTTTTTCAGAGTATGGAGAGTTATCGGGGTACGAATTAAACATGCATAAAACCCAAATTTTAACATTCAACTATGACCCAAATCAATATTTACTAAGCAAATTCTAACTGGGAGATGGAATCTATGAAATATCTGGGGGTCAATATCCCGAAAAAACTCAACAAAATTATAACACTAAACTATGATCCACTGATGGCAAAAATAAAATCTGATCTAGCAAGATGGAATATGATACCATTCTTGGGTACTGCACAAAGAATTGAAGCAGTCAAAATGAATATACTTCCACGTCTTCTATACCTTTTCCAAACAATACCGGTAGAACCTCCCAAAAAAACATGGCAAGAACTGGACAGAAGGATCTCAAGATTCATATGGCAAGGCAAGAGACCTAGAATCAGATATAGAACCCTACAGCTAAACAAAGACAAAGGTGGGCTCGCGCTGCCAAATATCAGGGACTATTTTAAAGCTGCACAAATTAAAACTTTAGTAGAGATATGTAACCCAGTCTACACTGCACAATAGAAGGCGATAGAATGCCAAATAACAAGTGACATTCCCCTACAGGCGATAATAGGGAATAATGCCTTATCTAAACTTTTGAATAACACTAACCCATGGATAGAGACCCTGCTAAAAATTTGGTTTAAGATAGTCAGAGAGAATCAAACTAAAGAACCCTATCGATTATTGCAATGGATTTCCTATGATCGGGACTTTACTCCTAATAAAACAGACACTAGATTTAAAAAGTGGAAAGAGAACGGACTGATAAAATATTACGATTTTTTTAAAGGGCAAACTTTAAGAAGTTTTGAAGATTTGAAAAAACAAGGCCTAGAAAATCAAGACCTTTACAGGTTCTTTCAGCTTAGACACCACATAAAATACTTAAAAAGGAGGATTTGGAAAGGGCCCAGTCAGGTGTTCTGAAGGTTTTCTTAATGGCATATAAAGGGATCCCAGGGATCAGATACATTTCTAAATTATACCATGGTCTTCAAGACTTAAAAGGAGACAACACATCATATATAAAAGAGAAATGGGAAAAAGAGGAGAATTTCACTTTACAACTGGAATTATGGGAAAAACTAAATAAACAACAGTGGAAAAGTACCCCATCCCTGCTGTGGAGAGAATTTGGATGGAAAAATTTGGTAAGATTTTTCAGAACACCTGCACAAAACAAATTTACTCGTAAAGGGTTGAATTGTTGGCGCTTGTGTGGTGAAAAGACTGCAGATCATTTTCATGTGTTTTGGTCATGCCCAGTTATCCACCAATATTGGCCTAATGTACAGACAATATTGGGGAAAATATTCAAAGTAACAGTTCCCTTTTCTTTTGTAACTTTGTATTTGGGTTTACTACCGGAATCACTGGAAAGACGAGGAGATAAATACTTATTCACTGTTTTAATATTGGCAAGTAAAAAAGCACTAACAAAAAAATGGATGTTGAAAGACTGTCCTACACCTGAAGATTGGATTAACGTGATTCAGGACATTTATTTGATGGAAAAGTTGACATTTGCACTGAGACAGGACATGGATGGGTTCTTGAACTTCTGGCAACCCTGGAACGCATATGTGTCTTCCATCAGATCTAATCTTTGGCAAACACCATTTCAATAATGGCACCTCTCTTTGTTCCAACGCTACTCAGATTCTCTTTTATTTTTTTTTTAATTTCTCTTTTTCTTTCACTTAAAAAAAGGGTGTTGTAATAATTTTTTTCCAATGTTGTCAAAAACCAAAAAAAGGAGGAATATGTGATGAAAATGTAAACAATGCAATGCTGTAATGACATGTATACCCTTTACAAAGACTTAAATTAAAAAAAAAATACCTGGCATTTGAACAGGGGTGTGTAGACTTTTTTATATCCACTGTACCTCACCATTGCGAGGCTTCAAACAGGATGTTCTCAGAGGGAAGTGGCCACTGAGCTTAGAGTGTCAGAGTGTCAGCAGGTTGCAACAGAGATACAGAGAGACTGGAAGAGTCACAGAAAGGCATAGACGTGGACGTTCTTTGGCCACATCCCACGCTGATGACCACTTTATTGTGAATGGTGCCCTGTGGAACCAGTTAATGAATGCCACTCAACTGCAGGCACATTTAAGGGAGGTGAGAGGCACCCAAGTGTCACGTCAGACCATTCAAAATCATTTACACAGGGTTTCCTCTGGTAACATTTCTCGGTGGCAGGCCGCCGCACCAGAAATTTTACTGCCACGTCAAGGAGATATGAATTTATTAAGAAAAATATATGAAGCAATGACTTTCCACAAGTGCGCACACGAACAGCGCACGTGGCCGTCATCCACGCAGAGTTTAGAAGCGCCCCGCCCACGCAAGTTTTCCAGTCAGTCAGCAGGCAGTGTCTCGCTAAGCACGACTGGCCGACAGAAACATGAGTTTGTTAAAGTACTTTTAACTGTTAAAGTAAGTTAAACGTGGAAAAAATCAGAAGAGGTATGTAAGCACTGGA
Source organism: Pholidichthys leucotaenia (assembly GCA_020510985.1). Lineage (NCBI taxonomy): Eukaryota > Metazoa > Chordata > Actinopteri > Cichliformes > Pholidichthyidae > Pholidichthys > Pholidichthys leucotaenia. Next base: position 392,687,004 of record CM035838.1, on the reverse strand, counting down.
AGAGTTTATCATGGTTTTAACCAGCTGGAAACGGAAGCAATAATGGAAGAGTCGCTTAGCTAAGAGATGTGGCTAGAATTCATATGCAGCCGGCTTCATATGAAGGGAAAGGCAAGGGGGACTGATGAACTGCTGAGGATATATTTCACCAGCCACTGCAATATTAAGTTATGTTCTGTAGGAATTGCAGGAATGAAGAGACTGGCAATTTCTCTCTTTTGTCGCACGAGCAGGAGTGCCGTTTTTATTCTCCAGCGGCAGTGACAAAAAGCAACAGCTAAAAACGTTAGCTCTTTTTACTCTAAACTGAGGTCCTTCAGCGGCTGCCTAGAGAGACGCCTGATGAGAAAGCCTGAGAGCACAACTATAACTGCCTAAACAGATCATTCTGTACATGAACACATACACACGTGGACAAAATTGCTGGTACCCCTCTGTTAATGAAAGAAAAACCCACAATGGTCACAGAAATAACTTGAATCTGACAAAAGTGGTAATAAATAAAAATTCTATGAAAATTAACCAATGAAAATCAGCCAATGCTTTTGAATTGTGCTTCAACAGAATTATTTTAAAAAACAAACTCATGAAACAGGCCTGGACAAAAATGATGGTACCCCTAGAAAAGATTGAAAATAATGTGACCATAGGGACATGTTCAACCAAGATGTGTCCTCTAATTAACATCACAGGTGTCTACAAACTTGTAATCAGTCAGTCAGCCTATTTAAAGGGTGACAAGTAGTCACTGTGCTGTTTGGTGACATGGTGTGTAACACACTAAACATGGACCAGAGGAAGCAAAGGAGAGAGTTGTCTCAGGAGATTAGAAAGAAAATTATAGACAAGCATGTTAAAGGTAAAGGCTATAAGACCTGGGCTGCACGGTGGCGCAGTGGTTTAGCACTGTGGCAGCACAGTTTTACCCTCGGCCGGGGGATCGCGGGGATCATGAGATCGTGGGTTCGATCCCAGCCTCTGACCAACAGTGAGCTGTGTGGAGTTTGCATGTTCTCCCCGTGTTGCGCGGGTTTACTCCGGGATTTCTCCGGTTTCCTCCCGCACACCAAAAAACATGTAGGTTTAGGGTGCTCGCGCACGCAGCGACCAGCAGCCGGTGGCTTGTCACCAGACTGCAAACCAAGTCTACCTACGGGTACAAATAAGTAACAAAAAAAAAAAAAAAAAAAAAAAAAAAAAGACCATCTCCAAGCAGCTTGATGTTCCTGTGACTACAGTTGCACATATTATTCAGAAATTTAAGATCCACGGGACTGTAGCCAACCTCCCTGGACGTGGCCGCAGGAGGAGACGGATAATACGAATGGTAACAAAAGAGCCCAGAACAACCTCTAAACACATTCATGGTGAACTCCAAGGTCAAGGTACATCAGTGTCAGATCGCACCATCCGTCATTGTTTGAGCCAAAGTGGACTTCATGGGAGACGACCAAGGAGGACACCACTGTTGAAAACAAATCATAAAAAAGCCAGACTGGAATTTGCCAAACTGCATGTTGACAAGCTACAAAGCTTCTGGGAGAATGTCCTATGGACAGACGAGACAAAACTGGAACTTTTTGGCAAGGCACATCAGCTCTATGTTCACAGACGCAAAAATGAAGCATACCAGGAAAAGAACACTGTCCCTACTGTGAAACATGGAGGAGGTTCTGTTATGTTCTGGGGCTGCTTTGCTGCATCTGGCACAGGGTGTCTTGAATCTGTGCAGGGTACAATGAAATCTCAAGACTATCAAGGTATTCTAGAGAGAAATGTGCTGCTCAATGTCAGACAGCTTGGTCTCAGTCGCAGGTCATGGGTCTTGCAACAGGATAATGACCCAAAACACACAGCTAAAAACACCCAAGAATGGCTAAGAGCCAAACATTGGACTATTCTAAAGTGGCCTTCTATGAGCCCTGATCTAAATCCTACTGAACATCTGTGGAAGGAGCTGAAACATGCCGTCTGGAGAAGGCACCCTTCAAACCTGAGACAACTGGAGCAGTTTGCTCATGAGGAGTGGGCCAAAATACCTGCTGAGAGGTGCAGAAGTCTCATTGACAGTTACAGAAATTGTTTGATTACAGTGATTGCCTCAAAAGGTTGTGCAACAAAATATTAAGTTAAGGGTACCATCATTTTTGTCCAGGCCTGTTTCATGAGTTTGTTTTTTAAAATAATTCTGTTGAACCACAATTCAAAAACATTGTCTGATTTTCATTGGTTAATTTTCATAGAATTTTTATTTATTACCACTTTTGTCAGATTCAAGTTACTTCTGTGACCATTGTGGGTTTTTCTTTCATTAACAGAGGGGTACCAACAATTTTGTCCACAGCTGTATTGTGGTGAATTATGTCTTTAGAGTCCACTACAGTTCCCTATTATGTACCTGGCAGGTTAAGGTGACCGAAACTCTCAAAGTCAATTACTTTAATCTGTCAGCAGCCTTCAGACAAAACTAAACGTGCCAACATTTGATTTCAAAATAAGGGAGGTTTTTGCTGCTGTCTGGGTGGTGAGGAGATTTCTAAAAAAAAAAACTATAAATATAAAGAAATATTATAACAGAAATAACAGCATCTTTGGTCATTTAAGTTAATTTATTTAATTAAATACAGTTTTATTAATATTTTTTCTTTGTAATCAGAGTTAAATTACTGTTCTGTTCTGACTGCAAAATTATGGTCAAAAATGTAAATTGTTTTAAGGAAAAAGTTAAAAAAAAAAATTACCACAGTTGGATTCAAATTTATCTAAAAAAAACAAAACAAAAAACAGTAATTTTATTTTAAAAACAGACAAAAATTTGTCATAAAATAATCCACAAATTTATAATAAAGTTTCAAATGTACAAGAAAAGTCAATTGTACAAGAGGAAATTACAGATTTGAGGAACATGGTTTCAACTTTAGACTTACAGAGAAAAGTAGAAAACTATAAGAAAATTGTTATAAATTTTGGAGAAAAAACTCAAACCTTCAAAACTGAAGTCATTACTGAAGTTTTTAAGTGGGTGCTCTTTGTACCCTTAACTCAAGTAGAAATTTTTGGTTGTCTACTTTTAATTATTAATTTCAAAGTACTGCTTTTACATGAGTAGAATTTCTGGTTACTGTATCCACCTGATCATATAACTTAAGTATGCATGAGTACATTACTATTATGAATGTTTGTTTCCCTTCCTGCAAGTACCGTGCAAGGGTACTTGCAGGCTTGCAGTAACCTTGCACCCTTGTACTCTTGCAAGTCGTCAAGCCTGCAAGTACCCTTGCAGGCTTGACAACCTGCAAGGGTACTTGACCACACCACCAGGCACAGGCGTCATTGTCTTGCATGGGCTAGGGAGCATTTACGCTGGACAAGGGACCAGTGGGCTTCAGTGCTGTTCTCTGATGAAAGTTGATTCATGCTGAGCAGAAATGATGGCTGCCAACGATGTTGGAGACATCAAGGAGAGCGCTATGCATCAGCCACTGTTGTCACCGTGTTACAGTCTGGGCAGGTATGTCTAGTCAATACAAAACTGCCCAACAATGCTCCAGGTCATCAAGGTCACATCATTAGGGAATGACTACTGGAGTACCTCAAATGGAGTGGCCTGCACTTTCTCCAGACCTGAATCCCATAGAAAACCTATGGGATCAGCTGAGTCGCCGTGTAGAGGCTCATAACCCTGCGCCCCACAACCTCAATGACCTGAGGGCCGCCCTTCAAGAAGAGTGGAATGCCATGCCTCAGCAGACAATAAGTCGACTTGTGAACAGCAGGAAACGTTGTTGTGAAGCTATAATTGATGCTCAAGGGCACATGACAAGTTATTGAGACAATGACATTTTTTGTTGTGGTATACCCACCACCGTTGTTGGCTTGTTTCAATAAATTGTTTGAGATGAAAAAAATCACCACTGCATGCTTCTACTTAAATGCCCTACTTTCATGATATAATGTCACTGCAGCGTGAACTTTTTACATTTTCCATAAATTTCACCTGAAAGCTAAATATCCCTAACTTTTTGTGAGTAGTGTACATTAAAGTTTAGAATTTGAGCCAATTTTAATCCTACAAGGCCTTGTGTCTCTAGGGGGCTAAAACAGAACTGGGAAAACTAATATTTTAAACAAAACCAAAAAAATATTGGTATGTAATTATAATATGCCTACAGGACTGTTGCGGCAATCAGGCTACTGCAGTGGAGGATAACAACTCATTTTTTCCTCCATGTTTTAATGTGACATCTGCACAGCTAGGAAGGTCATTTTAAGACAGCTGGGTCAGACGTCTCACAGTCAGTCTCCCATGACTCAAACTAATAATGGTGAATTTGAAACAGGGACACAAAATGGCTAAACACTGTCATCATGTACCTGAAATCATGGGAATGTGATGCTTTTGAACAACTAGTAGGGAAGAACAGAAGTTAAACACAAATTTAACTTGCAATCTACATACAGTATGTATTTGCTTAAAATGGTGATTTGTTTCTTGGCAAAAGAACCACTTTTAAAAATTTGGGTTTATATATTAATTCATTCACAATTAGAATTAACAAAAAACTAAACAGGTTGCATTCACCTCAAAACAAGCAAACAAAACAGGCGGTGGTGGTGGTGGACACTCACATTAACCCTGTGACCACTGACAGCAGAATGAATGCATGTTTGCATGTAAAATTGCTGCTCAGAGTTTGGTGTCATCTGCACTTCTTTTTGTTCTAGAGTCCGGAAAAACTGTCAGATGGGTGTTAAAATGGCACCCACATTTTCCAAGACTACAAAAGTGTTGTTACTACAGTGGCTAACTTACTGCTATGGTACCAAGAGGCAAAATATGCACATCTGTTACGTGGGGGTATTGATGCATTCCTTTCCTCCCTTTACAGGGTATGCAGAGATATGAACGTGTGTTTGCCTCTGTGTTTGTATTAGGTCAGCCATTGATAGCAGGTGTGGGGAGGAGTGTGGAGCAGAAACACAAATTGAATTAAAGGAAGCACACCTACGTGCTACGAGAGCGTACAAGACAGTAGCTGTAAGACCGCTTTTCTTCCAAATAAATGGAGACCTCTGGCTGGAATGTGTGTGAGAGCTGCACAAACAAAGAGACGTCTCCCCCTGCATTCCTCAGACAAAGGCAGAAGGCCCAGAGATAAACACTGAGGGAGACAGAGGTGGTGACCTCACCACATGGAACGGTTCATTGTCTCCAAAAACTGCTCATCATTCTTTCCTCGCTCATGTCCATGCTGCACTGAGATGATTTATGGGAGGACGTTATACTCCAGGTCAACAGGTTTTACTATCAAAACGCCCTGAATTTAAATGACCTGATCTGTCTCTGATTAGAAATACAAGCTATTTTGGGTACCACTTTAAAATAAGACAACCCTAATAAAGGACCTGTCAATAGTTTATATGGAGGTTGTTAATTAGGTTGTAAATGCTTTATATATCATGAATAACCAAACAAACACTTTCTAAGACATTGATGCAAGCTCACCATTTAGCAAGAGCAAATGAACAAGAAATGCTTACACTGCTTAAATGATACCAGGTTACTGACAAATATCTGATGGTGAAAATCGAGCTGATGAGAAAGTCTGAGGTTTGAAAGACTAGCCGTGTAGGTTCACTATTTGGCAAAAAATAAAGTCTATTTCCTGTTTTATCTCCTGTGTTATAACAGTTTATTAATACTTTATAAGTATTACTTTATAAAGTGCTTACAACCCAATTAATGACTTACTTCTAAACTATAAATCCTTCTTTACAACAGTCCTATTGTATACCTTAGTCTCAATAATTTGTTTACAAATGTGGCGTGCGAAGACGAGGCAGGAGAGTATGTGAGCGTGTTTGAAGGACTAAACAGAGCAGCACTGACCTTGCGACACCGAGGATTAGGACAGCTAAAGAGAGACATGTCTTTGTCCAACAAGGCTGGGAAGTTGCAGAACGGACACCTGAAAAGGGAGACAAAGAAATAGGAGTTAAGGAGCAAAGGTCAGAGGAAACTTGTGATTAACAGAGAGCCTAAGTCACGCCCCCCTACTTCCACATATGGGAACTTAAATCAGAAAAAATCTCCATTGAAGTGACTAGCAAGATAGAAATTATCTTTTGATCCTGGTCAAATTTTGCCAGAGTTACACGAGTTTGTCATTTTAAAAGATAATTTTCTGTGTAAATAACGGTGTTGGTTGTTGTCTAAGCGTTACCAAAGTATAAGGTTGTGAAAATACATAACATTGAAAGACTACAAACACAGACTCAGGTAAGTTATGTCATCATTTTCCAAAAAGCACCCAGGGGTAAGTTAACTAACAGTCCTCTGGATCAGCTCCAGCTCTCAAAATACATTTGTGATGTTTTTTCTCCTCTTTGGATCCTTCTTTCATCAGTCAGAAAACAGGAGATGAGCTTTGAGAGGGAAACCGCCATAATCGTGTTTGGTGACATGTATAGTCCGAGATATGGGGATGTAGTCCACTAAGCCGCTTCACAAAAACTAAATACTACTCTGATTATACGACAACCGACAACTTTAATTACATGCAAAATTATCTTTTAAACTGACAAACATCATATGTGTAACTCATAGCAAAATTCAATTGAGACCAAAAGATAATTTCTCTCTTCCTATTCACTTCAATGTTGATTTTTTCCGATTTAAGGTCCCATATGTGGAAGTAGAGGGGGCGTGACTAAAGCTCAAGTTATGCACCCGCATCGAGTCGACGCAGCTGCGACAACGTCGACGCAGCAGCAACGTGTGGTCCTATTACATCACCCGACATGCACCTTTTAAGAGAGGTGCACATAGGAGACGTCCAGGAGGCCTCCTGATCAGATGCCCAAACCATCTCAACTGGCTCCTTTCAATGTGGAGGAGCAGCAGTTCTACTTTGAGCCTCTCCCTGATGACTGAGCTCCTCACCCTATTTCTGAGGGCAAGTCCAACAATCCTACGGAAAAAGCTCATTTCAGCCACTTGTATCTGCAATCTCACCCTACACACAAGAAAAAATTGCCGATCACTGCATCTGTGACGGACGTTAGTAATGGTGTCAACGTGATGCAGGTGCGTAAATCCAGCTTTTTAGGCTCTCTACAGAGGACCAAAGTGTCTTAGTGTGAGGACACAAAGTTTTTTTTCTTGTTAACATGTGTGTAATAAGTTTATGACTTACAAGACATACCAAGAGCGAAATCACTCAGATTTGTCATGTTTGTGTTTGTTTTTTTTACTGTGAAATTTTGGTTAAGCCCCACCCCTTGAAAAAAAGGCAAGTTTAGATGGAGCGTTTTTGGTGATGACCCTAAAACAGGTCTGTAGTGATGAGCCAATCAGAATTAAGAACTCTTTGGCCTAACTGAAGTTAGTCTCCAGGTCCAATTAGCATTTTTGGACAGCTGCTTTGAAAACTTGACCCAAATTAAGATGGGTTTTACCATTAAACTGCTTTTCAGGACTGATGCAGTTTCAGTCATTATCCTGGACCACTGTGCATACAACTGGGCATGTCCTTCAACCAGCAAGTCTTTTTATCACAGGATTTATTCTGTTTAGTGTGGTGCTAGTCACCATTAGCCTTGTGGGATACAGGTGGGATTATTAACAGATCCTGCCATTTGAAGGAGGAGGGAAAGTGAAAAGATTTTGGCACAAGACTGTAAGACAATGAAAGTTTGGAGTTTTTTTGTAGAAAAAAAGGGCATAAGATACCATTGTAGACAATGCAGATTTGTTTTTATAGGGGACTTATATCCAGCAGAGTCCATCTTTCAGTCTGCAGGTTGAGCTTAGACCTCGGGTTTACAACTACACTTTTGATTTTAAAGTAGCAATCAAACATCTGCTCATTCAATGATTAAACTGGAAATAATGATTCGTTACATTACTGATTAATCTGCTGGTAGGATCCGTGCTGACAGTATGTTTTACTAAGGTTTCCTTTGGATTTATACATACAGTATATTGAACATTGCATTTCTAATTTCTGTGGTTCCCGGGTGACCACAGGGCATCATTGATGAAGACATCATCCATCAAGTGGACGATCAACGCATAACAGTTCGCCAACTAGCCCAAGATGCCAAGGTCAGTGTGGGCTCTGTGGGAGGGGAAAAAAAAAATCACCCATGACCATTTGCACATGTGGCAGTTGCCTGCATGATGGGTTCCCAGGTTGCTCACACCTTTCCAGAAGCAGGAATGAGTCACGTGTGCTTGGGCTCTTTCGACCATGTGCCAAGAAAATCAGAAGGACTTCTTCAACACACTAATCACACAGGATGAAACATGGGTCTATCACTATGATCCAGAGACTAAAGCCCAGTCGAAGCAATGGAAGCATTATAACTCTCCACCTCAGAAGAAGGCACGTGTCCAACCCTTGGCAGGCAAGGTCATGCTCATGGTCTTTTGTGGCCAGCATGGAATATTGATGATAGATTTCCTGGCAAAGGGTACCACAATTACTGGGACTTACTATGCTTCATTGCTGCAGAAGTTGCAGACGGCCATCAAAATTGAGAGGTGTGGCTTACTGACCAGAGGTGTATGCCTCCTGCAGGACAACGCCCCACAGGGCTGAGCAATTTGACCTTAAATCAGCATCATGATTTACTGAACCTTTCAGGTCAGTTTTTGTGTTTTTTTACTGTGCATATCTGGTCAGTCTCATAGTTCACTCATTGATAAATGTGACAGATGGATCCGAGTATCATTTGAATTCCACACCCACGTCTCGCCCCCAGAATTTACGACACAGTGAAACATGAGAAAGCAAAAAGAAAAACTTTTCAAAGTAGAAACTGACATTATTATAAGAGAAGTGGAAAAATAATACAGTAGTATAGTCTGTTATCCTCAAACGTTGCTTTAAAATGCAAAAAAAAAGTTATTGAGGAGACTGGTGTTGCGCAACACTGTTGATTTGATCAGCTGATCTCCAGCTGAGCATTATGATATACTGTATATCTTTAGCCTCTTGTTTGACGTGGATGACCATTTGACTAAATGCTGTCCATTTTGTCATTTTAAAGCATAGTCGTTAAATGTGAGAATTTTTTACCTACTATTTAGATGTGCAGAAAGACTTCCCGCTCCAGAAGAACTGTCTGACGTGCGCTGTGTGCTTTGGCTGCAGTTCAGCCACGGCTTTCAGTCATCTCTCAATAATGTGCAGAAATGCAGAGAACAAAATAAAACTAGAAAAGCACTCGGAGAGCGCAGACCTCCGCCAAGTGGCACAGTTCCCCCCATAGAGTGTTTGTGTGTACGTTTTCAGATTCCCTGAGCATGAAAAGATATGAGTAGCAATTGGATTCACAATGATTATTTGTTTATTTGACATGGACAGTGCAATAAACAGACAATTAATGAATGACAATCAATGTGATAGTGATAGGATTAGTGGTTCAGTAGTGTAAAACGGGGCTATAAGGGACGGCGGGTTGATAAGGGACACTTTTCTGGGAAATGTTTTAAATGTAATTGTGCTTTTTTTTATTTTGAGCAGGACACTGAGTTGTGTTTTTATTGTCAAATATCCATGAATCCTTCATCAAATGTAGGCGGAAGCAAAATTAAAAAAGCAGAATTACATTTAGAAAAGTATCCCATATTACCCCGCCGTCCCTTATAGCCCTGTTTTACGGTTGTAAAAGCATTGCCTCCTTGGCGGAGGTAATAAACTGAAGTGTTGGTGTGTCCATCTCCTCCACTGACTGATGCAGATTGGTTAGACAGGTTGCCGTGGGTTTTATATTATATTGGGGTTGCGCTCCGCGGCAAAACAGAATTTAGAATTTTCCCCGGCAGAGAGGTCGTTTTTACGCAGCGCCGAATTTGTGGCAAATAATCGGGCGGCGGACAGGTGGCCGTGTCAGGTTTTGCAGCGTGGCGCAAAAACACGCACGCTGGCGGGCCCAGGCCAGCAGTCTTTTCCGCGTGCTTTTGTGCCTAAAACGTTGAAGAACGCGGAGTTTGTGTTGGTCAGACGCGACAAGCAGCGCAATGTGTGCAGCGCCTATGGCTGGCGGGCCCAGGCCACCAGTGTTTTCCGCATGCTTTTGTGGCTAAAACGTTGAAAAAGGCGGAGTTTGTGTTGGTCAGACACGACGCCCAGCGCCGTCCATTGCGCCTGCGCACATGTTGGAAATGGCCATATGTCACAGTGTGGAAAAATGCTTTAAAAAATTCCTGTATGCAGACGGTGATGCGGATCATCCCCAAAATTTAATCAGTTCTTCCTTGTACCATTTCCAACAACGCCTGAAAGTTTCATGGAAATGCGTCCAAGATTTTTTGAGTTATCTTGCTAACCAACAGACAGACAGACAGACAGACGGACAGACAAACAAACAGACAAACCCCGGCAAAAACATTACCTCCTCCTGGCCTTTTCGGCCTGGCGGAGGTAATAATGTCCCCACATCTTCTCTGCTAATCCGAAGTTCTCTTGCTAAAGCGGAGCAGTTTTTTTTCCTTTTTTTTTTAAACCCTGATGCACCAGATCACCTTGGCCGGATACTTCTGTGCGTAAAGCTCCGTTATGGTCTCTGTCCCTGTCAAATAAACTAATCTACTACTACTTAATGGATCATGTGTAAGGGCTAATATGAAGGATATTATGATACTACGTAACAGAAAACTTAGTCAAAGAAATAGCTTTTAGAATATTATTTTAACACAGAGCTCATATAGTAGCTATAAATACAGTAATAAAACAATAACAGGAAAAAAGCTCAACTGCAACGGCAAAAAATATTTCAGAAACTAAATTCAGTTTTATACATCCCATCAAATAAATTTTTTTAAAATTCTGTTTAAATCTGTTTTAATATTGACTAGAGTTACATAAATATGGATATAATTACTAACAGCCAGATCAAACGCTCCCACAAAGCTGGTGTCTCTGCTGCATGGGAGTCTACAGCAATTTCAAAATTTGCGTACCCAGACTCAGAATGGTCATAGGATTTGAGTGCACTGTACAATCACGTATAGATTGATAAATACCGATCTGTACGTTGAAATGAGCGTACAACCACTTTTCTGTCTTACGCAGGTTTGATAAATGAGGGCCAGGGTGTTTACATATCATGTGTTTCACGCGACACCAGCCTCAGCTTGTCCATTATGGTCATCCATCCCGGCAGAAAAAAAAAAGGTTGAGATGTAGGCCTGCAACTAACGATTATTTTGGTAGTCGACTAACCTAACGACTATTTTTTTCCAATTAGTTGACTAATCGTGATTATTTCTGTCATGTTCGTCATCTCAGCTTCCTGTTGGCAAAGCTCCTGTTCGGGGCTCCAGGTCATGTTTTACCTCACCTGTTTAAGCCTGCACACCTGTGAAAATCACTTTATCAGTCTCTGCCTTAATATAATGTAGCCTATTATAACAAGCTGCCACAGCTGAATAAAATAATGACCCATGAAACATGAGTTGGAAACTTAACAGCTTCATCAGAAGTGTTTGTAGCAACACAATTAAATAACAGACATTAAAGGGCAGTCTTTTTTTTTGTAACTTAGATTTTTATTCATTTTTCATCATATATAATGCATTCAGATCACATTCTACATTTAAAAAACAAAGGGGTTAGGGTAGGGAAAAATAAAAAAAAAAAAAAATTAAAAAATTAAAAAATAAAAATAAAAGGCGGGGGGGCAAATGTTGGAGCATCAAGTTTTTAGTTTCCATCTCTTAATTCTTCTGGTTTTTTCAGTGTCTTTGGTTATTCTTTCAATTTCTGCCTCGTTGTTGCACTTTGTAGTGTGTCCATTTCCGCCATTTTTTCTCCCATAGTCCTTCTTGCATTCTTCGTCGATATGTTAGTTTTTCCATCATACGTATGTCCTCAACAATGTCAGTCCATTGTTCTTGGTCAGGAAGAACTTCTGATCGCCATTTTTTTGTGATAGTTTTTTTACATGCAATCAACAAGATTTTAACTAGATATCTGTCCTCAGCCTGTATAACATTGTCTTTTTTAAGATCACATAAGTACATCAGGTTACAGTTCATTGGTATATTATATCCTAATATCCTCTGTATTGTCACATGCATAGATTTCCAAAATGATGATATTTTGTAGCATTTCCAAAACATATGTGAGTGGTCTGCATTTTGAGCCCCACATCCCCTCCAGCATAAAGATTGGGTATTTGTATATTTTCCTTGAATCTGTGGTGTAATGAAAAAGCGAATCAGGTTTTTCCATCCAAATTCCCTCCATGCCCTTGAATTTGTTGATGTGTGTTGTGTTTTCCATATTTCCTGCCAGCTTTCTTCTGTTATGTTTAAATTGAGCTCTTTCTCCCATTTCTCCTTTATATAGTTACTTGTATGATTGTTTGTCATAAGTTTCTGATATAGTTTTGAAATAATTCTTATTTTATTTCCTGCATATGAGCTTAAAATAAGTTGTATAATCTCGTTCACATCTGTTTGGAGGTTATGCCTAATCTTCTTCATATAGTAATCTCTCATCTGCAGATATCTGAAAAATTCCTATCTTTCTAATTTAAATTTTCTCCTGATATTTACAAAGCTCCCGAGATCTTTTTTTCCGATATTGCCCCATGCTGTGATTCCCTTGTTCACCAGATTTTTGTATCCCCTATCTTGTTTTGCCGGTTCAAACTGACTGTCAAATGCTACCCATTTCAATAGTTTTATGTCTTCCCTTATATTATATTTTTGTACTATTTTATACCACAGTTCTAAAGTAAATTTAGTGATTGGGTCTATTTGTTTGATTTGCTTATATGCATCTTTATCCCCTATTATGCTTTGTACTGGGAGTCCCTCAATTTCCTTTTCCATTTCTTTCCATTTTGCCTCATATCCCTCGTCGCACCAACATATGATATATCTTATTTGTGCTGAGTAGTAATATTCCTTTAGACTCGGTAGGCCCATGCCTCCTTTCTCTTTTGGTAATTGGAGGGTTTTATATTTCACTCTTGGTTTTTTACCTCCCCAAACAAATCTCGATATCATCCTGTCCCACTTTTGAGAATTGGGCACCTGGAATCTCTGTTGGTATAGCCTGGAAGAGGTAAAGTAATCTAGGTTGTATGCTGATTTTGACTGTCTCAATTTTTGAATTCAGATCCATATTTAAGATTGACCATCTATCAATATCTTTTTTTATTTCTTGTTCCAACCTATCATAGTTTGCTTTATATATTTTGCTTAGGTCTTTAGGTATGTTCACTCCAAGGTATTTTATTTCTTTTTGGTTCCAGTTTAGTTTGATCTTATCAGTTATCTGGTTTAGAGGGTTATAGTGGAATGTCAGTATTTGTGTTTTTGTTATGTTTATCTTGTATCCTGATAATTTTCCAAAATTTTCTATCAAGTTCATCATTTCCATTATTGATTTATCTGGTTGTTCAAGGTAAACTATAATATCGTCTGCAAATAGCCCAATCTTGTGTTCCGCCCCCTTTATTGTTGCACCTTTTAATTTCTTATTTTGTCGTATCGCTTGAGCCAATGGTTCTATGAACAGAGCAAACAAGGTGGGCGATAAGCAGCATCCCTGCCTAGTTGATCTTTGTATATTTACTTTGTCTGTTAAGCTACCGTTTATCTTGATTCTTGCCACAGGTTCTTGATATAGCGTCCTTATGCATTGTACTGATTTTTCGTTAAATCCAAAGCGCTCCAGTACACTATATAGGAATTTCCAGTTAACCCTGTCAAATGCTTTTTCTGCGTCTAAACTCATTATTACTGCGCTCTTCTTTTCTTTATGTATTTGGTTAATTATATGTATTGTTCTCCTGATATTGTCATGTGTTTGGCGTCCCTCTATGAATCCAGTTTGATCATCTTCTATCAATTCCGTCAAGAATGTCTTTATTCGTTTACATATAATTGTTGTGTATATTTTATAATCTACATTTAATAAAGAGATTGGTCTATAGTTTCCGCATTGTTCTTTATCTTTCCCTGGTTTTAAAATAACTGAAATGATTGCTTCGTTCCATGATGGAGGTATTTTGTTGTTGTTCAGCGTCCAATTAAATGACTTTAGGAGTTGTGGCGTGAGTTCTTCTATAAACAGTTTATAAAACTCAGATGGGTATCCATCACTACCTGGTGATTTACCGTTTTTAAGTGACTTAATCACATCTCTGATCTCTTGTGTTGTTATTTCTGCTGTTAGTTTTTCATTTTGTTGATTTCCTATTGATGGCAAGTCCAATGTGTCTAGAAATTTTTTGATATCTTTAGTATTTGTTTCTTCAGGTTGCGAGTATAGTTCTTGGTAGAAATTATGGAAAATTTCTTCGATGTTTTCTGGGTTAACTGTGGTTTTATTTGTGGTGGGGTCTTTAATCTTGTATACATTATTCATTGTTTGTTGTTTTCTTAACCGTTTTGCCAGCAGTTTTGTGGCTTTTGGCCCCGTTTCATAATATTTTTGCTTTAGATATCTATTTTTCCTTTCAATTTCATCCATTTGTGTTTCTTTTATCTTTGTTTTTTCTTCTTTAATTTCTTGATATATTTTTGGGTCATTTGTGCTTTGATGTTTACGTTCTAGTTCCCTCAGTCTCTCACATCTTTGTTCATACGCTTCCAGTTTAGTCTTATTTGCTTTTCCTGTTTCAACAATTAATTTACCCCTTAACACGGCTTTTAGTGTGTCCCATAGTATTGTTGGGTCCACTTCTTCATTGTCATTCTCTTGGATATATTCGTTTATGTTTATTTTTATTCTTTCTTTCATTTTCTCATCATTTAACAGTCCTACCTTAAGTTTCCATATTGTTTGTCGTTTTCTATTGTTCAAATATATTTCCATGTGTATAGGATTATGATCTGATATTTCTGCCCCTCCAATCCAACAATTTCTCATCCTGTGTCTGTCACCTTCATTCATAAGGAAGTAATCTATTCTAGAGTGTACTTTATGGACTGCTGAATAATGTGTATAGTCTTTTTCGAGTGGGTGCAGGTCCCTCCATATGTCTACCATACCCATTTCTGCCAGTGAGGTTCTTATGAACTTTGTTACATGTTTTTTTGTCTTCTTAACACTTGTTGTGTCAACTTCATGATCCATGACAGCATTTAAGTCTCCTCCACAAATTAGGACTCCTTCACTGTGTGTTGCTATGAGATCAAACAGATGTTGAAAAAAACCCTTGTCGCTTTCTGGTGGGGCATAGATGTTCACTAATGTAATCTGCATACCATCTATTCTTCCCTTTATTATTACATACCTGCCTTCTTTATCCTGGATTTCCTGTTCACTTTCAAATTGTATTTTGTTTGAGATTAGTATCATAACCCCCCTTTTTGCTCCTCCCTTAAATGAACTGTTGTAGGAGTTCTTATAGCCAAATCTCTTTAGTTTCACATGTTCTGTCTTGCTCAAATGTGTCTCTTGCATAAATATAATTTCAGCTTTTTCCTTCTTGAATTTTCTTATTATTCTTTCCCTTTTAACAGGTGAGTTCAGACCATTCACGTTTAATGTCATTATCTAAAGATTTTTACCCATATTCATGTTTTTCCATTTTTTTAACTTGTGCTCCTAGCCCCTTTAACAACAAAAATAACACATATTTATATAAAAACACATTAAAAAATCTCGACCTCCGTACTTTGGGCCTTTCTTCTGCCCACTGGTCCCTGTTGGTGGGTGGGGGGTTTGTCTTCACAGAGTGAAGGGCCCTCCCTAGACTTCTAATTACTATCAAAGTAATAGTCATAAGTCTAGAAATGTCCAACAAATATCACTTAAACCTCTCCTAGCCGTCTGTTTCTCTTTTACCTTGTCTTCTTGGCCTTCATTTCTTCTGTGCCTTTCTTAATCTTTGTTATGATCTAGGCTTTCAGTTGAAAGCCTTGTAGCTTGTCCTGGGCCCGCTGCTCTACGTCTCTCCCCCTTCTTCCGCCGTTCACTCGTCTCCACTCCGTCTGTCGTGGTGCGTTCAGGGCCGCCGCTGCTCCAGCCGTCTCCTTCGGCACGCTCACCTCAAGGCCCCGCTCCATCATATCCCGCGCTGCCTCTTCGGCCGTGTTGTAGGTTCTTGTGCCTTCCTCCCAATGAATCCTCATTTTCGTTAGCGGCGTTTGGAATCTAATTTTTTTCTCTTTCAGCGTTTTTTTAATATTGGCATATTTCTTCCGCTGCTGCACGATTTCTGTCGGGTAGTCATGGTCAAAAAATACCTGTTTGTCGCCGATTCGTATCTTTTTTTTCCATGCTTGCGTCAGGATTCTTTCCTTTATGTCATATTTCACAAAGTTTACCACAACTGACCTGGGTGTAGCGTTTGTTTTCGGGTTCTGTGCCGGTGCTCTGTGCACCCGTTGAATCTGCAGATCCGTTTCTCCGGGTATTTCCAGTTCTTTTTTTAAGAACTGATCCATGAATTTTGTCATCGAGTTGCCTTCAATGCCCTCCGGAATTCCAAAGATGCGCATATTGCTTCGTCGGGATCTGCTCTCCAAGTCGTTTATTTTCTCCTGCATCCTCTGCGTTTGCGTCGTCAGGGTTTGTAGTTGTTCGTTTGCCTCGCTTTTCCAATCTTCTAGTTCCGAAATTCGGGTCTGCGCTTCTGTCATACACGCCCGCTGGGAGCGCAGCTCCTCCATGTTTTCCGTTAATTTACGCTCCATTTCTCTTCGGAGGTCCATGATTTCCTCCTTAATTTCTTTTTTCAGTTCCTCCTTAAGAGCCGCTAAATCCTGTTGTAGCTGTCGCTTGAATTCTCTTAACTCTTCACCCAAACTGGCGATGCCAGCGTTCATGTTGTCGAGTCTGGTGTCTTCCATTTTCTCTGCTGTAGACACCTCGTTTTTTTGGGCTTTGCGTACAGCGGTTTTTCCTGCGTTGTTGGAGAGGAATTCTTCAATTTTACCCTGTTTTTGTCCTTGTGCCCGGTTCCTTCGTGTTTTCATCCCTTAGTTTATTGATTCGTTTATGTCGAGTTGGCCATTTACCGATGATTTTTAATCCGGCTAGGGAGAGCTCTTTGTTTAAGTGTTATGTCTCTCCGCCATCTTCCCGGAAGTCCAAAGGGCAGTCTTTTAACCCCCAAAATAAAGTGTACAAACTCAAATAGCAGCATCTTCTGCTCCATAAAGGGCTGTTGTAACTCTTCATTTTCAAAACAAACTAGAGTAATACTCAACTCCATTAAAGTAAAAAAAAAGAAAATAACAAACTAATCCATCCTGTTTGAGACCTTGCTAGGTCTAGAAGTTTAAAAGTTTAATTAGGCTTCAGATGAAAATTAAAAGAACTTCTTCCAGTCCAGAATAAATTTACAAACATTTTAAATATCAGTGCAGGAATGTGAGCCTCCACTACACATACAGTGAAATATTTAAGCTGTTTTAATTTATTTGCGATGATTATGGATCTTTTTTAATTAAATTACAAATCATGATATTCTAATTTACCGAGATGCACTAATATTCAGAATGTGAGCTGATATTACCGCGACACTAATAGAGAAGATGAAAAAGACTAAGCTGTTCCTATAATTCACTCATTTAGTGCAGTTAACATGTTACCCAGCATAACTGAGCAGCTCAGCTGTCAGCAACCATCATCTAAGAGAGATTATTGTCCGACAGCACGTAAACTAAACAGCAGACAATAATAGTGTGGTCAGTTTTCTAAAGCCAAGAGTCGCGCACTGAAAATAAGAAGCACTAACTTTACTCACTAACCTTACTGGCAAAGTGTTTAGAAGTGGCCCAACTTCAGTCATTCATCACCGGGTCATTTACTGTTTTTGGATGTGTACTTGACCCCTGACTTGTGCCTGCTTAAAGGGATCACTGATTGAAAAATGGTTTGTTTGTAGGTTTTAACTGTCAGAAATGTGTGTATTGGTCACATGATTATAAAAAATATCAAAACACTCACTTCTCTAAAAAAAAAAAAAACCAACAAAAAAACCCCACACATCCTTTATCTCGTTTTTTCTCTTCAAGAAGCTGTTTTGACTCTTCTGGAGTTTCTCCTTTACGTCAAGAAATGGGAAACATCACAAAAAGGTAAAGATCACTAGACTTGAAACCTGCCCACTGCTCTATTAATGGCCTGCCTAGCTGTCTGCCATGAAGATGGAAGGAGAGCTAAAGGTATTAGCTCTTGAGCTAACGGGTACTTGGAAGCTCACACCAAGCATGGCTTATATTGATTATTTTCTTCGGATTTCACTCATATAATTATAATTACATTTATATTCGATACTTGTCATTTTAACATGTTGGCCTTCTAAAACTGTGGTGGTTTCTGGTTTCCAACAACAGGGTGGCATAGGATGAAGTCAAGTTCCCAACCTGAATTTTTGTCCCAGCACCTCCTTCAGTGCACTGGAGTCCACCTGTGGTAAAGTCAGTTGATTGGACATGATTTGGAAAGGCACACACCTGTCTATATAAGGTCCCACAGTTGACAGTGCATGTCAGACCACAAACCAAGCATGAAGTCAAAGGAACTGTCTGTAGACCTCTGAGACAGGATTGTCTCGAGGCACAAATCTGGGGAAGGGTACAGAAAAATTTCTGCTGCTTTGAAGGTCCCAGTGAGCACAGTGGCCTCCATCATCCGTAAATGGAAGAAGTTCGGAACCACCAGGACTCTTCCTAGAGCTGGCCGGATGTCTAAACTGAGCGATCGGGGAAGAAGGGCCTTAGTCAGGAAGGTGACAAGAACCCAATAGTCACTCTGTCAGACCTCCAGCGTTCCTCTGTGGAAAGAACAGAACCTTCCAGAAGGACAACCATCTCTGCAGCAATCCACCAATCAGGCCTGTATGGTAGAGTGGCCAGACGGAAGCCACTCCTTAGCAAAAGACACATGGCAGCCTACCTGGGGGTTGCCAAAAAGCACCTGATGGACTCTCAGACCATGAGAAACAAAATTCTCTGGTCTGATGAGACAAACATTGAACTCTTTGGCGTGAATGCCAGGCGTCATGTTTGGAGGAAACCAGGCACCGCTTATCACCAGGCCAATACCATCCCTACAGTGAAGGATGGTGGTGGCAGCATCATGCTGTGGGGATGTTTTCCAGCAGCAGGAACTGGGAGACTAGTCAGGATAGAGGGAAAGATGAATGCAGCAATGTACAGAGACATCCTGAATAAAAACCTGCTCCAGAGCACTCTTGACCTCAGACTGGGGCGACGGTTCATCTTTCAGCAGGACAACAACCCTGAGCACACAGCCAAGATATCGAAGGAGTGGCTTTAGGATAACTCTGGTGAATGTCCTTGAGTGGCCCAGCCAGAGCCTAGACTTGAATCCAATTTAACATCTCTGGAGAGATCTGAAAATGGCTGTGCACCAACGCTTCCCATCCAACCTGATGGAGCTTGAGAGGTGCTGCAAAGAGGAATGGGCGAAAGTGCCCAAAGATAGGTGTGTCAAGCTTGTGGCATCATATTCAAAAAGACTTGAGGCTATAATCGCTGCCAAAGGTGCATCAACTAAGTATTGAGCAAAGGCTGTGAATACCTATGTACATGTGATTTCTTAGTTTTTGATTTTTAATAAATTTGCAAAAATAAAAAAAAAAAAAAACAACTTTTCACATTGCCATTATGGGGTATTGTGTGTGGAATTTTGAGGAAAAAAAATTAATTTAATCCATTTTGGAATAAATTATAATATAATTATAATATAATTATGGAATAAATAATAAATAAATAAGGCTATAACATAATAAAATGTTGAAAAAGTGAAGCACTGTGAATATTTTTCGGATGCACTGTAAGGCTGCGTGTCCACCAAACGTGTTTTTTTCCGTTCTGAACGGCTATTTTCCATTCATTCTCTATGTAGTCCTGCGTTTACAGCGCTGAGCGCCCTCAGTGCTGAAACGCTCTCGGCAGTGGCTGTTTTTTGTCGCAACGCTCAGAGTTGAAAAAAGTTCAACTTTTCAGAGACTGCAGCGGAGCTCGTCAATGTCAGACCTAAGCAGCCAATCAGAACTGCTGCGTGGGCAGGACGTAGGACGCCGGTACTAGTCTGTACTCAAACTCCTGCTTTCCGTGTCATCATATTTCACATCCAGAGCTGCTAAAAAATGCTTTCTGTCCATTGCTATTTAGAGACTGCTATTAAAACATCAGTAGAAAGTCTGACCATAGGAAAGTGGAAGTGCTGAGCTGAGAGTGACAAGCTGTTGCAGGGATACAGGGCACAGACTTTTTTTCTCCCCAGAGCACGCAGCGCACAAACGCTGGAAAAAAAAAAAAAAATGCTCAGGGTGATCTGGTGACAAAAAACTCGTTTGGTGAACATGCAGCCTAAATCCCCTATAAAAACAAATCTACATTGGCTAAAATGGCATCTTATGCCCTTTTTTGTATAACTGTATTGATCTCCAGAGGGAAATTCAAGGCAACCACCTGGATGGATGAAGCAGCCATGGTACAATGCCAATCCCTTCACCATTCTCACACACATTCACACCTAGGACCACTTTAGTCTTCAATTAACCTAACTTGCATGTTTTTGGCCTGTGGGAGGAAACCGTAGTACCCGGGGTAAACCCATGCAGCCATGTGGGAGAGCATGCAAACTCCACACATAACGGTCACTGATGGTCAGGGGGTGGGATCAAACCCACGATGGTCAGGGGTGGAATCGATCCTGTGACCTTCTTACTGTGCTGCCACTGTGCTAACCACTGCTCCACCGAGCTGACCATGCCCTTTTTTCTACAAAGAAAACCTTTCACTGTCTTACACTTTCATGTCAAAATCTTTTTCACTTTCCTCCCCTCCCTCAAACGCCAGGATCGGTGATTACGAGAGCCAGCCCATGTACTACAAAGCTAATAGTGGCTAGCACTACATTACCAGAATACATCCTGTGATAAAAAGACTTACTGGTTGAAAGACAGGCCCAGTTGTATGCATGGTGGCCCAGGATAATGACTGAAACTGCATCAGTCCTTAAAAGCAGTTTAATTGTAAAAACCATCTAAATATGGGTTAAGTTTTTGAAGCAGCTTGTTAAAAACAGACATATGAGACACTTGAGCGATTTCACTCTTGATAGGTCTTGTAAGTCGTAAAAAACATGTTACAGACATGTTAACAAGAAAAAATGTGATTTTTGGTGGAGTGTCACTTTAAGATGCGGTGGTTTATAATATTTTCTGGTTATATTTGATACAAAATTTTAAAAAGTTTGAAATGCTTTATAAACTGGAGAAGCAAGTTTTTGTTTTGACCGAATATGTTGAGCATAACTAACGCTGGCTGGTGAAACAGTCCTTTATAAATTCAAAACAAAAAACTGTTCTGCGACACTGCAAATAATATTGTTATGGTGAAAATTCACAGAAATATCGTGATATAATTTTTATGCCATACTGCCCACCCCTGCTATCATACCAAGCCACGTGACCAGGGACATCGCTTGCAAATCCTCAATAATTAAATGTAATCTACGGTCCAAACGTCCACATAACATGACGGCGATACTCCAGCAAATGGATTTAACACTCAGAATTAAATAAAATGAGGAGTTTACACGCTGGACTGACACAACCTTATTGTGTCCTGCACCAAATACTGTCCAGGCGGAAAAAGTTGTTCTGTGTTTCAAGTTCCACTATAAAAGGAAGTGCTGTGTTGGGCGTTAATTAGCGTTAAAAAAAATTTAATTGGGTCACCACAATTAATTATGTTAACATGTTAATATTCCTAGCACTAGTTAATCTAGAAAAGAAAGTCATTCTCTAATTATGGGACTTTCCCCACAGGTTTCTTATGACCACACAAATGGCAAACAAAGAGAAAATATTATCAATCTGATATGTACGTATATACATTTTTTACATTTCTATCAATTATCTAAAGCCGTTCTGATATAAAATGGATTTGCTTACAGCCCAAAGTTTTATAGCTGCTGGCTGCTGGGAAGCAGCTTACAATTTATGATAAGTGTCAAGGCAAGATAACATGCACAAACAAGCATAACGTAATTCATCTGTAGACAGCTCTGATAACCGGAGACACACACAGACAAATACACACTTACCTCACAAGTTCATCAGCACATGTTGCAGCAACTGCCTCCTCCGCCTGTCTCTCATAATATTTACACAGTATATTCTCCGGAAGGACCTTCTCCAGCTCACACACTGGGTAGGAGCACGGGCAGCCTCCCTCCATGCAGCTCAGCTCTGACTACAATACAAGCAAGGACACGGTGACTCATAAGTTAACTGCTAAACTGTTTTAACGAGCGAACAAACGAACGCACGTACACACACACACACCCCTATAGCAGAGACCTGCTGAATGTTGAAATGACACCTTCTTCTGGATGTAGACCCACTGAGGATCACTCTGTGTGGTGTGACGATTATCAGGGTAATTGTTTTAGAAGAGTGGCGATTCTTGTGAACCGCGGATGGACAAGCGGGCAATGGCTGTAGCTGCACCTACAGCTGCAATGCACATTCCTGCATTAAAACACTTCATTACACTAGTGCCTCTCAAAAAATTAGAATGTGGTGATTTCCCTAAATAATTTAATTTTCAAAAAAAAAAGTTTAAAAAGTTTGTTTTCAATTCTGACGATTACTTACTTCTTTGAATTAAACTACTGAATCCTGATATTCTAATTTGTTGAGACGCACTAGTATTGCAGATCAAAATGGGGAAAACAGCATTTCTCCATGTACCTTCCCGGAGCCAAACACTGCCTCCTGAGCGTATTTGACCAGGCACTCTTTACAGAACAGGTGACCATCCGAGCACTGCGTCATTTTCTCAAAGGCAAACTCCCCAAAGCAGCAGCCACATTCGATCAACTGACCATCCTGGAAAAGAAATTAGAAATAGAGATATTTTATACACCTAATGTCAATAAAAAAAGGATCAAGCATCAAGTTGAGCCTTTTTAAAGTCCCATCCACTGAAAAATTGCTTTTGTAGGCTTTAACCTTCTGAAATGCAAACATCAAAACATAAAAACACACTTCTCTTTAAAAAAAAACAAAAAACAGCCTTTATATCATTTCTGTCTGTCAGAAGCTGGTGTAACTCTTCCAGGTTTGCTGCCGTATGTCACGAAAAGGAAAACCTAGCCTTGATTCCCCCCGCTGCTCTATTATTGGCCATCCTAAGTGATCCAATCCAGCCCTGTTTCCTGCCCTCATTTTCTCTTGTTTACAACACAACTCAGCAACAGGTGCTGTCTGCAAACACGCTGAAGGGAAGCTGCACACTCAAGCGATGTGGGCAACAGGAGGATCCCGACACAAATTCCCAATGGATGCATCTCTAAGAGAAAAGTCGCAAAATTTTATTTTTACAGACTTTTCCGGAGAATTTTAGACCAAACGTATTGCTCTGTTCTGCTGATTTCACTGCAGATTCATTCCAAAACCTTGGGAAATATAACCTGGGTTTTGTCAAAAAGTTTGTTCTTAATGATATCACTGTATTACGTGCAGCAATGCAGTAAAATGCTCAAACATTCAAAAACCAACACCACTGTGACCATAGAAGCAGCCAGACCAAACGCACATCACACACAGCCACACAGCATGCGCACCAGGCAAGCACAACCACAGTAATGTGGGCAAGGCACAGGACCGGCAGCTGGCCAACCGTGCGGGTCCAGACTCCAAATATGAGAGTCCTTGGCTGGCCGACGGCATGGGCAGAACCTACGGAAGCCGGGACCTGCTTTGCCATGATTTCACCAACCCAATTCACAAACTGTGCAGCCGCACACCACATACAATGGATTCGGTCCCCTCTCTGCAAACCATGGCGGCACCATACTCCAAATGTAAAACCATTACAAGGCACTGCAGGCCAAGCACAGTGGGACCAGCACCAGCGGGGACTCCGTCTCCCCCTGGCCAGCTGTGTGAGCTGCGGCCAGCTCGGTGCCACGCTGCTGTGCCCGTATGTCCTCAGACACTTTTGCTGCAGGGCTGCATATGCCGAATAATCATTCAGATCCTCCACAATCACAGTAGCACTAGATTTTAATCTTATAGGCATCAGATCTTCATTACGCTCTTCATCTGGTCACATTTGGAGCTTCTTATTTCCACGTTTGTTTACTTAGCCCTCCGTGATCAAAGAAGAGCCCTGCTGTAGGTTACACCTCCTCACTTGTGACTGCCTTTGCCACACATGTCAATCACAACGCTTTCACCCAATCAGATTAGGGGCTCCAGCATTTTCTGGGAGAGATCAGAGTGGCTTTCTAAGAGCTCAAGTAAAATAACAGAAATTTTTTTTGTTTATCAAAATACAGATATATATATGTTCTTGATGATGTCAGAATTTGAAATTAATCTGTGAAAAAGGCAATAAATGGGACCTTTAAGTTCAGCTTAAACACAAAGGTATCTTGGACAATGATAGAACTAAACTGCATGCAGATCAGATACCAAGTTTAAGTATTACTTCATGTCAGTCATGTTTCGGTTAATGGGATCCTGTGACCTTGACCTCTGACATTCTGACCTCAAAATAAATACATGTGTGAACACTGCTTGTAGTTCTGCACCAAGTTTGGGTTTGATAGTGAGTGCCACCCATCTATAAAACCTTTAACCTGGACCTTAGCATACTCACACACCAAGTCCAACGCCAGAGCAAATGCATAAGCTGGTTCCTGGGTCCGTAAAAAATTAACACGGACTATTTTATAGGAAATATTTAGTTTAACTGGTGAGTTATTCTAAATCTGTGTTAATCCATCTTTATTTAGCTACACCAAAACCTCTGTATATGTATGACTGGCATAACCATCAAGAACATCTTCCAAGAGCACAGTCCAATTTTACAATAAGTCCATAATTTTACAGAGTTTTAAACTGATATACAGGGCAATCAGTTTTCTGAAAATTATGCCAGGAACCCATTTTAGATGGCCTATCTGTCTGTCTAAAATTGTTGTGATTCCTACCTTCTTATACTCATCTTCATTGACTTGTAGAGCAAGCAGGAAGTCCTCGTGCTGGAAAAAGAAAGTTGACAAGTTAGTTTTGGGACCAGCCGCCAGCGATCACCACCACTGTCCTGTCCCTGCGTTGAGTACACAACATCCTGCAGGACTGGTCTCACCCCCCCCCCCCCCCAACCACTACCTGACCTCACACTTCACCAGCCACACAAGTGAAATAACTGTGAACTGGGCTTTTCACTGCCACATCACACTGCCCACTCCACCACATGCCGTATCAGTATTTCTTTACAATAACAAATTGTATAAAGATGTGCCGATTCATTAAGACCTATGCATGACTGGGGCACTGCTACAAGATGCTCACGTTATCTTATCATTGTTAAACAACAACAATAATGACAAAAACAAACTAATTGATGGCATAGTTTTGATAAAAGTTTAATATAGCTGGCCTGTGGTTAATTGTTCAAAAATTAATAGTTCTAATCGGCTCTTCTGGTTAGTGTAATGAACATCCTGGGCTTTGATGAGAACCCTCAAATGCCCTCAATGCATTGTTTTTAACCGTTAAGCACTTTGTTGCATGAAAGTTGCTACATAAATAAATAAAGTTTAAAAGGTGTGTGACTGAGAAATGTGGAACTTCAACAGACAACAAAATTAGGTGTCATTAGATGTTTAAGCTTCTCAGTTAATCTACTGACAAATGCCAAATTTTAGCCAACTCATATTTAACTTGGACAAAAGCAGCACACAAATACAAGTCCACATAGCAATACCTACTAACCCGCTGGAGTTTAATAGCAGTACTGAGGTGAAATGGTCAGTAGAATATTATTCCAACCCTTCACTCATGGTAAACAGTAAGCAACAACCAGGTAATTTTACCCACAGCAGCCATTAAAATTCATAAGCTCAATAGTTCATCAATGTAGCTGTTTTTAGTGGAGAAGCAGTTGTCCTACTGGCATACAGAGACATGAACACAATAAATACAGATGTGAAAAACAACAAACAGGCTGTGGTGTGAATGTGTGTATGCACCTCGGCCCATTCCTTGGCCTTCTGCTGATAGAATGATAGCTCCTTCTGCAGAGAAGCTTCCAGGCTGCTGTACGTCCTGCAGTAACGACGGTCGTTCTCCAAGAAGTACATCCTCCTTTCAAACTTGACTGAACCTGGTGGAGAAAAGAATCTCTTAAGCGAGAGACCATATTGCAAGGCTAAAAACAAAATTAAAGCGGTTCTGTAGTATGAATAATTATGACAGACAAGTACTAGTATGTATGTCTACTGTAGGAGTGGCTGCATGCCAAGATGCAGGCATATGTGCGGATAAAGAAATAGGAGAAAGGTGTGAGCATTTCCTCACCATGCTCAAAATGAAAATCTATAAAACAGCGCTCTGAGGAGGTCCTGCTCCGCCGCCTCCTTCCTGATGGGTCACCTGAGTCTTTCCACTTCTTAAGAGCATCACATAAGGCCTAGAAGAGAGAAGGGGTTACATCAGAAATTAGAACTCAGAAGGAAAGTGAACAAACGGTGCGTGATGGACGACAAGGCTGCAGGTACCTTGCGTGTGATTGCATAGTGTCCCTTCATGGTGTTAAGGGCCCATTTGATGTCTTGACAGCTGAGCATCCTGAAGTCTGCCATGAGCAGATCGGCAGCCTGCATCACAACTTCTTGTCCCACGCTACCCAGCTTGGCAAAGTCAAACAAGTCCTCGGTCACCTGTAAGACGCAGAGGACTAGCATGAGCATAGTTCCTATACACCAGGAGTCACCAACTGGCGGACTCTGGTCTGGATTCGGACCCCAAAGCCTTTTAATCAATTTGAGAAAAAGGGAGACTTTTATTTCTGTGGGGAAAAGGTGGAAAAAAGTGGAACTGAACTGCTGCTGCGACGACCACCCAGATTGATTATGGCACGAGCTCTTGGGTGCTTTCCTGCTGCTGCAGACTCCCCTCTTCGCTACCAGGTCTGTACCCACAAAATGAAGCACTGTTGTGAAACTGAATGTATTTACCGGGGTACGTCTTCCTCTATTCTGCCGAGAGTAGTCTATGCTGGAATGCAGAGGTGGGGTCGCTGGTATGGAGGTCCTTGTCTTAGCCTTCGATATTGCGTAAAAACTTAGTAAAAGCTCCGTGTGTTACTGAACATGAAAAGTTCCACCTCCCCTCTCAATGTAACCATGGAGTTACAACTCCATCCATGCTGGAACAGCGTTTACTGTTGAGATTTTTTTTAAAAAATGTCAGAGGAATTCTGTAGTCCATCCATCTTCTACCACTTATCCGGGTGGAATTATATTTTGTCTGTTTTTTTTTTCTTTTTGTCTTAGTTTGAAACCGTTTTTCTGCACTGAAAATACTGCATAGAGGTGGACTTTTTGTGAAATTTAGCTTTTTAGATATTAATCTTTTTTCAAATGCAATATAATTTAGTTTGTGTTCTCCTGGAAAACATTTTTAGGATTTTAGTTGTAGATTTTAGAATTGCAGACCTATTTATTTGGAGTCAACAAACACATTTAGGGTTCTCCTGTATTATAAAATTTTATATATTACATTTTGTTTGAAATTGAACAAAAAATTAATTTTAATTTTTTTTTGTTTAAAAATAAATATAGAGCTAAAAGCAGCTAAAACATGAGCTTAATAAAATAATGTGTGAAAGCAAGTTAAATGATACTGGCCTGTCCGGAGACAGCTGTGGTCTTCTGAAAGAATGTCCATGAAATGATGGCAGTTTTTAAAACCACATTTTGAGATAAATTTGTCCATGCGCCAGATTTCTCTTCCATTTGTTTTAATAAAAGATGCTGGAAGTAAATTCATGAGTCATTGCAAATATTTTACTTTAAAAGGGACAAGTTGTCACACAGTGGGAGGGAAAAATCCTGAATAGAAAAAAAATGTGTCAAGATGCATTGAGAATGGTTTTAGAATTAAATGAGAGTTCTGAATCATAATCGAATCATGAGGTGCCTAAAGATTCTCACACCTAGTTCGGACCACGGCTGGGGAGGAGGACAGACTTACAGGACCTTTTGCAGTTTTAGTTGGTGACCGCTGCTAATATACTGATATCAGTCAGTCCACAGTAACTGGTAGTATAGTCTGTTTACATCCTTCTGTGCATTCATTCCTGACTGACAAAGCCATTTGGATGAATGGTGAAATGTTTCAGAAGTTAAAAAAAAAAATACTTGAATCCAGTTGATGACAGAGCTTTCAACTGAATAACTGGCACTGGCACTTTTCTCTGGTGGTCAGTGAGGTAAATCAGAGAAACGGTTGTAATTGTTTTCTCAGCACATTATGTGCTAACCACATCAGAGAGCCATAATCCAGTGACAGGCACCCAAAATAGTCCCATTACTAAAAATATTTGTCTGCTAGGCCTGACTGATGTAATTATGCAAAAAGGAACCACCTATTACACTGGTTAACCCCAAATTTATTGTCAAAGGGGTTTTTTTTAGCTGATTTAGGACAATTTTGATGTGCTGAATCCAAAAATCACATTGGTTTTGCCCAATCAGGTCAACTTTTTGAATTATGGCCACATTATGTTTTATACGTTTTTGTTCACATGTACGGGTATTTTCGCTTTATATGACGCAAAATTCTTTATGTCTTGAAATTCTCTGAATTTTGAACAATGATGACATAACATTCAATTTACATGTACTTACCTTTATATAAAGGTAAGTACATGCACAGTACTAAGTAAACAGGTTTTTACTTAGCACCTGATCGAGAGAAACGGATGTGATTCTTGGATTCATTGGTGCAAAATTGTCTTTAAATCAGTTGAAAAAAAACACAGACAACTTACAAAAAAATTATTTTTGTAACCCCGTGTTATTAATTTGAGTACACAGTTTATGTAACAGCTTATTGTCCCGTGCCTGTTGAACACTAATGCCAAGCTTCACTAAAATAAAGGTACCACCTAAAACACCCCCACACACTTACCTCCGTCTGGATGTCTCCAGACTCCAGGAGGATGCTGGTGGGAGCTGCAGTGGCTGCTGCCGTCGCTTTCTTGGGATACCCTGGATTCTCCAACAGCACGTTACAGATACTGAAAACAAAGCAGCATTTATATGAATTTCTTCTTCTTCTTTTGGCTGCTCCCTTTATGGGTCGCCACAGCGGATCATCTGCCTCCGTCTCACCCCATCACTCTGCAACACCAACCCTGTCCATGTCCTCCTTCACTACATCCAGGAATCTTCTCTGTGGTCTTCCTTTTTCCCTCCTACCTGGCAGCTCCATCTTCAACATCCTTTGTCCAATATATCCACTATCCCTCCTCTGCTCATGTCCAAACCATCTCAGCCTTGCCTCTCTTACTTTGTCTCCAAACCTCATAGCAGGTTTCACTACAGTCTTGTAAATCTTCCCTTTCACTCTAGCTGCTATCCTACTGTCACAAATCACCCGATACTCATCTCCACCAACTCCACCTTGCCTGCACTCTCTTCTTCACCTCTCTTGTGCATTATCCATTGCTTTGGATGGTTGATCACAGGTATTTAAACTCATCTATCTTCATTTCCTCTACTCCTTGCATCTTCACTGTTACACCTGCCTCCCTCTCATTCACACACATGCATTCTGTCTTACTTCTACTGACTTTCATTCCTCTTCTCTCCAGTGAGTACCCTGACCTCTCCAGGTTCTCTTCCACCTGCTCCCTCCATATCACAATGTTGTCTGCAAACATCATGGTCCACAGAGACTCATGCCTGACTTTGTCTGTCAGCCTGTTCATCACCATGGCAAATAAGAAGGGGCTCAGAGCCGATCCCTGATGTAATCCCACCTTTATCTTGAATCCATCTGATTCTCCAACAGCACACCTCACTACCGTCTTGCTGTCCTCATACATGTCAACACTCTTAAAGCAATACACTGCATCTGTAGTACTCTTTTTTGCCATGAAACCATACTACTGCTCACTGATTGTCACCTCTCCTCTTAACCTGGCTTCAACAACTCTTTCCCATATCTTCATAGTGTGGCTGATCAACTTTATGCCTCTGTAGTTACTACAGCTCTGAGCATCACCTTTGTTCTTGAAAATTGGTACCAAAACACTTCTCTATTCCTCAGACATCCTCTCACTCTTCAAGATTGTGTTAAACAATCTGGTTAAAAAGTCCACTGCCATCTCTCCTAAACATCTCCATACCTCCACAAGTATGTCATCTGGACCAACCGCCCTTCCATTCTTCATCCTCTTCAAAGCTGCCCTCACTTCTGCCTTGCTAACCCTCGGGACTTCCTTGTTCACCATTTTTCCTTCCTCTCTCTCCTCAAAGTACTCTTTCCACCTTCTCAACACTCTCTCATCCCCCATTAGTACATTACCATTTCTGTCCTTAATCAGCCTAACCTCCTGCACATCCTTTACAGCTTGATCTCCCTGTCTAGCCAATCGATACAACTTCTTGTCTCCTTTAGCATCCAGCCTCTCATACAACTCAGAATATGCCTTTTCCTTTGCCACCTCTGTCTTTGCCATACACCTAGACTCCAAACACTCCTGTCTACTTTCTTCATCTTCCTGACTGTCACATTTTTTCTTTGCCAGCCTCTTCCGTTGAATACTTTCCTGTACCTCCTCATTCCACCACCAAGTCTCCTTGTCTTCCTTCCTCTGTCCACTGGATACACCACATTCCTTTCTACAAGTTTCTCTCAGTACTCTTGTTATACTTTCCCAGTCATCTGGTAGTTCTTCCCTATCACCCAGAGCCTGTATCAACTCCTTCCTGAGCTCTGTGCGCCCTTCTTCCTTCTATAACTTCCCCCACTTAATCTTTGGCTCTGCCTTCACTCTCTCTTCCTGCTTTCCAAAGTCATTCTACAGACTACCATCCGATGCTGTCTAGCTAGATTCTCCCCTGCTACCACCTTGTAGTCTCCTATCTCTTTCAGATTTCTCCTTTTGCATAAGATGTAGTCCACCTGTGTGCACCTTCCTCCACCAAGGAGGAAACGTGATCATGTTGGTTTGTTTGTCAGCTGGATTACACAAAAACTACTGGAGGAGATAGGGCCTTGGTGGAGGTATGTGATCATGATATGCAAAGAAACAGAGGGCACTCACAGAGCACATACCTCCACCAAGGCCCTACCTTACAATGCTAAAGTGAAAAAGTGATGCAGAATCCGCATCCTGACCCGGATCACCTCCAACATCTAATGGGTTCTTTTGTAGCCCAAGGGCCACCTCTGGTGAGAATGTCATTAAAATTCACCCAGTAGTTTTTGCATAATTCTACTAAAAAAACTGACAAACAAACAAGACATACAAACAAACCAAACAATATTCAGCAAGACGGGATCTTGGTGGAGGTATGCGCTCTCTTTAACTTTAACCTTAACATTTCCAATAACACTGATAACATTGGGACAAAAACGTATGCTTAAAAATGTGTGAGGGGAAAAAACATTTATGGAAAAATAAACCGTCAATTTTACAAGAAAGAAACTTGCAAATTTCAGAGAAAAGAAAAATAAATAAATCACAACATTTATTAAAAATATATAGAAATTTGTTGTTTACTTGTGTCTACCACATGCACTAGACATTCCATGTACATGTGAACCCCAGTGATCCATAAAAACTTCCAACCTTACAATTTATTTCTAAGGCCAAAAAATAAATCACGTGAAGCTCAATGTCAAAAGGCAAATCATGTCCATAACTTTACTGTCTGCTGACCTTATATTCCCCACATAAACCTGGACCTTCTATTTCCTAGTAAACAACAACCATCCATAAAAACTTTAAAGTCTCCAAAGCATCTGACACTGATGACACCTGGATGAATACCTAAGTTCATTTCTGGCTCTTCGGACCAAGACAAGCTAATAAAAGAATAGCTTGTGTATTTAAAAAAAAGTTACAATTACAAAAGTGGCTGTAGCTGTGACTTAACACACAAATGAACCACCAGTTCAATTAGCTACAAAAGTAAAAGGCTTCTTACACATTCAAGTCTTTCACATTATTCTTTTGGATGAGTTCTGCTACATAGGCTTCTTTGACATCTGGGAATAGATCCAGCTGTGGAGGAGACACAGAGACACATTGAGGCAGACACAAGAACCAACACAGCTGCAACTGACTAAACTTGACGGTTTAACTTGATGGTATGGCGATGAAACAGATGCAGAGAACTCACCACGCCATTGATTAGGGTTCTAATAAGAGGTTGCTGCTCTGGTCTCTGCTGTGGTGCGGAGGGTCCAGGCCTTGCGTCTTCTATTTGGGGGATGTCCTCTGGTGCAGGAGGCACTGCAACCAATATGGGGGCTGGAATCACCCTCTCTGGGTTTGGAGCCAAATTGTGATGGGCATCTCCTCCGCTGTGGGAGACTGAAGCTGTTGGAGCTGGGGGTGCAGCAGGGTTGGAATTCACACTAGATGCCCTGATGTTGTGGCTTAAGGCTGATGAGTCCACACCGGAGGTGCCAGCCTGCGGTGGATGGTTGGGAAGAGCGGCCCCAGGTGTCTGGCTCCCCAGGATGATTTGGTGGCCTGCCGCCGGAGGGCCCAGTCTCTCTGGGGCCGACGCTATTAGAACTGCAGAGGGGGTTGTGGGTATAACCTGAGGCGGTTGAGGGAGTTGGGCTGCAGACTGAGCAGGGGCCATTGCCAGGGTCTGTGGTTCAATTTCAATGAGATTTCCCTGCATTCGGTTGCGTGGCACCTGCTTCAACTGGCACTGGGCCATTAGCGGCAGGTGGGGCTGTGTTATGAGTGCAGATGCTTGGTTTGGTTGTTGTGGGAGAAGAACTAGCTTCACGTCCCTTAGCCGGATGAGGTGGGGCTGTGTGGATGTGTTTCCAGGGATCTGGGACTGCGTAGAAGTGCTGGGCTGAGGCTGTGACTGAGACTGAACATGTGCAGATGACGTACTGGCCTGAGGATTGTCTTGCGTATGACTGCTTGTGCTGGGCTTTTCTTCAGCATTTGCAGAAGAGCCTGATGCAGCCACTGCAACTGTGGCACTGACAGAGGTACCTGCCTGATGCTCCACATTTGAGTGTGCTGAAGAGCCAGCTTGGTGCTGTGAAAGTCCAGATGTGCTGGGCTCAGGACTCACACATCCTGCTCCCGATGTTTTGGAGGAGATGGCACTGGTAAGCATGGAGGTAGTTTGGGTGTGGCCATGAAAAACTGAATGGGGATCCACCTTTTCATAAGCTGATATACCTTCCCGCTTTTGTAAGACTGTGGTCAGTTCTGGCTGAATCAGTGATGAAGGGCCCGGTTGAATCGGTGTGTGTCCAGACTGTACCAGTGTCTCAATTTCTGTGGCCGGCTGGGTGGCCTTGGCATCTCTGGAGGTAGAGGGGGCAGAGTCAGGGTCTCCTCTGGGAAAGTCAGATCCAGATGTAGCACTACTTTCACCTATAATCTGAATTAGGTTGGGCAAGGCCCCACTCCATTTTGCTGCTGGGCGGATCACGTGTCTACGTGCAGGAGTTAATGACTAAAAGGGAAGGAACAAGGTACATGAAATCACTGTCAATTTAACAAATAGAGGAAGAAAATAGTACTAGTTATTTAATGTATTGTACCAGTTAGCTAAATGCTGACTTTCATTTGCAGGTCAATTTTTGTCTTAGCAGGTTAAAAAAAGGAAAAAAAAAACCCATAAGCACTATAACAATATATTCAAGAACACTGTTACAGTTTTGAAAATGCTAGTAAATACCAAATACAATGAGCTCCTGTGGACAGGAAGACCGACTACGATGCACTGCACTGTCCTTTAAATACATTTATTCTGTAATGGGAGGATCTATCCAACCTTTGATCTTAAGCGCGAAAGGTCCCTGAACACCACTGTTTCCAAAAATGTGCAAAGAACATCTTTCTTTTCACTCCCCATTATGTTCTTGAACACAGCATCATGATGTGTTTCCCTGCTTCATATCATCATGCTGTTTTCTTAAAACGTTTCAGTGTTACAGGGCCTTGGTGCACGCGTCCTGTGATGTTAAACACACTACATTATGATCCTTCTGAGTGCTTCATAACATAAGCATGCAGGTGTACAGTCATGTTTCAAAGCACACCTCCTTTGACAGACAAATCTTACTGTGCACCATCCAAGTTACTGCTATGGTAGAATGGCCATGATCATCTCTAAAGTGTTGCAAAGGCTCCCTTTGTTTACAGTGGGCTGCTCTGTGAGCAGAGGCGGCTGTGTGTCTGTGTGTGTGTGTGTGTGTGCGCGCGCGCGCGCGCGCCATGTGCAAATCACCTCTTTAGGTATATCCTTCTACCCTGGTGGGTCATTCAAAAGTCAAAGTCTGAATCAGTACTTAGTTTTATTCTACAATCTTAACCCTCTTAGTGTGTATGTTGCCAAACTGCAACATAACCTCTAGTGGTCAAGAGTGGTAAATACTTTTTGTCAATAAAATAGTTCAGGGGCGGCGCAGTGGTGGAGTGGTTAGCACTGCGGCAGCACAGTCACTCACCCTTGGCCGGGGGATCCTGGGTTCAATCCCAGCCCCCGACCAATAGTGATCTGTGTGGAGTTTACATGTTCTCCCCGTGTTTGCGTGGGTTTACTCCGGGATTTCTCCGATTTCCTCCCACATGCCAAAAACATGCAAGTTAGGTTAACTGGCATCAAACTGGGGATTCTAAATTGTCCTTAGGTATGAATGTGAGAGTGAATGGTTGTCTGTCTCTCTGTGTTGGCCCTGCGATGGACTGGCGATCTGTCCAGGGTGTACCCTGCCTCTCACCCAAAAGATGCTGGGATAGGCTCCAGCCCCACCGCAACCCGAAAAGGATTAAGCGGAAGAAGATGAATGAATGAATGAAAATAGTTCAGATTTCCAAGGCTATAACTTGAAAGTTGCAAGAGATAATGGCTTACTGTCAAATAGAAAGATGTAAAATATGATCCAAAGTTTCAGAGAGGAATAAATTTAAGCATCTAATTTGCATAATGTTGCAGCACCTCTTCGTATTCCATAACTCAGTCAAAAATGGACTTTGGACGTACTTACACAAAGAATGTGAGTCTTTTGACACTGTTTTTTTTTTGTTTTGTTTTTGTTTTTTTACAGAGGTACCGCATCATCTTATCTTCAAAGTATATGAACAAGAAATCAATACATTTTAAAAAAACCAAAATAGGTCACTTACTGTTGTAAAGTCTGTTGACAAAGGGGGGCTGGTGTGGTCGCTGTGTTTTCATCCATTATGGTCCTTATTTTGCATTCTGTCGGTAATATAAAATCTCTACCACATCTACCAAGTCTTATGATTATCCCACAAAAATTTCGTTTGTATCCCGCGGCTGTTTTCGACGTACAAAGCCGAAAAAATGATGTGACGATCGCGGACATATTAGCTTTCAGGGCTAAATACTAAAACAGGAAAAGGAAATGAGGAGTTCTTCTTCTTTGGTGTATTACGTGTCATCCACTCAGTCCTCCAACGGATGTCTGTCACCTTTTGAAACTGGCAAATCAGTACAATCAGTACAAATCCCCAAGGCAGGCGATCATGTCAGTGAGAAGACAGGCGCAGTGCCACGCTCTGCCGCTAGGGGCACAAAAATTCTCACACTCAAAGAGTTAACACACCGACTCTGGATCAGAACCTCGATTGTATACCACCATCTACCCCAGGGATGTCCAATCATGTGCCATGGAGGGCCAAGACCTGGCAGGCGTTACCGCCAACCAGTGTCTTCAACAGCAGATTCCACTGAATTTCTTCCCACTGATTGCTGATAAGTGAAAACACCTGCTGAAGAGACTGGATAGAAGAGAAAACCTGCAGAGTCTTGGCCCTCCAAGGCACATGATTGGATACCCCTGATCTACCCATTCATCCATCACCACTTTTCCGAGGGTCCGGGTCACAAGGGTAGCAGTCCAAGCTGAGCAGCCCAACTGGCACCCGGTTCACATAACACCACGATCCCCACGATCTCTCTTGCAGGTGGTGAGCCCACTGGAGGGTGGACCCATGTGGCTCCTTTGGGTACACTGGGTCCTTGTACCTTTTCATAGGGATCTCCTGGACCGCTCTTAACCAGTATTTCCACTGACTCCGGATGCAGTCCATTACGGCTGCAATTCAGCCTCCACAGCAAGTAGTTCCCCATTCTCGTCAATTTTCTAATCCTCACCTGGTCTAGACCACTGCAGAACGAATCCAGCTCGTCAAATTCATCATGATCTTCTCACACATTGATTACTGTTTTACCAACTGGTCACTCACTGATGTAACCATGATCAAACCCATTGAATCTTTATACAAAAAGCCAGAAAAATCTTTGATAAGAAAGATCCCACATATCATTGCTGTCACCTATTTTGAAAATTATAAAACTCTCAAATTTGCCTGTTCAATTTTTAAAATATTAAATGACTATGCACCACCACCCCTGGGAGAATATGTTAAACTGAGAACTGTCATCGGCACAACCACCAGAGCAATCACAAGAGGAGACTGTGAGGTCCCCCACAGACGCACCACATTTGCTCAATCTGTGTTATCAGTGAGGGGTACCAAGATCTGGAATAATATACCACCTGCAATCAGAGAACGTACCACACTAAACCCTTTTAAGACGCATTGTAAAAATTGGCTTTTAAACAACCAAAACTGTACCCATAACTAGTTGTTGCTCTGCGGCATACGCATATATATATGTGCCCATGCATCACACACATATGCCCCACCTCTTGTTTGTTGCCGTCTGTTGTTGCTGTGAGGTGCTTGGGTGCATGTGTGTGTAAGCATACACAGCACTTCACTCGTGTGACATTTAAATGTTTTGTTTTGTAACACCTTAACTCTTGCACTTTAGCATAAACATTTCGTACAGTTTCATTGCTGTTGTTCTGCTCGTGTATAATTGTTTGTGTGCTTTTGTGACCCGCCGGGGGACTACCAATGCAAATTAGCAGTATTGCTAAATCTGGCATACTTACATTTGCATTAATGTTCATTAGTATGTAATGTCCCTTTCAAATAAACATTAAACTAAACTCGGTTCGCTAATGAAATACAACGAGTCTGTTTTTGACAGATGCTGGATCCAATCCGCAAGGAAATCCTGTGGTATCTTGTGGTATTTAATAGCCGTTTGATCATTAAAAACTATTTAAGGATCGTCCGTTATTTTCTGAAGTCTACTCCTCCACTACTCTGTCAGAGAAGGTAAAAACTTGACTTGACATACAAACGCTTCATAGAATTAAAATTGATGGGCTGCTTACATTTTATTTGCAGCCCAGAAATCCAGGTGGAGAGCCGCTACATCACACTTCCTTGTTGTCATAACGTGATCACGATCGGTTCATCTCAGTTACTCTTGGGTTATTCTCAAGATGTTGTGTTCATTCATTCATTCATCTTCTTCCGCTTAATCCTTCTCGGGTCGCGGGGGGCTGGAGCCTATCCCAGCTTCTTTGGGCGGGAGGCAGGGTACACCCTGGACAGATCACCAGTCCATCGCAGGGCCAACACAGAGAGACAGACAACCATTCACTCTCACAGTCATACCTAAGGACAATTTAGAATCCCCAGTTTGATGCCAATTTACCTATCTTGCATGTTTTTGGTATGCGGGAGGAAACCGGAGAAATCCCGGAGTAAACCCACGCAGACACGGGGAGAACATGCAAACTCCACACAGATCACTGTTGGTCGTGGGCTGGGATCGAACCCAGGATCCCCTAGCCAAGGGTGAGTTGCTGTGCTGCCGCAGTGCTAACCACTCCACCACCGCACTGCCCAGATCTTGCGTTATTTTGTATAATTCTTGTGCAATCTTGTATTTCAAACCTTGTTCTCATTAATGCCGCTGCAGAACACAAACGGAGCTGATAGGGATGAATTCAAGGGAACAGCCACACTGCAACTGCAATGTGCTGCATCTGGAGTCGGTGTAAATCCCGGGTTAGTCTGGCCCTTCACCCAGCACCACTTTGTCTTGAGAGACCCTACCAGGGACAAGCTGCCCCCAGCAACAAAGCTCCTGGGATCATTAGGGAACCCAAACTCCACCATGATAAAGTGGTGATCAACAAAGGGGCATATACCCTCACCTCAAAGTCTGACGACTCCATCCTTCATTGTTTATTTTGTGAAGCTCTGTTAAGGCTTTTTAACTTTCCCCACATACCTAGATAATCAGATTATACAGTATGGATTTTATTTTTTTCCCCATGTTGCAATTACAATAAGGCATCTTTATGCAAGCCTTGCTGTTGTGTTAATTTATACAAACCTTTTTAAGGGTTTTTTTTCCTATTCAACCAATTTCCCTCACAAGCCCATCTTTTTTCATTGAATGAATGTCGCCTTTTTATTTTAACTGTTTTACAAATTTATTACCTTCACAGTCTAAGATGGTGTCTTTGTCTTGTAATCTAAATATAGGTTTTTCCTCCTTTTTGACAAATTATCCTTCATTAGGCCAAAGGCTGAAGAGAAGACTGTATCAGCTGTGACAGAAGTGGACATAGAGGGTCCACTAAACTATATGGACAATACATGTCAAGCATCCAATGCATGACTAGTGTTTGAAGACTGGAGGATTTGCAGCAGAACTTATTTCTCTTCCATAAGAGACTGAACAGGGCAGTGTAGTGGATCCTCCTCCAAAATCTGTGCAGCAATTTGATAATGGAAGAAACTGATTTTATTGATCTTAATGTGAGATATATTACTGCTCAACGGAAATGAATATTTTACCTTCAAGATCACTAAATATAAGAATTTCATTGTAGTTACCAGCAAAGGATCTGTACAAAAATCTATCTCAATAGAAAAAAAAAAATCAGGAAATAGATTTGGAGATGAAATAGCTGCATGTAAAGATAGACGGAAAATGATGTTTGTTCAGAAAATAACGAAGGTGTGTTAAAAACAAATTAGTGATGCGTTTTATTGAGAGATTTTGAGTGATTAGTTCTCTGATTCTCTCCATTCACACTTCTGTTTGTGGATGTGGTTCCTCTTAAGTTTAAATATTCTAAACAGACCCCCAACATAACCTGAACATAACCTAGTCAGGAGCAGCTTATGTTCACAGCCTTTAATAATAATAATAATAATACATTTTATTTGAGGCGCCTTTCAAGGCACTCAAGGATGCCGTACAAGAATAAAACAAACAATAAAACACATTTAAAAACACATCACAAGTACAAAAAAATCCCACAGAATAGGCCTTAGTAAACAAAAAAGTCTTGAGATGGGATTTGAAGGTGGAGAGTGAATTTAAATTCCTGAGGTCCGGTGGGAGGGAGTTCCAGAGGCGGGGGGCGGTGCAGCTGAATGATCGAAGGCCCAAGGTGGTCATACGTGCAGGAGGGACAATGAGATTTGTTGCCATATGAAATTTGTTGCCATAGTTACAAACATACTCTTGTTACGGCCCTGGCCATTATGTTGTGTTTTTTCTGTGCCCTGTTTGGTGTTTTTCTGCTGCAGTGAGTCATCTTCACAGAGGATCTTCGACAGCGCAGCGTGCCACAGCTGAGCAAAAGTTGCTGGGGACTGGCTGAAACTCGCGCCGACACCAGTTTAAAACCTCCGGCTGGACCGGGTGACAGTTGGCAGCTTGACAGCAGCAGCGTCTCCTTTCGGTCTCCAAACAGTGTGCTTTGCTAAGGTTGATTAATTTGCTGTTAGTTATTTTGTGATTAGTTTGTTGTCAGTTACTTTGGGACCTTTCTTCCCAAAGGACTTGTAAATACTCGTATATATAAATTGGTAAGACCACATTCTTGTACATATTCACAGAGCAAAAGGGATGAGCTGCCATTTTCTTTGTGTCCGTTTTTTCCCCCTGTTTTTGTTAGCGTAGGGAGTCAGGTGTAGGGTTGTCTTTTTTGTTCTTTTTGGTTGCACATAGGATAGGTAGCACTAATTTGGGTAAAGATAGGAGGGGCTTTGTTTGTTATTTTGGCCTTGGTTCACCCCGGAGTCACGCTCACTGGCCTGTAAATAACTCACGTGTTAATAAAGCACACTGAACTTGTTATCAATCTCCGGCTTTGGTTTTTGGGGACCAGGACCAGGCTTTTCCCATTCTGTTTATGGTGCGCCATTTTCCCCCTAGACAGGGGCGTAACACTCTGACTTTTTGGAACCAAAAACTCAGTTATCACAAACTGAGTTAACTTACCCAGGTAAGACACTAAACCTGCTTTCTGGAACAGGGCCCAGATCTGCATCAGATTTGTGGATTTATGACAAGTCCACAGAAGACAACAGCTAATTCAACTGAGTCCTTTCAGGGGGCATCGCAGTCCTACGTTTCTGTGGGGGAGGAACACTCATGTGCAAGCAGACTTAAGGCCATTTGACTCTGCAGACAAAATCATGTCACAAAAAATTTTATATAATGTATTAAAATAAAGTGGAAACCACAAACAAGAAAAAAAAGGAACACTACACCAAATGTTGAAACCTATTAGTTAGTTAGTTAGTAAAACTATCTGTTCTCTGAAATGGAAGTAGAAGCAGCTACTGTACCTCATTGATCGGATCAGTGAAAAGGCCACAAAAAACATTCATGTCTTCATCTCATGTAATAGCCCTTGAAAACCTGTCAAGAACATATCACACATTGTTTCTAGGCAGAAGGGAAAACAAATGTGTGCACTTTTGTGCTGCCTGAAATTCTACGGTGCCCGCACAGGGAAATACTGTCTTGACTTCTTTTAACTTGTTGTTGAGAGTAAAGATGCAGATGTCCTATGAGAAGGAAAATCTGATGCTGCAGTGGAGAGTTTTTACCGCTTCAGTCAAGTTCAAAAAAGAGTTCTCGATGACAGAAAACTACAGAATCCATTTATGTTTACTGTGTGATAAAGCTCTGTGCATGCTTACACTTTGTATCCTTTTCATGACTCAGTCCTTGACTTGTCTTTGTATCTGACTGTTGACCGGGTAGGGCGGCCTTATTGCCACATACCAGATGTCTTCTACTTTCTTACGTGAAAAACTTCTTTTCCTCCCCCCACATTCCCCAGTAACAAGGAACACATCCCAACTCTATCACTTATAAATTATCTCTGCACCTCTGGTGGACAATACTTGTTGGTGATCCTTTTATAAAAGTCTATCAAAACAGAAAAGAGACAATTTGGTCTTGATTGTTATATTTCATTTTTATGACATTCTCTGGGATGGGAGCTATGCTAAAGGGGCAATATATTAAAAATATGAATAAGAGCAGAGAACTCTAGCAGCTGTCATCAGGTGACAGATAACAGATACAACTTTTAAAAGTGAGTCTACAAAGCTCAGCATAGCATCAATAGATAACCACAAAAAACAGAAAATGCATATCAAAAGAAAAAAAAATCATGGCAGCTGCTCATGATACCCCTCATTCGCTTCCTTTGTTGTTGAGGTGTAGTTTATATTGCGTTTAGACTTTGACCTTGTGATCCCAAAAGCATAGTGATAGTACAAGGTCACAAGGTGAACCTGTGTACAGCGTTTGGAAACCCTAGCTTTACTCATTCTATAGTAATGGGGCACAGGGAATGCTAGCCTTGACCTTTGACCCCAAACCCATAGTCAGCAGTCAGAGTTTAAGAAATGATGATATTGATTTGAAAAGGCTGTATTATTTTTTCTTCCTGTAGTTATCATGTTTACATGATTTAGGGAAAAACTGATCCGAGATTTTTCATAGATAGAACTATCGTATCAATTTGAAAAGCCCACGTCATTTCTTTCTGTAGTTATTGCATTCACAAGGTAGATATTGATGCCGCCGCCACTGACCATCCACGTGATGATAATACCCCTTCAGCCTTTTAGAGGCTGAGGGGTAAAAAGTGATTTGGTCAGATGGGGTTTTTAAATACAAGCTTTCCACACAATGATCTTTTTTCAACCAAATATACAGTACAATGATATCTACTATTCATCTATGTCCTTTTAGGGTGCGTCCCAATTCCCCCCTTAACCCTACCCCTCTGTTTTCCGCATCCATGATGAATGCTCAAAACAGAGGGGTAGGGTGAAGGAGGAAATTGGGACGCACCCTGAATAAAGTCTGGGCTTCAGTGTTTGGTTTTGCATGTTTTATCTCATTCTGTAATTGTAACCAAATGACTGTAGTTTGTGCAACTGCTTTCATGGTTTCATTTTTATTTTTAAATAGGGCAGTAGGTATGTGAGCAATGTCCTTACACTAGTACAAACTAGTGTAAGGACACTACACTAGTGTAAGGGCACTACACTAGTGTAAGGGCACTACACAATTTGTCTTTCAATACAAATTGAAAGACACCTGGAATTTATTGGTGTTCAATGTATTTTCTTAACTTCTAAATTATTGCTCTGAGTGTTGCTATCCCTGTGCTGTTGCAATCCTGGAATTTCCCCATTGTGGGAATAATAAAGGCTTATCTTAT
The DNA here is from genome assembly GCA_020510985.1 of Pholidichthys leucotaenia. Taxonomy (NCBI): domain Eukaryota; kingdom Metazoa; phylum Chordata; class Actinopteri; order Cichliformes; family Pholidichthyidae; genus Pholidichthys; species Pholidichthys leucotaenia. The sequence goes on along the minus strand of CM035838.1, from coordinate 392,644,587 downwards.
CTTGTGTTTTTACTCCAGTCTTGTATCAAACTATTCAAACAGCTTTTAAAACAATAATTTTCATATATACCAACTGCACCATCATACAACAGTGGGTTCCACACTAGACCTATCACGTACGCTTGCATCGCACAAAGTTTATGTTAAGCCAAGACATAGCTCTTCTGTAGTGGGAGGAAAAAAGTCCCCGAAAGAGATGTTAAAGATTGGCCTCAAGTAGCTGGAGAGTACACACAGAAACCAATGCAAACTACCTCAGACAGTTATAAAAACTTCTCACAGTTAGGAAATGCCTCAAGCTGCATCATGTTTGTCTTCTTTTAGTCCGTGTTCTTAACCTTTGTCATCTGTGAGGTAACGTCATTTGTTATCTTTTAACTGACTAGTAATTACAGTGCATCCAGAAAGTATTCACAGTGCTTCACTTTTTCCACATTTTGTTATGTTCCAGCCTTATTCCAAAAGGAATTAAATTCATTTTTTTCCTCAAAATTCTACATACAATACCCCATAATGAAAACGTGAATTTTTACCTCCGCCAAAGGGGGAGGTTATGTGATCATCGGCGTTGGTTTGTCTGTCTGTTTGTTTGTTAGCAAGATAACTCAAAAAGTTACGGACGGATTTTCATGAAATTTTCACAGATTGTCAGAAATGGGGTATCCTACAGATGATTAGATTTTGGTGGTGATCCGGATCACCGTCCACAAGAAAACCGCCATTACGCAAAATGCCATTTTCATGAATAACTACTAAACCACTAATCCTATCATTGTCAATCCAATTGCTTGTCATATGTTTTCATGGTCAAGGAATCTGAAAACGTACACACAAACACTGTATGGGGGGGAACTGTGGCGCTAAACCGCCATTACGGAAAATGCCATTTTTGTCAATAACTACTGAACCACTAATCCTATCATTGTGAATCCAATTGCTAGTCATATGTTTTCATGGTCAAGGAATCGGAAAACGTACACACAAACACTGTATGGGGGGAACTGTGGCGCTTGGCAGAGGTCTGCGCTCTCCGAGTGCTTTTCTAGTTTTTTTTTGTGATTTTTGCAAATTTATTAAAAATAAAAAACTAAGAAATCACATGTACATAAGTATTCACAGCCTTTGCCATGAAGCTCAAAATTGAGCTCAGGTGCATCCTGTTTCCACTGATCATCCTTGAGATGTTTCTACAGCTTAATTGGCGTCCACCTGTGGTGAGACAAAGACTGAACTCTTTGGCGTGAATGCCAGGAGTCATGTTTGGAGGAAACCAGGCACCGCTCATAACCACGGCAATGGTGGTGGCATCATCATGCTGTGGGGATGTTTTTCAGCGGCACGAACTGAGAGACTAGTCAGGATACAGGAAAAGATGAATGCAGCAATGTACAGTGACATCCTGGATGAAAACCTGCTCCAGAGCACTCTTGACCTCAGACTGGGGTGATGGTTCATCTTTCAGCAGGACAGCGATCCTAAGCACACAGCCAAGATATCAAAGGAGTGGCTTCAGGAGAACTCTGTGAATGTCCTTGAGTGGACCAGCCAGAGCCCAGACTTGAATCCAATTAAATATTTCTGGAGAGATCTGAAAATGGCTGTGCATCAATGCTTCCCATCTAACCTGATGGAGCTTGAGAGGTGCTGCAAAGAGGAATGGGCCAAACTGCCCAAAGATAGGTGTGTCAAGCTTGTGGCATCATAATCAAAAAGACTTGAGGCTGTAATTGCTGCCAAAGGTGCATCAACAAAGTATTGAGCAAAGGCTGTGAATACTTAAGTACATGTGATTTCTTACTTTTTAATTTTTAATAAATTTGCAAAAATCTCAAAAAAAAAATTTTTCACGTTGTCATTATGGGGTATTGTGTGTAGAATTTTGAGGAGAAAATGAATTTAACCCCTTTTGGAATAAGGCTGTAACATAACAAAATGTGGAAAAAGTGAAGCGCTGTGAATACCTTCTGGATGCACTGTAGAGTTCAGTATCGATTCTGAGTATTGTAAATATTTTACTTTGCTTGCCACGTGTATCCATTCTCAGAAGATGCTTACGCTATTCAATAATTAAGGGACAACAGTTCATAGTTTGTCATTTGACCAACACTGGCACATTCACTATTAATTTGTTTGCCTAAATCCATTGCACAAGTTTAATATTGTGTTGACACATTTTATATGTAAACAAGAGCACTGCACACGGTACATTAGGGCTGTGCTAATAACACACATCGTTGCTGATATTAACGATATGTATTGGTGACACGATAAAAAAAAAGTCTACAGTTTCATATAAAACTGTATCGTTTATACCAGGATTTAAAAGACTCATACCCCGTTTCTACTTGTCACAGCCCCACCTTTCCAGTGTGCCAGGTGTGTGCAATAGTGGGTTCCGGTGGTTAGCAGCTAACTTCAAGCTAATGTTTTGGTCATATAGCTACTACTTCTGTTTGCCAGGGATGTGGGACTTTTTCCCACCGTGCTGTGTCAGAAAGGATAGTCCTCTGACCTTGTTTTAACTGGAGGTAAGTAACGTTAACACCATCTCTCTCCAATTATAAAACAGCAAATGCTAAATGGCGATGCTAACTTGTCGCTAACAGGAAACGGTGTATCAGACCATCGTTTCTTTGGTTTAAATCACTGCCGAGTTTCTTAATTTTGTCTGAAAAAATATTACTAAAGATGCAAAAGTGTGTGACAGTAGTCACATACACACTAAATTAATAAATAAAAACGTGTCAGAGGAACAAGCTGACTCTTAATGTAACTTGATTTCTAATCATTTTAATCAGTCAAGTAGTGATAATGAATAAAGCTGAAGTCATAAAATTAATCACAGGCAGAAAATTAATAACAGACAAATTTGTACAATTGATTTTTTCACTATGTAATTGAAAATGTAGAAAAAGAGATGGTCCTTTTATATATAAACTACAGAATTTACAGAAAATGCATATTGTGATATATATATCGTTATTGTCAAATAAGATTACTTATATCGTGATAAGAAATTTTGGTCATACTGCACAGCTCTATTTGGATTTGACATATTTGTAGAGCTCTGCGGTAATATATATATATGACTGGAGTATGGCCACAGGATTGGCTAGAGTGGATACTCATGTCTACTGAGAAAACGCCACAAACTACAAGATGTGAAGAAAGCAGAACTATAACACCAAGGGAGGAGGTAATGTTTTTGCCAGCGTTGGTTAGTTTGTTGGTTTGTCTGTCTGCTAACAACACTACTCCAAAAGTTATGAACGGATTTTGATGAAATTTTCAAGAAAGGTGTGAAATGGCATGGGAAACGGATGAAAAGATTTTGGTGGTGCTCGTTTACTATGCACCGCAGTGATATGATACTGCACTGTTGTGTAACATTGCTTCATAATTATGAGCCTTGTCAGTAAACTGTAAGGAAGAAGAGAGGAGGAAAAAAAAACAAAACCGACCTGAAAGATTCAATAAACCATGATGTTGATTTAAGGTGGAATTGCCCAGTCATAATGTATGGTATATACAATTATGACAGTCCTGTTATTATAATGTGGTCATATAGTCATATTGTTTTTGCTGCCATTTCTCTGTCTGCTAGCAGGATCATGCAAAAACTACTGGATGGATTTGGATGACATTTTCACCAGAGGTGGCCCATGGCCCAAAGATGAACTCATTAGATGTTGGAAGTAATCTGTGAGTGCATACCTCCACCAAGGCCCTATCTCATAATATACAGATACAGTGGGGCAAAAAAGTATTTAGTCAGCTACCAACTGTGCTAGTTCTCCCACTTAAAAGATGAGAGAGGTCTCCAATTTTCATCATAGGTATACCTCAACTATGAGAGACAAAATGAGAAAAAAAATCCAGAAAATCACATTGTCTGATTTTTAAAGAATTTATTTCCAAATTATGGTGGAAAATAAGTATTTGGTCACCTACAAACAAGCAAGATTTCTGGCTCTCACAGACCTGTAACTTCTTCTTTAAGAGGCTCCTCTGTCCTCCACTCGTTACCTATATTAATGGTACCTGTTTGAACTCGTTATCAGTATAAAAGACACTTGTCCACAACCTCAAACAGTCAGACTCCAAACTCCACTATGGCCAAGACCAAAGAGCTGTCAAAGGACACCAGAAACAAAATTGTAGACCTGCACCAGGCTGGGAAGACTGAATCTGCAATAGGTAAGCAGCTTGGTGTGAAGAAATCAACTGTGGGAGCAATTATTAGAAAAAGGAAGACATACAAGACCACTGATAATCTCCCTCGATCTGGGGCTCCACGCAAGATCTCACCCCATGGGGTCAAAATGATCACGAGAACGGTGAGCAAAAACCCCAGAACCACACGGGGGGACCCAGTGAATGACCTGCAGAGAGCTGGGACCAAAGTAACAAAGGCCACATCAGTAACACACTATGCCGCCAGGGACTCAAATCCTGCAGTGCCAGACGTGTCCCCCTGCTTAAGCCAGTACATGTCCAGGCCCGTCTGAAGTTTGCTAGAGAGCAGTTGGATGATCCAGAAGAGGACTGGGAGAATGTCATATGGTCAGATGAAACCAAACTAGAACTTTTTGGTAAAGACTCAACTTGTCGTGTTTGGAGGAGAAAAAATGCTGAATTGCATCCAAAGAACACCATACCTACTGTGAAGCATGGGGGTGGAAACATCATGCTTTGGGGCTGTTTTTCTGCAAAGGGACCAGGACGACTGATCCGTGTAAAGGAAAGAATGAATGGGACCATGTATCGTGAGATTTTGAGTGAAAACCTCCTTCCATCAGCAAGGGCATTGAAGATGAAATGTGGCTGGGTCTTTCAGCATGACAATGATCCCAAACACACTGCCCGGGCAATGAAGGAATGGCTTCTTAAGAAGCATTTCAAGGTCCTGGAGTGGCCTAGCCAGTTTCCAGATCTCAACCCCATAGAAAATCTTTGGAGGGAGCTGAAAGTCCGTGTTGCCCAGTGACAGCCCCAAAACATCACTGCTCTAGAGGAGATCTGCATGGAGGAATGGGCCAAAATACCAGCAACAGTGTGTGAAAACCTTGTGAAGACTTACAGAAAACGTTTGACCTCTGTCATTGCAAACAAAGGGTATATAACAAAGTATTGAGGTGAACTTTTGTTATTGACCAAATACTTATTTTCCACCATAATGCGCAAATAAATTCTTTAAAAATCAGACAATGTGATTTTCTGGATTTTTTTTTTTCTCATTTTGTCTCTCATAGTTGAGGTATACCTATGATGAAAATTGGAGACCTCTCTCATCTTTTAAGTGGGAGAACTTGCACAATTGGTGGCTGACTTTTTTGCCCCACTGTAGATGGTGATATGGACGGACAAAGGGACAGAGGGGAGGACAAAGGGAGGTAGGGCGGGAGGGAGTCTTGGCAGAGGAATGCGCTCTGAGTGCCCTATAGTCTTTTGTGTCCTGATTAGCAGAATAGAAAATAAAGCAAATGCATACCTTGGTAATGATCAGTGTAGCTGTAGGAAAGGAGTTGGCACAAGAGAAGCTATTGTGGTGATGATGCTACTCATCAAAAGATGTATCAACCATGAAATGGATGTGTATGCATGCTGTGTGGACTAAAAGTGGATTCACACTACAATGTTTGGACCAACTTTTACTGACATTTTGGCAAACGTCTGGCTCTGCTGGCAAAAGTTAAGGATTGCTGGTGTTTGCTTGTAAACGCTGGTGAAAGTTGTGTTCTTTGAAAATTTTCAGCATGCTGAAAATTTGCTGACGTTTGGAAATAAACGTTGGTGACAGCTGTCCTCAATTTGTAAAAGTTCTTGAGCGCTGGGCTAAGTTATGCTGAGTTTACCTAAGTCAGCCCAAGTTAAAGGTGGGTTCACTCTATAGCGTTTGAACCAACTTTTTACAGACGTTTTGAAAAATCAGAGAAATACTCTGTGCAGGTCAGCTGACATCAGCGTTAGGCGACGCTCATATAAAGATCAGTGTTTGTGGAGGCTTCCTGCCATTCTGGACCTGCTTCTGGAGTGAATACATCTCCCTTGGGCATACGTTTCAGTATTTATTTTTGTTTTATATTCCTATGTAGTTACTTCTGCATACCCTTTTCCCCTGTTCATTCATTCATCTAAAAAAAATAATAAAATAATGCTATAGACTCCAACACTAAGTCCACAATTAAAATGTGAACATGGATGGAATAAAAAAAACCTCTTTAGTGCATCATCATATAAATAAAATGACAGGTGATTATATTTTGACTGTTACAACTCTCCATTAAAATAACATAAAATCCCGTTAAAAGTCATTTACTTTCTGACACCACATTAACGCTGTTTGATTCCCCAAAATGGAAGCGGAACCAATAAATCCTGAAAAATGATTACACACAGAGCAGAAAATTAAGAACAGTAAATTTATCAATGAGGAGATTTTTCTTCTTTTGGGCTGTCACATTTTTGGGAAATTATAGCAGGCAGAGAGTAGACAGACTGACTGATAATTTCACAAAAAAAACTTTACTCCACGGACCAAGAAAATTTTTTTCAGATAACAAAAAGAAAAAAATGATCAGTGTCTCCAACGGCTGCAATCTGTACTGGCAAAAGACACATTTGTGCAACAGCACAGCCTAGTGGTAGAAAATAACACTGCAAAGACACAAAACCCCAAATCACCCATCAGACCACACCCATCACCTGGAGCAAATAAACCCACAAACAACTCAAAACTAATCAAATGCCCATCTCTCTCTCTCTCTCTCTCTCTCTCTCTCTCTCTCTCTCTCTCTCTCTCTCTCTCTCTCTCTCTCTCTCTCTCTCTCTCACAGAGCGAGTGGTGTGAAAAAGTGTTTACCCCCTTCCTGATTTCTCCTTTTTTTGTATGTTTGTCACACTTAAATGTTTCAGATCATCAAACAAACTTAAATATTAGACAAAGATAACACAAGTAAACACAAAATGAAGTTTTTAAATGAAGGTCTTTATGATTAAGGGGAAAAAAAATCCAAACCTACATGGCCCTGTGTGGAAAAAGTGATTGCCCCCTAAACCTAATACCTGGTTGGGCCACCCTTAGCAGAAACAACTGCAATCAAGCACTTGAAATAACTGGCAATGAGTGTTTTACAACACTGTGGAGGAATTTTGGCCCACTCATCTTTGCAGAATTGTTGTAATTCAGCCACACTGGAGGGTTTTCGAGCATGAACCACCTTTTTAAGGTAATGCCACAGCATCTCAATCGGATTCAGGTCAGGACTTTGACTAGGCCACTCCAAAGTCTTCATTTTGTTGTTCTTAAGCCATTCAGAGATGAACTTGCTGGTGTGTTTTGGATCGTTGTCCTGCTGCAGAACCCAAGTGCGCTTCAGCTTGAGGTCACGAACAGATGGCCAGACATTCTCCTTCAGGATTTTTTGGTAGACAGCAGAATTCATGGTTCCATTTACCACAGCAAGTCTTCCAGGTCCTGAAGCAGCAAAACAGCCCCAGACCATCACACTACCACCACCATATTTTACTGGTGGTATGATGTTCCTTTTCTGAAATGCTGTGTTACTTTTATGCCAGGTGTAATGGGACACGCACCTTCCAAAACGTTCAACTTTTGTCTTGTCAGTCCACAGAGTATTTTCCCAAAAGTCTTGGCGATCACCAAGATGTTTTCTGGCAAAAATGAGACGAGCCTTTATGCTATTTTTGCTCAGCAGTGGTTTTCGTCTTGGAACTCTGCCATGCAAGCTATTTTTGCCCTGTCTCTTTCTTATGGTGGAGTCATGAACACTGACCTTAACTGAAGCAAGTGAGGCCTGCAGTTCTTTGGATGTTGTTGTGGGGTCCTTTGTGACCTCTTGGATGAGCCGTCACTGCACTCTTGGGGTAGTTTTGGTCAACTGGCCACTCCTGGGAAGGTTCACCACTGTTCCATGTTTTCTCCATATGTGAATAATGGCTCTCACTTCGGTTTGCTAGAGTCCCAAAGTTTTAGAAATGGCTACGAAATTGAACTCAACTTTCGCTTTAAGAAAGCGAGTCGAGTCGAGCAAGGCCAAACTGGTACTAGTGGAAAAGGGCCTTGAGTTAATAGGGTGACAAAGTTTGCCACATACATACATGCATGTATGCATGCATACATACCCACACCACAGAACCCCTTTTAATATATAGATTTATGTATTAACAAAGTTAAAATATTCCTGGTACAATCTGCAGTGTCTCTAAGATTTTTTTCCCGGCAAGTAGAATAGCTATTAACCTCTTGCGCTCCGTTGTACCGCGGACGGGCAAGTCTCTGCGTCCTAGAGCGCATGAGGGCGCTCTCGTGCGCTCTAGGACACATGATGGAGATTGTGATGTAGGTGGTGTATGGCGTCCAAGTGCGCACTGAAAATAAAAGCTGCAGACACAGCCGCGAACAGATTAGTTCATCTGATTGACCTCTCATTCGACTAATAAGAGCCTTGAATTGGGTTTCTGAAACCTTGAAGAATCAATGACTGAAAAATTGGCAAGAAGGACCCGCCTACCAACGCAGCGAGCCAATTGAAGCACAGAAGTTCGCTGAGCTGTTTTGTCTACAAAGGCTGGGTGAAGAGAGACTGCTTCAGCAGCCACAGGCAGTGCTTTATTTTTATTATTTTTTTTTAATTCCAGCAGAGTGTTTAGGATTCTCTTATATGGTCATCATAGATGTCGGAGGCCGACGACGAAGGTCGTAAATCATTCGCCAAAACCGCAATCATGGAATTATGTTTTGACCAGGTCGCGAGACCAGAACCACGAGCGGACCAGCGTCGCGTTCGTCTTACAATGAGGAAGAGAAGTTGGCCAGGACAATGTGGCTGTGAAGAGGTAAGGTGTTATAAGCCAAATTACTTTTTATCCCTGAAAATTGTAATCAAAAATGACTTTTGACCGATCGGTAAATTACAACTGTGCGGCGCACGATGTCCAAAGTGCGTGCGCCGCGTTACACGGTTTGTTCGTCGCCTCCGGACCGTGAACGCCCCCCCCCCCCGCCACTACGATTCTGTAGCGGGGTGGGGGTGGGGGGCCGCGGTGACAGCGCTGCTGTGGCCACATCGCCACATCCAAGTGTAATCCGTCATGTAGCGATGGCCGATCTCCGTCCTCTGTAGCGAAGGGGGGGGGACAACCCCCCCCCCCACACACACACACAGACACAGCCCTGAGTGTCACCTTTCATTAGAGCCCAAAATGAAGCTTCTACATTGAATCATTCAAAAGTTACAGACGTTTTTCCAAACTGTGCCATTTGGCACAATTTGGCACAGTTCAAAAACGCCTGGGAACTACCTGAGAACAAAGCTGTGTAATATATTCATTTTTTGTGGTATTGTTACAAAATTTGGACCTCAGCTGGATAACACTTGGTTCTACATTTCTGTTGCATTTTCCAGCCCGGATCTGAAGCTGTGTGTTATTTGCAAGCATTTGTATCCAAAAAAACACCAAGGCCAAATTTATTTTCTTCAAGTTCACTATGTTTAGATGACTGTAACTCAGTGGCCGGAGCACTTAGAGAGATCATGTTTTTTTTGCCAAAAAATTCAAAGTGTTTTCTTTTAAATGAGACCAACCCCATGAAGATGCTGCACATGGTTGAAGAACAGCTTTCGATTTACTTTGGGCACATTATTTTTTGGCGTTTTTAGGAAAATTGACCGGAGTGCAAGGGGTTAAAATGGTAATTTCCCTGATTGAATCAGGATTGGAATTGAATCGATTCAGGACCTCAAGAATTGGAATCAAATCGATTCTGCAAATTGGTGATGATTCCCAGCCCTAGTTAAGATGTACATGGATTGCTATCATATCACTATATCCATCCATCCATCCATCTTCTACTGCTTTTCCGGTGGTCCGGGTCGCAGAGGCAGCAGTTCAAGCAGAGAAGCCCAGACTTCCCTCTCCCCAGCCACCTGCTCCAGCTCTTCTGACAGAATGCCAAAGTGTAAAGTGTTCCCAGGACAGCTGGGAGACATAGTCTCTCCAGCATGTCCTGGGTCTGCCCCAGGGTCTCCTCCCAGTGGGACGTGCCCAGAACACCTCAAGTGGGAGGTGTCCAGGAGGCATCCTGGCTCCTTTCAATGTGGAGAAGCAACGGTTCTACTCTGAGCCTCTCCCAGATGACTCAGCTCCTCATCCTATCTCTAAGGGTGAAACCAGCAATCCTACGGAGAAAGCTCATTTCAGCTGCTTGTATCTGTGATCTCATTCTTTTGGTCATCACCCAAAATTCATGACCATAGGTGAGGGTAGGAACATAGATTAACCAGTAAATCGACAGCTTTGCCTTTAGAGCTCAGCTCCCTCGTCACCACGACAGACCGGTAAACATCTTGCACCACTGCAGATGCTGCTCCAATCCATCTGTCAAACTCTCGCTCCATTCTCCCCTCACTTGTGAAGGAGACCCTGAGACACTTAAACTTCTCCACTAGGGGCAGGAGCTTGTTCCCAACCCAGAGAGGACAATCCACCCTTTTCTGGCTGAGAACCATGGATTCGGGCTTGGAGGTGCTGATTCTCACTATATGAGCATATAGGATATAGTGACTATATACAGTCATGTGAAAAAATTTGGACACCCCTTTAAATATTCAGTTCTTTATTAAGAAATGTTCACGTATCTATGTCTAACCTTGTTTTTGTTTTTATTTGCATTTTTTAAAATTTGTTTTAGCCATTGTAAGTGGGAATGAATGTGGGGATGTCCTAAAAAAGACGGGGAGTGTCCTAATTTATTCCTCACTATTTGTTTAGAATTACATTTTACAGAAAATTTGAAAAAAGTCTTTAATTTATTTTTAATTGTTTAGTTGTATTACGTGAATCTCCCAGTATTTTTAACATTGATATTAAATATCCATATGTCCAAATATGTTAAAAAAAACAGCCTTATACAGGGTGTCCTATTTTTTTTTCACATGACTATATAGTCACTATATCTTGGGTATAAAATGGGTGTAGGGCTGCACAATTAATCGAATTTTGATTGTGATCACGATTTTGGCTGCCATGATTAAATTAACATGATCGCCGGCGATATTGACAGTTAAAATGTGGGCTCTGCTGCATATCAAATCAAGCATTTCCTCAACCAACAGCCAGCTGACCACCAGGGGGTGAATGCACATTAAGACACCATTACGCTGCAGAACTGACAAGCGAGTGCACCCTGTAGCGGCAGCCTTAAGTTTTCAATAGTGGACTGGTGTGATGGTGAAACACACACCAGATGTCAGGAGCAGAAGGTGACAGTACGGCTACATGTGGAAAAGAGGAGCTAGCGCCTCAAAAGGATCGTCATCCGTTGTCTGGACGTGTTTTGGATTCAGGGCAAGTGACGCAGACTAACAAGAAATTATATGCAAAGAGTGCCATAGAGCTGTGTCTGCACCGCAGGCCAACACAACTAACATATTCAACCCCATGAAAAAACACCACAAACACAAGTACGATAAATGCATGAAGGCTAAAGCTTATGTCACTTCACTAAATCACAGTGTGTCCAGCGCCGACCCAGGCAACCATGGTATCAACCCTGTACCGAGCTTCACCGTAACCATCTGCCTCCTAAAGACACGCTAAAGTAACTGATGCAATAGTGTTTTATTTGGCCAAAGACGTGTGTCCACTGAATACTGTATGAGCAAGGAAGGCTTCAGAAACATGGTCAAAACACTGGACAAGAAAATGTGTGATCCCCACGTGATTCTCCAAGGTTGCATTACCTGCACTGTATGAAAAATACAGATGGATGTAACAGCGGTCGAGTACTTTGCAACTATGACTGACCTATAGTCAAACAGAATAACGGAGCCCTACTTGTCCATGACAATTCATTACATCCATCCATCCATCTTCTTCCGCTTAAGCCTTTTCGGGTCGCGGGGGGGCTGGAGCCTATCCCAGCATCTTTGGGCGAGAGGCAAGGTACACCCCGGACATTGATGGAGATTTTAAAATGAAGAGTCGACGCTTGCAGACGTTTTTTTCCCCACAAGACCACACAGAAGAAGCTATAGCCCACGGACCGAGGGAAGCACGATCATATTGGAACCTGCAGGAGGAGGGACTAGTCTGCATAACAACAGACAGTGGATCTAATGTCGTCAAGGCAGCTTCTCTAAATAAATGGACAAGGCTCCAGTGGTTTGGCCACAGGCTCCATCTAGCAATTGGTAAGTAGGATGAATAAAAAAAAATTGAATTTTATGTAATATGTGTTTTTTCCTAAAGTTAATGAATAATTGTGATTAATAATTGTGATTTCAATATTGATCAAAATAATCACAATCATCATTTTGGCCATAATCATGCAGCCCAAAATGGGTATATATGACATCAATAATATTATTTATCATGACAATTTCTGCAAAAAAATTTGCTGTCCACCAAAATTTGCTATTGTTAGAGGCCTAGTGGTGGTTGAATTATTTCCAGTGCAACTGTACAACGCACCTCCAGTATGCTGACATCGTCATCGTCGTCTGCATCGTCTGGGACTAAAACAGGACTTCCAGGTATTAGAGTCACAGGCTCCTCATCAGAGTCATCAGAAATGGTGATGAGCTCCCTCTGACGGACATGGGAGCCTGTGCAGACACATAAAGCGAGCACAAACAATGTAGATAATATGGATGTGGCTGTAGACTATAAATTAAAAAATAAAACAATGGAAAATTACACCACTTTTATAGATTTGTAGTCTGATACAGGTGAGAGAGAAAGAGACAGACAGACAGACAGACATCTCTCACCTTGGCTACGGTGAACGTTGAAGCTTGCCAGGTGAATTACGTCATCATCACTCCCTCCATCTGCCATTGTGTAAAAACACTATCCAGCTCCCTCAATCAATCCACGCACCCAATCACTGATCAATCAGTGCCATCTATAGATAAACACAGTTATATTTCTGTCACTACAGAGGATTTAACACTTATCATTTTATCCAAGGTAATACCCCTAACCCAGGGGTTAGCAACTCGAGGCCCTTCAGCCCCCATGCTGCAGCTCCCTGCAGTTATATCTCAAAACATATGGAAATGAATGAAGTTCATTTTCAACATTTTATTTTTCAAATTATTGTTTATTGGATATATTTCTCAATGAAAACACATACTTCCGTGAATGTAAAATATATATTTTTAAATTATTTATTATGTTGTCAACCATGCGTCACATATGACGATGACTCACACCGTTGGCTTTTCTTTGTGTGTAGCACATGTGGAGAACAGAGAGCCGCAGCTTCCTGCTTATCCTGCCACTCTCCGTAAGACATGAAAGGTCCAGAAAAAGTAAAATCACAGAGAACATCATAGGAAAAAAAAAAAACATGGAAAGTTTAATTCTGTGTGGACAGATTAATTTGCATTCATGTGTGGTAGTTAGGTGGAGAGAATTTCTCAACAAGAATGCAAACAAGGAGAAAAACAGCCGCCTCATTAGTGTCCACAGGTCCATAAAATTCTTCAATGTGATTATCTAAAATAAACACCTTAATTATCCTTAAAAATGAGAAACAATCGTTGAACTCCTGCTCAATAACAATTAGTTGCCTGCGCTATAAATGTTGGATTCACCAGACATGACCGAAGTCTGAATTAGTGTAAATTTATTTTCACCGTCACAGCTCAATACTTCCTGAGTTATGCAAAAAAAAGAAGTCCTCTACAGTGATTCACTTTTCAGAATGGTTGTTTCTGTTATGTACTTTTATTGTGAAACACCATCAACAGAATATACTTGTCTGAATAAGCAACATACAGCTGACAGTTTTCGCCTCACAATTCGTAAATAAAGAAAAAAAGAGAGAAGAGAAGATTCTGTGACAGTGATGTAGAGGTGAGCCTTTTATTTTAAGGATGTTTTCAGCTTTTTGTCTGTAGGATAACTGCTATTTTGTCACTTGTGGAGCTTTGGACAGTGAATTATAAGTGCAGACTGTCTATCAATGCTACACATTTTTTAATTATAATCAACATTTAACTCAGCAGAAGAAGGTATTTTTAAACATTTTTTCCACTCTGCTGTAGTAGTAGTAGTAATTATTTCTAACCGGCTTAATTTGTGCCAAATGATTTTTAAAGTTATATTATTTAGAAAGTTGTTTAGAATTTTTTTGTTTTATTCCAAAATAAATAAAGAAGAATATCAGACAACCAATCCACTAGTTGTCAAACTGAGAGTCTGGAGAATAGGTGAAGGATACAGATTTATATTATATTAATAGATTTGAATAAGGAGCATTATGAGGAAACATCAAAAGGATTAAAAGTAGCTTCTTCAAAATAAAACTTTCATCTCTAATTTATTATAATATCAGGAACTAAAGCTGTGTGATCACTGTTGAAAGTAGGAGATGGATGATATTTTTCAAATTTAAACGATTTATGAATGTGCTGCTAACTGAAAATTGTAGTAACAACTGTAGTATGAATTCATTAATGCCACATAATATTCAGAACTATGTAGTGTATATAAAAACTTTATAAACAGCATAATCTTTATTTTGAAGGACAAATTGCTGTTGCAGCTCTCAGCCACTTCTGTTATAGTCAGAGACGGGCAAAATGGCTCTTTGGTTGGCAACGGTTGCAGACCCCTGCCCTAACCCAACTAAATTGTATTAAAGATGCATATATTTACAATATACAGTATGTCAGGCAGTCCTTCTAAAAGTTAAACTGTTGCACAGTATACACTACTCACAAATAGTTAAATGGCGTTCACTTATATAGTGCTTTTTCTCATCTCTAGATGGCCAAAGCACTTTACAGATCCAGATATCCACCCATTCACACACTGATGGTGGCGGAGCTGCCATGCACTGGTGCTGGCCTGACCCACCAGGAGCAACTGGGGGGTTCAGTGTCTTGCTCAAGGACACTTCAACATGCAGACGGCAGATGGAGCGGGAACTGAACCCCTGACCCTTCGATCGGTAATCGGCCACACCACACCTGCACCACAGCCGCCCCAAGTTAGGGCTATTTGGCTTTTGGGTGAAATTTATGGAAAATGTAAAAAGTTCACACTACACTGGTGTTATATCCTGAAAGTAGGGCATTTAAGTAGAAGCATACAAAGGTGATTTCCTCATCTCAAACAAGTTATTGAAACAAAAGCCAACAACAGTGGTGGGTATACCACAACCAAAAATGTCAATGTTTCAATAACTTGGCATGTGCCCTTAAGCATCAATTACAGCCTGACAACAACGTCTCATGTTGTTCACAAGTCAACTTATTGTCTGCTGAGGCATGGCATTCCACTCTTCTTGAAGGGTGGCTCTCACGTCATTGAGGTTGTGGGGTCCAGGGTTACGAGCCTCTACACTGTGACTCAGCTGATCCCATAGGTTTTCTATGGGATTCAGGTCTGGACAAAGTGCAGGCCACTCCATTTGAGGTACCCCAGCCTCCAGCAGCCATTCCCTAATGATGCGACCTTGATGAGCTGGAGCATTGTCGTCCATGAAGATGAAATTAGGCCTGTGTTGTTCATGCAGGGGCACAACGACTGGATTAACTCCTTAAGGATTACATTTGATTACATGATCTGCCTCACCTGTGGCTGGTGTCGCAGATCTGCGCCTGCCACGTGATTGGTCAAAAAGGACGGAAAAAACCCAAAATAAATCCATATGTACCAAGCATTTCACATCACTAGATAGCAGACACATATCGCTTACTGGTCTGCACTGGAGGACTCAGTTCAGCAAACCAAACCGCGTCGAATTTGATATCACTTCTGGGGCGCAGAAGAAGAAATGTCTAAACAACTGCGCAACATATATTTCCACAGGGAGGAAGGACTTGCTCCAAATTTTTGCCAACAATGATTCTAAAATGGATTATTTAGCTTCTGAAGGGAAACATTTACCTTCTGGACAGCACAAGATGGACCGGAGCGGAACACTTTTCGTCCGCCATTGAAGAAGCTGCATTTGACGAGAGAGGAGAATCCTGCCGGTTCTGTGGTGTAAACTAATCAAAACTGAGGTGGAACAAATCAGAAAATAAATGTGATTGTTTCTGGATGTGGGTGAGAAAGCGAAAATGATCAACAGAAGACAAAATAAGGACCGGGACGAGCACACGGACGCATGGCGACACATGACGAGCGGTAGGTCGGATGTTTTTTATCAGTTTGTTTACATTCTACTGATTTTCTGATTCATATAGTTTGAAGATAACAAAAAAACAAAAACAAAGACAAAAACCCCCCCCAAAAACCCAAAACCATCCTTTGTGTAAATATGTCCGAAGTCCACTCTGACCGAAAGTTATGTAATCTGATGTGGCTGTGGTCACATTATGCAAATTAGATGCGTAAACTTACTCCTACCATAAACTTTGGGTCATATTCTACATCTTTCTCATTGACAGTAAGCCGTTATCTCTTACCACTTTCAAGTTACAGCGTTTGGAATTTGTGATATCTAAACTGAATATTATTTACCTTTTGTTCTTATTAAAGACAAAAATAGAAAGATTTATTTTTTTGTTTCAATAAGAACGAAAGGTAAATAATTATAAGAAGACAAAATGAACCTACTTGAGCTAAACTGAATATTTTCTTGAAAAAAAGCTTTGCCACCAGAGGGTGCATGCAGATGGTGTGGATCTGTGACCAAAAACTTCAAGTAGTTAATGATGCTATTCAGGTAGTATCAGCTTGTCACTGTACCATTCACAAGGTGTAGGGCAGTTCTGTTTTGACAAGACACCCCTGCCCAGACTGTAACAACACCACCACCACTAAAGGCTCGTCTGGTGACAACAGTGGCTGATGCATAGCACGCTCCTTGGCATCTCCAACATCGTTGGCGGCCATCATTTCTGCTCAGCGAGAATTGACTTCCATCAAAGAACAGCACTGAGGCCCACTAATCCCTTGTGCAGGGTAAATGCTCCCTGGCCCATACACAATGATGATGCCTGTGCCTGGTGGTGTGGTCAGGTACCCTTCCAGGTCGTGTAGCACGCAGACCAAGCTGATGTAAACGGTTTTGAATGGTCTGACGTGACACTTGGGTGCCTCTCACCTCCCTTAAATGTGCCTGGAGTTGAGTGGTTTCATCATCCGGTTCTGCGGGGCACTGTTCACAATAAAGTGGTCATCAGCGGGGGACGTGGCCAAAGGACGTCCACTTCTATGCCTTTCTGTGACTCTTCCAGCCTCTCTGTTGCAACCTGCTGATGACACTCTGTGACACTCCAAGGTCAGCGGCCACTTCCCTCTAAGAACATCCTGTTTGAAGCCTCACAATGGTGAGGTACTGTTGGTCAATTGTGAGGTGTTGGCTTGGTCTCATGATGTCAAAATGTGAACAGCATGATAAAGAGGACTGTTTAAATATCAATTCTAATTGAACCAGAAATTTATTGGTCGATTCATGGATCGACATGGACTTGTTGTGAATTTTGCCATTAAGCACCTTGTTAAGAGAACAGCAAGTTATGCAAAAAGTACTGAAACATTGAACAGCTGGAAATGTGCATTCCAAGGTTAGTGAAGGTGCAATTAAGTTCACTTGTAAAGGTTACAGTGCATTTTGGCGCATCCTGAAATTTCACCACAAAGCTGAATATCCCTAACTTTTTTGTGAGTAGTGCAACTTTTATGTGATAGTTTTCCCCTGGATTCCCACACTTGGTTTCATTTCTACCATTTGCTACTTGTAACGGCACTGGACACTGGAAGTCTATTATACGCCCAAGAACGATCATCCTGGAAGCATTTCAACAGGAGAGAACCCTGTATTTTGTTTTTTGTTTTTTTAAGCTTGGTGTGTGTGTGACTGTAACAAATATAATCTGAAATAACTTTCACATAACTCAGCGATAAGTAGACTACTGCACCTGCTCTGGACTCCGCTTTCAAACTAAAGAAAATCCATTGCATAAAATCTTGATGGCTCATTTGTTAAAAGTTGTGCAATGAACAAACACGGGATAACACATTGTTTTGGAAGGACATTATGCCCTTGCTGCTCTAGTGGGTGCGGTATATAAAAGGAAGCAAGGCCAACAAACATTTACAAATTTTCCCCATTTCTTTCTTCGCCTCCGCCCGCAGCAGCAGCAGCAAGCTTCAGATGTGATCCAGATCATCTGAGTTGTTGCTGCTAACAATGTTGCCTTACGGACTACTTAAACTTAGACGGCATCTCTCACTTTGACATCTGGTGTAAAGCCGTAACATCAGAATGAAATTTAAAATGATACATTTCAAAACAAACATTCCAGAACAGTAACTGATCATTTCCGCTCAGACACACACAACAAACTGCTCTCTGCTAAGCTAAAGCGATTTAGCTTGACTGGCTAGCTAACAAAAAAGGGTAACAAGTTAGCAGATTTTTTCCCTTACGATCAATTACACGCACACATCGTACACCCATTTATGATGTGAAAATGGTAAGATAAATGTAGAAAATCAATATACCGTCACTCCTTCTCAGCTGTAATACACCTTCTTGGTTGTCTGACAAGCCGTGAATATCGAAACAAACTGCCAAAACAAGAACGTCAGGCGGAAGGTGCATGTTTGCAACATCCACGCAGTGGCCGGTGGGAAATGTAGGCCCAGAAGTGACCGGTGACCGGATGAGGCACAAGACAGGAAGGCCTACTCAATCTCCTCCCTAAACCCTCAAGCCCTGAGCTCTTGTGCGACAGCCATTAGTAGTGTGCGAGTCTGCGAGGGCTTGAGCTGGTGTTAAAGGAATGGGCCGCATTATGACATGTCACCCTACCTTGGCTGCGGTGTATGACAAACTTGCTGCTCAGTATTGTGGGATTCAGACTTTTTATTTTAAGAATGATTTTATCTTCAAGGCCAAGGAACAGAAGGAATCAATTGCCTGATCTAAGTATCTTGCAGGCACTAGCCTTTCAGAGTGAAAGAGGCAATTATGAAAAAAATAATTTTACTTTTGAGAAAATTACACAAAATAGTTGATTAATAATGTCTGCACTATAGTATATTTATTTTTTAATTATTTTTCCTTTATTTATGTGGCGGTTTGGTGTAAACCCCCACAAACAGACTGGTCAAACACAGCGCTCGGCTAGAGCAAATAACAGAACAGTGAAATGTGTATTAATGTCTACAGGCAGCCCCGCTTCGTCTGGCTCACTTCTGTGATGTTAATGTTGCCTTTCATGCATTGTGTTCATGCATCCTGTCCTTACTGTGACCTAGGGACCGAGATCAATATGTCTCTCAAATGCAAATGTCTCGTGCCTGTTCTGTTATCTCTTTGATCATACCAACTGCTGTGAATGCTTTGATGTATTGTTGTAGCTGAGTATATAAGCTGTCTGAATTTCATGTTCATGCTCTCAATTCTCACTTCTACAACGGCTGCTGCTGGACACAGACTTTGTGTCCCCTCTTCACTGAGAGCCTGAGGAATTCGGCTTCAGCCTGCTCACGCTATGGGCTGGAGCCGAGTTCCCGTGACGGCGGTATGATTAATAAAACTCTACTTAAAACCTTCAACAACGCCGCTTTATTTCATGCCGCTGCAATTTATACATTATGTGTTAAATGCAGTATCTTAAATCCTTAGTTATAGTCATCCACAGGCTTACTAAATAATCATAATCAATAATCAGTCAATATACCAGCTGAATACTTACCTGGAACCTTAAGCAGATGTGTTTCTGGCGATGATCCGAGAATGCATACCTCCGCCAAGGCTCTTATCTTCTCACAGAGTTTTAGCAAAAATACTCCAAAACTACTAGATGGATTTGGATGAATTTTTTTTTACCAGAGGTGTTCCTTGGGCTAGAGAGGAACCCATTACATTTTGGTGATGATCCAAGAATGCATACCTCCACCGAGGCTCTTATCTTCCCACAGTGTGTTAGCAAAAATACAACAAAACTACTGAACAGACTTTGATGCAGTTTTCACCAGAACTGGCTCTAGGCCTACACACGAACCCATTACATTTTGGAGGTGATCCATGAGGGACAGAAGGCACCTTGGTGGAGGTATGTGTTGTGTCCGAATAAACGAGGAGGTGAGGTGACGTTTTATAATGTTTATTATCAAGAACTATGTACACATGGGGAGACCCTACCGCGAGTACAGGAGTCCCAGCGAAGAGACAATACGTCTCCCGCTCCAGGCTTATATACTCCAGGCGACGCCACTCCCCAAAGGCGGGGCTTCACCCCTCCCTAGCCTAGGTCACCGCCACACTAATATTGTGGTGACCCACCACAATCTACGTAGACATTCAATCTTCACACTCAGCTAGCCGGCAGGAATCAGAGGACAATTTGCATATGAACAGAGAGCCCCTAGGAGACAATCAGAACAATG
Source organism: Pholidichthys leucotaenia (assembly GCA_020510985.1). Classification (NCBI taxonomy): domain Eukaryota; kingdom Metazoa; phylum Chordata; class Actinopteri; order Cichliformes; family Pholidichthyidae; genus Pholidichthys; species Pholidichthys leucotaenia. The sequence goes on along the minus strand of CM035838.1, from coordinate 392,624,202 downwards.
GACTATTGTTATACATCCCCGGATTAAGGAGAGGAAGTCCAGGCGCCAGTTGGTCACGCGATTGATATGTATTGACTGATATGTATATCAATATCCAAATGTGCCATGCATTCTCTCTCTTTGTATAACATGTATAAAAGAGCTTGCTGTGGCGGTTTGGGAAAACCCCCATAAACAGACTAAGGACAGACAACTCGCTACTCCTGGTTTTTTTTGCTACACTACTGTGATAATGTCACCTTTCATGTATTGTGTTCATGTGTCCTGTCCTTACTGTGACCTAGAGACTCAGATCAATACGTAGATGTGCCTGTTAACCCCTTTGTTCTGCACCTAGAGCACAGTCTAGCAAATCTGCCTATTGTGATGTATGCCTCTCAAATGCAAATGCCATACTCCCTGCTGTGAATGCCTTTCATGCATTGTTTGTAACTGGTATTTAAGCTGACTGAAATCCATGCTCTCACTCTCACTCACACTTCACCCTCTGCTGCAGGACACAGACTTTGTGTCCCTCCTTCTCTGAGAGCCAGAGGATCCCGCTCCAGCCTGCACACACTTGGGCTGGAGAGGGGATCCCGTGACGGTGGTATGATAATAAAACTCTACTTAAAACCTCCAACAACGCCGCTTTATTTCATGCCGCTGCACTTGCTATACATGCCTCAATAAGACACACAGCACAACACAGCGCACAGCACTACAGTGTGTCTCATGATGATGGAGGAAAATAAAACTCTGCAACCTCACAGCTAGTCGTATCTCGCCTGAACTTATTTTTCCTCCACAATATTATATATATATATATTACGATCCTACAGTATGCGCTGTCTGAGTGCTTTTCTAGTTTGCATAGCTACCACTAAGAAGAGCAAATATACAAGCTTAAGATTACTAGAGTAACATTAATTATTAGTTCAGAAGTTTAAAATAATTGATAAAAAGCTTAAGTAATGGTCAAAGACATTTTGTTAAGTTTTTGTTAAGTGAATGCAGTTTATGCCTTTGAAATGATCAAAGTACCGGAGTGGTGGCTCAGTTGGTAGAGCATCCGCCCCACACCCGGGAGGCAGGGGTTCAATTCCCGGCCGGGTCATGCCGAAGACCATATAAAAGTGGAACTTCCTGCCATCCAGCTTGGTGCTCAGCAAAAATAGAATGGAGGAGGGAAATTTGTGGCGGCGCCTTGCATAGCAGCGGCCCTCTGATTCTACACTTGGGGTGTGTGTGATTGACACGGTGGATAGGTAAAGCACAATCTCATTCTGCTGTACATGATTGGTTGTACAGTTGAATGACAATAAAGGGTGATTTAATTTTAATTTAAGTGCCTACAGGAAAAGATTTTAATACTAACTTGAATAATAACTGAGGCCAAACTTGCAATGAAAAGCTAAGCCCTGAAATACACCTTTTATCAGATAAAGACATCTGCACATTAAAGATGCAGTATGTATTATTCAACAAAATTTAGCAATCAGATTTCAAAATGTTAAAAATTCACATTTAATCAGTCATCACCCTCTTCCAAAGCATACAGGAGAACCTGCAAAAGTCTTTTGTGTAATTAAAGTTTGACATAAAAACTTGGAAAAGCATTTTGGCAGTGGCGGGTCATGTATTTTACACCTGGGCCTTCAATGATGTCCTGCCCATGAAATCTAATTTAACTTCAGGAGGCCACATAAGTTTAACTGATCTTTGATTGCTTCATGCTGCAACCACAGCAATATTTGTATTTTGTCTTTTCGTCAGTTAAGTATATATATATATTTAAAAAGGAATCTGGAGGGTGAGTGCTTGGCAAAACTGAGCTGCAGCTCATTGGTCAACACAATGACATGTCCTCCTCCAGACAGTGGGCAGTCTGTCTGGTCAGTTTACCCTGAGCACAAGATGGCACCAGGACTGTAAATTTTCTCTCATCTCTTCAAAAGTAAGCAGGGAAACATGTTTCTTAAAACAACTGAGGTGAGAAATGGTGTAGTTGCTGAATATGTATTTACTTTTCACGAACAACCACTATTTTAAAAGTTCAGCATGAGGTCCCTGAAGAGATCACCTCCACAGCCCAAAGAATGCATTGCGAGACATCCTACATAAACAATGAATATATAAAGTATATATATATAATATATATATACAGTGGTGTGAAAAAGTGTTTGCCCCCTTCCTGATTTCTCATTTTTTTGTATGTTTGTCACACTTAAATGTTTCAAATCATCAAACATATTTATAAATAGTAGACAAAGAAAACACAAGTAAACACAAAATGCAGTTTTTAAATGAAGGCGATGTTAAAATAAGACACGGCGTCTGGAGTTTTAATGAAGTTTATTGATCAAATCATCGCCATCACGGAGCTCACCCCAGCTGCTGCATAAGCATGCTGGAGCGAAGCTCTCAGGCTCTCATGAGCTGTAGTCAGAAGCAGTCAGAAGAAGAACAGAGGGTGAACATATGAATTCAGCCACTTAAATACCCAGCAACGGACAATACATCAAAGGCATTTTATCATCAAAGGAAATGCATTCAGACATGTGACATTTGTACCACAATGCGAGCAGGAAGCATGAATGTTTGCATTTGCGTCATACATATCCACAGGATGCTGGTGCCTGAACTAAGCACAGGAAGGCTGCCTATTGATCTCAACACACACATCTCACTGTCCTGTTAATTGCTCTAGTCGAGCGCTGTGTTTGTCCGTGGCTACTGTGGGGGGGTACCCCATACACTCCCCCCCCAGAGGGCTTAGCGGGGAGCTGAGACCTCGGTAGTCCCGCTTTGGTGGCGAGCTGCGGGGAAAGTCTGTGCCGGGGAAGGGAGGAGGGTGGGGGTTGCAAGTGGCGGGGGATGTCCATGGCTGTGGGAAGAAAAGTTAGTCTCTGATTCCTCTCGCGATTCAGTCCGGCAATGAAGAAAAACAGGAGCTGAAGCTATGTGAGGGACTTGGCGTTTAGGCTTTAGGTGCGTTCGCGGCCCTAAAGCCCTCGGGGACAGCTGACTGCTGGATTCCCGTCGTGCGCCGTGGCTGAGACTTACACCAAATCCTGTGTGCGGGCTGCGTGTGTGCTTCAGGTGTGTGAGCAGTCCTGAAGAGCCGTGTGCAGCGGCGGAGGATGATGTATAAGTCTGTAGAGCCAGCTTGTCTCTGGTGCGCGGCACGCGCTGCGGCCACGTGCCTTCCAGCTGCGCCGTTCTGATGCGAGGCTTCTGTGCATGGCCGGTCCGCTGTCGCGAGGCGAATCAGGGTCAGGGGGCTTGATGGAGATCTGCGCAGTCGGCGCCGATTGTGTCCCCTGTTCGGGCTGTTGGTCGTCGCTCGTGCCAGGTCATGGTGCGTTCAGGTCCACGCGTTCTCCATCGGCCATGGGCCGCCGTCGTGGAGAGAGGGCAAGGTGTGTGCGCTCTCGTGTGGAGACACAGAATCGTGTGTCAGGAGCCGTGAGAGCGGCCGGTCCAGCGTGGATGTGCCGATCTAGGCGTGCAGACCTCACCATGAAATTTCCTCAGCTTTCCCGGTCGTGGGTGGTCTCCGAAGAGCGTCAGAGTCTCCCTAAAGCAGAAAGGAAGGGCAGATCAGTCGGGCTGCCGCGTTCGCTTGTCGTCGGAGAATCACTGCCGGGTGCTGCGTTTGCTGGCAGCGTGTTCTTTTCAGCGTCGGGTCGCCAGCGTGGTTGTCCAGACCAGAAGGTTGCGTCGCACAAAGCGTGTGCGTCTGCGGGGTCACCAGTGTGGCGATGTTAAAATAAGACACGGCGTCTGGAGTTTTAATGAAGTTTATTGATCAAATCATCGCCATCACGGAGCTCACCCCAGCTGCTGTATAAGCATGCTGGGTATCGCTCTCAGGCTCTCATGAGCTGCAGTCAGAAGCAGTCAGAAGAAGAACAGAGAGTGAACATATGAATTCAGCCACTTAAATACCCAGCAACGGACAATACATCAAAGGCATTTTATCATCAAAGGAAATGCATTCAGACATGTGACATTTGTACCACAATGCGAGCAGGAAGCATGAATGTTTGCATTTGCGTCATACATATCCACAGGATGCTGGTGCCTGAACTAAGCACAGGAAGGCTGCCTATTGATCTCAACACACACATCTCACTGTCCTGTTAATTGCTCTAGTCGAGCGCTGTGTTTGTCCGTGGCTACTGTGGGGGGGGTACCCCATAGTCTTTATTATTAAGGGCAAAAAAAATCCAAACCTACATGGCCCTGTGTGAAAAAGTGATTGCCCCCCGTTAAGACATACAGTAAATTAACTGGTTTATCATGTCTTTGGAAAGCTAATTTCAATTTCTCTAGCCACACCCAGGCCTGATTACTGTCACACCTGTTCTCAATCAAGAAATCACTTAAATAGGATCTGCCTGACAAAGTGAAGTAGACCAAAAGATCCTCAAAAGCTAGATATCAACCAAAGAAATTCAGGAACAAATGAGAAACAAAGGAATTGAGATCTATCAGTCTGGAAAAGGTTATGAAGCCATTTCTAAAGCTTTGGGACTTCAGCGAACCACAGTGAGAGCCATTATCCACAAATGGCGAAAACATGGAACAGTGGTGAACCTTCCCAGGAGTGGCCGGCCGACCAAAATTACCCCAAGAGTGCAGCAACAACTCATCCAAGAGGTCACAAAAGACCCCACAACAACATCCAAAGAACTGCAGGCCTCACTTGCCTCAGTTGAGGTCAGTGTTCATGACTCCACCATAAGAAAGAGACTGGGCAAAAATGGCCTGCGTGGCAGAGTTCCAAGATGAAAACCACTGCTGAGCAAAAAAGAACATAACGGCTCGTCTCAGTTTTGTCAGAAAAAATCTTGATGATCCCCAAGACTTTTGGGAAAATACTCTGTGGACTGATGAGACAAAAGTTGAACTTTTTGGAAGGTGTGTGTCCCATTACATATGGCGTAAAAGTAACACAGCATTTCAGAAAAGGAACATCATACCACCAGTAAAATATGGTGGTGGTAGTGTGATGATCTGAGGCTGTTTTGCCGCTTCACGACCTGGAAGACTTGCTGTGGTAAATGGAACCATGAATTCTGCTGTCTATGGCTGTGTTGTGAGACATGTATATGTTGGACACTGCATATGTGATTTAACCACGATGAAGGAGAGCCAGCCCCCTGCGGTGCGGAGCCACAGAGCCTGGACCCCCTGCGGAGGACAGGGGACAGAAGACTTCCTGACCACTGAGGCTCGGGAAGAGAGAAGGGGGAGTTATGTAAATAAAAGGCTAATGAATGTGAATAAAGAGATTTTGAGAGAGATGTGTGATTTCCCCCGCGAGGGAAATGGTTTGATGTCAGAATGTTTAAATGAGAGAACTTTGGTGTGTTCACTCTCTTTGTTCGCTGCTCAAGAATGAGAGCAGACAGTGGAATGATTACTTGAATAAACTGGAATGAAAGACAATTCGGTTTCGTTATTCAAGTCTCCCCACATTGGTGACTGACGACGTTGAGAATGAACGAAGAAATTCTCAGGGTCCCGGACTCACAGCGCTCAGAGCTGGCGAGCGCAGTGGCCGTTAAGCTGCCTGATTTCTGGCAGGATAACCCACGGTCGTGGTTTCTGCAAGCAGAGTCGCAGTTCGCGCTCGCAGGAGTAACGGTGGATGACACTAAGTTCCACCATGTCATCGCTAAACTGGACAACAGCACAGCTCGGTGCGTGCAAAGCTTGGTGGAGCAGCCACCCGCGACCGACAGGTACGGCAAGCTGAAATCCACCCTCATCAAGTTTTTCACCCCCTCGGCTGAAGTGAGGGCGAGGAGGATCCTGTCTTTGCTAGACCAAGGTGGACACAGGCCGAGCGCCCTGATGGAGGAGATGATACAGCTGAGAGGGTTGGACAACGATGATTTCATTTTTCAGTTCATCTTCCTCTCCAACCTCCCGGCGCATGCGAGAAGCACGCTGGCCGGCAAAAAGTGTCACACCCTGGAGGAGTTCCGGGAGCTGGCCCAGGAGGCAGATGGGATCCTGGACGCCTGCGGCGGGCAAGCAACCACAGCAGCGACCCGAGACAGCGGGGAGCCAGAGGCGGCAGAACCAGACTGGCCGACGACGGCGGCAACACGGCCGCGACGAGGGGGAGCCAATAGCCCGGCGGCAGAGGCGCGGGCACGACACAGCGGAGGAGAAGATCTCTGCTTTTACCATCGGAGGTTCGCAGAGAAGGCACGCAGGTGTGTGCCGCCCTGCATCTTCAGGAGTTCGGGAAACGGCAAGACCGGGGGTCGCTAGCAGCTTCGACCCTCGGAGAACGCAACAAGCTGCTCTACATCACGGATGCGCGCTCCGGACGAGAGTTCCTCATCGACACCGGAGCACAAGTGAGCTTCATCACCCCAACATACGTGGACCGGGTGGCTGGACCCCACGGTAGCGGAGCTACAGCGGCAAATGGCTCGAACATCAACACCTACGGGAGAAGGACCTTGCCTTTATGCTTACATGGCCGCACATATGAATGGACTTTTGTGATAGCGGCGGTGAGTTTCAACATGTTGGGCGCGGATTTTTTGTGTTCACACAATCTGTTAGTTGATCTTGCTAATAGACGGCTGGTAAATGCACTCTCTTTTTACTCTCTCCCCTGTTCAGCTCGAGTGTCCCCGCCACCAGTACAGACCCACGTCGCTACAGCAGGTGGTAAGTTTCACACACTCCTCACCCAATTTCCAGCGCTCACTGTGCCCACTTTTTCAGCGACGGTCGCGAAGCACGGGGTGAAACACTTTATCCCCACTTCTGGTCCTCCCGTGTTTGCAAAAGCTCGGCGCTTGGATGCAGTTAAGCTCGCCATTGCGCGCGAGGAGTTCGCCAGCCTGGAGAGGCTGGGCATCGTTCGTAGGTCGAAGAGCCCGTGGGCTTCGCCGCTGCACATGGTACCGAAAGCCGATGGCTCCTGGAGACCGTGCGGGGATTACCGCAGGCTAAACAACGCTACGGCGCACGATCGTTATCCCATCCCGCACATTCAGGATTTTTCGGTGCACCTGGCGGGGGCGCGCATTTTTTCAAAGATTGATCTAGTTCGCGGCTATCACCAAGTCCCGGTCCAACCGGAGGACATTCCTAAAACAGCGGTAATAACCCCGTTCGGACTTTTCGAATTTTTACGCATGCCGTTTGGTCTCAAAGGGGCGGCGCAAACATTTCAGCGGATGATGGATGCCGTGTTACGCGATCTCCCTTTCGTGTTTGTGTACCTCGACGACATTTTGGTCGCGAGTACTTCAGAGGACGAACACGAAACGCACCTCACAGCAGTTTTTAGGAGGCTGGGAGAGCACGGCTTAATAGTTAACCCAGCCAAGTGCCAGTTCGGCGTCGAGCGGATCGATTTTTTGGGTCACCGCGTCTCCCCGGAGGGAGCAGTTCCGTTACCAGAGAAAGTACGCGCGGTAGCGGATTTTCCCCGTCCACAAACGGTCAAATCACTACAGGAATTCTTGGGGATGGTGAATTTTTATAACCGATTCCTGCCCCACGCAGCTCAAATCATGCAACCGTTATATGCCGCGCTCAAAAAACAAAAACCGACCCAGGCGGTCGAATGGTCCCCGGAGCGGGAGCGCGCGTTCACAGAGGTTAAAAAAGCCTTGGCTGACGCTGCGCTCCTGGCCCACCCAGACCCTGCAGCACGTATCGCGCTGACGACAGACGCTTCAGATTTAGCCATAGGGGCCGTTATTGAGCAACTGGTAGCCGGAGTTTGGCAGCCTTTGGCTTTCTTTAGCAAATCTTTAAGCGCGGCTGAACGAAAATGCAGCGCGTTTGACAGAGAGCTGTTGGCGCTGCATTTGGCTATTCGTCATTTCCAGTTCTGGCTGGAAGGACGGTGCTTCACCGCTTATGTGGACCACAAGCCGCTCACATACGCCATGGCCAAAATTTCAGACCCGTGGTCCGGCAGGCAGCAGAGGCAGCTGGCCGCAATCTCGGAATTTACCACTGACATTAGGCACGTCGCGGGCAAATTCAATGTAGTAGTGGATTGTCTCTCACGCGCGTTCACGACCCCAACACGCGCAGAGGCAGAACGGGCCACCGTGACCGCGCCGCAGGAGAGTGGCACGGTGGCGCGCGCAGCCCCGGTGCACGTGGGTATAGATTACGCAGCCATGGCAGCGGACCAGGGGGCGGACGCAGACGTGCGCGCGCTCCAGTCTGGACCAACAGGGTTGAGGCTGGAGAGCAAGTGTTTACAAACCGGTATGCCCCCCCTGATCTGCGACATGTCGACGGGGCGCCCGCGTCCGGTGGTTCCGGCCACGTGGCGCCGCCGTGTTTTTGACTCGGTCCACTCACTGGCGCACCCGGGGGTGCGCGCGTCGGTGAAACTAGTGGCGGAAAAGTTTGTTTGGCCGTGCCTGCGCAAGCACGTGAAGGAATGGGCAAAAACCTGCATTTCCTGTCAACGGGCCAAAATTCACAGGCACACAAGAGTCCCGTTAGAACCGTTCCGTATTCCGGCCAGAAGGTTCGACCATGTGCACGTCGACCTTGTGGGCCCCCTACCGGCATCACAGGGGTTCACGTATCTTTTGACAATGGTGGACTGCACCACACGTTGGCCGGAAGTGGTCCCACTTGCGACGACCACGGCCGCGGAGGTGGCTCGCGTTTTTTTAACGGCTTGGGTGGCGCGTTTCGGGGTTCCGTCGGACATTACGTCCGATAGAGGACCGCAATTCATCTCTGAGCTGTGGTCAGCGATGGCCAACGGCTTAGGAGCCAAAATTCACCGCACTACGGCTTACCACCCTCAGGCCAATGGTTTATGCGAGCGTTTTCATAGGTCTTTGAAGGCAGCACTCAGAGCGTCGCTCACGGATGCAGATTGGGTGAATAAACTTCCATGGGTTTTATTAGGGTTGCGTTCTGCACCTAAAGAGGACTTAGACGCCTCCCCAGCGGAGCTGGTATTCGCACAAACTCTGAGGCTGCCGGGCGAGTTTTTACCAGAGCACCCAGAGCCCCCACCTCTCTCGGCTCTGGGACCGTTAGTCGGCACGGGGGCAGACACGCTCCCGGGTCCGGTTCATCACGCTTTTCCACGAGTTTTCGTCCCCAAGGCTTTGAAAAATGCCGATTTCGTTTTTGTCAGGCGCGAAGCCCTAAAAGCAACGCTCAAACCACCTTACGAAGGGCCATTTCGAGTGCTGGAGGCAGGTGATAAGCAATTTGTGCTAGATTTTGGAGACAGAAAAGAGACAGTCAGTATTGACAGACTAAAACCTGCTTTTGTCATGAAGGACGTGTCTGTACCGGTCGCAGTGGCGCCTCGACGAGGCAGGCCCCCGCAGGGGGCAATTAATCACTCTCTCCCTCAGTCAACAGACCCGAAGCAGAAACGCACCGCAGGCAAGGCGGGGCCAACGCACAGCAGATTCGGCAGACGGCTGAAGCCCAAGCGGCGCACAGACTGAATGTTGGTGTTGATTATTCAGTAGTGAGTAAGGTGCTATTTAATTTTAGGAATTAGTCTGTTCTTCATCGTTTGGGGGGGGTTATATGGCTGTGTTGTGAGACATGTATATGTTGGACACTGCATATGTGATTTAACCACGATGAAGGAGAGCCAGCCCCCTGCGGTGCGGAGCCACAGAGCCTGGACCCCCTGCGGAGGACAGGGGACAGAAGACTTCCTGACCACTGAGGCTCGGGAAGAGAGAAGGGGGAGTTATGTAAATAAAAGGCTAATGAATGTGAATAAAGAGATTTTGAGAGAGATGTGTGATTTCCCCCGCGAGGGAAATGGTTTGATGTCAGAATGTTTAAATGAGAGAACTTTGGTGTGTTCACTCTCTTTGTTCGCTGCTCAAGAATGAGAGCAGACAGTGGAATGATTACTTGAATAAACTGGAATGAAAGACAATTTGGTTTCGTTATTCAAGTCTCCCCACACTGTCTACCAAAAAATCCTGAAGTAAAATATCCGGCCATCTGTTCATGACCTCAATTTGAAGTGCACTTGGGTTCTGTAGCAGGACAATGATCCAAAACACACCAGCAAGTCCACCTCTGAATGGCTTAAGAAAAACAAAATGAAGACATTGGAGTGGCCTAGACAAAGTCCTGACCTGAATCTAATTAAGATGCCGTGGCATGGTCTTGAAAAGGCAGTTCATGCTCGAAAACAATTCTGCAAAGATGAGTGGGCCAAAATTCCTCCACAGCGCTGTAAAAGACTCATTGCCAGCTATCGCATACACTTGATTGCAGTTGTTGCTGCTAAGGGTGGCCCAACCAGTTATTAAGTTTAGGGGGCAATCACTTTTTCACACAGGGCCATGTAGGTTGGGATTTTTTTTCTCTTAATAATAAACACCTTCATTTAAAAACTGCATTTTGTGTTTGCTTGTGTTATCTTTGTCTAATATTTAAATTTGTTTGATGATCTGAAACGTTCAAGTGTGACAAACATAAAAAAAAGAGAAATCAGGAAGGGGGAAAACACTTTTTCACACCACTCTGTACATATATATATATATAAAGTTTGCGGATGACACAGCAGTGATAGGACGCATCACTGGTGGCGATGAAGCGTCCTACAGGAGGAAAGTGGCCAGCCTGGTGTCATGATGTGAGGACAACAACCTCACCTTCAACACAGACAAGATGAAGGAAATGATAGTGGACATGAGGAAGGGGAGGAAACCTCATTGACCCCTGTTCATCCGGGAGCTTGAGGTGGAGAGGGTGAGCAGCTTTAAATACCTGGGCATCCACATCAGCGAGGACCTTATGTGGACACTTAACACCACAGAGCTGGTTAAGAGAGCTCAACAGCGGCTGTACTCTCTGAGGAAGTTTGGCATGTACCCCAAGATCCTCAACTTCTACAGCTGCATCATCGAGAGCATCTTGTTGAACTGCATCACTGTGTGGTATGGCAGCACTACTGTTTTGGATCGCAAACGCCTGCAGAGAGTGGTGAAGACAGCAGAGAAGATCATTAGGGCTCCACTTCCCTCTCTGCAGAGCATCTATTGCTGCAGAGTCCAAAGGAGGGCTGCCTCTATCCTCCAGGACCCCACTCACCCCCAGCACAGAATGTTCACACTTCTACCCTCAGGCTGGATGTACACAAGTGTGAAATGCAGGACATCCAGACAAAAAACTCGTTCTTTCCCACTGCCATCAGACTCATGAATAAATAACACAATTCCGAACACAGCTTTGTAAATAAGAATTCACACACTGGATGCTAAATTTGCACATTGTTCATTTGCACACTGTACATAGTCTCATCCCGTCTCATGTCCATATCGTCTCTGCTGCTAAATTATCATTGTACAGTCTACTGGGTATTATCAGGGTACACGGCTTTACACAGAGGAATTCTCACACTGGATGCTAATTTGTACACTGCCCATTTGCACACTGTACATAGTCTCATGCCATTCATGTTCATATCATCTCTGATATTAAAATTACCATTGTACAGTCTGTTGTGTCATGAATCCTGGTTGGAGGCCAACCCGATTCTGATTCATGGTTATGCTTTGACCTAGTTTTCTCCTGACAGCTCGGGCACGTCCCCTCCTCCTGTCAAGTTCCGTCAGCTGTACTCACTGGGATACACACACACACACACACACACACACACACACACACACACACACACACACACACACACACACACACACTTACTCACGCTCCATTCACTCTCATTCACATGCACTCTCACACACCTGTTCCCAATCTGTTCTGCCCACACATTCACACCAGCAATCTCTTTCCTCATTAGCGCTTGGAGTATTTGTTGGCGACCGCTGAGGAAGGAGATTGTCGGGACATTCCCCTTCATACGCAGCAGCGTGTTCCTCTGCATATGATCATTCACTCCCAGCGCTTTACCCAGCCAGACACTTCAAGAGGATCCATACCTTGGTGTTACGGTTGGTCCGCTTCTCTCTCTCTGCCTCCGGACTGCACGGCTCGCCCCCGATTTAACTCCAGACCTGTAAGTGTTCTTAGCCTCTCTTCTGTGCTAGCAGGCCTGCAGCATTAGGCTGCTCGCCTTTCCTGTTTTGTGCATTACGCAGCCCTGTAGCACCAGGCTTCATATTCACCAGGCTGTTGAGTAGTTGGCAGGCACCCTGTAACCTTGGAAGCCAACTCTGGCATTACACCTCTCCATACACTGTGTGTTGAGTGAACTGTATTTGGTGAAAGTTGGATCTGTTACATTGGTGAACTTTAATAAACACAGCACTCTCTACTCCTGCAATTGGGTTTTTCATTCTCTCCCTCATGCGCCGTGTAATGGTGCACAGGGGTTTATGACAGAATGTCCTGACCATAAAAAAAAAACAGCGGAGTAGAGTGTGTTTTTTTTTCCCTTCTCCTTTCCTCCTTTTACATGGACATAATGACTTGGACAGACAAGGAGCAGGAAGCCCAGGATTTGCTGGAAGAGGCGATCTTCGCCTTTCAGTGGTCTCGGAGGAGCGGGAGCGGGCACGACTCTTCGCGGAGGACTTCGAGCGGCGCTACCCTCACCTTCAAGAGATCCATAGGATAGCCACCATCCTCTCTGTCATCCTTCCCGCTCCTGATGCCGAGCTGGAGGATGCCTCTTGGCGATCGGAGCCAGCCCCTCACCAGAAGAAATGCTCCTGTCAGAGGAAGACTTCTCCCCTCCTCGGACCTCCTTCGTCTCCCAGTCCAGTGTCCACCCAGCCTGCGGACGAGAAGACGGAGATGGAGTTGGATAGGGAGCAGCGCTCGTTATGTCTCCTGGAGGAGGTTCTCTCCTGGACGCTGACGCCCTGTCCCTCTTCGACAGCTCATCAGGCTCGGGACACCACAAGGAGGGTGATGGAGTGAGACAGCCTCTGGGATCGTCCAGAGGCGATGGGGATCCTCTAGGACATCTTCGCCGCGCCATGTGAGGAATCAGCTGAGGATCTCCCGGTGCTCGAGCTCCTCGCGGCCACTTCGCTCTCCTTTCCTGAGGACGCGGCATCTCTCTGCGCAGGTGACCCGCTTCTCGGCATGGTGCTCCATGTTCCGGATTGCCTCATCCCCGCGTCACCCAAGAGGAGGAGAGGGAGGAAGCCCCGCAGCAAGAAGCGTCCAGTCCCGCGTACTGCAGCCTTGCCTCCCCGCTCCGAGCAATGCTCTGCCCTTTCATGGGAGGAGATGGAGAAACGTAGGCGGGCTCTCCTGGCTGAAACGGACCTCATCTTGGAGGTGAAGCCGTGGTTCCTCCCGGAGATGGCTGAGAGACTGATAGAGCTTTCCCCAAGGGAGGAGGAGCTTCAACCTGACAAGGAACGCCAGGAGAGTAGAGAGGACGCCTCGGAGGCCGCTGGGGACCTCCAGTACCAGGAGAACAGGCAAGTTTCTTTTCATTCGAGTTACACAATCAATGATCAATGTTGCCTGCCTCCTGGTGAGGAGACTCGGGGTGAGCAGGCCCCTGTGTTCTCTGCCCCAGCTGCATACAGTACTCTGGTGCCGGGTCTCAATGACTCTTCTCTATGTGCGCCCATGAGCCCATCAGTCCCGGATCCAGGTCGCTCGGGGAAGGAGAAGCCAGAGGACCAGGAGGGTCCAGCCCTTGGGCCAGCCAAGGGGTCATCCACGGCCGCCACGCCAGAGGGACCAGAGGCGTGGAGGACGGCGCACGAGAGTTCCACTTCTGCTATTGTCATCATGCCCGCTGCGGGGGCCGCTGCAGTGGAGTCATCCCTCGGACCTCACCTCCAGCCGATGGGACCCGGGGCATCGTTGTCAAAGTCCTGGATGGCGGTAGAGCTTAAGCACAGGCAAGTAGTCTCTCCTGTAGTTCATTTATTGATGGTGGAGGGATCTTGCCTGGCTTTTGGGGAGGGGAGTTGGGTGCGGCCCCCAACTGCATCTGGATCCCCCTCACCGGGCTCTGCCGCTGCCAGCGACCCTAATCGCTCTCCTTCTCCTATCCCCTTCGAGCTCCATCCTAGGGTCGCCGGAGAGGAGCAGCCACCACCTGGGCCTCCCATTGACGACAAGGCGGGTCCAGCTGCCGCGGAGGGGGCTGACAGGGATGAGGCACCCAATGGACCCACGCACCCAGGATCACCGGAGTCCTGGTTTGGCGGTGGAGCCAGAGTTCAGGCAAGTGTGTTCCATTAAATCAGAAATTTCAATATTAATGTCACACTGCCTAACTCATGGTGAGGTGGATGCGAGGCAGCTCACAGTTGCCCTCGGGACCGCCACACCGGGCTTCACCGCTGCCGGCAACCCTGACCCAGTTTTTTTCTTTCTCCCTTCGGACTCGGAGCCTCCGGCCAGGGTCATCGGAGAGCTGTTGGAGGCAACCGAGGATCGGGGTTCGACTCCTGAGGACGTGAGGAGCATCACCACCCTCGCTGGGGAGGCCACCGCGGGTGCAGCAGAGCTCCAGCTGGAGGCCACCGCCGGTGCAGCCACGTCCCAGACCGGGACCATCGTGAGTGCAGCCACGTCCCAGGCGGTCTTCCTGCTCCAGGCCTCGAATGGCAGGGGTGGCTCCTGTTCCTGGGCTTGGCTGCAGATGTTCTCGAGTATGGAGGTTGTCTCTCCGCCATCCTCGCAGGTCCTGGTGGCTCCACCACACTGGTCGGCCACCCGAGGGACTTGGTTTATGGGTTGGGTGGCCCATGGGTCTGGGCAGGCCACCGGACACTATCCCATGGGCCGCCTGCTGGACTTGGGACTTGGGCAGGCCGCCTGATCTGCCACTACTCACCACACTGGGGGCCTAGGACTCTGGTCGACCCCCTGAACTTTGGACTTCTGGAGAGGGGGGTTAGTGCTCCAGGTTGGGGGTTTATTAGGAGGGATTGTTATTTATTCTGTTTTTGTACTATTGTGTTTTCACGGGTTGCTTCCCTCCTAACCAGTTTTCCCCCACCACCCACCCTGGATTAGTGTTTATTGCAGGGTGGTGGGGGGGAAGGGGTTCCCTTGAGAGGTGTTGTCTCCCTTCTTTTTTGGCTGATGGTGCAGGGGTGTCTGATATCCACCCCTGGGGGGGGGCTGTCATGAATCCAGGTTGGAGGCCAACCCGATTCTGACTCATGGTTATGCTTTGACCTAGTTTCCTCCTGACAGCTCGGGCACGCCCCCTCCTCCTGTCAAGCTCCGTCAGCTGTACTCACTGGGACACACACACACACACACACACACACACACACACACACACACACACACACACACTCACGCTCCATTCACTCTCATTCACATGCACTCTCACAAACCTGTTCCCAATCTGTTCTGCCCACACATTCACACCAGCAATCTCTTTCCTCACTAGCGTTTGGAGTATTTGTTGGCGACCGCTGAGGAAGGAGATTGTCGGGACATTCCCCTTCATATGCGGCAGCGTGTTCCTCTGCGTATGATCATTCACTCCCAACGCTTTACCCAGTCGGACACTTCAAGACAATCCATACCTTTTTTTTTTTTGTTACTTATTTGTACCCGTAGGTAGATTTGGTTTGCAGTCTGGTGACAGGCCACCGGCTGCCGGTCGCTGCGTGCGCGAGCGCCCTAAACCTACATGTTTTTGGTATGCGGGAGGAAACCGGAGAAATCCCGGAGTAAACCCACGCAACACGGGGAGAACATGCAAACTCCACACAGCTCACTGTTGGTCGGGGGCTGGGATCGAACCCACGATCTCATGATCCCCGTGATCCCCCGGCCGAGGGTAAAACTGCGCTGCCACAGTGCTAAACCACTGCGCCACCGTGCAGCCCCTTGGTGTTACGGCTAGTCCGCTTCTCTCTTTCTGCCTCCGGACTGCACGGCTCGCCCCGATTTAACTCCAGACCTGTAAGTGTTCTTAGCCTCTCT
This sequence comes from Pholidichthys leucotaenia, assembly GCA_020510985.1. Taxonomy (NCBI): domain Eukaryota; kingdom Metazoa; phylum Chordata; class Actinopteri; order Cichliformes; family Pholidichthyidae; genus Pholidichthys; species Pholidichthys leucotaenia. Next base: position 392,608,338 of record CM035838.1, on the reverse strand, counting down.
TCTGTGCTAGCAGGCCTGCAGCATTAGACTGCTCGCCTTTCCTGTTTTGTGCATTACGCAGCCCTGTAGCACCAGGCTTCATATTCACCAGGCTGTTGAGTAGTCGGCAGGCACCCTGTAACCTTGGAGGCCAACTCTGGCATTACACCTCTCCATACACTGTGTGTTGAGTGAACTGTATTTGGTGAAAGTTGGATCTGTTACATTGGTGAACTTTAATAAACACAGCACTCTCTACTCCTGCCACTGGGTTTTTCATTCTCTCCCTTGTGCGCCGTGTAATGGCACATAGGGGTTTATGACATATTGGGTATTATCAGAGACAAGTCACACTCAGTGAATTTTTATTTTATTCAGGGACAAGTTATAGTCACCCAGTGAATTTTCATTCTTCTTGTTTCCGCTAGTCTTACGGGGTAACGCTAGGTAAAGCGTTACCCCGCCCCCATCTCGACCGTTCTGATCACATGTCCGTGATGCTGGTTCCTGCCTACAAACCTTTATTGAAGCGCAGCAGGCCAGCAGTGAAACAAATCAGGATTTTGCCAGAGAGTGCAACCTCTGCACTGCAAGACTGTTTTCATCACACAGACCGGAGGATCTTCAAAATAGCAGCCTCCCAGGAAGACAGGACAGATGTGGAGGAGTATGCTGATTCGGTCACCAGCTACATCGCGAAGTGCACAGAGGATGTCACTACAGTGAAGACCATCACTATGCGGGGTAATTATAAGCCCTGGATGACTGCAGAGGTGCGCTCGCTGCTTAAAGCCAGAGATGCAGCGTTCAGAGCGAAGGACAGGATTGCCCTCCGCTCAGCCAGGTCTGCGCTTTTAAAGGGAATTAAGGTGGCAAAGTGCGCCTATGCGGAGAAAATCCAGGGACACCTCTGTGACACTAGGAACACCAAGCAGATGTGGCAGGGAGTTCGGACACTGACGGGCTTTAAGTCTAGGCAGGGGGTCGATGATGACGACGCTTTGCTTCCAGACAGGCTTAACGACTTCTTTGCACGTTTTGAAGCATCAAACTCGACAATCAGAGGGAGGGCCGGCCCACTCCCACCATCGGTCGGACCAGCTTTTACCATTAACACAGCGGACACACGGAGGACCCTATCCAGAATCAACCCACGCAAAGCTGCAGGTCCAGACAACATTCCGGGACGTGTGCTCCGAGACTGCGCGAGCGAGTTGGCGGATGTCCTGACTGACATTTATAACATCTCCCTGAGTCAGGCCATCGTTCCCAGATGCTTCAAGACCTCTATCATTGTACCGGTGGCAAAGAAACCAGTGGTGTCATGTTTGAATGACTATCGTCCTGTTGCACTTACACCAATTGTGATGAAGTGTTTTGAACGGCTTGTCAAACCACACATCACAGCCTGCCTCCCTGCATCACACGACCCGCTCCAGTTTGCATATCGTTCAAACCGCTCCACGGAGGATGCTATAGTCACCACCCTACACTCTGTCATCACCCACCTGGACCAGAAAGACACCTACGCCAGACTCCTGTACATTGATTTCAGTTCAGCATTCAACACCATTATTCCCCAGAGACTGATAGAGAAATTACTCCTTCTCGGTCTGAACACCGCCACATGTCTCTGGATCCTGGATTTCCTGACTGAGAGACCTCAGTCTGTCCGGGTTGGAAACAACATCTCCAACTCTGTCACGCTGAGTACCGGAACCCCTCAAGGCTGTGTACTCAGTCCACTGTTGTTTACACTTCTAACACATGACTGTGTATCCAAACACGAGGGGAACCAGATTATTAAGTTTGCAGATGACACCACGGTGGTGGGACTTATTCAGAGGGATGAGGAATCAATGTACAGGGAAGAAGTGAGAGACCTGGAGGGCTGGTGCAGGGAGAACAATCTGGTGCTCAACGTGGACAAAACGAAGGAGATGATTATCGACTTCCGGCGGTCACAGCCTGAGCACGTCCCCCTCAGCATCGGCGGCTGTTTAGTGGAGAGATTAGAGAACATCAAGTTCCTCGGAGTGCAGATCTCGCAGGACCTGACCTGGAGCAAGAATTCCTTGGAGATCAGGAAGCGAGCTCAGCAGAGACTACACTTCTTGAGGAAACTCAAACAGGCCTCTCTCCCCATCTGCATCCTCAGGACCTTCTACAGAGGTGTGGTGGAGAGTGTTCTGACGTACTGCATTGCTACATGGTACTCCAGCTGCAGTATGTCAGACAAAAAAGCCCTGCAGAGGATAGTCAAGGGGGCGGAGAGGGTAATTGGAGTCTCCCTCCCCTCTGTCCAAGAACTTTTTCAGAACCGTTGTAGGAGCAGGGCACTGAACATTGTCAAGGACCGTTCTCACCCTCTGCATAAACACTTTGAACTTCTTCCATCTGGTAAACGATTCCGGAGCATCAGAGGCAGAACCACCAGACTGATCAACAGCTTCCTCCCACAAGCTGTCAGGATGCTGAACAGCTGACCCGGAATCTCACATACACACTACTGCACCTATGGACATTTTGTATATTATAGTTAGTTATTCTTTTTCCCCAAGTATGTCTCAGGGATGTGTGAATGGATGGGGGGGTGGGAGCTATGTGGGAGTGTGTCTTAATCATGCTGCTTCTTATATGGATGCCGAGAGAAACGCAATTTCATCTTGCCTGCACTACAGTTGTATGTACAGCAATATGACAATAAAGTTTGATTTGATTTGATTTGATTTGATTTGATTTGATCTTAACCCTCCTGTTGTCCTCGGGTCAAAATGACCCGCTACTGTGTTAAAAACCCAAAAAAAATCCCCTTAAACAATATTTTTTCAACTTAAAATTTTATGACTTTTCCTAGATTGACCCCAACATTAGGATAAGTGAATTGTTGCCTTTATTCACATTTCCATGTAAGCTGTACAAAAAAAGTTACAAAGGTCGTCTTCGGGTCAAAATGACCCAACAGTCAAATTGAGTTGAAATCACGGTCACTGAGTTATTTAAACACCACAGAATGTGAGAATGTTTTAGTTCTGTCTCAGATCAATCAGTAGCAGACATAAACAACACAATAGCAGACGTAAATAAGACAAGACAGGTGGCCTTCTCGTGGACTGCAGTGCCTTTGATCAGTCTCAGATCAATCAGTAGCAGACGTAAACAAGACAGGTGGATTTCCAGAGGTTATAAAGGTGCTGCAGATGACAGTACCCCAAATTCTCTCTGTGCTGAAGCCATGAGTGCACGTTATACCGTCAAACAGGCTATAGAGCTGATTTTTTCAGATGTCCAGCAAGACAACTCTGATTCAGAAGAGGAAGTGGAAGATGTATCAGAAAAAGAAGATGGGGAGGAATACAACCCAGAGCATGATGAATCATCTTCAAAAGAAGAAGAAAACCCTGAAGCTGAATGACTTTCCTTTCAAAAAGGGCAAAATAACATGGTCCTCGGTAGCATATGACCAACACGGCAGGGAGGCAGAACAAAATGTCATAAAGATGACCCCAGGACCCACAAGGTATGCCGTTTCTCATGCCCATGACATTGTCTCTACATTCTACCTGTTCATCACACCAGCAATACAAAAAATAATCCTGGAGATGACACATCTGGAGGGTTTTCGCAAATATGGAGACAGCTGGAAAAAGATGGATGAGACTGACCTGCAGGCCTACTTAGGGCTGCTAATCTTAGCAGGTGTATACAGGTCCCGAGGTGAGGCTGCAGCTAGTCTATGGGATGCAGAAGGCCAATTTCCGAGCCACAATGCCACTCAAAGTCTTTCACACCTACTCAAGACTGCTACGATTTGATAACCGTGAGTCAAGACCAGCAAGACGTGTGACAGACAAACTTGCAGTTTCTTGCTGAGTTTCTTCACCTTGAGCAACAATAACATCATAAAGACTCATTAAGTCTAGGCATTGCAAGTGATGGTCTATATGACATCATGACATCATAAAGACACATTTATCTATGAGCCATATGACATCATAAAGACTCATTAGTCTAGGCATCGTGAGTGATGGTCTATATGGCATCATAAAGACACATACAGTATGACATCATATCTTTATGACGGCATCGTGAGTCCTATGATGCCTGAGTTTATAGGACGTCCTATGATGATCAGGCAGAGATCATAGGCCATCCTATGATGTCCTATAAACATGGCAGACACACAGACACAAAGAAATTTCTTGCTTTAAAATTCAATTAAGCTGCTTATATTGGGGGTTTAGTGAAGACGGGTCATTTTGACCCGGAGGACACGGGGTGTATACAGAATATGAGGACAACACGAGGGTTAACTGCTTTAACTGTCTTAATTGCTTTAATGTGTATTTATTAGTATTAAGGCGTGTTTATTACCTTTATTAGTATTAGTATTGATGTGTATTTATTACCTTGGCATTCGTTGTGGACAGCAGAGTAAGAATTTCATTGCTCAGGAAATGTTGCATTTCTTAACTGTGCACATGATAATAAAACCTTTGAATTGCTGAATATGAAGCAGAAAAAAAACACATGCCTACTGCAGACCCATACCATCAATCCACCCAGGATGTGGTTCTGATCATTTAAACAAGCAGCTGTTGTTGTCAAGTAACCATGGCTGCATTAACTGTACCTACTATTTTTCACCTCATACACTTTGCTGGTTTGTTTGAAAGATATCACATTAATTTGCAATTCTGCAGTGTTGTCCAGGAAGCGAAAAACTGCCCACGGCAGTATGCTCTGACTAATCAGGTGCAGCCTTTTTGCTCTCACCAACAGGACCTCTTTGAATACTGGTTCTACACTATGGTCGTCTCTGAATTCAGGTTCTGCATCCTCCAAGTGCACTTTTGTAGGCCAGATATGTCACTGTGCTGCGTCGAAGGCTGTCCATTCTGTGGGCTCCTTCACATGCGACCGACAAATGCAACTTTCAAAACCCCAAAAATGAAGGCTACATGGAGAGTATCCTTACAGCCCTACCATATCCCAGCATCCAGTGTATGGCTCAGCCAGACTTATTTTTTTATTTTTTTTTTTGGGGGGGGGGGGAGTGCCTATAGATACGGAACAGTTGACAATCCAACAAAACCTTTTCAGATCAGCTCAAGGCTGCTGCGTCTGTGACACAGGTGTAGAGTGTGGTTGACCGTTTGGAGGGTTGGTGGTTCATGTCCTGCTCTTGCCATCATGCCCACGCTATTTTACTTTGACATTAGATAGAATTTAGAATTAAAATTAAGAGGTTAGCCTTAGGATTTGGGAGAGGGCAAGGTGCATTGGAAGCCATTGATTAGGAAGCTTTTTATAGAGCTCATGTTGAAGACTTGATGGCTATGGCAGACTGTATTACTGATTATATTGGGTTCTGTGTGGATAATTCTACCTCCACCGGAAAGGTCCTCTGTTACCCAAATAACAAACCTTGGGTCACAAGTGAGATGAAAAACTTACTAAATGAAAAGAAGAGGGCCTTTAAGGAAGGGGATAGAACAGAACTCAAGAAGGTAAAAAAAGAGCTGAAACGGAAACTTGGGGAAAACAGAAACATCTATAGGAGAAAGTTGGAGAAGAAACTGGAGGAAAATAATGTCAGGGCTGTGTGGAGTGGGATGAGAGAAATAACTGGTTTCAGTAAGAAGAACAGGGGCGCTGTTGAGGGGAGTACACAGAGGGCTCATGAGCTGGACCAGTTTTTTAATAGGTTTGAGTCACCCACCACAATAACAACAGTTCTATCACTGGTCTGTTGTCCTTCCCATCACACACCAGCAGTAGCCAGCCAGCTCTGAACCAGACACCTCCTTCCCCTCTCTGGGCAATTCTGTCTCACCTCGCAACAGAACCACACCTCTTGACAGTACAGCCACCCTTAGCATCACTGCTGACCAGGTGAGGAAAGAGCTGGAGAGGCTCCAGGACCTGATGGCATAAGTCCTCGTGTGCTGAAGGCCTGTGTGAGCCAGCTGTGTGGAGTCCTGCAGCACCTCTTCAACATGAGCCTGTACCACCAGAGAGTTCCAGAGCTATGGAAAACATCATGCCTGATCCCAGTGCCTAAGAAAGGTCGTCCTGTGGCACTGTGAATGACTACAGGCCCATAGCTCTGACCTCCCACATAATGAAGGTCATGGAGAGGCTGGTGCTGGCTTATCTGAGGAGGCTTGTGTATTCGGTCCAAGACCTGCTGCAGTTTGCATACCAGCCCCATGTGGGGGTGGATGCTGCAATTAGTTATCTGCTGCAGAGGGCCTACTCCTCCCTAGACAGACCCAGCACCACGGTCTGCATCATGCTCTTTGACTTCTCATCTGCCTTTAATACCATCCAGCCAGGGCTGTTGAGGGAGAAGTTGGAGAGCATGGACATTTACACTTCCCTCACTACCTGGATCACCAACCACCTGATGGGCAGACCACAGTTTGTGAGGCTGCAGAACTGTCTTGACAGTCTGATAAGTAACATTGGGGCCCCCCAGGGAACAGTGCTTTCTCCCTTCCTCTTCACCATCTACACCACAGATTTCAAATACTGTTCTGAGTCATGTCATCTTCAAAAATATTCAGATAACATGGATATAGTGGAGTGTGTGGAGAGGGGACAGGATGAGAAGTACCGAGCACTGGTGGATGATTTTGTGAAATGATGTGGGAAGAACCACTTACAGCTAAATGTGGATAAGACAAAGGAGATGGTGGTGGATTTAAACCGCAGGAAGTCAACGCCTCTGCCCATTTCCGTTGCAGGTGGAGAAGTTGAGCAAGTAACATCTTACAAGTACCTTGGTGTTAACTTAGACTGTAAGCTGGAGTGGTCCACAGACACCGAGGCACTCTACAAAAAGGGCTTGAGCCGACTCTGTTTCCTCAAAAGGTTCAGGTCCTTTAATGCCTGCAACAGAATGCGCCACATGTTCTACCAGTCAGTAGTGGCCAGCACCATTTTCATTGCTGTGGTGTGTTGGGGATCAGGGATCAGGATGAAGGACAAGAACAGACTAAATAAACCCTTAAAATAAGCTCAGTCGGTCATGGGCACCAGGCTGGCTTCACTGGAGGAGGTGATCAGAGACAGAATTCTGGGTAAAATCAGAGCAATCATGAACAATGTCTCTCACCCCTGCTACAGCATACTGGACAGTCTACAGAGCAGCCACAGCAACAGATTACTGCAGCCCAGATGTTTAAAGGAACATCACAGAAAGTCCTTTGTGCTCGAGGCTATTAAACTCTACAATACACATACAGCCTCCAGAACTGTGCACTGAACTGTATTTTACTGCATTATATTTTATTGACTTGTTTTAAACTGTTTAGTTATTTATATTTTGTTTTTTTAGGTGTGTGTTTGCTAAGACAAATTAATTTCCCCTCGAGAATTAATAAAGTTTATCTAAGCTGAAACGTCACACTTTAGAATGGTACATACATTTTGTGCAGATGTACAGATTTTCTTGGTGCCAAGTATTTAAACCAACTAGACTCGTTTTTGTGAAAGTATTTTTATTTTTCACAGGGTATCATGTTTCAATCAAGTACATTTTTTGCCTCAGAGCTATGCAAATAATTCAAAAAAATAATCCATTCTACATAAAAACAGCTTTCATTTGGTGTATTTCATGTCTCATTTGTTTAAAAGACAACCATTTATGCTGTGTGGAAAAATACATTTCATAATTGTACATTTTCCTTTGTCTAGGGTAGGTCAATAAAAGTGTTCATATCATAATGAGTCCCAATATTTTTGCTGTTACCAGTTATTTTATTAACCTAAACACCCCAAGCATTATAATGTACCAAATTTATAGGGTTGTGAGTGGGATGGGGTGCATGGGGGACCATGCTAGCCCATGGCCTCATGGTGATGGACAGGCTGACAGACGAGGTCAGGCAGGAGTCTCCGTGGACCACGTTGTTTGCAGACAACGTTGTGATTTGTAGTGAGCAGAAGACTGGAAGAGAACCTGGAGAGGTGGAGGTATGCTCTGAAGAGGAATGAAAGTCAGTAGAAGCAAGATAGAATACATGAGTGTGAATGAGAGGGAGGCAGGTGTAACGGTGAGGATGGAAGGAGTAGAGGTAGTGAAGGTAGATGAGTTTAAATACCTGGGGTCAACCATCCAAAGCAATGGAAAATGCAAGAGGTGAAGAAGAGAGTGTCGGGGTGATCTGTGACAGAAGGATAGCAGCAAGAGTGAAAGAGAATATTTACAAGACGGTGGTGAGACCTGCTATGAGGTTTGGAGACAAAGTAAGAGAGGCAAGGCTGAGATGGACATGTGCAGAGGAGGGATAGTAGCTATATTGAACAAAGGATGTTGAAGTGGAGCTGCCAGGCAGGAGGAGAAGAGAAAGACCACAGAAAAGATTCATGGATGTAGTGAAGGACATGGAAAGGGTTGGTGTTACAGAGGGACAGGATCAGATGGAGGCAGATGACCCGCTGTGGCGACCCTTAAAGCGAGCTGCTGAAAGAAGTGCCCCCATTGAAGGTAATAATACACAGAACACAGGTGAAATAATTTCAATTTAATTTCTTTTAATATAATCTTATTTACATTGTTTTTTCATAAATGTTTAGTACATAGTAAGTTACAATACTTCTGCATCCATTACACAGTAAAATCTTACCATTGAAAATGCAGATTGAAATGATTCTGCTTATTAACAGTCTTCAACCTAGAACTGATCCCCACTTTTTTAACACCCCCCCCCTCCCAAAAAGAAAATTACTTAAGTTCCAGAGCATTAATGACCTGTTGCAAAGGGACTCATTCATGGTAGTCTTGAGGATGAAGACTGTTCTTTTAACATTCAGGCGATGGCAGGAAAAAAGGGATGATGAAACTTGTGTGGAAGGTTTTAAGAGACTTTAGTCAACATGTCCCGTACAAGTGAAGAATGAAACGTTCCATTCTTCCTTCATCCATTGTTTACAGATAACCCAGATCACATCATTGGCTTCACCAGACCACCAGTACAGTTAGACTAGGGCAAAACCACTCCTGCCACTTCAGTAAACGTAACATGGTATTCAAAGCACCAACCCACGAGCATTTTTCAGACACATACAAGTGTACTTCTCTGCACTAATATGAATGATTAAAAAAAAAAAAAGTAACAACACCCACTTTGTGGGTTACCGTCATGTGAATTGACCCTTCAACTGTGGTTACGGGGGCTGATGAGGAGATAAATTAGTGTGGGCTCTATACAGAGCATATAGCAGCTAGGTCAGTAATCACTTAGTAATAAATAACAAAACAGAGTGGATCAGAGTGGTCACAGACACACACGGAGAAAACAAAAAATACCAGAGGAGCAGGCTCATTTGATCGTTTTTTGTTTTTTTTTTTTAAAAAACAGCGTGCCATGCCTGACACAGACAGGAACACACACACACACACACACACACACACACACACACACACACACCAATGCACTCACAAACCCTCATCCTCTCACATGCATACATTTGACAAACAACAGTGGTTAAACATGAAGCATCAATACTAGTCAATCAGTCTGTCAGACAGAAAATCAACCAGTCTGCCTTCCTCTCTGCAAATCTGATTTCTCCGTTCGCAGGCTTGTATGTGATTGGCCGATTCTGTCCCACAACATCGCTGTGGTGGTTAGACATTCTGAACAATGACATCATAGCTTGTTAAAACTGAAGGATAAAAATGCTTCTTCAAAACATTTCAAAAATTTCAAGTCCTTTTTTTTTTTTGTCTTTTCCCCTCCTGCTGTGCCGTCTCCCCTAACAGTCCAGACAAAGACGGGCCAGGGGATTGTTTGTATTCATGTGGTGTTTGGATGTTCCGAGTATACTTGATACTTGTTTGTGTGGAAGTTGTCAGTTTGTGTGCATGTGTGCAAATGCCAAGTGTGTGGATTCATCACTCCACAGCAAAGCCACAGGTCTCCTCCACAGCAGTCAGCAATTTTTCATACAGTTTCTCGTATGTCTCATAAGGAGGGATGTCTATCCTGTTGAAACTAGAGACAAAAAAAGAACGAGTCAACAAAAGTTTGGCACAAACACAGAAAATGATAAGAACTGAAATGCGACCCTTACCACGTGTGAGCCTTGGGCAGGTTGTCTGTGTTGGCGTCTATCAAATGGATGGTGAAAAGTCTTGGTCCTGCAGAACCTGTAGAGCCTTACACACATACATTCTAGTTATCACTGCTCTACTCTGATAAACAGACAACCACTGAGACATAAACATATAAGTGAAAATGTAAAGCCTGTATATCACACAGCTGCAACTGTTGGCGACAAATTGTGGAAGGCATTCGCGAGGGAGTTTCCAAAATGTCTCTAAGCGTTCGCAGGGGTTCTTGGTTTCTTTGCGTGATTCGTAGAGCCTCGCTCTTGTGTCGCTGGAATTTTAAACAAGTTCAACATATTTGCATAACCAGTTTCCTCTGAAATAGAGTCATCGCAGATGTCTCGATCCTTCTCATGTTAGCTTCTGAAAAGCCACAGCAGCATTAATCCTGTGTCTGCTGCAGCCCAGTGACAGTCTTTACAAATACAAAGGAAGACTAAATAACTTTGCAGGAGCTGAGTCAGCAAAACTGTGAGGACTGGGAGAAGATCCACAGCCCCCTGTCAACTGGTGAGTAGAAATTGTGCATTCTTATAGCATCATTTTAGTTTAAAAGTAAATCTGGCAAGAAATCAAATCTGTAGCCAAGTAATTTTCTCGAGTGAGTGGGCAAGAAGGGATTTCTTCCCCCATTTACTGATTTTTTTCCCTCATTTAGTACAGGCCAGGGATATTATCTGTACAAGACAGGCCATGTTCAGAAAAAAAAAACATACGCAAGTGTATTATGAGTACCAACTCAGTGAAAATTGTGGCTAATTCATGTATTTTCTCGCAGTGTTGTGTCGCCAACTAGTTGCGAGCCGTTGCAGCTCAGTGAAATCCAGGCTTCAGTTAACTAGCTACCAACACATGTTAAATTATCTCAATAACCAAACTGTCAGCAACTGAGTAGCTCAAGATGAATTCACCTTGAGGTCACCAAAAACCTTAACTACTCTCCATATACACATATGAACATAACATTGGCCGAAACAAAGCTGAAATGTGCCCATTGCTTGTGACCTTTGACCTTATCCTCAACCTGGATGCAGACCCACCTGAGGAGTATTGTGTGCGAGTTTGGTGAGCATCCAGGCAATTGCTGAGGAGGAGTGACTCATGTGAAATGTGGTGGATGGATGGAAAGATGACAGACACAGCACCACAGGATTAGGTTCTTTTAGCCTTTGAATAAGCTAATAAAAGTGTTTGTAGCTGAATTTTTGTTTTGCCATTGCTAGTAAACTACATAGGAAATAAATGGATGGCACTGCCCCTGAAAATTTAACAAATCAACTTCTAGTCAGACAACCGTTTACCCACCACTAAGCCTGAATATGGAAACCAATGAAAAAATGACAGAACACTTTAAGGCTAATTCAAAAGTAAGCCAAAATCCCCCCCCCCCCCAAATTCACCTAAAAGCAGACATGAGGAGAGTTACAGGCACCCACAAAATTCACCTTTAACTTATTGGGTATCAGTATTGGGTATCGGGCTTGTTACGAGCCATCCGGTTCCTATACGACCATTGCAAGAGTTTGGTCCGTATCGCCAACACTCAGTCAAGCTTGTTTCCAGTGAGAGTTGGACTCCGCCAGGGCTGCCCTTTGTCACCGATCCTGTTCATAATTTTTATGGACAGGATTTCTAGGTGCACCCAAGGAATAGAGGGTGTCGTGTTCGGTGACCACAGGATCTCATCTCTGCTGTTTGCAGATGATGTTGTCCTGTTGGCTTCATCCAGCAATGACCTGCAGGCCTTGCTGGGACGGTTTGCTACCAAGTGTGAAGCAGCCGGGATGAGAATCAGCACCTCCATGTCCGAGTCCATGGTCCTCAGCTGGAAAAAGGTAGATTGTCCTCTCCGAGGTGGGGACAAACTCCTGCCCCAAGTGGAGGAGTTTGGGGCGGCAGTGGCTCAGGAGGTAGAGCAGGTCGTCTAATAACCCAATGGTTGGCGGTTCGAATCCCGCTCTCCCCAGATATCCTGCCGTTGTGTCCCTGGGCAAGACACTTCACCCGCATTGCCTCCAGTGCCCATAACACTGGGTATGAATGTGTATAAATGTATAAAATGTTTGGTGGTGGCCGGAAAGGCCGTTGGCGCAGATTGGTTGCCACGTTTCTGTCAGCCTGCCCCAGGGCAGCTGTGGCTGCAGAAGTAGCTTGCCACTACCACTGTCTGTCTGGAGTGAATGAATAATGTACCTATTTAAATCTTATTTAAATCCTCCACCTGAACAACGAGAGCAAGTTTTTAGCCAAAGTCAAATTCCTTGTATGTGTTGTGCATACTTGGCCAATAAAGCTGATTCTGATTTGTAAAGCATCTTTGAGTATATATGATAAAACGCTATATAAAACCGATGCATTATTATTATTATTATTAAGCATCTCGGGTTCTCATTCACGAGTGAGGGGAGAATGGAGCGAGAGATTGACAGACGGATCGGAGCAGCATCTGCAGTGATGCAGATGACATACCAGTCTGCTGTGGTAAAGGAGCTGAGCTCTAAGGCAAAGCTGTCGATTTACCAGTCAACCTACGTTCCTACCCTCACCTATGGTCATGAGCTTTGAGTAATGACTGAAAGAATGAGATCGCGGATACAAGCGGCTGAAATGATCTTTCTCTATAGGATTGCTGGACTCACCCTTAGAGATAGGGTGAGGAGCTCAGTCATCCAGGAGAGGCTCAGAGTAGAACCGCTGCTCCTCCACATTGAAAGGAGCCAGTTGAGGTGGTATCAAATCAAATCACCCTTTATTGTCATTCAACTGTACAACTAATCATGTACAGCAGAACGAGATTGTGCTTTACCTATCCACCGTGTCAATCACACACACCCCAAGTGTAGAATCAGAGGGCCGCTGCCATGCAAGGCGCCGCCACAAATTTCCCTCCTCCATTCCATTTTTGCTGAGCACCAAGCTGGATGGCAGGAAGTTCCACTTTTATATGGTCTTCGGCATGACCCAGCTGGGAATTGAACCCCTGCCTCCTGGGTGTGGGGCGGATGCTCTACCAACTGAGCCACCACTCCGGTATGGGCCTCTGATCAGGATGTCTCCTGGATGCCTCCCACTTAAGGTATTTTGGGCACGTCCCACTGGGAGGAGACCCCGGGGGAGACCCAGGACACACTGGAGAGACTATGTCTCCCAGCTGTCCTGGGAACGTCTTGGTATCCTCTCTGAAGAGCTGGAGCAGGTGGCTGGGGAGAGGGAAGTCTGGGCTTCTCTGCTTGAACTGCTGCCTCCATGACTTGGACCTCCGGAAAAGCGGTAGAAGATGGATGGACTTTTACTTCCAATTTCTTCCTTCATCACTGCATGTCCATTTTTAGTGAGTAAAATTACTACTCTTTCACACAGCACCAATTAGCAGTCACCTGTCACTATGTAATGCAGTTCTACAGTTTATATAGTAGTTGTGCTCGAGATGCATCTTGGTCTTGAGACCATATTTTCAAACTCTCAGTCTCATCTTGAAATCGGAGTCATTTTTAGGCTGCGTGTCCACCAAATGCGTTTTTTCAGCTCTGGGTGGATATTTTCCAGTCATTCTCTATGTAGTCCAGCGTTTACAGCGCTGAGCACCCATGGCGCTGAAACACTCTCGGCGGTGGCCGTTTTTTGTCACGGCGCTAAGGGCGCTCAGAGTTGAAAAATGTTCAACTTTTCAGAGACTGCAGCTGAGCTCGTCGATGTCAGACCTAAGGAGCCAATCAGAACTGCTGCGTGGGCGGGACATAGGACGCCGGTACTAGTCTGTACTCAGACTCCTGCTTTCCGTGTCATCATATTTTACATCCAGAGCTGCTAAAATACGTTTCCTGTCCATTGTTATTTAGAGACTGCTATTAAAAAATCAGAAGAAAGTCTGACCATAGGAAAGTGGAAGTGTTGAGCTGACAGTGACAAGCTGCTGCTGGGATACAGGGCACAGACTTTTTCCCCCCACAGCGCCATGCACAAACGCTGAAAAAAAAAAAAAAAAAAAATGCTCAGGGCACTCGGGTGACAAAAAACGCGTTTTGTGGACACGCAACCTTACTCTGTCTTGTCCCAGTCAGGATTTTAAATCAAGGTCATTCAAGACCAGGACGTATTTGTCTAAATAATTTGGTATAATCGCAAAGAAATATTCCCTTTAAATGTAACAACAAAGTCATTTGCAGGTTTAATTTTATGTAACTGCTAATAGTCATAACCTCACCGCCTTTACACAAGCGGGAGAAGATGAGGAGGAAACTAAGAGGAGAGGAGAGTCATGACCAAACTCTTGTTTAAACATTTTTCTGTTGATGGGACTTTTGAGAACATGTGGACGTTTCATTTTTGTGTTAATTACAGATGGTTGAAGATGTCTGAGTCAGTTAAAGATGGTTATTTTGATTTCAGCACCCTTGTATTTACTCAGAGAAGGAACACACACACACACACACACACACACACACACACAGAGTCAAGAAAAAGTATGTGAAAATTTTGGAATTTCATGTTTTTCTGCATTAATTTATCATAAAATGTGATCTGATATTCATCCAAGTCAAGGGTATTGACAACTATAATGTGCCTAAAATAACACAAAAAAATTCTGATCGTTCTTGTCTTTATGGAGAACAACCATAAAAATCTCATAGTGCTAGTGGAAAAAGTATGTGAACCCTGGTTGACTACAGCGACTGGACTCTACTGCTCACCACTGACTTCTATGTGGTCCGAGTCTTTCACTTTAAGACATATGTACAGGGTGTCCCATATCAAATCTACATCTTAATACCTCCAAAAGCAAAGAAATGATCATTGATTTTAGAAAACAACAAAACTCCCTCCCAACCTTCATCAACGGTGAGGAAATACAAATGGGTCTTGGGAGTACCTGGGCATCACACTGGACCACAAACTAAAATGAGACATCTGCCCTGATGTCATGAGCACCAAGGCTTGGCAGAGACTGCACTTTTTAAAGAAACTGTTGTCTTTTAATGTTAGCAACAATTTGCTTAGGATTTATTATTGTGCTTTTATTGAGTGTTTTAACCTTTGGACTTAATTGCTGGTTTGGCAATGCTGCAGAGGCAAAGACAAAGAGAGTGAAAGACAATCTCCATCGCCAGTGGGATAACTGGAAGTCCTCTTCCCAGCCTGGAGAGCCTGTACGATGAAAAAGGTGCACAGCACTGTGGTTGATCAGAGGCACCCACTGGCTTCATCTTTTGAATTGCTCGCTGCCTTCTGGGCGTCTGTATCAGCCCCCTCCTTTCACACACACACAAAAAAAGGTTCTCTTTTCTCCTTTGTACCCCAGACTATTAAGTTTTTAAATGGCTAATGTCTGCTGTGAGGGGCGTGTACTGTGTGTGTTTGTGAATGCTGTTTTTGTGATGCTGCAGCACAATGATTTCCCCATGGGGACAATAAATAAATGATTAAGTCTGGATTTCTAACATTTTTTATTATGTTACAGGCAACTCATGTCACTGACAAGAGAGGAGAGAGTTCAGGTTACTTTCCTGGCTGGGACTCGCAGTCACCAGGAAGTGGCCTTAGAACGATTTGATAAATGATGTGTCAAGAAATTTCTGCCACTGTGATTCAGAGAGTGCCGTCGCAGTGGAGGTTGCGTCTTCAGTGATGTGTGCGACACAACGGTGGACACTTTGAGCATATTATGAACTAAACTTTGGACATACTATGTAATAAATTTTGAGACTATTTTGTAATTTCATTGTTTTTCCCCTAGGGGCCCAGACTTATGGGACACCCTGTATGAAACAAATAGTGTGCTGTGAAAAGTTACTCGCACACACTCATGCACATACCTACTGTGCATGCCACAAGGAAGCTGCAGCAATTTGCTAAAATGTTTAATAAATTTACTGCATTTATTGCTCTAAACAACGCAATCTTCCGCTACATGCAGCATTTTGACTACTTAACAGAGGACACAGCAGCATTTTGAAGGAAGAGAAAAACTATCTCAAAGGCATTCCCAATGCTTTACTCACATGAATATGCAATGCTAAAAAAACAGTGTGATCAAGAACAGGAAAAATGAGTGCCGTGTGACTCGTCATTTACATCTCTGCCGTTTCCCAACACAAGGAAAAAGGAACAACTACTTAGCTACTGTTACCGCTGCTGTAGTGAACCGTTTTAGTGAGTACAACAGACAACAATCCAGACTTGTGATTTCAGAAAAGTGGTGCACTATCAATAACCAGGAATGAAATATAACGGGTAACCTTTTAAAAAAAAAATAAGCATTTGTTTCTTTTGAAAGTATATATCCCTATTAAAAACTATTTGTGTTTAGCATGCAGGATATCTCTTTAAATTTTATACTGTTTGAGAAAAATGTCAAGGTGTTGTTGTGCACTCATCTTATTCCTAATCAAATGTCCTTTCACGTGTAATAACCCACATTCATAGTTTTAGAGTATTTAGGCTCCAGCAGAAGGTACGTGACGGTGTTACTGAGCACTTGTCATGGCTGCTCGAGGCTACTGCGGTCTAATATTGAGGCCTATTGTGTCTTCTCATTTGGGTGACTTAATGTACTCTTTTTAGCTAATGATGTGTTTCTTTGTGAATTTATGGATGCACTCTGCCTGCAAAACAAATTTATCTCCACAATCCGGGCAATTGCCGAGGAAGAGTTTTGTGGAATCCCATAAAACCATGAGCACAACCTGGATGCAGACCCACCTGTGGATCACCGTGTGCCAGTTTGATGCGCATTGGAGCAACAACATAGGAGAAGCAGTGATTTTTTGGACAGACGCAGTGTCATAGCATTAGCTGATTTGACCTTTGCCAGAATGAGTAATCAAATGAGTAGCACAACTAATGTTGGAGGTGCCGTCTGCACAAGTGCATGACCAACCCTGCAGCGCTTTGAATCCCTGTAGAGGGACCCTGGTGGAGCCTGTGACGAACTGCAGGAGGCGTCCTCTCCTCTCCTCACTGAAGGCCTCCACTGCCTGCCAGAACCACCGCACCACGTTGCTTTCACTTGTGCAGTGTTTCAAACGAGTGTTGGTCTTCCAGTCTGCAAGGTCTATCTTTCCAAGTCCACCAATGATCAGCTGGAGAGATTTAAACAAGCGTGGGGGTTGGAGAGGGATAAGACAACTTAAACCACACAAAACAGCAACAGATAAACTTTCCTCAGCATGCTTATCTCCCAAATCCACTACATTGATGTGCTGAAGCTAGAAAGTATGTATTCATCTTAATTTATTAAGAATGCTGTGTTGCTGTTCAGATGAAATTTTTACCTCAAGTTCTTTGTGGTCAAATGGTTTGAGGAGGTGTTGTGGGATGAGCTCACTGAATCCCTTCTGCAGAGCCAGAAACTGGGCTTCGATGCCACGCATAAACCTCCAGTTCACATACAGCCTGAAAACCAAAATGTGAATATACTGCAATAAAGGAAGTCAGAACTTTTCATCAGAAAAGTAATATGAAAGAAAGCAGTGCATTTTTACCTCACATATTCCTTCTTGTTCTCCTCTGTGACTGGGATATTGCGGCCATTGGGTTTGAGCTCGTGCTGTAAGAACTTCCCGAAGGCATTGTGCTCCACGCAAAACGTGTGGTCCAGGACTGAAGTGATGTCATTCTCTCTGCACACACAACATTAGACTAAGTAACACTCAACTTAAAAGCACTGGTCACAAACTAACAGGTGGTTTATGATAAAAGCTCTCAGCTGTCAAGACTGAGTTATTTATATGGAGTTGCGTCTACTCACAGTATCCAGACGAGACTTTTGTACAGCTCTGGGTCAGTGGTCTCCAGGTCGTTGAGCTGGATGGGTTTACCGAGCAGCTGTTTGTAGAAGGGCAATGTGAAGCTCCCATTGATGTAGTGACCGTGAAAAACTGCCAGGCCCATCACCCGACCCACAAAGTGAAAATATGACAGGTGGTCCTTGAAGACAGTGACAGAGACACAGTCGCACACTGAGCATTCAGCATGTGTGAGCATTCAGAGTACCACGGCAATCCAGGGAAAACTAGTACAGTCTGGATTTCCTTTGTTGTCTGAATAGGTTAACTGTGCTACTTGACGTGGGTGAAATGACTCCAGCAATCAACGTGGGTTGTTGACTGCCTCCCCTTGGCAGATATTTGAATAAGAAACATGAATAAACAGGCAATGACGTAGGTGTCACCGTCATCACGTCACAGCACAGCGACAGAGAGTGAAAATGAATCTGAAGGCTGTCTGTTAATATTCTGACAGATTACATTAATTTTGAAGCTCAATAGACAACTGTGTGTGCCACAATTACATAAATATCACAGTGGCTAAGAGTGAGAGGTTTCTTTTAAGAGTATTTTTTAACTCACTCCCACGGAGCCTCCAGCAGCTCTGACTGTCCCTGGCTGCTGTGGAACCAACACCAGCCTGTCCTGGTTTGGCGAGGGGCAGTCTCCCTGTTTAGCTCCACTCTGTGCTCATTTATGCATCCCGGTTCACCCTGCATTAACTTATCCTCTGGGCCTCTTTTTTCCCACGTGACAGGCCCCTCCAAAATAAAATGTATCTCACTTTGTGTGGTGCTGGACACGAAATTCAACACAAAATCACACATTCACACCAAATAAAAGTGCAAGCCTCTGCACACAAACACATGCAGTGTCTCTTCTTGTAAATATAAAAGCTATTCAGTGCAGATATGAAAAAAAAGATAATTCTGTAAAATGTCAGGGGCATTTTGCAATCTTCTCCATTGTAACAGAGGACAAAGAGCAGCAACCACGGAACAATATAGATTGGTCATGTATTCCTATATCCACCACTGATCTGCACTGAGTTTGATATGGGGCAACAAAATTAAAAGACTTGGAAAACTGCCGGTGACTCAACTAATCAGTGGGGGCTGGCATTACCAGGTTCCAGCCTGACCGGTATGTTCATGTCACATCAGCGACGTGAGAACATGAAATATCCCCCAGAAATGCACTGCTATCTGCAGGAGATCAGACCTGCATCTCCTTGAAGTCTGGAAAAACGGCATGGAGTGTTGTTGAGGGGTTAACTTATAATAATAATAATAAGTTTATTTATAGAGCACCTTTCACAGACAAAGTCACAAAGTGCTTAACATGGTAAAAAACAAAATAAAAACACAGGCACATAAAACAGTAAAAAAAAACAAAGTAGACAGTAAAAGCACATAAAAATACAATCAGCACATAGTTAATTAAAAAGCCAGGCTAAAAAGGTGGGTCTTTAGTTGCTTCTTAAAAACACCAATGGAAGGTGCAGATCTAAGTTCAAAAGGCAAGGAGTTCCACAGTCTGGGAGCAACAGCAGCAAAGGCTCTACCGCCTTTGGTTCTGAGCCTAGTACTAGGGACTACCAATAGATTCTGATGAGAAGACCTGAGAGACCTGCTGGGCTGGTGTAGAGAGCGCAGGTCACTAATATAAAAAGGTGCCTCTTCATGAATGGCTTTGTAAGTAAGAACAAGAACTTTAAAATCAATTCTATAATTTACAGGAAGCCAATGCAAGGAGGCCAAAACAGGAGTGATATGACAGAATCTACTGGACCTAGTTAGTAATCTTGCAGCAGCGTTCTAGACTAACTGTAGGCGGTGTAAAGAGGATTTGCTAAGACATGTGAAAAGAGCATTACAGTAGTCCAAACGAAGAAACAAAGGCATGAATAATGATTTCTAACTGAGTGTAGGAAACCAATGACTTAATTTTGGATATATTCCAAATTATTATATATACGTGTATATATATATATATATATATATAACTTATGCTAATGGAACCCTGTTTGTGGCTTGCCAATTGTAGTTTGAAAGCTCCTTTATTCACCCGTGTTTGCTCTATTCGCCTGATAATTGGTGTGTACTCACAGGATTGATGGAAGAATCTGGGTTGATCTGGAGAGTGTAGATATTGTCTGTTGAATATTGGAACAGGCCGTAATAGGGGTTCAACATTTCATGACACAGCAGGTAGAGCCACTCCCTACAACAGTGTTAAACAGAGAGAAAGAATCACTTACTACAGTAGTAAATAGTTTGTCCAGTACTGGCCCAAACATGTCTACTCTACAACATTTCAACAAGTCTCCTACAAACTTGGCAATAACACAATTTCAAACATCTAACCGATGTAATCATATCTTGCCCACGTTTTTCTTTAAAATTAATACTTTCCACACCATCTCTGTTTATGTACAAACCCCTTTTACATGTGGATGTGAAATACAATGAATGCATAGTACTGGTGACAGTGACCAATAATCAGCTGGTACTTAAATGAGTCTCTCTATTGGAAGGACAGCTGTACTCCAGTTATCTCTCACCCCTTGTTAGCAGCAAGAAAAAAACAAACTGGCAAATGCAGGAGAAGAAAATTAGCTCTAGTGATTTAGAACCAGTTTAGAGTTAGCAATAGCTGCTGTAGCGTCATATTATCAGATTGACATTCAAAATCCTGAGCTGTATGCGAGCAGATGAGCAGAAAGCCAGTTGTTGCTCCCACTGAAGGGAACAGAATCTTTCAAAATAAAAAATTTACTTTCAAAATAAAAGCAAGAAGTTTATGCAATCAATCACATTGTTCAGATTCACTACTGTGTTCAAGCCTTAATATGAATTTGTGCCACCACAAATAAACTCTCAACCTGTGAGACAGTGTAATAAAATGTGCAGTTATTAACAAATAGCTCTATGTTCCTGGCGATTATGTGTAATGACTTAGCAGTGCACTCATTAGCTTTCTTCATGAGGTTTTAGTGTGCGTCTTGCACACATACACCAAAAAAAATCCACTTTAGTCCTTTTAGGGTGCTTTCACACCTAAATTCGTTTAATTTAGTCCAAATCAGATGACAAGTTTGTTACTTTGCATCATTTTCTCCTTGGTTCGATCCCCTATCACACAGGCAAAAATTCAAGCAGCCCAAACTGCGTCACGTTAAATCCTGTGAGACTTGCATCAGAACGTTCTCTGTCCTTAATTTCATTCTACTGTACATGATTGGTTGTATAGACTGAATGACTAATAGAGATGGTTTCTTCTTATTATTATTATTGGTCAGATTGTTTTGCCGTGAGAACCGTATAGGTAAACACAGGAAGTAGGATGACTACTGTGCATTTATGCATTTCTGGGGAGAAAATAATAAAAATTATAGCGTAATCAATGGGGGTTTTCATCACCCTGGTTATCGTTTATTACATACGTGCATATGCCACTGTCAGCAAATCATACAGTTTGAAAATGAAGCGCGGCTACGGATGGACAATAACATGTTAACGTTCATTAATCCTCCAGGACCGTGACGTGCTCAGCTACAGATATTTTCAAAGATCCATCAGGTAGGTACAGTGGCATAAAATATTTTACAGTTTGCTGCTGGTCCTGTTTTAGTGCGGTCACTTTCTCATCTGCAGGACCGCACCAGAGTTCTCCATTTGATTCGAATTGAGACCACCCCTTTCAAGAGGTTTTGGTACGGTTCCTTTGGTGAGCACCTGAGTGCAATTACCATGTTCTCACCAGAAAAAACGAACCGCACCAACAGAGAAAACAAACTCGAGTTCGACTGAAATGAACCAAAGCCTGTAGGTGTGAAAGCACCCTTAGCCACTTTTTAATTTTGAATAGTCAATATTTTTGCCTGTGTTAATGCTAATGACATGATATTTTCCAAAAGTCAGTGGTTCAGACCAAAGTTAAAAACTGCAACCTCACAGCTTCACAGTTTAAAACTTACACACACTGTGCACCTACACTGTACACAGGTCTCTCTTGAAAATGAGACTACCTGTATAAATAAAGGTTAATAAAAAAAAAAAAAAGGACCCTTGGCTCAAACAGGTCCCCATTATGGCCATTCAAACCACATTTTTTGGGATTTACTGTAATTTAGTCATTGCATAAGATGATATCTGTGATTACCTTTTCAATCTTAGCCCCTGCGTAGAAAATCGATTTTTTTGACATTTTCCATTAAATTACATATTTAACCACTAGTTGGCAGTAGAGCTAATGTAAGGGTCTAAATGGCGCCTCTCTGTTAAGCTGGATTCATGCTGCACCTCCGCTGTCCACATACGTGCAACCAGTAACCTCGTGTGACGAAATTTACGTTATCATCTCCACTCCGCTAGTGTACGCAGGAATCTACTGCGGACGACCACGTGCAGCCCAAATTTTGTCCACGACCTGAACGCGTTGACAGAGCATGCGCAAGACTGAACGTCCCGTTCACAAGATGGTGCCATCAACACAGCACACAAACACAAAGTAGACGAGAAGACAATGAGGAGGCGGAAGACGAGAATAAACATACATGAATCCTTTTGCAGCAGCAGCAGCTTGAGTAGAGAAGAGCTCTGGAAAATGGTAATTCCTCCTTTCCTTGAAACGATGACATTGTTGTTACTACAAAAAAAAAAAAAAAAAAAAAAAAAAAAAAAAATGTGCGTCATTCTCGTGTTTTATAGCCGGTGAACAAACTGGAGTGTTAGCGCATTTGCGCTACCCATAGGGCTGGGGCGAAACTACAAATAACAGTTGTGCGCATACGTCAACTGCTTGGCCTGGTAGACGAAAAAGGTGAGCATGAACAACGCTGCGTGTGTGCCGGGCTCGTCCAAAGCGCACGCGGACCAAAGCAGACTACAGGGGAAATGCAGCATGAATAAGGCTTTACACCCCCCCCCAACACACACACACAAACATACTGTACATACACAATCAAATAAAACTGTCCAGAGAAGGACACAAAACATCTATTGGTTGTCACAAAGTGATATCATCTGTTTGATCTACAACACTATAACTAAACCCAGGAAGTTGACGTGGCTGGTCATTTTTTCAGCAGCCATCTTGGGCGCCATTATGACAAAAATGGCATAAAAATGTAAAAAATATTTAAAAAATGAATAAAAACTTCACAGTTCTGATCTGAAGCTGATTATTAGATTTAAAGTTTGAAAGTGGAAAAAAAATATTAATTTATATGTTTTTTTATACCACTTTTCCTAAAAGGACTCATTTGGGTCCCAAGGGTCCTATGAGGTATTCTGTAGGGACCTTGGAGGGTTAAAGCTGTCCTGAATGTGTTCCTGAATAAATGTTTGTGCTGTAATATACCAGCTTTTTATCCCACGTAGTGTTCCTCCCACCTCCCAAAATACGTGTGCATTATAACCCATAAATGATTTTTCAATCTGCCAAAATTTGATTAGGGCTCCCAATTTAGACTGAAATGCTCTTTCTGCCTTAAAGATGACTTGGTTTGGCTCTTCAGGGACAAACTGCAAACATTTTTGCACAGCTACTCCAGTTCACCATCTGAAACTGGATGTGCCTCTTGTTTGTTAGTTATGTGTTAGTTTTGTGTCCTAAACTGTTTTATGCTTATGTAAGTTATGGTACTGACTTTGTCCTGCCAAGGGACTGGACGGAAATTAGCAAATTTGCTACAATCTGACCCATTTACTTCTACAACTTGATGGAAATTCATTAATGTTCATTAATGTCCCTTTTAAATAAATGATTAAATAAAAAAGAATAGTCTCAAAGGTGTGTTATAACTTACTTATAAATACATGTTATTACAGACTAAATACAATTAAGTTGCTTTAAAATCCTTCATTTTCATAATTTCTTTGTTGTAATTTTAGTGATTAATCCCAGTTAATTTCAATGAATCATAATTAATTAAAGAAAAAAATAGTGCAATTCAGCAGTTTAAAAAAAAAAAAAAAAAAGATTCCCACTACTAGTTCCTATATAAGTGATCTTTCAGGAATTAAACAGTGTTACTGCAGTTGGTATGGAGGATTATTTGCAAATGTTTACCTGGCCACCCCACCATAATCCAGGCCTTCCTCTCCTCTGAACTTAACCATCAGGCGTTTCTTCAAATCTTTTGGCCTCATCTTCATTATCTGCCGGTATGATTCCTGTACAGCGTTTACACATACAGTATAAATAACAGATGCACAACAGTGGTGCGTTCCCAAACGGAAACATGATCTTTGACTTGCCTCAAAGATCTCCTCTCGGGACACCTCTATGCGGCAGTGTCCTGCCTGAGGCTGCTGCAGCGACAGTTCATGGCGGAGCAGCTTTAGCTTGTGCACCAAGTCTCTTTCATATCGTGCTGCCACATCTCCATCTCCACCACCGCTCACTCCCCCGCCTATGCCCTCCTCACCCCCCACATCCATCTGGGGAGCCTGTGAGGATTCCTTTGCTTGGGATTGTTGGCTAAAAGTGGGAGGAAAAGTGAAATGGAAGAATGTGAGGCAAGAGAGCAGACAGGATTACACTCTGTCCATTAACCACAAGAAGCTAAATCTACTTTAAGCACACGTTTCTGTAAATTGCACAATTTGCACTGTTAACAAAGCTGATGAGTGTTAGTAGGTCATGTTCAGATCCAGTCTGAATTCAGCATTACAGCTGTAACAGATTAGACTAACAACAGTGTTGGGATGTCTGCCACCCAGATGTAGACTGAGCCTGTTGTTAGTGTTCCAAGAAAGTCTGCATGCTGCTACCTGATAATAGTGTGCAGGCGCGGGTCTGTGAACTGTGTGGTTCTGTTGTTGTGGTCCACAAAATAGATCCGGCCAGACACAGTGCTTCGGACCTCCCAGCCCACTGGAAGCGGACCAAGTTCTTCACAGCTCACACTGGCCAAATCCCTGTGTTAAAAAAAGCAACCAGACTGAGACCATTGTGTTTTCAATGAGCTTGTCTACTCCATACATTAGGTGCCCTAGTGTAGGACCTCATGCTGACCTGAACTTGTGGCTTAACAAGTGAAGAACAAAATAAGGAAAAGCAGTGTTTCTCACACAGTGAGTACACTTGGGCAAGTATATTAAAAGAAGGCCATATGTATACAGTACATTACCATTCATTTACGTTTTTCATCCAACATTAGACACTGCTACTACTTGGCAAGCTTCTTGTTTTAATTTCATCAGTTCAGTCTCAGTTAACCAGCTACTTCTGGGCCTTCCCTTTTCACACAGTTTGGCTATGTATCCACCTAGACCTGGGGTGTCCAATCACGTGCCACGGAGGGCCAAGGCCCTGCAGGTTCTCTCTTCTACCCAGTCTCTCCAGCAGGTGTTTTCACTTATCAGCAATCAGTGGGAAGACATTCAGTGGAATCTGCTGTTGAAGACACTGGTTGGAGGTAAAGCCTGCAGGGTCTTGGCCCTCCATGGCACATGATTGGACACCCGTGACCTAGACATTTTTGTCAGACGGGGACTGCACTGCTTCCCGAGATCGGACCTGGGACAAGCATGTATGTAAGCAGCAGAGCCACAACAAAACTCACTTATCAAATGTGCATAAGACAGAAAACCATGTCTATGATCATTTCAACACAAAGTTTGGTATTTATCAATGTGATACGCTCAAATCCCACGACAGCTCTTGCGCTTGGGTACACAAATTTTCAAGTTGCTGTAGACTCCTGTGCAGCAGAGAAACCTGGCTGTGTGGGAGAATTATTTGTTCGCATCAGATTATAGTGAGCAGAACAACCTGTCAGGAGACAGGGTGGCCTTGCGTTATACTGAGATAATAGTTTTGACAATTTAAAGACTAAAGAGCCTGCTTCTAGAAATTATTAATGTTTTATCCATATTTATGCCATTGCAGCAAATATTAAAGCAGATTTAAGCAGAATTTAAAAAACACTATAGTCATTTGATGGAATGGAGAAAACTGAATTAAACTTTTAGCTTCTAAAATATTTTTTTTTTACCATTGCAACTGAGCTCGGGGTTTTTCCAGTTGTCATTTTATTACTGTATTTATATATCTGTAGTGTATGGAGTCTCCTGTGTGTGTATTGTGTTAAAAAATATTCTTCAACTAAATTTGGTGTTATGTAGTATTTTGATAATGATAAGCCTCAGATTTTCTGTTAACTCACTGGTAAACCACAACAGAGATTTGAGCACAGAGAACCACACAGGCAGAGGTGATATGCTGCATCTGGGTAAAAAAAAAACTGCCTTGGATCACTGAGCGGAATTCTGGTGTATACACAAGAGAAAATGTGGGGAAATTATCTTACTTTGCCCTGTGTGTTTCTGCACAATACTGCCAGGTGCCAAAGAGCTGTGGCCAAGATGAGGTAATGCGCACAGTGCACAGCTGTGCAGAAGCAGGACTTCTTTCTGCACTTCTAAAATGTAGGTAATACATTCTTATGTTTGACATGTATGCTTTAAAATGACAAAATGGATAATATTTAATCAAACAATCATCTAAGTCAAACAATACAGATTTAGCTGGAGATCGTCCGGTCAAACCAAAGGTGTTTTCGCCACCCTATATTCCGCCATATCATAAATGCTGAAGGCAAGGTGTGATATTTAAATTACAATATATGATCAAGCAATGAGGCTGACCAGATACATGCAGTTTCATAAAAATACCACATGGACCTTGATGTATAATCATTTCGACACCTGAATGTGCACCAATTTCTACACACTTTTGATAAATGAGAGTGAGTGGTGCTGCCTGGCCAAACACACAGGCTGTGCCTCACTGGTTAACATACCTACCCAGTGGGCACTCTGTTCAAGTACTTAACACTGTCTAAGATAGCAGCTATCCAGTACACTCTGTCCTATATCATCAAAACTAAACGGCAAAAAATGTTTTTGGAAATATCTGAGGGGAAAATAAAATATTTCATTTCTGAATGAGAAATGAAATATTTCTCATTCAGAAATATTCAAATATTCATTCAAAAATATCTCTCATGAAATATTTCTCATAATGACAAGTGAAAAGTTATCATTAACAAACAAGAGCACTTTCAGGCGAGTGCAATATCCCCTCACCTCTGTTTTCTTTGATGATCCCAATATGTCACTGAAGAAGAGCAATTTTCAACTTTTCCATACAATTATTGGAGCCAAACCAAATTATGATAAGCCTATAAGCATATACAAGAAAAACAGTTGTATACCACCCATAGCTGCAGGTCAGGATCCCAAGTGAACCTGTGTATCAAGTTTCCTGACCCCAGCTTTGCTCACTCTTTAGTAATAGGTCATAGGGAATTTCAACCTTAACATTTGATCTTTTGCCCCAAAACGCCCACAAAAATCATCCAAAGTGTATATCAAACCCTGGTACCAAGTTTCATAACAATCCAAAAAAAATTGAAGGAGAAGCTGATTTCACAAAAGTGGGACAGACGGACGAACGAGCGGACCGCCCCATGACATAATCCTCCTTTGGTCTTCGCCTGGTGGGGGATAAAAAGCAGCAGGACATTGTCTTGACAGCCTGAATTTCTGCTAGCCTAGCATTAGTTGGGATTGATTTTAGCCCAACTGTTAACTAAAACACCCTCCAGAGAAGTGTACCAGAAGCAGGTGTAACATGCAGTGAGGCTCTGGTGAGCCAAAGACAGCTCCAGCCATTCAAGTAGTTGGTACAGGATGGCTATGTCCTTCCATGGATAGACAGTTATTGAAATACACAACAATTATTGCTCGATTAGTTACAGTCTGAAAGAATCACACCATTACTGATAATGAAGCTAAGAGAACAATAGTGTACTCATTTTGCACAGCCATGTCCATGGATGAAATAGACTTAATCTCTAAAGACAACAAAATCATTGTGAGTTGTTTTAACTGATGTGATGCCAACACTGGAATGAGGGAATATTTTCATTTTTTTCCCCAAATATATGTTCATACCTTGATGACATTTCCGTGTTTACATTTAAGTGTCAGTGATGCAGAGTGGAATCATACCGGGGTATTCGAGGGTCGTGCCAGGTGCTGACGCCTGTTTGTGTGTGAAGGAAGTACACCTGGCCCTGCACCGTTGTTCGCTGCTCTGTTTTTAAAAGCATGGCCAAATATTATGGTCAGATCATTCATCATTATCAAGAGTTTAAAAAAATGTTTGGTTGGAGAAGGGACTGACCATATCCCTCCGGCAGGTCTGGAGGCTGGTGCCCGTGAGGTCTGTTCTGAGGGGTGTGGCCATGACCTCGGGAGTCCTGCCCTCTGATTCGCTGCGTCTGAAGACGGCTCTCTTGACTTGGGGAGTCTAAGTGGCAGTTTACACCCCCCGCAGCACCAGTGGAGTCTGAATAGGGCAGTGGCTCTTCACTAAAGCATCCTTCAAACACAGGCCTACTCTCAAAGACACACAAAGATCCCAAGTGCATTTTCTTACCGTCATGGAGTTACATGAAACATCAACTGAGTTGTATAAAACTAGCCAGCAATGACAATAACACAACAGAGTGAAGCGTAAGAATTTAGACTCGTGTCCTGTTTGCAGCATTAACATAATAACACACTCACCCCTCATTTTCCAACAGTCCTCTACAGTCCACTACAGGGCCTCCGCTGCCAATGCGGTCTCGTGTCTGCAAGCTAACTGTAAACAACAAGAGGGCAAAGGTCAAAAAACGGAACATGTGGGAGGGCAAGAATAGGCACGTCGAGAACGAAAAGAGGCACCAGAGAGAAAGTGAATCTATCAGTGTGTCCAGCCTCACCTACAATCTGTCCCCGCACCCCATCACTGTCAGATGGGTTCAGCTTACATAGATCTAGTCGTTGATCTGGAAGGTAAATACATTCATTACGTGACAAAACTGTATCAAATAAATAATAAAAATGTGTGGACCACAACCAGAGGGTGGGGGCAGACGTACACCCAGTGTCTTTTAGCCTGCTGATGGCATTAGAAAGCAGTCGTATGCAGCCCAGAAACCCTGCACCTTGTCGTTTGTGGATCTTCTTATGGTTCCATATACTGATGGTGATAGAGTCTGTCTTTCCAATGTAGCTGAAAAGAGATAATATCATCAGACCCTCCTCTTTGTACTCAGTTATTACCTCGATGGAGTCAAATGTTCAAGACTCAAAGCGCTTCATCATTAGTTGATAAATAAACAAAATACTTAGCAAAAGACTGCAAGGTCAAGACGTATAAACATACCACTACAAAATATGCTTACATAACACTTTGGTACCACTTTACACTAAGTCTACCCTAATAAAGGATTCATAAAAATAGTTTATAAGTAGGTATTTAAAAAAACAGTAAGCCTACATTTATCCGTTCTCTCAAACCCCAGACATCACTTTATTTAAATTACTCTGTCTCCTTATCAGCTAGACTTTCACCATTAGCTATATCAACTAGTTACTAGCATTTCAGCACTATAAGCATTTCTAACCAAAAGGTCTCTTGATGTGGCTGAACACTGAGCCTGCATCAATGTATGATACATGTCATATACAAAATATACACTACCGTTCAAAAGTTTGGGGTCACCCAGACAATTATTTTGTGTTTTCCATGAAAAGTCCCACTTATTTACCACCATGAGTTGTAAAATGAATAGAAAATATAGTCAAGACATTGACAAGGTTAGAAATAATGATTTGTATTTGAAATAATAATTTTTTCCTTCAAACTTTGCTTTCGTCAAAGAATCCTCCATTTGCAGCAATTACAGCATTGCAGACCTGACATGATTGCACAAGGGTTTTCTAATCATCCATTAGCCTTCTGACGCAATGAGCAAACACATTGTACCATTAGAACACCGGAGTGATAGTTGCTGGAAATGGGCCTCTATACACCTATGTAGATATTGCACCAAAAACCAGACATTTGCAGCTATAATAGTCATTTACCACATTAGCAATGTATAGAGTGTATTTCTGATTAGTTTAAAGTTATCTTCATTGAAAAAAGTGCTTTTCTTTCAAAAATAAGGAAATTTCAAAGTGACCCCAAACTTTTG
Source organism: Pholidichthys leucotaenia (assembly GCA_020510985.1). NCBI lineage: Eukaryota > Metazoa > Chordata > Actinopteri > Cichliformes > Pholidichthyidae > Pholidichthys > Pholidichthys leucotaenia. Next base: position 392,578,430 of record CM035838.1, on the reverse strand, counting down.
AACGGTAGTGTACATATACAAAACATTTTTCAAACCAACTGTTCCACTTGAGTCCCTACTTAGCACCTGACAGGGGAGGCCATCCTCACAACCAATAAGTTGCCGCTGGTTGATGGACGCCATTTACAATGATCTCCCATGCTTTACGGTCCACAGCACTGGCCTTAGCTTGATTGAGGCAGAGGCTCCGAGGTTTTAGGTCGCCCACAATATGCTTGGCCCATGTCTTTTTCGGACAAAGACTGGACTCTCCAGTGCACTGGTAGTTACCACCACAGGAGTTGGTCAGTGCTCATCCTGCAGATGTGGCCAAACCCCTGCAGCCTGCATTTGTGGACTTGTTCTTTAACAGTCAGCTGCTACTGGCATCGTTCACAGACGGTGTCACTCGTAGGGCTGCAGCTATCGATTAATCGATAGCTGCAGCCCTAGTCACTGGTAATATGATCTCAGAGGGAAACTCCAAGGATTTGACAGAGACACTGCATTTGGAAAACTTCGAGCTTGGTCAGGTCCCATCTGAAGATGGTTCAGGTCTCAGAGCCAAAGAGAAGGAGAGGCAGAATCAGTGTTAGGAAGAGATGAATCTTGGCCCTTAGGGAGATGTTGGGCTTCTTCCAGATGCACCATCGGAGGGATGCAAATGTCAAAGGTGCGGACTCAATTCTGCAGTGGATCTTTGTTGTTGATGCTGCCTTCTTTTTTCAGCTGCCAGCGAACCAAGATATTTGAACTCTCGACCCTGTTAGATCCAAACACCTTCAAGGTAGGCCAATGACAACACTGAGGCTGCAGATATTCTAATATCACCTGCATCAGTCAGCCTTATGGCCTCAAGATCAGTGTGGACAAGACAAAAGTTCTCACAAAGGATGGCTCACCAGCCACAACCCACAACCTAATTAATAACCTACTTATAAACTATAAATCCTTTATTGAGTAATCTTATTGTATAGTTGTACCAGACTAGTTACTATAAAATCAGCATCAGTCAGTAAACTGATATGAAGTCACAGGTCAGTGAGACAGGTGTTAGTGAGACTCACAGGTCGTAGTGCTGATTCCATTTGGGGTCCAGTGTGTTCTTGACCGTGTCCGTAGAGTGACATTGACCTGATCCGTCCACCACAACCTTGGCAAATGGATCTGGCAGACCTGCAGGTCACAATCCTATTTAAGAATTTGCTTTGATACACTTTCAATTTGCTTAAAAACTGCTCATAGTGTTTCCTCTTATTTCCTTTATTTTGATCGACCTGCATCGTTATTAACTATAGTGGAAGTTCACCACTTAGGAGAATAATGTGCTGAAGGAAATGAAAACTCTAATATGGTGACAAAACTAAAACTGGGTGTGTTTAGAACTGGCTGTAACGGTAAATCACTAACTTGATTAGTCATATGAGATGAAAACAGGAACTCGATAAGTCTTCTGGCGTCAATATAATCACAATTTGTGTGTGTTTGTTCACATAATCCACCAACATTTCAGTTGGTCATGCTGCTTCTGTCCCTCTCCTGTCGGTCAGCAGCACCATCTCTGTGGAGGCGGGCCATGCACACAGAAGGGGCAGTCTGAGAAAGCCAAGCAGCCAGCCAGCGGAAGAGTCTGCTCACACTATAAAATTTGTCCCAACTGAGCCTAAAAGTGCTTCTGTTTAATAGTATGATCGTGTGTGCTGCCAAGCCCTAAAATTTGGCTTGAATAGACATGTAGTTACTCATGTATAAGCATGTTTACCCAGCGTGCGCATAGTGTATGCTTGCTTGTTGTGACCATTTGTACTGTCAGTTATTTTACAAAATAGTGGCTGTGTAGGCGAACCCTAACACCCCCCCCCCCAAAAAAAAAATACTCAAAATAACCATAAGCCCCTTTCAATTTACCCTGGCAATTCAAAAAAAAAAAAACTCCATATGATCTAGGTTACCTCAGTTGTCTGAATAGAGTTACCTGTGCTACCTGACGCAGACTAATGACCCTGCAAGCGACATGGGTTGTTGCCCACCTCACCTTGGTGGACATTTGAATGAATGAATGAATGAATGAATAAGGTTTATTGTCAATACTACCATACGTAATACATACAGGAGAATTGAAATTTGACTTGACATTGGGCGCGCTCAGTAAGCGCATCCCATAGCCGGGGCAGCCCGAAGGCGCCAGTCGAACAGTGGGGGGGTAAGGGAGGAGGGGGGAAAGGAGGGGAAAACACAATAGGAGAGAGAAAAAAGCATTGTTGATCAAAATAAAGCTCATTTTTATGACCAATATTGTGATTACAAGAAAAAAACTCTCAAATGCACAATTAGCAGACAATAGAAATTTGAATAGGACAATGTAGATAAACGTATGATGAAGTCACCATAACCACATCATAGCACAGCGACAGAGAGGCTGTCTGGCATTATTCTAACAGATTAACATTATCTTCATTTCAGAGCTGCAGCAGACAACTGTGTGCCACAATTACACAAATATCACAGCATCTGAGAGTGAAACGTTTCTTTTAAGAGCATTTCTTTACACACTCCTGCAGATCCTCCAGCGACTCCAAACGTCTCTGGCAGAAGCCAACATCAACCTACCCTGGTTCGGTGCCGGGGGGGGGGGGGTAGTCTTCCTGTTCAAGCGCATTGTGCTCGTTCATGCATCCCAGTTCACTCCATGTTAAATTATCCTCTGATCCTCTTTTTTTCCCATAATAGCCCCCCTCCAAAATAAAATGTGTCCTGCTTTGTGTGACATCCATAGCAAATAAAAATGCAAGCGCACATGCGTGCGCGCACACACGCACGCACGCACACACACACACACACACAGTGTCACTTCTTGTAAATATGGCAGCTATTCGGTGCAGATATAAAAAAAAATGAATTACGCAAAATGTTGGGTGCATTTTGCAACCCTGTCTGTGAAGACTGAGGACAAAGAGCAGCAACCATTGAACTATATAGATCCATCATGTATTTCCATCAACCACTGATCTGCACTGAGTTTAACATGGGGCGACATAAAAAAAAAAAAATCAATGCCCTTTGAAAAGATTACAAGGACTGTTATTATTATATCACTATATGGGGGCATAAAATGGTCTTCATTACGCCAACAACAATATTGTTTATTGTGATAATTTCTGTTAAAAAATTATCCGGCAAAATTTGTTATGGTTCCAGGCCTAAGTATATTCGCAGATGCCTCAGAGACGTGAACAAACCCCTGATGTGGAGTGACTGTCAGTGGTATTATGGTATTAACAGATCCATCACAGGTTAACAGTATCTCTCAGCATTATAAATGAACATCAATATCGCTCTGTTTTCAGCCATGCTTCTGACGACGCATACAACTGCTCAAACACACCAAAGCATTGTGTACATCAATAATTGTAACCCAAGAAATATGCATGTGAAAAAGATAAAAAACAAAGTACTTACGAAAGAAGTCCTTCTTTGCAAGGTTCTTGGCACATAATACTGCAAAAAAGAAGACAGAAACATGAATAAATTCACACAAACAGAAATATAATTAATCTCACAGTGTGTAGGCTGCTACAATGGACAATGGTGTATAGAAAATAAGCACGTGAGGAGAAAGAATGCTCTTTAGGATAATATATGAATGCCAGAGGATGGTAATGAGCCTCTGTGGCACCAGGCAGATTGAGCATTACAGCAAGAGTTGGTGTCAAGATCAATGCACACAAGCAACCTGCAGTAACATTGATAGAAGCATCTCTGCCATATCATAATTGTAGACTCAGCAAGGACAAACTAAACTAACCTAGACAGAAGCCTGTGTAAAGAACGACGCACACAAGTTATATCCCCTTAAGATCTGTGAAGACTGGGTTTCCACTCCAGGATCCATCCTGCACTGAGACGTTCTGAAGGGAAGAGGTTGTTAGTGGGGGAGCCATCCCTGCTTCATTGTGGATTTTAGCATAGAAGAAGACCTCAAATTTTTCAGGGGTCTTACCCAGGATTTACACTCACTCTGGATGCAGTCCGTTACAGCTGTGATCCGACCTCTGCAGCAAATAGTTCCCATTCTTGTCAATTTTCTAATCCCACCTTGTCCGGACCACTATGAAATAAATCCGGCTCGTCAAATTCGGCTTGCTAATGAAACGCAACAAGTCTATTTTTGACAGATGCCGGATTTTGCAAATCTGCAAGGAAATCCTGCGGTATCTCGCGCTATTTAATAGCTGTTTGTTCATTAAAAACACAACATTACAAAAATAATTTTTTTTGTAAGTTGTCTGTGTTTTTTCAACTGAATTAAGACAATTTTGCACCGCTGAATCCAAAAATGACATCCGTTTCTCTCAATCAGGTCAGGTTCTTTCTGTTGATCCCAGTTACATCAATAGCGCAGAAGTAGCACTCAGTGGGAATTCCGAACTTCAGACACACTTCCTGCCCTTGGTCCACTGACGCAGATACTCGGTGCATGCCATGCATACCATGTGTGGCGCCCAAGCTTTATCCTGGTCACCAAGTTTAATACCAAAATAAGCATGGTAAGCACGCTTTATGAAACTTGTGACTGGATTCCTGTTAGGAACAATGGTGTATTCGCCGCAGATGTAGCAGAATACGTCAGACTTATTTTTACAAAATCTTCTGGTCGAAGCCATTTAATTCACCTGTAAAATAAAATACCAATTAGTCATAAATTGGCACATGCAAACTCTTCAAAGTTCGGGAATTTCAATAAATAAAAAAGAATTTTGCATCATATAAAGTGAAAATACCCGTACATGTAAACAAAAACGTAAAAAACATGTGGCCATAGTTCAAAAACTTGACCTGACTGAGCAAAACCAACATGATTTTTGGATTCAGCACATCAAAATTGTCCTAAATCAGCTAAAAAAAACTTAGACAATAAATCTGGTGTTGACCAGTGAAATGATTCAAGACTCAGTTATTTTCTGAGGTCTACTCCTCCACCACTGTGTCAGAGAAGGTAAAAACTTGACTTAACATACAAACGCTTCATAGAATTAAAATTAATGGGCTACTTATGTTTTATTTAGAGCCCAAAAATCTAGGTGGCGAGCCGCCACTACATCACACTTCCTTGTTGTTATCATGTGATCGCGATTGGTTCATCTCGGTCACTCTTAGGTCTTTCCTGAGATCTTGCATTATTTTGTATAATTCTCGCATGATCTTGTATTTCAAATTCCGTTCTCATCCATGCCGCTGCAAAACACAAATGGAGCTGGTAGGGACAGACGCAAGGGGCCATCCGCACTGCATCCGCAGTACGTGTAAATCCAGGGTTATTTTCAAACTCAAGATTCAAGAAGGTGCTGCCATAATTTTCTCCATACTCTAACATGCATTCAATGCAATTTATAATGGCTGTAATGGCTAATTATCTTATTTATCTTTTTTATTTAAGTTCTCAGCAAGAATACAATGTTGGTCATTTTTGGCAGTTTTACTGAGCATTTAATTCTAAATAAATCACTGTTTAACAGGAAATTTTGGGCAATTCTGTGCTTTTCTTGTGGTGTTACATAGAACAGCATCACTGTAAACTATGGAAAAAGCAGCTGCTTTAAAATCTGTACTTCCTCACACAACTGTGAGTGCAAAAAAAAACAACTCTAAAAATGCTGCGACTTTTATGCAACTTTTTGGAAAAGCTCCCACAAATTCAGGTATTTTGGGTCGCAACAACCACAAAAACAGCCAGCGAAATCCTGGAGGGACTGAAATACAGTGAGATTATGTCTACATGCTTCATACATTGAAGCTGTTTACTGACTCTGGGTTGTAAACTTGACGCTACACACCCTTTGCACTAAAGAAAGCACTTGTTAGCACTTTGTAAAATCACAAGTTAAATAATGGACGGCAGTGGCTCAGGAGATAGAGCGTGTCGTCTAACAACCAGAGGGTTGGCGGTTCGAATCCCACTCTCCCCAGCCATTCTGCCGTTGTCTCCCTGGGCAAGACACTTTACCCACCTTACCTCCAGTGTCCATGACACTGGGTATGAATGTGCATAAATGTTCGGTAGTGGTCGGAGAGGCCGTTGGTGCAGACTGGTAGCCACGTTTCCGTCAGTCTGCCCCAGGGCGGCTGTGGCTACAGTAGTAGCTTACCACTACCAATGTCTGTCTGGAATGAATAAATAATGGACTCACTGTAAGCGCTTTGAGATGTCACTTGACATGTAAAGCACCATATAAATCTAATCCATTATTATTATTATTATTATTAATAATAAAAAGTGCATTATTGTAACTGATTTAGGGTAAGTTCTTTATGTGATAATCTATGTATTAACAAAGTCAAAGTATTCCTGGTACAATTTGCAGCATTAGGTTTCTACCATTTTAATAGCTAGTTTACTTGCTAGGGGAAAAAAAAAAATCTTAATTTCCCTTACTGAATCGGGATCAAATGGAATTGGAATTGAATTGATTCAGAACCTCAAGAATCGAAATCAAACCGATTCTGGAAATTAGTGATGATTCCCAGCCCTATTCAACAACGTTCTTATCATTTTAACATTCTCTGTATTTATTTGGGTAACACAAGGGACAGGGAAGTGGAGGTGTGTGGCATTTTTCCATGTTCTGTAGCACATGGAGCACATTATTGTTTTTACGTGAAAACAGAAGGTCACGGTAATTACCTCCATGACCAGTGTCGTGTGTCCCCAACACAGATGCGGTCCCAGTGAAAGCGGCTTTCCCCTACGTCCCAGCATGGACTACAAACTCCACTGACAATATAACCTCCTTGGTGCAGAGGGGAGACGATCCTAATAAGGATCTGTGGTAGACGTAGTGTCACTTAAATCACAGACCTCTACCATCAGCTGGACAAGGGAGATATATGTGACTGGAGATGTAGACTCATTAAACACACTTGAGGATTCTCTGTAAGTGTTCATGCAGTCTGACTTGTCACACCTAGCTGACAAAAGGTGTGTTCACACCAAACGCGAACGGGTGGCGCGAATCCATACCAAGTGAATGGGAAGGCGAGAATTTACATAGTCGCGCGTTTGCATCCACTAGCTAGCAACTAGTTGCTAGCTTTGAGATTCTGCTGTCACCAGAGTAAAAGTATCACCACTGCAGAGTAAACTAGTTTGAAAATGAAACTCAGGAGGACCAGGAACTCCTCAGCTGAATTGGGATTTTGGAGTCATTTACCCACGGTTTCCGGCCACAGATGTCCTAGCAAGCTAGCAACGTAAACACCCATCATCTGTGAAGTTTTGGAGGCTTGAGACGACATTTTCAGGTGAGCCTCCGGTCAGATAATGTAAACCTAAGCATGACGTTATTTTGGGAATTTCCACAGCAGGTTGAACACAGCTGCAGAAGTTTTAAAGATAACTTCGCCTGTCTGCATCTCACCATCCATGCCTGTTGGCGTGTTTACATTGATTTATAATGTAATCGTGCTGCGCAAAAAATTTGCCTGTTCGCGTTTGGTGTGAACACACCTTAAAGCATGCACTTTATTTCTGTAATTACTGAATTATTTTTTGGTGCATAAATGCAAAACATTATTGTCTTAAAAAAACAACAACTTTCAAATAAATTATTCTCTGCTTTGTAATATTAATTAAATTAAGATATTAGATGTCACTTTAAAGCCCTAGATAATTCTAATTAATGATATTATGATATTTAATTAACAAAAAATATGCAGTTATTATAATAAAAATGTTATTATACAACAGTTAGTTCTGACCAAACAACTTGACTGGACAATCGGGATTCCAGGAGTCACTAAAATCCATGATAACTGCACTCCAACCGTTTCACTGGATATGTATCACTCCGCTTCAAAGGTGTTTCATGGAACCATTAATTACTAACACTAATTTACTGTCAACTAAAGTAATATTCAACTCCATTAAAGTAAAAACAGAAAATAATAAGCTAGTCCATCCTGTATGAAACCTTGCTGGGTCTAGAAGTTTAAAACTTTAATTAGGCTTCAGATGAAAATTAAAAGCACTTCTTCCAGTCTAAAAAAAACAAAACAAAAAAAAAACCCACTTTAAATATCAGTGCAGGAATGTGAGCCTTCACTGCACATACATTTAAAATGGCTTAAATATTTCACTGTATTTGTGATGATTATGGTTATCATTTTTAATTAAATTACAAATCATGATATTCTAATTTACTGAGATGCACTAATATTCAGAATGAAGGCCAATACTACCGCGACAATAATAGAGAATACGAAAAAGAGTAAGTTGCTCATGTAATTCACCCATTTACTGCAGTTAACATATAGCCAGCATAACAGAAGCAGCTCAGCTGTCAGCAACCATCGTAAGAGAGGTTACTGTCCGACAGCAGGTAAACTATTTAAACGGCACACACCAATAGTGTGGTCACTTTTTAAAGCTAAGAGAGTTGCTCAATGAAAACAAGAAGCGCTGTTACTTGCTAACCTTCCCGGTGCAGTCCGCTGACAGGTGGCCGGAGATGAGGAACGGAGAGGAGGAGGGAATGGATGCATCGCTGTAGCGCAGCTGTGATATGACAACACTGCTTTACAGTCTACATTTAACTTGTTTCATTTATTTATTTTCAGTAAAATTCTCCCATACTTTGGAAACTTTTGGCCTTCTCCGTGATTTTCTCTCTGTGTCATCATGACGTGATCCTCTTCTTCTTCTTCGCTGGAACAGTTAAACTGAACATTTCCATAGCATGCATATAAACTTTAAAATTAAACGATTTGTCAACAACAGAAATCTGCGTCGACAAATTTTTATGATTGTCATCGACAATGTCAACTAATCACTTCAGTTCAACTAACTCTCAGTGACAAATGTAGTACTGTGTTGAATACCTTAATTTCCACAGTGAGGCGCTGTTTGAAAAGATTTCTTACCTGACCGGAACTCCCACCCTTTTGAAAAAAAGCTTTATTCAGCTTTAAGTCTGCCCATCGTGAAGCCATTTCATGTCGGTTTAAAAAAAAATAGGCAGTGCTAGAGTTGGATTTATTGTCTCGATTAACAAACCACAATACCTATGTGGTGATGGACTCTGTTTCATCTGAAAATAGGAAGAAAAGCGAGCAAAGTGTGCTAAATCGCTAGCATGTTAACTACTAGCCACTGGCTAGTTAGCGGCATTGGCTACGTTTTGATCTCAGGTCTTCTGCAGCACCGAATCAACAGGTATATGTTTTATAAACACTTATTACTTTTGCACTTGACAATATTTAATTTGTTTACATGTGTTTGAAATTACGACATCTTCATGCTGATTGAGATGTTTAGCAACAGTTATTGGCTACATTTAGAAGGGACTATTTTTTCTTAGCTGTGCAAAATAACTGGTTAAACAAACAAATATTTAATATTTTGTCCAGTATTGCTGTCATTTAATAAATTGTACTTGTGGAACTGCTGTATAAAAGCAGTATTACACTTGAGGTCATTACAGTATCATGAATATACAAACTACAGGTGTGATACGTCTAACTATATTCATTGATACCGTACTCCCTCTCATGTAATATTGCTTAATTATAATGAGATCCTTTTCTGTCAGACACCAATGATGTCAGTGACATTGTGACCAAGTCAAAAATAATTCCATAACAACCATGAAAACTAAGAACCTTTCTAGTATGTTCTGGCAAATTCTACTGACATACTGTACATCACAATTTGACTGATAGTGTAAAAATGAATTTGAACTCTCCAACTCTTAAATTATTATTTGCACTTTAAGTCAGTCTTGCCAAGGCATGCCTGACTTCCCAAACAAAAAACAGACTTCACGGCCCCAAAATACTTGCTGGGAATGCCCTGAATCCAACTTCCTCCAAGAAAAGGCACTCCCCAACAAGTTGCAGCCGAACAGTAATGTCATGGCCTTTGGTGTTGTATTAACTAGAGGAACAAAGTGGTCCATGTATGGCTACTAATGTTTTACAGCATTGCTTATACCTTGTTTAAAAGTTTATTTAAACTCTCCTGTGCATTTGCCTGGCCCAGACAGGCTCCTAGGAAGTTAGTCAGGCAGCCAGAGGTTTCGGATGTAGTGGCCAAGGCGGTGCATGTGTCAGCTGTAGCCTGGTTTATTTCCTGTGATTAACGCATGGAGAATGGCTGTGGCATATCCTTGCCCCTTTCAAACCTTATCCTCCTGACTCACACATTCCACACTGACATCTCATCTTTTCTGCAGAAACTATAAAATAAACACAGCTGGAGAGTCAAATTTCTAATCCTTATCTCCTATTTCAGACAGGCAGCAGATGAAGAAGGTCTCTGTCACAGTCCCCGCTGTGCTATGCAACAAGTTCATTCTCTTATTTCTCACAGAAACCGAAAATGCCTCATATTTAACCCAAAGTTTCTTACTCATCAAAGGTCATGGCTACTAAAGACACCCACAGCCACTACCTCAGAGGATTCCCAATTTCCCCACTGCCATTTTACTTTTTTGCCATTTACGGCCCATCTTTTCTGAAAACCTGAGAGCTTTAAAGAATCAGCAGGGCAGTGATGGTAGCAGTGGGGATTCCATTTATTTCACCTTGTGGGAACAAAAAGAAACAGCTTGAGGGTAAATGAAAATGTGAGTTGTACCAGGCCACCAGCCCCTCTATGAATATCAAGTCACATGTGGCATACATTCACCATCTCCAACAGTTTTTAAATGTCTACTTTATCCAGCGAGGACACTTTATATTCTACAGGTAATGACTGCAGACCCTCATTAAAACTTCTTCAGTCACAGCAAATGGCCTAGTCCTTCAGTAATGACGCCAGGGTGTTGTGATCTAGTTGTGCTTCATTCACAGAGCCTGTTAAAGAATTACAAATGCCATCACCCTTGAACTGCACTGACGAGACTACAATGTTTCATCATGTACTCATAGTCTTACAACAGAGTCATTTCCTGTCTGACCTCCTCCTGGCATTATAACAAAGCAAGGTTTGGTGAACATGTGTGCAAATATTGCACCTCCTTAATAACACCCTGTATTAACATCTAAACACACAAACGAGATAATGAACAGCTCTCCATTCTGAAGACCTAAATTAAATCAAAATCTGCATGTTCTGTGCACTTTTGTGTAAGTAGGTTTCTACACACATGGCAAGCTTGGTAATTGAGAGGATTACAAGTGCTTATTGTGCTTCCTAAGCAAGAATGATTGCACCTTTTTTACCCTCTCCATCACTCACACACACACCTCAGCAGTCTATTTTTCTTTCCTTTTCATCCAGTTGTTTTGTCAGCCCTTGATGATCTCTCATTCTACCACTCATATGCCCCATTGAGGACCCCAGGTCCTCTGCTGTCCTGTTGCCATCCTGTATTGTGGCTTGGGTGACTTAAGTATTCAATCCGACTGCCTGGCTCCTAAACCCGTGCTGACGGGCAAAATAACCTTATCCCGCTGAGTCACAGATACTTTCATTTCCCTGATGCCATTTTTGCACAATAAACACCATTCATTTACAGACAAAAACATCCTTTCTGCTTAATGACCTGATTATTTCTTGCATTTTGCCTTTTAAAAAACAGCAAGGCATAACACAAAGTTTTTTTTAATGTACAATGACTCAATATAGAATTGAAAACTCTTGTATTGTGTTTACAGTCTGGACAAGAGGAAACAAAGACTTTTAGAAACAACAGACTGGGCGGCGCAGTGGAAGAGTGGTTAGCACTGCGGCAGCACAGCAACTCACCCTTGGCCGGGGGATCCTGGGTTTGATCCCAGCCCCCGACCAACAGTGATCTGTGTGGAGTTTGCATGTACTCCCTGTGTCTGCGTGGGTTTACTTCGGGATTTCTCCGGTTTCCTCCCACATGCCAAAAACATGCAAGTTAGGTTAATTGGCATCAAACTGGGGATTCTAAATTGTCCTTAGGTATGACTGTGAGAGTGAATGGTTGTCTGTCTCTCTGTGTTGGCCCTGCGATGGACTGGCGATCTGTCCTGGGTGTACCCTGCCTCTCGCCCAAAGATGCTGGGATAGGCTCCAGCCCCCCCGCGACCCGAAAAAGATTAAGCAGAAGAAGATGAATGAATGAATGAATGAATGTAGCTAGATTCAAATAGATTTATTGATTTCTTTCCTTTCAAACTGCCATTGCTACTGCTTTGTCAAACTAATTGTGGTGGTGCTCTAAAAGGTCCCTGCATTTGCTTCACATCAAGTTATAGTTGTTTCCCCCCCCACAGACAACACTTGGGTGCAGTCAGGTATATTAATCTGCCACCAGAGGATAAATGGTCTTTAATCTATAATTATGTCCTCATCCGTTAGAGGGAATAAAAAAAATCACATTTTTCAATGGACAGTCATCTTGCGCTTATTTTGAAAGTTTACTCATCATTAGCTAGTTCCACTCTTTCATGTTTCTCCAGTCAGGCTAGTCAGGTGATCTTGAGGCAGCCCCGTCTTAGTTTTGTTCCGAGAGTGTTCCCACTGACGCAGACAGGCCTCACATAGTTTTTGTTCTACTCTGGAGAAGGAAGAACAGAAATAAAAATATTCCTGCAAGCGGCTGTTCAAGATGGAGGTGTCCTTCTGTGGAAAGAAACCCCCCCCCCCCCCAGAATAGCAGCTGATTATTGCTCTGTTACTTGTCAGAAAGAATCATATTAATATTGTGCTGAAGTATAGAAAGTGTGGGAGTGCGTGCTGCGAGATGCATGGACACATGTGCTATTTAGTTTCATTTGCCATTTAGTCCCTATTATGCTTTAACAATGAAAACTAATGAATGAAAATGTCTATCTCTTATTTCCAATTCTACAGAGTTGGGGAAACAGTAGGATACAAATAAAATTTCTTCTCAAAGTCAAAAGATTCTGAAGCTTTCACACTGGCCCGGATAATATACTGCATCAAACTGCTTTGTGTGACATGCCTAAGCCCTGTTGTCATGATGATGTCTGTGCAGTTAGCACAGGTCATGGTAGATGGTAAACTTAATCACCTCAGGTGTTTTCTGCAGCTTTGGGCACATCAAAAAACCGCACCTGAAGATGGAGCAGACTCCACCAATAGGTGAACTTGTTAGATGAGTGCTGTAACGTATGTCTGCATATATACACACGTAGGTGTACGTATTGGGGGTGGGAGAAATAATCATTTTTTCCGGTGCATCTCAATGCAGATGTGAACAATTCTGAATTGATGCACAAATGCCAAGATTCCAGTTATTAAATATTAAACCATAACAATGCCCACGCCATAACATAATCCCCCTTTGGTCTTTGACCAGCGGGGCTAATAATAAAGACAAGAGGACAGTACATGGTACATTATACGCCCGACCAAAACCATTATCGACAGTGCATAGCTAGCACACCAAAAACAGGAAAATCGATTACAAATTCAGGATTCAATATAGTGTAAATCAGTAATAAAACTAATAAACATACAAATGCAAGGGGTTTAAGTAAAGCAAATAATCTACAATTTAAAGTGGAACAAATTTGGATAAAATATCAAATCATTTAACCTCCTACAATATGTACATTTTTAAAAAATGTCCAAACACTGTGTGAAATAAAAAAGTCATAGCTTGAAAACTGTGGATGAGTTCGCCGGACAAGTCGTAAGGATAGACAGACATCATCATACCATAATCCATCCTGTCTATAGAGATGGGTGTATAAAAATATGGTAGGTTTCTACATTTGTAAGATTTTTGTTGTTGTTGACTTTTTAAATCGCACCAGCGGACCATATTTCATTTAAAAACTGCATCTTCTCTCCAGAAGTACTACAGATTCTCTTATTTTTTTCCTCTTTCTGGTTCTGATAGCCCATGATAACTTCTTGGGTCTGAAAGCAGCTTTCACACTAGAAATTAAACAAACCAAGGTTCAGTTTGATCTGGACTGTCAACGCTTATTTTTGCCACACATAATTTCATCCGCTTGCCCTGAACTGTGGTCAGAAGAGAGGTTGTGCCAGACTTTTTTGTTACCTGTCATTTTGACAGGGTTGTAAAAATTCTGTCATAATCTATTATTATCTGTCATTTTAATTGATTTTAATTAGAGCACCCTCAATATAATCTGTCAAAATGACAAACAGCATTCGGAGTTTTCTGTCACTGTTGAAAAAAATCCGTCAGTGAAGGCCAGTTTTCAGTTAATGTAACCTCTGGGTCAGAGGCAGGTTTCACATCCGTAATTCTGGTGTAAAAAGCTGAACACCTGAAAAGTCCAGATTAAAGAGGTTAAGGGTGAAAGCACCATAATGAAGTTATTGCTGGCCCGAATGAAATCATTAAAAAAATGATGCTACAAGAACAATGTACCAAGGCACAGGTAGACAAACTTCCACTGTGGTTTGGAAGGTGAAATTACTTCTTGCCAATGGAGTCTGGTGCAGTGTGAACAGTTTCACTTCCTTGTGGGACATCTAATGGCAGGAAGTTTTGTGAAATGTTCTAAATATAAAGTAGATTTAAAAGAGTCTTTAAATAGGAACAAATCTTTCTGATTCCCCTGCTGTCTCTCCATAGCAATGATGACATCTTGAGTTTTTGACTCATCCAGAGCTCCTGTACAGATGCCAAGACAGGCACCAACACTACATCATCACTGTCACGGGTGCAATCATCTTCTGGAGGAAACAACGTAACAGATAGTAAAATAGATCAACAATCTGTATAGCTGGTGCTTGTTTCCAGAAAGTCTTTTATACTATGTGTTAAAGGCATAATTTAAATTGTTTGCACGCTGGAAAAGACATTTTCCACATCTGACGATAACTTGTGACTGAAATTAAAAAAACAAACAAAAAACACATTTCTAAACAAATTGTACATCAAGACACAACAATCCCTCATTTATGTCAAACCACATATCACCAGAGTCCCTGAAATGACGTTTCTGGCGTAGGCAAAACAACCGCTTTCTCTGGCAGACTAAACAGAGCTGGCCAGCCTCGCTGCATTGTCCTTCCATTGGCTCATTACACATTCCTCAGCCAATCACAATTCCACTCATACTTGTGGGGGCAGGGCAGATTCAGGGGCAATAATCTCCATTTACATCCTGACTTTAATTTAAAAAAAAAAAACACTGATTGGTTTACAAGCTTTTTCTGTCTTCTTTAATTTCAACTCCTTAACCTTCTGACAAGACACTTATTATTTTACAGTTACTGTATTTTGATATGACCATTGTTCTCCTCTAACCCTCTCTGTAGCAGTGAGAGTGAAGATAATTTTTCATTTTCTAATTAACTGGTCTATACAAAATCCAGGAAAAAGCACAAAAGACATTTTAACATGTTGACATTGACACTGCCCACATAATTTCAGCTTATCAGAAAGACTCCACAAGAAAAAATGTAGAGCCAGAAGCAGCATTCTTTACCAAAGTAAAATTAAGGTGATAACTCACATTTTAATTATTAACTTTTTAAATTGATTTTAATTCTCCTGGTATCTACTGAAATATGTCTCATAACTAGAGTAACATTCAGGTCCATAACAGTAAAAAAGAAAAACAAACTAGTCCATCTTATATGAAACCTTGTTGGTTCTGGAAGTTTAAAAGTTCAATGAGGCTTCATATGAAAATTAATACAAATTATTCAAGTCCATAATAACAATTTACAAACACTTTAAATTACAATGCAGGAATGCGAGCCTCCAAACATACAGTGAAATATTTGAAGCCTTTTTAATTTATTTTTGCTGATCATGATTATTTTTTTTAAAATTAAATTACAAATAATGGTATTCTAATTTCCTGAGCTGCACTATTGTTCAGGGCTGATATTACTGCAACAATAACAGGAATATGAAAAAGAGAAAGCTAATATTGCAATTCACTCATTTACTGCAGTTAACACATTAAGCTGGATTTATGCACCCGCATCACATCGACGCCATTACCGACGTCCGTCACAGACGCCGCGCTCTGCAATTTTTTTCTTGTGTGTTGGGTTAAATGCTTTGTTTTGTTGCCAAAACGGGTTTCAGCCAATGTGCGTAGTGATTTGTGTTTGTTGTGTGTTTTTTGATTATGAAATAGCGACGGACAAGAGCAGATTGTGATGGAGTTGGAGCTAAAAATATGTTAAGAAAAAGCAACTTTTAATACGATAGTTGTGCAGCAAAAAAGAGAAGAAGTTGGAGAAAACGGTGTGTGCGACTATCGCCACTGCCCTTATTTGACAATCTGTGTAATTACTGGGATTATGACAAGCCACAAAATGTTCTGTATGTGCTAACTTCCTCAATATTCTTTTGATTTTGGTCTGTTGTTTAACAGACTCGCTTTGGAAGTTGTGCCTCCATGAACCGGCAGAGCGAAGCAGCGATGAGAACTTGGAAATGTGAAGGAGACAAAGCGAACCAATCGCGGCGCTCACGGCCTGCATCACCCACGTGCACCGCTCCTCCTCTGGAGAGGTGCATGTCGAGTGACACAACAGGAACACACGTCGCAAATGCGCTGATGCCGTCGTAGCTGTGTCAGGTCAACGCGGGTGCGTAACTTGCGCTTTAGCCAGCATAAGTGAATGTGTGTGTGTGTGTACGCATACACAGCACTTCACTTGTGTGACATTTGAATGTTTTGTTTTGTAGCACTTTTAACACTTGCACTTTTGCGTACCCACTTTGTACAGTTTTACTGCAGATGTTCTTCTTGTGTACGAGTGTGTGTTTTTATGACCCGCCGGGGGACTACAGATGCAAATTAGCTGTATTGCTAAATCTGGCATACTTACATTTGTATTAATGTTCATTAGTATGTGATGTCCCTTTCAAATACACATTAAACTTAAGTGAAATAGCTCAGCTGTCTGCAACCATTGTCCAAGAGAGATTATTGTCTGACAGGTAAACTAACATAAACAGCACATACTAACAGTGTGGTCCGTTTTCTAAAGCTGGGACAGTTGGTCGTTGAAAATTAAAAAAAAAAAAAAAAAACACGCTAATTTTACTCACTAAAACTTGATCCAGGTGGATACCCTGAAGTTCCCTCTAAGATTAATAAAGCATACAAAAAAAATAAAATAAAACCTGCTAACTTTACCGGTGTGGTGTTTAGAGGTAGCCTGACTTCAGCCAACAATCACTGGGGGCAGAACGCAAAAAAGGCCACTGACAAGTGACTGGACCCGGGGAAACAGACCGGAGGAGAAGAAGGACGGACACATCGCTGTAGCGTTGCTGTGATATGACAACACTGTTTTACAGAGTCTGCATTTAAATTGTTTCATTTGTTTATTTTCGGTAAAATGCTACCATACTTTGAAAAGTTTGGGTGTTGCATTTTTTGGTCTCTTTTTCTCTGATTTTCTCTCCGTTTTGCCATAATGTGCTCATCTTCTTCTCTGGAACAGTTACAACTGAACATTTTGTGGCATGCATATAAACGTTAAAATTAAACAACGCTTCAACAATAAAATTCCACGTTGAAAAATTTTGAAGATCAGCGTTGTCTACTTATCGTTTCAGCCCTACTCCTAAATAGGGATGCACAGATTGTGAAATTTTGGGCAATACTATAGGGATGGGGGTGGGGGGGCACTGCAATATCATGCAACTTTGCAATGACAACATTACATCAGCATTGACATCAGCAATATCAGTGTTGCAGTATTTTAATAAAAGCATTAATGTTGCAAATACAAACTCAGTTTTTGGGGTACAAGATTAAGAAAAACCAGTTGACTTTTCAAACCACTAGATGGTGCAAATTTCTCACTGTTTGGTTAGGTCAGTACAGCAAACAAGTGACTCATGAGATCTAGCCAGGAGTTGAATAAGACACAGATTGGGAAAAGAGATCACAACATTCAATCTCAAAGCTCAAACTATGACAAGATTTTAATAATAGTGTATAATGAGGACTCGAGCAAATATCACTCCTACCCAATACCAATGCTTAAAACAACAATTTTGCAGATGCCTGATATTGGGCTTGTTGTCTTCTATTACTAAACCATTTTAAAGTATTTCAGTTCTTCAACACACCATATTTGAATGAGCAAATATTAAATCATACAAATGTATGAAACCAGCTTTATTTGAACCTTTAACAAAGGACACGAGAGAAACACTGACCACTGCTATCAGTGAATACCATCATTTTTGCCAATTGCCCGATATTAGACGAACAACTGCTGCAACCAATACCAAGCAGCTAAATCAGTGCAGTAACATTCCTACCATTTCTAGCAGTTGCCACAGAAACACAAGAGGTGGTGTACTGGTGTATAGTGCATCTGCCTAGTTAAAGGAAATCTTATATGATGAAGACCAGAAACTGAAAGTGAAATGTGTAAACAGTGAGATACAGTGCATCCGGAAAGTATTCACATCACTTCACTTTTTCCACATTTTGTTATGTTACAGCCTTATTCCAAAAGGGATTAAATTCACTTTTTCCCCTCAAAATTCTACACACAATACCCCATAATTACAATGTGAAAATGTTTTGGGTTTGTCTGTTTGTTTGTTTTTTAGATTTTTGCAAATGTATTTTTAAAAAAATAGAAAACTAAGAAATCACACGTACATAAGTATTCACAGCCTTTGCCATGAAGCTCAAAATTGAGCTCAGGTGCATCCTGTTTCCACCGATCATCCTTGAGATGTTTCTACAGCTTAACTGGAGTCCACCCGTGGTAAATTCAGTTGATTGGACATGATTTGGAAAGGCACACACCTGTCTATATAAGGTCCCACAGTTGACAATGCATGTCAGAGCACAAACAAAGCATGAAGTCAAAGGAATTGTCTGTAGACCTCTGAGACAGGATTGTCTCGAAGCACAAATCTGGGGAAGGGTACAGAAAAATTTGTACTGCTTTGAAGGTCCCAATGAGCACAGTGGCCTCCATCATCCGTAAATGGAAGAAGTTTGGAACCACCAGGACTCTTCCTAGTGCTGGCCAGCCATCTAAACTGAACGATCGGGGAGAAGGGCCTTAGTCAGGGAGGTGACCAAGAACCCAATGGTCACTCTGTTAGAGCTCCAGCGATCCTCTGTGGAGAGAGCAGACCCTTCCAGAGGGACAACCATCTCTGCAGCAATCCACCAATCAGGCATGTATGGTAGAGTGGCCAGTCGGAAGCTATTCCTTAGTAAAAGGCACATGGCAGCCCACCTGGGGTTTGCCAAAAGGCACCTGAAGGACTCTCAGACCATGAGAAACAAAATTCTCTGGTCTGATGAGACAAACATTGAACTCTTTGTCGTGAATGCCAAGCGTCATGTTTGGAGGAAACCAGGCACCGCTCATCACCATGCCAATGGTGGTGGCAGCATCATGCTGTGGGGATGTTCTTCAGCAGCAAGAACTGAGAGACTCGTCAGGATAGAGGGGAAGATGAATGCAGCAATGTACAGAGACATCCTGGATGAAAACCTGCTCTGGAGTGCTCTTGACCTCAGACTGGGGCGATGGTTCATCTTTCAGCAGGACAATGACCCTAAGCACAGGGTTTCCTCTGGTAACATTTCCCAGTGGCGGCCCGCCACGCCAGAAAAATTTCTGCCGCTCTATCAGGACATATAAATTTAAGAAAAATTTATGAAGAAATGATGATCCACAGGCGCGCACACGAACAACGCGCGTGACAGTCGTCCGCACAGAGAGAAGTGCCCCGCCCACGTGTTCTAGTCACCAGCCAGGCAGAGTGTCTCACTACTAGCGTGACTGTCCGAGAGAAACACAAGCTTATTAAAATACTTTAAACGTGGGGGGAAAAAAGATCAGAAGAGGTATGTAAGCACTGGAGGCATTTATCATGGTTTTAGCCCGCTGTTAACGGAAGCAATAATGGAAGAGTCGCTTAGCTAACAGGTGTGTTTAAGAGCTCGAGTATGCTGATTTTGTTTAATTATTGTTTTTTTGTTTTTCTTATTTCAGTCAAGAATGAAAAGGAGCTGTTTTTACCCTCTACCTAAGTTAATATTAACTAATTTATATTCATTATTATGTACCTGGCAAGTTAAGATGACCGAAATTCCCAAAGTCAATGACTTTAATCCGTCAGCAGGCTTCAGACAAACTAAACGTGCCAACATTTGGATTTCAAAATAAGGGCGGCTTTTCCTGCTGTCTGGGTGGTGAGGAGATTTCTAAAAAAAACCCTGTGAAAATACAGTAATATTATAACAGAAGAAACTGCCTCTTTGGTCATTTAAGTTAATTTATTTCATTAAACACAATTTTATTAATATTTTTTCTTTGAAATCAGAGTTAAATTATTGCTCTGTTCTGGCTCTGCAAAATTATGGTTAAAAATTTAAATTGTTATAAGGAAAAAGAAAAAAAATTACCACAGTCTGTTTCAAATTTATTTAAAAACCAGCAATTTTATTTTTAAAAAACAGACAAAAATAAGCCATAAAATAATCCGCAAATTTATAATAAAGTCTCAAATGTACAAGAAAAGTCAGTTTTACAAGGAAATTACAAATTTGAAGAAAATGGTTTCAAATTTAGATAAACTGACAGAGAAAAGTAGAAAACTATAAGAAAATTGTTATAAATTTTTGAGAAAAACCTCAAATCTTCAAGGCTAAAGTCATTACTCAAGTTTTTAAGTGGGTGGTCTTTGTACCCTTAGCTCAACTAGAAATTTATGGTTGTCTACTTTAAATTATTAATTTCAAAGCACTGCTTTTACATGAGTAGAATTTCTGGTTACTATATCCACCTGATCATATAATTTAAAGGCCAAATGTCACGTAATTTTTTTTTCTAAATGACAACGAATTTAGATAAAATACACATAGCTTAAACCAAATATTCATACCGGAGACCATATCACCCACCTGTATTTACATAATTGCACAAAATACACCAGGTGAAGGCCCCACCTTGCTTGCTGGCTTGTGACAGCCAGTCCAGACCACGCCCATGTTTTTGACATCACCAGTTGTACCCTGGCTGCCCTGCCTATCCACATTCACACTTATCAACATTGGACAATCATGACGGAAAGTGACAGCGATTGTGAACAAATTAGTTTAGTTTTGTCTTTTTTTTTTGTCAGTGGTTCAGACAGTGACAGAGGCATAGAACCTTACAGGTTCGAGCCGTCCGAGACGGAATCAGATGCTTTGTCTGATGACAACAGTTCCACCGATGACCAGAGAGCAGAACCAGTGGAAAATGTCATTGAACTGGACATTAATCGCCTCCAGAATTGCGAAGCCAAAGGGGGTCTGTCGAGGGCGCCCCACAAATATTGATTTTTCGGAAGCCATTATTATTACAGTGGAGGAGAGCCGCTGCTGTCAAGAAATTGACCAGATCAATATGAAAATGGAGGCGCATACCTGTCAAGTGAGACGTTTTCGCCATATTTTGGTGGGCGGAGTGGTGGTGGACACTTTTCTGGGAAATGTTTTAAATGTAGTTTGTGTTGTTATTGTCAAATATTTTAAGGAAAATACGGGGAAAATGCAATTTTAGCAAAAACGGGCGCATTGCCATTTCTGTACGCCCAAAAGGAAAAATATACTGGAAAAAAAATTGAGTGTTTTGCGGAGCACTCCTGTGTGTGATCAGCCACAGCTGGTGCTGGCAGATCGCTCAGCATCAGCTATTTGCACTACCATGAGAAGTGTGGAGTCACTCATTAGTTTAATTGTCTGGGCGGGCTGATCGCTCAGCGTGAGCTATTCGCACTACCATGAGAAGTGTGGAGTCACTCATTAGTTTAATTGTCTGGTCTGGGCGGGCTGATCGCTCAGCTTGAGCTGTTCTCACTACAATGAGAAGTCATTAGGACAATGGTTTAACACGTTGAGCTGTGCAGCGGTTGCGGAACAGACAGAGATCCCAGAGAGGTGTCCCTTGTTGCTCCGCCGTTCCTTATAGCCGCTTTTTACGGTGTTGAAGTACGGCGAAAACGTCTCACTTGACAGGTATGAAAACATTTCCCAGAGAAGTGTCCCTTATTACCCAGCTGTCCCTGATAGTCCCGTTTTAAGGTATGGGTGAAATATCCAATTTTTTCTTTCTTGTTGCTCACTTCAACCTTCCAGTCTCCATATAAACAATCAATTGAAATACCCCAAGCATCAAACTAGGGTACAATCGATTTCGTCACTTCCGCCTTCTTCCCCAGGCGATTCCAGGGGCCGTGTCAGGCCAAGCGCGGCAGTTTTAAATTAACGAATATTCCATTGTTACTGAAGCATATGCACCAAGACCCGAACGGATCGGTTCCCTTTTATATCTAGTTTCAAGATATTTAAAGTACCCTGTTACGTGACATTTGGCCTTTAAGTATGCATGAGTACATTACTATTATGAATGTTTTTTTTCCCCTTCCCTACTCTCTTAATGGAAAAGAAAGAAACACTAGAATAAAAATACAAAAATAACATACACATATTTTTGTCATTTATGTAAACCATGACAAAATAATCCTGCAGGACAAAACAAGACACTTGATATTTTCTAACCTGTTTGTATAACACCATAGACAGAGAGAGAACCTGAAATAGACAGAGCTCAGAGAGGGCAAGATGAGACAGAAGAGAGGAGCCAAGGAGAGGAAAGTGTGCACGCAGAGGGTCCAGGAGAGGTGAGAGCAGAGGAAGGAGAGAAAGATGACACCACGAAAAAGTCTAAACACAGGACGTCTGGGTGGGACCCCAACTGGCCCAATATTCCAATATTCAAGCCTCGGTTGTACAATACTTCTTATGGTAAGTTCCATATGCAAAGTTAATGTGCAAAATTAAAAAAAAAAAAGAAATAAATAGTATAAAATTAACATTCTGGTAACAATAGTGTCATGTGTTTACTGCCCCTCCCCCCCAGAAAAATATGCTGCCACCATGCCAAGGTCTTTAAGTCAGAGGAAACACTGCTAAGCACTCAGCAAAGATCTCAAAGGAGTGGCTTCAGGACAACTCTGTGAATGTCCTTGAGTGGCCAAGCCAGAGCCCAGACTTGAATCCAATTGAACATCTCTGGAGAGATCTGAAAATGGCTGTGCACCGACGCTTCCCATCCAACCTGATGGAGCTTGAGAGGTGCTGCAAAGACGAATGGGCTAAACTGCCCAAAGATAGGTGTGCCAAGCTTGTGGCATCATATTCAAAAAGACCTGAGGCTGCAATCGCTGCCAAAGGTGCATCAACAAAGTACTGAGCAAAGGCTGTGAATACTTATGTACATGTGATTTCTTAGTTTTTTATTTTTAATAAATTTGCAAAAATCTAAAAAAAAAGCTTTTTTCACATTGTCATTATGGGGTATTGTGTGTAGAATTTTGAGGAAAAAAATTAATTTAATCCCTTTTGGAATAAGGCTGTAACATAAAATGTGGAAAAAGTGAAGCGCTGTGAATATTTTCCGGATGCACTGTAAAGGAATTGTGTCAAATCTGACAATCTGACTCCTAGTCAGACTCTCAGCTTTGACCAGGGGTCAAATCGTCTAATCTGAACCTGTTTTGAAGCCATTTCAAAACACAGATATTACATTAGGAAAATAAGCAGCAGATGATTTCATTTGAAAACCCGTTTAGCATCATACGCCAGCTTTACTCAGCAGCTTTGCAACCCAAAGACAAAATCTGGGCGACAGAAAGAACATTTTAGTGTAGACTGGATCAGTTTAGAAGAATAAAAACAAGGCGTCTTCCCAGCGACCCAGATGGGGTCATTTCCATCTCAATAGGAGCCCTGGGCGCCCATTGGGGCTGCATTGGCAACAGTGACCACCTTTGTTCCAGTCAGGTCAGTACGTGACTCCTGACCGAGGGAGGGGGAAAAAAAAAAAGAGGAAAAACCATTTCAGCGTACAGCAAACAAGCAACACTTCCCTTGGTTCAACGAGTCCGACACTGGGCTATAGGTACAGCAGACACAGCAGCAACATGTCAATCGATACTCATTGGTGATCTGCGCTAGCCTGTCAAATCCACCTAGATCGATTTTCACAGCAGGTGAAGCTCGGCGTTTGCCGAAAATCCGGGTTCAAAGATCGTCGCATTCCGTTCAGACGACTGTGTCTGCTGCCCCCCAAAAATGGGTGTATCTAGCAAGCCTTAACGGTCAATATTAACTGCAATGTTGCCGATACCTAGCTGGCCAAGAAGAGTGCGTCGAACTTGATAAAGGTTCTGATTATGCATTTTAAACTGCCACTGTTGACCATGACGCGAAAATAAGGGGCTAGACTACTGACTCAGCTGTGAAACTCACATGATAGTGTAGCAGCTTCCTGACTGTCCTCTCAGCAGTTCAGCTAGCATATCGGCTAAGAAGCTAACACTTCTGCCACACAAAAACCGGATGTTTAGACGAACAGCGGAGCCGATAGCTCCAGAGACACTTCGATGTGTTTTCTTAGATTTCCTAACATAAATGTACCGCAGCTGTGGTTTACAGAGGAAAAAAAATCTGATCAACTTAAAACATGCACACTGAGCACTACCGCTTGCTTTCGTTTTTTTTCCTTTACCTGTCAGTCGGATTTTAATGCTGGACCCGTTCCTCCGATTCCCAGGATTCGACATCACTCCCGGAGAAACGGTAACGTAAAGTTCCCGTTGGAGTCACCCAAAATCACAGTTTTGCCAAATAATGGGACCGCGAATGACTAAAATTGAAAAACATGCGGTTTGTTTTTGCCTTCCTCACGGGCAAAAACGCATTATTTCACCGCAAAGTCCAGCGCTCCATCGAAATCCCAGAACATTTTCATGCAGGCTCAAGCACGTACTGCCTGACGTACCGCCTCACTGGCTGTAGCGTTACGGGCGCGTTCTAGGCAGCGTGGGCGTGCCCGCGAGAGAAAAACAAACTTCTTTTTGTTTAGTTTTAGTTTTAAGAAATAAAAACAACTATGTTATTTATATTTACAATTTCAAACTAAGAAATGGAAATATGATAATAAATAATCATTAAAAAAACACAACAAAAGTCTTCATCCTTATTTAAAGGTCCCATTAACTGAAAATGTGTGTTTTTGTAGGCTTTAATCATCTGAAATGCATCTACTGGTCATGTGAGGATTGAAAAAATATTAAAACCCGCACTCCTCTCTATTATTACCTGTCAACATATGGGAAAAGTGCAGTTAATGGAACCTTTAAAAATCAATTATTTATAAATCTATTCAAGTAGGATTGCTGTGTTTCTACATTTACCCATGTGACAAATATTTTTTTTTATTTTTAATACACTGTAAGTGTTATCAGCATTAGCCCAATTTTCTGCAAGTTTTTGGCTGAAACAGTCTGCCTGCCAAACAATATTTGTCATGGTCCGAGCCGGCTTGGTTTTCCCCAGCTCAGTCCTGATCTCTTTATGGGTTTTGGCTTCGCTGTTTGTGTGCATTTTGGATATTTTCCCTATCCTTAGCCACTGCCTGACCTGCAGCTGTTTATCAGCCTCTGGTCTTTTTCCCATGCTGCTGACAGTCTGCCGGTCCTACCACGCCCCCTCGCTCTCAGTAATTCCACCAGCTGCTCCTGATCCCGGTAATTATCCTCGCCCAGGTGCTGCCTATTTGTGAGGCCAGTGGTGTTTGTATGAAGGCAGCCTTCAGCTGGACAAACACCGCTGGTTCATTGAGTGAGTCACTCCGGCCCTCCACGGAGTGATCGCCACATCTGAAGTACTTTCGTATGACGCTCACTGGAGACTTTGGACTTTCGGGACTGTTGTTACTCGTGCGTAAACTGCTAGTGTTTCCCTGTGTTGCCTGTACGCTGTGCGAGAAGCATTCCTTTTCCGGTTCAATCCCGTTTCGCTTCTGGCAGTGTTTTCTCCCAGCAGCATTTCTACTACGCTTAGGCTGTAGCCCAGTTTACATTCCTCCCGAGTCATTTTACGTCCCGTAGTCTTCCCTGCTCTCCCGAGCACAGTCTAACCCTATCGTTACTCACTGTAACTCAGGGGTGTCCAATCATGTGCCATGGAGGGCCAAGACCCTGCAGGCTTTACCTCCAACCAGTGTCTTCAACAGCAGATTCCACTGAATTTCTTCCCACTGATTGTTGGTAAGTGAAAACACCTGCTGAAGGGACTGGGTAGAAGAGAAAACCTGCAGGGTCTTGGCCCTCCATGGCACATGATTGGACACCCCTGCTGTAACTGTCACTGGTTGTAAATAAATGTGTGTGTGGTGAATCCCTGCATTTAAATCCTCGTTCTTTTTCTCCTCCTCCGTGCGCTGTTGGAGAAGCGCACGGAGAGTTCATGACAGAATGAACCAGCCGAACCATAGGATTTAGCGGGTTACACCCACACAAATCTTTTTTTTTTTTTTTCATTTTTGGACTGTCTCATTTTTCACTCATCTGCTTTCCAGGCACTATGGCTGAGCTGCTGGAGAGGTTGCTGCACTTGCTCTGTAACTGCTGGAAGACCTTCTCTCGCGGGTGCTGGAGCCCTGTTCTCCCGAGGCAGTTCAACGAGCTCGGGACGCCGCAGTCAGAGTGATGAATCAGGATAGCCTGTGGGACCATCCGGAGGCAGCCGAGATTTTCCGGGAGATTGTCGCCATGACGTCCACGGGGTCGGGTGAGGAGCTCCCAGCGCTCGAGCCCCCCGCGGCTACACCGCCTTCGCTCCCCGTTTCTTCGGAGATCATCGGCCTTGATTACTTGCGGCCAGATGGTGTGCTCAGAATCCCAGACTATCTGATGCCCCAACAGACCGTGAGGAAAAGGAAGCCTCGCTGGAGGAAGCCCCTCTCATCTTCGGCGGCCGTCATCACTCCAGTCGCCAAGATTGTCCCGGCTACGCCCACCTCCACGTCATCGGAGCCGGCTCCTCTACAATCTACTGAAGGAGTCAGTGAAACGGAGAGGGGTGATTGCCAACAGTTTGCAGCTGTCAACATCGTGAGCCGGGCTGACAGGCAAGTGTTTTTTCATTTCACTCCATCCAATTGTAAACCTTGTCTGTCTCTTGAGGGAGAGGCCCAGTTTCAGCAGTCTGCTGGGTCCTCTCCTCCTGCTGCAAATACTAACTCACCTTTTCCCCTCTCCGTGTGTCCTCCTATTCTCCCTGAGGGCTTGTTGGCTCAAGGTCAGGGCCATCAGATGTGGGAGGAGCCAGTGGCCTCGGATGATCCTTTCCCGGAGCCAGCATTGAGAGGCTTCTCTGCAGCCATGCTGGAGGAATCCCCAGCATTGGAGCCCCTGCAGGAGGAACATAGGACTGTTACTACCATCTTGCCAGCTGTGGAGGCTGTTGCAGCAGGATGGGAGCCTGAGCCAGAGCTCGCTCAACTCACGGACAAATTGGAGGAACATAGACAGGTGTTGCTGGCGGAGGCTGAGCTTCTCCTGGAGGTGAAGCCATGGCTCCTCCCGGAGTTGGCGACAGAGTTTGAGGAATTAGCCCCGAGGGAACCGAAGATCCTGTTGGAAGTAGAGCACGCTTTCACCTCAGAGCCTCCTCCTCCACGTCGTCACCGTTCCCGGAGGTCTCGCCCAAAGAATTCCATCGCTAGCTGGCCAGCAACCCCCTCTCGCCGGATGAGGAGAATCCTGCAGCGGAGCTGCCTGTTTCTCCCGAGGTGTCGCCTGCAGCCCCCTCCTCCGTTGCTGTTACCTCCACCAATGTGGAGAGTCCCTCTTTTCCGCCGGATCCATCTGCCCCTGTGCCAGTCTGGGGGGCTTCTCCACCATATATTGAGGAGCCCAGAGTTGACATGGAGGTGGGATGGGAATACTCCGGACGCCGCTGGAGACATCGCGAACCAGGAGAACAGGCAAGTTCCTTCCCATTTTCCTATTATTAATGAACAATTTTGCCTGTTCCCTGGCCAAGAGACTTGGGTCCTGCAGTCCCCTGAATTCTCTGCACCAGCGGCATGTAATCACTCCTCACCGACCCTGTCCGTGTCTCCTCTGTGTGTTTTGGTGAGCTCTCCGGTTTGCACACCGAGTCGCCAGGCACAGGAGGAGCCCGAGGCCCTGGGGAATCCTCTCCCAGGGTCAGTGGAGAGGCAGTCCCCAGCCGCCATGCTGGATCAGTGACCAGCAGGGGGGACTTCACCTGGGAGCCTCGAGACTGCAACCACCATCACACCTGCTGCGGGGACCACCACAGCAGAGTCATCCCCTGGACCAGACCACCAGCCCACGGGACCTGGACCATCATCGTCAACAGCGTCGGAGTTCTGGATGGCGGTAGAGCTCGAGCACAGGCAAGTTGTCTCTCCTGTAATTCAATTGCCTTTGATCGAGAGATCTTGTCTGGCTCTTGGGGAGGAGAGTCGGGTGTGGCTCTTGGCCACGCCTGAGCTCCCCTCGCCAGGCTCTGCTGCTGCCGGCAACCCTAACCTTTCCTTCTCTCCCATGCCTGCCGAGCCCCCCAATAGGGTCATCGGGCAGGAGCTGCCATCATCAGGGTTGTCGACTGACAAAGAAGGGACGTTGGCAGCCCCGGAGGAGGTCGATGGGGGCACAGCGCCGAGCATGACGACGGAAGCTACGCACCCTAAATCGCCAGAGTCCTGGACGGCGGTGGAGCCCGAGTTCAGGCAAGTGTGTCCCATTATACAGTATCAATTCTCCAGATATTTGTCACACTGCCCGACTCATGGCAAGGAGGGCCCAGGGCGGCTCGTAGCAGCTCTTGGGTCTGCCTCACCGGGCTCCGCCACTGCCGGCGACCCTGATCCAGTCTCTGTCTCTTTCCCTCCGGGGCTGGAGCCCCCTGCCAGGGTCGCCAGAGAGCAGCTGATCTCGCTGGAGATCGCCGAGGATCAGGGTCCAGAGCCAGGTGACGTTTGGAGCACTACCTCCCTCGCTGGGGAGGCCACCGCAGGAGCAATGAAGCCCCCAATGGGGGTCACCGCTGGTGCAATGGTGCTCTAACTGGAGCCTGTTGTGGGTGCAGCTTTGGCCCAATCGGGGTTCACCACGGGTGCTGCAGAGCCTCAGCCGGAGGTCACCATGGGTGCAGCCAGGCTCCTGCTGGAGTCCACCGTGGGTGCAGCGGACCCTACCCGGTCGGGGGTCACCGCGGGTGCAGCTGAGCCTCAGTTGGAGGTCACCGTGGATGCAGCGGAGCCAGCCTGGCCAGGGGCCACCATGGGTGTAGCTAGGCTTCCGCTGGAGTCCGCCGTGGGCGCTGCAGAGCCTCAGCCGGAGGTCATCACGGACGCAGTTAGGCTCCCGCTGGAGTCCATTGTGGGTGCTGCAGAGCCTCAGCCGGAGGTCATCACGGACGCAGTTAGGATCCCGCTGGAATCCATCGTGGGTGCAGTGGAGCCGGCCCCATTGGGTGCCACCATGGGTACAGCTAGGCTCCTGCTGGAGTCCATCGTGGGTGCAGCGGAACCGGCCTGGTTGGGGGCCACCAAGGGCACTATGGGCCACCCTGAGGACGCTGTGGTCCCCTTATCCCTGCTCTATGCTTGTGGAGATGTGAAGGTCCCCTGTCTACGGTCCCGTTGTCCACCAGTGAGCCTTCCAGTGGGCAGGCCACCTCCTGCTTCACCTCTTCAGTCCTGGTGGCTGAACAACATTGGCCTGCCACCTGAAGAATTGTCTTCCCGGGTTAGGTGGCCCACATTTCCCAGCAGGCCACTGGACGCCATCTACCAGACCTTCTGTTGGGCCTAGGACTCTGGGCGGCCTCCTGAGCCCTGACGCCTGTGGACTTGGGGAGGGGGGGGTTATCATGGACCCTGGGCGGGGTATTGCATTCCCTCCTTCCTGTTTCCCCCTACCTCTCACCCGAGTTCGTATTGTGTGTTGTTGTTGTTGCTCCTGTTGGGGGGGGTGGTGATGTTACTGTGGGTGTCTGGGGTCCACCCCTTAAAGGGGGGGCTCTGTCATGGTCCGAGCCGGCTTGGTTTTCCCCAGCTCGGTCCTGATCTCTTTGTGGGTTTTGGCTTTGCTGTTAGTGTGCATTTTGGATATTTTCCCTATCCTTAGCCACTGCCTGACCGGCAGCTGTTTATCAGCCTCTGGTCTTTTTCCCATGCTGCTGACAGTCTGCCGGTCCTACCACACCCCCTCACTCTCAGTAATTCCACCAGCTTGCCCAGGTGCTGCCTATTTGTGGGGCCGGCAGTGTTTGTATGAAGGCATCCTTCAGCTGGACAAACACCGCTGGTTCATTGAATGAGTCACTCCGGCCCTCCACGGAGTGATCGCCACGTCTGAAGGTCTTTTGTATGACGCTCGGTGAAGACTTTGGACTTTTGGGACTGTTGTTACTCGTGAGCAAACTGCTAGTGTTTCCCTGTGTTGCCTGTACGCTGTGCCAGAAGCATTCCTTTTCCGGCTCAATCCCGTTTCGCTTCTGGCAGTGTTTTCTCCCAGCAGCATTTCTACTATGCTTAGGCTGTAGTCCAGTTTACGTTCCTCCCGAGTCATTTTATGTCCCGTAGTCTTCCCTGCTTTCCCGAGTGCAGCCTAACCCTATCGTTACTCACTGTAACTGTCACTGGTGTAGAAGAGCTTGGAAGAACGAGGCGGTATGATATATAAACCAAAGTTTATTATCAGCTCTTCTAACAAGTCTCATCTAAGTGCAGAAGCAGCAGAAGGAAAAAGAGACCGAATACCTCCGGCTCTCTGACTTTATACTTGCACATAATAAAAGACATGCATATCAAAGGCTGACATCCATCATTATCTTAATCTCCCCATTGTCTTGGTACTTCCTCTCTTCGCCCTGGGGGGGTGACACTCCGGTCTCCACCGCAGTGTCTGGGAACGTCTTTGTTCTTCACTGGCGGTTGAGAGTCTCTGTCCTTTCTGAGGTGTGAAGTCGCTTTACATATGTAATCACCAAACATTCTCACATGCTTCAACATATGTAGGTTATGGAATATATGATTAATATAGCCCACAGCCCCCCCAAACGACTAAGAAAAGGACAATAGAAAAATTCACAGTTTAAGATAATTACTATGACATACTAACTGTTACACCTCTTGCCACAGAAGAAACTTTCCAGCAGCCATGCTCCTAAGAGAGTTCAGTGGTAATCATAACAGCATAGTAAAATCATAAGTCAGTCCTAAACTGTTACAACACAATTAGTGAACAACTGTGGAGTAGTTTGCATCAGTCCCTGTGCTGTCTGGGTTTTAATCTTCTCCCAAAACTGCTGTGGGTTCGTTTAGGCGTCCTGCTGGGACCTTCTTGTAAGGAATCTGCAGCGTGGGAAGGAGAGTGATTAATTGTTCCCTGCAGGGGGGCTGAGTCTTTTCTCTTGGGGGGGTCTACCCCGCCGAGGTGCTCTCGCCAACAGTGCAGGCTCGTCTTTCAACAAGAAGGCAGGTTTAAGTCTGTCAATGCTGACTGTTTCTTTTCTATCCCCAAAATCAAGCACAAAGTGGTTATCACCAGGTTCCAGCACTCTGAATGGCCCATCGTATGCTGGGTGGAAGGTTGGTTTTAAAGCTTCATGCCTAACAAAAACGAATTCAGCGTTTTTTAAAGCTTGTGGGACAAAAACCCGTGGAAAGGAGTGATGAGCTGGACCGGGGAGAGAGTTCGGTCCGTTGCTGCCTAAAAACCTCGGGACTGGAAGATGCCCTGGTTCTGGGTTCTCTGGTAAAAATTCACCTGGGAGCCTGAGAGGTTGTGCAAAAACTAATTCTGCTGGAGAGGCGTCTAGATCCTCTTTAGGCGCAGCACGCAACCCCAATAAAACCCAGGGAAGTTTATTTACCCAATTTGTATCCGTTAGTGAGGCTCTGAGGGCGGCTTTTAAAGACCTGTGAAAACGCTCGCATAACCCATTAGCCTGAGGGTGATAAGCGGTGGTGCGATGAATTGTTGCCCCTAAGCTGCTGGACATGGCTGACCAAAGCTCCGAGACAAATTGAGGTCCTCTATCGGACGTGATGTCCGATGGGACGCCGAAACGTGCCACCCAGTTTGTCAAAAAACGCGAGCGACTTCCTCCGCTGTAGTTGACGCTAGAGGGACTGCCTCTGGCCAGCGCGTGGTGCGGGCTATCATTGTTAACAGGTGTGTGAAACCTTGGGAGGAAGGTAGTGGCCCCACGAGGTCGACATGAACGTGGTCGAACCTTCTAGCAGGGATTGGAAAAGGCTCCAGAGGGGCTTTTGTGTGTTTGTGTATTTTGGCGCGCTGACAAGAAATGCAAGTTTTTGCCCATTCTTTTACGTTTTTGTGCAGGCCCGGCCACACAAACTTTTCGGCGACCATTTTAACCGAGGCGCGCACACCTGGGTGCGCGAGGGAGTGAATTGAGTCGAAAATACGGCGGCGCCATGTGGCTGGGACTAACGGGCGAGGTCGGCCGGTTGAAATATCGCATATTAGGGGGGGCACGCCGTCGCGTAAACCCTTTTCCTCCAGCCTTAACCCTGTTGGTCCAGACAAGAGTGTGCGCACGTCCGCGTCACTGCTTTGTTCCTCTGCCATGGCTGCATAATCTATCCCTGCATGGATAGGTGCTGCGTATGTGTCCGCGTTAGTGAAAAGTTCTGCGGCTGAGGCAGTATAATCTGTCTCCTCGCGCTCTGGTGATGTCACAGCGCGAGAGAGGCAGTCTGCTACCACGTTAAGTTTGCCTGCCACATGTCGAATGTCTGTGGTGAACTCTGAAATCGCAGCCAGCTGTCTTTGTTGCCTGCCTGACCATGGTTCGGAAATTTTAGCCATAGCAAAGGTGAGCGGTTTGTGGTCTACAAAAGCCGTGAAACTCCGCCCTTCTAACCAGAACTGGAAGTGGCGGATGGATAAATGAAGCGCTAGCAGCTCCCTGTCAAAAGTGCTGTACTTACGCTCAGTTTGGTTTAGCGATTTGCTGAAGAATGCTAACGGTTGCCAGATCCCGCTGACATGTTGTTCTACAACTGCCCCTATAGCTAGGTCCGAAGCGTCTGTGGTTAGTGCAATGCGGGCCGAGGGATCGGGGTGAACTAACAATGTGGCATTAGCTAGAACGCTCTTTACTTCCGCGAAGGCGCGTTCGCGCTCCGGGGTCCATTCGACCGCGTTGGAAGCTTTCTTTTTTCTGAGTGCGTCATATAGGGGCTGCATGAGCTGAGCTGCGTGGGGGAGGAAATGGTTGTAAAAATTAACCATTCCTAAAAATTCTTGCAGCGATTTGACCGTTTGTGGCCGTGGGAAACTTTTTATCGCGTGAACTTTGTCTGGAAGTGGAACTGCCCCTTTCGGAGAGACTTTGTGTCCTAAAAAATCAATTTGTGACACGCCGAATTTGCATTTGGCTGGACTGATTATTAACCCGTGCTCTTCTAGTCTCTGAAAAACCGTAGTGAGGTGCTGCTCGTGTTCTTCCTCAGACGAGCTGGCTACCAGCATGTCGTCGAAGTAGACGAAAACAAAAGGAAGGTCGCGTAATACCGCGTCCATCATCCGCTGAAAAGTTTGAGCAGCGCCTTTGAGGCCGAAAGGCATTCGCAGAAATTCAAAAAGGCCGAAAGGGGTTATTACAGCTGTTTTAGGAATGTCCTCTGCTCGAACTGGGACTTGATGATAACCGCGGACCAGGTCAATTTTTGAAAAAATGCGTGCACCCGCCAGATGCAGTGAAAAATCCTGAATGTGAGGAATTGGGTAGCGGTCATGCGCTGTCGCATTGTTTAATCTGCGGTAATCCCCGCACGGTCTCCAAGAACCGTCGGGTTTCGGAACCATGTGAAGTGGTGAGGCCCAAGGGCTCTTCGAGCGTCTAACAATGCCTAATTTTTCAAGGGTAGTAAACTTGTCCCGAGCTATGGTGAGCTTGGCCGCGTCTAAGCGGCGAGCTTTGGCAAATACGGGTGGGCCCGTTGTGGGAATAAAGTGTTCAACCCCGTGTTTAGCCACAGTGGCTGAGAATTTGGGAATTGTGAGTGCTGGAAATTGGGTGAGGAGTTGCTCAAACTTACCTCCTGCTGTGGTGATGCTAGCCTGCACAGGTGGTGGACAAACTCGGGCTGAGCAGGGAATAGAAGCAAAGGACAGTGCATTAACCAAGCGTCTATTCGCTAGATCCACTAATAACCCATGTGCACACAAAAAGTCTGCGCCTAACAAGTTAAAACTCACCGCCGCTACAACAAATGTCCATCTGTAGTTGCGGCCGTGGATGTGGAGGTGCAGGCTCTTTTCGCCGAAAGTGTCAATGCTGGAGCCGTTGGCTGCCACCGCTCCGTTGCCCCGGGTGCCTATGGCTCGATCTGCTTGGGAGGGCATGACAAAACTCAGCTGAGCTCCTGTGTCAATAAGGAACTGCTTGCCGGTGTGTCCATCCGTCACATATAACAGCTTACTCTTCTCGCCGAGAACCGCTACCGTTAACGGCTCTCGGCTTTTGGCGTTTCCCGAAATCGTAAATTTGCAGGGGGGAACGCATTTGCGGGCCTTCTCGGCGAAGCGGTGGTGATAATAACAGACGTCGCTCCGTCTGTTACGTTTTGGCCGTGTCGCTGTCACTGCGGGCTGGATCTGCTCAGTGGGTTGAGGCTCGCCGTGGCTCTGGGCATCAGCGTTGAGGTCTGCGGATGCTGCTGTGGGTGTCTGCTCCTTGCAGGCGTTGACGAGCCGTTGAGCTTCGTTGGCAAGCACACGGAAGCCTTGCTGGGTGCTGCATCTCATGTTGGCAAGCGTCCCTCTCATGTGTGGCGGCAGCGTGCTGAGGAATATGAATTGGAAGAGGAAGTTGTCATTGTCCTCTTCTTTAAGCTGCAGCAAGTCCTCCATGAGGGCTTTAGGTTTGCACCCTCTGTGGCCGTAGACCGCCAGGATCTTCTCGGCTCTCTCTTCAGCTGAGGGGACGTAATTTGCCACGATGGTTGCTTTCAGTGTTTCATATTTGTCTTGGGCCGGCGGCCGCCGGATCATGCTCCGCACACACCTCGAAGTGGTGGCGTCGAGTTTGGAGACGATGTGATAGAATTTCGTATCGTCAGCCGTGATGCCCGCCAGTGTAAACTGGGCTTCAGCTTGTTGAAACCACGAGGCGGGGTCTTCCTGCCAGAAGTCCGGCAGCTTGACAGCGACGGCATTTGTGTAGACCGTCACTGATGTGTCCGCAGGGTGAGAGTGCCTTGCTTCGGCTCTCTCAGCGGCGCTGGTGCTCGGTTGAGCCCTCTCAATCCCTTCTGCCGGCAGCTTGACAGCGACGGCATTTGTGTAGACCGTCACTGATGTGTCCGCAGGGTGAGAGTGCCTTGCTTCGGCTCTCTCAGCGGCGCTGGTGCTCGGTTGAGCCCTCTCAATCCCTTCTGCCGGGGGGGAAAGTCGTCCATCTGTTCCCCTGTCTGCGTGGGCGCTGGCGTCTGCCTGGGTCGCCAGAGATGAGTCGATCATGGGGGAACGCCTCAGGTCCATACTCGCGTCAGGGGTCACCAGTGTAGAAGAGCTTGGAAGAACGAGGCGGTATGATATATAAACCAAAGTTTATTATCAGCTCTTCTAACAAGTCTCATCTAAGTGCAGAAGCAGCAGAAGGAAAAAGAGACCGAATACCTCCGGCTCTCTGACTTTATACTTGCACATAACAAAAGACATGCATATCAAAGGCTGACATCCCTCATTATCTTAATCCCCCCATTGTCTTGGTACTTCCTCTCTTCGCCCTGGGGGGGTGAGGGTAGCTCCTCCGGTCTCCACCGCAGTGTCTGGGAACGTCTTTGTTCTTCACTGGCGGTTGAGAGTCTCTGTCCTTTCTGAGGTGTGAAGTCGCTTTACATATGTAATCACCAAACATTCTCACATGCTTCAACATATGTAGGTTATGGAATATATGATTAATATAGCCCACAACTGGTTGTAAATAAATGTGTGTGTGTGTGTGGTGAATCCCTGCATTTAAATCCTTGTTCTTTTTCTCCTCCTCTGTGCACTATTGGAGAAGCGCACGGAGAGTTCATGACAAATATTAATAAATCCCTAATCTTTTATGGTAAAAGTGCCAATCACAAGCGAGGAGGCTGTCTTTGTTTTATACAATTTAGAGAACTGAAGGTGAGGCTTGCTGGTTTGTGATGTCATAAAATCCAGGAAGTGCTGTCTGCTTGTTTTCTTTTAAAGTAACACTCCACCAAATTTTTTTTTTCTTAACATGTCTGTAGCATGATTTTTATGACTTACAAGACATATCAAGAGTGAAATCACTCAAATTTGTCATGCCTGTATTTTTTTGCTGTGAAATTTCAGTTAAGCTCCTCCCCTTGGTAAAAAGCAAGTTTAGACGGAACATTTTTGGTGACATAACAGGTCTGTAGTCTTGAGCCAATCCTCAGGAAGAGAGCGGAACTAAAGCCTGAAGTTCTTCTTCTTTTAGATTTGATTGGCGGTTGGCAACCAGCTTACAGGTGCATTACCACCACGTACTTCACTCTATATCAGGGGTGTCCAATCATGTGCCATGGAGGGCCAAGACCCTGCAGGTTTTCTCTTCTACCCAGTTGCTTCAGCAGGTGTTTTCACTGATCAGCAATCAGTGGGAAGAAGTTCAGTGAAATCTGGTGCTGAACACACTGGTTGGAGGTAAAGCCTGCAGGGTCTTGGCCCTCCATGGCACATGATTGGACACCACTGCTCTATATCATCACTATCTGGTCAGGAGCTTGTTAGCTTCCAGGGCCAGTTTGCAATTTTGGACAGTTGCTTTGAAAACTTCACCCAGATTAAGATGGGTTTTACCATTAAACTGCTTTTAAGGACCAATGCAGTTGCAGCCATTACCCTGGGCCACTGTGCATACAACTGGGCATGTCCTTCAACCGGTAAGTCTTTTTATCACAGGATTTATTCTGTTTAATGTAGTGCTAGCCACCATTAGCTTTGTGGGATGTGGGTGGGCCTATTCACAGATCCTGTCATTTGATAGACGAGAAAAAGTAAAAAGATTTTGACACAAAACTGTACATCAAGGAAAGGTTTTTTTTTGTTTGTTTGTTTTGGTTTTTTTTTCAAAAAGGGCATCAGATACCATTTTAGACAATGGAGATTTGTTTTACAGAGGATTTATATCCACTGGAATCCATCTTTAAAAGTTTAACTAAACAAAAGCAGTATGTATTTCCTTGTAAGATGAGAGTGTAACTATGAGTTTACAAAGTTAAAATCTACAAAAGCATAATTTTGCACGTTATAGTGGAGTACCTTTAGAAAATGCTGACTAATTTGAAGCTTTGATGCCTCCTTGGGATGAACATCTGCCAGTATATATGAGTGATGCTGCTGGAAGGGAAAAAATCATTAATTTCTTTCGTAAATAAAAATACACTTAATGAGTTAATGCTGATATATTATTTCAGCTTATTTGTGATCAAAAACAGAAAAACTCCAAGGAAAAAATGTAATTTATGTGGCTATGTGAAATAAAAGAAACTATGGACATCCCCTTTTAATTTCTTTGCAATCATTTTACTCCATACTGCACTCTTTTCATCCTAACATCAGTTCAGATAAAGCACCGAATCTCATTAAGTGATGAGTTTTGTTTTTTTTTTAATTTATCACATTTGTTTATAAGTATTGTTTATATGGCTTTAAATCTATGCAACATAGCACAGAGCGAACTAAAATGCTGATGAAAGATTGAAGGAAACATGAACAGATCAGGGATTACAGCCAGCGGGATTTGGCTCTTTAGCAGTTAGACATAGCTGCAGAATTAATTGAGAGAACAATGGCCCCTCTCACCAGCCTGTTTACAGGCCACAGTAAATCCACATAAAGCAGTGAAATGGCTCACACTCAGAAAGGGCAAACACAGTATCTTAATTATAATTAGGAGGTGCACAAGTCATATTAATTTAGCAATTTTTTGCCCTCTTCTTTATTACAGAATCAGTTTTATTTAGTTTCTCCCTTCTCTTAATGCCTAGTTTTTCCTGACTTCGTCTCTGCAGCATCTGTCCAGTTGTCAGTTCAGTTTATCTCTGTCAGCACTCCACAGGTGGCTGCAGTCATGCACACATGCAGACACAACGGATGGACTATCCCCCAAAGTGACCGTACAGCTGTTAGTGTGATTATGTGATTACACCAGATTCTTTTATTCAGCTGAACTCAGGGGTGATTGGAGCCACCAGACTCCTTCTAAGTTTGTTTATGACCAGGAAATTCCAATCATAAAGATTAAGTAACGTCTCTGAGACAGACACAGGTTTGATGCAGATCAGTTGGAACATGCCACTGATAAATATATTATGAATGCATTATGATACTGCACAAACACAATGACTCTTCACAAACTATAAGTCTAAAGCAAGATACTTATAATTTGATAGAAATATAAAGTGAAAGTTTTAGTCCGAGTCAAATCATTAACATCATCATGATCACTGGTACTGGCTCTGTGCTTAAATACCCCGTTTTCCACTACAGGAACCAGGAACCAATTTGCACAGGAACTTCCCCCATGGTGTGTGTCTTCACTACAGGAACCTTCCGAAAAGGAGAAGTTTTTAGGAACTTGTAGTGCCCCGACCCCCACCCCACCCCCCAAAAAAAGGCCCTGCTGTGAGGGGTTTAGGATTGCCTTGATGCTGATTGGATAAAACTCAAAATGATGAGGAGTCAAGGTGCTATTTTTGTAGTTTTATTAACATGAACTCAGGAACATTCAGGAGTCACTCCTACTAGCACAAGAGCCCACAGCGAAGCGACAGAGTCCCTTCTGCTGGGCCATCTTATACTCCCGTGACACCACCACCGGAAAGGCAGGGCGTCACCTCCCACTACACCCAGGGCACCGCCATATTAGTACACCCCAACTATATACACTATATTCCTATCTAACATTTCACCCCCCCGAAAAAAAAATGCAAGCACACTAATCAGGCCCTCCCCAAATATGGTAACTGATACACACTGTAAACAATATAAATACACAAAACTATCCATGCACACCACACCGGCCCAGCGGACTACTCTGCCACTTAGATTATAACAGTCAATGAACATAAAAGGCCTCACACAAAATAAATTAATCCCAATACAGTATATACATTGTAAACACTCAGAACTATAAACACTTACAAACAATATGTATACTAACCTAATGGCAGTCCTGAATCCCTCCACCCCAGTACTCCAACCCCACCACATGGGCATAACAAACAAACAGCACTGGGGCCCATTTGCATTTCACACACACCATTATTTACTTTAACCACGCACACTACTAAGTAAACCATCACACCACACACACACACTAGGGGTAACTTGCTTAACATTAGCGGTTTTTTTTTTCCAAGACCCAAAATTCAATAATGACAATAATAATAAGAATAACATAACCAAAACTTCACACACCGTTAGCCCCTTTCAAAAGTCCTCCTAAGGAACCCCTGGAGGCTCCCCTCCAGAACGTCCGTCCCGCGGCCCGCTACCAGAGCATCTCCATTTTCTTCTCACTGGAGACGGGCTGCACTGGCGCCTCCTCTCTCCCAAACGCCGCAGCTTGTTCAGGTGCCATCTGGATCCATCCGTCAGTTCAAGGTAACCGGCGTCATGAGTCCTCACTACCCGCAGTTTACCCTGGTCATCCCGCTGTTCTCTTGATTTGCGGACCCCTCCAAGCCAAGACTCGACCCTAGGGCGCACGTCATCACCCACACCCAGGGAAGTACTCACTGGCTTTCGTGGTCCACGGCGTCATGACCTGGTTCCTGTATGGAGCTGCAGGGTCCCACCGATCCGGCCTGAGCTCTGCCTCTTGTCTGTCCTATGGGCACGTCTAGGGCTCGTGCCATGCGATCTCGCTCCGTCTGCTTTTATTTTGTGCGTTGAATCAGCCACGGCAGCGCCCGGCTCAACAATGGTACTCGGTCGTCCACCGGAGCTACACTGTGCCTGCTCGCTGGCTCTATTCGCCCCCACAGGTGTCCAACCGTGCCATTT
The DNA here is from genome assembly GCA_020510985.1 of Pholidichthys leucotaenia. Classification (NCBI taxonomy): domain Eukaryota; kingdom Metazoa; phylum Chordata; class Actinopteri; order Cichliformes; family Pholidichthyidae; genus Pholidichthys; species Pholidichthys leucotaenia. Next base: position 392,538,609 of record CM035838.1, on the reverse strand, counting down.
GGGTCCCTCGTCCAGGGTACCGCGAACACTGGTGCTGGAACTTCCCCGTGATGGCGCTCCGTGGTGCTGGTCGTGCCCTTCATCACTCAGTCCGGGCATGTTCAAGTCCCACACTTCACCATCTTTTCCCGCGTAGAAGGGTTGGTCCCACAGCCCACCACCGGACCAGTCCTCTCCGACACTGCAGGCAACCTGAGCCCGTAGAACAAGTCACAGCCCATCAGGTTGTTTCCTTCGCGAGACACCATGAACTCAGTTACGCACACCAAAGCAGATTTATACCTCGCCAAGAGCCACAATGAGCCCACAATGTCCAGGGGATTGTTACCATAACCGTAACAAGCAATGTCTGTTCTACTCACTCTGTAGTGTGGGAAGAAGGTCTTCACTGTCGCCCAATTTAGGATGGAAGTCGCCGACCCCATGTCCAGCATCAGCGGGACTACCACCCCATCCAATTCGACGTTGCATATTATGCGTCCGTCAGTGCTGGGTGAGACCGTATGGACCACCGTGGGCTTTCTCACCAAAGAGTCCCCCTCTGGCCTCTGATCTCCCTGCTCAAGGGGAGACAGGCTCTAGCAAAGTGGTGGAACAGACCACACTTTCCACAACGCGACCCCTTTGCTGGGCACTCCCTCGCCTTGTAGCGGTGCCTGGTGGATCCACAGCCGTAGCATCTCAACATCCCCAGGGCGGACCTAATCTTCACAACGGAGGCGTATTCATCGTCACTCTCGTCATCAGGATCCATGGCCAGTGCCTTCCACTGGTTTTCATTCCCTGGCAGGTTTTCTTTCTCACTGAGATTCTTTGTAATCATTTCTGCTGCCTCGTGTTGCTGTGCAAGGGTCATGGCGGCCAGAAGTGTTAGCTCACCAGTATGAGTGAGGAGGTGCACCTTCAGAGGAATACAGTACATGTTCTGCTAGTTGGTCACAAATCATCTCTTCCTCCAAGGCCCCGAATCTGCACTCTCCTGCCAGCTGCCGCAAATCCGCCACAAACTGTTGTACTGACTCACTCAGCCGCTGGCGTCGCTGTCTGAACTGAATGCGCCTCAAAATGGTGTTTTCAGGGGCCTGAAAATAGCCCGCCATGAGCCTCACCATGTCGTTGAATGTGTCACCTCCTCCCAATGTGCTCAGGATCCTCTGGCCCTCCATTCTTAAATTGTGGACCAGAATTGCCCTCGCACGCAATTTCTCAAGGTCGCCGAGGTCCAGAGCGATGAGGTAGTTTTCGAATGCTGCATACCACCTGGCCCAGGGAACAAGCGGCTCTCCCGGAGCCTCCAAAAATGGCCGAAAGGCAGTAGCAGCCCGCTCCATACCCTTTTGTCCTTGTTGCCAAATGTTACGTCTCAAAATGAGTGAGGAGTCGAGGTGCTATTTTGTAGTTTTATTAACACGAACTCAGGAACATACAAGAGTCACTCCTACTAGCACAAGAGCCCACGGCGAAGAGACAGAGTCCCTTCCGCTGGGCCTTCTTATACTCCCGTGATGCCATCACTGGAAAGGCAGGGCGTCACCTCTCACTACACCCAGGGCACCGCCATATTAGTACACCCCAACTATATACACTATATTCCTATCTAACAACCACAAAACACAAAACGCAAGGAAATGGGAAGCACCAAATATGACCAGGAAAAGATAATAGTGAAGTTCTAATGCTTTAAAATTTACAATATAATGCTGTCGTCATCGTGACTGTGGAGGGTCTGAACTGTTTGGTATATGTGGCTATGCAGTGTGAGCTTTGGGAGGAAATGAGCATTTACATGCTCTTGCCATGTAATTGATCCGTTCCACTCTACAGTTATTAACATTTGCAAGCTGATCCCATTCGCTGCACTTTACATTAATTCTATGCAAGGGACCAGCATGGTGGTGTAGTGGCTAGCACTATTGCCTCACAGAAAGAAGGTCGTGGGTTCATATCCATCAACCAGGGCCTCTCGTTTGTATGTTCGCCCCATGCTTGTGTGGGTTTACTCCAGGTGCTCCACTTTCCTCCCACATTCCAAAAATATGCAAGTTAGGTTAATTGCCGATTTTAAAATGGTCCTGTGTGCGTGAATGGTGAAGAAATTTGCAGTGCATTGGGGATGCCCTTGAATTTCTCTCTTAGATTAATAAAGTATAACAAACAAACATAATGATTTAAACATATTTCACTTTGCTGCACTGTGTTGCGGTCAAAACTGTGAGACAATTACATTATGAACAAATCTGGAGGCTGATGGTTCCTACCCCGATAATGAAGACATGACGGAAGAGAGGACCAGATATAGGACCGGCCCTTATCAAGTTTCTGTCCTGTAAAATTGGCTCCTGGTTCCTGTAGTGGAAACAGGGCTATAGTATCAGTTTGTATGTACTGTTTTAGCACAACCTTTGGGTAACAGGAGCAACAGCTTGATACTTGAGGTCTGAAGAAGTTGCTGAAAGGCATGACAAGTTTTCTGTGAATCCACTACAGTAGCCACAGACTTAAAGTGCTCAGTTAATCAGTTATTAATTAGTTGATAAGAGTGTTCTCCTCTCCTTAACACATCACTTCTTATTGAGTGATTCTGGATCTTTTGTTAAAGGAATCATCTGTGTCTTCTTTTTCATTACTTAAACACAGTGATTTCTGCTCTCCCTCACTGTTCTCCTAATACTGTACAAAGTCCTCTTTAGGATATTATGCACTTTGTCAACACTTGGTGTGATCAACAGCATAAAAAAATCTCTGGTGAAATTAAAAAAACAATCTTTTTCATGTTCAGCCCTCGCAAGCAAGCTTTAAAAGCATAAGCTGTGGGATGACCCTTAACACTGGTTGGCTGAACATCTGCAATAGTTGACAGCAGTCGATTCCACTGCACAACTGTTTGGAGTAAAAATGAGTAAAGTTGATAGATGGCAGAAGTCTGCCTTTATATATAGCAGTGGTTTCATTCAAAGTGAGGTACTTTTGACATTACGTGCGATCTTATATAGCATGGTTAGGCAAGCTGATGTCCTTCTGTATTGCAGGCTTCACCATCCCAGTTCAGCCTTCATGGCTGTAACACTGGATTCTGTCATCATCATTACATGCAAAACATGTTGCATCATCATTTTGAATATTTTCTAGCTGTTGTATATGTTTTAGTTTTTGTTTTTTTTGTGTGTGTGTCGATCCCATATCAGCATGTTGACACTATGGTTGCATCAAACTGATATACATATGCTACAGAATGAATGATTTTTGAATACTATATGAATGTTCCTCCTCACAAAACCTAAGGTTTGACTTGCTTTTTGGGATATACTATTAATAACTGTTTCTGAGATGCATTAGCTGACATACCATACATATGACATAGCTATACATTACCAGTCTGGCTTTAGGAAGCGACATAGTACAGTAACCACCTCCTTGAAAGTCCTAAACAATACTGTTGAAGCCTTGGATGCCAAGGATTACTGTGCTGCACTTTTCATAGATTTGGCATTTGACACCACTGAGCATGAGATTTTGTGTCAGAAACATTCAGATATAGGCCTGTCAGACCAAGCTGTTGGTTGGTTGTCAAACTATCTCTCCAGTCGTAAGCAACATATCAGCTTAGTGGTCTATCCTCCAGCTTTCTTAACACCACTAAAGATGTACCACAAGGTTCAGCTTTAGGACCCATTCTTTTCATTATTTATGTCAATAGTGTAGGTAAAAATACAAATGCATCTGTACATCTCTATGGTGATGATACGATCATCTATTGTTGTGCAAGCACTGTTGACCTTGTATTTGAACATCAGCAGTCAGCATTTGATTTGACATCATTCAGTCTCAACTGTTCGATGTAAGACTAGTGCCAAATGCTGACAAAACCAAGGCAATGTTGTTTTCTGGTTAAAAAAAAAGAAAAAAAAAAAAGAAAGAAGGTGCCAGCAGTTCTTCCTTATATTACATCTAAACAGAATACCTCTATTGAGCTTGTGGCCTCTTACAAATACTTGGACATCACAGCTGATGAAAACCTTTTGTTTAAACCCCACAATGAAAATCTTTTAAAGAATTTGAAATTTAAATTGGGCTTCTTCAAACAAACCCTGTTTCTTTTTTAATGCTAGGAAAAGGCTTGTTGCTGCCACCTTCTTGCCTCTTCTTGATTATGGAGATATTACTTATATGAATGCCTGTGCTCAAGCTCTTCATGTCATGATCCTGAGCACGGATAGAAGCCGTGCTCAGCCTCTGGTTTAGTTTAAGTCTTTTTCTGTATGTGGGCATCTCTGTGTATCTTGTATTTACTATGATTCTTAGTTTGGGGGTTTCGTGCATTTTTGTATTTTGTCTCTGTTTATTTATGAGTTATCTTATATTCTTAGTTCTATCATTATAGTCTTGTTTGTGTTTTATTTTGTATTTATTGTATTATTTGCAGTTCGTGGGTTTATTTTCATCCCAGTCCCTGTAATGTTAGTTATTTCACTCTGGTGCTTTTATTGTGACAGCTCCCCGTGTGTGTCCGGCTGTCAAACTGTTTCACGGGCTGCACAGCTGTCACTCGTTGAATTATTTCCTCATTCTTGTGATCCACACCTGTCATTCTCTGATTCATTTCCACTCACCTATTTAAGGACACAGCAACATTTCCCCCATTGCCGTGTCCTACTGTTTGCTTCCTCAGAGCATCTGCCAAGCTCTGAGTGAATGTGTTTTTCCTGCAGAGGTGAACGGGTGAGCTCCACTGTGGATTTAATCCTTTTCTCGTTTCGCTTAGCCACGAGGCCCGTTTCTTTTCGGGTGTGACTCCGGCTAGGGTTCGTCTCTTTTCCCCCGGCATTCCCACACGCCTCAGCCTGTGTTCCGTCCAAGTTGTTCTGTTTTCCCCTCAGTGAGAGCCCCGTTCTCCTCCAGCACAGCTCATCATTTCCTCATGTGTAAGTGTAGTGTTTTTTGTACTATGTTCCTGTTTATGTTAATAAATGTTACAAACTCACAGATGGCATTTGGTGTCTTATGCAGCCCTTGAAAAGGGCTATTTATGACAGAAGGACACGGCCAGTGTGTGACACCAGCCTCTGAGTTTTGTATTTTTTCTTTTTTCCTTTAATTATTTCTCCCCCTTTTTGTTACTTCGCGCCTGCTGAGATGTCAGCAGGCAGAAGACAGGACCCACTGAGCTTGGGGTCGGTGCTCCGCACAGCTCTTATGAATATGGACAAACATATTGTCAATGCTTGTCAATCTTCCACCCCACAGGACGCTTTGTGGTACTTGGGTCTCACGGAGGCAGCTGTGCAGCATCATCCTCGGCTTGTGTTGCATGCCAAGGGAAGGGAGAGGATTTTCCTGTTGGAAGATTTGCAGTGGGAGTATTGCGGGAAGGTCAAGAGCCCTGCCAGTGAACCGAGGTCTGCGCCGATGACAGAACATTCCTGGACTTCAGCGCCATCGGCTCCTCTCCATCCCCCAGCTCCAGTTCCTGCTCTGTCAGCTTCACAGGCACTCTGCGGGAGGAGATCCAGCAAATCAGCTGCGCTGAGGTCTGCGCCGACGAATGAGCATCCCCTGACTTCAGTATCCTGCCCACCTCCTCCTCCTCGCCAGGTGACCTCTGCAGCCTCCGCCTTCCCAGCAGTTTCCTTCTCGCTGCTTTGGAGAACCGCAGCAGCAGCCTCCTCACCATTTTTGAACTGCTTCCCCTTGGCTGTCCCGTCAGTCTCCTCTTCTTTGTCTGCCGCTGTTGTCCCCTTCTCTTCCACGGCATCATCTCCCACTGCTAAGTGGCGGGCCATCAGTATGCCTGCAGGGCCGTCTCCTCCATTTTCTACATTGGTGCCCATGCCTGCTGCAGCCATGAAGAAGGATTCACCTGGGTCTTCAGCAGCAGTTACCATCATGCCCCAGGAAATAAGGCAAGTACATTTTCGTCCTCAAACATTTCTAGATGAAATGCCTTGTCTTATTTCTGGTGGTGAGGTGTTGTGTGGTGTGTGTGTGTGGCCCGTGAGGCTTGCTGTACCCGCCCTGGGTGTGTATATAGTTCTGTGTTCCTCCCAATAAAGTTCAGTTTGCTGCATGGCATAAGTCCGACTCTGTCTCTGATTTACCGACAACATTTTGGTGACAAAAGAAAACTATGGGGGCGTACGGGCTACCTCCATCCTTATTTCCGTTTCTGGAGTACCCAGTAGAGCCAGCAATCCTGTGGCCAAAATGGGAGGCCATGTTCGAGGGTTACATTGTGGCGCTGGGCCTAAATTGACTCGATGGAGTACGAAGACAAGCACTTCTAGCCCACCATCTTGGCGTGGAAGGTCGGAGAATTCTCTGCACGTTGGGAGAGATGGGGTCTTATGCGGATGCTGTCAGGCAGCTGGCTGAATATTTCGCCAAACATACGAGGACCAGGCAGCTGTGGGTAGAAGAGCTGTTGGCGCTAAAAGAAGCTAAGCTTGCTTGCTCGGAGAAGCTAACGGCTCAGTCAGTGGCAATGGGGAAATTAGCCATGAGGCTAGATATACACCAAAATCAAGCTACAAGCTACCAGCTGGACTTGGAGGCAGAACCGGGGCCACGAGTGGGGGAGCTCCTGGTTATCGAAGATGGAGAGCCAGCTGAAGAGTTCAGCACTGTGTGTGACTGTAGCGCTGGTATTGTTGACGGCACGGTGAGCAGCAACAGCAGAGAGGGAGAGCAGCGACCAAAGTCTTCCCCACAGCTGGAGTCCGGGTAGTGGGAGAGCAAGAGCAAGCAGGATGGAAGCCCCAGGAAGCAGCAGCGACAGCCAGGCATAGAGGCAGTGCAGTAGAGTGCCTTGGACAAGGGTGCTGGGCGCAGCGGCGAAGTGCCTAGGTCGGTGAGTGACGCTGACGAGGGTGATGCTGTGAGCCCCAGGAGTGAGCAATGATAGCCGGGCACAGAGGCAGCACAGCGGAGCACCTCGGATGACAGAGAGGAGGTGTTGGGAACAGAGGCAGCCCAGCAGAGTGCCTTGGACGAGGGTGCTGGGCGCAGTGGCGAAGCGCCTGGGTTGACGGGTGATGCTGATGAGAGCGATGCTGGGAGCCCCGGGAGAGAGGAGTGACAGCTGGGCGCAGAGGCAGTGTAGTGAAGTGCCTTGGACAAGGGTGCTGGCAGCAGTGGCGATGAGCGAGTTTTGGTTTTCCCCAGAGTTCGACCACAGGAGGCCGGAGTTTTTGGGGTTACAACAGCCATAGCTACAGTGATGGTGAAGGCGGACGGGGGTGGACCGACAGGCATGGAGGGACTGCGTGCCGGGCAGCAGCACTGCGGGTCCAGACAAGAGAAGCAGTCGGTGGGGAGAAGAGACATTCTCGCCGGGGAGGTCAGCTTCGACCCTGGGGGTGGGCGGGTTCCAGGGGCACGCATGCCATGGGGCTGCCCTGGGCCTCCGAGCCAGTTTTACCCCTGGCTGCCAGTCGAAATTGGTGTAACATGAACACTGTTATGTAAATATGTTATATTGTTGGATTAGTGTGGTGTACATGTAAATGTACAGTATGTTATTAGAGATTAATTTTTCATATGTATTGTTTAGTGTTGAGACACGGTCCTATTTGAGTTGTTTTGTGTGAATGTGTTAGGCTATTCTAGTTCACGGTTTCCCTGCTATTTCCCTTAGTACATGATTCAGGTCCTAAATTGGGGTGGGTCTGAAAAGTGTGTATGTGTTTTGAACTTTTGTAAGGGGGAGGGGAATGTTGTGTGTGTGTGTGTGTGTGTGTGTGTGTGTGTGTGTGTGTGTGTGTGTGTGTGTGTGTGTGTGTGTGTGTGTGTGTGTGTGTGTGTGTGCGTGTGTGGCCGGTGAGGCTTGCCGTACCCGCCCTGGGTATGACGTCAGGTGGGCACGGCCAATGTAGTTCTGTGTTCCTCCCAGTAAAGTTCAGTTTGCTGCATGGCATAAGTCTGACTCTGTTTCTGATTTACCGACATAACATGAAGCTCAGCAACAATAGCCCAATTTAGCTGAGTCCTCACCGCCTGTTGCTGTTAGATTTCCCTCACCTGCTTCTCCCATGTCCTCCTCTGTGTATCCTGGGTGTTCACCAGTCCTGGGAGAGAGCTGCCGGATGACAGAGGGGCCTGTGGCCCTGGAGAGTCCTGCTCCAACCTCCCAGCCATGTCCTGGATGGGAGAAGAGCGCCCCTGGCACCCTGATGTCTGAATTGACAAAGGAGTGTCCCCTGACTTCAGGTGCACGGGTCTCTATGCCAGCGGTGAGGCAACCTCCAGCATCAGCCGCCATGCCGGGAGCTCCACCAGTGTTGGTTGCCATGTCTGGAGGACATCCTGCAGCAGATACCATTGCGCTCTGGGATATAAGGCAAGTGTGTTTTCATTTCTCACCACATAAAAATGAAGTGTCTTGCCTTATTCCCAGTGGTGAGGCTCAGCATCTGCAGCCCACATTAGATGAGTCCTCACTGCCTGCTGCTGCCATCGGTTCCTCCTCTGCCTCTCCCACGTCTTCTCCTGTGTCTCCTGAGTATCCGCCAGTCCTAGGATGGAGCCGCCGGACAGTGGGGGAGCCTGCGGCCCTGGAAGATTCCGTTCCAGCCCTGCAGCCACATCCTAGATTGGAAAAAAACACTACCCGCGTTCTGAAACTTGAGCCGACAGAAGAGTGTCCCCTGGTTTCATCAGCATGGGAGCTGGCATCATTGGTGAGGCAACCTCCAGCTTCAGCTGCCACACTGGGAGTTCCACCTACATCGGTTGCCACACCTGGGGGTCCTTGGGCTGCATCCACCATCATGCCTGCTGCTGGGGTCGTTGCAGCAGAGTCGCCACAGTCCTGGATAGCGGTGGAGCTCGAGTCCAGGCAAGTACTGTCTTCTGTTTTAACACCTGCAGATCTAGAGAAATCTTGTCTGGCTCATGGTGAGGAGAACCGGCTGCAGATGTCCTCTGCTCCTGAATTCTCCTCGCCGAGACTCCACCACGGTGGAAGTGCCAGATGAATGAGTTCGAGATGTCCCAGCCAGAGTTGCTGGAGTCCTGGATGGCGGTGGAGCTCAAGCTAATGCAAGTTCTCTTCTTTGTCTTCACATTATCAGTATTAGAGAAATTTTGCTTAGCTCTTGGTGAGGAGAACCAGTCGCAGCCGTTGTCTGTTCCTGAATTCTCCTTGAATTCAGGAACAGACTGAACAGGCAGTGGACTGTCGGGTTACTATCACCGGCAGTCCACTGCTGCCGGTGATAGTAACCCGGTGTGTGTTTCTCCTCTTCTGCTCATGTCTTTGTCTGGACCCGCTGATGGTCATCCGCTGTAGGTCCTCTACCTTCGCCTGAGGTCGCCGTGGGTCCTCTACCTCTGCCTGAGGTTGCCATGGGTCCTCTACCTCTGCCCAAGGTTGTTGCGGTGGTCCTCCATCTCCACCCGAGGTTGTTGAGGGTCGTCTGCTGTTACCTGAGGTCATTGTGGGTTCCTCGCCTTCGCCTGAGGTTGCCGCTGAGCAGCCTTTCCCCTCATCTGGTCCATTTGCTGGTCAGCCACCTTGGTCAGCTGTCCATTCACCTGGTCCCTTCACTAGTCAGCTGCCATCTCCGTCTGAGGTTGCAGCTGGCCAGCGGTTCTCTTCAGGGGTCAGCTCTCTCCTGCTACGAGTCCACTTGACCCATGCTTCAAACCCTGTAGCCTGCAGGGAGCACGTGTTTCAGCTGCCGCCTCCAGGAGGGGGTGTGTCATGTTCTACGGTCCGTTGGTTCAGGGATGCTGGGAGGCCGCCCAGCAGATTACGTCCTTTGCCTGGGTGGCTTAGAGACTTTGGGAGGCCACTTGACACTTTTCAACCCGTGACCGGGTGGTCGTTGGACTCTAGCAGACCACCGGAACTATGTTTACTTTCCCTCTGTTTCTTTAGTGTTCTACTGCCTCCTGCTGTACAGTGTTGTGGGTCATGAGTTGGGTTTTTTTTGTTCTTTGGTTTGTTTCAGTACCTCCGTGCCTGGGTTTCCCCTCCTCCCGCCCGGGGTGGGTTGTTTTTTCTTGTTGGGGGGGGGTCTTCTTTGTGGGTGGGTCCTGGTATCCACTCTTGAGGAGGTGGGGGGGGGGCACTGTCATGATCCTGAGCATGGGTGGAAGCCGTGCTCAGCCTCTGGTTTAGTTTAAGTCTTTTTCTGAATGTGGGCATCTCTGTGTATCTTGTATTTACTATGATTCTTAGTTTGGGGGTTTCGTGCATTTTTGTACTTTTTCTCTGTTTATGAGTTATCTTGTATTCTTAGTTTTGTCATTATAGTCTTGTTTGTGTTTCATTTTGTATGATATTATTTACGATTCATGGGTTTATTTTCATCCCAGTCCCTGTAATGTTAGTTATTTCACTCTGGTGCTTTTACTGTGACAGCTCCCCGTGTGTGTCCAGCTGTCAAACTGTTTCACGGACTGCACAGCTGTCACTCGTTGAATTATTTCCTCATTCTCGTGATCCACACCTGCCATTCTCTGATTCATTTCCACTCACCTATTTAAGGATACGGCAATGTTTCCCCCGTTGCTGTGTCTTACTGTTTGCTTCCTCAGAGCATCTGCCAAGCTCTGAGTGAATGTATTTTTTCTGCAGATGTTAACAGGTGAGCTCCGCTGTGGATTTAACACTTTTCTCGTTTCCCTTAGCCATGAGGCCCATTTCCTTTCGGGTGTGACTCCGGCTAGGGTTCGTCTCTTTTCCCCCAACGTTCCCACACACCTCAGCCTGTGTTCCGTCCAAGTTGTTCTGTTTTCCCCTCGGTGAGAGCCCCGTTCTCCTCCAGCACAGCTCATCATTTCCTCATGTGTAAGTGTAGTGTTTTTTGTACTGTGTTTGTGTTTATGTTAATAAATGTTACAAACTCACAGATGGCGTTTGGTGTCTTATGCAGCCCTTGAAAAGGGCAATTTATGACACTTCACTTAATGGATACTGTCTATCATGGAGTATTAAGATTCATTACAGGATTTAAACCCCTTACACATCATTGCATTTTGTACTCTTGTCAACTGGTCATCATTGACCATGCGCAGACACTTTTTTTTTTTTTTTATTACTTATTTTATACCCGTAGGTAGATTTGTTTTGCAGTCTGGTGACAAGCCACCAGCTGCGCTGCGTGCGCAAGTGCCCCGTATCCCTAACCTGCATGTTTTTTTTGGTATGTGGGAGGAAACCGGAGAAATCCCGGAGTAAACCCATGCAACACGGGGAGAACATGCAAACTCCACACAGATCACTGTTGGTTGGGGGCAGGGATCGAACCCACGATCTCACGATCCCCGCGATCCTCCGGCCGAGGGTAAACTGTGCTGCCACAGTGCTAACCACTGCGCCACCGTGCGGCCCAATCAGTACTGTCAAAGCTACCGTTGAGTCACGGACAACATCCCACCGTAACAACAGTGACCAGTGACAGACACTTGCACTGGTATAATTTCATCTACAAATCCATCTTGGGCCTGCTGCCCACATATTTATTGTCTTACGATACATACTCAGTGCTGTCATGGTTTATACTCTCAGGATTTCATTACTTGTACTGTCCCTTCTGTCCGTACAGCGCTTGGCAAAAAGTCATTTTCCTACTCTGCTCCCTAAACTTGGAACAAGTTACAGCAGAGTCTGAAGTTGTCTAGCTTGATTCCATTAGAGGATTTTAAACTTCCTATAGTTTCACTGGAGAAGGCATCATTGGGAAATTGCTCTTGTTCTTAGTATTTTAATTTGTTATCAATTGGCACTTTGTGCACATTTTCTTAATTGTTTTGTACTGACTAGCTGTTTTTTCTTTTGTACTTTAGTATGATATTGTATTGTTAAGGTTGCATAGTGTTGTTTGTAACCGTGTTGAATTTTATGTTGTCTTGACAGGTTTCTTTTGAAAATGAGACCCCGTGTCTTAATGGGATTGCTTTTATAAATAAAGGTTAATAATAGTTATAATAATAGTTTCACCAGCTTCATGATTCATGGGATGTTACCAGAATCATTATTGTCTGTTGTGTTGGTACCAGTCATTAAAGATAAAGCTGGCAAGCTGTGTAACCTGGATAATTACAGACCCATAGCTTTAGCCAATATAATATCTAAAGTACTGGAAAAATCATGTTTGAAAAATTAAATGTATTCATCAAATCTACTGATCATCAATTTGGATTCAAACCCCATCATGGAACAGATCTGTGCATATATGCCTTAAAAGAAATTATAAATAAGTACAGAAATCAAAATTCTTCAGTTTTTCTGTGCTTTATTGACGCCTCCAAGGCGTTTGATCGTGTTAATCACAGGATACTGTTTAGGAAAATGATTGACAGGGGGGTGCCCAAGTACTTAGTACGTATCCTGATATACTGGTACGCACATCAGAAGATGTTGGTGAAATGGGGGAAGAGTCATTCATCACCATTTGGTGTGAGCAGTGGTGTCAGACAGGGCAGTATACTGTCCCCTATTCTATTTAATCTTTACATGGATGAGTTGTCAAAGCAACTGAATGCCTGTAAAACTGGGTGTATAATAGGGAATAAGTTAGTGAATCATTTTATGTATGCTGATGATCTAGTTATTCTCAGTCCAAGTAGTGCTGGTCTTCAGGAGTTATTAAGAGTGTGTACTGCTTATGGAGAGGAAAATGACATAAAATATAATACAAATAAGAGTTGTGTGCTGATCTGCCGCACTAAAGAAGATTTGTTAATGAAATTCCCTGTCTTTGAATTAGCAGACAGGGAATTAATTGTCAGGGATAAAATTAAATATCTGGGACATGTTATTAATGATAGAATGACTGATGATGATGATATTTTCAGACAACGCTGCAAAATCTACATGCAAGCAAATATTCTTGCACGCAGATTTGGTTTTTGTTCAGATGAGGTGAAACTGGTTCTCTTTAAAACCTATTGTACACCTTTATACACTGCTCATTTATGGATAAATTATAGGAAACTAAGTATGCAGAAATTACAGGTTGCCTACAATGATGCCTTAAGAATTTTACTTAAAAAGCCTTGATGGTGCAGTGCTTCCGAGTTATTTGTCTCATCACGTGTAAATACTCTGCATGCAGTAGTAAGGAATTTTATGTATAAATTCATCTGTCGGCTTGATGTATCTAGAAATGAAATCATTCAAGTCATGTCTAGCATTAAGCTCAGTTCTATTCGCTGTCAGTCACAGTTTAGAAGGCACTGGTACAGTTGTCTTTTTAAGTCTTTTTAAAGTCTGTACTGTCTTTGTACTTCTTTAAGCAGTTATGTCTTAGTGTTTCTTGTAACTTTTTGATTGTCTCAACTGTCTTGTTTTTTACTTTTTTACTTGTTTACTTTTCTCTTGATGGACCTTGAGTCTGGAATAAAGTCTTTGATTGATTGATTGATTGAATAAAGATTCAGATATATAACAATGGATGCTGTAATTATATTACAAGTTCTTTTTCTTTCTGCTAACCTGTAATACTTTACATTTAATTGGGTGGAATGATATTCAACACTAAGTTTTTCACTGGCTTAGATTTTCCAGGTCAGCTTGCAGAGCTGTGAAATCTCTATCCAATAAAATCTCTCTAGATTATACGATCATCTTCAAACAATCAGACATTAGATGAGAGACCATTGGGAGGGTTGTTATGAACAGCAGTAACAATACTGGCCCTAGAACTGTCCCTTGGGGGACTCCAGGTCTTATGGGGCTATAGTTGGAACCCTTTCTGTCGAGTACTGTGCACTGTATTGTATTTGTAGGAAAATTTATAATCCAGTGGAGTTGCTTACCTCTGATCCCCGAAAGGCTAAGTTTATAAAGAAGTCTTTATGGGGTATTTTGGATAATACAGTACAGGTTAAAAGAAACTGTATAATATAACAACAAGGTCAAATTAGACAAAGACCCCTTCTACTAAACAATTCCACGTGAGTTATCCGAAATGGGTGATGGCTGAAGCCGCAGCTTATATTGCCCACCCATATTCCATCCAAGAATTATCCACGGTATTCCGTGGATAGGTACTATTTAATACCTATATCTGTAGCCTATGTTGAGTGAACAGGTCATTCACTTGGTGCTTGTTGGTAGTTTCAGCAGTGCTGTCTTTTGTACATGTAAAGGGAAGTATGAGGATGATTTGAGAAGGAGAGCCACAAATAAACCGTATGACATAAACTTCTTCTGCTTGGTAAGAGAAGAAAAGAAGGCTTTTGTTGCTGGGGAGTTTGAGTCTGAAAATGGGACCAGGTTACTGTACACACAGAAGAATAATGGCTCTTAAACAGTTCTTCTGTTGTTCTTCAGTGAGCCATTACTTACTGAAGAACCTCTTTAAGGATGTTTCTTTGTAAACTCAATTCAATTCAATTCAACTTTATTTATATAGCACCATTTCACAACAATAGTCTTCCTTCACAGATGGGGCAGTAGCCCTAGCCCACTGTGCGCATGTGGAGAGGAGCAAACTATGGAACACATCATAGAGGCTTGCCCGCTCCAAAGACTGGAAGGAGGATTACACACCCTCCATACAGCAAACCAGGAGGCAACTGCTTGGCTTAAGGACTTTGCATTCGCTAAATAATAACAACAATAGTCATCTCATAGCACTTTCAAATGTAGGGGAAACCCCCACAATTGCAGAAAGACCCCAGCAATCAGGCTGGGGTCAGGCCATCACCTCAGCAATCAGGCCTGTGAGCAAGCGCTTGGCGACGGTGGAGAGGAAAAACTCCCTTTTACGAGGAAGAAATCTCTAGCAGAACCAGGCTCAGGGAGGGGCAGTCATCTGCTGCGACTGGCTGGGGAGTGAGGGGATAGAGAAGATGAAAAGAACAGACATATAGAGAGCAAACATTAAAGGAGTGAAGCCAAGTACATTAAACTTGTGTTTCTCCAAAGAACTGAGTTGTTTGATTTTCCAGGTCAGCTTGCAGAGCTGTGTGCAGAGCTACATAAGTTGTATGGAGGGAGAATACTGGGCATTTCTGCACAGAGCGGTAGAAAATGGGGATGGATGGATGGATAGATGGATTTATTTTAGAGGAATTCCATAAATTTTAGGAGAGTGATTTATTAAGTTGTCTTAATAATTTTAATTGAGGCACTTCCCTTAGGTGAAAGGTTGAAATCAACATCACTTTTTTTGCATACACCTTAGTATAGTATTCTACACTAACTTTATTTTGTTCCAGTATTTGTTTGTTGTTACCTCCCTTTCATTTGATTTATTTTCTATTTTCATTCATTTAATTTATTCAGTTTCACTTGTCATTCCAATATACACTACTGTTCAAAAGTTTGGGGTCACCTCAGACAATTTTGTGTTTTCCATGAAAAGTCACACTGTGGAGAAGTGTGGGAAGGACGAGGCTGAGTTTATTTCTCAAGTCCAGTTTTATTCACATTCACATTCTCCAACATCCAAAAACAGAAAGAGAAAGGAATCCCCCAACATCTGTCCCTTTGATACCCCAGGACATCAAAGCACACAGTCACATTGACTTTTAATCCCAAATCACAATGCCTCCCCCTCCAGGTCTTCTCGTCTCCACCTAAAGTCCTGGTGGTCAGGAAATCCCTCAAGGCCATCTCTTTGCATACAAAAGGCCAGACTTCAAATCCTCCTGTTACCCCCTAGGAGGTTCAGACCTTTTGTTCCTCTGAGACGTGAAGCATACAATAAGCATACAGTAATACACATGTGAAGCATATGAAACCCACATATGTGCACCACATGACCCCCCCCCAAACGTCTAAGATGGAACAACATAACCACAGATTGCATGAAATGATAAAATCACTACATATCAGTCCACGTGCCGCTTGGGCCTCAGCCTTCTCCCATATTTGCTGTAAGCAGGCTGTACCACTTCCGCGGCGTCTTCCTGCTGTGGAGCTGCTGCCTGGGGATGAGAACTGTTAGTCAACCTCTGTGGGTGTTCTGGGGAATGCTCTCTTGGGGGTCTGCCGCGCCGAGGAGCCTTAGCCAACTGCACAACTTCGTCAGCTACCACAAAAGCGGGTTTGAGCCTGTTAATGCCAATCATTTCTTTTCTGCCCCCCAAATCTAGCAAAAAATGCTTATTGTGGAGAGCGTGGAATAAAGAGACTGAATTGTGTTTTATTCCAGTTTATTCCAACATTCATTTCCCCAGCCTGCTCTCTCCAATAAGCAGGAAGACAAGAGGCTGAGCCACATCAGAGTTTCACATTTATACCTTTTCTCATACAGACTTCTCACACACAGGGGGGATCACATATCCCCATCAAAACCCTTTATTGACATTTCTCCCCCCTCCAGTCTTCCATCTTCTACCTGCGTCCTGGAGGTCAGGAAGTCCTTCGTTCGCACCCCTGTCCTCTCTCGTTGTCCTCCGCAGGTGGTCCGGACTTACTGTCCGCTTCGTCGTGAGGTCAATCCACATATGTGCTGTCAGCATCTCTCTTATGCTTAACATACGTATGCACAAATACACCCCTTTTATGTCTAAACATATGTATGCACAAATACACAGCTACAACCCCCCCCAAACGATGAAGAATGGACGATACATAAAAATTCTGTGAACATGTTACTATTAACAGTACAACCAACATCAAACACTCAGTCTGTGCGCCGTCTGGGCTTCAACCGTCTCCCGAATCTGCTGTAAGCCGGCCCCGCCTTGCCTGCGGCACCCTTCTGCCCAGGCTCTGTTGACTGAGGAAGAGAGTGGTTATTTGACCTCTGCGGGGGCTCCGAGACGCTCCCGCTGGGGGGTCTGCCGCGTCGAGGCGCCCTCGCGACCGGTACAGACTCGTCCTTCATGGCAAAAGCAGGTTTCAGTCTGTCAATACTAACTGTCTCCTTTCTGTCTCCCAAATCTAGCACAAAATGCTTATCCCCTGTCTCCAGCACTCTATATGGCCCGTCATATGGCGGTTTGAGCGTTGATCTTAGTGCCTCATGCCTAACAAAAACGAACTCAGCATTTTTTAAAGCTTTGCGAACAAAAACGCACGGAAAAGCGTGATGCACAGGGCCCGGGAGCGCGTTCGCTCCCGTGCCGACTAGTGGCCCAAGAGCAGGGACGGGGGGGCGGCTCCGGGTGCTCTGGTAAAAACTCGCCTGGCAGCCTGAGAGGTTGTGTGAACACTAGCTCCGCTGGGGAGGCATCTAAGTCCTCCTTGGGCGCAGAACGCAACCCTAATAAAACCCATGGTAGTTTGTTTACCCAATCTGCATCCGTGAGTGCCGCTCTGAGTGTTGCCTTCAAAGACCTATGAAAGCGCTCGCATAAACCATTAGCCTGAGGTTGATAAGCCGTAGTGCGGTGAATTTTGGCTCCCAAGCCGTTGGCCATCGCTGACCAAAGCTCAGAGACGAATTGAGGCCCTCTATCGGACGTAATATCTGACGGAACGCCGAAACGCGCTACCCAAGCCGTTAAAAAAACGCGAGCCACCTCCGCGGCCGTGGTCGTCGCCAGCGGGACCACTTCCGGCCAACGTGTGGTTCGGTCCACCATTGTCAAAAGATGTGTGAACCCCTGTGATGCTGGTAAGGGGCCCACGAGGTCAACATGCACGTGGTCGAACCTTCTGGCCGGAATGCGAAACGGTTCTAATGGGTCTCTTGTGTGCTTGTGGATTTTGGCCCGTTGACAGGACATGCAGGCCTTTGCCCACTCCTTCACGTGCTTGTGCAGGCTCGGCCAAACAAACTTTTCCGCTACCATTTTCACCAAAGCGCGCACCCCCGGGTGCGCCAGCAAGTGGACCAAGTCAAAAACGCGGCGGCGCCACGCGGCCGGAACCACCGCGCGTGGGCGCCCAGTCGACACATCGCAAATTAGGGGGGGACGTACCGGTTTGTAAACACTTGCTCTCCAGCCTTAACCCTGTTGGTCCAGACTGGAGCGTGCGCACGTCTGCATCCGCACCCTGCTCTGCTGCCATGGCTGCGTAATCTATACCTACGTGCACTGGGGCTCCGCGCGCTCTTGCTCCGCCGCTCTGCCGCGCAGTCGCGGCAGACTCGTCCGCCTCTGCGCGTGCCGGTGCCGTGACCGCGCGCGAGAGGCAGTGTGCCACCACATTGAGTTTCCCCGCTACCGAATGTCAGTGGTAAATTCCGAAATTGCAGCCAGCTGCCTCTGCTGCCTGCCTGACCACGGATCTGAAATTTTGGACATGGCGTATGTGAGCGGCTTGTGGTCCACGAAAGCGGTGAAACGCCGTCCTTCCAGCCAGAACTGGAAATGACGAATTGCCAAATGCAGCGCCAACAGCTCCCTGTCGAACGCGGTGTATTTTCCCTCGGCCACGCTTAAGGATTTGCTGAAAAAAGTCAGTGGCTGCCAAACTCCGGCAACCTGCTGCTCTATAACGGCCCCTATGGCCACATCTGATGCGTCTGTCGTTATCGCGATGCGTGCCGCTGGGTCAGGGTGAGCCAGGAGCGCAGCGTCAGCCAAGGCTTTTTTCACCTCTGTGAACGCGCGCTCCCGCTCTGGGGACCATTCAACAGCATTGGTTGGTTTTTGTTTCCTGAGCGCGGCATATAACGGCTGCATGAGTTGTGCTGCGTGGGGCAGGAAACGGTTATAAAAATTCACCATCCCCAAAAATTCCTGCAATGATTTGACCGTTTGTGGTCGGGGAAAATCTGTCACTGCGCGCACTTCATCGGTAACGGGACCGCCCCCTCTGGGGAGACGCGGTGGCCCAAAAAATCAATCTGTGCGACGCCGAACTGGCACTTGGCTGGATTAATTATTAAGCCGTGCTCTCCCAACCTCCCAAAAACCACAGTGAGGTGCTTTTCGTGTTCTTCCTCTGAAGTACTGGCGACCAATATGTCATCGAGGTACACAAACACGAAAGGGAGATCGCGTAACACGGCGTCCATCATCTGTTGGAACGTTTGCGCCGCCCCTTTAAGACCAAACGGCATGCGTAGAAATTCAAAAAGTCCAAACGGGGTTATAACCGCTGTTTTAGGAATGTCCTCCGGCCGGACTGGAACTTGATGGTAGCCGCGAACCAGGTCTATTTTGGAAAAAATGCGCGCCCCCGCCAGGTGTATTGAAAAATCCTGGATGTGTGGGATGGGGTAACGATCGTGTACCGTGGCGTTGTTCAGCTGGCGGTAATCGCCGCACGGTCTCCAGGAGCCATCAGCTTTCGGGACCATATGCAGCGGCGAAGCCTATGGGCTTTTCGAACGGCGAATGATGCCCAGCCTCTCCAGGCTAGCGAACTCCTCGCGCGCTATAGAGAGCTTGGCAGCATCTAAGCGCCGAGCTTACGCAAAGACGGGGAGGCCAGCTGTAGTTATAAAGTGCTCCACCCCGTGTTTTGCGACCGTTGCTGAGAAAGTGGGTACCGTGAGTGCTGGAAACCGGGTGAGGAGTGTGTGGAACTTACCACCTGCTGCAGTGACGTTGGTCTGTACTGGCGGCGGGGACACTCGAGCTGAACAGGGGAAAGAGTAAAAAGAGAGTGCATTTACCAGCCGCCTGTTGGCAAGATCAACTAACAGACCGTATGAGCACAGAAAATCAGCGCCTAACATGTTGAAACTCACCGCCGCTATGACAAAAGTCCATTCATATGTGCGGCCATGTAAGCATAAAGACAAAGTCTTTTTCCCGTAGGTGCTGATGCTCGAGCCGTTTGCCGCCGTTGTTCCGCTACCACGGGGTCCAACCAAACGGTCAGCATATGTCGGGGTGATGAAACTCACTTGGGCTCCGGTGTCTATAAGGAAATCCCGTCCGGAGCTCGCATCTGTGATGTAGAGCAGCTTGCTACTTTCACCGAGAGTCGAAGCTGCTAACGACCCTTGGTCTTGCCGTTTCCCGAACTCCTGAAGCTGCAGGGCGGCACACACCTGCGTGCCCTCTCGGCGAACCTCCGATGATAAAAGCAGAGATCCTCTCCTCCGCTGCATTGGGGCCACGCCTCTGCCACTGAACCATCACCTCCACCGCGTCGAGGCCGCGCCGCTGCCGTTGTTGGTAAGCTTGGGTCTGCTGCCTCTGGCTCCCCGCTGCTTTGGGTCGCCGCTGCGGTCGTCTGCTCGCCGCAGGTGTCCAGGATCCTGTCTGCCTCCTGGGCCAGCTCCCGGAAATCTTCCTGAGTCTGACAACGTACGCCGGCCAGCGTCCCTCTCATGTGCGCCGGGAGGTTGGTGAGGAAGATGTACTGGAAAAGGAAGTCGTCGTTGTCTGACCCCCTCATCTGTAGCATATCCTCCATCAGGGCGCTTGGCCTGTCCCCTCCCTGGTCGAGCAAAGCCAGGAGCCTCCTAGCCCTCACTTTGGCTGAGGGCGTGAAAAACTTGATGAGGGTAGCTTTCAACCTGCCGTATCTGTCGGTGGCGGGTGGCTGCTGTACCAAGCTCTGCACGCACCGAGCCGTGCGGTTATCCAGCTTAGCGATGACATGGTGGAACTTAGTGTCATCCACCGTTACCCCTGCGAGCACGAACTGTGACTCCGCTTGTAGGAACCACGACCGTGGATTGTCCTGCCAGAATTCCGGCAGCTTGACGGCTACGGCGCTCGCCAGGGCAGACTCCAGTGAGTTTGGAACGTGGAGACCTTCTCCAGGCATTCTCTATGTCGATAGGTCACCAATGTGGGGAGCGTGGAATAGAGAGACTGAATTGTGTTTTATTCCAGTTTATTCCAACATTCATTTCCCCAGCCTGCTCTCTCCAATAAGCAGGAAGACAAGAGGCTGAGCCACATCAGAGTTTCACATTTATACCTTTTCTCATACAGACTTCTCACACACGGGGGATCACATATCCCCATCAAAACCCTTTATTGACATTTCTCCCCCCTCCAGTCTTCCGTCTTCTACCTGCGTCCTGGAGGTCAGGAAGTCCTTCGTTCGCACTCCTGTCCTCTCTCATTGTCCTCCGCAGGTGGTCCGGACTTACTGTCCTCTTCGTCGTGAGGTCGATCCACATATGTGCTGTCAGCATCTCTCTTATGTTTAACATACGTATGCACAAATACACCCCTTTTATGTCTAAACATATGTAGGCACAAATACACAGCTACACTTATCCCCTGTTTCCAGCACTCTGTATGGTCCGTCATAAGGTGGGCGTAAAGGCGGACGATGGGCATCATGTCTGACAAAAACAAACTCCGCATTTTTTAAAGCCTTAGGCACAAAAACACGCGGAAAACTGTGGTGAACGGGGCCAGGTAGCGTGCTCGGGCCCGTGCTATTCTGTAACCGCTGAGCCAGGGAGCACTCTGGCGCTGGATTATCTGGGAGAAATTCCCCGGGCAGCCGAAGTGGCTGTGCGAAAACTAGCTCAGCTGGGGAGGCTTCTAAATCCTCTTTAGGTGCAGAACGCAACCCCAATAAAACCCATGGTAGCTTGTCCACCCAATTTGCATCTGTAAGCGACGCTCTGAGAGCCGCCTTCAGTGACCTGTGAAAACGTTGGCATAAACTGTTAGCCTGCGGGTTGTACGCGGTCGTGCGGTGGATCGTTGCCCCCAGGCTGCGGGCCATCGCTGACCAAAGTTCGGAAACAAATTGAGGGCCTCTGTCGGAGGTAATGTCTGACGGGACTCCAAAACGCGATACCCATGCCGTTAAAAATGCGCGTGCAACCTCCTCAGCTGTGGTTGACGACAGCGGAACCACTTCCGGCCAGCGCGTGGTGCGGTCAACCATTGTCAGAAGATGTGTGCACCCTTGTGAGGGTGGGAGGGGGTCTACGAGGTCCATGTGGACATGATCAAACCTTTTAGCTGGGATGTGAAACGGCTCCAAGGGAGCTCTCGTGTGTCTATGAACCTTGGCCCGCTGACAAGCCATGCGGGCTGCCGCCCACTCTCTAACTTGTTTGCGCAGGTTCGGCCATACAAATTTCTCTCCTACCATTTTGACCGACGCACGCACTCTCGGGTGCGCTAGAGAATGGATCGAGTCAAAAACACGGCGGCGCCATGCGGCTGGAACCACGGGATGCGGCCGCCCGGTGGAGACATCGCAGATTAGGCAGGGCATACCGTCTTGCAGCACCCTGTTCTCCAGCCTTAACCCTGTTGGTCCAGACTGGAGCGCGCGCACATCCGCATCGTTAACCTGCTCCGCGGCCATGGCTGCATAATCTATCCCCACGCGGACCGGGGCCGCGCGCACTTCCGCATCGCTAACCTGCTCTGCGGCCATGGCTGCAGAATCTACCTCCACGCGGGCTGGAGCCGCCACGGCGCGCGAGAGGCAGTCCGCCCCTACATTAAGTTTACCCGCCACATGCTGGGTATCGGTAGTAAACTCCAAGATCGCGGCCAGCTGTCTCTGCTGCCGGCCCGACCAAGGTTCTGAAATCTTGGCTA
Source organism: Pholidichthys leucotaenia (assembly GCA_020510985.1). NCBI lineage: Eukaryota > Metazoa > Chordata > Actinopteri > Cichliformes > Pholidichthyidae > Pholidichthys > Pholidichthys leucotaenia. Next base: position 392,516,280 of record CM035838.1, on the reverse strand, counting down.
TCGCGAAAGTCAGCGGCTTGTGGTCAACGAACGCGGTGAAACGGCGTCCTTCCAGCCAGAACTGGAAGTGGCGAATGGCCAAGTGGAGAGCTAACAACTCCCTGTTGAATGCGCTGTATTTTCGTTAGTTGTCGCGCAGGGTCTTACTGAAAAAGGCAAGCGGTTGCCAGGTTCCGGCTATATGCTGTTCCACGACCGCCCCTATGGCCACATCTGACGTGTCAGTAGTGAGCGCCTTGCGGGCCGCTGGGACTGGATGTGCTAACAATGCAGCGTTTGCCAGGGCTGTTTTGACTTCAGAGAATGCGTGCTCTCGCTCCGGAGACCATTCGACTTTATTTGTGGGTTTTTGTTTTTTTAGTGCAGCATACAATGGTTGCATGAGCTGCGCTGCGCGGGGGAGGAAACGGTTATAAAAATTCACCATTCCCAAAAACTCCTGTAACGCTTTCCCACAAAGTTTTACCATGTGGTTGCAAAGCTGGACAACCACACAGCCCAGCGGGTGGAGAGCCTGATCAACCACCCGCCGGACAGCGACAAGTACAGCACATTGAAGGCTGTACTCATCCGTTACTTCACCCCCTCAGTGGAGGAGCGAGCAGAGAGGCTCCTGGCGCTGACTGAATTTGAGAGCGACAGACCTGCAGACCTGATGGGGAAGATGTTGCGTTTGAGAGACTCCGAAGATGATAACTTCATCTTCACCCACCTTTTCCTCAGGACCCTACCGTCAGCGGTGAGAGTGACCCTGGCCAGTTCACCACTGTTGGCCCGACGAGACTACCACGAGCTGGGCCAGGAGGCACAACGACTCGTCGACGCCAATAAACAGCATGAGGCTACGGCTGTGGCAGCGGAGCCAGGCGCAATGTCCAGAGAGGGCCGAGGGCCAGAGGCTGCAGCACCAGACTCACCGACGACGGCGGCGGCAGGGGCCAGGAAACACGGAGCGGACGATGTCCTTTGCTTCTACCATCGCCGCTTCGCAGAGAGGGCACGCAAGTGCATTCCACCGTGCCATTTCAAGCGCTCGGGAAACGCCAAGACCGGGGGTTGGTAGCAGCTGCGGCCCTCGGAGAGGAGAACAAGCTGCTCTACTTGAGGGATGCGCACTTGGGGTGGCATTTCCTTGTGGACACGGGCTCCCAGCTGAGTTTCATCACGTTGGGGTCACCAGTGTGGAGAAGTGTGGGAAGGACGAGGCTGAGTTTATTTCTCAAGTCCAGTTTTATTCACATTCACATTCTCCAATATCCAAAACCGGAAAGAGAAAGGAATCCCCCAACATCTGTCCCTTTGATACCCCAGGACATCAAAGCACACAGTCACATTGTCTTTTAATCCCAAATCACAATGCATCCCCCTCCAGGTCTTCTCGTCTCCACCTAAAGTCCAGGTGGTCAGGAAATCCCTCAAGGCCATCTCTTTGCATACAAAAGGCCAGACTTCACATCCTCCTGTTACCCCTAGGAGGTTCAGACCTTTTGTTCCTCTGAGACGTGAAGCATACAATAAGCATACAGTAATACACATGTGAAGCATATGAAACCCACATATGTGCACCACAACACTTTTATTTACCACCATGAGTTGTAAAATGAATAGAAAATATAGTCAAGACATTGACAAGGTTAGAAATAATGATTTGTATTTGAAATAATTTTTTCCTTCAAACTTTGCTTTCGTCAAAGAATCATCCATTTGCAGCAATTACAGCATTGCAGACCTAACATGATTGCACAAGGGTTTTCTAATCATCCATTAGCCTTCTGACACAATGAGCAAACACATTGTACCATTAGAACACTGGAGTGATAGTTGCTGAAAATGGGCCTCTATACACCTATGTAGATATTGCACCAAAAACCAGACATTTGCAGCTAGAATAGTCATTTACCACATTAGCAATATATAGTGTATTTCTGATTAGTTTAAAGTTATCTGCATTGAAAAAAGTGCTTTTCTTTCAAAAATAAGGAACTTTCTAAGTGACCCCAAACTTTTGAACGGTAGTGTAAGCTTGTATCTACAGGAAGTAGCAGAGGTGGCCCAGAGTGGAGGTCAAATAAGCCTTGCATGGACAGGTGGAAATTGAGGAGTCTAACTATCAGGGTCTCAGAGTGCTTGCTTGTATTGCTACAGAAGCAAAGTCATATTGATGCATCTATTAACCATTTTCTTAAATATTATGTATGCAGGCATGTATAGTGTATGTAGGCATGCAGACTTGGTGATCAGCTAAAGTTCAAATCAAGCCTCAGAATTGGGAGGAAAGGCGATTTAAGTGTCTTTAAATGTGGCATAGTAGCTGGTGCCAGAAACTGCTGATCTGCTGGGATTTAAAAAAAAAGGGGGAAAAAAAGCTTCCCTTGAGATTAGAGAGAATGGTTTGAAAAAAAGAAAATACTGAGCAAACAGCAGTTATCTGGATGAAAATACCCTGTTCATGCCAGAGTTTAAAGATCAATGGCCTAACTGGTTGGAACAGACAGAGAGGCAACAGTAACAAATAACCACTTGTTGCAACGAAGCTCTACAGAAGATAGGCTACAGCGGCACAAGACCAAAGCAGATACCGCTTTTGTGAAATCAGAACAGTAAACTAAGGCTACAATTCACCGGGGCTCACCCTAATTGGCCAATAAACTAAAAATTTTGAGTCTGACGAGTCTGTTTCTGCGGTGACATTCCTATGGTGGAGTCAGTATAAACGACATAAGAGAATAGATGCATGCATGCATCACAGAAGTGCAGCTGTCAAATCTGCAGCAACTGCATGATGCTGTGAGAAATGTTTCCACACCTCACTGAGTCTATGCCATGAAGAATTAAGACAGTTCTGAAGGCAGAAGGGCTACTAACCCGGTATGTGTATAATGATTTATTAAGCGCTGTAAATCAGCAATGCAGTGAGAAAGTTCCATGACATTCAGTTTGGTAAAGGAGGCTTGAGGACCGTAGCTGGGTGACAGGATTGACAAAGGTCAAAGCCAAAGTCATGTAGGTCATAAATACATAATTATTGGTCCTCTCAAACTAAGAAAGTTAGGGAGATGAGACTATGATTGGAAAGCCTGTGGAAAATGTTTTAATTTTTCCTGCAGTGGTTTTTCTCTCTCGTTTCATCCTCATGGAGGACAATTAGTTCACAGTTTGGGAGAAGGTTTACAATTGTTCCTTGATACACTAGCCACCTATTTTGCAGAAGTCGGACTTTACATAAATATCGTTAAGTGATCAAAACCAACCCCTTTATCTTACAATCTACAATAAGCCCATCAAGCAAGCTTCTGAATTTAACTAGGTGAAACTGTCCTCTACCAATGATGCCACTGCTGTTAAAACACATACTTGCCCTAGGATGGGGAGCATTCAGATGTTCTCCTTTGTCACTCCTTTCTTCCTCGGACTCCAGTAAATCAGTTGTCGTGGCACATGATCAAAGGCGTTCTCGAGGTCAACAAATGCCCAGTAATGTTTCTTGTTCCCTTCCAAGGTCTCCTCCTGCACTTGTCTCAGTATGAAGCTGGCATCTATTGTGCCTTTTCCTGCCATGAACCCATGCTGCACCTCGTCAGTCTGGATGACTTGCCTTTAATCTGCTGTCCATGACACCCTCAATTTTCATAACGTGCTCTAAGAGCTTTATTCCTCTGTAGTTCTTACATTCCAGTGCATCACCTTTTTTGCTTGTAGATTAGATAATACTCAGAAAAATTCATGTCATCTATTTTTTTTTTTCCTGCAACTGGACCTTGGATATTTTTATTTACCCAAGTACAATTTCTGGCTACTCTACCACCTCTTTACCAACCCGTCCCTCATTCACCTTCAGTCTCACTGTTCATCTTGCAAACACTACGACGACGCCAGTGTGACAAGAACACAATGCACCTAATTTATACACCAACATGAAATTTATTTTCATTTTAGTTTCAGATGAAAGTTTCACATTTTGTACAAAATCATTAGAAAATGCCTGACACGCCAAACTCCCATCACCAAATCGTGCTGCATCCTGGACCAGCTGACGAGGCTGAGCCTGACCTTCCGTATCGGTCATCCACGGTTTGCTCAACGGCCCCTCACTATCTGAGTGTAAACCTGACAGCATGGTATGACGCCATCTTAACATGTGGGTACGTACAGATTAGATACAGCTGAAAAAGGACTAAAAACGGGTGGACGGCTGGATGTCTTCAGCAACCGACCACGCGTCTTGGATGTATGGAAACAGGACCACATCAACAACACCATGCATGACTTCATACGAACGACACATCATTGGTTGTGTTTTGTCATTATACTTAAAAACAATTATTTATAGGTTAAGAATGTAAAATCAACCAATGACTGCTGGTCTGAGGAGGGAGAAGGTGAGATGGTCCGCCGAGCCTCTGTTTGGATGAGGTAACAATGAGCAGGAGAAGCTAATGACTATTAGTGTGTATGCCTAACGCACGCACGTCTCAGCACAGGCTCACAAACACATTTCTGCAAACACCTTTGCCTCATGTCAAAATCTTCCAAATTATTCTTTTGACTGCTGATAGGAAAGCATCAGGAAAGAGAGCACACACCCTCGATCAAGACTGTAAACCTGAAAGCAACTTTTATTAAACCAATGCAAAGAGGTCACCCTCTTAAACATAAGAAGCCATGACATTGGGGCAGAGAGGCACTTCCACAATCATTTTCCTTTTACACACAGTTCTCGCTGTCTGTGAATGTGTCTCACCAAGAGAGACAGCTACATTCATTTTGAATCACACTCACTCACACACACACACATACTTGTTTTCACATTGGAGCATGGTTCTAGCGGTTGGCACGTGTACATGCAAAGCTTCAGTTTGGCCTGTCCAGGCAAAACTGAGGGAAAAGGAGAGCAAGACAAAAGGTGGAAGAAAATAAACAAAAAAAAAATTGACATGTATAGGAACAGAGAGGCTCCTGAAAGCTGTGAGCTTAAAAAAAAAAAAAAATAATATACCCCCCCCCCCCCCCATCTTCCTGTCCCTGCCTCCCGTTTGGGTCACATGTTTGTAGCAGCACCAGAGGAGCCCTCTGATTGGTGGGTACAGCCATCTGTTCAGTCATTCAGTTTCAAGGATGAGTGGTGGTTGCTCGTTGTCGTCGTCCAGGCGCAGTTCGTTGATATCTTCTTCGAGCCCCGTCCCTCCCACGGCGCCTTGTTCTTCAGCAGAGTAGCCTAGAACACAAGAGGTCAAACGTTAACCCTCAAGGACCCTTCAAATATTAGTCACATTCACACACCTAAGCACAAAAATGAGTTTTTCATAAGGTAGCTATAAAAAAAATTATACATTAAATCTACTTTCATTGAGCTAATTATTCTCACCTACATCTGACCTAATTATTGATATGAAAAATTTATCTTTTTTTTTTTTTAAAGATTTTAACCCTTTAAATGATTTATGAATAAAAAAATGCTTTCAATATACTAAATGCAATTCACTTTTTGTGTTAAATTATTACAGCCTGGGATAAGTCAATGATTAGCAGCAACACCCAGCATTATTGGGGTTGGCAACAATGCTGGGTGACCCAAATAAAGTCAAAATGGCGCCATCTGGTGGAGAGTAGTAAAAATGATCAATTCCCAGGCAAAAGCCCAGATTGATACCCAGATATAACAAAATGCATGTATTGTGCAGAGATTGAGCAGAGATCAAAAACTGTAGCTTGAATGGGTTTCAATGGCACTTTTTTTGCACCCCAACGGTATAAGTGCAACAATTGCTTCTACAGTTTATTTTAGACTTACTGTATGAGCTGAGCTGGAAACAACAAGCTCAAATACAAATACACAAACTTTCCAAAATTCATGCCATATGCATGAACACAGCCAAAATTTTCAAAAAAGGAAGAATTAAAAGCTCGTAAAATGCACTCAAAAGTCCCTGAGGGTTAATCACAGAGTGTGACTTGAATTTTGCTGTAAAGTCAAAGGCCAGAAGGCCGATGCCAACATTCAAGCAGGTATTAAAGGCCCTGCTCACTCAAACATGGTGTTTGTGGGTTTTAACCTTCTGAAATGCTTTCCTGGGTCATAAGACTACAGTAAAAATATTAAAATCGTTCCTCACTTACAAATGTTGTAAATGATTTATATTGTTATTTTCTTTACATTTCAGTCACCCTAATAGTCCGGTTTAAAATGGGGGTCACTTGGCACCCACCCCCCACCCCCCCCCACCCCACCCCACCCCAGAACTTGACTTCAGTGGGTCCAGAGTGTAGGTTAGGGTCCCCTTAACACGTTTCTGTATGTTAACAAGAAAATAACTCATTTGGACTATTGGTTATGGCCCTTGATTTAAGGGTACCCACGCGTACGCAAACTGAAATAGTGAAATGTCATTTTTTGCAGTATTGGATGCTTACTATCTATAATGTACAATAATGTTGAGCAAAATTAGATTTTCTAGGTTTGTTTTCATAAAGAACAATGTATTGGGGAAATTCTCTCTTCACTGTTGCTGTCTAGGTTAATATCTGTAGGCACAAAATTAAAGATACCTTCCATACCCCCAAAAGTGTCATTTCAATAAAAAAAAAATAAAACAGCAAAATTTCCATTTTTAAACTACAAACATCTCCATTAATAATTTAACTCTTGTGGACTGGTAACAAGCATTTAAAAGAACAAAAAGTGAATCTGATATTCATTTTTTCAGCATTATACATTGAAGTTTTTAAAAAAGAAAAATACAAAGATGCTATTCTTGTTTTTTTCATTTCAATTCTGCTATGCCACAGTGACAAGGATTTAAGATGAATTTACTAAGCTCCACAGTTACTATCAGTCCTCCCAGATACAGTTATGTTTGTTCAGCACATTAGTCCTCATCTGCACTTTCTGAAGAGTCCATAGAGTCATCCAGCCCATCCTGCAAGAAGATCTCATCTAGAATTTCGTTCTGGTCCTCGTCAGGAGCGGGATTTTCGTTCAAGAGTTCATCGATCACATCTTGGGGGAGAACAAATTCCTCCTCTTCCTGTGTCCAGATGGGCTGAAGAACACCATCCTGGACTTGCCAGCCATGCCCATGTTGGGGCAACGGCACATCTGGAGTTGCCTCATGAGATCTTTTCCAAATACATGCCTGGAAGTTCGCCCTTAAGCAATGTTGCTTCAATATTCTGTGGCAAGGTGGCAATGTTGACAGATCAATGTTCACATTTGCACTGACGCCATCTTCACCACACTTTTCCTTTAGCATGTGGTGTCTCAGATTGTTGACATGCTGGAACCGCTGGCAGCCGTACATGAAGCAGGTGAACATCTCTAGCTCATCAAGAAGGTCCTCTGTCACGTTCCAGTTTTCCCCGAGCTTTGCAAATGCTGTGACAAACTTCGGCTTCTGTTGCATGACCTTCATGGGTTTGACCTTGCCCTTACCCTTGAAAGCGCTGGTGGAGTCACATCCACTAAAGGCATGAAGCCCCAGAAGTGCTGAACAGTAGAGCTGAGTCATCTCCTCTGCAAGGGCTGTTATGTTTATTAGCCGCTTCTTGTTTCCCTTTCCTGTGTCGAACAGGATTGTGGCCTGTTTCATCTGGGGGGCATAGTACAGAAGGATAAAGAAGACATCCGTGTCGGGGCTTTTGACTCGAATGAATCAATACCCATTCTGAATGGCAGAGTAGCAGTACAGAATCACTCTTGTGTCCGTTTCTTCTTGTGTTGAGGTCAGGGGGTCAATCACTTCCGTTTGTGTGTGCGAACCATCAGGTGATGGAAGTTTGTATGCCTTTCCCTCAGACACGAAGATGATGTGTCGATCCTTCAGACGAGCTGCATGTGAGTCTTTGCTCCACACCCGGAGAATAAGCTTTGCAAACTGTGTCTTATTCTCGTCATTGGAAAGAAATCCAGGCCAGTCTCCTGGTCTTTTGGTTGATTCCCCAGCCAAGATGATCTTATCTGCAGTCCCTCGTCTCTGTCTCTCCACTGTCTTGATGGACCCTTCTTTGTACATATCTGTGCTGAAGACAAAGTCTGCTGACCTCGGCATCATGTCAAACATTTTGTTGCAGATATCTCTGAAGGCCGTGGGAACTTGCGTCATCGAATGAAAGACGGCATTGCCGTCGATAATTGTCATGGTTTCAGCCTCAGGAGGGCAGGCAGCGTCTTCAACCGATTTTGTGAGGTAGTGGAGTGCACTGCTCTTGTCGGTTTTTGTCAAGAAGTTGTCCGCTGTCGCAAGACTGTATGGCACAGGGGTTAGTTGATAGGACATCATTTCTTTCAATCCCATAGCCAGCTTTCCTTCGTCGCTTTTTACAAGGAGCTGAAACGCAATGTTTCCCTGCTGCCGGAACTCAGTGACTTTATTGTTCGTTGACCTCAACTTGACTGGTTTGGCTGTGTTTGACATAGTCTTAAGGTTCAGTTGTTTGATCGTGTCAAAGAAACCTTTCTCTTTGTGTCTGAGTCTCTCTTTGATGAAAGCTTCTTTCTGAGCATTTCCCAGCTGTTCTGCATTCAAAACATCATTTTCAACCTCAGGGGGCACAGTTGACGCTAACATCACCAGTCTTGTGGGGTCTACAGCAAACGGGTTGGTGAATCCCTCAATGGCTTTCAAGGCTCGCTGGACACTGTCTTCGCTGTTGATAATCGACGAAGCTCTCAGATCACGGTGCTGATCATTGATCTCACTGGCCTGCGACATGTCAGCCAGATCCAAGGTGGCCTGCACATACTTGATGCGTTCATGGGTTGTCCTTACCCATCTCTGGTAAGCTTGATAGTTGTTGGTGAGTCCAATGGCGCCAGCTGCCATCCCGGCCCCACGACTTTTGGCGTGCTTCTGGAAAGTCTCTTCCATGGTTTTATCCACAGTTAGTTAAAGAAACAAAAGCAATGCAACTGTATGACTTTTCAGAATGATACAAATTCAATGTTGGATTATGAATGACACTTGTGTGTATAAAACTAAACCAACACCAAATTTCGTTGTTTCACTTGTGTCACTAAATTTAGGTGAAATACTGTCTGCATTATGATTAAAGTTTTTTTTTTTTTTTTACTTGTGTAGGCTTGTGATGGTTGATTTTGTTGTTATTTGTCTAACAGCAACAGTTATAATGTTGGTTGAAGTATTTTAGATTATTTTAAGGGACAAAACAACCCCTTTTGTCAGCCTGACTTGAAAAAGCCATGGTTCATTTAATGTACGCGTGGGTACCCTTAAATCAAGGACCATAACCAATAGTCCAAATGAGTTATTTTCTTGTTAACATACAGAAACGTGTTAAGGGGACCCTAACCTACACTCTGGACCCACTGAAGTCAAGTTCTGGGGGGGGGGGGGGGGTGCCAGGTGACCCCCATTTTAAACCGGACTATAATAGACATCTCTGTTTCCACCTGGCTCATTAATCCACAGTCGATAATGTCTTGTGTCATTCTGGCTTATTTAGTTATTTTTTCACCGTGATGCTCCATTAAATTGTTAGCATTAGCTTGGCTAGGCAGTCTAAGGGTGCATCCCGATTCACCCCTTCACTCTACCCCTCCATTTTGTACATTCACAATGAATGCACAAAAGAGGGGGAGGGTGAAGGGGTGAATTGGGACGCACCCTAAGTCAGTCAATTTAACCGCATTAGAGCTTGCCTCAGCAGGGAGAGGCTGACAGACAAGCCGCCTGGTGTTAGCTTAACTGTTGATCTGGCTGGATTTTAACACTATTTTCTATAGATTCTATTCACCCCACTGGAATTCTTGTTCATCTACTAACACTTGACCATATGCAATGTATCATTCTTCGATGTTATTTTAGCTTATTTTACTTTTGGTTATTAACTCTAACTGCGACCAAAGGTAGCAGGCTGATGCTAGCAGTTTAGCCATTCACTCTTTGTTTCTGTGCTTATTGTACTCCAGGGACTGATCATATCCTACTGACCCATGTCCACCAGTGATGCTTCAATTAAAGGGTACCTGTGGTGGTCGTCTAAACGCATTCAACTTGAAAACATTAGGCAAAGTATTCGTTATTTGGTTAAATAATTATTGCCAGCCATATACCACCAGAGAAATATGCAAATACGACCGCAGGCATGACCAGCCAATGAAAACTCTGAGCGCAGCCATGACACATGCGGATGTGACGTCATATCGTTGCCAATACTCCGCCTGTATGAGCGACTAGGGTGCTGTTGTGAGTGTTTTTAATTCTATTATGGCTGAATTGTCGGACTCTGAGGAAGAATTCGTCCAACATGGCTACAGGTTTGAGCCAGAAAGGTCTTCTGAGGGTTAAAGTGACGAAGTGGTCCTCACACACAACGCAATTTCGTCTGAAATTATTCGTCTGTGCCCTGTTTCCGCTCTGATCTTCTGACAAGGTGAGCTGGGTTTGGGTACACAAAAGAAGTGTTTCTTTGTTTTTTCACTTACTATTGAGACATCCAAAGGCTTTACATTCCGCCATGTTGCGATATCCATATCGCATTGTATGTTTTTGTTTTTACAAGCGCGCCGAGTGTCTGCTGCTCTGTATATAGTTTTAGAATCTTCTTCCGTGTTGCGGCCGTTACGAGCTCAGATCACACGAGACAAGCCGCTGAATTTAAGCATTTATTTATTTATTTTCTACTCGTTTCAGTTCTGCATTTAATATGAACCCTGAGTTTGAAATAAACGTTTGAATTTGAATATCCCGAAAGCTGCTGCACATCCGGGTACTCCAGGCTCAGCCAATATTGATCTAGATCGCATAGTTTTAGAATCATCGGCCATTACGAGCTCAGATCACACGAGACGGCCCGCTGAATTTAAGCATTTATTTATTTATTTTCTACTCGTTTCAGTTCTGCATTTAATATGAACCCTGAGTTTGAAATAAATGTTTGAATTTGAATATCCCGAAAGCCGCTGCACATTCGGGTACTCCAGGCTCAGCCAATACTGATCCAGATCGCGGTAGCCACGATATTACATCACAGGAAGCGTCCTGGAAGGCCATGTAGCCGCTAGTATGGCTGCACCCATGTTTTGCTGACATAGCTGAACCAGCACATCAGCAATGGATTTATATCAAATTGCTTTGAACGTGAATTTCAACTTAAACTTGAACTAGAACGTGAGACAGGGGCTCAATATAATATCTTTTTTTTCACGACCACCACAGGTACGCTTTAATTCATTCTTTACGATCAATTTCTCTTAGTTGGCTCAGGCTTGCTACCAGCGAGATTAGCAAGAGATGAAAGAGGGAGGGCGAAGTTAACTGGGACTCATGAGCATTTAAAGAGACATGCACTTAAACGAGCCATTCTGAGGAAGGCTGAAAGGGATGATTCACAATAATGCAGCAATAATTAAATAATTAATATTAATAATTAATTAAATTTGACCAAAATGTGTCAAACATGTCATTAAGACCTGTCAGAAATGTCAACATGTAGGAAGAAATGCAGTAAATGGGACTTTTAAAACATCACTGATTTAAAAGCACTTTATTAAATAGGTCTTTAAATTACAAAGACAGTGCCTTTAAATTACTTGGCCATAAATAAAGACATATAAACTTGGCATTATAGTAGTCCCCTAAGACAAACAAAGTTAACATAACATTGTGTTAAAGGACAACATTATTTTTCTTGAATGCTGTGTTATAATAGATGTTTTTACAGCAGCAACAACGGCCAACTCCCAACAATATTAACTTAAAACATACAAGAAGAAACTTAGGGACCTGTAAAACAAAATGTTACTTGTAAATGTCTGTATGACATACCTTTAGTGACAGCAGCACTGTAGGTCTGGGCCACAAGAGGGCGTTCAAGTGTCCCTTGCTCAAGGATCTCACTGGGAGGGTCAACACTGCCATCTAACCTGAGACCAGCGACAGAGACCCACCATTTAACTTAAGAAAATGCAGTCTGGCGTTTCTAAATCTGCTGCAGGTCAGATTAGATTATCACCATGGGTGTGTTACCTGTGCTGCTTCATTAGTGTGCATTCTCCGCCCTCTTGTGGATCCAGGTTGTACATGTACAGGTAACCGTCAGCTGCTGCCACCAGCAACCTGGGAATCTTTTGAATCCTAAAAGGAAAATCAGAGGAGATGGAGACTTTTACAAACAGAGGAGTTTCAAAAATTTGTATCGTTAGCTGCCAATGCCAGTGGGAACACTCTATAGCGCATCTGTCGTATCTAGTATCTTACAAAAGGGAATAGTTCTGCAACAATTAGTCGACTAATCGACAAGTGGATCATCAGAAAATTAATCGACAACTAATCTGATAGTCAACTAATCGCCTGTGGACCCTTTTCCAGGAAAAATTCTAAAAAAAAAAAAAAGTGAATATTTCAGGTTCTAAAACATGAAAAATTGCCACTTTTCTTGTTTGAGCATTGTGAGTTAAATATATTATGGTTTTGTAATGTCTGACAATTGTGTTGCTCAAGCTTCAAACTCATGTTTGATGGGTCATTATTTTTATTTAGCTATAGGGACCTTTTATCAAATGTTACAGATTGGGAAGAAGGTGATATTCTCAGGTGTTCAGACTTAAACAGATCATGAGGTAAAACATGCCCTGGAGCCATGAACAGGAGTCGTGCCAACAGGAAGCAGAGATGGTGGACATGACAGAAATAATCGTGATTAGTCGACTAATCGAAAAAATAGTTGTTAGTCGACTACCAAAATAGTTGTTAGTTGCAGACCTAAATGGGAATAATGGTGTATATTTCAAAAAAACAGGAGCTATTTTTAATCTATAACATAATTACTAGTGGTAGACATACTGAACCATTTTGATATGACCCTCTTATTTTGATATAGACACTCACCAAAAAAATACAGGTGACATTATATAAGATTAAAGATTTCTTTCCCCACAACTGAAACAAATCTGAATCCCACAGACATACTGTATTTACATGTAGTACAAGAAGGAATCTCTTTCCTGACAGTACACATTTTGTTTTGTTTTTTAAATTTGTGTAGTCTGTCATGCTATTCTTCCAGACCAGTACACCCACCAGTGTTCGTTTCTCATTGGCAGAACTGTGCATTGTAACTTTCACCAACCTACCACAACTCCAGGCTTGACTGCTGCTCCCACTGGGAGAGGAGGTGCCTCAAGTGATCCAAGAAGCACAGAGAGGAGGCATCCAGGTTAGACTAGTGACTAACCAAAACCAACTGGGTGACCCAACCATCACCCTGGCTTTTCTTGTCCAATCACCCCTGGACAATAAAGTGGACTACCTACGACTGTTGACGTCTGCCCAGTGTGATGCGAGGGAATGTTGTGGTTTTATTTTCTTTGAGAGAGCAATAAATTAACATTTTTTGGACTCTACCAGTCAGCTAAAGTGCTACCCAGTTATGAAATCTGATTACATCAGTGTGGGATGTATGAAACTGTTCAGTGGCAGAGTTTATGATCATTAAGTTCATCTGATAGCTTGTTAATTTAAAAACACACACACACACACACACACACACACACACACACACACACACACACACACACACACACACAGATTCATGTGAAAAAATTAGGGCACCCCATTAATTATTCAGTTCTTTACTAAGAAATGTTCACATATTGATGTCTCATCTTGTTTTTATTTATCTCTGGAAAAGAAGGTGATTTAATTGCAGGTAAATAAAAAATAACCTTGGTTTACTCATTAAACAAAAGATATCAACAAAATGTGTATTCTAACTGAGGAAGAACTTAGGACACCCTACCACCTAATAGCTAGTGTTACCCCCCTTTGGCTGAAATAACTTCAGTGACACACTTCCGGTAGCCATCTACCAGTCTCTGACATCGGTCTGAGGAAAGTTTGCCCCACTCCTCAACGCAGAATTCTTTCAGCTGTGAGATGTTTGCGGGGCTTCTTACATGTACAGCCCATTTCAAGTCACCCTACAGTATCTCAGTGGGATTAAGATCTGATGGTGAGCCGGCCAGGTCCTGCTGCAGCAAAGCATTCCCAAACCATGACACTTCCACCGCCATGCTTCATAGCTAGTATGAGTTTCTTTTCCCGGAATGCTGTATTTGGTCTACGCCAAACACGTCTTCTGTACTGGTGTCCACATAATTCAATTTTAGACTCATCTGTCCGAAGAACATTACAGGGTTTCCTCTGGTAACATTTCTCGGTGGCGGCCCGGTGTGCCAGAAATTTTACCGCCGTGCCAAGGAGGTATGAATTTATTAAGAAAAATATATGAAGCAATGACTTTCCGCAAGTGCGCACACGAACAACGCGCATGGCCGTTATCCGAGTGGAGTTTAGAAGCGCCCTGCCCACGCGAGTTTTCCAGTCAGTCAAGAGGCAGTGTCTTGCTAAGCGCAACTGTCCAACAGAAACATGAGTTTGTTAAAGTACTTTAAACGCGGAAAAAATCAGGAGAGGTGTATGTAAGCACTGGCGGTGTTTATCATGGTTTTAACCCGCTGGAAACAGGAGCAATAATGGAAGAGTCGCTTAGCTAAAAGATGTGGTTAGAATTCATATGCAGCCAGCTTCATATTAAGGGAAAGGCAAGGGGGACTGATGAATTGCTGAGGATATATTTCACCAGCCACTACAATATTAAGTTATGTTCTGTAGGAACTGCAGGAATGAAGAGACTGGCAATTTCTCTCTTTTCTCACACGAGCAGGCGTGCCGTTTTTATTCTCCAGTGGCAGTGACAAAAAGCAACAGCTAAAAACGCTAGTTCTCTTCACTCTAAACTGAGGTCCTTGAGGTGCCTGATGAGAAAGCCTGAGAGCACAACTATAACTGCCTCAACAGATCATTCTGTACATAAGATAAGATAAGATAAGCCTTTATTAGTCCCACAATGGGGAAATTCCAGGATTGCAACAGCACAGGGATAGCAACACTCACAGCAACAATCAGAAGGCAAGAAAAAACAAGAGCAGCGAGTATACATATGTACATATAAACATAAATATATAGACACACGGTGCGGAGCATTGTAGCTAGATGGAATAAATATATAGATATATAAACACACAGTGTGGAGCATTGTAGCTCATACTGAACACATATTGTGGTGAATTAAGTCTTTAGAGTCCGCTACAGTTCCCTATTATGTACCTGGCAGGTTAACCCCTTGCACTCTGGTCAATTTCCCTATAAACGCCAAAAAATAACGTACCCAAAGTAAATCAAAAACTGTTCTTCAACCCTTTGCAGCATCTTCATGGGGTTGGTCTCATTTAAAAGAAAACACTTTGAATTTTTTGGCAAAACAGTCATAATCTCTCTAAGTGCTCCGGCCACTGAGTAACAGTCATCTAAACATACTGAACTTGAAGAAAATAAATTTCGCCTGGGTGTTTTTTTGGATACAAATGCTTGCAAATAACACACAGCTTGAGATACTGGCTGGAAAATGCAGCAGAAATGTAGAACCAAGTGTTATCCAGCTGAGGTCAAAATTTTGTAACAATACCACAAAAAATGAATATATTACACAGCTTTTTTTCTTAGGTTGTTCCCAGGCGTTTTTGAACTGTGCCAAATTGTGCCAAATGGCACAGTTTGGAAAAACGTCTAACTTTTGAATGATTCAATATAGAAGCTTCATCTTGGGCTCTAATGAAAGGTGAAGGGCAGTGTGTGTGTGTGTGTGTGGGGGGGGGGGGGGTTGTTTATTCGTGAATGAATGAATGAATGAATGAACAAACAAGCCCCCACACACAAAGAAGCATGCCACGTAAAAAATGTGTGGCTTTTTTTAACAAGAAAAAATAACCTACAGTGCACTAAAAATTATTCTAAAATATTTGTAATGTAGAAGATAACAACTCCCACCCCCGCCCCCCGCTACAGAGGACGGACATCGCCCATCGCTACATGACGGAAAGCGGCGACGGTGCGCCGCGGTCTACTACACACAGTTGGACTAAAGTATCTGCAATATATCTGCAATCCGCTACAGAAGAGTAGCGGGGGGGGGGGGGGGGGGGGGGGCGGCGTTCACAACATGACGGGGGGCTGCTCGCAACATGACGGACCCGGACCGCTCAGTTGTAATTTACCGATCTGTCAAAAGTCATTTGGATTACAATTTTCAGGGATAAAGAATAATTTAGCTTATAACACTTACCTGTCCACAACAGCAGTGTCGCTGGCGAACTTCTCTTCCTCACTGTCAGATGAACATGACGGTGGTCTGCTTGTTACGGACTCATGGTTCTGGTCACGTGACCCGGTCAAACCATAATTCCATTATTGCGGTTTTGCGCTTCCATGATTGCGGTTTTGGCGAACGATTTTTCAAAACAAATAACAGCAGTAAGAAAAAAAGACTGGCGAACGCCTGTGTGTCACCCAGCCTTACACAAAACAGCTTTTGAACTTCTGTGCTTCAATTGGCTGGCTGTATTCGCAGCCGTTGGTAGGCGGGTCCTTCTTGCTAGGTTTTCAGTCATTGGTTCTTCAAGGTTTCAGACACCCAATTCAAGGCTCTTATTAGTCGAATGAGAGGTCAATCACATCTAAACCAATCAAAGCACTCCTTTGGCTTTCTGTTTGCGGCTGTATCTGTAGTGCCATCCATCCATCCATCCATCTTCTACCGCTTTTCCGGAGGTCCGGGTCGCGGAGGCAGCAGTTCAAGCAGAGAAGCCCAGACTTCCCTCTCCCCAGCCACCTGCTCCAGCTCTTCAGAGGGGATACCAAGGCGTTCCCAGACTAGCTGGGAGACATAGTCTCTCCACCGAGTCCTGGGTCTGCCCCGGGGTCTCCTCCCAGTGGGACGTGCCTGAAACACCTCAAGTGGGAGGCGTCCAGGAGGCATCCTAAACAGATGCCCATACCACCTCAACTGACTCCTTTCAATGTGGAGGAGCAGCGGTTCTACTCTGAGCCTCTCCCGGATGACTGAGCTCCTCACCCTATCTCTGAGGGTGAGTCCAGCAATCCTACGGAGAAAGCTCATTTCAGCCGCTTGTATCCGCGATCTCGTTCTTTCGGTCATTACCCAAAGCTCGTGACCATAGGTGAGAGTAGGAACGTAGATTGACTGGTAAATCGACAGCTTTGCCTTAGAACTAAGCTCCCTCTTCACCACAACAGACCGGTACAACGTCCGCATCACTGCAGATGCTGCTCCAATCCGTCTGTCGATCTCTCGCTCCATTTTCCCCTCACTCGTGAACAAGACCCCAAGATACTTAAACTCCTCCACTTGGGGCAGGAGCCTGTCCCCAACCCGGAGAGGACAATCCACCTTTTTCCGGCTGAGGACCATGGACTCGGACTTGGAGGTGCTGATTCTCATCCCAGCCGCTTCACACTCAGCGGCAAACCGTCCCAGCAAGAGCTGTAGGTCATTGCTGGATGAAGCCAACAGGACAACATCATCTGCAAACAACAGAGATGAGATCCTGTGGTCACCAAGCATGACACCCTCCATTCCCTGGCTGCGCCTAGAAATCCTGTCCATAAAAATTATGAACAGGACCGGTGACAAAGGGCAGCCCTGGCGGAGTCCAACTCTCACTGGGAATGACTCCGACCGAGTGTTGGCAATGCGAACTAAACTCTCACAACGGTCGTACAGAGACCGAATAGCTCGTAACAACAAGCCCGATACCCCATACTCCCGAAGCACCCCCCACAAAAATCCACGAGGGACGCGGTCAAATGCCTTCTCCAAGTCCACAAAACACATGTAAACTGGTTGGGCAAACTCCCACGAACCCTCAAGAATTCTCGAGAGGGTAAAGAGCTGGTCCGATGTGCCACGGCCAGGACGAAAACCACATTGCTCCTCCTGAATCCGAGGTTCGACCAACGGCCGGACTCTCCTCTCCAGTACCTTGGCATAGACCTTCCCAGGGAGGCTGAGGAGTGTGATCCCTCTGAAGTTGGAGCACACCCTCCGGTCCCCTTTTTTGAAGAGAGGAACCACCACCCCGGTTTGCCATGCCAAAGGCACTGCCCCCGACCTCCACGCAATGTTGCAGAGGCGTGTCAACCATGACAACCCAACAACATCCAGGGCCTTGAGGTACTCGGGGCGAATCTCGTCCACCCCCGGGGCCCGGCCACCAAGGAGATTTTTAACCACCTTGGCGACCTCAGCCCCTGTGATAGGCGAGTCATCCCCCTCGTCCCCAAACCCTGCTTCCTCTGTGGAAGGCGTATCAGTGGGATTGAGGAGATCCTCGAAGTATTCCTTCCACCGCCCGACGATATCCCCAGTTGAAGTCAACAGTGTCCCATCCGCACCATACACAGTGTGGACGGGGAGCTGCTTTCCCCTCCTGAGCCGCCGAACAGTTTGCCAGAATCTCTTTGAAGCCGACCGAAAGTCTTGTTCCATGGCCTCACCGAACTCCTCCCATTCCCGGGTTTTTGCTTCAGCAACCACCCGAGCTGCACTCCGCTTGGCCTGCCGGTACACCTCAGCTGCTTCGGGAGTCCCACAAGCCAACCAAGCTTGATAGGACTCCTTCTTCAGCTTAATGGCCCCCCTCACCACTGGTGTCCACCACTTGGTTCGGGGGTTGCCACCACGAGATGCACCGACCACCTTGCGGCCGCAGCTCTGGGCTGCCGCTTCAACAACAGAGGTGGAGAACATGGCCCATTCAGACTCCATGTCTCCAGACTCCCTCGGAATGTGGTTGAAGTTCTTCCGGAGGTGGGAGTTGAAGACCTCCCGGACAGGGGCCTCAGCCAGACGCTCCCAGCACACCCTCACTATACGTTTGGGTCTACCAGGTCTGAATGGCTTCCTCCCCTGCCATCGGATCCAACTCACCACCAGGTGGTGATCAGTTGACAGCTCTGCACCTCTCTTTACTCGGGTGTCCAAGACATACGGTCGCAGGTCTGATGATACGATAACAAAATCGATCATCGACCTGCGGCCTAGGGTGTCCTGGTGCCAGGTGCACATATGGACACCCTTATGCTTGAACATGGTGTTCGTTATAGACAGACTGTGGTTAGCACAGAAGTCCAATAACTGAACACCACTCGGGTTCAGATCGGGCAGGCCGTTCCTCCCAATCACCCCCCTCCAGGTTTCACTGTCGTTGCCCACGTGCGCATTGAAGTCCCCCAGTAGGACAATGGAGTCTCCAGGAGGAGCACCCTCCAGCACCCCAGTCACAGACTCCAAAAAGGGTGGGTACTCTGAAACATCATTTGGTGCATAGGCACAAATGATGGTCAGGACCCGTTTCCCAACCCGAAGGCGCAGGGAAGCAACCCTTTCGTCCACCGGGGAAAACTCCAATATAGAGGCAGCAAGGTGGGGCGATACAAGAATACCTACCCCTGCTCGTCGCCTCTCACCCGGGGCAACTCCAGAAAAGGCCAAGCTCCAGCCCCTCTCCAGGAGACTGGTTCCGGAACCGGAGCTGTGTGTTGAGGTGAGGCCGACTATATCTAGCCGGTATCGCTCAATCTCGTACACCAGCTCAGGCTCCTTCCCCACCAGAGAGGTGACATTCCACGTACCAAAAGCCAGTTTAGAAAGCTTGGGATCAGTCCGCCAAGGTCTCCGCCTTTGACTGCCACCTAATCCACATAGCACCGGACTTCCATGATCCCTCCTGCAGGTGGTGAACCTACTGGAGGGCGGACCCATGTAACTCCTTCGGGCTGAGCCCGGCCGGGTCCCATGGGTGGAAACCCGGCCACCAGACGCTAGCCTTCGAGCCCCTCCCCCAGGCCTGGCTCCAGGGTGGGGCCCCGGTAACCCCATACCGGGCGGGGTACACTGAATCCTTGATATACAATTTATCATGAGAGTCTGTTGGATCGTTCTTCGTCTGGCCCTTCACCCAGGACCAGTTTGTCTTGGGAGACCCTATCAGAGGCAAATTGCCCCGGACAACATAGCTCCTGGGATCACTGGGGCACACAAACCCCCCCACCACGATAAGGTGACGATCCATGAGGGGATCTGTAGTGGAAGAATGGAAATGCAGCTTTTTTTTTTTCTTCAGTGCGCCCTAGGACGCACAGTGTGCGTACTAGGGTGCCCTCGTGCGCTCTAGGACGCAGAGACATGTCCGCCCACGGTACACCGGAGTGCAAGAGGTTAAAATGACCGAAATTCATGAAGTCAGTGACTTTAATCTGTCAGCAGCCTTCAGACAAAGTAACGTGCCAACATTTGATTTCAAAATAAGGGAGGTTTTTCCTGCTGTCTGGGCGGTGAGGAGATTTCTAAAAAAAACAAAAACAAAACAACAAAAAAAAAAAAAACTATAAATGTACAGAAATATAACAGAAATAACAGCATCCTTGGTCATTTAAGTTAATTTATTTCATTAAATACAATTTTATTAACATTTTTTCTTTGTAATCAGAGTAAAATTATTGTTCTGTTATGACTGCAAAGTTATGGTCAAAAATGTAAATTGTTATAAGGAAAAAGTAAAAAAAATTACCCCAGTCTGTTTCAAATTTATCTAAAAAAACAGTTTTTATTTTTTAAAAAACTGACAAAAATTAGTCATAAAATAATCCACAAATTTATAATAAAGTTTCAAATGTACATGAAAAATCAATTTTACAAGAGGAAATTACAGATTTGAGGAACATGGTTTCAACTTCACAGAGGAAAGTAGAAAACTAAGAAAATTGCTATAAATTTTGGAGAAAAACCTCAAACCTTGAAGACTGAAGCCATTACTCAAGTTTTTAAGTGGGTGCTCTTTGTACCCTTAACTCAACTAGAAATTTTTGGTTGTCTACTTTTAATTATTAATTTCAAAGCACTGCTTTTACATGAGTAGAATTTCTGGTTACTGTACCCACCTGATCATATAATTTAAGTATGCATGAGTACATTACTATTATGAATGTTTCTTTCCCTTCCCTACTCTCTCAATGGAAAAAAGAAACACTAGAATAAAAATACAAAAATTACACATATTTTTGTCATTTATGTAAACCATGACAAAAAAATCCTGCAGGACAAAACATGACACTTGATATTTTCTTACCTGTTTGTATACCACCATAGACAGAGAGAACCTGAATTAGACAGAGCTCAGAGAGGGCAAGATGAGACAGAAGAGAGGAGCCAAGGAGAGGGAAGTGTTCAGGCAGAGGAAGGAGAGAAGGATAACACCACTAAAAAGTCTAAACACAGGATGTCTGGGTGGGACCCCAACTGGCCCAATATTCAAGCCTTGGTTGTACAATACTTCAAATGGTAAGTTCTATATGCAATGTTACGGTGTAAAATTTTAAAAAAGAAATGAATAGTATAAAATTAAAATATTCCGGTACATTTATTCCCCCCCCCCCGGGAAAAATATGTTGCCACTGCGCCAAGGTCTTCAAACCAGAGGAAACACTGCCTTCTTCCAGAAGTTCTGTTTTTTGTCTATGTTCTCTCTCGCAAACTTCAGTCTGGCCTTCATGTTTCTCTTAGAGAGCAAAGGTTTCCTCCTGCACGCCTCCCATGCAAGTTAAACTTGTTCAGTCTCTTTCTGAATGTAGAGACATGCATTTTCACATCAACAGCAAGAGCCTGCTGTAGGTCCCACAATGACATTTTAGAGTTTTTGGAGTCTTCTTTTAGCATCTTGTGGTCTGCTCTCAGGGTGAACTTGCTTGGATGGCCAGACCTGGGCATGTTGGCAGTTGTTTTGAATGTCCTCCACTTGTAGACTTTTTCGGACAGTGGAATAGCTGATTTCAAATTCTTTTGAGATCTTTTTAAATCCCTTACCAGACTCATAAGCTGCTACAATCTTCTTTCTGAAGGCCTCAGACAGCTCTTTCGAGCTAACCATGGTGTTCACTCTCACTTCAACAGTCAGGAGCACACCAAACTAAATGTCTGAGGTTTAAATAAGACAAAATCCTTCAAAATGCTGAGCAACAATGTTCTAATTGTGTGCACCTGATGTGATACACCTGTGTGTGATTTTAGCCATTTTAAGTGTGAATAAATGTGAGGGTGTCCTAATTTATACCTCACCAGAAATTTGAGGTTTTTAGAATTACATTTTACAGAATTTTTTAAAAAGTCTTTTCTTCAGTTTTAATTGTTTAGTTATATTACTTGAATCTCCCAGTATTGTTAAAATTGATATTAAATATCCATATGTCCAAATATGGACACACAGGCTTTCATAGAGTGTCCTAATTTTTTCACGACTCTGTGTGTGTATATATATACAGTGGTGTGAAAAAGTGTTTGCCCCCTTCCTGATTTCTCATTTTTTGTATGTTTGTCACACTTAAACGTTTCAGATCATCAAACAAATTTAAATATTAGACAAAGATAACAAGTAAACACAAAATGAAATTTTCAAATGAAGGTGCTTATTATTAAGGGGAAAAAAAATCCAAACCTACATGGCCCTGTGTGAAAAAGTGATTGCCCCCTAAACCTAATAACTGGTTGGGCCACCCTTAGCAGCAACAACTGCAATCAAGCGTTTGTGCTAACTGGCAATGAGTCTTTTACACTGCTGTGGAGGAATTTTGGCCCACTCATCTTTGCAGAATTGTTGTAATTCAGCCACATTGGAGGGTTTTTGAGCATGAACCGCCTTTTTAAGGTCATGCCACAGCATCTCAATCAGATTCAGGTCAGGACTTTGATTAGGCCACTCAAAGTCTTCATTCTGTTTTTCTTAAGCCATCCAGAGGTGGACTTGCTGGTGTGTTTTGGATCATTGTCCTGCTGCAGAACCCAAGTGCGCTTCAGCTTGAGGTCACGAACAGATGGCTGGACATTCTCCTTCAGGATTTTTTGGTAGACAGCAGAATTCATGGTTCCATTTACCACAGCAAATCTTCCAGGTCCTGAAGCAGCAAAACAGCCCCAGACCATCACACTACCACCACCATATTTTACTGTTGGTATGATGTTCCTTTTCTAAAATGCTGTGCTACTTTTGCACCAGATGGAATGGGACACACACACCTTCCAGAAAGTTCAACTTTTGTCTCGTCAGTCCACAGAGTATTTTCCCAAAAGTCATGGGGATCATCAAGATGTTTTCTGGCAAAACTGAGACGAGCCTTTATGTTCTTTTTGCTCAGCAGTGGTTTTCATCTTGGAACTCTGCCATGCAGGCCATTTTTGCCCAGTCTCTTTCTTATGGTGGAGTCATGAACACTGACCTTAACTGAGGTAAGTGAGACCTGAAGTTCTTTGGATGTTGGCGTGGGGACCTTTGTGACCTCTTGGATGAGTCGTCACTGCGCTCTTGGGGTAATTTTGGTTGGCTGGCCACTCCTGGGAAGGTTCACTACTGTTCCATGTTTTCGGCATTTGTGGATAATGGCTCTCACTGTGGTTCACTGGAGTCCCAAAGCTTTAGAAATGGCTTTATAACCTTTTCCAGACTGATAGATCTCAATTACGTTCTCATTTGTTCCTGAATTTCTTTAGATTGCAGCATGATGTCTAGCTTTTGAGGATCTTTTGATCTACTTCACTTTGTCAGGCAGGCCCTATTTAAGTGATTTCTTAATTGTGACAGTAATCAGGCCTGGGTGTGGCTAGAGAAATTGAACTCAGCTTTCCAAAGATGTGATAAACCAGTTAATTTATGTTTTAACGGGGGGGGGGGGGGGGGGGTGTCACTTTTTCACACAGGGCTATGTAGGTTTGGATTTTTTCCCCCCTTAATAATAAACACCTTCATTTAAAAACCTGCATTTTGTGTTTACTTGTGTTATCTTTGTCTAATATTTAAATTTGTTTGATGATCTGAAACATTTAAGTGTGACAAACATACAAAAAAATGAGAAATCAGGAAGGGGGCAAACATGTTTTGACACCACACACACAACTCTCAAAAAGTTAGGGATATTTGGCTTTCAGGTGAAATTTCAGGATGCACCTAAAATGCACTATAAACTTTACAGGAGAACTTAATTTGACCTTCTCTAAACTTGTGAATGCACATGCACAACTGTTCAATGTTTCAGTACTTTTTGCATAACTTGCTCTTCCTATAACGGGGTGCTTAACAGCAAAATTCACGACAGTTGTTTCATCCATGAATTGACCAATAAGTTTTCTGGTTCAATTAGAATTGGTATTTAACTAGTCCTCTTCATCACGCTGTTCACATTTTGACATCATGAGACCAAGACGACACCTAACAATTGAGCAACAGTACCTCACCATTGCGAGGCTTCAAACAGGATGTTCTCAGAGAGAGGTGGCCACTGAGCTTATAGCAGGGATGGGCAACTGGTGGCCTGCAGGCTGCATGAGGCCTGCCCCCTCATCCACTGCGGCCTGCCAGTCCATTTCCAAAAATCAATTATTTATTTATATCACGTTTGGAACCACATTCTTAAATGAATTACAGAATCCGCCAGCAGAGGGAGCGCTAATCAAATCCTAGTTCTGCTCTCTGCAAGTGATAGAGCATAGAGCAAGAGTGATGGTGCCACTAGTGGAAGCAGCAGTGACAGTGTGCACTGGAGTGTTGTCAGGTATGTTGTTTTTTGTTTTTTTTTTAATTTAAGTTTTTGTAAAGGGTATACAGGTCGTTACAGCAATGCAGTGTTTACATTTTCATCACATGTTCCCTTATTTTCTTATATCTGACAACATTGGAAGATTAATTCTTACAACACCCCTTATTTTTTTTTTTTTTTAAAGTGAAAGAAAAAGTGAAATTAAAGAGAGAAAAAAAAAAACAAATAAAAAAACAAACAAACCAGTAAAAAACAAACAAAAAGAAAAAGTAAGTAAATAAAGATAAAAGAGCATCTGAGTAGCGTTGGAACAAAGAGCGGAACCATTATTGAAATGGTATTTGTCAAAGATTAGATCTAATGGAAGACACATATGCGGTCCAGGGTTGCCAAAAGTTCATGAACCCATCCATGTCCTGTCTCAGTGCGAATGTCAACTTTTCCATCGAGTAAATGTCTTGGATCACGTTAGTCCAATCTTCAGGTGTAGGACAGTCCTTCAACATCCATTTTTTAGTTAGAGCTTTTTTGCTTGCCAATATTAAAACATTGAATAAGTATTTTTCTCCTCGTCTTTCCAGTGAGTCCGGTAGTAAACCCAAATACAAAGTTACAAAAGAAAAGGGAACTGTAATTTTGAATATTTTCCCCAATATTGTCTGTACATTGGTCCAATATTGGTGGATAACTGGGCATGACCAAAACACATGAAAATGATTTGCAGTCTTTTCACCACACAAGCGCCAACAGTTCAATCCCTTATGGGTAAATTTGTTTTGTGCAGGTGTTCTGAAAAATCTTGCCAAGTTTTTCCATCCAAATTCTCTCCACTGCAGGGATGAGGTACTTTTCCATTGCTGTTTATTTAGCTTTTCCCATATTTCCAGATGTAAAGTGAAATTCCCCTCTTTTTCCCATCTCTCTTTTATATAAGATGTGTTGTCTCCTTTTAAGTCTTGAAGACCTTGGTATATTTTAGAAATGTATCTGATCCCTGGGATCCCTTTATATGCCATTAAGAAGACCTTCAGAACACCTGACTGGGCCCTTTCCAAAACCTCCTTTTTAAGTATATTGTTTATGTGGTGTCTAAGCTGGAAGAACCTGTAAAGGTCTTGATTTATTAGGCCTTGTTTTTTCAAATCTTCAAAACTTCTTAAGATTTGCCCTTTAAAAAAATCGTAATATTTTATCAGCCCCTTCTCCTTCCACTTTTTAAATCTGGTGTCTGTTTTATTAGGAGTAAAGTCCTGATCATAGGCGATCCATTGCAGAAGTCGATAGGGCTCTTTAGTTTGATTCTCTCTGACTATCTTAAACCAAATTTTTAGCGGGGTCTCTATCCACGGGTTAGTGTTATTCAAAAGCTTAGGTAAGACATTGTTCCCTATTATCGCCTGTAGGGGGATGTCACTTGTTATTTGGCATTCGATCTCCTTCCATTGTGCAGAGTAGACTGGGTTACATATCTCTACTAAAGTTTTAATTTGTGCGGCTTTAAAGTAGTCCCTGATATTTGGCAGCGCGAGCCCACCTTTGTCTTTGTTTAGCTGTAGGGTTCTATATCTGATTCTAGGTCTCTTGCCCTGCCATATGAATCTTGAGATCCTTCTGTCCAGCTCCTGCCATGTTTTTTTGGGAGGTTCTACCGGTATTGTTTGGAAAAGGTATAGAAGACGTGGAAGTATATTCATTTTGACTGCTTCAATTCTTTGTGCAATACCCAAGAATGGTATCATATTCCATCTTGCTAGGTCAGATTTTATTTTTGTCACCAGTGGATCATAGTTTAGTGATATAATTTTGTTGAGTTGTTTCGGGATATTGACCCCCAGATATTTCATAGATTCCGACTCCCAGTTAGTTTTGAGTTTGCTTAGTGAATAATGATTTGGGTCATAGTTGAATGTTAAAACTTGGGTTTTATGCATATTTAATTTGTACCCCGATAAATCTCCATACTCTGAAAAAACTGAGGTTAGTTCTGGTAAAGAAGTGTCCGGCTGCCCTAGGTATATTAAAATGTCATCAGCAAAGAGTGCTATTTTATGTTCCTTCTGACCAAGTGTAATACCTTGAATTTTTTGGTTTTGTCTTATCCATTGGCTCAGAGGTTCTATGAAGATTGCAAAGAGCAGTGGAGACAGGGGGCAGCCCTGACGACATCCTCTTTCCAGTTCAAAAGATGATGATAAATTACCGTTAATCCTTATTTTAGCTGTTGGTTTTTTATATAATGCCTGTATAGTTCTAATGAAGTTGTTATGAAAATTGAAACTGGATAAGATTCTGTATAGAAAAGACCAGTCAACCGAATCGAATGCTTTTTCAGTATCTAATCCTAATATGACTGCATTTAAGTTATATTTTTTTATATGATGAATTATGTGTAAAGTGCGTCGAATGTTGTCTTGTGTCTGTCTTTGTCTTATAAAACCTGTTTGGTCTAAATGAATTAGGTCTGTCAGTATATTCTCTAACCTTTTGGCAAGGATAATGGTAAAAAGCTTATAGTCCTGATTTAGTACACTGATTGGTCTGTAGTTGGAGCACTCTAGTTTATCCTTTTCAGGTTTAGGTATAACTGCAATGACCCCTTCTCTCCAGGAGGGGGGGATTTCCCCTGTGTGGAGGACATAATTAAATGTTTTCAGGAGGAGAGGAGATAGTTGCTGTTTAAAGGTTTTGTACCACTCTGCTGTATAGCCATCAGCTCCTGGGGATTTGTTAGCTTTAAGTTTCATAATTGCTTTTTCCAATTCTTTAGGATGTATTTCTGACAGTAGTGTTTTATTTTGTGACTCCGTAAGTTGGGGAAGGTTTAATGTGTTTAGGAATGCCTCGGATGCGTTTTTATGTTTTTTGTGGGAGTATAAGTTCTTATAGTAATTCTCGAAGTTTTTAAGAATATCCTGAATTCTGAATTTTATTTCCTTTGATACTGGGTCTCTGATTTTGTAGATTGCTCTTTCTGTTTGATGTTTCCTCAATTTATAGGCTAGCAATTTTGCCGATTTACTGCCTGCTTCATAGTATTTTTGTTTCAGAAATGTAAGTTTCTTCTGGATTTCTATTGTGTAGATCTCATTTATTTGGCTTTTAATTTCCTTAATCTTGAGCGAGTCAGTAGAATGAGTGTTGCCTTTGTGTTCTTTTTCTAGGTTCCTAAGTTCTGACTCTAATGTGGATAGTTTTTCTTGTCTTAGTTTCTTTTGGGTTGCCAGTTTTGCAATAATCTTTCCTCTTATTACAGCTTTACATGCATCCCACAGTATTAAAGGGGATACTTCTCCATTATCGTTATCTTCCAAATATCTGAGAATATCTGACTCCAATTCATCTTTCAATGGTCCTTTCAGGACATTTGAATTTAACCTCCAAGAAAATGTATTATTTGTGTATTTTTGGATATTTAAGTCCATGTAGATCGGACTGTGGTCGGAGAGATCCATCAGTCCTATTTTACATGTTTTTACTCTACCAATGTCTCTATTAAACGTAAAAAAATAGTCAATCCTTGAGTAAGATGAATGTGGAGTTGAGTAAAATGTATAGTCTTTTACACTGGGGTTGAGTTCCCTCCACACGTCACAGACTCCCAATTCTTTTAGTAGCATCCGAGTCTTCCTGTTTTGGGTGTTATTTTGATGTGGGGAATTACCAGAAGCATCCCAGTATGGATTCAGTCTAAGATTGAAGTCCCCACCACATATCACTAAACCTTGAGCTTTAGTTATCATTAGGTCGAATACATTTTTATAAAATTTCCAGTTAGCCCCTGGGGGAGCATACACATTCAGCAGGGTGATATCTTCTCCCTCTAGCCGCCCAGTTACCAAACTGTATCTCCCTTCTTTATCTTTGTGTTCTGATTTTTTTTCAAATGTAATTTTGGTTGATATCAATGTCGCTACTCCCCTCCTCCTCCCTGATTTATATGAAGATGAAGAGATCATTTTAAACCCTTGTCTACTGAGTTTATTGTGTTCCACGTCTGTTAGGTGGGTTTCTTGTAAAAGTATTATTCCTGCTTTGTCTTTTTTCATTTTGCCTAGAATCTTGGATCTTTTAACTGGATTCAGGATTCCTTTTACATTATATGAAATTATTTTGGTTACACCCTGTTTCTCCATTGTGTTGTTTTGTTTAGTATAACTGTGTGGTGGCCCTCTTTTGTGCTACTCAGAAACTGAAAGAACATTAAAAACAAGAAAAACATTAAGAACATAGTGTAAAAAACTTTAAAACAAAAAGCTGTCAAAAGAACTTCCTGAGCTGAGGTCTTTTTAAAGACCCTGTAAGAGCCTTGATGGAGTGAAGGCTCTGAGGGAAATTCCTCAAACTCTGTTACGTGTTGAGGGCCCTCTCTTACCACTGAAAGTAGTCCCATGCTTTTAACGTGAGTTTCAGAACCCAATCCAAACTTGTAATGATTTTTTTTTTTTTTCCTTTTATGCCTAAACCCTGTGAAATTGTGTGCACCCTCCCACCCCCATCACATCAAACATTCACGCAAAAACAGTATTTGTTAGTATGAGGAGAACATGTGGATTATTGTCACATTTCTATTTTAACAAGTTTTTTTTTTTTTTATTACAAAGACTTATTTGTTTCAAATAATATAATTGTTCCATGAAATGTTTTACCACATGCTGAATATGCATCTCCTTTAATGTTTGTTACCTTGTATGAGGGGGGATGGATGTGCGGATTGATTCAAGAGGGAAAAAAAAAAAAAAAAAGGTCGCTATTCCAACCTGAAAACGGATAGTTTATCCGCGACGCTCTGGTGCTGGGTTTCCCGCTGCTGGTCCGTGGATTTTGAGGGTCTTTGTGTTGTCCATGTTTGCGCTTTGATCTTCACACTCGGGTCTGCCGCGGGTTTAAATACCGTTACCGGGAGCCCTCTTTTCGCCATGTCAGCTGTTGCTTCTTCCGCCGAATTATAGAGACACGTTTCATCGCCGTAGAAGACCCTTAACTTCGCAGGAAATGGTGTCTGAAAGCGCAATTTCTTCTCTCTTAACACCTTTTTCGCGTCATTGTATTCCCTGCGCTTTTTAAGGACCTCCGGGGCGTAATCGTGTTCCACGAAGACTTTTCTCTCCTGGTGCATAAATCCTTTTTTCTGCCAGGCCAGTCTTACAACCTCTTGTTTTATTTTGAAATTGGAAAATCTTACCAACACCGAACGTGGGGGCGCTTCCGCCGCCGGCCTAGCGGCTAATGAACGATGTGCCTTTTCTATCTTCAAGTCGGTGGTTTGTGGAATATCCAATTTCTCTCTTAGTAAGGATTCCACGCATTCTGCCATTGAGTTAAAACCATTTTCGGTTCCTTCTATCAGACCATGAATTCTTATGTTGTCTCTTCTTTGTTTTCCTTCTTGGTCGGTTAGCTTAGCCTCTATAGCTGCTTGTCTTTTGCGTAGGTCCAGCACAGAATCTTCGAGCACTTTTATTCGATCCTCTGTTTCCAAGATTCGGTTCTCGGCCTGGTCCACTCTGCTGTTTGTCCTTTTCAATTCTTCTCTGAATTCCCGAAATTCGGCCGTAACATCTCGGCGAAATCGTCGTAGTTCCTCAAATAGTGATTTCAGGCTAACCCTTTTGTTAGCTATCACCAGCTCCTCGTCTTCTGAACGGGGATCTTCCAGTTCAGATTCTCCGGCCGATACGTGTCCTGGCCTGGAGAATTTCAGTTTCTTCTGTTTTCCTTTAGACATGATGATTTTGTCTTTTGATTTTCACTCCTCCAAAAATCCGTTAAGTTTGATTTTCAAGGTGTTATCCTGGATTGAGTCTGAGAGCTTCAGTGTTAAGCTGCAGTCGCCATGGCGTCCAGACCGGAAGTCCGTCAGGTATGTTTTGCATGGTAAGACCACCATAATAGGCTGTAAATAGCACTAAATGTACAAAGCAGGCTGCTTTTAAACAAGAATAAATTGTACAGTTGAGGAGCTGTAGCATTTATTCTTGTTTGGCAGGTGAAGCCCATGCCAGCAATAAAAGTTCAGAGATTGGTCGTTGTAATCTGCTGATTTTTTTTTCCATTTATACCTGTGGCTCTTAACCTGTTTTTTAATTCCCCACTTTGGGTTCATATTTCCTTTTCTTCTTGGCTTGTTTTGTTACTCATCATCCAGAACTTATCTTTGCTTATCATTTTGATGGAGTTTTAACAATTAGGTCATAATATAATTTTATCCATCCATCCATCCATCTTCTACTGCAGGGCTATTCAATTACAAAATCAGTTGGGCCACAATTTGAAATCAAGACATGGAACTGGGCCACACACGTTCAGTGATCTGTTGAATATGATAAATTTCAAACCAACACAGATCAATATGACAAAAAACACACACTTTTTATTCATTGTCTTGGTTTTAAATGTGCACTTGGCACATGACAAAGGCACAAATGGAGTGGCCTGTATTTTCTCCAGACCTGAATCCTATAGAAAACCTATGGGATCAGCTGAGTCGCCGTGTAGAGGCTCGTAACCCTGCACCCCACAACCTCAATGACCTGAGGGCTGCCCTTCAAGAAGAGTGGAATGCCATGCCTCAGCAGACAATAAGTTGAGTTGTGAACAGCATGAGACGTTGTTGTCAAGCTGTAATTGATGCTCAAGGGCACATGACAAGTTATTGAGACATTGACATTTTTTGTTGTGGTATACCCACCGTTTTTGGCTTTTGTTTCAATAACTTATTTGAGATGAGGAAATCACCATTGCATGATTCTACTTAAATGCCCTGCTTTCATGATATAACATCACTGTAGTGTGAACTTTTTACATTTTCCATAAATTTCACCTGAAAGCCAAATATCCCTAACTTTTTGTGAGTAGTGTGTATGTGTGTGTATAAACAGCAACAGTGAACTTTATATAATACTCTAAATTGCATTATTTCCATAATTGTTTTGTTCAAAAGAAATAATAGGAAATTAAATACTATAAAACAAACAAAAAAAAGGAAATACACAAAGCCAGACTACTACAGAACACTACAGTTTAATTCACCAGCAGAATATTGGTGACTTGTTTCCATTCAACACTATAAGATTGCAGGACATTTTTTAATTCCACCATAAGTGCTGAGGCATTGGCAATATTAACTTTCCTGCTTGCCAAATGTTGGGTTGTTTCTCTGGTCGAGTCATCATCATAAAAGTGAACAAGGACATTTAAAATTTTGTCCATGCACTGGCTAGAATGTTCATCAATGTTCAATGAAAGCATGCAGTTTCTGAGCTTCTCTGACAGACTTTTTTTTTTTTTAAATTCTGGTGCTATGTCATGTGTGTTTACATAACTGGCATGCTGATTTGAAATGGATAGTTTTGCGAAGGCATTTTTGTTATAAGACAGGTTTTTTAACACAGATTTACTAGCGGTTGAGAAATGGTGAATGACAAATTGTGTTCTGCAATGAACGCGCACACGTGTATTTTCATGTCACAAACACACTGATGCCGGTACAGCTCAGTAGTTGTTGCTCCAGGCAATCGTGTTGTGTGTTGTAGAGCAGACAGCTGCTCTGTGACCGGGGCCTAATTTTTGATGTGGTGACACTTTTTTACTGCTAGTTGCATACATGAGCTTTTTCGAGCACAACATGCAGAAACGAGTACCTGTTTTTTTTTTTTTTTTTTTTTTTTTTAACACCAGCTACCTAAAGGCTTACTGACTCTCCCCATTTCTTTGATCCACGACCAGTGCCATTTGTTTTTAAGTCCTTTGTCAATTAGGACATCTTCCCCAGGCTTCAAAAACTTACTCTCCATCCCACGGAATCTACGAAAGGTTTTTTTGTACATTGAAGGATGAAACACTCATGTCTCCTGTCACTCACTCTCACGCTGTCACCACCCAATTAGGAGCACGCAAGCGCAATATGGTCTGCCATCTTGAATCACTAGATACGGCAACTCCACTTGGACAAAAAAAATGGTTCTTCGTACAGAAATAGGAAGTAAATCTTTTGTTTTTACAGGAGTATCATTTTTATCCGCAGCCAAACAGTACATGCTGGAAATCCGGCACGGTGCCGGAAAACTTTAAGCCCTGTAAGGACTATCACTCTGCAAGCACACAGGTGAACATGTCAAAACAGTCATTCCCGGCATCAGGTGTGGTTGGAGTTCAGGAGCGTGCTGCTCTCCAGTTCCAGCCAACAGCCAAGTGTATCTAGTGTTGCTGTCCGAGACAAAACTAAATCAGTGTACTTGCTCCTTTGATGTCAGAGTGAAGCATGAGCGCACTTTCGGAGAAAATAAGAGAAGCAGAAGAGGTATGCATGCAATGGAGGTAGTGATGGGCAAATGATACCAAGGCTTTGGAGCTTCTCTCACGCTTTCTGAAGCAGAGTGATTCGAAACACTATTGGAGCTAGTATTAAAACACCAATATCACGCTTCACTTCACGCTTTATTGGCTCAATATGTTTTGAGCTTCTTGTTGTTTGTATAG
Organism: Pholidichthys leucotaenia; assembly: GCA_020510985.1. Lineage (NCBI taxonomy): Eukaryota > Metazoa > Chordata > Actinopteri > Cichliformes > Pholidichthyidae > Pholidichthys > Pholidichthys leucotaenia. Next base: position 392,483,344 of record CM035838.1, on the reverse strand, counting down.
ACTTAGTCCAGGTTTTAAATAAAAAATGAAAGCTGTCCCTCATTCTGACAGATTTTTCCGCCATGATTAAATAGCAATTATCAAGCCTACCTTCTCATTTTATTTATTTATCCACCAACAGGGACAATAATGAGTCGCTTAACTAACAGGTGTGATTAGGCTTGATTTGCAGGCTGAGGCAAGGATGACTCAATTGTTGACTCAATGACTCAATTGTTGAGGATTCACTTCACCAAACTACAATATTAACTAATTTACGTTCATTATTATGTACCAGGAGAGTTAAAATGACTGAATTTCACGAAGTCAGTGACTTAAATCCGTTAACATCCGCCAGCTTCAGACAAACTAAACCTGCCAATATCTGGATTTCAAAACATGGGAGGTTTTTCCTGCTGTCTGGTTTGCGAGGCGTGTTCTAAAACACTGTAAATATATAGAAATATTAGAACAGAAATAACTGCATCTTTGGTCGTTTTAGTTAATTTTATTTCATTAAATACAATTTTATTAATACTTTTATATTTCTTTGAAATCAGAGTTGAAATTAGTGTTCTATTCTGGCTCTGTAAAATTATGATCAAAAGTTTCAATTATACAGTATGAGGAAAAAAGTCAAAATTTTACCTGTAATTAAAAATCAGTAAGTAAAACAGTAATTTTATTATAAAAAATAGATAAAAAAAGCCATAAAATAATCCACAACTTAAAGGTGATAGTCTCAAATGTACAAGAGTCATAATTTTACAAGAGGAAATTACAAATTTATGAGGAAAACAGTTGCAAATTTAGGAAAAAAAAAAAACAAATTTACAGAGAAAAAAGTAGAAAACTACAACAAAATGGTTATAAATTTAGGAGAAAAATCTCAAACCTTCAAGACTAAAGTCATTACTCAAGTACTTTTTAAGCAGGTGCTTTTGTACTCTCAATCAACTCAACTAGTAATTTTTTGGGTGTCTACTCTTAATTATTAATTTCATAAGACAACAGTGCTTTTACATCAAGTTTTTTTATATGGGAGTTTTAGGGTGTCAATTGCACATCTCATGAACACACACACACTTGCATATGAGTGAAACTCAGCATATTTACACACGCTTGGAGGAGTGGTTCAACTGTACTAACGCAGCTTACTAACAAAATACCTGTGATTTACACATACTAACATGTTCTTGCACGAGGCCTGTTGTTTCAGAATAATATCTGTGCCCCCAAAAAACAGTGCTGCTCCACACTGAACTGCATATTTACAAAGAATGTGATCTGTGACTGTATACTTACACAGCTAAGGCGCAGACATTCTTATGACCACAGAATGGCAGACGTACAGTGGCAAAGGCTCGTCCCTGGGTAAACATTTCTGTGACTTGGGAGGGCAGATAGGTAGTGGACGCCATCAGGACCTTCCCCAGGTATCCTCCCCATGTGGTGGGCTCCTCCACTGGTCTGAGAACACATGCTGGATGTTAAAAGGCCAGTTGTTCTTATTTTTCATGGGAAGCAAAGTGTAGGCAGGTGAGCAGGAATGGAGCCTTCTTAGAACAGAAAGCTACGTACACATACTTCTCCTTTTGTGTCTCTAGCTTGAAGATGTGGACCGTCTCTGTGTTGCTGGAGGCTGAAAGGTACAGCCCGTCCATACTGAATGCTAACGAACAAATGGTCACACACCTGAGAAAGTAAGCACAACAACAAATTCAGAGTAGCTTGTGAATGCAAATGCATAGCAGCAGAAAGACAAAGAAGCTCATTTTATTCATGAGAAAGTGCATTTCTGCAGCACCAAAACCACACAGCATCAACCAGCAGATCTTTTACCTCTTGACTCCCCGTCGAAACTCAAACAGTTTCTGTCCCTCTGGAATTGAAAAAACACGGATGACTGTGCCCTGGGAGGAAGTGAAAGAAACATGATGTACAAAATGAAGAGAAAACAGGGACGACAAAAATCACAGACCCAGAAAAGTCTAAATTACCTTCTCGGAGGCTGTGGCCAATTTGGTTCCACTAGCATCGAAAGCTAGAGCTGCTAATGGGCTATCGTGAGCTGGAATCATATTTGCTGCTCGCTGTTAAAAAGAAAAAGTCAGCATATGCTGTTACACAGAAATGGACCTACAGTACATCCAAAAACTACTGAACAAGTGAAGACTGGAAACCACATGGACGTATAGGTGAGGCAACAGAGGAAAAAAGGTTGACAAGAATGGTTTAGCACTTTTTTAAAGGTGTCAGGTAGAGGAGCTGACTCTTCCATGTTTGTGTTCACATACCAGGTTGACTGTGTCAAACACCTGAACTTCTCCTATCGTAGCACTGCCTGGGTATGCCAAGTAACAGTTATCATTGCTGATGGAGAGGGCACACAATCCTGTAGAAACACACCCAGTAACACACAACGTGGATGGAAGCAGAAAAAGGATAACAGACAACATTAGTGAAAATGTCAACATACAGTGCTGTGAAAAACTATTTGCCCCCTTCCCGATTCAAGCCAAGCCTAGTCAACCCTATCTGGCAACGAGTCTTTTACATCACTGCTGAGGAATTTTGGCACGCTCTTCTTTGCAGAATTGTTTTAATTCAGTCACACTGGGGGGTTTGATCTTGAGGTCATGAACAGATGGTTGGACATTGTCCTTCAGGATTTCCTGGTAGAGAACAGAATTCATGGTTCCATCAATTACAGCAAGTCATCCAGGTCCTGAAGCAACAGCAGCCCCAGACCATCACACTGCCATCACCATGTTTGACTGTTGGCAGTGGCGCTGCATGCCAACAGGCAATGCAGGCTTGAATCATAACAGCAGTGACAATGTGGCGAGTTTACAATGACAGTGGTAGGCCAGCACTGTACTCCCTAAAGGGGCCACATCCCCACCTCTCACTCTTACAAGTATTTGTGTGTCTTCTGTAAATTTATTTTGTGTCAGATTATTTATAAGGGTGATGAATGGTGGTTGGAAGGACCTCCTGTGAATTCTTGTCTAGGGCCCCTAGATACTCTAGAATTGCCTCTGACTGTTGATATGATGTTCTTTTTATGAAATGCTGTATGAGTTTTACACCGGATGTAACGGGACGCACACCGCCCAAAAGGTTCAACTTTTGTCTCGTCAGTTCACATAATATTTTCACAAAAGTCTTGGGGATCATCAAGGTGTTTTTTGGCAAATGTGAGGCAAACCTTTGTGCTTATTTTTTTGCCAGCAGTGGTTTTCACCTTGGAAATCTCCCATGGATTCCATTTTTGCCCAGTCTTTTTGTTATTGTTGAATCATGGACTGGTGTCCAAACTGAGGCAAGTGAGGCCTGCAGTTCTTTAGATGTTGTTCTGGGTTTTTGTTTCTCATCTGTTCTTTAATTTCTTTAGATCACAGCATGATGTGTTGCTTTTTGAGATCTTTTAGCCTACTCCACTTTGTCAGACAGGTTCTATTTAAGTGATTTCTTGATTCAGCAGGTCTGGCAGTAATCAGGCCTGGGTGTGGCTAGTGAAATTTAACGCAGCTTTCCAAAAAAATTTAGTATATCAAAGTTAATTCATGATGTAACATTCTGAGGCGAGTGCACTATCCCTCGCCAAAGTTTTCTTTGAAAATCCCAATACTTACTGATGGAGAGCAGTTTTCAACATTTCAATATAATTACTGGGGCAGAACCAAATTATAATAAACCCATCCATCTTCAACCGCTTTTCTGGAGGTCCAGGTCACAAAGGCAGCAGTTCAAGCAGAGAAGCCCAGACTTCCTTCTCCCCAGCCACCTGCTCCAGCTCTTCAGAGAGGATACCAAGGCATTCCCAGACCAGCTGGGAGACATAGTCTCTCCAACGAGTCCTGCATCTGCCCCGGGGTCTCCTCCCAGTGGGACATGCCCAAAACACCTCAAGTGGGAGGCGTCCAGGAAGCATCCTGATCAGATGCCCAAACCACCTCAACTGCCTCCTTTTGATATGGAGGAGCAGCAGTTCTACTCTGAGCCTCTCCCAGCTGACTGAACTCCTCACCCTATCTCTAAGGGTGAGTCCAGCAATCCTACGGAGAAAGCTCATTTCAGCCGCTTATATCTGCAGTCTCATTCTTTCGGTCATTACCCAAAGCTCATGACCATAGGTGAGGGTAGGAATGTAGACTGACTGACTGGTAAATCAACAGCTGTACCTTAGAGCTCAGCTCCCTCTTTACCACAACGGATGGGTACAACGTCCGCATCACTGCAGATGCTGCTCCAATCTGTATGTCAACCTCTAGGTCCATTCTCCCCTCATTCGTGAATAAGACCCCAGGATACTTAAACTCCTCCACTTGGGGCAGGGGCTTGTCCCCAACCCAGAGAGAACAATCCACCTTTTTTCCAGCTGAGGACCATGGACTTGGACTTGGGAGGTGCTGATTCTCATTCCAGCCACTTCACACTCAGCAGCAAACCATTCCAGTAAGACCTGTAGGTGATTGCTGGATGAAGCCAACAGGACAACATCATCTGCAAACAACAAAGATGAGATCCTGTGGTCATCAAGCATGGCACCCTCTGTTCCCTGGCTGCATCTAGAAATCCTGTCCATAAAAATTATGAACAGGATCGGTGACAAAGTGCAGCCCTGGCAGAGTCCAACTCTCACTGGGAATGAGTCCGACCGAGTGCTGGTAATATGAACCAAACTCTCTCATTGGTCGTATAGAGAACGGATAGCTCGTAGCAACAAGCCCGATACCCCATACTTCCGAAGCACCCCCCACAAAAAACACGAGGGACGCGGTCGAATGCCTTCTCCAAATCCACAAAACACATGTAAACTGGTTGGGCAAACTCCCACGAACCCGCAAGGATTCTCGAGAGGGTAAAGAGCTGGTCCAATGTGCCACGGCCAGAACGAAAACCACATTGCTCCTCCTGAATCCAAGGTTCGACCAACGGTGGGACTCTCCAGTTCCTTGGCATAGACCTTTCCAGGGAGGCTGAGGACTGTGATCCCTCTAAAGTTGGAGCACACCCTCTGGTCTCCCTTCTTAAAGAGAGGAACCACCACCCCAGTTTGCCATGCCAAAGGCACTGTCCCCGTCCTCCACGCAATGTTGCAGAGGCGTGTCAATCATGACAGCCCTACAACATCCAGGGCCTTGAGGTACTCAGGGTGAATCTCGTCCACCCCTGGGGCCCGGCCACCAAAGAGTTTTTTAACTACTTTGGTGACCTCAGCCCCTGTGATGGACGAGTCGTCCCCCTCGTCTGCAATAAACCCATCATCCATGAATATACAACAAAGTATACAGCCCATAGTTGTAGGGCAGGATCCCAAGGTGAACCTGTGTAGCAAGTTTGGTGACCCTAGAGAGCTTTACACGTTCTATACTAAGAGGGCATAGGGAGTGCCAACCTTGACCTTTTGGCCCCAAACCTGTAGTCAGAGGTCACGGTCTCAGAGTGAACCTGTTTACCAGGTTTGGTGACCCTAGCTTTCTTTGTTTTTGAGCTATAGTTTATAAGCCATTTTGATGTTGACCTTTGACCTTGCGATCCCAAAACCAGTCACACTTCAGGGTCACAGGGTGAACCTGTGTACCAAGTTTGACCCTAACTTTACTCGCTGTACAGTAATAAGGCATAGTGAATGTTAACCTTGACCTTTTGACCCCAAACCCATTGTCAGAGGTCAGGATCCCAAGGTGAACCTGTATATCAGGTTTGGTGGCCCTAACTTTATTCATTTTATAGTAACAGTAAATGTAGCATTTACCATTTACCATAGTGCAACTGGAATGTTAACTTTGACCTTTGACCCCAAATCCAAAGTTAGGTGAGGGTGTAAGTCATCCAAGATATGTATTAGATACAACTACTGTATTGATTTGAAAAGCCTACATTTCTTTCAGTAGTTATTGTGTTTAGAAGATTTAGGGACAATATGACCTCTGACCTCAGGGTCATCCAATGAGTGTCAAATTGTAATATGCGCATCATCATAGTATATCAAACCATGGTACCAAGTTTCAAAACATTTGGAACCAAACTGTAGGAGGAGTTGATTTCACAAGACAGTTACTGTCTATGAAGTGAGGTGAAATAAGAGGGCAGAGGTTAGGGGCTACAACTCCTGCAAAAATTATCCAATCAGAACCAAATTGCAATATGTGCATCATCAGTGTATATAAAACCATGGTACCAAGTTTCAAAACAATTGGACCAAAACTGTAGCAGGAGTTGAAGTCACAAAAGTGGGACGGACAGACTGATGGACTGACAATAACATAATCCTCTTTGGCCTTCACCCAAAGGGCTCTTTGACCCCTTTGGGCTTCGTCTGGCGGTGGATAATAATTTATTTTAAAAACTATAACCTATGCCAGCTCTAGGGTCCGGTCTGCTTTCACATCTAACGGCGGGTTAGTAATGCATACTTTTCATTGTTATTGTGAATTTTCACGATGACGTTTTTAATGATATTACACAATAGTTTTTTTCTTTTAAATTTATGCGAAAAGGACAGTTTCATAGGCCAGCGTTATTTACCTTCAACATATTCGGGGAAAAACAAAACAAACTCTTATTTCTCCAGTTTAGACTTGTAAAACAGCAGCTCAGATTTAGTTTAAATATTTTTTTGTTCTGTATCAAATATTACAAGTAAATAATATAAACTGTTACAAGAATCACATTACCTGCATTGTAACACTCCTTGCACGGACCTCTCTTGGGGCTTTGTGGCTCTTGTGGCACTGAAAGAATGTTTTTTCCTCACCATTCGGGTGGTCGAATAAAATCAAGATGAAGCAGCCAAAGCGGACAATGGCGTGCAGCCCAAATTTTCTGACTGCGCGGCCCGCCCACGACCTGCCCATATTGACTGCGCATGTGCAAGATTGAATATCCCCTTCACGAGGCGGCACGATCGACACCGCATACAAAGTCAAAGTAGATGAAGAAGACGAAGAGGAAGTGGAAGACGAGAATAAACATACATGAATCATTTTGCAGCAGCAGCAGCTTGAGTGGAGAAAAGCACTGAAAAACGGTAATTCCTCCCTTTCCTTGAAACAATGTCATTGTTGTTGCTACAAAAAATGTGCATCACTCTCATGTTTATAGCCGGTGAACAAACTGGCGTGTTAGTGCATTTTCAATTCAATTCACTTTTATTTAAACAGCGCCAAATCACAACACAGGTTGTCTCAAGGCACTTTACAGAAAAGAGTGGGTTTAGGCCACACTCTTAGTTTATAGAACCCAGCAGACACCCCTAAAGGGCAAGCGCTGCGGCGACACAGGCGAGGAAAAACTTCCCTTTAATGGGCAGAAACCTCGGGCGGAACCATAGCTCCAGTACCAAGCCAGGCCAGGCTGCACATGCAAGCAAAGGCCTGGCAGCGGCAGCATATCTAACTAAAGGCTTTATCAAAGAGAAAAGATTTCAACTTGCTCTTGAACAAAGAGAGGGTGCCTGCCTCCTGAACTGAACTGGGAAGATGGTTCCACAGGAAGGGAGCTTGATAGCTGAAAGCTCTACCTCCCAATCTACTTCTAGATACCTTGGGGACCACTAGTAGTTTGGATTTTTGGGAGCGCAGAGCTCTGGTTGGATGATAGGGAACTAAGAGTTCTTGCAGGTAAGAAGGAGCCATACCATTAAGAGCTTTATAGGTTAACAGCAAAAACTGTTAACTTGCATCCTCCCCAACATGGACGCTGCTGGTGGCGCTGCTCTGCTGCAACCCGGGCTACCCTGTGCTGCTACTGTGTGTGTATGTCTGTAGTATTTAGTTTTTAGTGCTCAGTTTTAAGTGTCATAATGACGTTTTTGCTGAAGGGACTGCTTGTGATCTGGTTGCACGGGATAATATGCCACTGTACCCAAGTGGATCGGGACATGAGGCCGACCATGCTCCTGAGCTATACTCGAGACCAGCTCCTGCTTCTTCGTTCCAGCCACGTCTCGGCACCCCTCCTGCCTAGGGAGCTCTTACGAAATCCGACGGGAGGACGTAGAAGCCGGTCACGGAAGAGAGGGAAACATGGCGGAGTACGACAGAGACTGCGGAGGAGAGAGAACAGGCCGCCACTGCCATCCATGCTGCTCTGTAATGTCCGCTCGCTGAAGAGCAAAATGGAGGAACTCAGAATCAACGCCAGGTTCCTATACGAGTACCGGGAGTCATGCCTGCTCGTTTTCACGGAATCGTGGCTTCAGGAGGACGTGCCTGACTCGCTCCTATCCGTGGACGGCTTCTCCCTGGTGCGGCAGGACAGGGACGCGCTCTCCGGTAAGATCAAAGGAGGAGGCATTTGTGTGTACGTTAAGAACAAATGGTACTCACAGTTCACTACGAGAGAGTCGCTTTGTACCCCGGACATAGAACTGCTGTGCTTGAGCCTGAGACCTTTTTATCTCCCCCGCGAATTTGGAAACATTTTATTATGCACCGTTTATATCCCGCCCAGCGGGAACGCTTTCAACGTGGCGAACGCTATCGTGGACTGTGTACACAGACAACTGGAAAGCACTCCTGAAGCACCTTGTTTGATTTCAGGGGATTTTAATCACTGCAAACTGGATGCAGCACTGCCTGGCTTCAGCCAATATGTGAACTGCAGTACAAGGGGGAAAAAATATTCTGGACAAATGCTATGGGAACATCAAAAATGCCTATATAGCAAGGGTTAAGCCCCCCCTGGGGTCCTCAGACCATAATGCTGTTCATCTGATTCCTGCTTACAAGTCTTTGCTTAAAAGCAGCAAACCACAGACAAACACAATCGTCATATGGGACAATGAAGGCATAGAAACTTTGAGAGGTTGTTTTTCTTGTACCGACTGGGGACTCTTCCACAACTTGGAGTTGGAGGAGGCCACAGATACCATAACTGAATACATAAAATTCTGTAAAGAAAATGTTTTACCTCAGAAAGTAATCACTATGCACCCCAATAATAAGTCTTATATTTCCAAGGAATTAAAACGGTGCATAGTACAGAAAAAGATTGCTTTTAAGAATGGGGACATGTTAGGTATGAAAAATATACAGAAAGAAATTAATTACAAACTAAGAACAGCTAGAGATGAGACGAGGAAGAAATTTGAATCTGAATGCCTAGGAAAAAGTTCTAGGAAACTGTGGGACTCAGTTAAAGTTATGACAAAGATGACTCCATCCAAAACCTGTATTAATGTAATGAATGAGGAAGAAAAGGCAAACGAGTTGAATAATTTCTTTTGCAGATTTGAGACTAGAGATTTTTCTCATGAACAAAAAGCTGCTCTGGACGCTATATCAGTATTAGGCTCCGAAAAAATTATAGTTGACCAGTATGTTGTGGAAAGATTTTTCTCACGTATGTGCCCCGGGAAGGCATCTGGACCTGACGGGATCTCTGGGCGCTTACTGAAGTCATGTAGTGAGGAGCTAGCAGAAGCCTGGAGTCCCATCTACCAGAAGTCTTTAGATACGTGTTCTGTCCCAGTAATTTGGAAAAGCTCTATTATAATTCCTGTACCAAAAAAAGCAAGCTGCAAAGAGAATAATGACTATCGTCCTGTTGCACTGACCTCACTGGTAATGAAGTGCCTCGAGAAGATTGTCATTGACATTCTGAAAACTGATTTTGGAGGACTTTTGGATCCTCTGCAGTTTGCTTATAAAAATAATAGAAGTACAGAGGATGCCATTCTAACCTTAACTCATTCTGTGTTTAAACATTTAGAGGAGACTTCAGAGAGAGCAGACACATTTTTTTCTTCCTCTCCCTTCTAATCCTCTCCCCTTTGATTCCAGCTTGCAATGTTGCGTTTTTGTCTGTGTTTAGTCGCTCTTCTGCTGAATCTTAATCTAAATGGAAATTATGGATCTGGAAAGCGGCTTAACTGTGATTGTCACCACTTTAAAAGAAGATCGGGTCAGGAGGAACCCAACGAGGAGACTCATGGACATTGGAATTCATGCGTCTGTGGAGATTTGGCAGGAAACATTATTGGTTATGATCTCAGGACTTCTATTTTGGCTGTGAAGTTCCCTGATGTATCAGAAATTGAAGGAAGGTGAGAGAGCTGATCAAAGCGGACCCGGCAAGCTCCTTCATCAAATTCGATCAGTTGGGGAGGGCACGATTAGCGGCAAATGGTGAACTGAATGACAGTGATTCAGCGGAGGAATACATCTGGAGCCCTGTGCTCTCCATGGAATGCCTGTTTAAGCCTGTATATGGAAATTATGAAGCACAAGCGCATGAGAGAGGAAAATTCTATTCTCCGTGGGCTCTGAGCTGTGTAGATTTGACCTTGTTTTGATGCCGTTTGATGCCCTGTATGAGATAAGGTAGAAGTGGCGGCTGCTAACCCAAACAATCGACAGACAGTTGCTGTTGTTTCAGCGGATTGAACTTCTCAAGGACAGCCCATGTGCCTTCATCTGCAAGCGAAGAGATAGACTCCGGACTTGTTTATAAGTCACATGATTATATCATCTATCCACTGCCTGGAGGCGCCCTCTGCTGTTCACTAGCAACTGTCACACCTACACTACACAATGCATACAACATTACACGACTGACACATATATACTGACTCATACATACACTGCCTCTCTCAACTCTTGTTTGTGTGTGATCTATATTGTCTGCTAATTGTGCATAGAGGGTTTTTTTCTGTGTAGTCAAAATTTGGCTCATTTGAGCTTTATATGAGCTTATACGAGCGTTATTCTGATTAACTATGTTTTTTCTCTCTGCCTATTGTGTTTTCCTCCCCCTCCCTTCCTCTCTTTACCCCACTGTATGACAGGCGCCTTGCATGGCTGCCGCGTCATTGGATGCGCCTAACGTGCGCGCCCAATGTCAAGTCAAATTCCTCGTATGTTTACTTGTAAATATACTTGGCAATAAAGTTGATTCTGATATGCACGTCTTTTATTGGTTGATTTTAGTTCAGCTTTTAACACACTGCAGCCACACCTTTTAATTAAGAGGTTAAATGATTTTAAAGTGCATCCTGTGATTATTAAATGGTACCACTCATTTTTAACTTATCGTAAACAGCAAGTTAGTGTAAATGGAACTTTATCTAAATCCAGAACCCTCAGCACAGGAGCTCCCCAAGGCTGTGTTAGTTCACCATTTTTGTTCACCTTGTACACTAATGAGTGCAGAAGTGTCTATCCAGGCAATCAAATTATTAAATTTTCTGATGACACTGCTATTTTATCACTACTTCAAAAGACTCATGAGCTGTCAAGCTATTTTATAGAAATTCAGAGGTTTGTCAAATGGTGTGATGACAGTCATCTCATTTTGAATACTGATAAAACAAAGGAGATTGTGTTTGACCCTCGGGGAGTTGGTGACCACAAGCCTGTGGTCATCCACAACCACACTATAACACAGGCTAGTTCCTATAAATATTTGGGAGTATTTATTGACAATTCATTAACCTGGAGCACACATATTGATTACCTCTGCAGTAGACTACAACAGCGGCTGCATTTCTTGCGTAGATTAAGAATACATGGTGTTGATAAAAGGATTATGCTAATATTTTACCAGGCTGTGTTGGAGAGCTGTATTAGATACAGCATTACAGCTTGGTTTGGCAACCTCTCTGTGAAACTTAAGAACAGAGTGTTGCGTTTAATTCATACAGCATGGAAAATTATTGGAGTTAAAGAGTATTTACCCATGCAGATCTTACACGACCAAGCAGCCTGTAGACAAGCTCAAAAAATAATCAGTGACATGAGCCATGTACTAAACAGTGAATATGTGCGGCTGCCCTCAGGGAGGAGATACAGAGTCCCCAAGTGCAGGTTCAAGAGATACAAGAACTCATTTATCGCGACGTCAGTAAAACTTTTAAACTCAGATACATAGGTCAGGGACACTGATAACTCCTGTTCTTAATGACTGCTGTTATATATTTATGTATGTATGTACTTGTATTATTTATTGGGTTTTATTTCATTCATTATGTACTACATCCATTGTGTATGTGTGGATTGTGTGGTTGCAGCACGGGTGACAAGCCCAAGACAAATTTCCCCTTGAGGGACAATAAAGTTTATCTTATCTTAATATCTTGAATTCAATTCTATATTTTATTGGGAGCCAATGTAAAGAAGCTAAGACTGGAGTAATGTGATCTCTTCTCCCTGTTCTCATAAGGATACGTGCAGCTGCATTCAGAATGAGTTGGAGAAACTTTATGGACTTATTTGGGCAACCTGATAAAAGTGAGTTACAATAGTCAAGTCTAGAGGTGATAAAGACATGGACAAGTTTATCTGCATCTTTATGAGACAGGATGGACCTAATTTTAGAAATACTACGCAGATGGAAGAAGGCGGTCTTAATGGTTTGCTGAATATGAGAGTTACCGGAGTGGTGGCTCAGTTGGAAGAGCATCCGCCCCACACCCGGGAGGCAGGGGTTCAAATCCCGGCCGGGTCATGCCGAAGACCATATAAAAGTGGAACTTCCTGCCGTCCAGCTTGGTGCTCAGCAATAATGGAATGGAGGAGGGAAATCTGTGGCGGTGCCTTGCATGGCAGCGGCCCTCTGATTCTACACTTTGGGGTGTGCGTGATTAACACAGTAGATAGGTAAAGCACAATCTCATTCTGCTGTACATGATTGGTTGTACAGTTGAATGACAATAAAGGGTGATTTGATTTGATTTGATTTGAAAGACACATCTTGGTCAAAGACAACTCTAAGATTCCTAACAGAAGACGTAGAAGCCAGTGCAATGCCATCTAGTGTTGTTATCTTGCTAAAAAGAGTATTTTTAGCATGTTTGGGGCCAAGAACGATGACTTCAGTTTTATCTGTATTCAGCAATAGAAAGTTGTAGTTCATCCAGGTTTTGATATCCTTAAGACACTCCTGGAGTAAACCCAACTGGCTGGGATCATCTGGATTGATGGATAAATACAATTGAGTGTCGTCAGCGTAACAATGAAAATGAACAGAATGCTTCCTCATAATGTCTCCCAAAGGCAGCATGTATAATGTAAACAATACTGGTCCAAGTACTGATCCCTGCGGAACTCCATAGCTAACTGTGGTCTGAGTAGAGGACTTGTTATGTACATGAACAAACTGGGAACGGTCTGATAGATAAAACTGGAACCATCTTAGCATTGTTCCATTCAAGCCAATTTGCTGTTCAAATCTCTCTAGCAGAATATGGTGGTCAATGATATCAAAGGCAGCGCTGAGGTCCAATAAAACAAGGACGGAGACAAGTCCTTTGTCAAATGCCATAAGGATGTCATCAGTTAACTTTCACTAAGGCTGTCTCTGTGCTGTGATGCTTCCTAAAACCTGACTGAAATTTCTCAAATATAGAATTTTTTTCTAAAAAGGTACATAGTTGATTGGCGACTACTTTTTCGAGGATCTTGGAAAAGTAGGGGAGGTTAGATATTGGTCTATAATTGGCCAAAATCCCAGAATCAAGAGAAGGTTTTTTAAGTAGAGGTTTAATTACTGCCACTTTAAATGACTGCGGTACATGTCCTGTCAATAGGGACATATTAATTATGGTAAATGGTATTCACTTATATACCGCTTTTATTCTCATCTCTTGATGACCAAAGCGCTTTACAGATCCTGCTATCCACCCATTCACACACTGATGGCGGCATGCTACCTAACATGGCGCTTCCAGACCCACCAGGAGCAATTGGGGGTGAAGTGTCTTGCCCAGGGGCACAACGGCAGGGTATCTGGAGAGAGCGGGATTCGAACCGCCAACCATGGGGTTATTGGACGACCTGCTCTACCTCCTGAGCCACTGCCGCCCCTGTTCAAAAGAGATTAATCAGAGATAGCGATTCCTCCACTAGTCTAGCAGGGATTGGATCTAAAAGACAGGTAGTTGGTTTAGAGCAGGGGTCCCCAAACTTTTTCCTGTGAGGGCCACATAACTTTTGCCTTCTCTGATGGGGGCCGGGGTCAGTTTGTAACAGAAAAATTGAGACGATCGCAGGGGTGCCTAAAAGTAAACATTTATTGTTTTCCAGAAAGCCACACATAACCAAATATTAATAACCCTTTCCGGAATCTTCACAGGAAAAAAAAGTCAGAAAATAAATAATAACACTATTAATGAATGAATGAATGAATTAATTAAATTAATTAAATCACCCTTTATTGTCATTCAACTGTACAACCAATCATGTACAGTAGAACGAGATTGTGCTTTACCTATCTACAGTGTTAATCACACACACCCCAAGTGTAGAATCAGAGGGCCGCTGCCATGCAAGGCGCCGAAATAAATAACACTATTTATGAAATAAATAATAACCAAATAACCCTCTCTGGTTTTTCTCAGAAAAAAAGTCCATGGAACATTAACTTTCTATTGTACCGTGCGCAATCTTAACAGGTAAAAGTTCAGCTTAGTTGTCAGAGCAGAATCTCTTACTTAAACTCTTACCTATACTTTGCCGAAAATATCCTCCCCCGTCGTAGTCCCTGTGAGACTTTGGAGGGCTGCCAGCTCCTCGCACATTTCAAAGTTTGCACTAACTCCACAAATAAAAATAAGCAGCTGCGCTGTGTCCTGCACGTCCGTGCTCTCATCCAGTGCTAATGAAAAAAAGTCAAATTCTTTCATCTTCTGCTGCAGCTGGGCATTACCCCCGATGTCTTCAATGCGTCTGGTGATTGTACTCGCCGACAGACTCATGGCATTAAAGACATCTTTCTTCTCGGGACACACCTCCTCCGCGACAGCATTCAAACATTTCTTGACAAATTCTCCATCAGTGAGAGGTTTACCGCTGCTTGCTATCAGCTGAGCAACCCGAAAGCTGGCCCGAACGGATGACTGGTTCAGCTGAGCTTGGCGTACAAAATGTATTCTGCTGAGCTAACAGTCCACTTTTTAGCTTTGAGAGTTTGTCTGCTCGCATTTGGCCTTGCAAGCTATCATACTTGTCTTTGTGACGGGATTCACGGTGTCGGCGCAGATTGTATTCTTTGAATACCGCCAGTCTCTTGACAGATGAGACAAACAGCCTTTTCTTTGCATTGAACAAAAAATAATCGTTTGTCCACTGCAGGTTAAATACCCTGCATTCTGAATCAATTTTTCTCTTGCCTAACCTTTTCGCCATTATTCCGTTTGACAGGGCTGAGTCTAGTGTTGTAGGATGTGTCTGGTTCATGTGTTTAGATAGGGCACCTCAGTGCATGAACATGAGTGAGTGAGTGGGTGCGCGCAGCTGAGGCACGCCCCCGTGTGAGTGGCCCCGCGGAGCGGACGGTGTGTGTGTGAAGTGTGCGGGTGAGTAGAGAGAGAGGCGACCGGAGCAGGTAGCGAACCAGAATTGCTGTTGAAGGGTGGAATAGAAGGGTGGACTAGATTGTCACGTTCTATGCGTGTATTAGTCTCGATCGCGTTGCCAGACTGAAAAAAAAAAATAAATCATAATGCGTCTCTGGTATTGTTCAGGGGGCCGGCGGCCCGCGGGCCGTAGTTTGGGGACCACTGGTTTAGAGGCTAACACTATTAGGGCTAGATCAGAATGATTAATACAAGAAAATTTAGAAAAGTGGAGTTCTGAGCCTGTGGGCACAGCAGTGTTAGGTAGAGGCTTGGTATTTTTAGGGGGGGGGGATTTTTGGAATATTATTCCTAATACTGACAATTTTATCATTAAAAAACTTCAAAAAGTCTTCAGCACTATGAGTTGGAGGGATGTAGGGATCTATGGTATTTTGGCTCTTGGTTAGCTGAGCCACAGTGTTAAAGAGAAATCTGTGGTTGTTTTTATTTTCTTCTATCAAGGATGAATAGTACTGTCGCCTAGCACTATGGAGAGATTTCTTATAGGTGGTAAGGCTGGCATTCCAGGCCGAACAAGATTCTTCTGTCTTATTTGCACGCCAACGCCTTTCACAGGATCTGACTTTCTGTTTTAACTTACAGATGTGGGAGTTGTACCATGGAGCTAGTCTCCTATTTTTAATAGTTTTCTTTTTTAGAGGGGCTATGGAGTCAAGTGTTGACTGCAGTGAGGCTGCAGTACTGTCAACTAAAATGTCTAATTCTAATGGATTCAAGTAGTCAGTGCTGTCTGCTATATTGAGACATGGTAATACAGTAAGTGCTGAAGGGATTAATTCTTTAAAGTGAGCCATCTTTAAAGTGAGTTCATCTCAATACTTTGTTATATACCCTTTGTTGGCAATGACAGAGGTCAAACGTTTTCTGTAAGTTTTCACAAGGTTTTCACACACTGTTGCTGGTATTTTGGCCCATTCCTCCATGCAGATCTCCTCTAGAGCAGTGATGTTTTGGGGCTGTCGCTGGGCAACACAGACTTTCAACTCCCTCCAAAGATTTTCTATGGGGTTGAGATCTGGAGACTGGCTAGGCCACTCCAGGACCTTGAAATGCTTCTTACGAAGCCACTCCTTCGTTGCCCAGGCGGTGTGTTTGGGATCATTGTCATGCTGAAAGACCCAGCCACATTTCATCTTCAATGCCCTTGCTGGTGGAAGGAGGTTTTCACTCAAAATCTCACGATACATGGCCCCATTCATTCTTTCCTTTACACGGATCAGTCGTCCTGGTCCCTTTGCAGAAAAACAGCCCCAAAGTATGATGTTTCCACCCCCATGCTTCACAGTAGGTATGGTGTTTTTTCTCCTCCAAACACGACAAATTGAGTTTTTACAATAAAGTTCTATTTTGGTTTCATCTGACCATATGACATTCTCCCAATCCTCTTCTGGATCATCCAAATGCTCTCTAGCAAACTTCAGATGGGCCTGGACATGTACTGGCTTAAGCAGGGGGACACGTCTGGCACTGCAGGATTTGAATCCCTGGCGGCGTAGTGTGTTTCTGATGTAGCCTTTGTTACTTTGGTCCCAGCTCTCTGCAGGTCATTCACTAGGTCCCCCTATGTGGTTCTGGGATTTTTGCTCACCGTTCTCGTGATCATTTTGACCCCACGGGGTGAGATCTTGCGTGGAGCCCCAGATCGAGGGAGATTATCAGTGGTCTTGTATGTCTTCCATTTTCTAATAATTGCTCCCACAGTTGATTTCTTCACACCAAGCTGCTTACCTACTGCAGATTCAGTCTTCCCAGCCTGGTGCAGGTCTACAATTTTGTTTCTGGTGTCCTTTGACAGCTCTTTGGTCTTGGCCATAGTGGAGTTTGGAGTCTGACTGTCTGAGGTTGTGGACAGGTGTCTTTTATACTGATAACGAGTTCAAACAGGTGCCATTAATACAGGTAACGAGTGGAGGACAGAGGAGCCTCTTAAAGAAGAAGTTACAGGTCTGTGAGAGCCAGAAATCTGGCTTGTTTGTAGGTGACCAAATACTTATTTTACCGAGGAATTTACCAATTAATTCATTAAAAATCCTTCAATGTGATTTTCTGGATTTTTTTTTTTTTTTCCATTTTGTCTCTCATAGTTGAGGTATACCTATGATGAAAATTGGAGACCTCTCTCATCTTTTAAGTGGGAGAACTTGCACAATTGGTGGCTGACTAAATACTTTTTTGCCCCACTGTATATTACTCCTACAACACCTCGGCCAATGTTTCTAGAATATTACCATGGCTGGTGGGGGGGCTCATTGATACTAACAAAGTCATCGGGGCGTAGCCATGTTTCTGTGAGACAGAGTATATTTGTATTGTAATCCATGATCATATCATTAATTAAGGTTGCTTTATCGGACAGAGATCTTATATTCACTGTGTGTAAACGCACTGTGTGTTTATATATTTATTCCATCTAGCTACAATGCTCCGCACTGTGTGTTTATATATTTATATGTACATATGTATACTCGCTGCTCTTGTTTTTTTTTTTTTTCTTGTCTTCTGATTGTTGCTCTGAGTGTTGCTGTCCCTGTGCTGTTGCAATCCTGGAATTTCCCCATTGTGGGACTAATAAAGGCTCATCTTATTTTATTCAGCAGTCCGCATTTAATTATTTTATTTAACTGTGGTAAATTAGTGGTTTTAATCTTTATTAAGTTATGTTGTATTTGTCTTGGGCTATAATGTTTTGGGTAATGGGAGACAGACACAACCTCTATGGGGTTATGAATTGAAGACTGATCTAAACAGTGAGAATTATTTGGATTAATAGGGGTAATATGAGAAGTGGAAGCAAAGAAGGGCTGGTTGGCAGACCCAGGTACTTTGGGGTGAGTTAACACACCAGCTTTCAGTCACTGTACTGAAAAATTTGTGCATTTGTGCTACCGATACGGCTGGGGCAAAACTACAAATAACAGTTGTGTGCATGCATCAACCGCTTGGCCTGGTAGACAAAAAAAGTGAAGTATATATAGAGCCGCATGCGTGCTGGCCTCGTCTAAAGCAGACGCGGACCAAAGCGGACCAGAGAGGAAATGCAGCATGAATCCAGCTTTATCAATCAAGTGATAATTTCATTTTGTCGACTAAATTCTCATCAACAGTTCATCAAAAGTCAATAACTCATCAGCATCCCTAGTCACAATGCTGGTTTAAATGAGACTCGGTCACAGTGCAGTACTGTATTACGCTCTCGTCTGGAAATTACATTTTTTATAAAGGCTTGTCTGTACTCTGCATCATCATTCTCACCAACGCCTTGGCACTGAATTTCAAAGCCAGCTCAATTCCAGCTTCAATGAAAAGGTTGAAGCTAATTAAAAGAACCCCCACGATTTCACCATAGAAGCAGCAAGGTCCGAACAAATTTCAGCACATCTGTAAGTCATCAACTCATATTTCTAACTAGAATTACCCTTTGTGTTGTTAATACCACATTAATTTAGTATGAATACATGTAATGGCATATTGGCAGTTACTTTAATCATGTGGTAAGGCAATTCTTCGGACTTACCTAAAGGGTTGGGTGGAGTCTCTCTGATAGTGTGTAGCACTTTCATATCTCTGATGTTGTGAATGTAAAGCGACTCCTCCAGACACACAACCAGCCGCTGCAGAGGAATCACACACCAACACTTCTACTCAACCATTCACCAACTACTGTGGAGAATATAATTTATACAAAGAACTCTGTCCAACCTGTCTGTTGAGTTTAACAGAAAGTATAGTGTTCGAATAGGAGTAGTTGCAGATCTCCGTTCCCTTCTTAAAGTGACAAACTTTGAGCTTTCTGGGAGACTTCAGACTCACTATGGCCACCAGGCTGCTGGAGAACAGACGCTCCACAATGCACACTTCATCAGTGTCAGCTGAAATGACAAACATACATGACAGATGCACAAAAAAAGACACAAAGACACACGCTCTTCAGAGCATCCAATAACTGTCAATTAGCTCATTTCCAAAGGAATGACATGCTGTGTTCTACACATTCTACTGACCTCTAGATTTAATGAAAAGGCAAATAAAAACGTGCATTCTTTAACGCGACTAGGGCTGGGAGATATACTGGTTAATCCGATCATCAGATGAACTGTAATGTGAGGCAGTCGGGTCCGTTCAGCAGTGCAGTGGAGAGCACGCTGAGCTCCGGTGTCTCCGTGCAGCCCTCCAATCTCACAAGGAGCGGAGCACTCCCTCCATCTGCCGGACTGACTTGTGGAGCGGCAAGAGACAATGAGTGCAAATATATCAAAACTTTTACTGTAACAGACACGGTGAGTTCTCTGAGCTTTTAAATATAATCCCCTTGGCTCAGTCAAAATCAGTCATCTGTAGAAAGTGTTGAGAAGCAGGCACCTTGTGTTTCTTATTTGTTGGATAAATTAGGGAAACTACCGTACACACACCGGAGAATGCACTCCTTTCTGTGAGAGTGGAGTAATAAAATCAAATACAGTGCATCCGGAAAGTATTCACAGCGTTTCACTTTTTCCACATCTTGTTATGTTACAGCCTTATTCCAAAAGGGATTAAATTCATTTTTTCTCAAAATATTACACACAATACCCCATAATGACAATGTGAAAAAAGTTTTTTTTGAGATTTTTTCAAATTTATTAAAAATAAAAAACTAAGAAATCACATGTACATAAGTATTCACAGCCTTTACTCAATACCTTGTTGATGCACCTTTGGCAGCAATTACAGCCTCAAGTCTTTTTGAATATGATGCCACAAGCTTGGCACACCTATCTTTGGGCAGTTTAGCCCATTCCTCTTTGCAGCACCTCTCAAGCTCCATCAGGTTGGATGGGAAGCGTTGGAGCACAGCCATTTTCAGATCTCTCCAGAGATGTTCAATTGGATTCAAGTCTGGGCTCTGGCTGGGTCACTCAAGGACATTCACAGAGTTGTCCTGAAGCCACTCCTTTGATGTCGTGGCTGTGTGCTCAGGGTTGTTGTCCTGCTGAAAGATGAAATGTCACCCCAGTCTGAGGTCAAGAGCACTCCGGAGGTGGTTTTCATCCAGGATGTCTCTGTACATTGCTGCATTCATCTTTCCCTCTATTCTGACTAGTCTCCCAGTTCCTGCCGCTGAAAAACATCCCCACAGCATGATGCTGCCACCACCGTTGGCATGGTTATGAGCGGTAACTGGTTTCCTCCAAACATGATGCTTGGCATTCACGACAAAGAGTTCAGTCTTTGTCTCATTAGACCAGAGAATTTTGTTTCTCATGGTCTGAGAAACAAAATTCTGTTTTGCTTTTGTTTCTCCTTCAGGTGCCTTTTGGCAAACTCCACGTGGGCTGCCATGTGCCTTTTACTAAGGAATAGCTTCCATCTGGCCACTCTACCATACAGGCCTGATTGGTGGATTGCTGCAGAGATGGTTGTCCTTCTGGAAGGTTCTCCTCTCTCCACAGAGGAACGCTGGAGCTCTGACAGAGTGACCATCGGGTTCTTGGTTACTTCCCTGGCTAAGGCCCTTCTCCCCCGAAGAGTCCTGGTAGTTCCGAACTTCTTCCATTTATGGATGATGGAGGCCACTGTGCTCATTCGGACCTTCAAAGCAGCACAAATTTTTCTGTACCCTTCCCCAGATTTGTGCCTCGAGACAATCCTGTCTCAGAGGTCTACAGACAATCCCTTTGATTTTATGCTTTGTTTGTGCTCTGACATGCACTGTCAGCTGTGGGGCCTTATATAGACAGGTGTGCATCTTTCCAAATCATGTCCAATCAACTAAATTTACCACAGGTGGACTCCAATTAAGCTGTAGGAACATCTCAAGGATGATCAGTGGAAACAGGATGCACCTGAGCTCAGTTTTGAGCTTCATGGCAAAGGCTGTGAATACTTATGTACATGTGATTTCTTAGTTTTTTTATTTTTAACAAGTTTGCAAAAATCTCAAACTTTTTTCACATTGTCATTATGGGGTATTGTGTGTGGAATTTTGAGGGAAAAAATGAATTTAATCCGTTTTGGAATAAGGCTGTAACATAACAAAATGTGGAAAAAGTGAAGCACTGAATACTTTCCGGATGCACTGTACATAAATATAAATGCATAGTCTGCTTTATTTAGCTCATTTCTGATTTGTCCAAAGACAGAAAATCTTGAAATATTTTGTTTTGAAAGGAAACAGTTTTTTCAATATGCTTTTATTATGCTGCAGTTTGCATAACCACCGGAGTGGCGGCCTAATAAGTAGAGCATCTGCCCGACAACTGGGAGGTCATGAACTCAAATCCCGGCCAGGTCATACCAAAGACCATATAAAAATGGTACTTCCAGTCTTCTAGGTTGGTGCTCAGCATAACACAATGGAGGAAGGAAAGTTGGTTACCCAGCCACAGGGTTACTGCCTGAACCGGTCCCAAGCCTGGAAAATGGTCAGGGTTGTGCCAGGAAGGGCATCTGGCGTAACAAAATTCTTGCCGAATCCACATGTGGATCATCGCAGCGTCAGCTGATGTGGCGACTCCGAAAGGGAGCAGCCGAAAGATAACGAAGATGTTGCAGTTTGTATAATTAAAATAGTTTACTTTATTTAACTAGTTCACTCATACCGTTTCCTTTATATATCGTGTCAGCTTGTGGAGAAAAGTGGATGAAAGCCATTATTGTAGCTACAGTAAATGAGGAAAGGCTTCCATACAGCATTTTCCTACTGGAAAAACCCTGTCGTCCCCAATAAAGAAATAGCTTAAAAAATTACCATGCTATACTGTGAAACCGTCACAAGCTCAAAAAAAATAACGTGATATAAGTTTTCGGCCATACCACCCACCTCTACAGTATATCACACCTATTCTTGTGTTCTGAACCTTCAACTTGAGTTTCTTTCTTCCTCACAATTCATAAAAATTAACAGCAAAATGTATGGAAATAGGAAGGTGGATGCATGAAGATAAGAAGTTCTGTGTGTCATGCATTCTGGAAATGTGGGACATCCGAGTAAAGAGGCCAGAAATATATGACCCCTGCGTCAGCTGTGCCAACCAAACATGACACTGTAGTGTTTTTATGGACAAATTACCACATACTGGGCCACTCTGGGTTAGTGTTGCTAGTAGCTACCTAATAAGTAAGACTGGAGTGATACGTTTTGCTGGGAGAGTTACCACGGAAGTGGCGTCATTCTGGCCTCAATGTTCCCATTTCCTGTTCCTTGAACGCAGCATTAAAGCACCAACATATCTGACCAATATTTAAAGTCAAAGTACCTCTACACAAAACAAAGGCGACTGAAAATAAAAACTCAGAAGTAATTCAGTCATAGCTGAGTAGTTATGAGCAGTTACTCATTTTGTAAAGGAAACTGTCTTAAATGACTAGTCAAATGAAACCACAGATAAGGTGCTCGACTACAACTATTTGAATTCACAAGCACTTTGTAAATTAAAAAAATAGATCAATTGTGAATCAGCCCTACAAGTTTACCCTTTAATAAACTTTACAGCTCGGGCTGGATCAGATGACCCTGGCCTCTTTGTTCCGCTGCTACAGCTGGGAACCTCCCATTATGCACTGACCTCATCCTCCTCCTCTTCACATTTACAGGCTTGAGCAGGCCATATTTATCTTCGCTCCCCGTATGTTTTTCTTTGTCCTCTCTGCATCCTCCGCCCCCACCCCCCAAATAACCGCAGCTGCCCCCCCCCACCAATACTGGTTCTGCTGAGGGATTTCTTCCTCCCCCTCCCTGCCCTGTATTTTCTTGACATAACTGATGCTGGGGAATTGTTGCCATAGAAATAGAAAAGAACTGACTTATTAAAGCATATTTAGATATTCTAATAATCAATATCGGTGCTTTTTTTAATCAATATATCTTTTTCACCAACAGGACAAATAAATTAACAAAGTGTCATTGTGGCTGTAAAAAAAGTATGCATTACTAACTACGTAGGTCTAATGTGTGTATGTGCCAAATTTATTCACATTCACTCATTTTCTGCCAACAGGCCCCAATTAACCTGACATGCATGTCTTTGGACGGTGGAAGGAAGCCAGAGAACCCGGGCAGAACCCACACAGGCACGATGAGAACCTGCAAACTCCACACAAAGGCTCCAGCTGCCCTCCTGGCTGACACAATCCCAGGACCGTCTTGCTGTAAGGCGACAGTGCTGACCACTATACCACCGTGCCGCACGCCCTGCAGAAACGTGGCTCTAAGTGAGAGGAAATATCCTGAATCACGACTACATATGCTTGATTTTTCTTGTCTGACAAGATATTTCTTCTTTTCAACATACTTTGTCAGACAAAAAACAAGCATATGTTGCCATGGCTACCTGGACTTCAATATTTGCAGCGTGCTCCAGATTTATGCACATAGATAATGTACAGAACCATGGCACAGGCATTTCTCAAGATTAGGGCACTTCAAGTACTCAGTGATGACAAAAAAAATCCTCATTTTAAAATGTCAGTTATCTGCTCTTGTATGTATTCAACAGGGTCAGAAGATGTTTGGATTTATTCAAAATTAGACACCAAAACCTTTGTTTGTTTTAACCCCCGACACAGTCATCCAGCTATCTCTCTGTGGAGTCTCTTCAACATACTATTTCCTCCATCTTAGACTCAACTAGCAACAGTATGCGGCTGGTGGTGGTGGTGGTGGGGGGGGGGGACGCTGAAAACTTCATAGTGGTCAAACGTGGTTTATTTTTCAACATAGTCTCCCCTTCAGTCCGCACACTTCTTCCATCGGTGCTGCAGCGCTTGGATCCCTGCAGTTGAAAAATAAACCACATTTGGTCAAATCTGGCCACTATGAACTTTTCAGCCCCCGCCCCCCTTCCCCCCATAGTTGCGTGTTGAGTCTTTTTGCTTCCAGACCTTTATGCTTCATTATTCTGTTGTGCTGCTGAAATGAAATGACCACTGCCTGAAGACAAAAACCTGTTCCAGATTGTGCAGTTACTTAACAACTATGGCTCTCTATCTCACAGGCCCCATCCCCCGCCCATGAAAACAGAACAAGGACTTCCATCGTCAACTGTGACTCAAAACGAAGGAGAATGTGTCAGGTTAGTGGAATACAAGACTTACCAGAGATGGAGCTGAATATCACGGAGGATAACCACATCATGAGCTACAGATCCCATACCTGGCAGCCAGTAGAGGAGGCAATACTTCAAGTTACAACAGAAATGCCAACCAGTACACCCACCCCTGCCACCAAAACCTCAGGTGTGTCTCATTGGTGGCGGTGTATAGAGTGTGTGGATAGCATAGGGGCCAAGTAGTTAGTGCAGGGGTATCCAAGCATGTGCCATAGGGCCAAGACCCTGCAGGTTTTCTCTTCTACCCAGTCTCTTCAGCAGGTGTTTCCACTTATCAGCCATCAGTGGGAAGAAATTCAGTGGAATCTGCCGCTGAAGACGCTGGTTGGAGGTAAAGCCTGCAGGGTCTTGGCCCTCCATGGCACATGACTGGGCACCCCTGGGTTAGTGTCTTCGCCTTACAGGTCGCACGTGTCTTGAACTCATCCTCCTCCTGTGTCTGCACGGGTCTCCAACTGCTTCTCCGCTTTCCTCCTACGGTTCAAAGACATGCTTGCTGGATTAACTGATGATTCTATACTGGCTGCATGCTGACTGAATGTTTCTGGTAGCTGAAAATGCTGAGTGATCTAGAAAACTGCTAGAAAAACATTAATTCGTGCGTTCAACAAACACAGAAAGTAATTGTTCAAACTAAAAAAAAATTTCACACTTTGGTTAGGTAAGTGAACGCTGATGAGAAAGAAAGGGAGCTATGGAATACTTACTACATTCGTAAATCTGCTCCAGTTTGTCCACGGTGGACAAGGAGAAAAACTTGTATCCCGACTGGGTGCCAACTGCTAAGGACCTGCACCAAAAACACAAGCCTATTATTAACTGCAGTTGTCACCATGTATTGCATCACTCACACACGCTGAACTATAACACGATTTCAGTATGACTTTACAGTATTCGCCCAAAGATGCTGGGATAGGCTCCAGCCCCCTCGCGACCCGAAAAAGATTAAGCAGAAGATGAATGAATGAATGAATGCACTAGAAGAAGTGGGGTCAGCCTAACTTCAGTAATCTTTACTGTCTTCATATTTTTTGATACCAGATCCAGTCTTCCAACTGTGCTCGTGCTCACGCAGCTGAATTCGTTTACATTACCAGGGCTCTCGGACCATGAGCAACTTCCTTTGACTTGAAATTATCTATTGATTTGTCCCAATATTCCAATAGCCTAGTTTAACACTTTTAGAGTATTACCATACTTTTTTTTAGGATGTCGAGCCACACAAATAAACCACAGTATGATTTAAATAATTTCGTATATAGTAGCCACAGGTGAATACAACACCTTACCACAGACAATACGAAACAACGTGACAGCAAACCTACAGTTCATTGTGACAGAAGTTAGCCTCGGGTTACTTGACATGTTAGCTAGAATGCTATGCCAATGACTGGTCACAATGTTTACCGACAGCTGAGTTAAACCTTGTTAATTTATAACCGATGCACCTTACTACTTCTCTCTTAATGTTCAACGCATTGTGGTTATCCTACTTAGAGCACCGTGAAGGTGTTAGCGATTCAGGCAAACCCAGCCGGAGTCAGCTAACGGTTGCTAGCTTTCCAGCACAGGCCATCAGCTCTTTCCCCCGGCCTCACGTACGTGTTGTCCTGGTTGAAGTTGGCGAAGAGCAGCTGGCCTTCGCCAGAGTCCCCGCTTTGACTGGCCAGGTTCATGGGGTCGGCACCATCGAATACAAAGCTCCAGGAGAAACAGCAGCACTCGGACTGGGGCGAAGAAAAGACGGACACGCTGCGCCTCAGGGAACCATTTCTGTTGGCAGCTTTGCTCGAAAAGATTGTTGTTGTTTTTTGCTCGGGAGCTGTTCCTCACTCCCAACGCGCATGCGCCGAGAACAGCGTGCTGTACATTTAAAGGAGTAGGATAACCACTGCAGAACTAGAGCTGCACTCACTCAACTGTCCACGAGAGGGAGCCCCTGCTCAAAGAAGTGGGAAACAAAAACAAAGGCACAAGTCTCCACAACTCTCAGTTTAAAGTGAGTCATATTATTTGTCAGCATATATCATTTTTGTTTGATTTTTGGCTGTGACTCTCACCGTGTCAGGGTATAATCAGGGCTGATGAAAATATCTGCTTGGCTTAAACGGAACAGAAATTCTTGTTCAATTTAAACCTGGTGTGAAAAAAGGAATCCAATGCAGAAGCACTTCAGGCCTACATAAATGACCTGCAGATGTACCGTGCATCCATCCATGCATCTTTTTCCGCTTAATCCTTTTCAGGTCGCGGGTGTGTGTGTGTGTGTGTGTGTGTGTGTGTGTGTGTGTGTGTGTGTGTGTGTGTGTGTGAGGGGGTGGTGGTGGGCTGGAGCCTAACCCAGCATCTTTGGGCGAGAGGCAGGGTACACCCTGAACAGATCGCCAGTCCATCGCAGGGCCAACACAGAGAGACAGACAACCATTCACGCTCACAGTCATGCCTAAGGACAATTTAGAATCCCCAGTTTGATGCCAATTAACCTAACTTGCATGTTTTTGGCATGTGGGGGGAAACCGGAGAAATCCTGGAGTAAACCCATGTGCGGTGAAAAAGTATTTGCCCCTTCCTGATTTCTTATCTTCTTCTTCTTCTTCTGGCTGCTCCTTTAGGGCTCTCCACAGTGGATCATCTGCCTCCATCTCACCCTATCCCTTGCATCTTCCTTTGTAACACCAACCCTCTCCATGTCCTCCTTCACTGCATCCATCCGTCTTCTCTATGGTCTTCCTCTTTTCCTCTTCAAGATCCTTTGTCCAATATATCCACTATCCCTCCTCCGCACATGTCCAAACCATCTCAGCCTTGCCTCTCTTACTTTGTCTCCAAACTGCTCAACCTGAGCTGTCCCTCTGATATACTCATTTCTAACCTTGTCCCTCCTAGTCACTTCCAATGAAAATCTTAGCATCTTCAACTCTGCCACCTCCAGCTGCACCTCCTGTATTTTTGTCAGTGCCACTGTCTCCAAACTATACATTGTAGCAGGTCTCACTACCATGTTGTAAATCTTTCCTTTCACTCTTGCTGCTATCCCTCTGTTGCAAATCACCCCAGACACTCGTCTCTACCTACTCCACCCAGCCTGCACTCTCTTCTTTACCTCTCTTGTGCATTTTCCATTGCTTTGGACTAGTGCATTGCCCAGAGAACCAAGTATTCCTGTCTGAAACAGGTATCCCAATTAAGCTTTACAGGCCCAAATGTAGGCTGTGTTTGAAAGTGGAATACAAAGAGGTGTAGCCTATATGTAGGCAATCACATGAGATGAGATGAGATGAGATTCAACTTTATTGTCATTACACATGTATGAATACAAGGTATTCTGCTGCACGGTGGCGCAGTGGTTTAGCACTGTGGCAGCACAGTTTTACCCTCGGCGGGGGGACCGCGGGGATCATGAGATCGTGGGTTCGATCCCAGCCCCCGACCAACAGTGAGCTGTGTGGAGTTTGCATGTTCTCCCCGTGTTGCGCGGGTTTACTCCGGGATTTCTCCGGTTTCCTCCCGCACACCAAAAACATGTAGGTTTAGGGCGCTCGCGCACGCAGCGACCAGCAGCCAGTGGCTTGTCACCAAACTGCAAACCAAGTCTACCTACGGGTACAAATAAGTAACAAAAAAAAAAAAAAAAAAAAAAAAAAAAAAGGTAACGAAACGTGACTTGGCATTTGGGCACACTCTGCAGAGCGCATCCAAGGCCGGAGCAGCCGCTAGGCGCCAGTCATAAAGAAGAAAAGAAAAAAGAAAAGAAATGATATGACACAATAGGCGAGAGAAAAAAACATGTTTTATCAAATTGACGCTTAATGGGTAAGCGAAATTTTGATTGCAGGCAAAAAAACCCTCAATGCATATTTAGCAAACATTTAGTGGACACTCACACAGCAGAGGGAGGGAGAGCAGTGTGTGTATATTTGCATGTCATTGTGTA
Source organism: Pholidichthys leucotaenia (assembly GCA_020510985.1). Lineage (NCBI taxonomy): Eukaryota > Metazoa > Chordata > Actinopteri > Cichliformes > Pholidichthyidae > Pholidichthys > Pholidichthys leucotaenia. The sequence goes on along the minus strand of CM035838.1, from coordinate 392,454,978 downwards.
GTGTAAATGTAACAGTTGTTAGTGAGCAGCAGAGGGCGCCTCCTGGCAGTGGATAGATGTTATAATCATGTGACTTATAAACAAGTCCAGAGTTCAGAGTCTATCTCTCTTTCTCTCTTGCTTGCAGAAGGCACATGGGCATTGTCCTTGAGAGTCCAATCCGCTGACGACAACAACTGATTGTTGATTATATGGGTAGACATAAGAGCCAGTTCTTCCGCTAATCTCAGTCAGGAGGAATGTAAACACGGGGCAAACAAGGTCAAATCAAATCAAATCAGCACAGTGCACTCAGAGAGTAGAATTTTGTCCTCACCCGTGTAATTCTGTGCTTCCATTATACAGTATATGCAGGCTTAAACTGTTTTTCCATAGAGAGCACAGGGCTTCAGATATATTCCTTCACTGAATCACTGTCATTCAGTTCACCGTTTGCCGCTACTCGTGCCCTCCCCAACTGGTCGAATTTGATGAAGGAGCTGGCTGGGTCCGCTTGATCCGCTCTCTCACCTTCCTTCAATTTCTGATGCATCAGGGAACTCCACAGCCAAAAATAGAAGTCCTGAGATCATAGCCAATAATATTTCCATAGACGCATGGATAGACATGATAGACTTTGACAAATATAAAAGGGAGTAAATAGTACTAGGATTTATTTGATTGTGTGAATATTCATTACAGAATACCTAATGGTTGAAAATGAATGGGACATCCAATATTAGCGACTGTTTCAGATCCCTTGTTTATTTGTTTGTCAGATCACTTATTTGTCTGATCTTTTATCACTTACATTCATAATAGTGTATCTTGCACTGTGGGGAATGGGAGTTGTTCAGTCATCATTATAATTACTTTAGTTTATATCACTGTTCAGTGATGGAGTTCAGTGTAATATTGAATTTCTTCTGTGTATCATCAATAAACTCATGCAGTGCTATAACAGGACACATTTACAAATATTTCACACCCATTGTAGTGTATCATTTTATACTTTAGCAATATTTTGTTATTAAAAGGTTTTTTAAACTGTAATCAACTGAATTAACTACAAAACACCCAACATTATTATACACAGCAGAAGGACCCATTTGACTGCAACCATTGCGTCAGTGTTGCCCATTTGACAGTAAATATTTAACTAAAAATGATTAATTTTGTTATTTGGGCATTTTTGTGTCCTGTGTTTAGACCCTGTCACACCCAGATGATTTAGGCAGCATTTGCAAAATGTATGAAAAATTTGGAGAATATGCTGGCGTATGTGGAATCAGTTATGGCTAAGTTTTGTCTAAGTTAAGAGCACACTGAAGAACGTTGAAGCATCCTGAAGCACGTTGGTATACGACGTAGTTCGCCCAGCTCCTATGAAAATTTTCAGCAGGCTGAAAATTTTCTGATGTATCCAGTGTATGGTTGATATGTCCCACATTCACTGAACAAAGGTTGTAGGGAAGTTATGTGTTCGTTTACACACGTTACTTGTTAGCAACTCATAGTTACTCAAAAGTCGAAATACGCTGAGATTAATGTCTAGCATACTCACATATGAGTAACGCTCTTTGAACTTATGTGTAACTTACTGAATGGGTTTCTAACTTACAGCTATCCTGTAATGGCATATTTGCAGCGTTGGTTCCCAGGAAAGACCCACACAGAGCTCTGCTCAGCTGCTGCCTGCAGAGCGCGCACACACACACACACACACACACACACACACACACACACACACACACACTAGAATTTGGCCAGAGAGTGCAACCTCTGCACTGAAAGACTGTTTTCTGCACACAGACTGGGAGGTCTTCAAAATAGCAGCCTCCCAGGAAGACAAGACAGATGTGGAGGAGTATGCTGATACGGTCACCAGCTACATCGCGAAGTGCACAGAGGATGTCACTACAGTGAAGACCATCACTATGCGGGGTAACCATAAGCCCTGGATGACTGCAGAGGTGCGCTCGCTGCTTACAGCCAGAGATGCAGCCTTCAGAGCGAAGGACAGGATCGCCCTCCGCTCAGCCAGGTCTGCGCTCTCAAAGGGAATTAAGGCGGCAAAGCGCGCCTATGCGGAGAAAATCCAGGGTCACCTCTGTGACACTAGGAACACCAAGCAGATGTGGCAGGGAGTTCGGACACTGATGGGCTATAAGTCTAGGCAGGGGGTCGATGATGACGACACTTCGCTTCCAGACAGGCTTAACGACTTCTTTGCACGTTTTGAAGCATCAAACTCGACAATCAGAGGAAGGGCTGGCCCACCCCCACCATCGGTCGGACCAGCTTTTACCATCAACACAGCGGACACACGGAGGACCCTAACCAGAGTCAACCCACGCAAAGCTGCAGGTCTGGACAACATTCCGGGACGTGTGCTCCGAGACTGCGCGAGCGAGTTGGCGGATGTCCTGACTGACATTTATAACATCTCCCTGAGTCAGGCCATCATTCCCAGATGCTTCAAGACCTCTATCATTGTACCGGTGGCAAAGAAACCAGTTGTGTCCTGTTTGAATGACTATCGTCCTTTTGCACTGACACCAATTGTGATGAAGTGTTTTGAACGGCTTGTCAAACCACACATTACAGCCTGCCTCCCTGTATCACACGACCCGCTCCAGTTTGCATATCGTTCAAACCGCTCCATGGAGGATGTTATAGTCACCACCCTACACTCTGTCATCACCCACCTGGACCAGAAAGACACCTACGCCAGACTCCTGTACATTGATTTCAGTTCAGCATTCAACACCATTATTCCCCAGAGACTGATGGAGAAATTACTCCTTCTCGGTCTGAACTCCGCCACATGTCTCTGGATCCTAGATTTCCTGACTGAGAGACCTCAGTCTGTCCGGGTTGGAAACAACATTTCCAACTCTGTCACGCTGAGCACCGGATCCCCTCAAGGCTGTGTATTCAGTCCACTGTTGTTTACACTTCTAACACATGACTGTGTATCCAGACACGAGGGGAACCAGATTATTAAGTTTGCAGACGACACCATGGTGGTGGGACTTATTCAGAGGGATGAGGAATCAATGTACAGGGAAGAAGTGAGAGACCTGGAGGGCTGGTGCAGGGAGAACAATCTGGTGCTCAATGTGGACAAAATGAAGGAGATGATTATCGACTTCCGGCGGTCACAGCCTGAGCACGTCCCCCTCAGCATCGGCGGCCGTTTAGTGGAGAGAGTGGAGAACATCAAGTTCTTCGGAGTGCAGATCTCGCAGGACCTGACCTGGAGCAAGAATTCCTTGGGGATCAGGAAGTGGGCTCAGCAGAGACTGCACTTCTTGAGGAAACTCAAACAGGCCTCTCTCCCCATCTGCATCCTCAGGACCTTCTACAGAGGTGTGGTGGAGAGTGTTCTGACGTACTGCATTGCTACATGGTACTCCAGTTGCAGTATGTCAGAAAAAAAAGCCCTGCAGAGGATAGTCAAGGGGGCTGAGAGGGTAATTGGAGTCTCCCTCCCCACTGTCCAAGAACTTTTTCAGAACCGTTGTAGGAGCAGGGCACTGAACATTGTCAAGGACCGTTCTCACCCTCTGCATAAACACTTTGAACTTCTTCCATCTGGTAAACGATTCCGGAGCATCAGAGGCAGAACCACCAGACTGATCAACAGCTTCCTTCCACAAGCTGTCAGGATGCTGAACAGTTGACCCGGAATCTCTCATACACACTACTGCACCTACGGACATTTTGTATATTATTTGTATATTATAGTTAGTTAGTTTTTTTTTCCCCCCAAGTATGTTTCAGGGATGTGTGAATGGATGGGGGGGTGGGGGTGGGGGGTGAAGCTATGTGTGAGTGTGTCTTAAATCATGCTGCTTCTATTTATATGGATGCCGAGAGAAACACAATTTCATCTTGCCTGCACAACAGTTGTATGTACAGCAATATGACAATAAAGTTTGATTTGATTTGATTTGACACACACACACACACACACACACACACACACACACACACACACAGAGGGCTAAACACACATGCTTGTTCATATAATGGGACCTGTTGGGGATGTGTCTGAGCACTTTCAATCTACAGGATTGTCATGGATGGTATATATTGGACAACAACAGACTTCCAGTGTCTCTTTTAGCTGCCTTTATTAACAGCTCTGTAACATGTTGCAGTGACTACAAATCATGTCTGCATCTCTATAATGATGCCATCATCAAGCCACGATGCTTGACAACGGTAGCCTGGAGGGTTTCCTCACATCTCCCCCCTTTGAGAATATACGTATTCATAACAGCTTACTGAGGTATCTTATCAACTTGTCAAAATCTTTGAAATAAATATGAAATCTAGGACTTTAGGGTAGACTGCCCCCGGTCCACAGCAACGAAGGGATTATTCTGCCCTCAATAGTTGCTGTTCCTATACACAAAACAGTTGAACAGTCTTTGCCTTTAGCATCAAGTCTGACCATTATTCTTCTGCTAATCCGATAACTGATTCTAAACAGAATTAAACTTTGCTGAACTCTTCTGTTTCTTTTGTTGTGTTTACTTTGCCAATTATTCATTCTTACACATTTCCTATAACAACAGTCTGTCTATGCTGGCTAATTAAGTGTCTCTAACGAAGAGGGCATCAGACTTCATGACCTCTGGATGGGATCTGCACAGGCTTTTGTGAAACAGAATGATGTGTCCATTCTTACATGTTGGCTCTTTGGCTGGGACAACTTGAAGGAGGAGTACTGCCGAGTAGCTGCGCCTCAGGTACACCCACTTGTGGTTCTGACTAATTTGATGAATCAGCAGATTCTGGAACCATCTGCAGGTGTCTCCTATTGCATCTTGTTATGGTTCCATTGTCCATCTGCACCAGGTATGACTGTGGTTCTTTGCATTGTTTGACAACTTTTGCTGGAGTTTTCTATCCTTTCTCACCATCCAGTTTCACTCTGACAGTTTGTCCAGGATCTAGGTCGGGAAGCTGTTGAACAGAATGACGTCGGTTGAAGAAGTACCTGTTTGCAGCTTTTGTCTGGGTGTCGTGCTGCAGGATCTTGTCATGACTGATTGGGATGGGCTACAGGTTGTCTTCAAGCATTGGAAGTGTGGTGCAAATCTGTCTTCCAACCATAAGCAGAGCTGGGCTAACACCCGTTGCAGCATTAGGGGTTGCTCTGTAGCACATCAGGGCAAGATAAGGATCAGGCTGCTTAAGAATGTGCTTGACAGTCTGTACTGCATGCTCAGCAGCACCATTCGCCTGAGGATAGTGAGGGCTGGAAGTAATATGTGCAAAGCCATACTTCTGACTGAAATCTTTAAATTCTGCAGATGTGAACTGTGTTGCATTATCACTGACCAGCTCAAATGGAATTCCCTATCTCACAAACATGCTCTTCTGCCTATTGATGATCTGAATGCTTGATGTTGAAGGCAGATGAGCTATCTCAATATCTCTGGAGTAATAGTCAGTGACAATCAGGTAACTTTGTTTCCCTAACTCACATACATCAGCAGCAATGTGTTGCCACAAGCCCCTTAGCAATGGAATAGTGAGCAGTGGTTCATGTCATGGAGTAGGTTTGGTTTCAATACAGAATCTTTTTAATCTCAGTGTCAATGTGTGGCCACCCCACCGACGTCTTTGCCTGTGCTCGGCACCTTGTTAGGCCTTGATGGCCCTCATGCAACTGTTGCAGCACTTCTGATCTTAGGGCAACAGGAATGACAATCCTGTCTTGATATAACACTAATACATCAGTTTCTGAGAGATGGGCTCTTGCAGCATGATATCCTTGCAGAGCTGGAAACTGGGCTGGCTTTAGTGGCCATCCATCTCTGATGAAGCCTATGATGGTTTGCAACTGTCCGTCTTGTTGTGTGGCTATTTGTATTTTATTGAGTCTTTGGGGTGAGACAGGTGAGTTAGCAACAACTGATGCTACTACCTCATGAGCTGTGTCTCCTCCACTGTTGTCCAACAGTGGGCTCCTGGAAAGAGTATCTGCAATGACCAGTTGTTTTCCTGGCACATGCTCAGTGATTACATTGAATCATAGCAAGCGCATCAGGAGTCTCTGGACTCTTGGGGATGCTTTATCCAAATTGTACGAGTTTATCAGGGGTAGCAACGGTTTGTGGTGTGTTTGAAGACAGAAACTGTCCATGCCTTGTACATAGCACACAAAGTGTTCGCATGCCCAAACACCTGCAAGACACTCCTTTTCAATTTGAGAGTATCTTCTTTCAGAGTCTGACAGTGTATGGGAGCAGAATGCTACTGGTTTCAATTCTCCATCATGTTCTTGCAACAGTGCAGCTCCTAAACCATAGCTACTTGCATCTGCACTATTGACAGTACTGCATTGTGTGTCGTAATATGTGAATGCTGGAGCTGACACCAGCGTAAATTTTACAGTGTTGAATGTCTGCTCTTGCGGTCACTCCATACCTACTGGTTCTCTCCCCTGAGCAGGCTGGTGATTGGGTGTATTTTTGTGGATAAATCAGGAAGAAATCTACCAACGTAATTGATGAGACTAAGGACCTGACGAAGTTCTTTCCCATTTGTAGGGCTTGACATTTGCATTATAGCTTTCACTTTACTGGAGTCCAGCTTCATGCCCTCAGCGCTAAAAACATGGCCAAAGTACTGCACCTCTGACTTTCCAAATTTGCACTTGACTTTGTTTAGCTTCAAGCCACTTTCCTTTATTTTACTCAGGGCAGCATTTAAGCAAGTGCTGTGCTCTTCCATTGTTGAACCATAAATGAGAATGTCGCCCATCTCCATGACTACTCCCTCCAGACCCTTCGACAATGATGACTGTGAGATCGTATATTATATATTATTTTATTATGGCGGTGCCCTAGGCTAGAGAGGGGTGACGCCCTGCCTCTGGGGGGTGGCATCACCTGAGGTAAAACAAAAAATCTAATTATAAGTTGTATATATAGAACGCTGGGAACTTGCATTGAGACATTCAGAGATAAATTAGTCGAGCTGTACAATAATATTACTAGTAAGAAAATGGTAGTAATTTGTGGAGATTTCAATATTGATTTACTAAATCCATATCAACAAAATGTAATTACAGAGTTCATGAATTCTATGTACAGTATGAGTCTATATCCCACAATAACACATCCCAGTAGAATCACAGTTCACACTGCTACACTTATTGACAACCTGTTTGTTAATATTATTGATAGGAAAATAGAAAGTGGATTATTGATAAATGATATAAGTGACCATTTGCCAACCTTTGCACTTATCCACGGCCACACGGGGGCCAATACAGAAAAAATTTAAATATCGTTCAGGTACAAATCACAAAATGCAATCAGTTCTTTTAAAGAAGACTTGCTGAAGCAAGACTGGACAAAAGTTTATGTATCAGATGTAAATGAAGCCTATGACACATTTATGAACATTGTAATCACTCTTTATGAAAAAAAATGTCCATTAGTAAAGAAAAAGCTTTAACATAAATTTGTCGATAAGCCATGGTTAACCAAAGGATTACAAAAGGTGTGTAAAAAGAAAAATTTATTATATAAAGCTTTCCTAAAGAAAAGTACAAAAGAAGCAGAGCAGTGGTATAAAACATACAAAACTAAGTTAACATATATAATAAGATGTAGTAAAAGAGACTATTACAGTAAAGAACTGGAGAAAAACAGAGACAATATTAAAAATACATGGACAATACTTAACAATATTCTTGGAAATAAAACAGAAATACAAGCTACCCAACCAATTTTTCAAAAAATAATAAAACGACTCAGAGTGTGAATGCAGTTTCACCTGCAGATGAATTTAATAACTTTTTTGTTAACATTGGTCCTAATTTGGCTCGAGAAATATCCATTACGGCACCTACGGGTGATACAATAAGCAAAAACACTGCTATAAAAGACTCCATTTTCATAAAGAACACAGACGAGAGAGAGATCATTGAAATTGTTAAATCGTTTAAAAGTAAAACATCTACGGACTGTGATGGTATTGACATGCTCTTAGTCAAAACTATTATTGAATGCTTAGTGAAACCACTGACGTATATCTGTAACCTGTCTCTCCAAACAGGTATATTTCCCAATGCAATGAAAATAGCTAAAGTAATTCCGATATACAAGACGGGTGACAGAGGGGAACTTTCAAACTACAGACCAATTTCACTATTGCGGCAATTTTCCAAGATACTTGAAAAAATATTCTGTGAGAGAACTGACAACTTCATACTGAAGAATAATTTATTGTGTGAGCAGCAATATGGGTTCAGACACAAGAGGACATCTGCATTTGCTCTAAAAAATATCAACTGCCGTTGAAAAAAAAGAGTATTCAGTTGGGGTATTCCTGGATCTTAAAAAAGCATTTGATACAGTGGATCATAATTTATTATTAAAGAAACTACAAAATTGTGGTATTAGGGGGGTAGCACTGTCCTGGTTATGTAGTTACTTAAAGAATAGATATCAGTATGTATGTGTTGGTAACAAAAACTCACAGTTACTGAAGGTTACTTGTGGAGTCCCACAGGGTTCAGTTTTGGGGCCATTGTTATTCAATATGTATATAAATGATAAATGTAAAGTTTTGGAAAAAATGGATTTAATATTGTTTGCCAATGACACTAATTTATTATGCAGTGGAAGCAATTTGGAACAACTTTTGGATACACTCGGAAAGGAATTAGGAAAGCTTAAACTGTGGTTTGATTCAAACAAATTAACGCTCAATTTAAGTAAGACAAAATTTATAGTTTTTAACAACCATCACAACAACTCAGTATCTAAACTCAGTGTAAATGGTGTAGAGATTGAAAGGGTATCTTGAAACTAAATTTCTTGGAGTAATAATTGATAATAAACTGTGTTGGAAGTCACATATTAATTATATTAAAGGTAAAATATCTAAATCAATTGCAATACTACACAGAGTGAAATATTTGCTGAATCAACCCACATTATATACTTTGTATCATTCATTAATACTCCCATACATGTCATATTGTACTGAAGTATGGGGAAATACATATAAAACAAACATATATCCAGTCTTTATGCTTCAGAAGAGAGCTATTAGAATAATAAACAAAGCTGCTTACAGGGAACCAACAAACCCACTTTTTCTTAAATTAAAAGCTCTCAAGTTGAAAGATCTGGTTGACTTTAAAACTGCAGTAATAATGTTTTAAAGTGAAGAATCTATCACTGCCCGCAAATATCCAAAAGTTGTTCCAAATAAGGGAGAAACAATATCATTTCAGAGGAACATGTATATTTCAAAAACCTTCAGTGAGAACTACCACCAAGCAACACTGTGTTTCAGTGCAAGGAGTCAGATTATGGAACGATTTTGGACCTGAATTAAAATCATGTACAACGCTTGGACAATTTAAACAAAAACTAAAGGTGTGGGGAGACTTGAATAACGAAACCGAATTGCCTTTAATTTCAGTTTATTTCAAGTAACCATTCCACTGTCTGCTCTCATTCCTGAGCAGCGAACAAAGAGAGTCAACACACCAAAGTTCTCTCATTTAAACATTCTCACATCAAACCATTTCCCTCGCGGGGGAAATCACACATCTATATCAAAGTCTCTTTATTCACATTCATTAGCCTTTTATTTACATAACTCCCCCTTCTCTCCTCTCGAGCCTCAGTGGTCAGGAAGTCTTCTGTCCCCTGTCCTCCGCAGGGGGTCCAGGCTCTGTGGCTCCGCACCGCAGGGGGCTGGCTCTCCTTCATCGTGAGGTTAAATCACATATGCAGTGTCCAACATATACATGTCTCACAACACAGCCATATAACCCCCCCCCCAAACGATGAAGAACAGACTAATTCCTAAAATTTAATAGCACCTTACTCACTACTGAATAATCAACACCAACATTCAGTCTGTGCGCCGCTTGGGCTTCAGCCGTCTGCCGAATCTGCTGTGAGTCGGCCCCGCCTTGCCTGCGGTGCTTTTCTGCTTCGGTTCTGTTGACTGAGGGAGAGAGTGATTAATTGCCCTCTGCGGGGGCCTGCCTCGTCGAGGCGCCACTGCGACCGGTACAGACACGTCCTTCATGACAAAAGCAGGTTTTAGTCTGTCAATACTGACTGTCTCTTTTCTGTCTCCAAAATCTAGCACAAATTGCTTATCACCTGCCTCCAGCACTCGAAATGGCCCTTCGTAAGGTGGTTTGAGCGTTGCTTTAAGGGCTTCGCGCCTGACAAAAACGAAATCGGCATTTTTCAAAGCCTTGGGGACGAAAACTCGTGGAAAAGCGTGATGAACCGGACCCGGGAGCGTGTCTGCCCCCGTGCCGACTAACGGTCCCAGAGCAGAGAGAGGTGGGGGCTCTGGGTGCTCTGGTAAAAACTCGCCCGGCAGCCTCAGAGTTTGTGCGAATACCAGCTCCGCTGGGGAGGCGTCTAAGTCCTCTTTAGGCGCAGAACGCAACCCTAATAAAACCCATGGAAGTTTATTTACCCAATCTGCATCCGTGAGCGACGCTCTGAGTGCTGCCTTCAAAGACCTATGAAAACGCTCGCATAAACCATTGGCCTGAGGGTGGTAAGCCGTAGTGCGGTGAATTTTGGCTCCTAAGCCGTTGGCCATCGCTGACCACAGCTCAGAGATGAATTGCGGTCCTCTATCGGACGTAATGTGCAACGGAACCCCGAAGCGCGCCACCCAAGCCGTTAAAAAAACGCGAGCCACCTCCGCGGCCGTGGTCGTCGCAAGTGGGACCACTTCCGGCCAACGTGTGGTGCGGTCCACCATTGTCAAAAGATACGTGAACCCCTGTGATGCCGGTAGGGGGCCCACAAGGTCGACGTGCACATGGTCGAACCTTCTGGCCGGAATGCGGAACGGTTCTAACGGGGCTCTTGTGTGCCTGTGAATTTTGGCCCGTTGACAGGAAATGCAGGTTTTTGCCCATTCCTTCACGTGCTTGTGCAGGCACGGCCAAACAAACTTTTCCGCCACTAGTTTCACCGACACGCGCACCCCCGGGTGCGCCAGTGAGTGGACCGAGTCAAAAACACGGCGGCGCCACGTGGCCGGAACCACCGGACGCGGGCGCCCCGTCGACATGTCGCAGATCAGGGGGGGCATACCGGTTTGTAAACACTTGCTCTCCAGCCTCAACCCTGTTGGTCCAGACTGGAGCGCGCGCACGTCTGCGTCCGCCCCCTGGTCCGCTGCCATGGCTGCGTAATCTATACCCACGTGCACCGGGGCTGCGCGCGCCACCGTGCCGCTCTCCTGCGGCGCGGTCATGGTGGCCCGTTCTGCCTCTGCGCGTGTTGGGGTCGTGAACGCGCGTGAGAGACAATCCGCTACTACATTGAATTTGCCCGCGACGTGCCTAATGTCAGTGGTAAATTCCTAGATTGCGGCCAGCTGCCTCTGCTGTCTGCTGGACCACGGATCTGAAATTTTGGCCATAGCGTATGTGAGCGGCTTGTGGTCCACATAAGCGGTGAAGCACCGTCCTTCCAGCCAGAACTGGAAATGACGAATAGCCAAATGCAGCGCCAACAGTTCTCTGTCAAACGCGCTGTATTTTCGTTCAGCCGCACTTAAAGATTTGCTAAAGAAAGCCAAAGGCTGCCAAACTCCGGCTACCTGTTGCTCAATAACGGCCCCTATGGCTAAATCTGAAGCGTCTGTCGTCAGCGCGATACGTGCTGCAGGGTCTGGGTGGGCCAGGAGCGCAGCGTCAGCCAAGGCTTTTTTAACCTCTGTGAACGCGCGCTCCCGCTCCGGGGACCATTCGACCGCCTGGGTCGGTTTTTGTTTTTTGAGCGCGGCATATAACGGTTGCATGATTTGAGCTGCGTGGGGCAGGAATCGGTTATAAAAATTCACCATCCCCAAGAATTCCTGTAGTGATTTGACCGTTTGTGGACGGGGAAAATCCGCTACCGCGCATACTTTCTCTGGTAACGGAACCGCTCCCTCCGGGGAGACGCGGTGACCCAAAAAATCGATCCGCTCGACGCCGAACTGGCACTTGGCTGGGTTAACTATTAAGCCGTGCTCTCCCAGCCTCCTAAAAACTGCTGTGAGGTGCGTTTCGTGTTCGTCCTCTGAAGTACTCGCGACCAAAATGTCGTCGAGGTACACAAACACGAAAGGGAGATCGCGTAACACGGCATCCATCATCCGCTGAAATGTTTGCGCTGCCCCTTTGAGACCAAACGGCATGCGTAAAAATTCGAAAAGTCCGAACGGGGTTATTACCGCTGTTTTAGGAATGTCCTCCGGTTGGACCGGGACTTGGTGATAGCCGTGAACTAGATCAATCTTTGAAAAAATGCGCGCCCCTGCCAGGTGCACCGAAAAATCCTGAATGTGTGGGATGGGATAACGATCGTGCGCCGTAGCGTTGTTTAGCCTGCGGTAATCCCCGCACGGTCTCCAGGAGCCATCGGCTTTCGGTACCATGTGCAGCGGCGAAGCCCACGGGCTCTTCGACCTACGAACGATGCCCAGCCTCTCCAGGCTGGCGAACTCCTCGCGCGCAATGGCGAGCTTAACTGCATCCAAGCGCCGAGCTTTTGCAAACACGGGAGGACCAGACGTGGGGATAAAGTGTTTCAACCCGTGCTTCGCGACCGTCGCTGAAAAAGTGGGCACAGTGAGCGCTGGAAATTGGGTGAGGAGTGTGTGAAACTTACCACCTGCTGTAGCGACGTGGGTCTGTACTGGTGGCGGGGACACTCGAGCTGAACAGGGGAGAGAGTAAAAAGAGAGTGCATTTACCAGCCGTCTATTAGCAAGATCAACTAACAGATTGTGTGAACACAAAAAATCCGCGCCCAACATGTTGAAACTCACCGCCGCTATTACAAAAGTCCATTCATATGTGCGGCCATGTAAGCACAAAGGCAAGGTCCTTCTCCCGTAGGTGTTGATGTTCGAGCCATTTGCCGCTGTAGCTCCGCTACCGTGGGGTCCAGCCACCCGGTCTGCGTATGTTGGGGTGATGAAGCTCACTTGTGCTCCGGTGTCGATGAGGAACTCTCGTCCGGAGCGCGCATCCGTGATGTAGAGCAGCTTGTTGCGTTCTCCAAGGGTCGAAGCTGCTAGCGACCCCCGGTCTTGCCGTTTCCCGAACTCCTGAAGATGCAGGGCGGCACACACCTGCGTGCCTTCTCTGCGAACCTCCGATGGTAAAAGCAGAGATCTTCTCCTCCGCTGTGTCGTGTCCGCGCCTCTGCCGCCGGGCTATTGGCTCCACCTCGTCGTGGCCGTGTTGCCGCCGTCGTCGGCCAGTCTGGTTCTGCCGCTTCTGGCTCCCCGCTGTCTCGGGTCGCCGCTGTGGTTGCTTGCCCGCCGCAGGCGTCCAGGATCCCATCTGCCTCCTGGGCCAGCTCCCGGAACTCCTCCAGGGTGTGACACTTTTTGCCGGCCAGCGTGCTTCTCGCATGCGCCGGGAGGTTGGAGAGGAAGATGAACTGAAAAATGAAATCATCGTTGTCCAACCCTCTCAGCTGTATCATCTCCTCCATCAGGGCGCTCGGCCTGTGTCCACCTTGGTCTAGCAAAGACAAGATCCTCCTCGCCCTCACTTCAGCCGAGGGGGTGAAAAACTTGATGAGGGTGGATTTCAGCTCGCCGTACCTGTCGGTCGCGGGTGGCTGCTCCACCAAGCTCTGCACGCACCGAGCTGTGCCGTTGTCCAGTTTAGCGATGACATGGTGGAACTTAGTGTCATCCACCGTTACTCCTGCAAGCGCGAACTGCGACTCTGCTTGCAGAAACCACGACCGTGGGTTATCCTGCCAGAAATCAGGCAGCTTAACGGCCACTGCGCTCGCCAGCTCTGAGCGCTGTGAGTCCGGGACCCTGAGAATTTCTTCGTTCATTCTCAACGTCGTCAGTCACCAATGTGGGGAGACTTGAATAATGAAACCGAATTGCCTTTAATTTCAGTTTATTTCAAGTAACCATTCCACTGTCTGCTCTCATTCCTGAGCAGCGAACAAAGAGAGTCAACACACCAAAGTTCTCTCATTTAAACATTCTCACATCAAACCATTTCCCTCGCGGGGGAAATCACACATCTATATCAAAGTCTCTTTATTCACATTCATTAGCCTTTTATTTACATAACTCCCCCTTCTCTCCTCTCGAGCCTCAGTGGTCAGGAAGTCTTCTGTCCCCTGTCCTCCGCAGGGGGTCCAGGCTCTGTGGCTCCGCACCGCAGGGGGCTGGCTCTCCTTCATCGTGAGGTTAAATCACATATGCAGTGTCCAACATATACATGTCTCACAACACAGCCATAAAAGGAAGAAATACTCCAAACATATATACAAGATGACATGTAAAATCACATAAGGATTGTCATATCCAGTTTGTGTTGTGTTGTTGCTTTTTTTTTGTCACATTTTGTCTTAGCTTTGTTCTGAATTGTAATCGCTCTTGTTTTGTTTTTCTTTTGAATTCTTGGATGGAATATGGGTGGGCAATATTAGCTGCGGCTTCAGCCATCACCCATTTCGGATAACTTATGTTGAACTGTATAATCAGAGGAGTTATTGTCTAATTTGACCTTGTTGGATTTTCTTTCCCCCTTTGTTATATTATTCTGTTTCTTTTTTTTAATCTTTACTTTTAATCTATCCGAAATAAAGATTCATTCATTCATTCATTCATTCATTCAGGTGTATAAGTCATTTACGGGAGACATTGTCTCTTCGCTGTGGCTCCTGTACTTGCTGTAGAGACTCCAGTGTTCCTGGTCCTTGTTGTAATAAAACGTATAAAATATCACCTCGACTCCTCCGTAATTTGAGACACAACATTTGGCAACGAGGATATATGGAGATGGAGAGGGCTGCTATCACGCGTCGTCCTTTTTTGGAGGCTCTGGGTGAGCCGCTGGTCCCTTAGGCCAGATGGTATGCGGCCTTCCAGAACTATTTGTTGGTGTTAGACCTCGGCGACCTTGGCAAATTAAGAGCGAGTGCTATTCTGGTCCATAACCTGGGAATGGAGGGCCAGAGAATCCTGAGCACGCTTGGAGGAAGTGACTCTTTTGACGACGTGAGGCTCATGGTCGGCTACTTTTGCGCCCCTGAGAACATCATAATGCGATGCATCCAGTTCAGGCAGCGGTGCCAGCGACCCGGAGAGTCGGTCCAGCAGTTTGTGGTGGACCTCCGACAGCTGGCGGGTGAGTGCAGGTTTGGAGCTTCGGAGGAGGAGATGGTCCGCGACCAGTTGGCTGAACATGTGGCCTACTCCTCGGCAAGAATTCGCCTGCTAACCCATGCTGGTGAGCTAACTCTGCTAGTGGCCTTGGAGCTAGCGCAACAACACGAGGCAGCAGAACGGCTAACGAGGAATCTCGGTGAAAAGGAACCCCTGCCCAGGAACGACGCACAGTGGAAGACTTTGACCTTGGATTCGGATGATGGCAGCGACGATGAGTACGCGGCCATTGTAAAAATAAAGTCCACCCTGGGGACGCCGAGATGCTATGGCTGTGGATCCAGCAGGCACTGCTATAGAGTGAGGGAGTGCACAGTGAGGGGCAAGCATTGTGGACAGCGTGGTCTGCTCCACCACTTCACCAGGGTTTGCCGTGACTTTGACAAGGAGCAGCAGAGGCCTGCAAAGGACAGTGTAAAGAAGAAGGCGCCTATAGTGGTCCACACTGTCTTGTCCAACACGGACGGTCGTATTGTCTGCAACATACTGCTGGATGGGACGACAATACCAATGTTGGTGGACATGGGGTCGGCGACCTCCATCCTGAACTTGGCAACAGTGAGACGGTGTTTTCCCCACTACACTGTGAGTAAGACGAGCATAGCCTGTTATGGATATGGCAATAATCCCCTTGACATTGTGGGCTTGGTGTGGCTGTCGGTGAGGTATAAGAAGGCCTCTGTGTGCAGCCGAGTTCATGGTGTCTCGAGAAGGTAATAATTTAATGGGCTGTGACTTGTTTTACGGGCTTGGGTTCTCCATCACCTGCGGAGAAGTGGAGGAGTTGTCAGTTGGCAGACTGTGGGACCGGCCATTTTATGTGGGAAGTGGCGAAGAAGAGTGGGACTTAGGGTGGCCCATTTCAGGTGAAGAGGGATGCCACCAGCACCAGAGTACGCTGATGAGACGGGGGTTCCGTGCCAGTGTTTGCGGTCCCAAGAACGAGGGACCCGAACGGCATGGGTTAGCCCCCACGACGGCGGAAGGGTCCAGAGAACAAGCGCAGCGGGGCTCCAGTGGCTGGCTGAGTACCACTGTTGAGCCGGACGCTGCTGGTTCCACTCCAATGCGACAACCACAAGTAACCGGGGCAAGACCAGACGGCACGAACCCTAGCCGTGCCAATAATGAAAACAAGGGACTAGGCTTGAGCAAACTTGGTGGACTGCTGAGGAGCCATAAAGGTGTCAGATCATGACGCAGAGGACGGAGAAAGCCAGTGAGCGCTCCCCTGGGCAAGGGTGATGACGTCCGCCCTAGGGTTGAGCCTCGGCTAGGTCGGATGTGCAGTTCAAGAGAACTGAAAGTTGGACAGGATAATCTACGGGTGGTCTGGTCCGACGGCGACGGGTACCTGAAATTGACTGATGGGTCGAGACGGCACCCGAATGAGCTGCGGCGTTTGGGCAGAAAGGAACGACAGTGCAGCCCGTCTCGGGTCACGAAGAAATGGAGACGCTCTGGGAGTGGACCGTGGGACGGACACGCCAGAGGGGAGCCTTTGAGAGACCTGGGTTGAGACTTTACGTGGGGCTTATGGTGTGTCTGGTTCAGTGCATTTGACAGTGTGTCTGCTAAGTTTAATGTTAATATGTTCAAAATAAGTTCAGAAGTGATAAAAGAAAAAGACACAGTTATTGTAAATATAGAAAGGTGAAATGTGTAATACTGTCTGTTTGAATAGATGTTTTATATGCACATGACCACCGTTATAAGTTGTGAATGCCTAGTGGCTGAGTGTTATGTGTGTTGAGGGTGCAGTAACACCTGGATGTGAATGTAAGTATGGGGTGTGCGGAAGTACCTGCCCTATGTTGTGTGAATTGCGTGTTTTTTTTCTTTTTCTTCGGAGCCCCTGTTTCTAATTGTGTAATAGCCTGCGAGTTTATGGAGTCGGGTACCGCCATTGTTCATGTTTGTAATTACTGTTTAATTGTATATATATACAGTATATATAACTAATTATTTCTGGATTAATTTATTTTGGTGTGTGGCCCTTTTCTTTTCAGTGACTGTTGTGTTTACATAGCGGAGTGCTCCGCTGGGCCAGTGTGGTGTGTGTGTGTGTAGGCCTATATCCATTTTGTATTAGAGTGTGAATCGGGTGTAAATTATAAGTTAGGTGAATTTGCATGCTTGCTTTTTTTCGGGGGTGGGGGTGGATGAAATTGTATATTATATATTATTTTATTATGGCGGTGCCTTAGGCTAGAGAGAGGTAACGCCCCGCCTCTGGGGGGTGGCGTCACCTGAGGTATATAAGCCATTTGCGGGAGACATATTGTCTCTTCGCAGTGGCTCCTGTACTCGCGGTAGAGACTCCTGTGTTCCTGGTTCCTGTTGTAATAACAACTTATAAAACGTCACCTCCACTCCTCCATAATTTGAGACACAACAATATCTCCCTCTGAAAAATTTCAGGGCTGGACGTGATTCCAAACGACAGTCGTATGAAACAGAATCTACCTATAGGGGGTTATGAAGGTAGTCAATTTTTGGCTATTTTCATCGAAGGGGATTTGCCAAAATCTGCTTGAGGCATTGAGGGTGAAGAATATTTTTGCCCCAGCCAACTTGGGAGCGATGTCCTCCAACATTGGCAGAATGAATCTCTCTTGCTTTACTGCCTTGTTTGAGGTCTACACACAGGTACCTGATGTTTATTTTTCTTCTCCACTGGAACCATCAGGTGCACCAATCTGTTGCCTCCAGGACCTCTTGTATTATTCCCATATCCAGCATTCGTTTGAGTTCAGCCTCAACCTTTGGCAATAGTGGAAATGGAATGCGGCGTGGTGTCATCATGGTGTAGGGCTTGGCGTCAGGCCTTAGTTTAATCTTAACAGGTTTGCACTTGAGGAGTCCAATATCACCAAAAACTTCTCCTAGCATGTCTAAATCTACACCGTCAACTCTCATGACTAGTCCCATCTTCTTGGCGGCATAACAGCCCAGCAGGTTGTGAGAATAAGCCCCTTTTATGACTGTTATCCAGAATCGGTATTCTGTCCTTTATTAATGACTTGTGGCCAGCAATTTACCAATGCAGCGCACGCCACCACCTGGACTGGTAACATGTGGTTTAGGACCAGTAGTCACTAATCGTGAACGATATGGAAGTCTTTCAAAAGCATGCTGTGACATTATAGTGATGTCAGCACCCATGTCTATTTTAAATTCCACAGTGCTGCCATCCAAGGGTAATTTCACAAGCCACTCATTTTCTGATCCAGGCTGCTCTATCATAGTTGGTGTGACTCCGGTTATTGCACCCAGGAAAAATGCATCTTCTCGGTGTGGAGTTTCTGAGGTTACAGACACTTCTCTCAATGTTTGTGATTTGCAGGCTACAGCAAAATGTCCCATCTTATTACATTTTTTGCACCTCTTATGCTTAGCTGGGCAAACTTGTGTCATTTCATGCTGTTTGTTGCAACGATGACAGATGGTAAGGTGTTTGGACTCACCATATTCTTTTTTCTCCACTCTCTGGTGGTGTCTTTTTTGATTTGAGGGAAACATTTATTTTGTCTTATGGCTTCCACTGCACAGTCAGCTCACATGGCTGTATTTTACTGCTTTATCTGTTCACTCTGGGGAGCCATTTGAATAGCCTTTTCTAGTGGAAGCTCTGGCTCCAGCTGCATTTTCTGTGAGACTTTGTTGTCCAATACACCAATCACAACAGTTTATTTGGGCTTTTGTACCCGCTTGTGGAAACAGGCCCTATCATGAATTATGTTCTGCTTCGACACAAAATGGCTGCTAAACTTGTCCATTACCGTGGTATAGTTGAACTCCAGAGGAACTTTTACATCACCATCTTCGTCGCTAACGTCCGGACTGCCAAATGCGAAAGAGTCGTAAATTGCCTCTGCTTCTTTCCCCATAGCGTAGAGAAGAGTGTTTACTTGAACTTTGCCACTCACTTTATCCAGCTTGGAGGCTACTCAAAAGTGCTTAAAACGGCGGTGCCACATCAGCCACTTAGCAGGGTAGGTGAAGTCGAATGGTTCAAGTGGGCCAAACTTTGCCATTACTCACTCTGTTGTAGGTTGTCATTCGAACACTTCTGACACCATGTCATGGATGGTATATATTGGGCAACAACAGACTTCCAGTGCCTCTTTTAGCTGCCTTTATTAATGGCTCTGTAACATGTTGCAGTGACTACAAATCGTGTCTGCATTTCTATAATGACATCATCATCAAGCAACTACGGTAGCCTGTAGACTCTCCTCACAAGGATAACAATCCAAATCACTGTTTAACCTCTTGCACTCCGGTGTACTGCGGGCGGGCACGTCTCTGCGTCCTAGAGTGCACGAGGGCGCACGAGTGCGCACAAGGGCGCTGCGTCCTAGGAGGCACTGAAAAAAAAAGCTGCATTTCCGTTCTTCCACTACAGACACAGCCGCAAGCAGAAAGCCAAAGGAGTGCTTTGATTGGTTTAGATGTGATTGACCTCTCATTCGACTAATAAGAGCCTTGAATTGGGTTTCTGAAACCTTGAAGAACCAATGACTGAAAACCTAGCAAGAAGGACCCGCCTACCAACGGCTGCGAATGCAGCGAGCCAATTGAAGCACAGAAGTTTGAAAGCTGTTTTGTGTAAGGCTGGGTGAAGAGAGACTGACTGCTGCAGCAGATGAAAAAAGGACCCGCAGGAAGAACCGCCACAGACTCAACAGCACGGAGACCACCCACAAGTGCGACCTGTGTGATAGGGACTGCCATTTGCGCATCGCCCTGTTCAGCCACAGGCGGTGCTGTCCCAGCAGAGTAGACGTTTAGGATTCTCTTCCATGGTCATCATAGATCGTCCACATGCTGTTGTGGACAGGTAAGTGTTATAAGCTAAATTATTCTTTATCCCTGAAAATTGTAATCAAAAATGACTTTTGACCGATCGGTAAATTACAACTGTGCGGCGCACGAAGTCCGAAGTCCGTGCGCCTCGGTACACGGTTTGTGCGCCGCGTCCGGACCGTGAACGCCCCCCCCGCTACTGTTCTGTAGCGAGGGGGGGGAGCGCGGAGACTGCGAGGACTGTGCGCCGTGGTCGCCACATTGCCACATGACTGTTCCGTCATGTAGCGATGGCCAATGTCCGTCCTCTGTAGCGGGGGGGTGGGGGGGGAGTTGTTATCTTCTACATTACAGATATTTTAGAATAATTTTTAGTGCACTGTAGGTTATTTTTTCTTGTAAAAAAATGCCACACATTTTTTACATGGCATGCTTCTTTGTGTGTGGGGGCTTGTTTATTCATTCATTCATGAATGAATGAATAAACAACCCCCCCCCCCCCACACACACACAGCCCTGAGTGTCACCTTTCATTAGAGCCCAAGATGAAGCTTCTATATTGAATCATTCAAAAGTTACAGACGTTTTTCCAAACTGTGCCATTTGGCACAATTTGGCACAGTTCAAAAACGCCTGGGAACTACCTGAGAACAAAGCTATGTAATATATTCATTTTTTGTGGTATTGTTACAATATTTGGACCTCAGCTGGATAACACTTGGTTCTACATTTTTGTTGCATTTTCCAGCCCGGATCTGAAGCTGTGTGTTATTTGCAAGCATTTGTATCCAAAAAAACACCCAGGCGAAATTTATTTTCTTCAAGTTCAGTATGTTTAGATGACTGTTACTCAGTGGCCGGAGCACTTAGAGAGATTATGACTGTTTTGCCAAAAAATTCAAAGTGTTTTCTTTTAAATGAGACCAACCCCATGAAGATGCTGCAAAGGGTTGAAGAACAGCTTTTGATTTACTTTGGGCACGTTATTTTTTGGCGTTTTTAGGGAAATTGGCCAGAGTGCAAGGGGTTAACCCTCCCCCCATGTTTTTGTTTTGTTTTTGTTTTTTTTGTTTTTTTACATTTGACTGCAGTCTGTACCATCAGCTGTCCAGTGTTGTTCTGATAGATATACCAAAATGTTGGAACACTGGAGGAGGTGGATCCAATCAGCTGATCGCTCGAAGTGCAGAGCTCAACTATTTTCCATGATAAATCACACTTTGCTGTTGGCTGCGCCTCCCGGCAAAAGCACACTCCATGCATTATCTTGATTTTTTTTTCACTTTATTGAAAATAAACTTTTTTTATCACCATCAGTTAGTGTGCCTTTGAGCCAGGTCGTGTCAGGCCGCTGCTTCTCCCGGCATGTTGTGTGTTGGATATGTTATGTCTGTATATGGAACCAAGGAGGAGGCCAGGTGTTGAGCTGAACACGTTTACTGATGAGGCACTATACCACACAGATGTAGCCGTCGGGCAGAAAAGGTGGCAAAGAGACTGCCCCTCCTGCCCACTGCCTTCTTATAGCCACGGGTGGTGGCGGAACCAGAAGATGGAGTCACCACCCATACCTCACAAATAAAAGTCTAAACTATACACAACATTCTCCCCCCTCACAAAAGTCCAAAACACACACAATTGAGATCCACCCCAATTTAGGACCCGACTCACATGCTAAGATCACAAAACAATTGAACATAAGTGGCCTAACACATTCACACCAAAACAACTAACGCTAGGGGGAACAGGTGGACTGCCGTCCCACCCCACATGGCAAAGCGGATTATTCTGCCACTTGCACTAAGAGAAAGTCCATTTAAAAACAAAATACTGCCATGTCTCCTGAACTAAAATAAGACAAACAAAATACACAGAATAATCCCAGAACTACATATACACATAACAAATCAGTTCAAACACATGCACAATAATTAACCTATATACACATGGCTGAAGGATAAATAAGCCCGTGGGCCCCCCTGGACCGTTCTTTCATCAGTCCGCCCCTGGAAGCGGCCTGCCTCCCGGGCCGCAGCAAGTTGTCTTGGCACTGGTGCGCCTCCTCTCCCTCACCATCGAATATTTCACTCGTCCATGACCACCACTCATAGTCTCCTCCCGGGCATGCCGCAGCTCGTTCGGGTGCCCCCACGAACCCTCCGACAGCTGGGGATAAGTGTCCTCCCGTTTGGCCCTGACACGCAGTCGTCCCTGGTGCTCCTCCACCTGCCGTTTGGCCCATAACTGCCGTGGTTTCACCACCCCCCGAGCCCGAATCCAGTCAGTGGCTCCCAGAGGGGTTTTGTTCGGCTTGCAGTGTTTCTGCTTGGCACGTCATTCTACTGTGCCATCCGGTCCTGCCCCGACCCCTTTTAACTTTGCCGCCACCATCGCGGTTGTGACCCCTTGATCACCGGTACCTTCCAGACGAAATCCGGGAACAGATGGAGCCAGCCACTCAGCGCCACCCGCCGTCACAGGCGTCCCGCTGTGCTGCCCAGTTCCCTCTTCCAGGGCTACTTGGGCTCTGGCACAGGAACCTTCCTGCAATGGCCCTAGGTGGGGTTGGTCTTGTGCACTCTCCAGGGTGCCAGGCAGTTCCTCATCCCACACTGTGCCATCTACCACTTTCAGGATCAGAAAGCCCCACATTTTAGCTGATTTGCGCCGAGCCATCGGTTCCAACGTTCCCACCGTGGCCAGTCGTCCTCCTCCACAACCATAAAGCGGCGCTGGGTCCCTCTCAATTCTGACGTGCGGGGAAAAACATCTCACGGTCGTCCAATCTGGCACGGAGCCCACTGCTCCCGCGTCAGTCCACAACAACACTTCCATCCCGTCCAACTCCATCATACAGTATGCGTGACCGTTGGTGCTCAGAGACATCCTCGCTCGTATCTGTGGCATCTCCTGGTTATATGAAGCAAGCGGCCACACGTGCCGCAGCGCTCCATTCTTGCCAAACAACCCTTAGCCTTGAAACGGTGCTTCGTCGACCCACAGCCCTCACCTTTGGGCTTTCCCAGGGTGGACCTCACATTCACAGCGCTGGCGTCGTCCTCCACACTTCCCACGCTGACCGGGTCCACTGCATGAGCGATTGACGGTGATCCCAGATGTTGGTGCAACTCTCACTCAGTTCTGTGACAGTTCATCCGCAGCTTCCAGCAGCTGAGCTAACTGGATGGCAGTAGGCAGCACCAATTCGCCTGAAAACGTAAGCAGCTTCAACCAGATCGTAGCGCTGTTGATATATTCTGCCAACTGGTCGCGAATCATCCCTTTCTCCAATAGTCCAAGCTGGCACCTGCCGACCAACAGCTCCCAGTCTGTCATAAACTCCTGAATAGACTCGCTCACCTGTCGGCAGCGCTGTCGAAACCGAATCTTGCCAACCATGATGTTTTCCAGGGCGCGAAAATAGCACGCCATTAGCTCAATCTCTTCATCAAAACTACCCAGTGCGCTTAGAACATGCTGTTCCTCCACTGCAAAATTATGTACCAACTCACGTGCCTTCCACTTCTCCAGCTTCTAAAGGTCCAGTGCCACCATATACATATGAAAACGGCACGCCACCTTGGCCATGGGACTGGTGGCTTGCTGGGGGGCTCCAAATCCAGCCGAATTTCAAACCTGTACGCTTCCATGTCTTGTTTTAATCCACTTTTATCCTTGTTGCCAAATGTTATGTCTATATATGGAGCCAAGGATGAGGCCAGGTGCCGAGCTGAACACATGTTTACTGATGAGGCACTATACCACACAGATGTAGCTGTCGGGCAGAAGAAGTGGCAAAGAGACTGCCCCTCCTACCCACTGCCCTCTTATAGCCATGGGTGGTGGCGGAACCAAAATGTGGAGCCGCCACCCGTACCTCACAAATAAAAGTCTAAACTATACACAACAGGATATACCGGTGTTCTTTGTCAGACCTGGGCCCCGCTCAGACGCTGCCTAGTCTGCTCGCGTGCCTCGTGTTCTACACATATGCTGAATTATCCTTTAGACCTATGAAATCACGGCAACTTTATGGTATAATTTTTTTAAGTATTAAATCTTCAGTATAATCTTGTTCTAGTCAAATTTGATGTTTTTTCACTTCCTTGTTTTGTTCATGCTACGTATTATCCAATCATCATGGTTGTGATGCTGCGTATTATCAAATCAGCATGGTTGTGATGCCGTGTATTACCCAGTCAGCATGGCCGTGATGCAGTGTATTATCCAATCAGCATGGAGTCAATCCCAAACCCCACCCACACTTCCTGAAGCCAAGGCATGAAGAGACAGAGCGGTGACAGAGCAGTGGTTAAACTTTAATTGATAAAAATGACATATTTTGACTGAGCGACTCCATACTTAGGGATGCATACAATCGTAACTTCAGCAAAGCACTTATAAAATCTTAGGTCAGTCTGACAAACGGCTCAAGAGATATGCATGGAACAGCGATTTCATGTATTTATAGCAGTCCTTCTCAAAGCGCGATGCAATGCCGGGGGGGGCGCGTGTGACCCCGGGGAACAGGCTTTGCTTTTGCCGTGTAAAGTGTAATTGCACATCCACGGCAGCAGGTGGTGCAGTGGCGCTCTCATTGTCAAAGTCTGTGCGGGAGTTTAAAACTTTTTAAATTGCTGTCAACAAACCCCTCGAGAGACACCATGGAGAAATATTTAACAGTAACGAAAAGAAAGGCGGAGAGAGACAGAGGTAAAGAGACAAACGAAAGTCTCCCAAAAGCTAAGACGAGGAAATATGACGAAGCTTATCTAGCGCTTGGCTTCACTGGGACTACGGTGGGAGACGAGGAGACCGGTGTGTTCACTGTGTCTGAAAGTGCTGGCAGCGGACAGCATGAAGCCAAATAAATTAAGACGTCACCTACAGACATTACATCCTCAACACGTTGATAAGCCGCTTGATTTCTTTCAGCGAAAACGTGCGGAGTACGGCCAACAATCATCCCACTTTGTGAACGCTACATCAGTAAACCAGCGAGCACTTTCAGCATCATTTAAAGTGGCGTACCAAATTGCGCAGTGCAAAACCCCCACACAATTGCAGAGGAGTTGATACTGCCTTTTTCTACCTTTTTCTTCAGACTAAAATGTTAAATATATTGGTACTCCTGTGTTAATGTTCCAGATCAATTTACATTTAATATTGTAGCGAACTCAACATGAGCATCCTACTTGGCTTGCCAAGTGAGTTGACCCTATTGGCGACACAGGTAGAGTGTGGGATTCCGGAGTGGGAGGTGTGAGTTCAAATCTCCCGGTGGGACATTGCCATGTCGAGCAGCACGTTACAATATAATTTATTGATTGAATTATTTTTCTCAGCATCAAATGGTTCAGTTGGTCAAAAATGTTTCTAGTTTAAATAAGGATTGACATATTTTTTATTTCAGGCACTTTGATGCACTTTAAGTTTTTTTTTTCTGTTTTAGACTATAACAGGGTTTCTGTGTGGCAAAATAAAGGTAATATTTGTTGAAAGTTGATTTATATTGCTTTTTTCTTTTGTTAATGTTAAAAAGGATACAATTTTAGGTATACTTATACAATTTTTATAGATAATGATCTTATTTATAGTCACTGCGGCGAGTTGGGGGGGCGCGAAATATTTTCTCTTTCCTAGGGGGGGCTTTGCAAAAAATAATTGAGAAGCACTGATTTATAGATAGATGGTTGACTCAAGGTATTTAAACTTATCTACTTTCACTACTGCTACTCCTTCCATCTTCACTATTGCACCTGCCTCCCTCTCATTCACACTCATGTATTCTGTCTTGTTTCTACTTTCATTCTTCTCTCCAGAGAAGAGGTTCTCTTCCACCTGCTCCCTACTCTCACTACAGATCACAATGTCTGCAAACATCATGGTCCACAGAGATGCCTGCCTAACCTCGTCTGTCAGCCTGTCCATTACCATGGCAAACAAGAACGGGCTCAGAGCCGATCCCTGATGTAATTCCACCCCCACCTTGAACCCTTCTGTCACTCCTACAGCATACTTCACCACCATCTTGCTGTCCTCATACATGTCCTGCACCACCCTCACATACTTCTCTGCAACTTCTGACTTCCTCATACAGTGCCACACTTCTTCTCTTGGCACCCCATCATATGCTTTCTCTAGATCCACAGACACAGAGCAACTCCTTCTGACCTCTATACTTCTCCATCAACACTCTTAAAGCAAACATTGCATCTGTAGTCCTCTTTCTTGGCATGAAACCGTACTGCTGCTCACTGATTGTCACCTCTCCTCTTAACATGGCTTCAACAACTTCCCCATATCTTCATAGTGTGGCTGATCAACTTTATGCCTCTGTAGTTACCACAGCTCTGAGCATCACTTTTGTTCTTGAAAATTGGTACCAAAACACTTCTCCACAAGATACAGTACATGCCTTCCAAAAAGTTCAGCTTTTGTCTTGTTAGTTCACAGAATATTTTCCCAAAAGTCTTGGGGATTATCAAGATTTTTTTTTTTTTTTTTTTTTTTGGCAAATGTGAGACGAGCCTTTGTGTTCTTTTTGGTCAGCCGTGGTTATTACCTTGGAACTCTCCCATGGATGTCCTTTTTGCCCAGTCTCTTCCTTATTGTTGAATCATGGACCAGTGTCCAAACTGAGGCAAGTGAGGGCTTCAGTTCTTTAGATGTTGTTTTGTTTTTTGTTTCTCATCTGTTCTTTATTCTCTTTAGATCACGGTATGTATGATGTGTTGCTTTTTGAGATCTTTAATCCTACTTCATTTTGTCAGACAAGTTCTATTGAAGTGATTTCTTGATTCAGCAGGTCTGGCAGTAATCAGGCCTGGGTATGGCTAGTGAAATTCAACTCAGCTTTCCAAAAAATTTGGTTAATCACAGTTAATTCATGATGTATCAATGGGGGCAATTACTTTTTCATATAGGGCCAGGTAGGTTTGGATAGCTTTTTTCCCCTTAATAAATTAAATCATCATTTAAAAACTGCATTTTGTATTTTCTTGAGTTATCTTGTCTAATATTAAAATTTGTTTGATGATCTGAAACACTGAAATTGTTTCCATATTTTCACTAGCTTCTTTAGCCGCAGCTGTGGTTGTCATGGTACCCCTTGCTCACTTTTCATGCCAACCGGCGGTTGTTGGCACGCGTTGCTTCCAGGGAACACCCTAACATCAGCTCTCACAAAGACTTTAGATTCAGGAATATCATGACTGTGACAAGAGTTTTCTGGCCGGATGTCCTTCCTGACGCCAACCACAGTTTCAGCGGTGGGCCTAGCCTTTGGCCAACCAAGACTTGCAAGGCAGCGAGTTCCCAACCCCCCTAACAGAGGGGCCCACTCATTTTATGGCGCTGACCAACCAGCCAGTCACAGTGTAGGTTCATTGGTCTCTGTGTGCATTTTATAGGCGCTAGCTGGGATTAAGCAAATGCCACACAAAACCTCTCTACCCTGCCTGGGTGCAGTTTAATGTCATACCCAGGACAAACCCTTCTATACGGCGCAGAGCATGGGTGGCATTAGGCCTTTTTTAGGGATGCTGTAGCACCCTACATGGGGGTCCGGTGCTATGTGGATTAGGTGGCGGTCAAAGGCGGAGACCTTGGCGGACTGATCCCAAGCTTTCTAAACTGGCTTTTGGTACGTGGAATGTCACCTCTCTGGTGGGGAAGGAGCCTGAGCTGGTGTACGAGGTTGAGCGATACCGGCTAGATATAGTCGGCCTCACCTCAACACACAGCTCCGGTTCCGGAACCAGTCTCCTGGAGAGGGGCTGGAGCTTGGCCTTTTCTGGAATTGCCCCGGGTGAGAGGCGACGAGCAGGGGTGGGTATTCTTGTATTGCCCCACCTTGCTCAGAATCAGAATCAGATTTATTGCCATTGTTCATGTAGTACACAAACTAGGAATTTGTCTCGGTGCAATGCTGCAACATTAAACATGATAAGATAAAAGAAATAAAAAAAACTATACATGCAATAAGTGTAGAATAAGAGAGTAATACTAGTCAAAGAAGTTTTTAAATATATTAGTGAGCAGCAGATATTGTGGAGTACCACATAGTGCAGACGGTAATGCAACAGAAACAGTGATGATTGACATGAGTCTGGTTGAGCTGCTGTACTTAGTGCACAAGAGTCAATAAGTCACTTAGTGTTCAGCAGTCTGATGGCAGAGGGGAAGAAGCTGTTCATGTGACGGGAGGTTTTAGTCTGAATGGACCGACGTCTTCTACCTGAGGGGAGGGGGGCAAACAGTACGTGACCAGGGTGTGAAGGATCGGCTATGATCCGGCCTGCACGCCTCCGGGTCCTGGAGATGTACAGGTCCTGGAGAGATGGGAGCTTGCAGCCGATCACCTTCTCAGCAGTGCGCACGATGCCCTGCAGCCTTAGTCTGTCCCTGGCAGTGGCTCCTGCGTACCACACGGTTATGGAGGTGGTGAGGATGGACTCGATGATGGCTGTGTAGACCTGCACTAACATCTTGGTGGGTAGCTTGAGCTTCCTCAGCTGCCGCAGGAAGAACATCCTCTGCTGGGCCTTTTTGATGAGGGAGCTGATGGTCGGCTCCCATTTGAGGTCCCGGGTGATGGTGGTGCCCAAGAAGCGGAAGGAATCTGCAGTGGTGATGGGAGAGCCTGTGAGGGTGAGGGGGGGCAGAGGGGCTGTGACTTTCCTGAAGTCCACGATCATCTCCACTGTCTTCAGAGCGTTCAGCTGCAGGTTGTTGTGGCTGCACCAGGACGCCAGCAGGGCCACCTCTCTCCTGTAGACGGACTCGTCGCCGTTGGAGATGAGCCCAATGAGGGTGGTGTCGTCCGCAAACTTGATCAGCTTAACAGACTGGTGGCTGGAGGTGCAGGAGTTGGTATAAAGGGAGAAGAGCAGGGGGGAAAGTACACAGCCCTGGGGTGATCCGGTGCTGATGCTGACAGAGTCAGAGACAGTCTTCCCCAGCCGCACATGCTGCCTCCGCTCCGTCAGGAAGTCGGTGATCCACCTGCAGAGGGAGTCAGGCATGCCGAGCAGGGACAGCTTGTCCTGGAGCAGAGCGGGGCGGATGGTGTTGAATGCAGAGCTGAAGTCCACAAACAGCATCCTGGCGTAGGTTCCCGGGGAGTCCAGGTGCTGCAGGATGGAGTGGAGGGCCAGGTTGACTGCGTCGTCCACAGACCTGTTGGCTCGGTAGGCAAACTGCAGCGGGTCCAGGAGGGGAGTGGTGATGGACTTGAGGTGGGGCAGGACCAGGCGCTCAAAGGACTTCATGACTACATAGGTGAGCGTTACAGGTTTGTAGTCGTTAAGTCCAGTGATCCGTGGCTTCTTGGGGACAGGGATGATGGTGGAGGATTTGAGGCAGGTCGGCACGTGGCATAGCTTAAGGGAGGTGTTAAAAATGTCTGTGAAGACAGGAGCCAGCTCTTTCGCACAGTGTCTCAGGGTGGAGGGAGACACGCCGTCTGGACCGGGGGCCTTGCGCGGGTTCAGTCTGGAGAACTGTCTGTGCACGTCCTGCTTACTGATGACAAGGGCAGGGGGGAGGAGGGGGGGACCGCTTTTGATGAAGTAGGGACCGAGGAGGCAGTGGAGCTGGGGGGAGGGGGGGAGTTGGACACAGCTGATGAGGTGTCAAAACAGGCGTAATGTTGGGACAGTCTTTGACAAAGGGCTTTGTCATCCTGACCTTTAGAAGCCTAAGGCCGATAATTGGTGATTTGCCTCAGTCCTCTCCACACGGAAGCCGAGTCGTTAGCAGTGAACTGCTGCTGGAGTCTCTCAGAATACACAGATTTAGCTATCCTCAGCTCTCTGTTAAACCGATATTTAACCTCCCTGTAGCAGTCCCTGTCTCCACTTTTCAACACTGCTTCCTTCTCCTTCCTGATCTGTCTGAGCTTAGCAGTGAACCAGGGCTTATCATTGGAGTAACTCACCCTGGTGCGCGATGGAAGAATGCTCTCCTCACAAAAGTGGATATATGAGTTCACAGTGTCCGTGTACTCATTCAGATCATGCGTGGCTCGTTTAAACATGCCCCAGTCAGTTATTTCCATGCACGTGTTCAGCTTCTCCCCAGCTTCACTGGTCAATTTCTTTGTAGTGCTCACAGCAGGTTTAGTGAGCTTCAGTCTCTGTCTGTATGTGGGAATGAGGTGGACCATCACGTGATCAGATAGTCCGAGCGCAGCGCGGGGAACAGCGCGATACGCGTCTTTCACTGTGGTGTAACAGTGATCCAGTGTGTTCTCTCCTCTGGTGGGGCATTTAATAAACTGTTTGTATCGGGGGAGATCGTGGCTCAGATTGCTCTGGTTAAAGTCGCCAGCCACAATAACCAGGGAGTCCGGGAAAGTCTGCTCCGTATAAGAGATAAGATAAGCCTTTATTAGTCCCACAACGGGGAAATTCCAGGATTGCAACAGCACAGGGATAGCAACACTCAGAGCAACAATCAGAAGGCAAGAAAAAAAACAAGCAAGCAAGAGCAGCTAATAAACATATGTACGTATTACTATAAAATATATATATATACACACACACACAGACACACAGTGCAGAGCATTGTAGCTGGATGGAATAAATATATGAATATATGAACACACAGTGCAGAGCATTGTAGCTAGATGGAATAAATATGTAAATATATAAACACCCACAGTACGGAGCATTGCAGCTAGGTGGAATAAATATGCAAGTATATAAACACACACAGTGCGGAGCAATGTAGCTAGATGGAATAATATGTAGATATATAAATATATAAACACACCCAGTGCTGAGCATTGTAGCTAGATGGAATAAATATGCAAATATATAAACACACACAGTGCAGAGCATTGTTGCTAGATGGAATGAAACAGCATAACCGTCTACTTAGTTATCCTACATGGTATGATTATGTGCCCATACATATTCTCACCCTCCATAGCGACCGGTATGTTCCTAGTTGTATGCCGGAGGGGACCATTGTGTAAGTCTATTGCATCTTTTGCATTCAAAAAACTATTAGTTTGTTACGTCTTTTTGCTATCTCTGCGAGCAGCCCTGCTTAGGTTGTACAGTCTGACAGCCGTTGGTAGGAAGGACCTACGAAACCTCTCGGTTGTGCACCTGGGATGATGTAGTCTGCTGCTAAATGAGCTCCTCAGTGCATTCAGTATGTCCTGCATAGGGTGGAACTCGGACTCCAGCAGAGATGACAGTTTAGCCACCGTCCTTCTCTCTCCTATCTCCTCCATCGGATCAAGGCGCTGCCCCAGGACAGAGCTAGCTTTCTTAATCAGTTTGTTCAGTCTCTTCCTATCGGCTGCAGTAATGCCACTGCCCCAGCAGACCACTCCAAAAGTGATGGCTGATGCCACCACCGTGTCATAGAATGACTTCAGCAGCGCCCCTTGTACACCAAAAGACCTGAGTCTCCTCAGCAGGAACAGCCTGCGCTGTCCCTTCTTGTAGAGTGCATCAGTATTGTGTGACCAGTCTAGTTTATTGTTCAGATGAATACCCAGGTACTTATAGGATGTCACCATCTCGATGTCTGTTCCCTGTATATTTACTGGTACTGTGAGGGGCTGCCCATGCCTGCGGCAGTCCACCACCAGCTCCTTAGTTTTCCTCGCGTTGATCTGGAGGCAGTTCCGATGGCACCAGTCCACGAAGTCCTGGATAAGCCCTCTGTACTCAGCTTCATCTCCATTGGAGATGAGGCCAACGATCGCAGAGTCATCAGAGAACTTTTGTAGATGGCAGTGTGTTGTGTTGTGTGAGAAGTCCGCAGTATAAAGAGTGAACAGGAAGGGAGCCAGCACCGTTCCCTGGGGGGCCCCCGTGCTACTGATGATCGTGTCGGACACACAGTCCCGGGTTCTCACAAACTGAGGCCGGTTCGTGAGGTAGTCCAGGATCCATGATGACAGGTGCTGGTCCACCCCTGCGCGCAGCAGCTTGTCCTTCAGGATCATCGGTTGGATGGTGTTGAAAGCACTGGAGAAGTCAAAGAACATGATCCTCACCATATTCCCGGGCTTCTCCAGGTGGGACAGAGAACGGTGAAGGAGGAAGATCACCGCATCCTCCACCCCAATGCCATGCTGGTAGGCGAACTGGAGTGGATCCATCGCTGGTTCCACCAGGGGGCGGAGGTGAGCAAGGAGCAGTCTCTCCAGGGTCTTCATCAAGTGGGACGTCAAGGCCACCGGTCTGTAGCTGTTCAGGTCTTTGGGGTGGGAAGTTTTTGGTACAGGTACCACACAAGATGTTTTCCACAGCTGTGGTACCCTCCCCAGTTTCAGGCTCATGTTGAAGATATACGTCACAATCCCACACAGCTGGTCTGCACAGGACTTGAGGAGCTTTGCGCTGATGCCGTCCGGTCCCGGCGCCTTCCTTGCCTTGATCTTCCTCAGCTCCGTCCTCACCTGGGTCCTGGTCAGGGTCAGGATGGGGGGCTGTGTGTTGGGAGTGGGGGGGTGTTGGTGGAGTGGGGAGTGGGCAGCAGGACTTGATTTCTTTAGAGGCAGCAGTGGTTGTTGTGCAGTCAGGGGGGAGGGCGGTTGGTCAAATCTATTGAAAAACAGATTCAGGTTGTTCGCCCACTCCCTGCCCCCTGTGGCCTGGGGGGAGGTATTCTGGAGCCCCGAGATGGTTTTGAGGTTTCTCCAGACGTATGTATGTATACTGTCATATAGACAGTATGTTGAATGTGATCCACGAGTCCGCGTCGGGTGGGACGTACACAGCGGCGAGGATGAATGAGGCGAACTCCCGCGGGGAATAAAAGGGCTTGCAGTTAATGAAAAGATATTCAAGGTCGGGAGAACAGTGTTGGGAAATCACCGTTACATCAGCACACCAGCTGCTGTTGATGTAAAAGCAGACTCCTCCTCCTGTAGACTTACCGGAGAGCTCTGTGTCTCGATCAGCACGAAACAGCTGAAATCCTTCGAGGTGAAGCGCGCTGTCCAGTATATTCCCCATGAGCCAGGTCTCGGTGAAGCAGAGAGCAGACAAGGAAGCGAGGTCCTTAAATCGCATCAGCAGTCTCAATTCATCTACCTTGTTAGAGAGAGAGGTGGCATTGGTTAGAAATATGCCAGGCAAGGGCGTGCGCGTGCCTCTCCTGCGGAGCCGAACGAGAGCGCCCGCTCACCTTCCTCTCCTTCGCCGCCTCACCTTCCGAGCCAAACAGTGAATCAGATCGGCGGCAGGAGCCAAAAAAACCGGGAGCAGGTCCGTAGGAGTGAAAGTCCTGATATTTAACAGCTCCTCACGGGTGTAAGAGCAGGCAGACACACAATTGACAGACAAAAACACACAAAGAAGGGCGCAGCAAAGCACCATGGCGACCACTGTGGGCGCCATCTTGCTGCCTCTATATTGGAGTTTTCCCCGGTGGACGAAAGGGTTGCTTCCTTGCGCCTTCGGGTTGGGAAACGGGTCCTGACCATCATTTGTGCCTATGCACCAAATGATGTTTCAGAGTACCCACCCTTTTTGGAGTCTGTGACTGGGGTGCTGGAGGGTGCTCCTCTTGGAGACTCCATTGTCCTACTGGGGGACTTCAATGCGCATGTGGGCAACGACAGTGAAACCTGGAGGGGGGTGATTGGGAGGAATGGCCTGCCCGATCTGAAGCCGAGTGGTGTTCAGTTATTGGACTTCTGTGCTAACCACAGTCTGTCCATAACGAACACCATGTTCAAGCATAAGGGTGTCCATATGTGCACCTGGCACCAGGACACCCTAGGTTGCAGGTCGATGATCGATTTTGTTATCGTATCATCAGACCTGCGACCGTATGTCTTGGACACCCGAGTAAAGAGAGGTGCGGAGCTGTCAACTGATCACCACCTGGTGGTGAGTTGGATCCGATGGCAGGGGAGGAAGCCATTCAGACCTGGTAGACCCAAACGTATAGTGAGGGTGTGCTGGGAGCGTCTGGCTGAGGCCCCTGTCCGGGAGGTCTTCAACTCCCACCTCCGGAAGAACTTCAACCACATTCCGAGGGAGTCTGGAGACATGGAGTCTGAATGGGCCATGTTCTCCACCTCTGTTGTTGAAGCGGCGGCCCAGAGCTGCGGCCGCAAGGTGGTCGGTGCATCTCGTGGTGGCAACCCCCGACCCAAGTGGTGGACACCAGTGGTGAGGGGGGCCATTAAGCTGAAGAAGGAGTCCTATCAAGCTTGGTTGGCTTGTGGGACTCCCGAAGCAGCTGAGGTGTACCGGCAGGCCAAGCAGAGTGCAGCTTGGGTGGTTGCTGAAGCAAAAACCCAGGTATGGGAGGAGTTCGGTGAGGCCATGGAACAAGACTTTCGGTCTGCCTCAAAGAGATTCTGGCAAACTGTCCGGCGGCTCAGGAGGGGAAAGCAGCTCCCCATCCACACTGTGTATGGTGCGGATGGGACACTGTTGACTTCGACTGGGGATATCGTCGGGCGGTGGAAGGAATACTTCGAGGATCTCCTCAATCCCACTGATACGCCTTCCACAGAGGAAGCAGGGTTTGGGGACGAGGGGGATGACTCGCCTATCACAGGGGCTGAGGTCGCCAAGGTGGTTAAAAATCTCCTTGTTGGCCGGGCCCCGGGGGTGGACGAGATTCGCCCTGAGTACCTCAAGGCCCTAGATGTTGTTGGGTTGTCACGGTTGACACGCCTCTGCAACATTGCGTGGAGGTCGGGGGCAGTGCCTTTGGCATGGCAAACCGGGGTGGTGGTTCCTCTCTTCAAAAAAGGGGACCGGAGGGTGTGCTCCAACTTTAGAGGAATCACACTCCTCAGCCTCCCTGGGAAGGTCTATGCCAAGGTACTGGAGAGGAGAGTCCGGCCGTTGGTCGAACCTCGGATTCAGGAGGAGCAATGTGGTTTTCGTCCTGGCCGTGGCACATCGGACCAGCTCTCTACCCTTTCGAGAATTCTTGAGGGTTCGTGGGAGTTTGCCCAACTAGTTTACTTGTGTTTTGTGGACTTGGAGAAGGCATTTGACCGCGTCCCTCGTGGATTTTTTGGGGGGTGCTTCGGGAGTATGGGATATCGGGCTTGTTATTACGAGCTATTCGGTCTCTGTACGACCGTTGTGAGAGTTTGGTTCGTATTGCCAACACTCGGTTGGAGTCATTCCCAGTGAGAGTTGGACTCCGCCAGGGCTGCCCTTTGTCACCGATCCTGTTCATAATTTTTATGGACAGGATTTCTAGGCGCAGCCAGGGAATGGAGGGTGTCATACTTGGTGACCACAGGATCTCATCTCTGTTGTTTGCAGATGATGTTGTCCTGTTGGCTTCATCCAGCAATGACCTACAGCTCTTGCTGGGACGGTTTGCCGCTGAGTGTGAAGCGGCTGGGATGAGAATCAGCACCTCTAAGTCCGAGTCCATGGTCCTCAGCCGGAAAAAGGTGGATTGTCCTCTCCAGGTTGGGGACAGGCTCCTGCCCCAAGTGGAGGAGTTTAAGTATCTTGGGGTCTTGTTCACGAGTGAGGGGAAAATGGAGCGAGAGATCGACAGACGGATTGGAGCAGCATCTGCAGTGATGCAGATGTTGTACCGGTCTGTTGTGGTGAAGAGGGAGCTTAGTTCTAAGGCAAAGCTGTCGATTTACCAGTCAATCTACGTTCCTACTCTCACCTATGGTCACGAGCTTTGGGTAATGACCGAAAGAACGAGATCGCGGATACAAGCGGCTGAAATGAGCTTTCTCCGTAGGATTGCTGGACTCACCCTCAGAGATAGGGTGAGGAGCTCAGTCATCTGGGAGAGGCTCAGAGTAGAACCGCTGCTCCTCCACATTGAAAGGCGTCAGTTGAGGTGGTATGGGCATCTGATTAGGATGCCTCCTGGACGCCTCCCACTTGAGGTGTTTCAGGCACGTCCCACTGGGAGGACACCCCAGGGCAGACCCAGGACTCGGTGGAGAGACTATGTCTCCCAGCTGGTCTGGGAACGCCTTGGTATCCCCTCTGAAGAGCTGGAGCAGGTGGCTGGGGAGAGGGAAGTCTGGGCTTCTCTGCTTGAACTGCTGCCTCTGCGACCCGGACCTCCGGAAAAGCGGTAGAAGATGGATGGATGGATGTAGCACCCCTAAATTCAAACTCAGCACCCCTAGAAACTGGAGTGAGTAAAGTTGTGATTATAAAATTTTAGTTCATCTTTGACAAGCTGAAATAATATCCAAAACATATTTAGTAGTTTCTGGTTTAAACTTTTTAAAAACGAAAATGAAAACACCCTTGCCACACAAATGGTATGGTCCGTCGTCTCACACACAAGGCCACCTTAATGCACGGGCTAGGCTGGGCTGAAGCCCAGGGGCCTATCATAGGCCAATAACAGGATCCCATTGTTGTTAATTGGTCAAATTCTATGTCCATCACTTGATATTCATGTGTGGTTGCTGATTGGTCCAATTTACAAGTGCCCCACGTGGGTACCACATAACAATAGCCTATCATAGAAATTGTTACCTCCGCCAAGGACGTTATGTAATCGGGGTGGTCTGTCTGTCTGTCTGTTAGCAGGATTATGCAAAAAGTACTGGATGGATTTGGATGAAATTTTCACCAGAGGTGGTCCTTAGGCTAGAGAGGAACCCATTACATTTTGGTCATGATCCAAGAACGCATACCTCCGCCAAGGTTCTTATCTTCTCACAGTGTGTTAGCACAAATACTCCAAAACTACCAGATGGATTTGGATGAAATTTTTACCAAAGGTGGTCCTTGAGCTAAAGACGAACCCATTACATTTTGGTGATGATCTGAGAATGTAAACCTCCGCCAACGCTCTTATCTTCTCACATTGTGTTAGCAAAACTCCTCCAAAAGAAACTCATTATATTTTGGAGGTGATCCATGAGGGACAGAAGGAGACTTGGCAGAGGTATGTGCTCTCCAAGTGCTTTTCTAGTTAT
Organism: Pholidichthys leucotaenia; assembly: GCA_020510985.1. Taxonomy (NCBI): domain Eukaryota; kingdom Metazoa; phylum Chordata; class Actinopteri; order Cichliformes; family Pholidichthyidae; genus Pholidichthys; species Pholidichthys leucotaenia. The sequence goes on along the minus strand of CM035838.1, from coordinate 392,418,056 downwards.
TATTATTATTACTAAAAATCAAATAATCCATTTTAATTAAACTCAACAATTCCCTCAAAGATGGTTTCTTCCGGTGACATCACTAAGGGCCCCTTTACACAGCATGGAGATCGTTGAGCGATTGGGCCAATTTTTGATCTTTGGGATCATTTGGGAGATTGTGTGTTTTGAACCGAGTCAAAATTTTGAGGAGACCATGGTGACTTGTAAAGATCACTGATAGTGTGGTGGCACTGCGTGTGGGGTTCTCTACCCACAGTCGGAAGCTGGGGGTGGAGATGGAACAGAGGACTGAAGGAGGAAGTGGCACCGGTGGGTTTCAGATGTAACAGAAAGGACTATCCACCCCCTGGAGAGTTCAGGAGACACCAAAATTTGCTAGAAGAAGAGAGGGTGTGAGAAGCAGGCCTGGTGTCCTATGATGTTAATGTGCCAGGCGCTCTTTGTGCACTGATTGTATTGTCTTTGGCTCCCTGGGTCTCATGGGGCAGAAATACAGGGTATAAAAAGGAGGCGCCCAGAGACCCTGGGAGTTTTTTCTGTACTTGACGTTGGAAGGTGAATAAAGTTTGTGTGTTGTGCAGTTCGCTGCCTCGTCTGCTTTCATCTTCCACAGTAGATCAAAAACTGGCCGAATCTCTCACCGACATCTCAATGATATCCACCCCTGTGTAAAGCGGGTATAATGAGGTCAGGAAACTAAATACAGGAAATGAATCAGCACTTCCTCCTGTTGACCCTGTAAGACACGAAGAGGTGAGTAACAAGACCAAATGAAATGATTATTAACTAAAGCAATATGAACCCATAAAGTATAATATTTAAACCTATTACTTGTGTTATTTTAAACCAAGATGTTGACTGTAATCAAATTTAGAGCAAAATACAAACAAACCCAGGATAGTATTTGCGGACTACAGAACAAAATGTGTACTGGTTAAAACAAACTATATAAGTATGGTAAACCTAGTCTATGGTGATAAATTGTGTGCGCTCACCAACTTTGTCACACAGAGAGACCTTGGGGCATCTTCATCAGGCCTGAATGAGCTATTCAGTTATTGTTGGTCTGGCTGTGTATACATTTACACCAGTGAATCCAACCAGCATTTTTAAACTATTTACCTCCTCTATTTGTTGACATTCCGTGTCAGCTGTGCCCTTTGGTCCAGTTTTCTGTCTACAGGGACCGTTGGACCGCCTCTCCAGCAAAGGACTGTCAGCAGGCAGAGCTCCAACCAGCTTCCAAACAAACAGGACTGGCAGATGCATACAGAGGGAGCGAGAGACTTCCAGTTTAAATCTTTACAGAAGGAGTTTGTGGCAAAAGCACATAAATATATGCCATTATTATGAGAAATATGAATTTATTTAAACATGAATTGATGAGAAAATGATCTCCAGGCCACAGTTGTAAATAAGAATGTGTTCTTAATCTGTCTTGCCTGGTTAAATAAAGGTTAAATAGAAAAAAGAAATGCTGTGGCTTCAAAACTGATTTTATAACCTAGTATGGGGTACCCCCCCACAGCAGCCACGGACAAACACAGCGCTCGACTAGAGCAATTAACAGGACAGTGAGATGTGTGTGTTGAGATCAATAGGCAGCCTTCCTGTGCTTAGTTCAGGCACCAGCATCCTGTGGATATGTATGACGCAAATGCAAACATTCATGCTTCCTGCTCGCATTGTGGTACAAATGTCACATGTCTGAATGCATTTCCTTTGATGATAAAATGCCTTTGATGTATTGTCCGTTGCTGGGTATTTAAGTGGCTGAATTCATATGTTCACCCTCTGTTCTTCTTCTGACTGCTTCTGACTACAGCTCATGAGAGCCTGAGAGCGATCCCCAGCATGCTTATACAGCAGCTGGGGTGAGCTCCGTGATGGCGATGATTTGATCAATAAACTTCATTAAAACTCCAGACGCCGTGTCTTATTTTAACATCGCCACACTGGTGACCCCGACGTGATGCACACGCTTTGTGCAACGCAACCTTCTGGTCTGGACAACCACGCTGGCGACCTGACGCTGAAAAGAACACGCTGCCAGCAAACGCAGCACCCGGCAGTGATTCTCCGACGACAAGCGAACGCGGCAGCCCGACTGATCTGCCCTTCCTTTCTGCTTTAGGGAGACTTTGACGCTCTTCGGAGACCACCCACGACCGGGAAAGCTGAGGAAATTTCATGGTGAGGTCTGCACGCCTAGATCGGCACATCCACGCTGGACCGGCCGCTCTCACGGCTCCTGACACACGATTCTGTGTCTCCACACGAGAGCGCACACACCTTGCCCTCTCTCCACGACGGTGGCCCATGGCCGACGGAGAACGCGTGGACATGAACGCACCATGACCCGGCACGAGCGACGACCAACAGCCCGAACAGGGGAGACAATCGGCGCCGACTGCGCAGATCTCCATCAAGCCCCCTGACCCTGATTCGCCTCGCGACAGCGGACCGGCCATGCACAGAAGCCTCGCATCAGAACAGCGCAGCTGGAAGGCACGTGGCCGCAGCGTGTGCCGCGCACCAGAGACAAGCTGGCTCTACAGACTTATACATCATCCTCCGCCGCTGCACACGGCTCTTCAGGACTGCTCACACACCTGAAGCACACACGCAGCCCGCACACAGGATTTGGTGTAAGTCTCAGCCACGGCGCACGACGGGAATCCAGCAGTCAGCTGTCCCCGAGGGCTTTAGGGCCGCGAACGCACCTAAAGCCTAAACGCCAAGTCCCTCACATAGCTTCAGCTCCTGTTTTTCTTCATTGCCGGACTGAATCGCGAGAGGAATCAGAGACTAACTTTTCTTCCCACAGCCATGGACATCCCCCGCCACTTGCTACCCCCACCCTCCTCCCTTCCCCGGCACAGACTTTCCCCGCAGCTCGCCACCAAAGCGGGACTACCGAGGTCTCAGCTCCCCGCTAAGCCCTCTGGGGGGGGAGTGTATGGGGTACCCCCCCACAGCAGCCACGGACAAACACAGCGCGCAATTAACAGGACAGTGAGATGTGTGTGTTGAGATCAATAGGCAGCCTTCCTGTGCTTAGTTCAGGCACCAGCATCCTGTGGATATGTATGACGCAAATGCAAACATTCATGCTTCCTGCTCGCATTGTGGTACAAATGTCACATGTCTGAATGCATTTCCTTTGATGATAAAATGCCTTTGATGTATTGTCCGTTGCTGGGTATTTAAGTGGCTGAATTCATATGTTCACCCTCTGTTCTTCTTCTGACTGCTTCTGACTACAGCTCATGAGAGCCTGAGAGCGATCCCCAGCATGCTTATACAGCAGCTGGGGTGAGCTCCGTGATGGCGATGATTTGATCAATAAACTTCATTAAAACTCCAGACGCCGTGTCTTATTTTAACATCGCCACACTAGTCCATTTGTAAACATTTTTTTATTACACTTACTTATGATATAGTTATCTATATATTCTATGTTCCTATTTGTGTGGCGCGGGGTGGTGGCTCCAACTTTCGGTCACGCCACCACCCATGAGTATAAAAGGGCTGCATGCAGGAGGGACGGTCTCTTGGCCGTTTCCTCTGCGCAGCGGTTTGGTGTGGTTAGGTGCACTGCCCTGTTTAATAAACGTGTGTTCAGTTCTACACCTGGGCTCCTCCTTTGGCTCCAACCTCCGACATAACATTTGGTAGCGAGGACGAAAGCAGATAAAATTGAAGGTATGGAAGCGTGTGGTGCACCAATTCGGCCGTTTTTGGAGCTCCCAGGTGAGCCACCTGTTCCATGGCCTAGGTGGTACAACGCCTTCAAGACATGTATGGTGGTGCTGGACCTGGGAAAGATGGAGAAATTAAGGGCACATGCGTTGCTTGTGCATAACCTGGGAATGGAGGGACAATGGATTTTGGGCATGCTCGGTGATGTGGACGACAATGAAGAAGTGGTTGAGCTGACGGTGTGCCATTTTCGTGCACAGGACAACGTCATCGATCGGAGGATTAAATTTCGTCAGCGCCGCCAACACGTGGGAGAGTCCATCTAACAGTTCATGTCGGGCTTGAAGCAGCTGGTCACCAAGTGTTGGTTGGGACTGTTTGAGGAAGAAATGGTCTGCGACCAGTTGGCAGAACATACCAACTGTGCTGCAGTCCGGTCAAAGCTGCTCACATTTCCAGATGAACTGACACTATCCAGGGCCGTCAAGTTGGCGCTCCAGTTGGAGGCAGCAGATAAATTAACTCGGTAGCTGAGTGAGCATCTGTCACCGTGAGAGTTAGGCTCTCCCATGGCTACACAAGTAGTGGACCCGGACAGCGATGGGAGTGTCGAGGATGACGCGAGAGGTGCCAACGTTGAGGATGAGGTCTGCCCCAGGGGAGCCCAGATGTATGGGCTGCGGGTCCACAAAGCCCCGCTACAAAGCCAGAGATTGTTCGGCAAGAGGGAAGTGCTGCAGCAGGTGTGGCCATTTACATCACTATGTGAGGGTGTGCCATCTGGTTGAGCAAGGGAGCCCGCAGAAGAGTTCAACCCCTCCTGCCCTAACGGTGATCCATACTGTGTCCCAGAACACCAGTGGGCGCACATATTGTATGGTAGAGTTGGATGGAGCGGAGGTGCCGATGCTGATCGACATGAGGGCGGAAAGTTCTCTGCTGAACTGGGCTACAGTGAGGCAATTTTTTCCACACTACAGGATTGGAGGTGACCCAGCGCCACTTTGTGGCTATGGAGGAGGACGGCTGGCCACAGTGGAAACAATCAGACTGATGGCCTGGTACAAGTTGGCGGAGATGTCTGATTTGGAGTTCGTCGTGACTGCTCATGGTGCGAACATCATGGGCTGCAACCTCTTCTATGGCCTCGGTTTCACCATTAAGAGCGGCGCTGGGGAAGAGTGGTTGGGCTGTGGACTGTGAGATCGACCGGTTCCGTGAGTACAGGATGACGCTGTGTGGGATGAAAAGTTGCCTGGCACCCTAGAGAGTGGACAGGCCTTGTCACGCTCAGGGTCACTGCAGGGGGCCCCCAGTGCCAGAGCCCGAGTCGGCCTAGACGAGGATACCGGGCAGCACAGGGTGGCGCCTGCACTGACAAGCAATGCAGAGGGTATAGTCCCAGGTGTTCCCGGAGCTCGGCTGAAGTGAGCCGGTGGATATGGGGCCACATTGGCGAGACCCGCAGCGAATTTAGAAGAGTTCAAGGTAAGACCGATTGGCACTGAGAGAGTGAGTGCCAGGCAGAGACCCTGCAAGCCGAGCAGAGCCCCGCTGGGAGCCGCAGACTGGGTTCGGGCTCAATTGGAGGCGAGATCACGGCAGGTACAGGCCAAACGACAGGTGGAGGAGCGCCAGGGCTGGCTGCGTATTATGGCTGGACAGGTCGATGCTTATCTTCAGCTGTCGGATGGCTCGTGAAGGCACTCCAATGAGTTGCGGTGTGCCCGGGAGAGGTTCGAGGGACGTGGGCCTGAACAAGTGGAGCATCCAGCAGTGAGGAAGAGGAGGCACGTAGGGGCCAAGGCAACCTGCTGCAGCCCAGGAGACAAGCCACCTCCAGGGGCGATCTGAAGAAGAGATGGTCCAGGGGGCCCACGGGGCTTCTTCCCTTAGCCGTGTGTACATAAGTTAATTGTTATGCATGTGTTATTATGTATATAGTTTGGGATTATTTTGTGTATTTTATTTTAGTTCAGGAACATGGCAGGTTTTTTTTTCTATAGATGGACTTTTTTTTTTTTCCTTAGCATGGACCGCAGAATAATCCGTCTTGCCGTGTGGGATGGTAGTCCACCTGTCCTCCCCTAGTTTTAGTTGTTTTGTGTGATTGTGGTAAGCCCCTTTTAGTGACCTGAGTTTAGTTTTCTTAGTGTGTGATTCGGGTTCTAAATTAGGGAGGGTGTCAATTGGGTGTATGGGTTTTGGACTTTTTTGAGGGGGGAGGGCCTCGGTGTGGAGGAACCAAGACTTTGGGTCGTGCAGCCAAAAATCTGGTAGTTTGACCGAAACGACGCACGCATTGCTGGGGCTTCCCGTCCGGGTCATCTGTGGGGTGTTTGCCTCGTGTTCTATTATTCGTCAGGGGTCACCAGTGTGAAGAGAGGAATAACCAGGTCAAGCATTCAGAGCAGATGAACTTTATTCGCTCTCTCACATCTCTCAGAATCAGAAAACATTAACCTCATGTAGCAAGGGCTCTCTTTTATATTACAACACTCACACGTCCCTGCTGCCTGAGGTCTTGCATCACAATTCATTCTCGCATCACAATTCCTATTGTCCCCCAGCCCTTTAATCCCCATGCTCTTCTGTCAGAGGAAATTACTGCATCTCCCTTCCTTCCAGTCTGAGATGAATACCACAGAATGGGTCCCCCATAATATAGTTATTTATATGTTCTATGTTCCTATTTGTGTGGCATGGGGTGGTGGCTCCGCCTTTTGGTCACGCCACCACCCGTGAGTATAAAAGGGCTGCGTACAGGAAGGACGGTCTCTTGGTCGTCTCCTCTGCGCAGCGGTTTGGTGTGGTTAGGTGCACTGCCCTGTTTAATAAACGTGTGTTCAGTTCTACACCTGGTCTCCTCCTTTGGCTCCAACCGTCGACATAGCATAACTGTCACACAGGTTTGTTTGCTGGATTTGATTTGTCTGGACAAATATTCCAGCTGAGCCACTGTCATTGACATCAGTTTTTATCGCCAAACACAGTTTCTGGCTAAATGTGTATGTTCTGCCCTGAATTGTGTTTATTTGTGTGCAATAGACAGAAGTTGTTAAATTGTCAACTCACTTTCAGCCACTAAGTTTTATTTTGAAGTCCTGAAGAACAGGAAGTAGGAAACAGGAAGTAGGTAGACATGTGTTGCAAACAGCATGACTGCACCTAATAATTTTCACTATGAATCCACCTTCATCCTTAGTTTGAGTCCCACAGAAATCAATGGCTGTGAGTTGTTTATGTTCTTTATACATTCTGGAGATTCTGTAAATGATTCTTTGTGGACAATTTATAGTGTTATGGGGTAACCCCCACAACAGCCACGGACAAACACAGCGCTCGACTAGAGCAATTAACAGGACAGTGAGATGTGTGTGTTGAGATCAATAGGCAGCCTTCCTGTGCTTAGTTCAGGCACCAGCATCCTCTGAATATGTATGACTCAAATGCAAACATTCATGCTTCCCGCTCTCATTGTGGTACTAATGTCATATGCCTGAATGCATTTCCTTTGATGATAAAATGCCTTTGATGTATTGTCTGTTGCTGGGTATTTAAGTGGCTGAATTCATATGTTCACTCTCTGTTCTTCTTCTGACTGCTTCTGACTACTGCTCATGAGAGCCTGAGAGCGATCCCCAGCATGCTTATACAGCAGCTGGGGTGAGCTCCATGATGGCGATGATTTGATGAATAAACTTCCTTAAAAACTCCAGCCGCCGTGCCTTATTTTAACATCGCCACACTGGTGACCCGACGCTGAAAAGAACACGCTGCCAGCGAACGCAGCACCCGGCGGTCATTCTCCGACGACAAGCGAACGCAGCAGCCCGACTGATCTGCCCTTCCTTTCTGCTTCAGGGAGACTTTGACGCTCTTCGGAGACCACCCACGACCGGGAAAGCTGAGGAAATTTCATGGTGAGGTCTGCACGCCTAGATCGGCACATCCACGCTGGACCGGCCGCTCTCACGGCTCCTGACACACGATTCTGTGTCTCCACACGAGAGCGCACGCACCTTGCCCTCTCTCCACGACGGCAGCCCATGGCCGACGGAGAACGCGTGGACCTGAACACACCATGACCCGGCACGAGCGACGACCAACAGCCCGAACAGGGGAGACCATCGGAGCCGACTGCGCAGATCTCCATTAAGCCCCCTGACCCTGATTCGCCTCGCGACAGCGGACCAGCCATGCACAGAAGCCTCGCATCTGAACAGCGCAGCTGGAAGGTACGCAGCCACAGTGCGTGCCGCGCACCAGAGACAAGCTGGCTCTGCAGACCCCCACCCTCCTGCACCGCTGCACACTGGCCCTTCAGGGTTGCTCGTTCACCTGAGGCATGCACGCAGCTGGCGCACAGGATTTTCTTATGGTCTCATCCACGGCGCACAACGGGGATCCAGCCGTCAGCTGTCCCCGAGGGCTTTAGATCCGCGAACGCACCTGAAGCCAACACGCCAAGTCCCTCACACAGCTTCAGCTCCTGTTTTTCTTCATTGCCGGACTGAATCGCGAGAGGAATCAGAGACTAATTTTTCTTCCCACAGCCACGGACATCCCCCGCCACTTGCTACCCCCACCCTCCTCCCTTTCCCAGCACAGACCTTCACCGCAGCTCGCCACCAAAGCGGGACTATCGAGGTCTCAGCTCCCCGCTAAGCCCTCTGGGGGGGGAGTGTATGGGGTAACCCCCACAACAGCCACGGACAAACACAGCGCTCGACTAGAGCAATTAACAGGACAGTGAGATGTGTGTGTTGAGATCAATAGGCAGCCTTCCTGTGCTTAGTTCAGGCACCAGCATCCTCTGAATATCCATCCATCCATCCATCCATCCATCCATCTTCTACCGCTTAATCCTTTCGGGTCGCGGGGGGGCTGGAGCCTATCCCAGCATCTTTGGGCGAGAGGCAGGGTACACCCTGGACAGATCGCCAGTCCATCACAGGGCCAACACAGAGAGACAGACAACCATTCACTCTCACATCCATACCTAAGGACAATTTAGAATCCCCAGTTTTGATGCCAATTAACCTAACTTGCATGTTTTTGGCATGTGGGAGGAAACCGGAGTGCCCGGAGTAAACCCACGCAGACACGGGGAGAACATGCAAACTCCACACAGAAGGGTCACCGATGGTCTGGGGGTGGGATCGAACCCACGATGGTCAAGGGTGGAATCGATCCCATGACCTTCTTGCTGTGCTGCCACTGTGCTAACCACTGCGCCACCGTGCTGCCCTCCTCTGAATATGTATGACTCAAATGCAAACATTCATGCTTCCCGCTCTCATTGTGGTACTAATGTCATATGCCTGAATGCATTTCCTTTGATGATAAAATGCCTTTGATGTATTGTCTGTTGCTGGGTATTTAAGTGGCTGAATTCATATGTTCACTCTCTGTTCTTCTTCTGACTGCTTCTGACTACTGCTCATGAGAGCCTGAGAGCGATCCCCAGCATGCTTATACAGCAGCTGGGGTGAGCTCCGTGATGGCGATGATTTGATGAATAAACTTCCTTAAAAACTCCAGCCGCCGTGCCTTATTTTAACATCGCCACAGTGTGACGTTTGCACGGTAGAAGCTAATGCTATACACTAAGTGCACTTTTTTGTATTTCTGTTACAGTTTCACTCCGAGTCCATGTTGTCATCTCGACTTACTTGACTGTAAAGAAGTCTTTAAAGGAGCAAGCACGCTCCCTTCCTGGCACTTGGAAAAAGAGTTTGGCTGGTTGTTTATTCATAATAACACTCCGAGAGTATAACGCATGAAGAGAACAGTACAGTGAAAAGCCATATTGTCAGAGGGATTCATCAGCACAGTTATGGATGCCGAAAAAGCAGACAAGGATAACAAGGTGTCATTGGTGTCTAGCTCCAAGCACACCTCTTCTAAGCAGTCAGTGGCCAGTGCCGCTGCTAAAGCAAGAGCTAAAACTGAAGCTGCTGCACCAGGGTCACATTTGCCCAAAGGGAGTTGGAACTGAAAAAACAGAAAGCCAAATTAGATTTGGAAAAGGCTACACTAGAGGCAGACCTAGAAGCACTGGGACTGGAAAAAGCAGCTGCTGCCGCCATTGCAGAGACTGAAGTTTTAGGAGCTGCTGCAGGGTCAGAATGTGAGGATTTGTGCAGTTTGAGGAGTGGAATCTCACCAGTCGGTGATACAGTGAACAGAGGCACACCTGGAACAGCAAGCTGAGGTCAACATCAAACCAGCCAGACATGCTTCCTCCTCTCCTCATCAAAGAGACTCCATTGTTAATAAAGCAGTAGGCCCCAGCCTTAAACTCTGCCCACCACAGCCAACTCCCAGCTGCAACGCCAAGATGTACGCAACCAAGTGAGTACTGGCCTGCATCAGAACACCAGACATGCCTGCCTCAGCAACCCCAAGCTTCCTCAAATATCTATCAGGAGCAGGGCTACCCTTCATTCAAGCATGCAAGCTATCCAGATCATTCTCCAAGAAAAAGCACAAAAGATTCTCTGATTACTCCAGCTGTGAACATGATAGACTTTGCAAAGTATCTCACTTGCAGAGAGCTGGTAACCACTGGGCTCACCAAATTTGGTCACCAGCTTGAGAGCTTCAGAGCATGGCAATCCTCATTCTTTAATGCCACTCAGGGCTTAGCGCTAACAGCCAGTGAAGAGTTGGATTTACTTGTAAAGTGGCTAGGAAGGGAGTCATCAGAACACGTTATAAGGATGCGTGCTGTTCATGTCACCAACCCTGAGGTTGCACTTCAGATGTCCTGGACAATGCTCCAAGAGTGCTATGCCACCCCTGAAGTGATACAGAGTGCTTTATTTAAGAGGTTGGACAGTTTTCCTCATCTCACCTCAAAGGAAAACATTAAACTAAGAGAACTTGGCGACCTACTGATGGAGATACTCTCAGCCAAAGAGGATGGGTATCTACCCGGACTCAGCTACTTAGACACAACACAAGGAATTAATCCCATTGTTGAGAAGTTACCACCAAACTTGCAAGAGAAATGGCTGTCAATTGGTTCAAATTACAAAGAACAATACAGGGTATGCTTCTCCCTTTCTCCTTCTTTGTTGACTTTGTCAGGAGTCAGGCAAAAGTTAGAAATGAGCCTAACTTCAGGCTAACAAACAGCAATCGCACTCATCACAACAGTGCAAAAACAGCTATACAGTGGTACCTCTACTTACGAACGTCTCTACATACGGAATTTTCAGGTTACGAGACGCCTCAACGGGAAAATATTGCCTCTAGTTACGAACGAAATTTCAGGATACGAAAGGCAAAAAAGTATGCGCTCCTCGCAGCTTCCGTAGTTTACCGAACGTAAACATACCTGTAGCTGCTCTGCCATTGGCTATCGCCTAGCATCTTCCTGGTATCCCATTGGCCATGAAGTTTGTTTTTTTTCCAAAACTTTATGCGTTTGGTTGATCTCGCCAAAGAATATGGCCGTAATACATTAACGATCAGCACGGTATTAAAACAAAACGAAGCACTTACAAGCCGACAAAAGCAAACGTCCTTGGATCAGAACATGAACCAAAGAAGGCAAAAGGTGACGACGTCGATGACGATAGCAGTTAAAGGGTAAATGAACATAATTTTTATTATTCTTTCTCTTTTATTATTCTCTTTTATTATTCTTTCTCTCATTTTAAACTCTCATTTTATGTTTATTGTGCAGTAATCTAATTGTAACATGTATTTGTTACATGTTTTGATGCGTTTTTACGATTTATAAAAAATTTATGCCCGAATTTTGGGGGCTTGGAACGGATTACGGCATTTACATGTAAAACGCGCCTCTACTTACGAATTTTTCACGTTACGAGAATTCTTCCGGAACGAATTAAATTTGTAAGTAGAGGTACCACTGTATTTGTCCATAAGACAGATCTGTTAGCAGCAGCAGACTCGAGAATAATGCATGGAACAGGGACAGATAAGAAGAACAGTATAGATCCAGCCAAGTACTGCCCACTCCATCATAAGTCTCATCCCCTCGAGAAATGCAGAGCCTATAAAATAAACACTAACAGAACACAAGATATTGCTTAAAGAATATGGATATTGTTTCAAGTGCTGCTCTGCTGCTCATGTGGCCAGGGGTTGCCCTATGGAGCTAAAATGCAGTGAGTGCAAGAGCAATCAACACTGCACAGCCATGGACCCAGATGCCACCTTCTCATCTGTTGTGTCTCCAGTGATGGAGCCAGACACAGAACAGCAGAGCAACTCCTCTCTTGAAGTAACTTCAAGGTGCACCGAGATCTGTGGAGAAGGTCTCCCAGCATGATCCTGTGCAAAGATATGCTTAGTCAAAGTTTTCCCATGTGGACAGTGGGAATGGTCAGTAAAAATGTACGCTATCCTCGATGACCAAAGCAACCGATCACTGGCTAGGTCTGAGTTTTTCCAGCTCTTTGGTATCTACAATAACCTTTCACCTTATCTAATGAGAACTTTTGCTGGCACCACTGAAATGACTGGAAGGAAGGCAGTTGGTTTCCAGACCGAAGCGTTGAATGGTGAAGTGTGTTTGGACTTGCCTGCAGTCATTGAATGCAATGAGATTGCATCTGAGACATCAGAGATTCCTTCACCAAAAATTGTTCTTTCCCATGCTCATTTGAAACCCATAGCACCGTACATCCCAGAAGTTGACCCAGAAGCTCAGATCCTAATCCTACTGGGGAGAGACCTGGTACGTGTTCACAAGGTCAAAAAACAAATCAATGGTCCTCACAAGGCCCCGTTTGCCCAACTCATAGATTTAGGGTGGGTGATAGGAGGTTTGCATTGACAGTGCCCACAAGCCCACTATATCCGTCTCGGGACTAATGTCCTGCAGAATGGATGTCCATCTTCTCTGACGCCATGTCAGAATCACATTTCCGTTAAAGAGAAAGCAAGCTATGGCAGGGAGCACAGGTGCTGTGCATCCACCCATCCGTCCAACAAAAATCCTAGGATGAAAGAACGGTTTGTTGCCTTCATGGAGAAGCTCTTTGTCAACAGACATGCAGAAGAAGCTCCCCCTCCCCGCAACGATGAAGAGTGTTGGTACCTACCCATTTTTAGAGTGTACCACCCCCAAAAGCCAGATCAAATACAAGTGGTCTTTGACTTGAGCACTCAAGAAGATGGTATCTCACTCAACAGTGTCCTGCTCTCAGACCCTGACCTGAATAACTCCCTACTTGGAGTGCTGCTTATATTCAGGAAGGAAGTTGTTGCAGTAATGGCCAGCATTCAACAAATGTTCTATGGTTTCTTGGTGAGAGAGGACCACAGAAACTACTTGAGGTTTCTCTGGTACAAAGACAGTGACTTAACTAAGGAGGTAGCAGAATACCGAATGTGAGTGCATATATATGGAAATAGCCCCTCACCTGTGGTTGCTATTTACGGCCTTCGAAAAGTTGTCCAAGAAGGTGAGAGGAAGTACAGATCTGACTCACGTCACTTTGATGAGAGACACGTTTATATTGATGATGGGCTCATCTCCCTCCCGACTGAGGAGGAAGCCGTTGACCTGCTCAAGCATGCATAAGCTTCATTGGCAGAATAGAATATCAAACGGCATAAAATTGCCTCCAACAGCACTGCAGTTATGCAAGCCTATACTGCTGGCCTAAGAGACTTAGGTGTTGACGAAGAAACTCTGCTGGTACAAAGAAGACTTGGCTTGTGTTGGGACATAGACTCTGACACCTTCACATTCAGAGAAGCAGTCAGTGGCAAACCATTCACCTGACTGGGAGTGCCGTCTACCATCAATGGCCTCTTTGACCCATTGGGCTTGGTTGCACCAGTGACCATCAAAGGTCGAGTGCTGCTCAGAGAACTTTCTGCTGACGTTCATGACTGGGACACTGAAATTCCCTCAGACAAGTTTAATAAGTGGGAGTGAGAGGAAATCATTACAAGATTTGAGCAACTTCCGTCTTCCTCACTCATACATACAGCAGTCCCTCTCCAATGCCATATACACTGAGCTGTGCCTGTTCTCTAATGCTTCTAACTGGGCATTAGGAGCAGTAGCTTACCTGAGGGTCATCACAGCAGATGGGCAGTGTAGAGTTGGCTTTGTGCTTGGAAAAGCAAAGCTAACCCCTCAACCAGGGCCCACTATCCCTCACCTGGAACTTTGTGCAGCTGTGCTGGCAGTCAAATTGGCTGAACTGATCCTGGATAAGCTTGAACACAAGCTGGATGTGATAAAGTTTTTTTGTGACAGCAAAGTTGTCCTTGGATACATTCACAACCACTCAAAGAGATTCTTTGTATATGTGCACAATTGTGTACACCATATATGCTGGATAACTTCTCCTCACCAGTGGCACTATGTGCCCACAGATCAGAATCCATCTGATCTCGCCACAATGTCTGTACCTGCATCATGGCTCACTGACTTCATGTGGTTTACACAGCCAGAGTTTCTTCACAAAACGCTTCAGCCTGAAACACATGAGTGTTTTGAGCTAGTGGATCCTGAAGCAGATGTACTGTAGATGTGAGACCACAGCTGACCACCCTTGCCACTCACATAACTGCAAGTAGACTTACTTCAAAAGGATTCCAACGGTTTTCCACCTGGAGTTCTTTGCTGAGAGCAGTTTCTTTCTTGATCCACCAGACCCGTTCATACAGGTCAACTCACTACAACCATGTAAGGGATGGCATCAGTGCAACAAACCTCGCACTCTGGAGGAACTCGAGGCAGCGAAGCAAGGCGTTCTCAAGTCAGTGCAAAGGGCTGCTTATCCAGAGTATGCTGCACTACAGGAGAACAGAGCAATCCCAAAATCAAGTGGAATACTGGATCTTGACCCTTTCATGTGCGATGGTCTCTTGCAAATTGGAGGATGCCTGACACATGCACCAGTCGATCTTGAGCAGAAAAAATCCAGTTATTCTCCCAAAACAAAGTCATGTCACAAGACTATTAATGTGTCATTATCATGCAAAGGTGGAGCACCTAGGGTGGCATTCCACGGCAGGAGCAGTCAGGGCAGCTGGCCTGTGGATTGTTGCTGGCAAGAAGCTGATAAGCTCAGTCCTTCATCACTGTGTCACTTGCCGGAAGTTGAGAGGAAGCTTTGAGACTCAAAAGATGGCTGACTTCCTGCCAGAATGTCTGAGTTCATTCCCACCATTCACGTATGTGGGACTAGATGTTTTTGGTCCTTGGAATGTGATCACCTGATGTACAAAAGGTGGAGAAGCCCAGAGTAAGTGGTGGGATTTTCTCTTTACCTGCATGAGCACTCGAGCTGTGCACTTGGAACTTACAGTCCATGGACACAGCCAACTGTGTCAATGCCCTGTAAAGGTTTTTTTTGCCTTGAGAGGACCAGTGAAGCAGCTGAGATTGAACCAAGGTACTAACTTTGGCAGAAGTGTCTGCTATTATGAATGCAAGGCCATTGATCCCTGTCTTCCCTGATCCCTCTTCCCCAATGTTGCTGACACCTGTGATGCTTCTGACCCAGAAACCAGGTGTATGTGTGCCTGCTAACACTTTTGATGAGAAGGAGCTGTTCAAGTGTCAATGGAGACAGGTGTAGGCATTAGCGAATGAGTTCTGGTCCCGATGGAAGAACGAATATCTTCACACTTTTCAACCAAGGCACAAGTGGCGCACAGCATGTCGGAACCTGCAGATTGGAGCCACTGTGCTACTTAAGCAGAGCCATGCACCTCATAATGAATGGCCAATGGGCTTGGTCACCTCCATGCTCCCAAGGAGTTATGGGAAGGTCTGCAAGATCGAGGTTCAGACCACATCACAAGACCAAGTAAAGACATTCTTGAGTCCTGTCTCTGATGTTGTCTTGCTCTTACCAAAAGAGTTAAAGGAGAGTTAAGTCAAAAGTTGCATTAAAGAATCTCAGGCGGGGGAGTGTTCTGCCCTGAATTGTGTTTGTGTGCTCGATAGACAAAGGTTGTTAAATTGTCAAAACATTTTAAGCCGCTAAATTTTATCTTGAAGTCGTAAAGAACAGGAAATAGGAAACTGGAAGTAGGTAAGCGTGTTGCAAACAGCATGGCTGCATTTGATGATTTTAGCTATGAATCTACCTTCATCCTTAGTTCGAGTCCCACAGAAAGCAATGACTGTAAATTATTTGTTCTTTATAGATTCTGGAGATTATGTAAATGATTCTTTGTGGACAATTTATAGTGTGATGTTTGCACAATAGAAGATAAGCCTTTATTAGTCTCAGTGGGGAAATTCCAGAACTGCAGCAGCAAAGGGATAGCAGCACTCAGAGGAATAGTAAATAAGAGAAGATAAGAACTGGTTAGCTAAAGCAGTAAATGAATATACATATGTACACAGTTGTATACACAGTACATGAGCATTGCAGCTAGATGGTATAAACAGCATTATGGTTTATTAAATTACCCTGCAGAATATGAATATGTACCCAGACAGTATATTTCGCATTTGAATCAGTGTTGTTGCCACCCTCAATAATGATTGTTATTGTGCTAGTTGTGTGTTCCAGTTCAATTTTATTTATATAGTGCCAAATCACAACATAGGTCATCTCAAGGCACTTTACAAAAAAGAGTTGGTTTAGGTCACGCTCTCAAATTTATAGAACCCAGCAGAAACCCCTAAGAGCAAGCACTGCGGTGACACAGGCGAAGAAAAACTTCCCTTTAATGGGCAGAAACCTCGAGCAGAACCATAGCTCAGAGGACGGCCATCCGCCTCGACCGGCTGGGTTGAAAAAAAGAGATAAAATGTAGGAGGCATGGCAGTAGCTACATTCAAAACAAAAGTAACAAATACAATTCAACATAAACATTCATAGCCAGACCTTCCAGTATCAAGCCGGGTTAGGCTCCACATGCATGTGAAGGCCTGGCAGCAGCAACATTTTTAACTATAGGCCTTAAAGAGAAAAGATTTCAACTTACTCTTGAATAAAGAGAGAGTGTCTGCCTCCCAAACTGAACTGGGAAGATAGTTCTACAGGAGGGGAGCTTGATAACTAAAAGCTCTACCTCCCAATCTACTTCTGGAGACCTTGGGGACCACCAGTAGTTTGGATTTTTGGGAGGGCAGAGCTCTGGTTGGATGATAGGGAACAATGAGTTCTTGCAGGTAGGAAGGAGCCATACCATTAAGGGCTTTATAAGTTAGGAGTAATATCTTGAATTCAATTCTATATTTTATTGGGAGCCAGTGTATAGAAGCTAAAACTGGGGTAATGTGATCTCTTCTCCCCGTTCTCGTCAGGATACATGCAGCTGCATTCTGAATGGGTTGGAGAAACTTTATGGACTTAATAGGACAACCTGATAAAAGTGAATTACAATAGTCTAGCCTAGAGGTGATAAAGACATGGACAAGTTTCTCTGCATCTTTATGAGACACGATGGACTTAATTTTAGAAATTTTACGCAGATGGAAGAAGGCAGTCTTAATGGTTTGCTGTATGAGAATTAAAAGACATATCTTGGTCAAAGACAACTCCAAGATTCCAAACAGAAATCTTCGAAGCCAGTGCAATGCCATCTAGTGTTGGTATCTTACTAGAAAGAGTACTTCTAGCATGGTTAGGGCCAAGAACAATGACTTCAATTTTATCTGTATTCAGCAATAGAAAGTTGTACTTCATCCAGGTTTTAATATCCTTAAGACACTCCTGGAGTGAACCCAAATGGTTGGGATCATCTGGATTGATGGATAAAAATAACTATCGTCAGCGTAACAATGACAATAAATAGAATGTTTCCTCATAATGTTTCCCAAAGGCAACATGTATAATGCAAACAGTATTGGTCCAAGTACCGATCCCTGCGGAACTCCATAGCTAACCGTGGTCTGGATAGAGGACTTGTTATGGACATAGACAAACTGGGAACGGTCTGATAAATAAGACTAGAACCATCTTAGCGTTATTCCTTTCAAACCAATTTGCTGTTCAAGTCTCTCTAGCAGAATATGGTGATCAATGGTGTCGAAGGCAGCACTAAGGTCCAATAAGGCAAGGACAGAGACAAGTCATTTGTCAAATGCCATAAGGAGGATATCAGTAACTTTCACTAAGGCTGTCTCTGTGCTGTGGTGTTTCCTAAAACCTGACTGAAATTTCTCAAATATAGACTTTTTTTCTAAAAAAGTGCACAGTTGATTGGCGACTACTTTTTCGAGGATCTTGGAAAGACTGCCGTACATGTCCTTGTCACCATGGGTTGAGATGCCGTCTCGGCACTCAGCCCATGTTTTCCCTCATCCCTGCTTCCCATTGAGCAGCGTCTCAGCTGGCCCCCAGCTGGCAGCATTATGGACGGCTGGGGCCAATTAGTCTTCATCAGCTGGGGCGCTGCCAATGAGGATAAATAGGAGCAGCCTCGATGACTCGGGGCTGCGACATAAACACATTGCTAAGCTGAAGCCCCTTCGTCTGGTGTCAGCTTATACTCCTCTTGCAGCATTCCTGTGTTTGTATCCCGCTGTGAGTATGTACGTCTTGCTACCCCCACGTCCGGTACGAGCTGCTTACCTCTGCGCTGTGCAACCTGTGAGTGTACGTCTGCATGAGTATCTGTGCTCTCCTCATCCCTTCCCCTTTACCCTGAATAAAATATCACGACTCACTGGCTTGCCCCTGGCTCTGATTGCCCGGCTCCCTAGAGCCGGGTATGACAGTATGTCGCAGCCAGAAGAGCTACCGGCGGCCGTGAGTCGCCGTGGAAATGTACCTTTCTGTCCGGGTGTCAGCGCTGCTAGCATGCCGTTTCCCAGGAGTCACTTCCGGCGCCAGCGCGACGAGCTGAGGTCCATCTCGGAGGCTGTCGACGGGACGTTCTTCACCCTGCACGACGCCTCCAACGCGAGACGCTGGCATCCGGGCCGTGCTGAGGAACTCCTGGACTGTCACCCTCACTCTCTGTACCATCTGGAGGACAGTGCCAGGATAGACGCTGCAGGTACACAGCGAGAGAAGCTCCACGGGGTGGATGGAAATCCCGGCAGGGAGTCGAAGTGGGCGACGTCTTTCCCCGCTTCGGAGTCCCGTTCCTGCCGCCATTCCAGTCCGGGAGTTCGCGCCAACCAGAGGACTTCCCCCGACCTGCGCCACGTCACTCGGGATTCCCTTCTAGGAGCCGCAGCTGACAGCAGTTATGTCCGGGGTCGAGTGGCTGTCGCGAGCTCTACTGTGTTTCCTGTCACCACCTTCAGGCATGTGGCGGCGGCAGTGAGATTGATGGTGAGGACTTCAGGGCTACGAAGCTTTCCCGTGCTCGACGCCTTCCTCGTCTCGATCTCCGATCTGGAGCGGCGAATCCTGGGTTTCCCCCTCGCTTCGTCCCCTGGGAGTAGTCGTCATCACATCGCCGAGTCACCTCTGCACGAACCTCGTCCGGATCCAGTTCTGGGTCATCGTCAGGACCGTTCCTCCCACGCAGCTGTCATCCCTTCGCCTCGTCAGTGTGGAGATTCTACAGCCTCGTCCCCTGAGCCTCGTTCCCCCGCTGTCATTCCTGGACATTCGGGCTGGCTCACCCCGGCTGTTTCCCCCTCCTCCTCGACGCGCTTCCTGACCGCTGTGTGTGCCTGGAATCCCGGCCTGGTGAGCTCTCTGCTGGAGACAACGCGAGCGACCCTCAGACGAATTCCCGGGGGGGTCCTCCGTTATCGCCGGGCGGGGAGAGGAAGAAGCAGATTCCACTACAGCAGGCGATACTCAACCTCCAGGGGGCAGGCAAGTCATTGTTTTTTCACACCTGCTTAATGATTTGCTCTGTCACATCCCTGGAGGAGAAGTTCAGGGTTCGCAGCTCCCTGAACTCTCCCCACCTGCTGTAACCTGTATGCCTAATCCCGCATCCTCTGTGTCTCTCTCCGCCGAGCGGTCCCCGGCTCCGGGTCAACGTGGTGGGATATGGAGAGGGCCTGTGGTTCCGCAGCTACATTGCGGACGGAGGAGGGGGACTGACTGCTGCGTGGAGTCTACGCCGACGACTGAGTGTCCCCGGGTCTCCACGGAGGAGCGGTTCGGTCCGGCGGGACGAGATTCTTCTGGCTTCACGCCGAGTGGATCGTCGGCGGGGTTACCTGAGCTGGAGGGATCTCAAGCTGCGCTGACCATCGTGCTGGCTGCGGGGCCCGACGCGGCTAGATGGGAGCCTGACAACGACCTCCTGACGACGGATCCTGGATCTTCGCAGTCCTGGACGGCGTCAGAACCCGAGATCAGGCGAGTGCTCTCCTTTCTTTTCTCTTTTTATCCCCGAGCACTTCAGCCTATCTCCAGGGGAGACGAGCCGGGTGCAGCCGTCCGCTGCGTCTGAGCTCGTCTCGCCGGGTTCTGGCGCTGCCGGTGATCCTGATCCGGTTCTGTTTTCTCTTCTGAGCCTTCTTCCAGGGTCACCGGCAAGGAGTTGCTGTTCCTCGTGGTGCTGGAGGGTCCGGGTTCAACGTTGGAGGTCGGTTCTGGTGCAGTATTCAACGTGGGTTCGCCCGAGACCCAGTCGGGGTCCAACGTGGGTTCGCCTGAGGCCCGATCGGGGTCCGACGTGGGTGCTGCCCCAGTATTGTCCAGGTCCGGTGAGGAGGTGGCCGTTTTCCTGCGGCCTGACGCCCGCCGCCCTCGTCATCGGCTCTCCCCTGAGCCTCTTCCACCGGGATCCGCTCTGATCCTTCGCCCGTCTCAACGGTCCTGGTGGTTGAGTGATGCGGGTCGACGACCCGACCCACAGAACTTTCGGTTCGGTGATCTGGTTCCCCCCACTGGTCTGTGTTTCCCTCTGGGCGGCCTGGTTCGGCTGCCGGTGGACTGGATTCCTGGGATCTGGGGCCAGAGTTCGCCGTCCGAACACTTCTCTTTCCCTGATTCGCCAGCTGGACAATGGGCGGGGAGATCTCCGGAGCCATCTCGGCCATTTTTGGACTCTGCCTGCCATTCACCTCGGGTGTCACTTTTTCTTTTGTTATTAAGGTCACTCGGGTGTAATGTTTTGTCCTGTTGGTGGATTCGTTTTTATAATGCTGTGTGTTTTCCATCGCTCATGCTCAGCATTTTACTTTTTGTGCCATGTTTTTAGCCTCGTTTTTTGTATTGTAGAGTTATGTTTTGTTTTCCGTAACACCATGCTCTGCAGTTATCCATTTATTCCAGTCACTCATTTCTTTAGGTGACTGGGTATTTATATATTCGTGTGTGTGGGTTTTTCTTTGCCTGCACTCAGTATTTCTTTTTTGTCCTGTTGGTTCATTATAGAGTCATGTGCCTTGTTTTCCGTAACACCATGCTCTATAATTGTCATTTGTTCCAGTCACCCTCACTTTTCTTGGTGTCTGTGTATGTACTTAAATTAGCGCTGTGTATAGGTTCCCCTTTATTTAACCGTACTCATTTTTTTGCCCTGTACCTTTTTGGTGGTTCTTTTTTCCTTGCTCTGGGTCACGCATGGTTGGTACTCTCTGGGTAGTATGTAACCGGCGTGCTGACCCAGTTCTTCTCCCCATCTGTACCTGGGTTAATTATTCTGTTTTGTCAGTATTGTATTTGGGTTTTTCTTTCCCGCTACCCTACATTGCCCCATTGGTGTTGTCCTTCCCTTGGCTTCTTCCCCTCCGGTCTGCCTCCCTTCCTCCCACCCTAGGTGGGGGGGGGGGCTGGGATGTTCCTGGTCGTTCAGGAGCCCGACCTTGAGGGAGGGGCTCTGTCACCATGGGTTGAGATGCCGTCTCGGCACTCAGCCCATGTTTTCCCTCATCCCTGCTTCCCATTGAGCAGCGTCTCAGCTGGCCCCCAGCTGGCAGCATTATGGACGGCTGGGGCCAATTAGTCTTCATCAGCTGGGGCGCTGCCAATGAGGATAAATAGGAGCAGCCTCGATGAC
Source organism: Pholidichthys leucotaenia (assembly GCA_020510985.1). Classification (NCBI taxonomy): domain Eukaryota; kingdom Metazoa; phylum Chordata; class Actinopteri; order Cichliformes; family Pholidichthyidae; genus Pholidichthys; species Pholidichthys leucotaenia. The sequence goes on along the minus strand of CM035838.1, from coordinate 392,396,468 downwards.
TCGGGGCTGCGACATAAACACATTGCTAAGCTGAAGCCCCTTCGTCTGGTGTCAGCTTATACTCCTCTTGCAGCATTCCTGTGTTTGTATCCCGCTGTGAGTATGTACGTCTTGCTACCCCCACGTCCGGTACGAGCTGCTTACCTCTGCGCTGTGCAACCTGTGAGTGTACGTCTGCATGAGTATCTGTGCTCTCCTCATCCCTTCCCCTTTACCCTGAATAAAATATCACGACTCACTGGCTTGCCCCTGGCTCTGATTGCCCGGCTCCCTAGAGCCGGATATGACAGTCCTGTCAATAGGGACATATTAATTATGTTCAAAAATGGTGGACTTTTCAGAGCTAGCGACTCCTTCAGGAGTCTAGCAGGGATTGGGTCTAAGAGACAGGTAGCTGGTTTAGAGGCTGACACTGTTAAGGCTAGATCAGAATGACTAATAAGAGCAAATTCAGAAAAGAGGAGTTCTGAGCCTGTGGACACAGCTGTGTTAGGCAGAGGCTTGGTATTCTTAAAGGGGCTATTTTTTGGAATATTATTCCTGATACTGATAATTTTATCATTAAAAAAATTCAAAAAGTCATTAGCACTAAGAGTTGGAGGAATGTAGGGGTCTATGACATTGTGGCTCTTGGTTAACTGAGCTACAGTGTTAAAAAGAAATCTATGGTTTTTATTTTCTTCTATCAAGGATGAATTGTACTGTCGCCTGGCACTACGAAGAGATTTCTTATAGGTGTTAAGGCTGGCATTCCAGGCTGAACATGATTCTTCTGTCTTATTTGCACATCAAAGCCTTTCACAAGATCTGACTTTCTGTTTTAACTCACGAGTATGGGAGTTGTACCATGGAGCTAATCTATTTTCAATAGTTTTCTTTTTAAGAGGGGCTATGGAGTCAAGTGTTGTCCACAGTGAGGCTGCAGTACTATCAACTAAAAGGTTTAATTTTGATGGATTAAAACAGTCAGTGCTGTCCTCTGCTATATTTAGACATGATAATAGAGTAAGTGCTGAAAGGATTAATTCTTTAAAGTGAGCCACAGCACTATCAGGTAAGTATCTGGTAACTATATTTCTGCTTGATGCTGTAAAATTAGATAACACAAATTTGAAAGTTATCAAATAATGGTCAGTTAGTGTAGGATTTTGAGGACTGACTAGCAGCTCAATTTCTACACCATAGGCCAAGACCAGGTCAAGGGTGTGATTATGATGATGAGTTGGTTTACTAACACACTGAGAAAAACCAGTTGAATTTAAGAGGGAGAGAAATGCTGCACTATGACTATCATTAAGTTCTCTCAAGTTGAAAGATCTGGTTGACTTTAAAACTGCAGTAATAATGTTTAAAGTGAAGAATCTATCACTGCCCGCAAATATCCAAAAGCTGTTCCAAATAAGGGAGAAACAATATCATTTCAGAGGAACATGTATATTTCAAAAACCTTCAGTGAGAACTACCACCAAGCAACACTGTGTTTCAGTGCAAGGAGTCAGATTATGGAACGATTTTGGACCTGAATTAAAATCATGTACAACGCTTGGACAATTTAAACAAAAACTAAAGGAAGAAATACTCCAAACATATATCCAAGATGACATGTAAAATCACATAAGGATTGTCATATCCAGTCTGTGTTGTGTTGTTGCTTAATTTTTTTTGTCACATTTTGTCTTAGCTTTGTTCCGAATTGTAATCGCTCTTGTTTTGTTTTCTTTTGAATTCTTGGATGGAATATGGGTGGGCAATATAAGCTGCGGCTTCAGCCATCACCCATTACGGATAACTTATGTTGAACTGTATAATCAGAGGAGTTATTGTTTAATTTGACCTTGTTGGATTTTTTCCCCTTTGTTATATTATTCTGTTTCTTTTTAATCTTTACTTTTAATCTGTCCGAAATAAAGATTCATTCATTCATTATCAACATCTATATGACTATTAAAATCACCGGCTATGATAATCTTGTCTGAACTGAGAACTAAGGTTGTTAAGAACTCAGAGAATTCAGACATAAATTCAGCAAAAGAAGCACTGGGAGGGCGATATATATTCTGACCTCCAGGATGGATGTGCTAAGCTAAGAATTAGGCATTCAAAAGAATTATAATACAGAAAAAATTTTAAAATCGTTCAGATACAAATCACAAAATGCAATCAGTTCTTTTAAAGAGGACTTGCTGAAGCAAGACTGGACAGAAGTCTATGTATCAGATGTAAATGAAGCCTATGACACATTTATAAACATTGTTACCACTCTTTATGAAAAAAATTGTTCATTAGTAAAGAAAAAGCTTAAACATAAATTTGCCGATAAGCCATGGTTAACCAAAGGATTACAAAAGGCGTGTAAAAAGAAAAATTTATTATATAAAGCTTTCCTAAAGAAAAGGACAAAAGAAGCAGAGCAGCGGTATAAAACATACAAAAATAAGTTAACATATATAATAAGATGTAGTAAGAGAGACTATTACAGTGAAGAACTGGAGAAAAATAGAGACAATATTAAAAATACATGGACAATACTTAACAATATTCTTGGAAATAAAAACAGAAATACAAGCTACCCAACCGATTTTTCAAAAAATAATAAAACGACTCATAGTGTGAATGCAGCTTCACCTGCAGATGAATTTAATAACTTTTTTGTTAACATTGGTCCTAATTTGGCTCGAGAAATACCCATTACGGCGCCTACAGGTGATACAATAAGCAAAAACACTGCTATAAAAGGCTCCATTTTCATAAAGAACACAGACGAGAGAGAGGTCATTGAAATTGTTAAATCGTTTAAAAGTAAAACATCTATGGACTGTGATGGTATTGACATGTTCTTAGTCAAAACTATTATTGAATGCTTAGTGAAACCACTGATGTATATTTGTAACCTGTCTCTCCAAACAGGTATATTTCCCAATGCAATGAAAATAGCTAAAGTAATTCCGATATACAAGACGGGTGACAGAGGGGAATTCTCAAACTATAGACCAATTTCACTATTGCTGCAATTTTCCAAGATACTTGAAAAAATATTCTGTGAGAGAATTGACAACTTCATACTGAAGAATAATTTATTGTGTGAGCAGCAATATGGGTTCAGACACAAGAGGACAACTGCATTTGCTCTAATGGAATTTATAGAAAAAATATCAACTGCCATTGAAAATAAAGAGTATTCAGTTGGGGTATTCCTGGATCTTAAAAAAGCGTTTGATACAGTGGATCATAATTTATTATTTAAAAAACTACAAAATTGTGGTATTAGAGGGGTAGCACTGTCCTGGTTATGTAGTTACTTAATAGATATCAGTATGTATGTGTTGGTAACAAAAACTCACAGTTACTGAAGGTTACTTGTGGAGTCCCACAGGGTTCAGTTTTGGGGCCATTGTTATTCAATATGTATATAAATGATATATGTAAAGTTTCAGAAAAAACAGACTTAATATTGTTTGCCGATGATGCTATTATGCAGTGGAAGCAATTTGGAACAACTTTTGGATACACTCGGAAAGGAATTAGGAAAGCTTAAACTGTGGTTTGATTCAAACAAATTAACGCTCAATTTAAGTAAGACAAAATTTATAGTTTTTAACAACCATCACAACAACTTAGTATCTAAACTCAGTGTAAATGGTGTAGAGATTGAAAGGATATCCGAAACTAAATTTCTTGGAGTAATAATTGATAATAAACTGTGTTGGAAGTCACATATTAATTATATTAAAGGTAAAATATCCAAATCAATTGCAATACTACACAGAGTGAAATATTTGCTGAATCAACCCACACTATATACCTTGTATCATTCATTAATACTCCCATACATGTCATATTGTACTGAAGTATGGGGAAATAAATATAAAACAAACATATATCCAGTCTTTATGCTTCAGAAGAGAGCTATTAGAATAAAACAAAGCTGCTTACAGGGAACCAACAAACCCATTTTTTCTTAAATTAAAAGCTCTCAAGTTGAAAGATCTGGTTGACTTTAAAACTGCAGTAATAATGTTTAAAGTGAAGAATCTATCACTGCCCGCAAATATCCAAAAGTTGTTCCAAATAAGGGAGAAACAATATCATTTCAGAGGAACATGTATATTTCAAAAACCTTCAGTGAGAACTACCACCAAGCAACACTGTGTTTCAGTGCAAGGAGTCAGATTATGGAACGATTTTGGACCTGAATTAAAATCATGTACAAAGCTTGGACAATTTAAACAAAAACTAAAGGAAGAAATACTCCAAACATATATACAAGATGACATGTAAAATCACATAAGGATTGTCATATCCAGTCTGCGTTGTGTTGTAGCTTAGTTTTGTCACATTTTGTCTTAGCCTTGTTCTGAATTGTAATCGCTCTTGTTGTAGGAACCATGAAATGAAGAGACTGAATGATTTCTCAGTATTGGTTTATTTCATCTCACGTCCTACAGCTCCTCTCTCAGTCAGGGAATGAAGAGATCGAGCTGCGGTAAACCACATACCTTTACACTCTCACATCCAACACAAATCACATTCACATCAAACACAGAATTACATTCACATTTAATCCTCCCATTGTCCTCTCGGCTTCTCTGTCTGACCCCAGGAGTCAGACAGTCCCTTCAGGTCCACTCCCAGATCTTCTCACTTCTTCTCCAGTCCGCAGGGGGTCCAGACTCAATGTCCGTTTGAGGCGTGATGTCAATACACACTGCGAGCTCAAAGTTCCCTCATGTCTGGGTCTCTGCCAAGGAATATGTGAGCTACATAATGTTACGCCACATCACTCCCCCCGAAATGCCCAAGAACGGACATACACCAACATTACTCTAACCGTTATACACCTTATGTCAATAATGAACAGTCATACGCACTATGTCAAGAATGGACACACACACCGACTTCATGTCAATAATGGGCAGTCATACACATTATACCCTTACATCACCCCCCCCCTTTGCAGGATCTACAGCACAATTTACACGGGTTGATCAAAATACACATCACTCTGCCCGTTGCTTAGGCTTCAATCTCCTCCCGAATCTGCTGAACGCAGGCTTCGCAGCCTGTGTTGCGCCGTCCTGCGGTGCGCCTGTGGAATGAGGGGGAGAAGGGTTATTTACCCCCTGCTGGGGAACTAGGGGCTGTTCCCTGGGAGGCCTGCCGCGTCGAGGCGCCCCCGCCGGCCGTACAGGTTCGTCACGTAACACAAAAGCAGGCTTTAATCTGTCAACACTGATTGTTTCTTTCCTGCCCCCCAAGTCCAGCACAAAATATTTCTCCCCGGTTTCCAGCACTCAAAACGGACCGTCGTAAGGTGGGCGGAGACTGTGACGCTGGGCGTCGTGCCTGACAAAAACAAACTCTGCATTTTGCAAAGCCTTGGGAACAAAAACCCGCGGAAAAGTGTGATGAGCGGGGCCCGGGAGCATTTCTGCCCCCGTGCCATGTAGAGGTCCCCGCACCAGGGGGCGCTCCGGTGCCGCATGGGCTGGCAGGAATTCTCCTGGCAGCCTGAGAGGTTGAGTAAAAACTAATTCAGCAGGTGAGGCATCTAAATCCTCTTTGGGTGCCGAACGCAACCTCAATAAAACCCATGGTAGTTTGTTTACCCAATCTGTATCCGTGAGCGACGCTCTGAGGGCTGCCTTCAACGATCTGTGAAAACGCTCGCATAAACCGTTGGCCTGTGGGTGATAAGCGGTGGTGCGATGGGCTGTTGCCCCTAAGCCGCTGGCCATGGCTGACCACAGCTCTGAAACGAACTGCGGACCCCTATCGGACGTAATGTCCGACGGGACTCCGAACCGCGCTACCCAGGCTGTTAAAAAAACGCGAGTCACCTCTGCTGCTGTGGTAGACTGCAATGGGACTACTTCCGGCCAACACGTGGTCCGGTCCACCATTGTCAGGAGATGTGTGAACCCCTGCGAGGGCGGCAGGGGTCCCACTAGATCTACGTGCACATGATCAAATCTCTTAGCCGGAATGTGGAAAGGTTCTAAAGAAGCTTTTGTGTGCCTGTGAACTTTGGCCCGCTGGCAGGACATGCAGGCTCTCGTCCACTCCTTCACGTGCTTGCGCAGGCTCGGCCAAACAAACTTCTCTGCTACCATTTTCACCGAAGCGCGTACTCCTGGGTGTGCTAGGGAGTGCACCGCGTCAAAAACGCGACGGCGCCACGTGGCCGGTACCACTGGGCGAGGTCGTCCGGTGGATACATCGCAAATAAGCGGGGGTGAACCGGTTTGTAAACTTATGTTCTCCAGCCTTAACCCTGTTGGTCCAGACAGGAGCGCGCGCACGTCTGTGTCTTCGCCCTGCTCTGCTGCCATGGCCGCGTAATCTATCCCTACGTGCATCGGAGCTGCGTGCGCGTCCGCGCTGTTACCGCGCTCCGCGTCTGCGGCGTTACAGCCCCCATCCGCGCGGACAGGCGCTGTTACCGCTCGCGAGAGGCAGTCTGCCACCACATTAAATTTACCGGCTACGTGCTGTATATCGGTGGTGAATTCTGAAATTGCAGCCAGCTGCCTCTGCTGTCGGCCTGACCATGGTTCTGAGATTTTGGACATTGCAAAGGTTAGCGGTTTGTGGTCGACAAACGCGGTGAAATGCCACCCTTCCAACCAGAACTGAAAATGGCGAATGGCCAGGTAGAGCGCTAGCAGTACCCTGTCAAACGCGCTATATTTTCGCTCAGCATCGCGTAGGGATCTGCTAAAAAAAAGCGAGTGGCTGCCAAGCCCCGGCGACTTGCTGTTCCACCACAGCTCCTATGGCCACATCTGACGCGTCTGTGGTTAGCGCTATTCGGGCTACCGGGTCTGGGTGAGCCAGCAGTGCTGCATCTGCTAGTGCTTTCTTAACCTCAGTGAATGCGCGCTCCCGCTCCGGGGACCACTCAATCGCATTGGAGGGCTTCTGTTTTTTTAGCGCGGTGTACAACGGTTGCAAGAGCTGCGCCGCGTGAGGTATGAAACGGTTGTAAAAATTTACCATACCTAAAAATTCTTGCAACGCTTTTACAGTTTGTGGCTGGGGAAACTCAGCCACTGCGCGTACTTTGGAGGGCAGCGGAACTGCACCCTCTGGGGAGACGCGGTGCCCCAAAAAATCGATCTGTGCTGCGCCAAAATGGCACTTGGCTGGGTTGATTATCAACCCATGTGCTCCCAACCTCTGAAAAACAATTCTGAGGTGACTTTCGTGTTCCTCCTCAGAGGCGCTGGCGACCAAAATATCATCTAAGTAGACAAAAACAAAAGAGAGGTCGCGCAAAACGGCATCCATCATGCGTTGGAAGGTTTGCGCAGCGCCTTTAAGGCCAAAAGGCATGTGTAAAAATTCAAAAAGCCCGAAAGGGGTTATTACCGCTGTCTTGGGAATGTCCTCTGATTGGACCGGGACCTGATGATAACTGCGGACCAGGTCTATTTTAGAAAAAATGCGCGCCTTGGCCAAATGCACCGAAAAATCTTGGATATGCGGAATTGGGTAGCGGTCCTGCGCTGTGGCATTGTTTAACCTGCGATAATCGCCGCACGATCTCCACAAGCCGTCCGCCTTAGGGACCATGTGGAGGGGGGAAGCCCAAGCGGACTTCGAGCGGCGAATTATGCCCAACCTTTCCAGGTTGGCGAACTCCTCACGCGCAATGGAGAGCTTAGCTGCATCCAAGCGCCGAGCCTTGGCAAAAACTGGTGGGCCACTTGTGGTTATAAAGTGCTCCACCCCGTGCTTCGCCACCTTAGCTGAAAACGTGGGAACTGTGAGTGCTGGGAACTGGTTTAGGAGAGTGTGGAACTTACCTCCTGCTGCGGCGGCGTTGGCCTGTACTGACGGCGGGGACACTCGCGCTGCACAGGGAATAGAACAAAAAGAGAGTGCATTAACCAAGCGTCTATTAGCCAGATCTACCAACAAGCCATGTGAGCACAAAAAGTCGGCGCCTAACATGTTGAAACTCACCGCCGCTACTATGAAGGTCCATTCATAGATGCGGCCGTGCAAGGACAGGCGCAAAGTTCTTTCGCCAAAAGTCTTGATCGACGAGCCGTTTGCGGCTGTTGCCCCATCTCCGTGGGGACCGGCCACCCGGTCCGCGTAGGTTGCAGTGATGAAACTCCTCTGTGCCCCGGTGTCAACGAGGAATTGCCGTCCGGAGCTCGCGTCTGTCAGGTACAGCAGCTTGTTCCGTTCACCGAGGGTCGAAGCTGCTAACGACCCCTGGTTCTTGCGTTTCCCTGCTTCTTGAAGTTGCATGGTGGGACGCATCTGTGTGCCTTGTGCGCGAAGCGCCGATGGTAGAAACACAGCTCGTCCCTTCCTCTGCTTCGGGACCGCGCTGCCGCTGTTGTCGCTGGGGTCGGTTCTGCTGCCACCGGTTCTCCATCGCCCCGGGCCGCCGCGCCGAGGTCTGCTGCTGCCGCTGCCGTCTCCTGCTTGCCGCATGCATCCAGAAGCCGCTCCGCTTCCAAGGCCAGCGCGCGGAAGTCCTGCTGGTCCACACACCTCATGCTGGACAGGGAGCCTCTCATGTGCGCTGGAAGAGTCCTTAAGAAGATGTATTTAAATAAAAACGCATTGTTGTCTGCCCCGATCATCTGCAGCATGTCCTCCATGAGGACGGTCGGCCTGCGTCCTCCTCTGTCGCGCAGGTCCAGAAGTGTTCTGGCCCTCACCTCGGCTGATGGCACAAAACTCCGAATGAGGGCGGCTTTCAGGGTGTCGTATCTGCCAGCAGCGGGCGGCTGCTGCACCAGGCTCCGCACACACCGGGCTGTGCGGCTGTCGAGTCTTGCGATGACATTGTGGAACTTAATGTCATCTGCTGATACCCTGTTGAGCACGAACCGCGACTCCACGTGTTGGAACCATGAGTGCGGGTCCTCTTGCCAGAACTCGGGGAGTTTAATTGAGTTTACGCCGGTGCGGGCGGTCTCTGGTGAATCAGGTTCGGAGTCGGAGAGACGATCTCCAAGCCTTTCCATTTTTCTCACGTGTGGGTCACCAATGTAGGAACCATGAAATGAAGAGACTGAATGATTTCTCAGTATTGGTTTATTTCATCTCACGTCCTACAGCTCCTCTCTCAGTCAGGGAATGAAGAGATCGAGCTGCGGTAAACCACATACCTTTATACTCTCACATCCAACACAAATCACATTCACATCAAACACAGAATTACATTCACATTTAATCCTCCCATTGTCCTCTCGGCTTCTCTGTCTGACCCCAGGAGTCAGACAGTCCCTTCAGGTCCACTCCCAGATCTTCTCACTTCTCCAGTCCGCAGGGGGTCCAGACTCAATGTCCGTTTGAGGCGTGATGTCAATACACACTGCTAGCTCCAGGTTCCCTCATGTCTGGGTCTCTGCCAAGGAATATGTGAGCTACATAATGTTACGCCACACTTGTTTTGTTTTTCTTTTGAATTCTTGGATGGAATATGGGTGGGCAATATAAGCTGCGGCTTCAGCCATCATCCATTTCGGATAACTTATGTTGAACTGTATAATCAGAGGAGTTATTGTCTAATTTGACCTTGTTGGATTTTTTTTTCCCCCTTTGTTATATTATTCAGTTTCTTTTAATCTATCCGAAATAAAGATTCATTCATTCATAATTTGAGTTTAGCTTAGGGTTCATTGGTAATGTGGATTCATATTGTAACGTCGGGGCCATTTTAAGGGGGCCAGGGATTTCCCAGCATGCTTTGCCAGTTTGAAACGTTACTGTGTGTGTTAAATGTGTTATTTCTGGGTTATACTGCTGTGTCATTATAACTGCATTATAATGACCCAGCAGTGTTTAGCAGGATTAGGGCAAGATGTATCATGTGTGTGTAACCGTAATGTAAACAGAGGTCTGTGGGAATGACCTCCACTGCTCTGCGTACTAAGTGGAGGTTGGGGGTTGGTGGTGTGTAAATAAAGCCTGTTCATCACAACCATCTTGCTCCTCTTTCTTTGTGTGAACCCTGCTACGTCACACTGGTGTCAGAAGTGGGATGGAGCAAATGGAAGCGATCAGAATGGAGATCCAGCAGCTGGAGCAGGCCATTGCTCAGCTGATGATGGATGATGAGACCGAGGCATCACCACCGGGAGCCCAGAGCCGGGACGAACGGAGCGGCGGACCTGACGGGGCCAGCGCACCCCGCCTCCTGTCTTTTTCAAGACAGAGCGGGCAGAACAGAGCAAACGTTCCACCCTTCTTAGGACAGCACGGGCTGGCGACCCCACGGCGATCAAGGGTGGCGATCGATCAGGAAACGACCACCCCACCTGTTCGGCAGCGGGCCAAGATTCCCCGTTTCAACGGCGAAGCCACATTAGATGACTACCTGACACAGGTCGAGCTGACTGCGGCGCTGAACGGCTGGTCACCAGAGGAAACCGCCGTACAGGTCGCGCTGGCCTTGGAAGGGAAAGCCCTCTGCACGCTCTCTGATCTCCGGCCCGGGGAGCACCACAGCTGGCCAGCACTACAAGGGGCGCTCCAGAGACGATTTGGGAGAATAGCGGACGCTGAGCACGCCCAAGAACAGCTGACCCGCCGCCGCCGGAACCACCAGGAAAAATTAGGAGCCTATGCTGCAGATATATGGCTGTTAACCCGGCGCAGCTACCCAGAGTTCGCGCCGGAGGCAGTAGAGAAGCTCGCCCTCCGGAGCTTCATCCAAGGTCTCCACCCGGCCCAGCTCCAGAGCCACGTACGGCTCCACGCCGCGAGCGACTGGAAGACTGCAGTGGCAGAAGCAGAGCGGGCAGAGCCGCTAATAAGTCGCACCGCTGAAGCAGCAACGCACAGCCGGAGAACCTACCAGGCTACGATGGAGAGCGAGGGGGAGGAGGAGGAATTACGGCAGACCACAGCGGCGCGTCCACGGAGAAGATGGCCTCGGCGGCGCGAGGAAAGGTGCTTCCGCTGCGGAGAGATGGGACACATCGCGCGATACTGCCCCGCACCCACCCCACAACAAACCGGCCCCTCGCCGGCGTTAAACTAGAGCGAGGTGGCGTGAACGGGGACAGGCCACCTCCAGCAGATGTTTCCCCCGAGGAGCCGGCACCGCGCGTGGGCCGAGTTGGACACTCTCCAGGGATCTATCTACAGTGCAGCTTGGGGAAGACGTCGATCCGGGCCCTGATTGACACCGGCTCTACAATCTCCTTGGTTCGACCGGGCGTACTGCCGGGCACGAGCAAGACGGCTCCGCGGGGGTGGGAACCCACCGAGCGCTGCGTCACCACAGCTACCGGTGAGCGCGCCCGACTGAAGGGGCGGAGAGTGCTGGTGGTGGGGGTGGCCGGTCAGAACATAAGACACCCGTTCTGGCTGGCTGACATCCAAGACCCCTGTATTATTGGACTAGACCTGCTCACAGCCTGGCGTGCCAAGATCGACACCACCGGACCTTCCCTCCAGCTGGGAAACCGGACCATCACGCTCCACAGCAGAACCCAGAGAAGGGACACGGGGGCACGCACAATCGAGGGATCGCCAAGACAGACCGGACCAGGCAGGTCACCGCGAGGACTGGACACGATGACGTCACCAGCGCGGACAGAGGGAGCACGAGCACACACAGGGACAGCAAGGGGAGGGGTCAACGTGTCAGCGGAGACGCAGCAGGCAGTGGAGGAATTATTTCAGCGGAGCTGCAGCGGGCTGGACCCGGAACAGAGACGCCAGCTGCGGGAGCTATTGGACTATTACGTGGGTGTTTTTGCTGCGAAGGATGAGGAATGCGGCCGGACCGGGTTGGTGCAGCACGAGATCGACACCGGTGAGGCCAGGCCGATTCGACTCCACCCACGCCGGCTGCCCTTTTCAAGGCGGGCAGCGGCGGAACAAAAAGTGCGAGAAATGCTGGAGGCAGATGTTATTGAGCCCTCTAACAGCCCCTGGGCAGCGCCTGTGGTGCTGGTCAAGAAGAAGGACGGGTCGTGGCGGTTCTGTGTGGATTACCGACGCCTGAACGATGCCACCAGGAAAGATTCCTACCCCCTGCCCCGCATTGATGACGCACTGGACCACATCGCCGGCTCCAGCTGGTTCAGCTCGCTGGATCTACGCAGCGGCTATTGGCAGGTAGAGCTGTCACCCGAGGCCCGCCAAAAAACAGCCTTCTCCATCGGGCAGGGACTGTACCAGTTTAAAGTGATGCCGTTTGGACTCTGCAACGCTCCGGCCACCTTTGAACGCTTGATGGAGCGAGTGCTGGCTCACGTGCCGCGGAGTCGCTGCGTTGTTTACCTGGATGACCTGCTGGTGCATGCAGCTGATTTTGACAGCGCCCTGTCAAATCTCCGAGAGGTGCTGGGAGCCATCCAGCAGGCGGGGCTACGGTTACACCCTAGGAAATGCCACCTGTTCCGGCAAGAGATCACCTTTTTGGGCCACGTCGTCAGCGCAGCGGGGGTCGCCACTGACCCGGAAAAAGTGGCAACAGTGAGAGACTGGCCGGTGCCGCGGAACGTTGGAGAACTGAGGAGTTTTCTTGGATTGGCCTCCTATTATAGGAAGTTTGTGAAAGACTTCGCCACCATTGCCAGCCCGCTGCATCAGCTGACGCAGAAAGGACGCCTGTTCCAGTGGAGTGACAGCTGCGCTGCTGCTTTCTGCCAGCTTCGCGCAGCGCTCATCAGAGCCCCCGTCCTGCGGTATCCTGACCCGAGCCGCCCTTTCATTGTGGACACGGGCGCCAGCAACCAGGGCATCGGGGCGGTGCTATCCCAGGAGGGAGAACACGGAGAGCAGGCAGTCGCTTTCTTCAGCCGCACTCTCAGCAGAGCCGAGAGAAATTACTGTGTGACCCGCAGAGAGCTGCTGGCTGTCATTCAAGGACTGCGTCACTTCCGCCCGTATGTGTACGGGGGGAGGTTCCAGCTCAGGACGGACCACGCTTCCCTGACCTGGTTGTTAAATTTCAAAGAACCGGATGGACAGTTGGCGAGGTGGCTGGAGGCACTGCAGGATTATAATTTCCAGATTGTGCATCGGGCAGGCCGCCTCCATGCCAACGCTGACGCGCTGTCTCGGCGCCCCTGCGCGACAGAGGAGTGTCGTCACTGTCAACGGGCTGAAGATCGGGACCAAATCGCCCCACGGGCTGCCGCTCTCCGAGCCGCTGCGAGCAGGAATCACGCAGCGACGCACAGCCCCTCCTCAGATGATCAGGCAGTTCTCCCCAGCGATGACGTCACAGAGGTTCTTGGCACGCAGCAGCTGCAGAGCGAGCAGGACAGAGACCCGGTCATTTCGCGGGTTCGGCAGTGGCTGGACGCAGGACAGCGGCCCGCCTGGGAGGTTGTGTCACCGCTGGACCCAGAGACTAAGCCCCTGCACTCCCAGTGGGCCAACCTCCGCTGTCACGAGGGCGTGGTGTATAGACAGTGGCAGACTCCAGCTGGGCAGCGGCACATTTGGCAGCTGCTGGTTCCTCGTCGACTCCGGCCCAAAGTACTCCAGCTGGTTCATGGGGCGGTAGGAGCGGGCCACTTCGGGGTGACAAAGACGCTGCAGCGCCTTCGGGCCCGGTTCTACTGGCCTGGCTGTCATCAGGACGTGGAGCTCCACGTTCATCGCTGCGACACATGCACAGCTCAGAAGGGACCAACTCAGCGATCCCACGCTCCCCTGCAGCAGTACCGGGTGGGAGCACCGATGGAGCGAGTGGGAGTGGACATCCTGGGCCCTTTCCCGACCACGGACCGGGGGAACCGCTACGTGCTGGTCGCGATGGATTATTTCACTAAGTGGCCAGAGGCGTACGCGGTCCCGGATCAGAGCGCCACTACGACGGCATCAAAGCTGGTGGATGAAATGTTCTGTCGTTTTGGCGCACCGGAGGAGCTGCACAGCGATCAGGGTCGGAACTTCGAGGCGGAGGTCTTCGGAGAGGTCTGCAAACGGCTGGGCATCCGGAAGACCCGGACCACCCCACTGCATCCACAGAGCGACGGCCTGGTCGAACGATTCAACCGGACCCTCACCACCCAGCTCGCTATCCTAGTGGACCAGCGACAGCAAGACTGGGACCTGCACCTGCCTTTTGTTTTGTGGGCGTACCGGATGGCAGCTCAGGAATCTACCCGGTGCACCCCTGCGGCGCTCATGTTTGGACGCGAGCTGCGCACACCGGTGGATTTGGTATTCGGTTGCCCCCCCGAGCCGGAGGTGGAAGGAAAACCCGGATTGGATTTTTTTTTTGTTTGAAAGAACGTCTCCACACGGTGCACGAGCTGGCTCGAGAGGCCCTGGCAGCGGCAGGGGGTCGGCAGAAGCGGGCATACGACTCCCGCTGCCAGGGGAGGGACTTTGCACCGGGGGATCGAGTCTGGGTTTTCTGCCCTGAGAGGAAGAGAGGACGATCACCGAAGCTGGCGAGCCAGTGGTCGGGGCCATGCGTGGTCCTGGAGAGACTGTCAGATGTGGTGTACAGGGTGAGGCTTAGAAAAAGGGACCGGGTTGTGGTCCTTCATCGTGACCGTCTCGCCCCGTATCGGCCATCTGCACCGCTGGTGGACGGACCGGAGCTTCCATCCCGGCCCGATACCCCGACCGAGACCCGGATGGACACTAGGGGGCCTGTACGTGTTGGCCACCGGCGCCGAAGACCGCCCCGACACCTGGATGAGTTTGTATTGGACTTTTAAATTGGACTTTAATTTTTCTGGGGACAGAAACCAGTCCGGGGGGGGGGGGGGCAGTGTAACGTCGGGGCCATTTTAAGGGGGCCAGGGATTTCCCAGCATGCTTTGCCAGTTTGAAACGTTACTGTGTGTGTTAAATGTGTTATTTCTGGGTTATACTGCTGTGTCATTATAACTGCATTATAATGACCCAGCAGTGTTTAGCAGGATTAGGGCAAGATGTATCATGTGTGTGTAACCGTAATGTAAACAGAGGTCTGTGGGAATGACCTCCACTGCTCTGCGTACTAAGTGGAGGTTGGGGGTTGGTGGTGTGTAAATAAAGCCTGTTCATCACAACCATCTTGCTCCTCTTTCTTTGTGTGAACCCTGCTACGTCACAATATATTACCCCGTCACCACCACCTCGGCCAGTGTTTCTAGGAATATTTATATTGCCATAGCTGGGGGTGGGGGTGGCCTCATTGATACAAACAAAGCCATCAGGGCATAGCTAT
Organism: Pholidichthys leucotaenia; assembly: GCA_020510985.1. Lineage (NCBI taxonomy): Eukaryota > Metazoa > Chordata > Actinopteri > Cichliformes > Pholidichthyidae > Pholidichthys > Pholidichthys leucotaenia. The sequence continues at coordinate 392,381,314 of CM035838.1, read as the reverse complement.
GTTTCTGTGAGACAGAGTATATTTATATTGTGATCCATGATCATATCATTAATTAACGTCACTTTATTGGACAGAGAGCTTATATTCAGCAGTCCGCTTTTAATTATTTTATTTTTCTGAGGTAAATTAATGGTTTTCATCTTTATCAAGTTATGTTGTATTTGTCTCGGGTTATAATGTTTTGGGTATCGGGGGACAGACACAATTTCTATAGGGTTGTGAATTAAAGACCAATCTAAACCGAGAGAATTATTTGGATTATAGGCGTAATATGAGAAGTGGAAAGCAAATAAGCTGGTTGGCAGACCCAGGCACTTTGGGGTGAGGTGACACACCAGCTTTCGGTCACTGTACTACAAAATGCTGAATGGAATTGGAGGGGACGATCTCTGTTGTGCAAAGTTGTTATGTTTAGTACATTTACTACGACTTCTATGAGCAGCCCTGGTTAAGTTATAAAGTCTGACAGCTAATGCTATACACTTACCTGTTGCTGTCATGGTGGTTAGCAAAGTGCACTTTTTTGTATTTCTGTTACAGTTTCACTCTGATTCGCATGTTGTCATGTCGACTTACCTGATTGTAAAGAAGTCATTAAAGGAGCAACCACACTTGCTTCCTGGCTCTTGAAAAAAAGAGTTTGGCTGGCTGTTTATTCATGATAACACTCCGGGAAGTACAACAAATGAAGAGAACAGTACAGTGTAACATTTAGCTGACAGCATGGAAATATGTTTGGGTGCCTGTGTGAGTTTGCATAATGTATCTGTTTTCTGTCACACAACTGCCATGCAGTGACTGCTGCTGGACATGGTTATTGTTGGAAATTGCACATTTTTCCATTTGTTTAGGAGTGTTTGTATTTAACATGAACCATGAGGGGATCAGCAAAATTAAGTTTGGACAGAGGCTTCTCTCTGTTCAACAATAAAAGAGCTGATGAGCTAACAGTAAATTAATTTGAAGCCAAATGTGTCATATGTTGTCAGGCACAACACGTCTGAACATCTTCCTATTACTATTGAAGGTTGCTCAACCCAGCCACAGGAGGTGCACAAGCCAATGTACTCCTAGTGCCAGTTGCAAGCCTGGGCAAATGGGCAGGGTTGTGCCTGAAAGGGCGTCAGACATAAAACCTTTGCCAAATCAAACATATGGATCACAACAAATGAGATTCATACCGAATTGGTCACGGCATGGGTTAACAAAAACCACCACTGGTGCTGTTAACTGACAGGGTGCCGGTGGAAATTGTGCTACTGTTGGTTGAAAATCGAGGAGGAAGAGAGGGGGGAAAGCGTGTTAGGGAGAGACAGAAAAGGTAGACGTGTGGAGGTGAGAGCAGGGATTTTAAATGTAGGGACTATGACTGGCAAAGGCAGAGTTGGCTGATATGGTGGAGAGAAGAAAGGTAGATGTACTGTGTGTTCAAGAAACCAGATGAAAGGGAAGCAAGTCTAGGAGCATTGGAGATGGATTTAAACTGTTCTACCATGGTGTAGATAAAAAGAGAAATACTGTAAATTTGGGGTAATCTTGAAGAAAGAGTATGTGAAGAGTGTTCAGGAGGTGAAAGGAAGTCACACAGGATCATTAGTTTGAAGCTAGAAATTGAACGTGTGATGTTGAGTGTTATCAGTGCGTATGCCTCACAAATTGGATGTCAGAACAGAAAGAGGAATTTTGGAGTAAGTTGGATGACGTGGTAGAGAGTGTTCCCGGGGGGAGAGAGTGGTGATTGGAGCAGACTTTAATGGACATGTAGGTGAAGGGAACAGAGGTGATGAGGAGGTTCTGGGTAAGTTCTTGGGGCGGCAGTGGCTCAGCAGGTAGAGCAGGTCGTCTAATAACCCGATGGTTGGCGGTTCAAATCCCGCTCTCCCCAGATATCCTGCCATTGTGTCCCTGGGCAAGACACTTCACCCGCAATTGCCTCCAGTGCCCATAACACTGGGTATGAATGTGTAAAAATGTTTAAATGTTCGGTGGTGGCTGGAGAGGCCGTTGGCGTGGATTGGCAGCCACGTTTCCATCAGCCTGCCCCAGGGCAGCTGTGGCTACAGTAGTAGCTTGCCACTGCCATTGTCTGTCTGGAGTGAATGAATAATGTATCTACTTGTAAAGCGTCTTTGAGTGTCTATGATAAAGCGCTATATAAATCTGATGCATTATTATTTTATTATTAAGTATGGTCTTAAGGAGAGAAATGTGGAAGGACAGATGGTTGTGGATTTTGCTAAAAGGATGGAAATGGCTGTGGTGAACATATACTTCAAGAAGAGAGGAACACAGGGTGACCTAGAAGAGTGGAGGAAGGTGCACACAGGTGGACTACATCTTATGCAGAAGGAGAAATCTGAAAGAGATAGGAGACTGCAAGGTGGTGGCAGGGGAGAATGTAGTTAGACAGCATCAGATGGTAGAGGGAGAGATTGAAGGCAAAGCCAAAGATTAAGTGGGTGAAGTTATAGAAGGAAGAAGGTTGCACAGAGTTCAGCAAGGAATTGATACAGGCTCTGTGTGACAAGGAAGAATTACCAGAAGACTGGGAAAGTACAGCAAAAGTATTGAGGGAAATGGGTAGAAAGGTATGTGGTGCATCCTCTGGGCAGAGGAAAGAAGACAAGGAGACTTGGTGTTGCAGTGAGGAGGTACAGGAAAGAATTCAAAGAAAGAGGCTGGCAAAGAAAAAGTGGGATAGTCAGGGAGATGAAGAAAGTAGACAGGAAGATTTGGACTCTAGACACATGGCAAAGAGAGGTGGCAAAGGAAAAGGCATATAGTGAATTGTATGAGAGGCTGGACACTAAGGAAGAAGAAAAGGACTTGTATCAATCTGCTAGACAGAGACTGAGCTGGAAAAGATGTACAGCAGGTTAGGCTGATTAAGGACACAGCTGGTAATGTACTAACAGGTGACAAGAGTGTGTTGAGAAGATGGAAGGAGCACTTTGAAGAGCTGATGAAGAAAATGAGGGATAGAGGAGAATGGATGAAGGAAAGATAGTGGACAAGGAAGTTCTGAGGATTAGCAAGGTGGAAAAGATGGCAGCTTTGAAGAGGATGAAGAATAGAAAGGCACTTGGTCCAGATGACATACCTGTGGAGGTATGGAGATGTTTAGGAGAGATGGCAGTCGACTTTTTAACCAGATTGTTTAACACAATCTTGGAGAGTGAGAGGATGCCTGAGGACTGGAGAAGAAGTGTTTTGGTACCAATTTTCAAGAACAAAGGTGATGCTCAGAGCTGTAGTAACTAGAGAGGCATAAAGTTGATCAGCCACACTATGAAAATATGGGAAAGAATTGTTGAAGCCAGGTTAAGAGGAGAGGTGACAATCAGTGAGCAGCAGCACAGTTTCATGCCAAGAAAGAGTACTACAGATGCAATGTTTGCTGTATGAGTGCTGATGGAGTTGCACTGTGTCTTTCTGGATCTAGAGAAAGTATATGATAGGGTGCCAAAAGAGGAAGTGTGGTACTGTATGAGAAAGTTGGGAGTGGGAGAGAAGTATGTGAGGGTGGTGCAGGATATGTAGTAGGACAGCGAGACGGTGGTGAGATGTGATGTAGGAGTGACAGATGGGTTCAAGGTGGCGGTGGGGTTACCTCAGGGATCGGCTTTGAGCTCCTTCTCGTTTGCCATGGTGATGGACAGGCTGACAGACGAGGTCAAGCAGGACTCTCCATGGACCATGATGTTTGCAAACAACAGTGTGATCTGTAGTGAGAGTAGGGAGCAGGTGAAAGAACCTGAACAGGTAGAGGTATGCTCTGGAGAGAAGAGGAATGAAAGTCAGTAGAAAAGCAAGACAGAATGCATGAGTGAATGAGAGGGAGGCAGGTGTAATGGTGAAGATGGAAGGAGCAGAGGTAGTGAAGGTAGATGAGTTTAAATACCTGGGGTCAACCATCCAAAACAATGGAAAATGCACAAGGGAGGTGAAGAAGAGAATGCAGGCAGGGTGGAGTGGGTAGAGATGAGTGTCAGGGGTGATTTGTGACAGAAGCGTATCAGCAAGAGTGAAAGGGAAGATTTACGAGACGGTAGTCAGACCTGCTATGATGCATGGTTTGGAGATGGGGGCACTGACAAAAAGACAGGAGATGGAGCTGGAGGTGGCAGAGTTGAAGATGCTAAGATTTTCATTGGGAGTGACTAGGAGGGACAGGATTAGAAATGAGTATATCAGAGGGACAGCTCAGGTTGAACCATTTGGAAACAAAGTAAGAGAGGCAAGGCTGAGATGGTTTGGATATGTGCAGAGGAGGGATAGTGGATATACTGGACAAAGGATGTTGAGGATGCAGCTGCCAGGCAGGAGGAAAAGAGGAAGACCACAGAAGATTCATAGATGTAGTGAAGGAGGACATGGAGAGGATTGGTGTTACAGAGGAAGATGCAAGGGATAGGGTGAGATGGAGACAGATGATCCACTGTGGCAATCCCTAAAGGGAGCAGCCGAAAGAAGAAGTACTGTTAAGGTGTGTGGCATATAACCCAAAAGCAGACACAGGAGGAAACGATAATTGGAGAGAATAATATTTATTACAGTAATTGTGCAAGGTAATGTGCAACACAGATGAACCCGTGGAGCCGGCAACCCTAAGAGGAGAGAGCAGAGGGGCAGGTAAGTGTAACTGATAAAAAGTATGATGAGGTTCTAAAGTTAATTTCTGTATGCTTACACTTCTGCAGGGGAGAGCGGCTGGTAGCAGGTGAAGGACCTCCACACTGGGGAAGCAGGTTGCCAGGGAGAGAGGTGTAGAGGTACTGCTGTGGAGATGCCAGGGGATTGCTGTGGATAGGCTGGCCAGGCTTAAGTGCTGGGGAGTGAGAGTAAAGAGCTGTGAAGATATGGTGGTAAGTCGACTTACTTTAGGCGAGATGAGGATGTGCACAAATCCGAGAATATCCAAATCCAGTCTGCAAGGCTGTTTGCAGAATCCAGAAGCAGGCAGGGGTCAGGGCACGGTAGACTAGATGCAGGCTGGCAGATAAATCCAGTTTTTTTTTTTTTTTTTTTTTTTTTTTTTTTCTCTCGGCGCCACACCAGTCGGCTGCCTTTTGCAACAGCGGCTCAATTCCGAGTCTTTTTCCCTTCCTCTCTCTTTTGATCCGTCTTTTTTTTTCACCCCACTTATATCACGGACACACAGATCGTCCTAAATGTCTCCTGAGCCGGTGGACGGAGCCACTGTTTATAGCAGGATACGATACAGCAGAGAACAGCTGCTAGCATTCAACCACCACCCGGTCCCATTGGAAAAACTCGACATACCGAGAGAACTGAGGCGAAAACGCCGCGGCTGCCGGGCTGGAGTAAGGCGGAGGACAAAAAATATAAGGTACAGACCCTCCCTTCCATCTGTTGTCATGGGAAATGTACGGTCGATACTGGGAAAGTTAGATGAGCTAGCGGCTATCTCCCATTATGATAGCACATACCGGGAGTGCTCTCTCCTTTTGTTTACTGAGACGTGGCTAACTGAACTAGCAGCAGATGCTAACATTGAGCTGGAGGGTTTTCATATGATACGAGCTGACCGAACACCAGACAGTGGCAAGGCTAGGGGCGGTGGAGTGATAATGTATGTTAACAACAACTGGTGCAGACCGGGACATATCACTGTTAAACAACGACACTGCAGCAAAGACATTGAGTTGCTAGCTGTTAGCATGAGGCCTACATATCTCCCGAGAGAACACTCACACGTGATCTGCATTGTTGTTTATGCAAATCCGACGGCGAACGCTGGGACAGCACGTGACGTCATCCATTCAGTAACCAGCAGGCTGCAGACAGAACACCCAGATGCTCTTCTCCTCATCTCAGGCGATTTCAACCATGTTTCACTGTCTCCCATTCTACCCACGTTCACCCAGTATGTCACATGCCACACTAGAGACAATAAAACACTGGATTTATTCTACGCAAACCCTAAGGAGGCGTACACCTCATCACAACTCCCCCCACTCGGGAGATCGGATCACAACTTGGTTCATCTCCGGCCGGTGTACAAACCCCTAGTGCACAGACAACCTCCGGCCATGCACACTGTGGAGTTATGGTCTGAGGAGACAATGGACACCCTAAAGGGCTGTTTTGAAGCCACCGCCTGGAAGCAGCTCTGCGATCCACATGGTGAGGACATCGATGGCCTCATTCACACCTTCACGGGCTACCTCAGCTTCTGTGTGGACAAATCCGTTTCCACCAAGACCATACGGCGTCACTCAAACAACAAACCCTGGATCAACCCTGAGATAAAAACACTTCTGAGAGAGAAGAAGAGGATCTTCAGGTCAGGGAACAGGGAGATGCTGAAGTCCGTACAGAGGGAGCTGAGGAGAAAGATCAGAGAAGGCAAGGACAGCTTCAGGAAGAAGATGGAGGACAAGCTGCAACAGAGCGACATCAGCGGGGTCTGGAGAAACCTCAAAACCATCTCGGGGCTCCAGAATACCTCCCCCCAGGCCACAGGGGGCAGGGAGTGGGCGAACAACCTGAATCTGTTTTTCAATAGATTTGACCAACCGCCCTCCCCCCTGACTGCACAACAACCACTGCTGCCTCTAAAGAAATCAAGTCCTGCTGCCCACTCCCCACTCCACCAACACCCCCCCACTCCCAACACACAGCCCCCCATCCTGACCCTGACCAGGACCCAGGTGAGGACGGAGCTGAGGAAGATCAAGGCGAGGAAGGCGCCGGGACCGAACGGCATCAGCGCAAAGCTCCTCAAGTCCTGTGCAGACCAGCTGTGTGGGATTGTGACGTATATCTTCAACATGAGCCTGAAACTGGGGAGGGTACCACAGCTGTGGAAAACATCTTGTGTGGTACCTGTACCAAAAACTTCCCACCCCAAAGACCTGAACAGCTACAGACCGGTGGCCTTGACGTCCCACTTGATGAAGACCCTGGAGAGACTGCTCCTTGCTCACCTCCGCCCCCTGGTGGAACCAGCGATGGATCCACTCCAGTTCGCCTACCAGCATGGCATTGGGGTGGAGGATGCGGTGATCTTCCTCCTTCACTGTTCTCTGTCCCACCTGGAGAAGCCCGGGAATATGGTGAGGATCATGTTCTTTGACTTCTCCAGTGCTTTCAACACCATCCAACCGATGATCCTGAAGGACAAGCTGCTGCGCGCAGGGGTGGACCAGCACCTGTCATCATGGATCCTGGACTACCTCACGAACCGGCCTCAGTTTGTGAGAACCCGGGACTGTGTGTCCGACACGATCATCAGTAGCACGGGGGCCCCCCAGGGAACGGTGCTGGCTCCCTTCCTGTTCACTCTTTATACTGCGGACTTCTCACACAACACAACACACTGCCATCTACAGAAGTTCTCTGATGACTCTGCGATCGTTGGCCTCATCTCCAATGGAGATGAAGCTGAGTACAGAGGGCTTATCCAGGACTTCGTGGACTGGTGCCATCGGAACTGCCTCCAGATCAACGCGAGGAAAACTAAGGAGCTGGTGGTGGACTGCCGCAGGCATGGGCAGCCCCTCACAGTACCAGTAAATATACAGGGAACAGACATCGAGATGGTGACATCCTATAAGTACCTGGGTATTCATCTGAACAATAAACTAGACTGGTCACACAATACTGATGCACTCTACAAGAAGGGACAGCGCAGGCTGTTCCTGCTGAGGAGACTCAGGTCTTTTGGTGTACAAGGGGCGCTGCTGAAGTCATTCTATGACACGGTGGTGGCATCAGCCATCACTTTTGGAGTGGTCTGCTGGGGCAGTGGCATTACTGCAGCTGATAGGAAGAGACTGAACAAACTGATTAAGAAAGCTAGCTCTGTCCTGGGGCAGCGCCTTGATCCGATGGAGGAGATAGGAGAGAGAAGGACGGTGGCTAAACTGTCATCTCTGCTGGAGTCCGAGTTCCACCCTATGCAGGACATACTGAATGCACTGAGGAGCTCATTTAGCAGCAGACTACATCATCCCAGGTGCACAACCGAGAGGTTTCGTAGGTCCTTCCTACCAACGGCTGTCAGACTGTACAACCTAAGCAGGGCTGCTCGCAGAGATAGCAAAAAGACGTAACAAACTAATAGTTTTTTGAATGCAAAAGATGCAATAGACTTACACAATGGTCCCCTCCGGCATACAACTAGGAACTTACCAGTCGCTATGGAGGGTGAGAATATGTATGGGCACATAATCATACCATGTAGGATAACTAAGTAGACGGTTATGCTGTTTCATTCCATCTAGCAACAATGCTCTGCACTGTGTGTGTTTATATATTTACATATTTATTCCATCTAGCTACAATGCTCAGCACTGGGTGTGTTTATATATTTATATATCTACATATTATTCCATCTAGCTACATTGCTCCGCACTGTGTGTGTTTATATACTTGCATATTTATTCCACCTAGCTGCAATGCTCCGTACTGTGGGTGTTTATATATTTACATATTTATTCCATCTAGCTACAATGCTCTGCACTGTGTGTTCATATATTCATATATTTATTCCATCCAGCTACAATGCTCTGCACTGTGTGTCTGTGTGTGTGTGTATATATATATATTTTATAGTAATACGTACATATGTATATTAGCTGCTCTTGCTTGCTTGTTTTTTTTTTTTTTTTTTTTTTCTTGCCTTCTGATTGTTGCTCTGAGTGTTGCTATCCCTGTGCTGTTGCAATCCTGGAATTTCCCTGTTGTGGGACTAATAAAGGCTTATCTTATCTTATCTTAAAGCAGGTAGTCTCAGGGTCTAGGACAAGCAAAAGATCAAAAACACAGCAAGGCAGAATAATCACATAATGGAGAGCTCAGAGCATGGTACAGACTGTGTGCAGGTTAATGCCACCAGACAGAGTGAAGGGAGAGTGACCTATTTAAAGGGCCTCTCTAATTGGCAGCAGGTGGTGCACAAGGCTGCAGGGAGTGAGCCTAATCAGAGGGAGAGAGGGAGACAGAGTACACATAGGAACCATTACATCTTCAGATTTCTAGGAGTTCTGTTTGATGAAAAATTAACTTGGAATGATCATATTGTGGCGGACACAATACACATGGCACTCCACCCAGGACAAGGGGGTTGGTGGGGGAGAAGATGGTTAGAGATGCTAATGGTGAAAGCTGAGAGGAGCCAACCAAACAAAGATGTACCTTTCACCCCCTGCTGCGCCAGGCTGACACCTGAGGACGCACGGGTGTGAATGTATTGTAGCAAGACCTGCTCTGTGACATGTGGGTCAATATTATGTTAATGTGTGTGCATGTCTTGCAGTCTGAATGTTAATATGTTTTCCCTGATTGCTGGAGGCGGGAAATAAAGTGTATAAAGGAGTTTGCTCAGGCACTCAGGTTTTAGAGTTTCTGTGCTTATGTTGGAAGTGGAATAAAGTTTGTGCGTTGTCCAGTTCGCTAACTCATCTGTTTCCATCTTCCACAATATTAGTATGATAATTAACAAATGTAAAAAGATAATGAATGTGATGAGATGCTTATCAGGAACTGAGCGTTGGGCAAGCAGAAGGGCTATGAGATGTACAGTATTTACATTGCCCTGATTAGATCAGTTATAGAGTTTGGATGTATTGTCTATGACTCTGCTGCTAAAACATCACTTAAAAAGTTGGAGGTAGTACAGGCTCAAGCTCTGAGACTTTGTTGTGGTGCTTTTAAAACAACTCCTGTGGCTGCCCTTCAGGTTGAGATGGGTGAAATGCCGTTGCATTTGAGAAGAAAACAATTATTGTTGAATTATTGGGTTAACCTTCAGGGGCATTCTGAAGAATTGCACTTAACAGTCAAAGTGCTTTCTCCAAGTTGGGAGAGAGAAGTGATTGTGCAAAAAAGCACCGTTTTGCTTGGAGAAGTGATAAATTAGCAAAGGACATGATAATTAATGAAAGACTATATAACCCAACAGTGCCTTTGTCAGTGACCCCCCTTGGTTTTTTTCCCTTGAGTGCTGTGGATTTTTTTTTTTTTTTCTGGAAAATACACAGGTGACTAAAGGTCTTGTCAATGCTGCTGTTTTGGTTGATGGTAGGTTAAAAACTCTATACCAAAGCTATGTTCCAGTTTATACTCGTGGGTCCAAAGATCCTGACTCGCAAAGAACGGGATTTGCAGTCAGTATTCCAGCTAAGCAAGCTGCTGTTAAATGAAGAACATCAGACCATCTGGCTGTTCATACAGTTGAGATGCTTGCAATTGCAACAGCATTGCAGTAGAAGAGATGAAAATTGAAAATGCTGTTCTCTGCTCTGATTCAAGCACCATTCTGCTTTCTATTCAATTATTTTCTTCATGTAGCAGACAGGTCTTAGTCAATGAGATATACTGTATGAGGATGTCTTTAGATTATGCAATATGAACATCAAGGTTATGTTTATGTGGATACCAGCACACAGAGGAATAAAGGGTAATGAACTGGTGGATAAATTGGCCAAGCAGGCCCTAAATGATGAACTAGCCATGAATATTGCATTTAATAGATCAGAAGCAAAAAACAACAATTAAAAGAAACATCATTAAAGAGTGACAGCATGGTTAGGATTCAGACTGTACAGGACACCATTTGTATGCATTTCAGCAGCAGTTTCATATACAGTGGTGTAAAAACAATATTTATTAATTTTTTACGAGTCATAAATAATATAAATATATACATCCAGCAGCTGAAGGAAGACAAACATGGAAGTCTAGTGAGGATGTTATAGCCAATAGCATCACTAGCTTCGTGTTACATACCATGGTCTCGTTTTGGGTTGTTGGGTTGCCAGGTAGTGAATTATTCAGCTAAATACCTGAGTCTCAAGGCAGACGTCAGTTTCCCAATCATTCTCAAGCATTGCATGACAAAGGAGCAGGATAAATATGGGTTCTGCTGTTGATGGTTGATGTCTCCTGAAGAGTCTCAAAGGGCTGAAAAGTCACACAGAGATGACCACTTTTCTTCTGACAGGTAAGGTAACCAGTGTTAGCTATGATGCTAACTAGTTCATTCATCTTGTGCTGTTAATCTGGTGGTTAGGGGCGAGGGGCAGCAGTCTAAACTCTATGTAACCAACTGAATTTTATTTCTGACATGTTCATATTATAATTATGAGTGTATGATAATATCGGCCAATATATATGGCTTAGAATAGACCCCACTAACTGCTCCTTACCAAGATGACATGTATGACAGGTTCATGATATGATCAACATTTGCATTTATGAATGTAACAGCACATACTAATTGTGCAGCAGTCATGTTTTACATAAATATTTTTTTAAATTATCAGCTTTGATGTACAGCTGCTCAGTCTAATAATTTGGTGTATAGTGAAAAAGTTCCAGTTGTTTATTGTTATTACAGTTTAAGATAATAATGCAAAACGTTACTGATCACCATGGTGGAAACTGAGGTTAAAAATAGTTTAAGTTCTAATAGTAGAATGAACAGGTCTTAATTTATTTTCTTACTAGCTAATGTTACTGCACAGCATTAGCCACGGGATTTCTTGAGTCTCTGGAGTAGCTGTAATTATGTATGTAGAAATTTATGTCAGATTTTTGACTATCCAAGTGATAAACCATAACGTTTTTTCACCCTCTGTAAGGACTTCCTCCATCATGAGATGAATAAGTACAGATGGATGTTTGGACAATGTCATCATGATACAGCAGAGAAGAGCTCCACTAAACAGTGATGGAGAGAGGGTCAACAGCTTCTGAAGCCCTCACCGATGTGATGGACCAGTGGGGGTTAAGGACAGAACATTAATATCTGACCTTTAGGTGAGTATGATGCAAAGTTTTACATGTAAAAAGTCACAAAAGGGACTATTAATATGACTGTCTTCTCATTGATCAATATTTAAAAACCACATTCTGATGATGTCAGCAGAAGCGTCTCCTCCACCCCACCTGTGTATGAGGCCTGAACTCCATTAGCAGCTCAGGACGACAACCACCAGAGGGATTGTCCAGTGAGGAAGACAGTCGGCGGCACACCAATGTAAGTTTAATCTTATCAAAACATTTTACTACAACCTAAAGAATTAGAAAAAGCAATTATGAAACTTAAAGCTAACAAATCCCCAGGAGCAGATGGCTATACAGCAGAGTGGTACAAAACCTTTAAACAGCAACTATCTCCTCTCCTCCTGAAAACATTTAACTATGTCCTCCACACAGGGGAAATCCCCCCTCCTGGAGAGAAGGGGTCATTGCAGTCATACCTAAACCTGAAAAGGATAAACTAGTCTGCTCCAACTACAGACCAATCAGTGTGTTAAATCAGAACTATAAGCTTTTTACCACTATCCTTGCCAAAAGGTTAGAAAATATACTGACAGACCTAATTCATTTAGACCAAACAGGTTTTATAAGACAAAGACAGACACAAGACAACATTAGACGCACTTTACACATAATTCATCATATAAAAAAATATAACTTAAATGCAGCCATTTTGGGATTAGATGCTGAAAAAACATTTGATTCGGTTGACTGGTCTTTCCTATATAGAATCTTATCCAGTTTCAATTTTCATAACAACTTCATTAGAACTATCCAGGCATTACATAAAAAAACAACAGCTAAAATAAGGATTAACGGTAAATTATCATCATCTTTTGAACTGGTAAGAGGATGTCGTCAGGGCTGCCCCTTGTCTCCACTGCTCTTTGCAATCTTCATAGAACCTCTGAGCCAATGGATAAGACAGAATCAAAAAATTCAAGGTATTACACTTGGTCAGAAGGAACACAAAATAGCACTCTTTGCTGATGACATTTTTACCTTCGCCAGGCCGTAGGCCGCAGGAGGTTATGTTTTTGCCAGCGTTTGTCTGTTTGTCTGTCTGTCTGTTTGTCTGTTGGTTAGCAAGATAACTCAAAAAGTTTTGGACGGATTTCAATGAAACTTTCAGGCATTGTTGGAAATGGTACAAGGAAGAACTGATTAAATTTTGGGGATGATCTGGATCACCATCTGGATACAGGAATTTTTTAAAGGATTCTTTAACATTGTGAGATACGGCCATTTTCAACATGTGTGCAGGCGCAATGGAGGGCGCTGGTCGTCGTGTCTGACAAACACGAACTCCGCGTTCTTCAAAGTTTTAGGCACAAAAGCACGCGAAAAACAGTGGTGGGCCGGGCCCGGCAGCGTGCCTGTGTTTGCGCTACGCTGCAAAAGCTGAGACGGGCAGCTGTCCGGCGCGGGATTATTTGGCAGAAATTCCCCGGGCAGCCATAGTGGCTGAGCAAAAACGAGCTCTCTGCCGGGGAAGCTTCCAAATCCTCTTTTGCCGCGGAGCGCAACCCCACTATAAAACCCACGGCAACCTGTCTACCCAATTTGCATCCGTCAGTGAAGCCCTGAGTGATGCTTTCAGTGATCTATGAAAACGCTCGCATAACCCATTGGCCTGTGGGTTGTACGCGGTTGTGCAATGAATTGCAACGCCCGCAGCCTGGGAGTTTGCAGATGGACACAACAGCAACACTTCAGTTTATTTCCTCCGCCAAGGAGGTAATGCTTTTACTACTGAACCACTAATCCTATCATTGTGAATCCAATTGCTAGTCATATGTTTTCATGGTCAAGGAATCTGAAAACGTACACACAAACACTGTATGGGGGGGAACTGTGGCGCTTGGCGGAGGTCTGCGCTGTCCGAGTGCTTTTCTAGTAATATACCTGGGGCAGCCGGACACCTCTTTTCCAGAACTAATCTCAGTTTTTTCAGAGTATGGAGGATTTATCGGGGTACGAATTAAACATGCATAAAACCCAAGTTTTAACATTCAACTATGACCCAAATCAATATTTACTAAGCAAACTCAAAACTAACTGGGAGATGGAATCTATGAAATATCTGGGGGTCAATATCCCGAAACAACTCAACAAAATTATAACACTAAACTATGACCCACTGATGGCAAAAATAAAATCTGATCTAGCAAGATGGAATATGATACCATTCTTGGGTACCGCACAAAGAATTGAAGCAGTCAAAATGAATATACTTCCACGTCTTCTATACCTTTTCCAAACAATACCGGTAGAACCTCCCAAAAAAACATGGCAAGAACTGGACAGAAGGATCTCAAGATTCATATGGCAGGGCAAGAGACCTAGAATCAGATATAGAACCCTACAGCTAAACAAAGACAAAGGTGGGCTTGCGCTGCCAAATATCAGGGACTATTTTAAAGCTGCACAAACTGATATGTAACCCAGTCTACACTGCACAATGGAAGGAGATGGAATGCCATATAACAAGTGACATCCCCCTACAGGCGATAATAGGGAACAATGCCTTACCTAAACTTTTGAATAACACTAACCCGTGGATAGAGACCCCGCTAAAAATTTGGTTTAAGATAGTCAGAGAGAATCAAACTAAAGAACCCTATCGATTACTGCAATGGATTGCCTATGATCAAGACTTTACTCCTAATAAAACAGACACTAGATTTAAAAAGTGGAAAGAGAATGGACTGATAAAATATTATGATTTTTTTAAAGGGCAAATTTTAAGAAGTTTTGAAGATTTGAAAAAACAAGGCCTAGTAAATCAAGACCTTTACAGGTTCTTTCAGCTTAGACACCACATAAACAAAATACTTAAAAAGGAGGATTTGGAAAGGGCCCAGTCAGGTGTTCTGAAGGTTTTCTTAATGGCATATAAGGGGATCCCAGGGATCAGACACATTTCTAAAATACACCAAGGTCTTCAAGACTTAAAAGGAGACAACACATCATATATAAAAGAGAGATGGGAAAAAGAGGGAAATTTCACTTTACAACTGGAAATATGGGAAAAGCTAAATAAACAACAATGGAAAAATACCTCATCCCTGCAGTGGAGAGAATTTGGATGGAAAAATTTGGCAAGATTTTTCAGAACACCTGCACAAAACATATTTACTCGTAAGGGGTTGAATTGTTGGCGCTTGTGTGGTGAAGAGACTGCAAATCATTTTCATGTGTTTTGGTCATGCCCAGTTATCCACCAATATTGGACCAATGTACAGACAATATTGGGGAAAATATTCAAAATAACAGTCCCCTTTTCTTTTGTAACTTTGTATTTGGGTTTACTACCGGAATCACTGGAAAGATGAGGAGAAAAATACTTATTCACTGTTTTAATATTGGCAAGTAAAAAAGCTCTAACTAAAAAATGGATGTTGAAGGATTGTCCTACACCTGAAGATTGGATTAACGTGATCCAAGACATTTACTCGATGGAAAAGTTGACATTCGCACTGAGACAGGACATGGATGGGTTCATGAACTTTTGGCAACCCTGGATCGCATATGTGTCTTCCATCAGATCTAATCTTTAACAAATACCATTTCAATAATGGCACCTCTCTTTGTTCCAAAGCTACTCAGATGCTCTTTTATTTTTATTTATTTTTTTTGTTCTTTTGTTTTTGTTTTTTTGTTTTTTCTTGTTTTGTTTTTTGTTTGTTTTTTTTGTTCCTTCTTTAATTCTCTTTTTCTTTCACTTAAAAAAGGGGTGTTGTAATAACTATTCTTCCAATGTTGTAAAAAAAAAGGAACATGTGATGAAAATGTAAACAATGCAATTGTTTACATTTTCATGTTTACATTTCATTTGTTTACATGTATACCCTTTACAAAAACTTAAATTAAAAAAAAACATTTTACATACAGTAATGTATCAAACCAAATCCTTTATTTTGAATTTTTAAATGTGTTTGTTTAGGAGATTTGTTTTAACTGTTTTTCAAATGTTAAGGAGTGTTTTGTTTTTTTTTTGTTTTTTTTTATTTAGTGAGTAACCTGGTCAAACCAGTCATATTTATGGATTATTTTGCAAAAAGTAGAGGCAACAGATATTTGTTTTTTTCTTTTCTGAATAACTTCTCAAAACAATAGTCAAAATTTGGCAGCTGAAATGTCTTGGGCTTTTCATTTTTATTACAACCACAACGTACCTGTGCACTTGGTGTTGCAAGAATGTGGAATTAGAAAAAATGTTGTTCCTCTTCTTTAATCAGGTCCAGTCTTGCAGCAGGAATGAATATACAACACAGCCATCCATCCATCTTCTACGGCCTTTCTGGGGGTCCAGGTTGTGGAGGCAGCAGTCTAATCAGAGAAGCCCAGACTTCCCTCTCCCCAGCCACCTCCCCCAGGTCTTCAGAGAGGACATGTTCTCAGACCATCTGGGAGACATAGTCTCTCTAACGTGTCCTGGGTCTGCCCCGGGGTCTCCTTCCTCCTCCCACAACACACACATAAAAAGTAATTCCATTTCTGTACCTGCTCTTTCCTTCACCTACAGTATATTGTCATTCACATTATGTAGACCAAGCAAACTCATTGCATCACTGCTGTAATCCTAAAACTGTCTAGTAGTTCACATACTGTCATGTTTTAATGCTGTTAGTCTGTGATGACACTTTCTTAGAGACTGTCCTTTTTCACATCAACAAATTGTACCTGACTATAGTAACAAAGGTCAACACTGACTATGGGAACAACAAAAGCTTTCCAGAGTGTCCTAATCCTGATTTAATTAATTTCTCTATCGCTTTCCCAGATCTGCCCCGTGGTCCCTGCATCTGGACTGTTTATTTTTTAATAAATATTTTCCCCAAAATAAATTTCTGTTTGTTATATGTTGACTCACTTGATTTGAGGTTGATTTTCTTTTACATTCTACTCATCCACTTCCAAAATTTGAATATTGTGGTGAATTTATTTTTAGAAATAAATCAAATCTAAAAAGTAAAACTTTCATGTTTTACAATAGTCCCATATAAATTTAGCTATTTTAAGATTTTTGTTAGTTTGTTTGAAATTTGGATGAATATGTCTGAGCTATTTGATATAGATCTGAATGGTGATGAGAAATTTTTGGAGATGCAGTACTGTTTTTACACAGTGTTATTTGAAAAAATAACATTGTTTGCAATACTCTTAACTTTAGTGTTACATGTGTTTTAAACTTGCTCGTTTGCAATAACTCGCTGCCATCCGTTTCAAAGTGAAACGCCGGTTCCACGTTGTCAAAGCCATGCAGGGCTTAAATGACACTAACAGCTGGTTTAACCTTTGGGTTATCTTATCTTATCTTAGCGACTTTGAGCCTTTTGTGGTATACTGACTTGGCCGTTTTATACAAAGGTGGGCTCTTCAACACTTGAGACTTTTAACTGGAACAGCAACCCCTTAAAGACGAAGCCAAAGTGAAATTTTAACATTTTTGTATGGAATCTGGTCCGTCCCATGAGTGGTACTTGGAATGTTTGAGTGCAGGTGATCTGCAGGCAGAACTTCATTAAGGAGTCCAAAGATTTTTATTCTTAAACGCTCCCAGTTGTATTCAGATTGATTGTTTTTAGTTCAAGTCTTAATTAAGTTGGCTGTAAATACTCTGCTTGTTTGAACTAAAATCTAAATGTGATCAGACGAAATTGTATGTTAAACGGCATATTGTATAATAAAGTGTAGTTAGAAATGTACCTTAAGTCAGTTAACATTATTCTTAAAATGATGTTTTAAAAACTCAAAGCAATCAGAAAGTGGCCATAAGGACTGGAAGAGAAGTGAAAAAAAAATAAAAATCAGCAAAATTTAATACAATGTGTCATGGGTTTAAATGTCCCCTGAAGCTTATGTTTCCTAAAATTGTGACTTAGATTAACCATTATAATTCAATAAGTGATTCCGTGAAACACTCATGGCTGCTCTGTTCATTCACAGACCAGAAAATTCACACTGTTGTCCTGTTAAATCAAAGGGAATCTTTGTTCTTTTGCATGTTCTTTTGTTGTTAAAATTGTGTTAACAGGTCTGAGGAGTTGTTAGTTCCTGCCCAGGGGGTATCAGTGCTGCTGTTAAAGCCATGTCACCCTTTAACCCTTTGGTTTCCATCTGAGCAACAGCTCTGTTGGAATTGTCCTCAGAAGGGAACACAGCGGTGTAAAGTTTGTACCAGCTGTTCCCACTGGTGTTCCTGGGGGGGGGGGGGGGGTCTATTAAGTGGCATGGGGTGTCATGTGTTTACTCCTCCTGGGTTAACTGGATTATTTCTACTGCTGTGAATCACCTATTCCTCTTTGTCTCCTTTTCCCCACAGATTAGTGCAGATCTGCAGGACTTAACACCACCAAACACCACCGTTTAATTCCTCCTCATGGCTGTCATTTAAAAAAAAATGGCAAACACACGCCAACTTATCACATCCTTTTTCATGTAAATTAGAATTATTCTTTTGTAAATGTGAGGATTTTTCTCATAAAGTTACAGGATTTTCCTGCAGAGCTACAGCCATTTTACTCAGAAATGTGCAGCTTCTTACTTGAAAATTTGCAGCTTTTTATAATTCATAATTTTGATGTTTTTTCCTCATGAATTTAAAACTTTTCTTACCCTTTAATTTGCAGTTAAAAAAAGCTTAAATTTGCAGCATTTTACTCAAATCTTATATTTGCAGTGTTTTAGGTTGTAAACAGTTGGAAATTTACACCTTTTTTTGTCCTTTTGCTAAAGTTGCAGCTTCTTGCCCATAAAATTCCACTTTTTTTGGTCAGAAATTGGTAGCTTTTAACTGAGACTTACAGCCCCTCCTTTTTTTTTTTTTTGTCAGGTCAGGCATTGGCTTGCTTGCTACCGGATAACCATGAAAACCGGTACTACCTGTCTCATGGGTCGGGCTGTCGGCGACTCAACCGGCATCCTCGCCCTTCCGTGGGCGTGGAGGGTGAAACAGGGCATCCTGGCAGAACTAAAAACAATTATCTGCCACAGGTCTGTGGTGGACCACTCCCAGTTACATGGGGTGAGACTGGACATCCTGGCAGATAAACACATCTGTCGCAAGGTCTGTGGTGGACTTTTGCCAGTTGGTGCATTGTGACATGCACTACACAAAGAGCAGAGATAAACAAACCTATCATCTGGTCAGTCACTGCAACAGATACTGGAGTCAGTTTGTCTTGGCTTGTCCTTGCCACTAATAATACCTTTATCTGCCAAGAATGTGCTGCTAGTCCAGCAAAAGCTAGCGGTACTCAAATACTTTGCAAGCAGTTTCATGAAATGGTCAATCAGAAAGCAACTCATACCGGCTCGGATGTCGCCCGGGCTTACAAGGTCCGCGCTGATCTGTTCACACTCCAACAGGCAGCGAAAAGTAAGCTAGGAGCAGGAAGACAAAATAAGATGAAAACAGCAGCCTTGTGTGTAGCAGAATGGAATGTACGCACTCTGTTGGACAGAACAACATCACAGTGCCCAGAAAGACAGACCGCGGTTGTGGCCCTGGAAATGAACAGGTACAATGTAGACATAACTGCACTTAGTGAAACAAGATTGCCTGGATATGACAGCTTGGAAGACCATGGGTACATCTGGGTACATCTTCTTTTGGAGTGGGAGATCAATTCAAGAAAGGAGAGAAGCAGGAGTGGGCTTTGCAGTTAGAAAGGAGATAGCAGCAATGCTTGATGAGGAACCAGTGCCAATCAACGACAGGATAATGACTATGAGGCTCCCACTACAGTGGAAGATGTATGCCACACTCATCAGTGTATATGCCCCAACAATGACCAACACAGAGGAGGTGAAGGAAGAGTTCTACAGTGATTTACATGAGACTATCAGGCGTGTACTGACTGATGACGGGCTGATACTCGTTGGAGATTTTTATGTCAGAGTTGGTTCGGACACTGAGAAATGGAAAGGAGTGCTAGGCAGTCATGGAGTAGGCAAGTGCAATGCTAATGGAGAACTTCTACTTGCACTATGTTCAGAGTATAACCTTGTGATAACCAACACTCTATTTAAGCACAAGGACACACACAAGAAGACATGGATGCACCCAAGATCCAAGCACTGGCACTTGTTAGACTACATCATAGTCAGGCAGAGAGACATAAGGGATGTATTGGACACCAAAGCAATGAGAGGCGTGGACTGCGGTACTGATCATGTTATGCTGAGATCTAGATTAAGGATTTGCAGACAAAAACAGCCTGCAGGATGGGTGCGAAGCCACCACGGAAGCTAAACACTAGTGCACTGAAAGGCCAAAAGAAGCAGGAAGAATTACACAAGAGATGGTTGAAAACTTGAAAGACTGGGACAGCAACAACTCAGAGAATGACATAGAAGAGAAATGGGCAACACTGAAGGATACGGTGTATCAGACTGCGAGTGATGTATTAGGCCACCCTGAGAGGAAACATCAAGATTGGTTTGATGAGCATGATGAACACCTGAAGAAACTACTGGAAGCGAGGAATACAGCTAGGCAGGAAAACCTACAGTGTAACACAAGGTTGAAGAAGAAGAAATACTCAAAGGCTCAGAGTGAGCTACAAAAGTACACCAGAGAGATGAAGTCCAACTGGTGGGATGAAAAAGCGGAGGAACTTCAAACTGCAGCAGACAGGATGGACATGAAAACATTCTTCACAGGTTTGAGAGAAATCTTTGGCCCTAAACCAAGAGGATTGATCCAACTAAAGGCTATGGATGGTGAAACGGTTTTGCGGGAGAAAGACAAGATCCTGGACAGATTTGCAGACCACTTTGACCAACTACTAAACAACCCTGGAGATCTCACTGAAGAGGGTAAAGAAGCTCTACTGCAGCGACCAGCTGTATCAAGTATGGATGAACCACCAAATTTTGATGAACTAATGGCAGCTATCAGGACAACACAGGATGGTAATGCTCCAGGAAGGGATGGAATTCCAGCAGAAGTGTGGAAATTTGGTGGTGTTCAGCTGACCAACTGCCTGCACAAGCTCATCCAAGAGATATGGGATGCCCAGAAAGTACCTCAAGACTGGAAGAATGCAAGTATTGTGCCTTTGTTCAAGAAAGGTGACAGTGTGGCACATATGTTGGGCTCACATTTTCCACAAAGGTATGACTGCATGTTTATTGGAGGCTTCACGTCTCGAAGGACAAAAGGCTCGAATCTGCAGAAGATGACGAGGAGGTGTGAGATTTGGCCTTTGTCTCGGAGAAGATGCCCCAGAGAGATTTCCGGTTCATCAATGAATAAGAGACAATGGTGAAAGTTCAAAGGTTTGCATTGTGACTGTATGTTTACCGAAGCACCATGTGACTTGAGTTCTGATGCTGGAAACATATAAAGAGGTGATGTGATATAGTTCTTTCTCTTCTTCCTGCTTTGAGAATGCTAGAGTATGTGTTCTGTCAATAAAGCTGAACCTGAGAAATAAAACTCAGCCTCATCATTGAACGCATCCTCTACACTGGTGACCTACGACAAAGAATGAGCAGACAGAATTCTCCCGAGCGGGGCTCAGCGGAAGCCAGCCTGATGGCCGCCTCCACACTCCGGCTGCCCGATTTCTGGCAGCACAGCCCGCGCTCATGGTTTAGCGCGGTCGAGGCGCAGTTCAACCTCCGGAGAATCTCAAACGACGACACAAGATTCTACCATGTGGTAGCGAAGCTGGACAGCCACACGGTCCAGAGAGTGGAAGATCTGATTAATCATCCACTGGACAGCAACAAGTACAGCGCATTGAAGGACGCGCTGATCAGCCATTTCACCCCTTCGGTCCAACAGCGAGCAGAGGGGCTCCTAACGTTGACGGAGTCGGAGAACAACAGACCTGCGGACCTGATGGTGAAGATGCTGAGGTTGAAAGACTCCGAGGATGGCGAATTTATTTTCGCCCACCTTTTCCTCCGGACCCTGCCGCCAGCAGTGAGAGTAGCCCTAGCAGAGTCGCCCCGATTGGCCAGGCGAGACTACCATGGGCTGAGCAAGGAGGCGCAGCGGCTTGTCTACGCCCACAAGCGGGGCACGGTTTTGGCCGTGGCAGCTAGCCCAGGAACGACGTCTGGAGAGGGCTTGGAGCCAGTGGTCGCGACGCCAGACGCACCGACGACGGCGGCGATGGGGACCAGGCAGCGCGGAGCGAATGACGGCCTGTGCTTCTACCATCGCCGTTTTGCAGAGAGAGCACACAAGTGCGTCCCACCGTGCCACTTCAAGCGCCCGGGAAACGCCAAGACCGAGGGCCGGTAGCAGCTGCGACCCTCGGCGAGGAGAACAAGCTGCTTACCTGACGGATGCACACTTGGGGAAACAATTCCTCGTGGACACGGGCTCCCAGCTGAGTTTCGTCACACCCACCTACGCGGAACGGCTAATCGTCCAAAGCTCCCTGGGTGTCGGTGTCAGCAGCGAACGGCTCAACGATTAAAACTTTCGGTGAGAGGACTATGCTTCTGTCCTTACAAGGCCGTTCATTTGAGTGGACTTTTATTGTAGCAGCAGTCAGTTTCAACATGTTAGGGGCTGATTTTTTGTGCTCACATGGTTTATTGGTTGACCTTGCTAATAGACATTTGGTTAATGCACTGTCTTTCCATTCTATTCCCTGCACAGCTCGGGTGGCCCCGCCGACTGCACATGCCAGCGTCACAGCTGCGGGTGGTAAGTTTCACGCATTGCTCGCTCAGTTCCCAGCACTCACAGTCCCCACGTTTTCGGCGACGGTGGCTAAGCATGGGGTGGAGCATTTTATCACCACCACTGGGCCGCCCGTTTTTGCAAAAGCTCAGCGCTTGGACCCAGCTAAACTGGCCATCGCGCGTGAAGAGTTCGCCAACCTGGAAAAACTGGGCATTATTAGACGCTCCAAAAGCCCCTGGGCTGCGCCACTACACATGGTCCCAAAAGCTGACGGCTCGTGGCGACCTTGCGGCGATTTCCGCAGGTTGAACAGCGTTTCAGCACACGACCGCTACCCGATTCCGCACATTCAGGATTTCTCAGTTCATTTGGCGGGGGCGCTGATTTTTTCTAAAATTGATTTGGTGCGCGGTTACCACCAAGTTCCAGTGTGCGCTCAGGATATACCCAAAACAGCGGTTATAACTCCTTTTGGCCTTTTTGAGTTTTTGCGCATGCCGTTTGGTCTCAAGGGGGCCGCACAGACTTTCCAACGCATGATGGATGCAGTTTTACGCAACCTCCCTTTCGTGTTTGTTTACTTGGATGACATTTTAGTAGCCAGCACGTCCGAAGGCGAACACGAAAGTCACCTCAAAGCAGCTTTTCAGAGGCTGACAGAGCACGGGTTAATAATTAACCCAGCGAAGTGCCAGTTTGGGGTGGCGCAAATTGATTTTTTGGGGCATCGCGTTTCGCCAGAAGGAGCGGTTCCTCTGCCCGATAAGGTGCGCGCAATAACAGATTTTCCGCAACCTCAAATGGTCAAGGCGCTACAGGAGGTTTTGGGAATGGTTAATTTTTACAACCAGTTCCTCCCAAGCGCAGCGCGGCTCATGCAACCATTATACACTGCGTTAAAAAAACAAAAGCCCGCAAATAAGGTTGAATGGTCTCTGGAGCGGGAGCGCGCTTTTGCCCAGGTCAAATCAGCCCTGGCAAATGCAGTTTTGTTAGCGCACCCAGTTCCAACGGCCCGCATGGCGCTCACCACTGACGCTTCCGATTTAGCAGTGGGGGTGGTCGTTGAACAGTTTGTGGCAGGTACCTGGCACCCCCTCGCGTTTTTCAGCAAAACCTTGCGCGATAGCAAGCGCAAATACAGCGCGTTCGATAGGGAGCTTTTGGCCCTACACTTGGCCATCCGCCATTTCCAGTTCTGGCTGGAAGGGCGACGTTTCACCGCGTTTGTGGATCACAAACCACTAACGTTTGCGATGGCCAAGATTTCAGAACCCTGGTCAGGCCGGCAACAAAGGCAACTAGCCGCGATATCGGAGTTCACCACCGATATCCAGCATGTCGCGGGTAAACACAATGTAGTGGCAGACTGTCTCTCGTGTGCGGTAGCAACGCCAGGCCCAGTGGGGGCAGACTCTGTAGCCGTGGCCGCGGGCCGGGGCAGCGACGCGGAAGCGCACGCAGCCCCGGTCCGTGTAGGTTTAGATTATGCAGCCATGGCCGCGGAGCAGGTTAATGATGCGGACGTGCGCGCGCTCCAGTCTGGACCAACAGGGTTAAGGCTGGAGCATAGGGTGCAGCAAATTGGTATGCCCCCCCTAATCTGCAATGTCTCCACGGGACGGCCTCGCCCCGTGGTTCCAGCTGCGTGGCGTTGCCGCGTTTTTGACTCGGTCCATTCTCTGGCACACCCGGGGGTGCGCGCATCGATTAAGATGGTGGGGGAGAAATTTGTTTGGCCCAGGTTGCGCAAACAGGTCAGGGAATGGGCAGCAGCCTGCATAGCGTGTCAGCGAGCCAAAATACACAAGCACACTAGGGCTCCATTGGAACCTTTTCACATCCCCGCTAAGCGTTTTGATCACGTGCATGTTGACTTGGTGGGCCCCCTTCCGCCATCACATGGGCACGCACATCTTTTGACGATGGTGGATCGCACCACGTGTTGGCCAGAGGCGATCCCTCTGACATCAACCACAGTGGAAGAAGTTGCGCGAGCATTTTTAACAGCGTGGGTTGCGCGTTTCGGAGTCCCGTCGGACATAACGTCCGACAGGGGTCCCCAATTTATTTCCGAACTATGGTCATCGATGGCCCGCAGCTTAGGGGTGAAGATTCATTGCACTACCGCATATAACCCCCAGGCTAATGGTTTATGCGAACGCTTTCACAGGTTGTTAAAAGCAGCCCTCAGAGCGTCGCTGACGGATACAAATTGGGTGGACAAACTTCCATGGGTTTTATTGGGGTTGCGTTCTGCACCTAAGGAAGATTTGCAGGCTTCCCCGGCTGAGTTAGTTTTTGCACAACCTCTCCGTTTGCCGGGGGAATTTCTCCCCGACAATCCCACACCAAATTGCCCCCCCGCTCAGTTGTTGCAGAGCGACACAGGAGCAAACGCACTCCCTGGCCCGGTTCATCACAGTTTCCCACACGTTTTTGTGCCAAAGGCTTTAAAAAATGCGGAGTTTGTTTTTGTTAGACATGATGCTCAGCGCCCAAGTTTGCAACCGTTTTATGACGGACCGTTCAGAGTGCTGGAAACCGGGGAGAAGTATTTTCTGCTAGATTTAGGGGGCAGAAAGGAGTTGATTTGCATAAACAGACTCAAACCCGCTTTTGTTTTGGCTGATGACCAAGTGCAGCTGGCGAGGCCCCCCCGCCGTGGCAGGCCGTCGAGAAGACATTCTCCAGAACCTTCACAGAGATGTGCTAACAGCTTTAATCCACAGAGACAGAAAGACGCTGCAGGGGTAGCAAAGCCGGTTTACAGCAGATTCGGCAGAAGGTTAAGACTCAGGCATCTGGTGGATTGATTTGTGATATGTGGAGTGTTTTTTCTTTTTTATGCCATGCATGTTTTGTCCTTTAATAGACGTTTGGGGAGGGGGGGTTATGTGGCACATATGTTGGGCTCACATTTTCCACAAAGGTGTGACTGCATGTTTATTGGAGGCTTCACTTCTCGAAGGACAAAAGGCTCGAATCTGCAGAAGATGACGAGGAGGTGTGAGATTTGGCCTTTGTCTCGGAGAAGATGCCCCAGAGAGATTTCCGGTTCATCAATGAATAAGAGACAATGGTGAAAGTTCAAAGGGTTGCATTGTGACTGTATGTTTACCGAAGCACCATGTGACTTGAGTTCTGATGCTGGAAACATATAAAGAGGTGATGTGATATAGTTCTTTCTCTTCTTCCTGCTTTGAGAATGCTAGAGTATGTGTTCTGTCAATAAAGCTGAACCTGAGAAATAAAACTCAGCCTTATGGCTGTGTTGTGAGACATGTATATGTTGGACACTGCATATGTGATTTAACCACGATGAAGGAGAGCCAGCCCCCTGCGGTGCGGAGCCACAGAGCCTGGACCCCCTGCGGAGGACAGGGGACAGAAGACTTCCTGACCACTGAGGCTCGGGAAGAGAGAAGGGGGAGTTATGTAAATAAAAGGCTAATGAATGTGAATAAAGAGATTTTGAGAGAGATGTGTGATTTCCCCCGCGAGGGAAATGGTTTGATGTCAGAATGTTTAAATGAGAGAACTTTGGTGTGTTCACCCTCTTTGTTCGCTGCTCAAGAATGAGAGCAGACAGTGGAATGATTACTTGAATAAACTGGAATGAAAGACACATCGGTTTCCTTATTCAAGTCTCCCCACATTGGTGACCCCACATTGGTGACTGACGACGTTGAGAATGAACGAAGAAATTCTCAGGGTCCCGGACTCACAGCGCTCAGAGCTGGCGAGCGCAGTGGCCGT
The DNA here is from genome assembly GCA_020510985.1 of Pholidichthys leucotaenia. Taxonomy (NCBI): domain Eukaryota; kingdom Metazoa; phylum Chordata; class Actinopteri; order Cichliformes; family Pholidichthyidae; genus Pholidichthys; species Pholidichthys leucotaenia. The sequence goes on along the minus strand of CM035838.1, from coordinate 392,355,111 downwards.
TAAGCTGCCTGATTTCTGGCAGGATAACCCACGGTCGTGGTTTCTGCAAGCAGAGTCGCAGTTCGTGCTCGCAGGAGTAACGGTGGATGACACTAAGTTCCACCATGTCATCGCTAAACTGGACAACAGCACAGCTCGGTGCGTGCAAAGCTTGGTGGAGCAGCCACCCGCGACCGACAGGTACGGCAAGCTGAAATCCACCCTCATCAAGTTTTTCACCCCCTCGGCTGAAGTGAGGGCGAGGAGGATCCTGTCTTTGCTAGACCAAGGTGGACACAGGCCGAGCGCCCTGATGGAGGAGATGATACAGCTGAGAGGGTTGGACAACGATGATTTCATTTTTCAGTTCATCTTCCTCTCCAACCTCCCGGCGCATGCGAGAAGCACGCTGGCCGGCAAAAAGTGTCACACCCTGGAGGAGTTCCGGGAGCTGGCCCAGGAGGCAGATGGGATCCTGGACGCCTGCGGCGGGCAAGCAACCACAGCAGCGACCCGAGACAGCGGGGAGCCAGAGGCGGCAGAACCAGACTGGCCGACGACGGCGGCAACACGGCCGCGACGAGGGGGAGCCAATAGCCCGGCGGCAGAGGCGCGGGCACGACACAGCGGAGGAGAAGATCTCTGCTTTTACCATCGGAGGTTCGCAGAGAAGGCACGCAGGTGTGTGCCGCCCTGCATCTTCAGGAGTTCGGGAAACGGCAAGACCGGGGGTCGCTAGCAGCTTCGACCCTCGGAGAACGCAACAAGCTGCTCTACATCACGGATGCGCGCTCCGGACGAGAGTTCCTCATCGACACCGGAGCACAAGTGAGCTTCATCACCCCAACATACGCGGACCGGGTGGCTGGACCCCACGGTAGCGGAGCTACAGCGGCAAATGGCTCGAACATCAACACCTACGGGAGAAGGACCTTGCCTTTATGCTTACATGGCCGCACATATGAATGGACTTTTGTGATAGCGGCGGTGAGTTTCAACATGTTGGGCGCGGATTTTTTGTGTTCACACAATCTGTTAGTTGATCTTGCTAATAGACGGCTGGTAAATGCACTCTCTTTTTACTCTCTCCCCTGTTCAGCTCGAGTGTCCCCGCCACCAGTACAGACCCACGTCGCTACAGCAGGTGGTAAGTTTCACACACTCCTCACCCAATTTCCAGCGCTCACTGTGCCCACTTTTTCAGCGACGGTCGCGAAGCACGGGGTGAAACACTTTATCCCCACTTCTGGTCCTCCCGTGTTTGCAAAAGCTCGGCGCTTGGATGCAGTTAAGCTCGCCATTGCGCGCGAGGAGTTCGCCAGCCTGGAGAGGCTGGGCATCGTTCGTAGGACGAAGAGCCCGTGGGCTTCGCCGCTGCACATGGTACCGAAAGCCGATGGCTCCTGGAGACCGTGCGGGGATTACCGCAGGCTAAACAACGCTACGGCGCACGATCGTTATCCCATCCCGCACATTCAGGATTTTTCGGTGCACCTGGCGGGGGCGCGCATTTTTTCAAAGATTGATCTAGTTCGCGGCTATCACCAAGTCCCGGTCCAACCGGAGGACATTCCTAAAACAGCGGTAATAACCCCGTTCGGACTTTTCGAATTTTTACGCATGCCGTTTGGTCTCAAAGGGGCGGCGCAAACATTTCAGCGGATGATGGATGCCGTGTTACGCGATCTCCCTTTCGTGTTTGTGTACCTCGACGACATTTTGGTCGCGAGTACTTCAGAGGACGAACACGAAACGCACCTCACAGCAGTTTTTAGGAGGCTGGGAGAGCACGGCTTAATAGTTAACCCAGCCAAGTGCCAGTTCGGCGTCGAGCGGATCGATTTTTTGGGTCACCGCATCTCCCCGGAGGGAGCGGTTCCGTTACCAGAGAAAGTACGCGCGGTAGCGGATTTTCCCCGTCCACAAACGGTCAAATCACTACAGGAATTCTTGGGGATGGTGAATTTTTATAACCGATTCCTGCCCCACGCAGCTCAAATCATGCAACCGTTATATGCCGCGCTCAAAAAACAAAAACCGACCCAGGCGGTCGAATGGTCCCCGGAGCGGGAGCGCGCGTTCACAGAGGTTAAAAAAGCCTTGGCTGACGCTGCGCTCCTGGCCCACCCAGACCCTGCAGCACGTATCGCGCTGACGACAGACGCTTCAGATTTAGCCATAGGGGCCGTTATTGAGCAACAGGTAGCCGGAGTTTGGCAGCCTTTGGCTTTCTTTAGCAAATCTTTAAGCGCGGCTGAACGAAAATACAGCGCGTTTGACAGAGAACTGTTGGCGCTGCATTTGGCTATTCGTCATTTCCAGTTCTGGCTGGAAGGACGGTGCTTCACCGCTTATGTGGACCACAAGCCGCTCACATACGCCATGGCCAAAATTTCAGACCCGTGGTCCGGCAGGCAGCAGAGGCAACTGGCCGCAATCTCGGAATTTACCACTGACATTAGGCACGTCGCGGGCAAATTCAATGTAGTAGCGGATTGTCTCTCACGCGCGTTCACGACCCCAACACGCGCAGAGGCAGAACGGGCCACCGTGACCGCGCCGCAGGAGAGCGGCACGGTGGCGCGCGCAGCCCCGGTGCACGTGGGTATAGATTACGCAGCCATGGCAGCGGACCAGGGGGCGGACGCAGACGTGCGCGCGCTCCAGTCTGGACCAACAGGGTTGAGGCTGGAGAGCAAGTGTTTACAAACCGGTATGCCCCCCCTGATCTGCGACATGTCGACGGGGCGCCCGCGTCCGGTGGTTCCGGCCACGTGGCGCCGCCGTGTTTTTGACTCGGTCCACTCACTGGCGCACCCGGGGGTGCGCGCGTCGGTGAAACTAGTGGCGGAAAAGTTTGTTTGGCCGTGCCTGCGCAAGCACGTGAAGGAATGGGCAAAAACCTGCATTTCCTGTCAACGGGCCAAAATTCACAGGCACACAAGAGCCCCGTTAGAACTGTTCCGCATTCCGGCCAGAAGGTTCGACCATGTGCACGTCGACCTTGTGGGCCCCCTACCGGCATCACAGGGGTTCACGTATCTTTTGACAATGGTGGACCGCACCACACGTTGGCCGGAAGTGGTCCCACTTGCGACGACCACGGCCGCGGAGGTGGCTCGCGTTTTTTTAACGGCTTGGGTGGCGCGTTTTGGGGTTCCGTCGGACATTACGTCCGATAGAGGACCGCAATTCATCTCTGAGCTGTGGTCAGCGATGGCCAACGGCTTAGGAGCCAAAATTCACCGCACTACGGCTTACCACCCTCAGGCCAATGGTTTATGCGAGCGTTTTCATAGGTCTTTGAAGGCAGCACTCAGAGCGTCGCTCACGGATGCAGATTGGGTGAATAAACTTCCATGGGTTTTATTAGGGTTGCGTTCTGCGCCTAAAGAGGACTTAGACGCCTCCCCAGCGGAGCTGGTATTCGCACAAACTCTGAGGCTGCCGGGCGAGTTTTTACCAGAGCACCCAGAGCCCCCACCTCTCTCGGCTCTGGGACCGTTAGTCGGCACGGGGGCAGACACGCTCCCGGGTCCGGTTCATCACGCTTTTCCACGAGTTTTTGTCCCCAAGGCTTTGAAAAATGCCGATTTCGTTTTTGTCAGGCGCGAAGCCCTAAAAGCAACGCTCAAACCACCTTACGAAGGGCCATTTCGAGTGCTGGAGGCAGGTGATAAGCAATTTGTGCTAGATTTTGGAGACAGAAAAGAGACAGTCAGTATTGACAGACTAAAACCTGCTTTTGTCATGAAGGACGTGTCTGTACCGGTCGCGGTGGCGCCTCGACGAGGCAGGCCCCCGCAGGGGGCAATTAATCACTCTCTCCCTCAGTCAACAGACCCGAAGCAGAAACGCACCGCAGGCAAGGCGGGGCCAACGCACAGCAGATTCGGCAGACGGCTGAAGCCCAAGCGGCGCACAGACTGAATGTTGGTGTTGATTATTCAGTAGTGAGTAAGGTGCTATTTAATTTTAGGAATTAGTCTGTTCTTCATCGTTTGGGGGGGGTTATATGGCTGTGTTGTGAGACATGTATATGTTGGACACTGCATATGTGATTTAACCACGATGAAGGAGAGCCAGCCCCCTGCGGTGCGGAGCCACAGAGCCTGGACCCCCTGCGGAGGACAGGGGACAGAAGACTTCCTGACCACTGAGGCTCGGGAAGAGAGAAGGGGGAGTTATGTAAATAAAAGGCTAATGAATGTGAATAAAGAGATTTTGAGAGAGATGTGTGATTTCCCCCGCGAGGGAAATGGTTTGATGTCAGAATGTTTAAATGAGAGAACTTTGGTGTGTTCACCCTCTTTGTTCGCTGCTCAAGAATGAGAGCAGACAGTGGAATGATTACTTGAATAAACTGGAATGAAAGACATATCGGTTTCGTTATTCAAGTCTCCCCACAAGCCTCATCATTGAACGCATCCTCTACAACAGGAAAGATTGTGGAAATTAAGATAAGATAAGATAAGATAAGATAAACCTTTATTAGTCCCACAATGGGAAAATTCCAGGATTGCAACAGCACAGGGATAGCAACACTCAGAGCAATAATTAAGAAGATAAGAAAAAAATAAAAGCAGTGAATATACATATGCACACATAAATATATAAATATATATACACAGTGCGGAGCATTGTAGCTAGATGGAATAAACAGCATAGCCATCTACATAGTTATCCTACATAGTATGAATATGTACCCATACATATTGTCACCTTCCGCAGCGACTGATATTGTCCTAGTTGTATACTGGAGGGGACCATTTGTGTAAGTCTATTGCATCTTTTGCATTCGATACTATTAGGTCGTCACATTTTTTTGCTATCTCTGCGAGCAGCCCTGCTTAGGTTATAAAGTCTGACAGCCATAGGTAGGAAGGACCTGCGAAACCTCTCAGTTGTGCACCTAGGATGATGTAGTCTACTGCTAAATGAGCTCCTCAGTGCGTTCATTTTGTCCTGCATAGGGTGGGACTTGGACTCCAGCAGAGATGACAGTTTAGCCACCATCCTTCTCTCTCCCATCTCCTCCACTGAGTCAAGGCATTGCCCCAGGACAGAGCTAGCGTTCTTGATCAGTTTGTTCAGTCTCTTCCTATCAGCTGCTGTAATGCCACTGCCCCAGCAGACCACTCCAAAAGTGATGGCTAATGCCACCACCGTGTCATAGAATGTCTTCAGCAGCGCCCCTTGTACACCAAAAGACCTGAGCCTCCTCAGTAGGAACAGCCTGCGCTGTCCCTTCTTGTAGAGTGCATCGGTATTGTGTGACCAGTCTAGTTTATTGTTCAGATGAACACCCAGGTACTTGTAGGATGTCACCATCTCAATGTCTGTTCCCTGTATGTTTACTGGTGCTGTGAGGGGTTGTCCTTGCCTGCAGCAGTCCACCACCAGCTCCTTAGTTTTCCCCGCATTGATCTGGAGGCAGTTCCAATGGCACCAGTCCACGAAGTCCTGGATAAGTCCTCTGTACTCAGCTTCATCTCCATTGGAGATGAGGCCGACGATCGCTGAGTCGTCAGAGAACTTCTGTAGATGGCAGTGTGTTGTGTTGTGTGAGAAGTCCGCAGTATAAAGGGTGAACAGGAAGGGAGCCAAAACCGTTCCCTGGGGGGCCCCCGTGCTACCGATGATCATGTCGGACACACAATCCTGGATTCTCACAAACTGTGGCCAGTTAGTGAGGTAGTCCAGGATCCATGATGACAGGTGCTGGTCCACCCCTGCGCACAGCAGCTTGTCCTTCAGGATCATCGGTTGGATGGTGTTGAAAGCACTGGAGAAGTCAAAGAACATGATCCTCACCATATTCCCGGGCTTCTCCAGGTGGGACAGAGAACGGTGAAGGAGGAAGATCACTGCATCCTCCACCCCAATGCCATGCTGGTAGGCGAACTGGAGTGGATCCATTGCTGGTCCCACCAGGGGGCGGAGGTGAGCAAGGAGCAGTCTCTCCAGGGTCTTCATCATGTGAGACGTCAGGGCCACTGGTCTGTAGCTGTTCAGGTCTTTGGGGTGGGAAGTCTTTGGTACAGGTACCACACAAGATGTTTTCCACAACTGTGGTACCCTCCCCAGCTTCAGGCTCAGGTTGAAGATGTGCTCCACAATCCCACACAGCTGGTCTGCACAGGACTTGAGGAGCTTCGCGCTGATGCCGTCCGGTCCCGAGGCCTTCCTCGCCTTGATCTTCCTCAGCTCCGTCCTCACCTGGTTCTTAGTGAGGGTCAGGTTGGGGGGCTGTGTGCTGGGAGTGGGGGGGGGTGTTGGTGGAGTGGGGTGTGGACAGCAGGTCTCGATGACTTTAGACTTTAGATGACTTTACTGAGGTATATCACTGCTAGCCACTGTTGGTGTACTACTGAACAGACTCAATGAACACATCTCGCAGAATGTACTACCGGAAACCCAGTGCGGCTTTAGAAGTGGGAGAAGCACAATGGACATGATTTTCTGCTTGAAACAGGTTCAAGAAAAGCGTATCGAACAGAACATGCCGCTTTATGTAGTCTTCATAGACTTCAGTAAAGCCTTCTATACTGTTTCGCAACAAGGACTTTGGCAGGTACTCAAGAAATATGTCTGTACAGAGAAGTTTGTCAGCCTGATCGAGGCACTCCATACAGGTATGCAAGCAAACATGGCAATGAGTGGTTCAGTATCTAAAGACTTTTCAGTAAGCAACGGGGTGAAACAAGGGTTTGAGCTGGAACCTACACTCTTCTCGCTATATCTGGCAGCCATGCTTGAGGTGGCCTTCAAAGACACTTCAGAAGGAGTATACATTCAAACAAGGAAAAAAGCAGACTTGTTCAATGTGGCACAGTTTAAAGCCAAGAGTAAGACATCGATAAAGATAGTAAGAGAAATGCTCTTTGCCGATGACAGTGCTCTAGTTGCACAAAGTGTGGAAGATATGCAATCTTTAGTGGAGAAATTTGCAAGAGCAGCTAGCCAATTCAGCCTCAAAATCAACATCAAGAAGACAGAGTGCCTTTATCAACCATCAAAGTTTCAATTATCAGCATCACTACCAGAAGAGATCAGCATTGGTACAGAGCCACTAGTCAAGTGCAAGACTTTCAAATATCTAGGGAGTACTGTTTCAGAGAATGCTAGGCTGGAGGATGAACTATCTCTCAGAATGGGAAGAGCGAGTGCTGTGTTTGGAAACTTGAGGGAGAGACTGTGGAACAATCGATATGTGTCTATCCGTGTGAAATGCAAAGTGTACAGAGCGACAGTACTGGCTACTCTATTGTACGGTGCTGAAACTTGGACTATCTACAGAGTGCAGGTAAAGAAACTCCACGCATACATGATGAGACACCTTCGAGCCATAACGAACATCTCATGAAAAGACAAGATAACCAATATAGAAGTGTTGAAACAAGCTGGTCTACCATCAGTGGAGGACATGCTAATACAGATGAACCTGAGATGGCTCGGACATGTTGAGAGGATGGACCACCAGCGTCTCCCCCGGCAGTTACTCTACTCACAGTTATGTGAGGGCAAACGCAATCAGGGTAGACCAAGGCTCACATTTAAAGACACTGTAAAAAGAAACTTGAAGAAGCTGGATATAGACAGGAGTTCCTGGCAGCGGAAGGCTAAGGACAGAGTTGTGTGGAGGAATCTGATCAGACCTAAATGAAACAGTCATTGTCAACCACGACAGACTGCTATGATGATAATTTGAAAAAAGATTATTATTCCACCATAAATTATTTCCAGCTTCACAAAGGATTATTGATTGCAATGTTATATACTGCTCAAAAAAATAAAGGGAACACTTTGAAAACACATCAGATTTTAATGGGAAAAAATAAGCTGGATATTGAAATTGTGGCAGGCTAGTCCAGTTTACTCAGATTAAAAAGTGTTCCTTTAATCTGAGTAAACTGGACTAGCCTGCCACAATTTCGATATCCAGCTTATTTTTTCCCATTAAAATCTGATGTGTTTTCAAAGTGTTCCCTTTATTTTTTTGAGCAGTATATATCTAATATGTACAGTGTATTTTAGGTTCTTGTTTATCTGTATGCTATAAAAAGGTTGAAAATACCTTAGTTTTGCAGAGGTGAGGTAAACCATTACTTTGTGAATCTGTCACACTGAATCAACAATAGATTTCATCTTCTACAGGTAACTGAAAGGGCACAAATGAATTCAGGCATCCAGTGTTTCACAACATTTATTTATATATTTAAAAACAATAAAAACAAAACACATTTACAACCTAAAAATGAACTGGAACTGACATAAATGACTGCTGCAGCTTAATCCACCTTATTCCTGGGGGTGCTGCTGTAGGAACGATTATGGGCAGAGCTTCCGGTTTCAGCTGACGTAGTGTTAAATCAGTCAGGAAGAGTGGAGTAGCAGGGGCATTTACAGTAAAATAGCGTTTTTAAAAGTTTTTCAAATTCATTTTAATGTATAGTCCACATACGTGTTTTGCACTCAAGTGGCCGCTAATTTCACCTCTTCTAGTTTTTGTATTTTTTGAACGTTTTGGCGTAGTTCTGGTACTTGCTGATGTTCGTGGTTGTGCCAATAGACTGGATAAATGGAGGCTTCTCACCACACGGTGACAGACGACATCCAAGCATGGTGTTGTGGCGTACGTCTGCTCTAAGGTAAATCTGATTATGTCCAACATATTTTAGCAAAATGCAGCCGACTTTATTGTGATGGAGACGTGCTGGTCTGAATGCCCACCGCGTCATTATGAGTACAGGCAATGAGAAGTCATAAATCATGGCTCTTTCTTTGTTTGGTAGCGGCAAAGTCCCGGGAAAACCCCATGAGTGACTGGTATCATTGGAAAGCTTAGAAATCGTACTTTCTAAAAAACATTTTCACAGAAGACGTAGCTCCCAACCAATCGAACGCAAGTTTTCAACCTAGCTAAAATATAAACAAATTGCCTTTTTCTGGGTCAGTTTTCGCGCACTTCCTACAGCTCGGTGGAGGAGCTGCTGGCACCCCGGCTGGACAGGAGCCGGATCGGAGCTCAATTACAGCGGCAGTAAGCAGCGGGACTAGCAGCGGAGGGGGCTAGCTGAGGCCCCAGCTGGATTCGAAGTCGGCTGGATCAGATACCGGAGACACCAGCACAGATTGTTTTATTATCATCAAGTCAGTAAAAAATGGCAACAAAGAAGGAGGAAAGGGAAGAGATTAAAAAGTCTCTGAACTTCATGTCAGAAGAACTGACCAAAGTGGCCAATCAACAGTCTAAACTATTAGGTCTAATGGAGGAAGTGTGAGAATTGGAAATTAACAATTAAGGAAAGAGACAAAAAAAACTGCAGACTTGGAGTGATGCATCGAGGATCTTGAACAATATTCTCGTATGGATGTTTAATTATTAGTGGACTAGACATTAAATACCAATCATATGCCAATGCTACAGCAGGAATGAGAGGTGAGGCGAGGAGGCTCCCCAAAGTGAATCAGTCTCCCTGGAAAACCAGGTGCTTCAGTTCCTTGAAAGCAGAAATATAAAGGTTGAAGTAAATGCAATTTCAGCCTGTCATACTTTACCCGGAAAGGATAATAAAACAAAGAAATCAATTGTGATGCGCTTTGTGAACAGAAGGGTAAAGAATGACATACTGAGGCAGGCCAGAAAGCTACGGGGAACAGAACTTTACCTAAATGAACTTTTAACAAAGACTAATGCTGAAAAAGCACGGCAAGCACGGATGCTGAAAAGACAAAACAAGATGCAAGCAACATGGACAAGAAACTGTAGAGTTTGGATCAAACTAAATGGAACACCTGAAGAAGCAAAGGCCATAATAATAAGATATGTCACTGACTTAAATAAATATAGATGAACACTGATTAAGAAAATTAAGAAACTACGATATTTATTTCTCTGGTGACTCTGCGATCGTTGGCCTCATCTCCAATGGAGATGAGGCCAACGTAAATATACAGTAAATATACAGGGAACAGACATCGAGATGGTGGCATCCTATAAGTACCTGGGTGTTCATCTGAACAATAAACTAGACTGGTCACACAGTACTGATGCACTCTACAAGAAGGGACAGCGCAGGCTGTTCCTGCTGAGGAGACTCAGGTCTTTTGGTGTACAAGGGGCGCTGCTGAAGTCATTCTGTGACACGGTGGTGGCATCGGCCATCACTTTTGGAGTGGTCTGCTGGGGCAGTGGCATTGCTGCAGCCGATGGGAAGAGATTGAACAAAGTGATTAGGAGGGCTGGCTCTGTCCTGGGGCAGCGCCTTGATCCGGTGGAGGAGGTGGGAGAGAGAGGGACGGTGGCTGGACTGTCGTCTCTGCTGGAGTCCGAGTTCCACCCTGTGCAGGACGTGCTGGATGCACTGGGGGGCTCATTTGGCAGCGGACTGCATCGTCCCGGGTGCGCGGCTGGGAGGTTTCGTAGGTCCTTCCTACCAGCGGCTGTCGGACTGTACGGCCTGGGCAGGGCTGCTCGCAGAGATAGCAAAAAGACGTAACAAACTAATAGTTTTTTGAATGCAAAAGATGCAATAGACTTGCACAGTGGTCCCCTCCGGCATACAACTAGGAACGTACCGGTCGCTGTGGAGGGTGAGAATATGTATGGGCACATAATCATACCATGTGGGATAACTAGGTAGACGGTTATGCTGTTTCATTCCATCTAGCAACAATGCTCTGCACTGTGTGTGTTTATATATTTACATATTTATTCCATCTAGCTACAATGCTCAGCACTGGGTGTGTTTATATTTATATTTATATATCTACATATTATTCCATCTAGCTACATTGCTCCGCACTGTGTGTGTTTATATACTTGCATATTTATTCCACCTAGCTGCAATGCTCCGTACTGTGGGTGTTTATATATTTACATATTTATTCCATCCAGCTACAATGCTCTGCACTGTGTGTCTGTGTGTGTGTGTGTATATATATATATTTTATAGTAATATGTACATATGTATATTAGCTGCTCTTGCTTGCTTGTTTTTTTCTTGCCTTCTGATTGTTGCTCTGAGTGTTGCTATCCCTGTGCTGTTGCAATCCTGGAATTTCCCCGTTGTGGGACTAATAAAGGCTTATCTTATCTTATCTTATCTTATATTCCATATCCACATACGGCAAGAGCAGTTCTTTTGTGACATACCATGTCAATGTACTTTAAAAAACAAAACAGAAAACTTCTGACTGACTTTAGTAGACGTCGATCATCCCCAGTTGGAGGAAGTCATTTGACACAGAGTGAGGAAATTCAGACTCTGAAAATATGCCATTATGCTGAACGTAGACTACAAGAGATGGAGAATGATATTGATCCTGATAACCACTTCTTCAACAATATTCATAATCACTGTGAATATTCTACTGAAAGGCAGCTCAAAAGTCAAGTGCAATTAGATCGTAAACTATCAATAATATACTTCAACAGCAGAAGTCTTAACAAAAACTTTCCACAGATTCAGGACTATTTAAAACAGCTAGATAGAAAATTTACAGCTATTGCAGCTCTGAAACTTGGCTCAGTGAAGAGCAGGCTTCTCTGATGGCAATAGAGGGATATCAGATGTTTTATATTAATAGATCTCACAAATAAAAAGGTGGTGGTGTTGCACTGTATATTGATGACCTGTATAGGTGTAAACTTGTAAATGGAATGTCCTTTGCACTACCAGGGATTCTAGAATGTGTTACTGTTGACAGTGACCAAGATAAAACAAAAAATGTAATTATAAGTTGTATATATAGAATGACGGGAACTTGTGTTGAGACATTCAGAGATAAGTTAGTCGAGCTGTACAATAATATAACTAGTAAGAAAATGGTTGTAATCTGTGGAGACTTTAATATTGATTTACTAAATCCATTTCAACAAAATGTAATTACAGAGTTCATGAATTCTATGTACAGTATGAGTCTATATCCCACAATAACACATCTCAGTAGAATCACAGTTCACACTGCTACACTTATTGATAACCTGTTTGTTAATATTATTGATAAGAAAATAGAAAGTGGATTATTGATAAATGACAAAAGTGACCATTTCCAGTCTTTGCACTTATCCACGGCCTCACGGGGGCCAATACAGAAAAAACTTTAAAATCTTTCAGATACAAATCACAAAATGCAATCACTTCTTTTAAAGAAGACCTGCTGAAGCAAGACTGGACAAAAGTCTATGTATCAGATGTAAACAAAGCCTATGACACATTTATGAACATTGTAACCACTCTTTATGAAAAAAATTGTCCATTAGTAAAGAAAAAGCTTGAACAGAAATTTGTCGACAAGCCACGGTTAACCAAAGGATTACAAAAAGCGTGTAAAAAGAAAAATTCATTATATAAAGCTTTTCTAAAGAAAAGGACAAAAGAAGCAGAGCAGTGGTAAAAAAACATACAAAAATAAGTTAATATATATAATGAGATGTAATAAAAGAGACTATTACAGTAAAGAACTGGAGAAAAACAGAGACAATATTAAAAATACATGGACAATACTTAACAATATTCATTCATCTTCTTCTTCCGCTTAATCTTTTTTTGGGTCGCGGGGGGGCTGGAGTCTATCCCAGCATCTTTGGACAAGAGCCAGGGTACACCCTGAACAGATCGCCAGTCCATCGCAGGGCCAACACAAAGAGACAGACAACCTTTCACACTCACAGTCATACCTAAGGACAATTTAGAATCCCCAGTTTTGATGCCAATTAACCTAACTTGCATGTTTTTTGGCATGTGGGAGGAAACTGGAGAAATCCCGGAGTAAACCCACTCAGACACGGGGAGAAGATGCAAACTCCACACAGATCACTGTTGGTCGGGGGCTGGGATCGAACCCAGGATCCCCTGGCCAAGGGTGAGTTGCTGTGCTGCCGCAGTGCTAACCACTCCGCAACCGCGCCGCCCTACATACAGTGGATCATAAATTATTATTAAAGAAACTACAAAATTATGGTATTGGGGGGTAGCACTGTCCTGGTTATGTAGTTACTTAAAGAACAGATATCAATATGCATGTGTAGGTAGCAAAAACTCACAGTTACTGAAGGTTACTTGAGGAGTCCCACAGGGTTCAGTTTTGGGGCCATTGTTATTCAATATGTATATAAATGATATATGTAAAGTTTTGAAAAAAATGGATTTAACGTTGCTAGCAGATGACACTAATTTATTATGCAGTGGAAGCAATTTGGTACAACTTTTGGATACACTCGGAAAGGAATTAGGAAAGCTTAAACTGTGATTTAATTCAAACAAATTAACGCTCAGTTTAAATAAGACAACATTTATAATTTTTAACAACCATCACAACAACTCAGTATCTAAACTCAGTGTAAAGAGAGAGAGAGATTAAAAGGGTATCCAAAATTAAATTTCTTGGAGTAATAATTGATGATAAACTGTGCTGGAAGTCACATATTAATTATATTAAACGTAAAATATCCAAATCAATCGCAATACTACACATAGTGAAATATTTGCTGAATCAACCCACACTATATACTTTGTATCATTCATTAATACTCCCATACATGACATATTGTACTGAAGTATGGGGAAATACATATAAAACAAACATATATCCAATCTTTATGCTTCAGAAGAGAGCTATTAGAATAATAAACAAAGTTGCTTACAGGGAACCAACAAACCCACTTTTTCTTAAATTAAAAGCTCTCATGTTGAAAGATCTGCGACTTCAGCCATCACCCATTTGGGATAACTTATGTTGAACTGTATAATCAGAGGAGTTATTGTTTAATTTGACCTTGTTAGATTCCCCCCCCCCTTTGTTATATTATTCTGTTCCTTTCTTTCACTCTTTACTTTTAAGCTATCCAAAATAAAGATTCATTCATTCATTAAATATCATTTTGAAGGTCCTTCAATACAGAATATGGAAACAACGTCACATCAGTTTTGAAAATGTCCTCAAAGTGTAAATGTAAATTTGTTTACAGCGTTAGCATATTAGCAGCACCCCCACAAAAAACCACGAGGGACGCGGTCGAATGCCTTCTCCAAGTCCACAAAACACATGTAAACTGGTTGGGCAAACTCCCACGAACCCTTAAGAATTCTTGAGAGGGTAAAGAGCTGGTCCGATGTGCCATGGCCAGGACAAAAACCACATTGCTCCTCCTGAATCCGAGGTTCGACCAACGGCCGGACTCTCCTATCCAGTACTTGGCATAGACCTTCCCAGGGAGGCTGAAGAGTGTGATCCCTCTAAAGTTGGAGCACACCCTCTGGTCCCCTTTTTTGAAGAGAGGAACCACCACCCCAGTTTGCCATGCCAAAGGCAGTGCCCCCGTCCTCCACGCAATGTTGCAGAGGCATGTCAATCATGACAGCCCTACAACATCCAGGGCCTTGAGGTACTCAGGGCGAATCTCGTCCACCCCCGGGGCCCGGCCACCAAGGAGATTTTTAACCACCTTGGCAACCTCAGCCCCTGTGATAAGCGAATCATCCCCCTTGTCCACAAGCCCTGCTTCCTCTGTGGAAGGCATATCAGCGGGATTGAGGAGATCCTCAAAGTATTCCTTCCACCACCCGATGATATCCCCAGTTGAAGTCAACAGCACCCCATCCACACCATACACAGTGTGGACAGGGAGCTGCTTTCCTCTCCTGAGCCACCAGAATCTCTTCGAGGCCAACCAAAAGTCTTGTTCCATAGCCTCACCAAACTCCTCCCATACCTGGGTTTTTGCTTCAGCAACCACCCGAGCTGCACTCCGCTTGGCCTGCCGGTACACCTCAGCTGCTTCGGGAGTTCCACAAGCCAACCAAGCCTGATAGGACTCCTTCTTCAGCTTAATGGCCCCCCTCACCACTGGTGTCCACCACTTCGTTCGGGGGTTGCCACCACGAGATGCACCAACCACCTTGCTGCCGCAGCTCTGGGCAGCCGCTTCAACTATAGAGGTGGAGAACATGGCCCATTCAGACTCCATGTCTCCAGACTCCCTCAGAATGTGGTTGAAGTTCTTCCAGAGGTGGGAGTTGAAGACCTCCCGGACAGGGGCCTCAGCCAGATGTTCCCAGCACACCCTTACTATATGTTTGGGTCTACCAGGTCTGAATGGCTTCCTCCCCTTCCACCGGATCCAACTCACTACCAGGTGGTGATCAGTTGACAGCTCTGCACCTCTCTTTACCCGAGTGTCTAAGACATACGGTCGCAGGTCTGATGACAAAAAAAATCGATCATCAACAAAATCGATCAACGACCTGTGTCCTAGGGTGTCCTGGTGCCAGGTGCACATATGGACACCCTTATGCTTGAACATGGTGTTTGTTATGGACAAACTGTGGTTAGCATAGAAGTCCAATAACTGAACACCATTTGGATTCAGATCGGGCAGGCCGTTCCTCCCAATCACTCTCTTCCAGGTTTCACTGTTGTTGCCCACGTGCACATTGAAGTCCCCCAGTAGGACAATGGAGTCTCCAAGAGGAGCACCCTCCAGCACCCCAGTCACAGACTCCAAAAAGGGTGGGTACTCTGAAACATCATTTGGTGCATAGGCACACATGATGGTCAGGACCCGTTTCCCAACCCGAAGGCGCAGGGAAGCAACCCTTTCGTCCACCGGGGAAAACTCCAATATAGAGGCAGCAAGGTGGGGGGATACAAGAATACCCACCCCTGCTTGTCGCCTCTCACCCAGGGCAACTCCAGAAAAGGCCAAGCTCCAGCCCCTCTCCAGGAGACTGTTCCGGAACCGGAGCTGTGTGTTGAGGTGAGGCCAGCTATATCTAGCTGGTATCTCTCAACCTCGTACACCAGCTTAGGCTCCTTCTCCACCAGAGAGGTGACATTTCACGTACCAAAAGCCAGTTTAGAAAGCTTGGGATCTGTCCGCCAAGGTCTCCACCTTTGACCGCCACTTAATCCACATAGCACTAGTTGTGTGTTGTGAACCAGAAATTTCTGCAGTTGTGTGTTCAGAGCCAGAAATTTCTGCAACAATATGTCCTGAACCAGAAATTTCTGCACTTGGGAGTCCTGAGCCAGAAATTTCTGCAGTGATGTGTCCTGAGCCAGAGATTTTGGCTGTTGAGTGTTCTGCACCAGAAATTTCTGCAGCAAAGTGTCCTGCACCAGAAATTTCTGCAATAATGTGTCTGAAACCAGAAAATTCAGAAATTTTTGCATTTGTGTGTCCTGATCCAGAGGTTAAAGTAGCCATGTTGTCACCTCCAGAGGTTGGAGTTGCCATGTTGTCACCTCCAGAGGATGAGGTTGCCATGTTGTCATCTCCCGAGGTTGAGATGTCCATATTATCATCTCCTGGGAGTAGAGTTACTATGTCATCACCCCCAGAGAGTAAACTGTCCGTGTCATCACTCCCAGAGGGTATAAAACATCCATGTCATCACTCCCAGAGGGTAAAACATCTGTGTTATCACCCCCAGAGGGTAAAAAGTTTGTGTTGACATCTCCTGGGTTTGATATGTCCATGATATCATCTTCAGAGGTTGATATGTCCCTGCTACCATCCCCTGAGTTTTTGGGTCACTTGTTATCATCTCGAGTTTTTGGATTCCTTGTTATCATATCTTGAGTTAAAAATTTCCATGTTATCTCGTGATCTAGAAAATCCTGTTATCTTTTGAATGAAAAGATTCTGTATTGAAATCCTTGCTATCCTCAGTACCAGAAGACCCTGCGTTATCTTGTGAAAGTGAAACTTCTGTGTTTAAATTTTTGTTATCCTTGGTACATGATGATCCTGTGTTTTCTGAGTTAAGGGCTTGTGTTGTGTCTTGAATTAATGAGGAGTCGAGGTGACGTTTTATAGTTTTATTTAGAACATAGTCAGGAACACAGGAGTCACTGCCGCTAGCCTGAGGGCCACAGTGAAGAGACAAGATGGCTCCCGTTGTGGCCTCTTATACCCCAGATGACACCACCCCCCTGGAGGCGGGGCATCACCCCTCTCTACTTCAGGGCACCGCCATATAAATATATATATTGTGGGAATCCCTCTCAGTATAGTTACACTCAGACTTAAAGACAAAAAGGAATCGTCATGGGGGTTTGAGTGTGGATGCGGGGGTGGTGTGTTGATGTGAACAGTGACAAAGAGAATGGGAATTTCAAAGGCTTTGATGTTAATGCAGCACACTGAGAAGGCTGACCGAGTGGTATGATTTAACCCCTTGCACTCTGGTCAATTTCCCTAAAAACGCCAAAAATTAACGTGCCCAAATTAAATCAAAAGCTGTTCTTCAACCCTTTGCAGCATCTTCATGGGGTTGGTCTCATTTAAAAGAAAACACTTTGAATTTTTTGGCAAAACAGTCATAATCTCTTTAAGTGCTCCAGCCACTGAGTTACAGTCATCTAAACATAGTGAACTTGAAGAAAATAAATTTGGCCTGGGTGTTTTTTTGGATACAAATGCTTGCAAATAACACACAGCTTCAGATCCGGGTTGGAAAATACAACAGAAATGTAGAACCACGTGTTATCCAGCTGAGGTTCAAATTTTGTAACAATACCACAAAAAATGAATATATTACACAGCTTTGTTCTCAGGTAGTTCCCAGGCGTTTTGGAACTGTGCCAAATTGTGCCAAATGGCACAGTTTGGAAAAACGTATGTAACTTTTGAATGCTTCAATACATTCAACACTTTGTGGTAGGATCTGTCCTTCGCATATTACAACTAAATGTTGAAGGCCTATCTGCAGCCAAGCGAAGCCTTATCGAAGTCCTCACCTTCCAACATTCGATTGATGTAATCTGCCTCCAAGAGACTCATATTGGCACAGAGGAAGCTGGCCGCTTCACCATCAAAGGCTTTGACCTCCTGTGCTATGTTCTACATGCTAAACATGGACGTGCCACCTATGTGCGTTCTGACATAGTTGAAGCAAATCACCTGATAACAACACATTTCTCAGACACCATAATCATTGGTGGCTTCCATATTGTCAATGTGTACAATCCCCCTAATGCCAACTGGGATCTGCAGGTCTTACCCACCCTACCCCACCCTGCCATCTATGTGGGGGACTTTAACAGCCATCACCCTGACTGGGGGTACCCAGCAGTGGACAGTGATGGGGAGGCACTTTCAGACTGGGCATCCAGAAATGACCTCGCTTTGATATACGACCCCAAACAAAGAGGAACCTTCCACTCTGCTAGGTGGAAGAAGGACTATTCTCCTGACCTGTGTTGGGTCAGCTCTTTGAATGGGGAGCCATATCCTACACAGATCTTCATTCTTGATGATTTTCCACACAGCCAACACCGGCCCCTGCTTGTACACATTGGCCTACAACTTCCAGTCATATACAGCCCAAGGAAGATGCGCTGGAACTTCTGCAAAGCCAACTGGAAGAAATTCAGTGAAACTCTGGACCGGAGCGTTGTTACCATCCCACTCCACACCATCACTGTAGATGAAGCATACAACCGCTTCTGCAGCGCAATCTTCAAGGCTGCCCATACTGCAATCCCACGAGGCTACCGACCCCTCTATGTCCCATGTTTGGACGGAGAAAGTGCTGCCCTCCTACAATCCTATCAAACATCAGGGGACCCAGAGTGGTCTTTGTGACTAGAAAAGCGCTATATAAGTGCAGGTTAGTTAGTTAGTTAGTTAGATAGCAGACCATCTCATTGAATCGCTAAATACAGCCCGGCGAAAGAAATGGGAGGAGACAGTTGCTGACCGGAGCTTTACCCACTCTAGCAGGAAATGTTGGAGCCTCATCCGTCGCCTAGGAGCTGCACAGAAGCCCCCTAGCCAAAGCCGAGCATCCGTCACACCCAACCAAGTTGCATCCCACCTACTGACTATCGCCAAAGCACCCCAAGACAAAGACACCAGAAGAGCAGTTACAACTGAGCTAAAAAAAACACCAAAAAATGCCTGTAGAGGAAACGAACCCTGAACCCTTCAAGGCTGCTGAACTGGAGAAAGTCCTACAGGGCCTGAAATATGGAAAAGCAGCAGGATACGATAACATCTTCCCAGAATTCATGAAAAATCTTGGCCCCCGAGCCCTAACCTGGTTGACACAATTCTACACAAGGATCACACAAACAAACTCGATCCCAAAGAAATGGCGGACAGCAAAGGTCATTGCCATCCCAAAACCTGGCAAAGACCACAAACTACCAGCAAGCTACCGCCCAATCTCCCTACTCAGCGTTCCTTACAAAATCATGGAGCGCCTAATACTGCAACGCATTTCCCCAGAAATAGAGGATATTCTAAGTGTGGGTCAAGCAGGTTTCCGCAAGGACCGCAGTACAGGAGAACAAGTACTGGCCCTAACCACCTTCATCGAAAATGGCTTCGAGAGCAGACTGAAGACAGGGGCTGTGTTTCTCGATCTTACAGCCGCCTATGATACGGTCTGGCACAAAGGCCTCCTCCTGAAACTTATAAAGGCGATCCCTGCTTGGGCAACAGCAATTATAAAAACCCTGCTGACCAACCGAAGATTCAGAGTCCACCTCAGTCAGAACACAAGTGCATGGAGAATGCAGAAAAACTGACTCCCACAAGGCTCAGTTCTAGCTCCAACTCTGTTCAACCTCTACATAAACGACCTGCCTACTACAAAATCCCGCAAATTCATCTATGCAGACGACATCTGTTTGGCATTCCAAGCACCAGACTTTGAACCACTGGAACGGGTGCTCACGGAAGATCTTGCCAAACTGGACCAGTTCTGCAAAATCTGGCGCCTAAAACCAAGCCCAGCAAAAACCGTCTCCAGTGTATTCCATCTCCACAATGCAAAAGCTGCCAGAGAACTAAACATCCACCTGAGCGGACTCAAGCTTAAGCATGCCCCAAATCCAACTTATCTTGGAGTGACCCTTGATAGGACCTTATCCTTCAAGGAACATCTAAAGGGGACGGCTGCTAAGGTGAAGGTACGAAACAACCTGCTCTGCAAGCTCGCTGGTGCAAAATGGGGGTCTCCACCCTGCGCACCTCAGCACTGGCCCTTTCATACTCTGTAGCAGAATATTGTGCCCCTGTCTGGTCCAGGTCATCTTACACACACCATGTAGACACCCAGCTCAACTCAACCATGAGAACTATAACTGGAACAATCCGCTCAACACCACTCCCCTGGCTCTCTGTACTGTCAAACATAGCCCCTCCACACATCCGGCGAGCAGCATTAACTCAAAGGATGCTCCAAAAAGTTAAAGATTTTCCTCACTTGCCAATCCATGCAGATATCTACACCCCACCCACTGCCCGACTTTCATCCAGACGGCCGATTTGGAAAAACCCTCCCCCAGCTGACTTTAGCATCCAGACAGCTTGGCAAGAGGAATGGGAGACCAAGGAGGTCCCAAACAAACAGCTGGTGATAAACCCCAACCAACAGGTCCCGGGCACCAACCTCCCAAGGAGACAGTGGTCTACACTCAATCGCTTCAGGACTGGACATGGCCCCTGCTTGGCCAGCCTTCACAGATGGGGCAGTAGCCCTAGCCCACTGTGCGCATGTGGAGAGGAGCAAACAATGGAACACATCATAGAGGTTTGCCCACTCCAAAGACTGGAAGGAGGATTACACACCCTCCATACAGCAAACCAGGAGGCAACTGCTTGGCTTAAGGACTTTGCATTCGCTAAATAAATAAATAAATGCTTCAATGTAGAAGCTTCATTTTGGGCTCTAATGAAAGGTCACACTCAGGGCTGTGTCTGTGTGTGTGTGTGGGGGGGGGGGGGGTTGTCCCCCCCCCTCGCTACAGACGATGGACATTGGCCATCGCTACACAACGGATTAGCCTCGTGGCGATGTGGGACAGCAGCGCAGTCACCGCAGCTTCCCCCCCCTCGCTACAGAAGAATAGCGGGGGTGGGGGGGCGGCGTTCACGGTCTGGACGCGGCGAACAACCCCTTGTACTGCGGCGCACGAACTTCAGACTTCGTGCGCCGCACAGTTGTAATTTACCGATCGGTCAAAAGTCATTTTGGATTACAATTTTCAGGAATAAAGAATAATTTAGCTTATAACACCTTACCTCTTCACAGCAGTGTCCTGGCGAACTTCTCTTCCCCATTGTCAGACGAACGCGACGCTGGTCCGCTCGTGGTTCTGGTCTCGCGACCCGATCAAAACATAATTCTATTATTGCGGTTTTGTGCTTCCATGATTGCGGTTTTTGGCGAACGATTTTTCAAAACAAATAACAGTAGTAATTAAAAAAAGACTGGCGAAGGCGTGTGTGTCACTCAGCCTTCGTCGTCAGCCTCCATCGGTCTATGACCATGGAAGAAATCATAACGTTTACTCTGCTGGAACAAAAACAAAATAAGCACCGCCTGTGGCCGAACATGCCGATGCGCGAATGGCACTCCCTGTCACACAGGTTGCATTTGTGGATGGTCTCCGTGCTGCTGGGTCTGTGGGGTTCTTCCTGCGGGTCCTTTTTTTTGATCCGCTGCAGCAGTCAGCCTTCACCCAGCCTTAAAAAAAACAGCTCGCGAACTTCTCTGCTTCAATTGGCTCACTGCATTCACAGCGTTGGGAGGCGGGTCCTTCTTGCTAGGTTTTCAGTCATTGGTTCTTCAAGGTTCCAGAAACCCAATTCAAGGCTCTTATTAGTCGAATGAGAGGTCAATCAGATGAACTAATCTGTTCGTGGCTGTGTCTGCAGCTTTTATTTTCATGCGCACTTGGACGCCATACACCACCTACATCACAATCTCCATCATGCGTCCTAGAGCGCACGAGGGCGTTCTCGTGCACCCTCGTGCGCTCTAGGACGCAGAGACTTGCCCGTCCGCGGTACAACGGAGTGCAAGAGGTTAAGAGCAGAGGCGCCTGAGATCTATTACTCTTTTGTTGCTTGTGTTTCTAGAAAAATGTGAGAGAGAGTTGAATAAAGCCTTATATGATCTGGACCTCTCTGCCTGGTTATTCCTCTTTCCACACTGGTGACCCTTGACGGAAGTACCAGCAACGCGTGCGCTGTTTTGGTCAAACTCCAAGACTTTTGGCTACACGACCCGAAGTCTTGGTTCCTCCACACCAAGGCCCAGTTCACGCTCCAGGGAGTAATGGCAGATGACACCAGATACTACTATGTGGTCGTGGCGCTGGATGCACGCACAACTCAGCAGGTGGTGAGCCTGCTCCAACAACCCCCAGCCCGTGACAAATACGGCGCTCTCAAAACCGCGCTGACACGGTGCTACACGCTCTCGGACTGTGAGAGAGCAGAGAGGCTCCTGACGCTCTCCGAGTTAGGAGAAGGGTCGGCGGTTGAATTGATAGAGAAGATGTTGCCGTTGATGGGCACAGATGACGGGTATTTCCTCTTTGCTCACCTTTTCCTCCGGAACCTCCCGATGGCGGGCAGAGCAGTCCTTGCCAATTCGCTGCTGCTGGCTGCGTGCAACTACTGGGCGCTAGCCCAGGAGGCAGATCGGATTATCCTCTCTACCAGAGCCCTCACAGTGAACGCAGCGACGTCGGAACACAGCGAGATGGCCAGCGGAGGCGAGGAGCCAGCGATGGTGACTGCAGTGGGGGTTAAGAAGCACCAGAGAGGCATGCTCTGTTTCTACCACCGCCGTTTTGGAGAGGACGCACGCCGATGCGTGCCACCGTGCCAATTCAAGCGTTCGGGAAACGCCAGGACCGGCAGTCGGTAGCAGCTGCGACCGCTGGTGAAGCAAGCAAACTGCTCTATGTGACAGACTCACGCTCGGGGAGATGGTTCCTTGTGGTCCCCGGCTCCCAAAAGAGCCTCATCCTGCTGTCCTATGCCGACTGGCTGGCAGGAACTAGTGGCCCTGAGCTGACGGCCGCAAACGGCTCAGACATTAAAACTTTTGGTGACAGGATGCTGACTGTATCCTTGCACGGCCGTACATACCAATGGACATTCGTCATAGCGGCATGCAACTTCCCCATCTTAGGCTCTGATTTTTTGTGTGCACACGGACTACTAGTCGATGTTGCTAACAGATGCCTGATTAACGCAATGTCTTTTGATTCTCTCCCCTGTACAGCTCCAGGAATCGGGCCAACAACACTAGCCAACGTCACAGCTCCAGGGGGTAAGTTCCACACACTACTCACCCAGTTCCCAGCACTCAGGGTCCCGACGTTTTCAGCAACCGTCACTAAACATGGGGTGGAGCACTTCATTACCACCACGGGGCCGCCCGTTTTCGCACGACCTCGGCGCCTGGATGCAGCTAAACTGGCCATAGCGTGCGAGGAGTTTGCCAACTTGGAAAAGTTGGGCATCATCAGGCGCTCAAACAGCCCACGGGCATCCCTGCTACATATGGTTCCTAAGGCCGAGGGATCGTGGCGACTGTGTGGAGATTTCCGCAGATTAAACAACGCCACAACGCACGACCGCTACCCCATCCCTCATATTCAGGATTTTTCCGTTCACCTCACCGGGGCACGCATTTTTTCCAAGATAGACCTGGTCCGCGGTTACCACCAGGTCCCGGTTCCCCCCACCTTGAAAAAATGCAATCATACTAATTAGGCCCACCCAAAATGTACACCCGACTCACTCTCTAAGCACAGAACCATACAGACCTATCCATCCATACCACACTGGCCCGGCGGACCACTCCGTCTTCAGAGTTAAACAGTCAGTAAACAAACAGGGCCACACACAAAAATAAATTAATCCCGAAAGAAAAATACACATTACAGACACAATAAGTAATAAATAACTATGTACATTATACAATAGCAGTCCCAAGACTCCACACTAACATAAACACTCTAAAGGAAAACAGGGCACATTTGCATACCACACACTCCATTCAAACAGTCACACTTCAGTGTAACCTCCTTTCAACACACTCACAGGCACTCCACATGCACACACAACGGTGGTCATTCCTTTCGTTATTATTTTTTTTTGAACCATTAACCTTAGTGATAAAACACCAAAATACACTATAATTAGACACACTGTAAGCCCCAAGAAAACACAGTCTCAACCCGAGTCTCCCATAGGCTCCCCTCTGGAGTGTCCGTCCCGCAGCCCGCTCCCAGAGTGTCTCCGCCTCTTCTTAACCGGAGACGGGCTGCACTGGCGTTTCTTCCCTTCCAAACGCCGCAGCTCATTCGGGTGCCGTCTCGACCCAGCCATCAGCTCCAGGTTCCCATCGTCGCCAGTCCATACCACACACAGGCCACCCTCTCCATCTTGCTGCTCCCTCGACCTGCGAACCTGTCCTAGCCGATAGTGATGTGCGGATCGATCCTGAAATATCGATATATCCGATACCGGATCTTTTATGCTCTAAAATCGATACTCAAATCAAAATATCGATACTTTTGATACTTAAGTCATTTGAGGTAAGGTATAAGATAAGATAAGATAAGCCTTTATTAGTCCCACAATGGGGAGATTCCAGGATTGCAACAGCACAGGGATAGCAACACTCGGAGCAATAATCAGAAGGCAAGAGAAAAACAAGAGCAGCGAGTATACATATATAGTATATCCTTAACAGAAACACGGTGAAAAGTAACTAAACTATTGAGATGTTGTCTAGTGACACGTGGTTGGTGGGACTACTTTTTGTTCCACCTGGGTAAGTGCGTCATGCGTTTTTTTAGATTTAAAAGACATATTAGGTGTAGTCGCAAAAAATATCGGTATCGGTATCGCCGATACCAGCCTGAATTTTACTCAGTATCGGATCAGAAAGGAAATCAGTGGTATCGAACATCACTACTAGCCGAGACTCGACCCTAGGGCGCACGCCATTCCCCACGCCCAGGGGGAGTACTCACTGGCTTCCTTCTTCTAGGGCGCTGTGAACCGGTACGCAGATGGCTCCTCAGCTTGTGTAAACCAGCCCACACAATGTGTACCTTGGTGGAGGTTTGCACTCTTCTAGTGTTTTCTGATTTTTTTTTTGGAGGTGGAGGGGGATGAGTTGTATGGAAATATAAAAGTATTGTACTGAACTATGGAATTACTTGCCCCAAATAAAGAATATTGTGAATCAGCCAATATTCTTCTTAAGTTCATTTTTAAAAAATTGACTCAACTGTAAATTTTATCATCCCACAGCTAGTCTGCAGCCTAAGCAGCTGGTGCTCAGTTCTCAGGAGGTCCACCGTGTCTGTATCAGTCCACCTCATGTGTCTCCGGTCGCGTGTTTATTTAGGCAACATTCCACCTGTAACTGCCGGCATTGTGAGACAGCGGTTTGTGTTTGGCGGCGCGTCGCCATCAGCCAGGACCGGGGGGGGGGGGAGGGGGGGGGGAGGGGGAGGGGAGACGATGAAGGGAGGGGTTATAAACCCAGTCCAGCGGAACATCCTGCAAAACATCTGACATCAAAACTCGGCGCACTTTCCCCACGCTGCCCGCAGTCTGCGCGCCCATGGTCGGGATGGCCGGCAGCTTGGTGCAGAGGAAAGTTCCCCCACTATAGCTGCGGGCGGGCGGGCTCGTTGAGCGTTTGGCCAACCGTGCAGGCTGCTGCCCTTCTGGGCGTTCGAGTTTAGGTTTGGACGCGCGTCGATGGGACATCCGGAGCGATGAGTCCGTAGGAAAAGGCTGGTTGGCTGTTGGCACGCAGAGCGCAGGCGCACCGACGCGCACGCCCACACGACGCGCGCACGAGATGGACTTTAAGAAGACAAAATTTGGGAGGTAAGGTGGAGCGCAGGAAAACGTTTGGTCGCCAGTATTTTCCATGTTTGACAGATCACGCGCATCGGTGCGTTCTGACGCGCCGGCGCATGGACAGGCGGAAGGATGGATTAGTTTGTGAGTTAGTATGCGCGTGTGACTCTGTGTAATAGAGAAACATTAAAGAAATGCATAAAATTGTCATCTTTATCCAAGTAGCAGGTGATAAATTAAATGGTCTTTCTTTGTAAAAAGTCCCTCGTCACTGTTTCCTCATCTTTCATTCAGGTCAGAGTTCAGTGTCGGCCCGTCTGAGTCTGTTTCTCAGTGAGGATAAAGGAATGGTGATAATCGTGAGAGCCGGGGTCCCAGAGGAGATTAACTTGATATAGTCTTAAGTAAACGGAATAGTCTCGAACACACGCACAAGCTTTTTTTTTCTTTTTTAAGCTTTTTCTGTTCGGGTTCCTTATTAACGTCACGCATTGTTTGGTGCCTTATCCCAGTGGTGGTTGGAGTGAGGTACATTTTCTCCTAAGAGGGTGAATGGGAGGCTCCATTCCTGTCATTTGTTGGGACTTGTCTCAACTACATCACAAAGGTACCAAATATGAATGCCTTCTTTAAATAGACTTGGAAGAAATGTCTGTTGAGCCCCATGTAGTCTCCTAACGGTTGGCAGACAATGTAAAAGGGTCTGAAGGTTGTACTCATAAAACTGTAATAGTCAGAAGTCAAACTGTGAAAGGATAAATACTATTTAACTGTGAATTACCACATTTTATATAATATACACACCGGGGAAAATAAGTATTGAACACGTCAACATTTTTCTCATTAAACACATTTCTGATGGAGCCATTGATCTGAGATTTTCACCAGATATCGTAACAACCCAAGTAATCCATACATTAAAAAGAAATCAAGGCAACTGTGTTCACAAAACAAGTTATATTTAATAAAGTGTAATGACACAGGGAATAAGTATTTGACATGCTTGCTGAAATTCATTTAATATTTAGTAGAAAAACCTTTGTTGGTAATAACAGCTCCCAGGCGCCTCCTGTATGGAGAAACTAGTTACAGGCATTGCTCTGGAGTGACTTTAGCCCATTCTTCCACACAAATCTGTCATAAACGCCCCTTCGGGCCAGGACAGACCCAGGCACTGAATTGTGTTTGTGACATTTATTAATGAAAATTACATAATGTCCAAAAACAGTGCAGACAAAAAATGCAAAAAACAAGAATAACTTACAGAGAGGTGTGCTTCAGAGCCGCCTTAGCTCTGGAGGAGATGAGGATAACAATGTAGGGAATTTGTTCAGAGGAGTAACCAATATTGCCACAATGAGAAGGTGGACAGGCAGAACTTAAATAGTAAATGAAATAACTACATGAGTGATCACAAGTGTGGGTTCACCTGAGCAGGAGAAGGGAACAATAACTAGTAATTGGGATCAGCTGGTAGTGATGAGAGATGAGGGAGGACCAGCTGGACTGACAGCTTGACAGGCGGCGCCACCCAAAGCACAAACCCGGAAATGTCATCTGACAGCTGTCAGCACACAGAATAACTATAAACATAACCAAATACAGACTAGATAATAATTACAAATGAAGCGAGACATGGCCAATACAAACTGAAACATAAACAGAAACATTGGAAGCAGTGTAACAACTCTAAAAAGGACAAAAATACAACAGATAAATAAATATATATGAATAGAAAGAAGGAGCCACAAGACTGAGTCCGGCAGAACATCAGACTCAGCTCGTGACAGAGCTCCCCCCCCCCCAAGTGTGGACCCCAGAGACCCCAGGGTAACATCAGAACAACAGAAAAGAAAAAAGAGCCCCCCCCCCCCCCCAGAAGAGGTGCAACAATAACCCACCCTGGGTGGGTGGTGGTGGGGGGGAAACAGGCCAGGAGGGAACAAAACAAAAACCCCGCTCAGGGCCCAAACCAGAAAAAACACAGAATTAGGACCCCCGGGCCAAGGAGCTCGAGAGTTCAGGGGGCCGACCAAAGTCCCATACCCGGTGGATGGCAGATAAATATATATGAATACAAAGAAGGAGCCACGAGACTGAGTCCGGCAGAACATCAGGAAAAATGTCTGAAAATGAGAAAATTACCCATCGCTGCCATCTACAGATATAAATTAACTGTTAGTTTAAACCAATGAAAATTTAAGTGTAGAATGAAGATGCCATTCTGGCCTGATTTAACCTGTTTGCTTCTTAGTAAAAATATTTTATATTTTTCGTGATCTGGAAATCAAAGACACAAAAGGTAATGTAATAAAATATATGTGATGACTTTAACATTATTCATTATCACTACTCGACTAATTGAAATGATTAGAAATCAAATAAATTACAGTAAGAGCCAACTTGCTCCTTTGACCCGTTTTAATTAATTAATTTTTTTGCGTGTATGTGCACGATGGAAAACAGTCCCACATCCCTGGCAAACAGGAGTAGCAGCTATCTGAACCGGTAGTTTGGAGTTAGCATTAGTAACCAGCAGACTGAAGCTTAGCCACCCACCTGTTCCGCTGCGCGCAGTCGTGCACTGTGGGGGAGAGATGGGGCACTGACAAGTAGTGGTGAGGAGCTCTACTGAATAAACAGGAGTATGTGCATTTTAAATCATGGTATGAATGACAGAGTATTCTATGAAATGATAGACGTTTTTATATCGTCATCCGATATATATCGTTGTATCACACAGCCCTACACCATGTTAATATGGAAATGTCCCTTAATATATTATGGGCGTATAGCTGCAAGGACATCTGGATTTTCACTGTAATAAACCCCCCCTGTTTCCACTACAGAAACCAGTAACCAATTTTAGGGGCAGGAACTTGATAAGATTCTGCCCCTCCCCCTGTCATGTCTCTTATTATGGAAGTACAAACCATCAGTCCAGATTTGTCTGTGATGTAATTGTTTAACAGTTTCAACCACAGTGCAGCACGGCAAAGTAAAATGCATTTAAAACCTGGTGAAAATCTGCAGAATTTATCATGCATGAAAAAAATGTAAAGTGGAGCGCATGGGACCAAATTACCAACGTTGTTGTTTAGTAATTGTGGAGAGGAACGACACTGCACAAGCAGCACCAGCGGGGCACTCTGTCCCAGCTAGCAGACTGTGTGTGTCCACTCTGGCTACAAACAGCTTGAGCCGCTGGCTTTGCCTCTACCATGTGTTCATGCTACCGCAATGCACGTGTGGCCGTGTATGATACACAAGCGATCTGACTGTTCCTTTCCACAACCATGACGGTATTAACTTTTACATATGGCATAGCTGTGCAAATACACTGAAATACCATCAGGGACTTGGTGTCCTATTGGCCAGCTGTGTGGGTTCACATCCTGGTACACAACAGTGTGTTATGTGCAGTGCCGCAATCATGGCAGCATTATACAATTTTTAAGCATTGGATCTTTACTATAATGTTTTTCTGGTCAATTTTGCCACTTTTCATTTCCTTGCATTTTGTTTATGTAGTGCCATTGATGCCAACTTTTATCCAATCAGCATCGAGTCAATCCTAAACCCCACCCAACAGTTTTTGGGGCACTCTGAAGTACCTACCCTTGATCAGGGCCTTGTTTCAGCCACTATGAGTTCCTGAAAACTTCCCCTTTCATTGAGGTTTCTGTAGTAAAGGCACGCATCATGGGAGAAGTTCCTGTAAAATTGGTTCCTGTTTCCTGTAGTGGATACAGGGCTATTACTTGCCCTGTAATATGATTGTATGTATCTGTCTGTCTGTCTGTCCACCTCTCTGTTTCAGCTTGCCCGGTCATAATTAAGTGAAGCTAAACTCTTGTATCATTGTATCGCCATATTTTCTCGACTTTTTTTTTTTTCCACAATATCTTTATTGAACCTTTTTTTTTTTTTTAACAAACATGATACAAACAATCAAACACTAACACTAAAGTACTACAAAAAAAAAAAAAAAAAAAAAGGATGCACTAAAAACACCAACAACCACCAGCAAAATCAAATCTTCAACAATGCTCCTCTGTTTAGTCTAGACAATCCAATACATAAGTATACATATTATGTTCACCAGTTTGGAATTTACAAGGTCCACACACATCATTCACCTTCTTCTTCAAAAGTTATGTTTAAATTTTTTACATAATCAATAAAAGGTCTCCATATATTCTCAAACACAATTTCCTTTGATTTCAGTATATATGTTATTCTTTCTAATGGAAGGTTTGTTAACATCTGTCTTAACCACTGAGTCACATCTGGTCTATGAGTCTTTTTCCATAATAGTGCAATACATTTTTTGGCATTAAGCAAACTGAGGTCTATGAATGTTCTTTCACTTTTATTAAAATTATGCTTTTCTGGGTACAGACCCAACAAAAACAATTTAGGATTCAGTATGATTTGTTTTGAGATTATTTTTTCAATTGTTACCCTCACCTCTTCCCAAAACATTCTTATTAATCTACATTCCCATACACAATGAAATAGAGTTCCTTTACTTTCCATGCATTTTGTGCATGTATCTGGTATATTTTTGTTATATTTATTTAACTCCTCCGGTGTAACATACATCCGCATTAGCCATTTAAAATGTATCAATTTAAGGCGTACATTTATTGATTTGGTTTGAGCTTCTGTACAAGCCAATTCCCATTGTTCCTCTGAAATTTCAGTTTGCAGATCTTCTTTCCAGTAGTTTAATCTTTTCAGTGAATTTTCACTTGAAGATAGTGTCAATGAGTTATAAAACTCTGAAATAATACCCTTTCTTTTACTATCTTTCATCATCATTTTTTCCAAGGATGAATAAATAGGTCGAGTGAGAGCTTTATTTTGATTTGATCGAATAAAGTTTCTAAGTTGAAGATATTTAAAAAAATGTGTTCTATTGAGATTAAATTTGATCCTCAGCTCTTCAAAAGACATTATGTTATCTGCACATGGCAAATATAAATCCTGAATCTTTTGTATCCCTTTTAAATTCCATACTTTAAATACAGCGTCCGCTCTCCCTGGTTTAAAATATTGATTACCCCATATTGGACTAAATTGTGACAGTAACTGTGGTTCTTTTAAATAGTTTTTAGCTTCACACCATATTTTGATCATATGCTTTACAAATGGATTTTTAACTTGTTTTTGTAATTTTTTTGCCGAATCTGAGTATATGAATATGGGAAGAGGTAAAGGTAAATTGTATGATTCCATTTCAGTCCAGTGAGGGAGATCATTTGATGAAAAATAATATGTCATAGACCTCAGTTGTGCCGACCAATAATACAACATAAAATTTGGACATTTCAGACCTCCACGATCAAATGGTAAATATAATAAAGACAGACGTAATCTAGCCCTCCTGTTGTTCCATATAAATTCCACTAACTTTTTTTTTATTCTTGAGAATAGATCTAAAGGTGGTGATAAGGGAATGTATTGAAATAAATAAAGTATTTTAGGTAAAATATTACTTTTAAGTATATTGATTCTCCCGATCATCGACATTGGTAGTGACATCCATCTCTGAGTTAACTCATTGATATCTGACATTAAGGCTTCATAGTTGACACTGGCGACTGATTCTAGCTTAGGCATAATTTGGATTCCTAAATATTTAAACTGATTTACAACATTGAATTGATTTACCTCAGGGGCTGGGTAATTTCTCTGGGTCTCATTTAGCATTAATATTGAAGATTTAGTTTTATTTATTTTATATCCTGATATTTCCCCAAAATTCTTTATTAAATTCAACAAGGTTGGAATTGATTTTTTTAGATTCGACATAAACAAAATTATGTCATCGGCGTACAGGGAGATTTTATGTTCTGTTGGTCCAACTTTAATTCCATATATTTGTGAATGTAAACGTATCGCTATCGCTAAAGGTTCAATTGCCATAGTAAACAGTAAAGGTGAAAGTGGACAGCCTTGTCGACATCCTCTATTGATTTTTATTGGTTTTGAAATATTGTTATTTGTTAGGATTTCTGCTGTAGCATTATTGTATATTATTTGAACCCATTTTATGAAATTATTTCCAAGTCCAAACCTTTGTAGGACTTCAAAAAGAAAGGGCCATTCAACTCTATCAAAGGCCTTTTCGGCGTCCAGTGATAGGAGAGCTGTATCCGGTGCTTCTTTATTAAAATAAATAATATTAAATAGTCTTCTTACATTATGGAAGCCTTGTCTTCCCTTTATAAAGCCATTCTGATCTCGATTAATAATATTTGGTAAAATTTCTTGTATTCGTCTTGCTAAAATTTTACAGATTATCTTAAGGTCGGCGTTTAATAGGCTTATTGGTCTCATATTTTCACATTTATTAGAGGGCTTACCTGGTTTTGGCAGCAGTATAATTAAGGCATTATTTATGTATGATGGTAAATTATTATTTTGAAATGCTTCTAAAACCATTTCCAAAAAAGGTTTTATTAATTTATTCTTAAATTTCTTATAAAGGTCAACTGGAAGACCATCTGGTCCTGCACTTTTTCCTGATTTCATATTATCAATGGCTAGCCCAACTTCTTCTTGACTAATTTTAGACTCCAATATCTCCCTGTTTTCATTTGGAATACACGGTATAGATAGTTCGTTCAAAAACCCATTTAGTTTTGTTAAATCAAATTCATTTTTAGTATCATATAATTTTTCATAGTAATCTCTAAAGGCTCTGTTAATTTCTAAAGGATCTATAACTACCTGTCCATTACTTATAATACTAGTAATTGGTGTTTTAATTTCTAATTGTTTAATCTGCCATGCCAATAATTTTCCTGATTTTTCACCTTGTTCATAAAAAGATTGTTTCAATCTTAGAAGACTCGAGGCAGCTCTATTCGCTGATTTTTTGTCGTATTCAGCTCTCAAAATCAGTAGTTCATTCTCCAACCTTGGATCACTTCCTGCATACACTTTTTCCTGAAGACTTTTCATTTTATGTTCCAATTTAGCTCTCTCCTCTCGAGTCTTCTTAGATTTTGATCCTGTATAACTAATAATATGTCCCCTAATAAAAGCTTTGAAAGCTTCCCACTTTACACATGCTGATGTTTGTGTAGTATTGATGTCAAAGAACTCGTCTATCTGTTTTTCTATATACTTGACAAATTCCTCATCCTGAAGCCATTTATGCTGAAATTGCCATCTACCTGATTCCTTTGTCAATTTTTTATCTACATATATTAGACAACAGGGTGCATGATCAGAGATCACGATGTTATCATAAAAGCAGTTTTGAATCTTGGATCTTAATTCTGTGGAAATCAAAAAATAATCAATACGTGAGAATGTCTTGTAGGTACTGGAATAACAAGAATAGGCTTTAACTTGTGGTTTCATTTCTCTCCATATATCTAACAATCTCAATTCTTTCATAAAATGATTAATAGTCATCCTACATCCATTGTGCGTACAATCCAGTCCTGTTGATCTATCTATACCTGGATTCAATGTACAATTAAAATCCCCTGCTATTATATGTTGCCCTGTAAGTGATGATAAAATAAGAAATAAATTAGCAAAGAACTTTTGATCATCTATATTGGGACCATATAAGTTCACAAGATTTATATTTTCTAATAGCAAAGAACCTTGAATGATTACATATCTTCCAAGTTTGTCTCCAATTACATTTTTCACTTGAAAAGGGACTGATTTATGTATGAGAGTCATAACTCCCCTGGCCCGGGATGAAAATGATGAGGTAAATACACTTCCTTGCCATCTACTCCTAATTCTTTTTATATCCTCCTCTATTAGATGAGTTTCTTGTAAAAACACAATTTTTGAACCCATATCTTTTATTTTATTCATAACTTGTTTAAGTTTTTTTAAATTTTGTAGACCTCTGCAATTCCATGAAGTTAAATTAAGATTAACACTTTGGTTTATGATCAATAGAGAGTTTGGGATTACCTTGCAGTGTAAACATGCTCATACAGAGAAGCAAAAACATGAGTGGTTGAACATTCATCCTACAAACTACACACAAACAAATTCCCCCTTCCCACACTTGTGGCGAACCCCCCAAAATCAAAAGAAAAATTCTGTCTCCCGATATAGCCATCGACCGTTCCACATCCACGGGGAACAGCCTAAGCCACTCCTTCTTCATCCTCCCAATCACCCTAACTCTACTGCTTTTAATGACGTAACATTAACTCTCCTCTGTAGTTTTCCAACTTAACTCCAAAATTTTTAACAACTTTGTACATCATAGTTTTTTTTTGTTTGTTTTGTTTTTGTTTTTTTTAATATATAATACAATCTATATTTTGTAAACTTGCTGTTTACTTCAAGTCAGTCAGATGCCTGTGCAAATGCTTAATTATTCTACCTTATATTTTGTTCATGCTTAGCTCCCACCAGTCTCTTCTTCTTCTTTGATCTTCTTGATGAACTCCTGCGCCTCCTCTGGGGTCTTGAAGATGTGGGTTCTGCCCTCATACGTGGTCAGCAGTCTCGCAGGATAGATTACACCATGACGAATCCCAAGGTTGCGCAGCTCCTTACGTATGGGATCAAACTGCTTCCTCAATTGTTGGATTCCTGTGGCCAAATCTGGGTAGAACCGCACCTGCTGATCCTGGTGTTTAATCTCTCCTTTAGCTCGTGCAGCGTTGAAGATCTTCATCCTGTCTCTGTTGCTAAGAAACTTCATAATTAAGGTCCTCGGCGGTCCCTTATCTCTCCGTGGGCCAATACGATGTGCTTTTTCCAGAACCACTGCTGATTGCAACTCCTCGCTGCCCAGCACCTCCGGAATCCACTTTTCCAGAAAGGAACATACGTCCCGACCTTCTGATTCCTCTGGAAGACCCACCAGCCTCAAGTTATTCTGTCTCGACCGAGATTCCAAATCCAAAATATTATCTTCTAGACATTTATTTTTTTTTTCCAAAGTGCGCACCTTTAATTGAAGACGGGTGACGTCATCTTCAGCACTAGCGAGACGGAGCTCCATCTGCGCCGTTCGTTCTACACAGTCACCCAATTCCTTTCTTATTCCTTCCAACGCTGTCATAATCCCATCAAATCTAGAGGAAAAGTCCGCTCTCATTGAACTCATGGCAGCCATCAGCGCATCTGCGCCGCTCCCCGCAGATATCGCACCGTTGCCAGCCTCCTCCGCCATATATGGAGTTTTTTTTGCTGCGTCACAGACCTGAAAGTCCGTTAATTTGGACTGTTTCGGCGGCTCGCTTTTTCCTTTACCTAGTTTTCCAGCCTTAGGCTTCGCCGACATATCCTCGCCCAAACGCTGGGATACGTTCTGTCCCAAATGAGAGAGTTATTTGCCGATTTTTTTCTCCAGGAGCAGAGCAGAGTGAAACACGTCCGTCTTACGTGGCAGCCATAACCGGAAGTCATTTTCTCGACTTTTAATTTGCAAATTCCAAGACAAGGTTTTGTTTTCGAAATAAACACAACTTTAACTCACCTTTGACGCCAATGAAGTCAGAGGAAAAGGTATTCTAATAACTATGCCAACTTTTTTACAGCACAACACAGCACTTTTTTTTTACAGCACATGGAGTTGAACTGTTATAAAATGGTGGTTACTGAAAAAACCCCACATATTTAGCGACTACACCATTTATTCATCACATTGATTGTTTTCACACTGGTTTTGCTGCTTAATTTTGCAGAGGAAGGATGAGGTAAAACTCGTTAAAAACTCGCTAAAAACTCCAAGTCCCAACATTCCTCACCCACAAATGGTCGCAGTGAACTTCGCATGTGCCTGGAAACTCCCACCAGAGGGAAGTACTGAGCAATCTGCCAATACTGGGTGAACAAATGTCCGTCTTTTTGCCCATTTTCTTCCTCTGTCACTAAACAGCAAAAGCTCCTGCTCATCATGATTATCATTGTA
Organism: Pholidichthys leucotaenia; assembly: GCA_020510985.1. Lineage (NCBI taxonomy): Eukaryota > Metazoa > Chordata > Actinopteri > Cichliformes > Pholidichthyidae > Pholidichthys > Pholidichthys leucotaenia. The sequence continues at coordinate 392,319,577 of CM035838.1, read as the reverse complement.
TTCACATACCTCCATAGCTTCCGCCATTTTAAACGTCTGCCACCGTGCTCTTCTTTTGTTTGGTCTGCAGCTGTTCAAATCATTTTGGTGGCTCTTAGGTGCCGCCAACTGTGCATGAGTGTATTCCAAAACTACTGGATGGATTTGGATGAAATTTTTATCAGGGGTGGTCCTTGGGCTAGAGAGAAACCCATAACATTTTTGGTGATAATCCAAGAATGCTTACCTCCGCCAAGGCTCTGGCATGGAAGCATCAGCACCTTGGTGCTTTCATGTTAAATCAGTGATCAGCACCATGGCTGAACACCTTCATATTGTGTTTTGAAAATGAAGGCCATGGAGGAAAAAACCTTTTACAAAACGCTACTCTTCTCAGACCGACCTTCAGAGAGGTGCTACCTATCATAAAATATGGGGTAGAGCTACATACTTAAAAAAATTGGGCCCATATCAATTATATGTAAAAAGTATTTATGTTGGGGGTTGGGCAAAAAAAAAATCAACGTAATATTGTAATACTTTGTGGTGGTGATACTTTATTGATTCAGAGACACTAGTATTGTGATACTTTAAGAATTATTAACATATGTTGCAAACCCAAACTTACCTGTTTAGGTACCAGCGTAATTAAAAACAGCTAACTTTTCAGTCCACTAGATGGTGCTAAATGCTCATTGTCTGGTTAGGTCAGCACAGCAAAGGAAAAACTCCTGAGATCTAGCCTGGAGTTCAACAAGACAAAGACGGGGATGGGAAATCACAATATGTGATATCGCAATACTCGGTGTATCACAAGCTCGTGATAGTATTGCATTGTGGTTCAAGTATTGCAGTAGTATTTTATTGTGTCTTCTGGTGAGTCCCACCCTTAATTTATATAGATCCACCAGTATAAAATGGATGTCTTTTAACAATGACTTCTCCATTGTAAATAACCATAAAATTAATAGTACGTAACATTATCATTTTACTGTCATTTTGAAAAACATTCTACTGTATTTTATACAGTGAAATTCATGCAAGCATTTTCACCTTAAAATGCATTGTTATTATTGTTTTTAACAGTGCTGATTTCAATCCCCATAGTACAGCATAGGTACCATAAATAACGTTTTGTATGGTCAGGTCCTAAAGCTTGTGATCCTCTTAGACGCAGTTGGTCTTATGAATGTATGGAATGCGTTGGAGTGGGCTGTGTGAGTAGAAAATATGGTCTCCATGTGGACCTCCACCCCCCACACACACACACGAATGTGGACCCACAATCGGACACACACCTAGGTACACAAAGGAAGAAGAAACACGTGTGCACTCAGACAGGCTCTCAACAGAAAAAAAGGAGAGGAAAATGTCAGTGTGGACTGCTGCTCATAATGTTCCCTGTGATGAGAATCCTCCTTTCATTCCTTTACACACGCATGCAGAAATCTGTCAGAACTGATTAGAGGGCCTCAGAGAGCCACATTCAGGTCCACATGGAGCCACAATAGGGCAACAGTGCTCAGAAAAATGATGCTGTCTTGTTATGAGCTCAAAAAGCCTGAAGAGATGAAGGCTGAGTAATGTCAGTCTTACAATAATCTCTTTCTCACTCAGCGTTTCTGTATTGATTATGAATAATATCAAAATGAAGGTTGGAAATAATGTTAAAACTATAAAGACAGAAACAGGTGACTCATGAAATTTTATCATGGAAAATTCAAATTAAGTTGTTTTGTACACTTAAGAGCCCTCGTGACTTGTTTCACCAAAAACAAAGCAAAAACAGAAAGAAAAAACATACTAGCATCTCTGGGATGCAGGTAGTAGTGGTGAGAAATAAGATCTGGATTAAGGATGAGAGATTTCCAACATTAATTTCCTGTTTTCATTAGTTTTCCTTTTTTTCAATAGTCTTTAAATTACTACAAGGACTGTTCACTAAAGATTTCCCCTGGCTCATTTCCCAATGACTGAGAGGAAGCAAACTTATCACAGTTATTAGCCTTTCTGTACATACAGTGGTGTGAAAAAGTGTTTGCCCCCTTCCTGATTTCTCATTTTTTTGTACGTTTGTCACACTTATGTAAATGTTTCAGATTATCAAACAAATTTAAATATGAGACAAAGATAACACAAGTAAACACAAAATGTAGTTTTTAAATAAAGGTGTTTATTATTAAGGGGGAAAAAAAGATCCAGATCTACATGGCCCTGTGTGAAAAAGTGATTGCCCCCTACACCTAGTAACTGGTTGGGCCACCCTTGGCAGCAACAACTGCAATCAGTAGTTTGCGATAACTGGCAATGAGTCGTTTACAGCACTGTGGAGGAATTTTGGTCCACTCATCTTTGCAGAATTGTTGTAATTCAGCCACACTGGAGGGTTTTCCAGCATGAACCGCCTTTTTAAGGTCATGTCACAGCATCTCAATCAGATTCAGGTCAGGACTTTGACTAGGCCACTCCAAAGTCTTCATTTTGTTTTTCTTAGGGCGCATTCACATGGCCACTGTTTGGTCCGGACTAAAGGACCAAAGTGTGCATTCCGTGGATAGTTTGGTTCATTTGGTGCCGTCTGAATGCGCCTGGAACTTTGGTGCAGCACCAAACAAGTGAACTCTGGTGCCCCTGAAAAAAGGGGGTCTCAGTTCACTTGCAAACGCAGTCTGGTGCGCTTCGCTTGCCTTGTGAATGCAAACAGAGTATCCTGCAGACCAAAGGGCGGACGTGCCCCTCTGCGTTTGTGTAACCACAGCAACACACAGTGAGAAGAGGAAATGGCGTTTACTGTAAAGGTGCCTTCACATCAAACGCGAACGGGCAAATTTTTGGCGCAGCACGATTACATTATAACTCAGGGTGCTTTCACACCGAAATTTGCTTAATTTGGTCCAAATCAGTTAACAAGTTTGTTTCTTTGTATCATTTTCTCCTCGGTTCTGTCCTGTTTCACACAGGCAAAAATTAAGGCAGACCATAAGCACTGCGTAACGTTAAATCCCACTAGACTTACATCAGATCGTTCTCAGTTCTTATTGGTCAGATTATCTTTGCCGCAAGAACAGGAAAGGTAAATACAGAAAGTAGGATGACTACCGTGTATCTATGCATTTCTGGGAGAAAATAATACAAATCATAGTGTAATCTACGGGGGTGGGGTGTCATTGCCCTGGTTATTGTTTATTACATACATGCATATACCACTTTTGGCAAATCGTACAGTTTCAAAATGAAGTGCTGCTACGGATGGGAAGTAGCATGTTAACATTCATTAATCCTCCAGAACCGTGATGTGCTCAGCCACGGATATTTTCAAAGATCTATCAGGTATGTACAGTGACATAAAATGTTTTACCATTTGCCACTGGTCCCATTTTAGTGCGGTCGCTTTCTCACCTGCAGGACCACACCAGAGTTTGCCATTTAATTCGAACCGAGACCACCTCTTTCAGGTGGTCTCGGTATGGTTGTTTTGGTACGCACTTGAGTGCGATTACCATGTTCTCATCAGACAAAACGAACCACACTAACGGAGAAAACAAACTTGAGTTCAATTGAAACGGATTAAAGCCTGCAGGTGTGAAAGCACCCTCAATGTAAATACATGAAAAGACATGAATTCACCGTCTGGGTGAGATGCAGACAGACGAAGTTGTCACTCACCTGAAAAAGTTATCCCTGTTGAAAACTCCATGTGTGTTTCCGTGGTAGGAATCCGTGGGTAAAATAAATCCAACACCCCGATTCAGCTGAAGAGCTCCTGGTTCTTCAGCCTCCCTTTTGGGTAGAAAATAACAGACAACTGCGCAGATCCAAGAAATACTTTTACTGGAGAAAAACAAGGAGAAAAGTTTAAAAAAAATGTCTCTTGGACTTGGAGGAATGAAGAGTGAAGAGTGAGATACAGGCTCTGATAGACATTTGGTCTGAGAACCAGATTTCTCAGCTGCTTGTGGCTACACACAAGAATACTGATGTTTTTAAAATGTTTAGTGACATGATGCCGGCATGGGGGTTTATACAGACAGCAGAGCTTTTCATTTTTGTTAGTTTGTGGTGCATAAACACCTTGGCTGAAGGGAACGGTGTTATGCTGAGAATTGCTCGCTTGCCGAGAATTGCATCCTGTCGTCGAATAAACATAATTTAAAGATAATTTACAAGCGGTAACAACAAGTTTTACTTCTAAACATGTGTAATGGGTATTTTTAAAAATGCACAAATGGGTACAAGCCTTTGACCACCACCTGATCCACATAGCACCGGACCCCCATGATCCCTCCTGCAGGTGATGAGCCCACTGGAGGGCGGACCCATGTAACTCCTTCGGGCTGAGCCCAGCCAGGTCCCATGGGCGGAAACCCAGCCACCAGATGCTAGCCATCGAGCCCCTCCCCCAGGCCTGGCTCCAGGGTGGGGCCCCGGTAACCCCATACTGGATTGCCCTCTCCGGGTTGGGGATAGGCTCCTGCCCCAAGTGGAAGAGTTTAAGTATTTCGGAGTCTTATTCACAAGTGAGAGGAGAATGGAGTGAGAGGTTGACAGACGGATCGGCGCAGCATCTGCAGTGATGCGGACGTTGTACCGGTCTGTTGTGGTGAAGAGGGAGCTGAGCTCTAAGGCAAAGCTGTCGATTTACCAGTCAATCTATGTTCCTACCCTCACCTATGGCCACGGGTTTTGGGTAATGACGGAAAGAACGAGATCGTGGATACAAGTGGCTGAAATGAGCTTTCTTCGTAGGATTGCTGGACTCACCCTCAGAGATAGGGTGAGGAGCTCAGTCATCCGGGAGAGGCTCAGAGTAGAACCGCTGCTCCTCTACATTGAAAGGAGTCAGTTGAGGTGGTATGGGCATCTGATCAGGATGCCTCCTGGACGCTTCCCTCTTGAGGTGTTTCGGGCACGTCCCTCTGGGAGGAGACCCCGGGGCAGACCCAGGAGTCGCTGGAGAGACTACGTCTCCCAGCTGGCCTGGGAACGCCTTGGTATCCTCTCTGAAGAGCTGGAGCAGGTGGCTGGGGAGAGGGAGGTCTGGGCTTCTCTGCTTGAACTGCTGCCTCCGTGACCCAGACCTCCGGAAAAGCGGTAGAAGATGGATGGATGGATGGTTACAAACCTGGCTGTAGTGTTATATTTTATAGTTTTGGTGCATGGGATGCAATTCTTGGCAAGCGAGCAATTCTCGACATAACACTGGTCCCGGCCAATCGATGAGCTGCATTTCTCTTCTTAGCCGAGATTTTTCTTCCTGGTCAGTGGTGGCTTCAGTTACAGCGCCACAAATGAGCAGCTGTTGTGACTGCGTGACGTTGTCCAAGCAGTTTGGTCCGCTTGAGTGAAGTGCTGTGTGAATGCAAACCAAACCAAACGAAGGTGTGAAAATTCTTGCCATCCCCCGCCGAGTCAAACCGAGACCCCCAGACTATCCTGGTGTGAATGCAGCCTTCAGAGGTGGACTTGCTTGTGTGTTTTGTATCATTGTCCTGTTGCAGAACCCAAGTGCTGTCATAATGTAGAGCACTGTTGGGGAACCTTGCTCACATTCCTGATTTAGTCTGATTATTTTTCTGTATTTCCCCACTTCTGTTTAGTATTTTATATGTATGTTGTTATCTGAATTTGTCCTTTGTTTCTGTTTTGAGTTTGGTGCCATTATCATATCTTAAATTTGGTCATTATCATGTTTATGGGTTTTTAGACCTTCTCTGTCCTCATCCTCATCTCTCCTTTTGTATTTTAGCTTTCATGTATATTATATTATCTGCATCTCTGGGTTATATTTATCTACTTATCTTGACTTGAGCTTACCCTCACCTCTGCCTTTTGCCCTCCTGTGTCTACAGTGGTATTCAGTTGTATTATTTTGCCATCTGTTGTTATCTCTTCCTCACCTTCGTTCCCTCCTTAAGGTGTGCATTTATAAGTGTTATCGTTTATTGTTATCTGGTCCTTGCCTGTGTATATTCTTTGTTCATTCTGTCCATATTTAGTCATCCTGGTCTGTACCTTTATGTTGACAGCTCTCCGTATTTACGTCCCCATTTAGTTCAAGTTCGCGGGCTGTCACACTTGTCTGTATTTAGGTCAATTCCTCCTTGCTCATATGATCCACACCTGTCAATCATTTTATTCATTGTTCCCTGTGCTATTTAAGGTCTGTTGCAATGCTAAACCATTGCAACATCCTAGTTTGTTCAGACAGGTATCCCCTGTTATATTTCCTTTTCAGTGGGTGAGCTCCGTCTTTTCTCTTTTTTCTCCGGCGTTTCCGTATGCTTCAGCCTGGTCCCGTCCAGGTAACTCGCTCTGTTTTTCTCAGACGTGAGCCCTGTTACCTGTTAGCTAAGTGACTCTTCCATTACTGCTTCCGTTACCAGTGGGTTAAAACCATGATAAAATGCCTCCAGTGCAGACGGTGAAGCACCTTAAATTGAATAAGCCCGTGACGGACACACAACGAAGAAGTACGTATATGTGTCTTTGTTGTGTGTCCGTCACGGGCTTATTCAATTTAAGGTGCTTCACCGTCTCCACTATTCAAAGGATAAGCTTGCTAAGATTTTTCCCACTATTGACCCTAGCTGCCCAAGATGTACCGTGTCCCAGCCTCATTAGGACACATGTTCTGGCTGTGCCCCGCTCTCACAAATTTTTGGGCATCTATATTTGAGGTCTTTTCTTTTCATATATTTGCAAACAAGAAATAATCCCCAGTTCCCACATAGCTATTTTTGGCATAATACCCCCAGATTGCAAACTCACAACTTATCAAGGTAACGCTCTGGCATTCACTTCTTTACTTGCCCGCAGGCTTATTCTTTTCCAGTGGAAGTCAAATGACCCTCCATCTTTCGCGCATTGGCTGAAGGAGGTGCTCTCCTTTCTACCACTAGAGAAACTTAAGATATAATGTTTGCAGAACCCGTAGGAACTTTGCCTTGACATGGAGTCCTTTTATAGATTATATTGAGAGCTCTTCTTTTTGTTGAAAATTATGTAATAATAATAATAATAATAATAATAACAATAATTGTAATAATAATAATAATAATAACAATAATCAACGAATGTTTGGTTGAAAAATCATAAGGTGATTACAAATGTGTGTCGACTGGGATAAGTTAAAACACAGCAGGGTGACCCTGTCTCTCTCTTTTTTTTTTCTTTTTTTTTAAGCCTTGAGGAATTGGGAGGAAGGGGTTTTCTGTATATATGTAAGTTGTTTTTTTTTGGTATAGTATGTTATAAAAAAAAACAAAAGGAAAAAAAAATATATACTAAAGGGAGATGGGAAAAAGTGAAAGTAAAATGGTCTTGTGCAGAACCATCAATATTTTTAGGGTGGATAGACATTGTTAAAGAAATTTACACGATGGAACGATTGACTTTCCCTTTACATTTGCCTATGGGAAAAAAAATGGATCTAGTACCTAAAATACACAAAAGAAAATTGTAAATTTTATTTCATATATGTCTGCTTGTTTGTGATTTTTTTTTGTTTTCTTTTTTGTTGTTGTTGTTTTTTATGTGAAAAATGAAAATGCTAAATAAAAGTCTCAAAAAAAAATGCCTCCAGTGCTTACATACATCTTCTGATTTTTTTCTACGTTTAAAGTACTTTAATAAGCTTGTGTTTCTCTGGCACAGTCACGCTAGTAGTGAGACACTCTGCCTGGCGACTAGAACATGCGGACGGGGTGCTTCTGAACTCCGCGCAGATGACTGTCACGCGCGTTGTTCGTGTGTGCGCTTGTGGATCGTCATTCCTTCATAAATTTTTATATTTCCTGATAGAATGGTGGAAATTTTTCAGGCGTGGTGGGCCGCCACCGGGAAATGTTACCAGAGGAAACCCTCGAGTTGGTTCATTTTGTCTTCTTTTTAATCATTAGTTTTTTTTGTTTTTCTTATTTCAGACAAGAATGAAAAGGAGCTGTTTGTAACCTTTACTTTAGTTAATATTAACTAATTTATGTTCATCAACAGTTATATCACCTGAAGATAGCCAGGCCATGCATGTTTGTTAGCTAGCTCTGTGCTAAATTATATGAAATGGTTCTGGTCATGTTTGTGCTGTGCTAGCTGTATGCCACTGCATCACAACACCCAGCTAAGGTGAAAATATCACCAGTAGTTCTGTTTTTGTTTTGTTTTTTTCCCCAAGAGGGAGGTAAATGTGGCATACTGGTTTGCTTGCTACCAGACAACCATGACAACCGGAACTACCTGTCTCAAGGGTCGGGCCGTCGGTGACTCAACCAGCAACCCCGCCCTTCCGAGGGCGTGGAGGGTGAAACTGGGCATCCTGGCAGAACTAAAAACAATATCTGTCACAGGTCTGTGGTGGACCACTCCCAGTTACATGGGGTGAGACTGGACATCCTGGCAGATAAGCACATCTGTCGCAAGGTCTGTGGTGGACTTTTGCCAGTCGGTGCATTGTGACATGCACTACACAAAGAGCAGAGATAAACAAACCTATCATCTGGTCAGTCACTGCAACAGATACTGGAGTCAGTTTGTCTTGGCCTGTCCTTGCCACTGATAATACCTCTATCTGCCAAGAATGTGCCGCTAGTCCAGCAAAAGCTAATGGTACTCAGATACTTTGCAAGCAGTTTCATGAAATGGTCAGTCAGAAATCAACTCATACTGGCTCGGACGTCGCCCGGGTTAACAAGGTCAGGAGTTCCTGGCAGCGGAAGGCGAAGGACAGAGCTGTGTGGAGGAATCTGATCAGACCTAAATGAAACAGTCATTGTCGCCCCCGACAGACTGCTATGATGATGATGATGATGATGAGTCCCATTACCTCTGGCATTTCCGTACACCGTTCCTCCCGGTTCTCCTACAGTGTAAGTGTTGTGTTTTTGTGGATTCTTGTATTTTTGTTATTAAATGTCAGCAGCTCACAGCTCCAGCATTTGGTTCTTCTATCTGCCCCTGTGGGGCAGTTTTATGACAAGTGCACTTCAGCTTGAGGCCACGAACAGATGGCCAAACATTTTCCTTCAGGATTTTTTGGTAGACAGCAGTATTCATGGTTCCAATTACCACAGCAAGTCTTCCAGGTTTTGAAGTAGCAAAGCAGCCCCAGACCATCACGTTACCACCACCATATTTTACTGTTGGTATGATGTTCCTTTTCTGAAATGCTGTGTTACTTTTATACTGGATGTAATGGGACACACACCTTCCAAAAAATTTAACTTTTGTTTCGTCAGTCCACAGAGTATTTAGTGGTTTGCTGGAGTCTCAAACCTTTAGAAATGGCTTTATAACCTTTTCCAGACTGATAGATCTCAATTTCTTTGATTCTCATTTGTTCCTGATTTTCTTTGGATCGCAGCATGATGTCTAGCTTTTGAGGATCTTTTGGCCTACTTCACTTTGGCAGGCGTGTCCTATTTAAGTGATTTCTTGATTGAGAACAGGTGTGGCAGTAATCAGACCTGGGTGTGGCTAGAGAAATTTAACTCAGCTTTCCAAAGATGTGATAAGCCACAGTTAATTTATGTTTTAACAGCTCGAAAACTCTCCATTGTGGCTGAATTACAACAATTCTGCAAAGATGAGTGGGCCGAAATTCCTCCAGTGCGCTGTAAAAGACTCATTGCCAGTTATTGCAAACGCTTGATTGCAGTTGTTACGGCTAAGGGTGGCCCAAACAGTTATTAAATTTAGGGGGCAATGACTTTTTCAGACAGGACCATGTAGGATTGGATTTTTTTACCCTTAATAATAAACACCTTAATTTAAAAACTGCATTTTGTGTTTACTTGTGTTATCTTTGTCTCATATTTAAATTTGTTTGATGATCTGAAACATTTAAGTGTGACAAACATACAAAAAAAATGAGAAATCAGGAAGGGGCCAAACACTTTTTCACACCACTGTATGCAATGTGATGTGACATGCGGCACTGCAGGCATCCACAGGTGACGTCAGCATGTCAGGGGTGTATAACAGACAGTGCTGTGACACGAGGTCTCTTCCCTCTTCCTGCGCTCCTCTACACGCTGCTCCATACTCTGTATTTATGTTTTAAGCCCAATAAAGCTAACCTCAGCACATGGTCGTGTCCGCCCATTCTTTAGACATAACATTGGCGACAAGGATGACTCACATAACATTGTGGATGGAGACTTTACTTGCACCGCTACAGCTGTTCCTCAACCTGCCTGGTGAACCGCCGATTCCACGGGCCTGCTGGTATGAATCTTTTGAGACTTTCATAACTGCTATCGACCTAGCCAAAGCTTGCAAGGCAAGGCTAAGGGCTATGCTAATACACAACCTCGGCAGCGAGGGACAGCGTGTCTTTTGGACCCACGGACACATACGTACCACAGCTGTGTGGCTTTGTTGGCCAGATATTTTGCTGCTCCACAGAGCATAATGGTCCAAAGAATTGTGTTTCGCCAGCGCCGACAGTGAACGGGTGAGTCGGTAAAACAGTACATTGCAGACCTCTGCTGTTTGGCTAGCACGTGTAGATTCGAACACTTGGAGGAGGAGATGGTACGAGATCAGTTAGCGGAGCACACCACAAATTCAAACGTATATTGCTGTAGTTTTTGTAAAACACAAGTTAATCTAAGGTTGTTTTGACAGACCTTGACTTTGCAGATGATATCTCATTTCTATCAGATGAAACTGAACAAGTCCAAGAGATGCTGCAACACATCCAAGCTCGGTGCAGTTGGATAGAGAATACGTAAATGCTAGGAAAACTAAGGTTCTGAGGTATAACCAGAACCAGACCTAAATGAAACAGTCATTGTCGCCCCCGACAGACTGCTATGATGATGATGATGATGATGAGTCCCATTACCTCTGGCATTTCCGTACACCGTTCCTCCCGGTTCTCCTACAGTGTAAGTGTTGTGTTTTTGTGGATTCTTGTATTTTTGTTATTAAATGTCAGCAGCTCACAGCTGCTAGGAAATGCTAGGAAAACTAAGGTTCTGAGGTATAACATCCAAGATCCAGCAAGTCTAAAAGCACTAGAAGGCAGTGAACTTGGGATGATTGAAGACTTCAAATATCTTGACTCATGGATAAATAACACAAAAACACTGAGATAAGGAAGGGACAAGCTTGGAGGGCTCTGAATAAGATGAGCATTCCAGTATGTATAGAAGCCTCCAGATAAAATTCTTCCAGGGAGCAGCCGAATCCATCTTCCTGCATGGGTGTGAAAGCTGGACAATAACACCAAGGGGCATATTACAAGGACGCAAGTCCATAATCAGTTCTTGCTGGCAGAGAGCATGTTTATGGGCTCCCAAGTTCATTTCCTTAGAACAGCAATGCAAAAACAAATTTCCTGCTGGACACAAGGTGCAAAGAGGCTGGTCTAATTATTCAGAGGTGTGTTTTGGATAATTCAATCCAGAGTGCTCCTGTCCATCCCTTTAATGCACAGAGGTGCAATATCTAAAATGAACTCAGATCATGACGGCTTGTTTAAGACGAGTTTTGCACTGGCCAAAGGGCGTGCGCATAAGTGAAAATGCACATGACAGTATTGCTGCTTGGTAATAAGGAAGACATCACAGTTCATGCTCAGTTAGTTATTTTAGAGAGAACAAATGGGGAAGATATAATGCTGGGCTGAAATATCTGCTAAATCAGGGGTGTCCAATCATGTGTCATGGCGAGCCAAGACCCTGCAGGTTTTCTCTTCTACCCAGTCTCTTCAGCAGGTGTTTTCACTTATCAGCAATCAGTGGGAAGAAATTCAGTGGAATCTGCTGTTGAAGAGACTGGTTGGAGGTAAAGCCTGCAGGGTCTTGGCCCTCCATGGCACATGATTGGACACCCCTGAGCTAAATGGTTTAATGTAGTGAACACCAATGCAACACACAGCCATGAATAGGTTTGAAACTTCAGGAAAAGAGAATGACGCCTGTGCAAATCTTCATCAACTTTCATAAAACGGAAGGATCATTAACAGTGGCATGGAAGTCGTTCCTGGCCCCATGGGGAGCCAGAGAGCTGCCTCTCCTGTTGCTTTCGCAGACTGAGGGTCTCCCTCATGTGTGCAGGGGTCTGCCGAGGCTTGTGGCCCTCTGTCCCTCTCTGCCCTCCCCCGGAGGCTGACAGGTGGCAGTTAGGGTACTTGCTGGGGGCCGGTGGTCCACTTGAGAAGTTTTAACCTTAAACGGGGTGTGGGCAGCCTTGGCTTGAAACCCGGGTGCATGGCTGCACCAGCTGAGACAGATGTGGACGCATCTCCTGTCTCTCTGGGAAATTACAATGAAAAGTAAAACATGGGACACTCCCCGTTCATTCATTCATTCATTCATTCTCCTAAAAATAAATGCATTAATGCCTAATAAGTCTCTGAAAATGTGGATGGAATAAAAATCTTCAGACTGACACAACTCCCCCCCCCCCCCCCCCCCCCCCGTGTGCCACATCCACACCACAACACATGCTCTCTGTTCATTCTCTGGTTAATCTCAGGATAATCTAAAAAAAAACCCAAAAAACCTTTGCAGATAATTGACAAAGGCTTTGTGATTGAAATATCCAAGTCTATTTAAGGGATAAGGACCTGTACTTAAATAGCGCTTTTTCTAGTCTCAAAGACCACTCAAATCACTTCACTAGTATTAACCCTCTACTCTAAAGGCCTATAGGAGACAGATAGCTAGGGACAATTTAGAGTGACCAATTAACTTAACATGCATGTCTTTGGATTGTGGGAGGAAACCGGAGCTCCCGGAGTAAACCCACGCAGCACAGGGAGAACATGCAAACTCCATACAGAAAGGTTCCTACCCCCGCAGGCCTGGAGATTGGAACCTGGAACCTTCTCTTAGGCAACAGTACTAACCACTGTACCACCGTGGTTAGCACGGGCTTATGCATACCACTAACTGTCCATTTGATAGTAACCTTTGTATCAAATCACAAAACTGTATTATCAACACAGTTTTTAGTGTTATTATAATTTTTCTTTTCTTTTTAAAGACACACTCCGGTGGATATAAATCCTCTGTAAAAACAAATCTAGATGGTCTAAAATGGTATCTTATGGTCTTTTTTTTTTTTTTTTTTTTTACAAAAAATCTTTCATTGTCTTATAAGTTCATGTCAAAATCTTTTCAACACCCCCTTCAAATGCCAGACTCGGTGATTACTAGACCCAGTCACATACCACAAGGCTAACAGTGGCTAGCAATACATTATCAGAATAAATCCTGTGATAGAAAGACTTAACCAGTTGAAGGACATGCACAGTGGCCCAGAATAATGACTGGAACTGCATCATCCTTAAAGCCAGTTTAATGGTAAAACCCATCTTAATTTGGGTCAAGTTTTCAAAGCAGTTTGTTAAAAAATGCGAACTAGCCTGGAGGATAACTTCACTTAGGCCAGAGAGTTCTGACTAGCTCAACACTACCCACGTGCTACCACCGCAAATAGTTACATCAGCAAAAACGTTCCGTCTCAAGTCACCTTTTTCCAGGGGGCGGGGCTTAAGTGAAACTTCACAGCAAAAAAACAGAGGAGACCTTTGAGTGATTTCACTCTTGATATGGCTTTTAAGTCATAAAAAAACTATTATAGACATGCTAACAAGGAAAAAAAAAATCGATTTTTGGCAGAGTGTCACTTTAAATATGTAATTTCACACCAAAACTGAAGCATGTAACTGAGATGGAAACACAAAATGACACTCAACAGAAAGAGAAAACAAACGATAAGATTCCTGGAGCTCACAGAGAAATTGAAGACTTTCTCAGATTCAAAGATTACTGACCTGATTCATTCTCTGTGCTCTCTCTGTCCACAAAAAAAACATCTGAGTTGCCTGTTTACACTTGTTCATTTAAAACATCTTAGAATGCAGTTTGTCAAGCACACATCACAATATTTTGAACTGAAAAGGAAGTGTTTTCTGAAATAGCACTTTTATGTTTGACGTTTCCTTTGAAGATTTAAGTCTCTGCCAATGTAAGACTAGGATTCTGAGTGTTGGAATTCAGTGTTTTCAGTTTGAGCAGAACAGACAGACACCCCACGTTCTTTCTATAAGCAACGTCAACTTCTGCTCCACTTTCTCCAGATTTCCTCAACAAAGAGCAATAGGAGACATGTGTATGTGACTGTGCTCAGTTGCCCTAAATGTGCAATTAAATAACACAGCCGACCAACGCAGACACACCTGTGGCCCCGGCACAAGAGTCTGCATTCCAATTAGAGCGCCTCTCAACGCATAAAATGTGGTTTTGTAACATCTCCAGATGTGTTTCCCTTTAAATCGGGATTGAGAGATTTACTGGTGATTACGTAAATGAGTACACAACTCCCCCTCTATGTACACACACAGAGAACAACCGTTACGAGGAATAACACCAGCGTAGTTAATAGTTAACGGCCGCTGTGGTCGTACTGACAGTGATGGATACAGTTAGCACCGAAACAGAGAAGCCGTGAAATTCAGACAACGTGATGGGGATTAGAGGACTGCAAATCCTAAAACAATGACTAACACACACACACACACGCAGATAGATTTTGATCACCTCCACATTCTTTCTCCCCCTCTCTGCCTCAGGTTCATGAATTGCAGAGTGCCGGCCTGTAAGCGATACCAGCCCACTGAATATGAGCATGCTGCGAACTGCGCCACACACGGGGTGAGCTAAATCAGACATGCTTAACATTTTCACAATAAATGATAGTAGCTATTTCACTTTTTTTTTTTAAACACTTTCTTTATCTGTGACTGACTGTCCCAGTATGGCGGGTTTGTCAGGAGAGGATTGTGAGATTTTTGACTGTGTGGAAGAGGCAGTGGGATTTAATCTGTGAATCAGCCTGTAGTTTTCCCGAATCTAATCTGCTGTAATCTCTTCTTCTACATTATTACTGTAAGCACTGGTTTTTGAATATAACTTCTCAAATATTTCATTTTTTGTATATTTTGGGCATTTGTTAGATTTGACATATATCCATTAGTTTATTGTTGTTCCTGATGTTATGCTGTTTTTTTTTTTTTATCTTCAAGCACTCTCTGGCACAGTGATTTTCTTTGGGATTTATACAGTTCTGTTTTTTCTATCTTATCTTATCAAGGACCAAAGCTACCATAATTGAAAATAAACAAATAAGATTCCAACAATATAATCACAAAAATCACAAGTTTGTAAAAGAAATTTGCATGAGATGAAAAAAACTTGATGTTTGCTCATGTAGACAGACCAGTTTATATTTACAGTGCTGTGAAAAAGTATTTGCCCCCTTCCTGATTTCTTATATTTTTATATATTTGTCACACTTAAATATATCAGATCGTCAGACAAACTTTAATATTAGACAAACATTCATCCATCCATCCACTACCACTTTTCTGGAGGTCCGGGTCATGGAGGCAGCAGTTCAAGTAGAGAAGCCCAGACTTCCCTCTCCCCAGCCACCTGCTCCAGCTCTTTAGAGAGGACACCAAGGCGTTCCCAGACCAGCTGGGGGACATAGTCTCTCCAGTGAGTCCTGGGTCTACCTCGGGGTCTCCTCCCAGTGAGACGGGCCCAAAACTCCTCAAGTGGGAGGCGTCCAGGAGGCATCCTGATCAGATGCCCAAACCACCTCATCTGGCTCCTTTCAATGTGGAGGAGCAGCGGTTCTACTCTGAGCCTCTCCCGAATGACTGAGCTCCTCACCCTATCTCTGAGGGTGAGTCCAGCAATGCTACGAAGGAAGCTCATTTCAGCCGCTTGTATCCGCAGTCTCATTCTTTCGGTCATTACCCAAAGCTCATGACCATAGGTGAGGGTAGGAACGTAGATTGATCGGTAAATCAACAGCTTTGCCTTAGAGCTCAGCTCCCTCTTCACCACAACAGACCAGTACAACGTCTGCATCACTGCAGATGCTGCTCCTGTCAATTTCTCGCTCCAGTCTCCTCTCACTTGTGAATAAGACCCCAAGATACTTAAACTCCTCCACTTGGGGCAGGAGCTTGTCCCCAACCCGGAGAGGACAGTCCACCTTTTTCCAGCTGAGGACCATGGCGTCGGACTTGGAGGTGCTGATTCTCATCCCAGCCACTTCACACTCAGCGACAAACCATCCCAGTAAGACCTGTAGAGATGATTGCTGGATGAAGCCAACAGGACAACATCATCTGCAAACAACAGAGATGAGATCCTGTGGTCGCCGAGCATGACACCCTCTGTTTCCTGGCTGCACTTAGAAATCCTGTCCATGAAAGTGATGAACAGGATCGGTGACAAAGGGCAGCCCTGGCAGAGTCCAACTCTCAATGGGAATGAATCCGACCGAGTGTTGGCAATACAAACCAAACTCTCACAATGGTCCTATAGAGACCAGATAGCTTGTAATAACAAGCCCGATACCCCTTACTCCCGAACCACCCCCCACAAAAAACCACAAGAGATGCAGTCGAATGCCTTCTCCAAGTCCACAAAACCCATGTAAACTGGTTAGGCAAACTCCCAACCCTTGAGGATTCTTGAGAGGGTAAAGAGTTGGTCTAATTTGCCATGGCCAGGACAAAAACCACACTGCTCCTCCTGAAGCCGAGGTTCGACCAACAGCCGGACTCTCCTCTCCAGTACCTTGGCATAGACCTTCCCAGGGAGGCTGAGGAGTGTGGTCCCTCTAAAGTTGGAGCACACCCTCCAGTCCCCCTTTTTAAAGAGGGGAACCACCACCCCGGTTTGCCATGCCAAAGGCACTGTCCCGACCTCCACACAGTGTTGCAGAGGTGCGTCAAACATAACAACCCTACAACATCCAGGGCCTTGAGGTACTCAGGGCGAATCTTGTCCACCCCCGGGGCCCGGCCACCAAAGAGATTTTTAACCACCTTGGTGACCTCAGCCCCTGTGATGGGCGAGTCATCCCCCTCGTCCACAAGCCCTGCTTCCTCTGTGGAAGGTGTGTCAGTGGGATTGAGGAGATTCTCGAAGTATTCCTTCCACCGCCCGACGATATCCCAGTCGAAGTCAGCAGCGCCCCATCCGCACCATACACAGTGTGAACAGGGAGCTGCTTCCCCTTCCTGAGACGCCGGACAGTTTGCCAGAATCTCTTTGAGGCCGACTGAAAGTCTTGTTCTATTGCCTCACCGAACGACTTTTGGCTTCAGCAACTACCCGAGCCACACTCTGCTTGACCTGCTGGTACACCTCAGCTGCTTTGGGAGTCCCACAAGCCAACCAAGCTTGATAGAACTCCTTCTTCAGCTTAATGGCCCCCTCACCACTGGTGACCACCACTTGGTTCAGGGGTTGCCACCACGAGATGCACCGACGACCTTGCGGCCGCAGCTGTGGGCAGCCGCTTCAACAATGGAGGTGGACAACATGGCCCATTCAGACTCCATGTCTCCAGACTCCGTCGGAATATGGTTGAAGGTCTTCCGGAGGTGGGAGTTGAAACCTCCCGGATAGGGGCCTCAGACAGATGTTCCCAGCACACCTTCACTATCCGTTTGGGTCTACCAGGTCTGAATGGTGTCCTCCCCTGATTTTGGCTCAAACTCACCACCAGGTGGTGATCAGTTGACAGCTCTGCACCTCTCTTTACCCAAGTGTCCAAGACATATGGTCGCAGGTGTGATGACATGATAACAAAATCGATCATCGACCTGTGACCTAGAGTGTCCTGGTGCCAGGTGCACATGTGAACACCCTAATGCTTGAACATGGTGTTCTTTATGGACAAACTGGGGTTAGCACAGAAGTCCAATAACTGATCACCACTCAGGTTCACATTGAGTAGGCCGTTCTTCCCAATCACCCCCCTCCAGGCTTCACTGTTGTTGCCCACGTGCACATTGAAGTCCCCCAGTAGGACAATGGCATCTCCAAGAGGAGCACCTTCCAGCACCCCAGTAAGAGACTCCAAAAAGGGTAGGTACTCTGAACCATCATTTGGTGCATAGGCACAAATGATGGTCAGGACCGGTTTCCCAACCCGAAAGCGCCGGGAGACAACCCTTTTGTCCACTGGGGAAAACTCCAATATAGAGGCAGCAAGGTGGGGGGATACAAGAATACCCACCCCTGCTCGCCGCCTCTTGCCCGGGGAAACTCCAGAGTAGGCCAAGCTCTAGCCCCTCTCCAGGAGACTAGTTCCAGAACCGGAGCTGTGTGTTGAAGTGAGGCCGACTATATCTAGCCGGTATCTGTCAACCTCATGCACCAGCTCAGGCTCCTTCCCCACCAGAGAGGTGACATTCCACATCCCAAAAGCCAGTTTAGGAAGCCTGGGATCAGACTGCCAAGGTCTCCGCCTTTGACCGCCACCTGATCCACATAGCAACGGACCCCCATAGTCCCTCCTGCAGGTGGTAATCCCACTGGAGGGCGGACCAGTGTAACTCCTTCGGGCTGAGCCCGGCCAGAACCCATGGGCGGAAACCCAGCCACCAGGCGCTAGCCATCAAGCCCCTCCCCCAGGCCCGGGTCCAGGGTGGGGCCCCGATAACTCCATACCGGGCGGGGTACACTGAATCCTTGTTTTAGCATTCATCATGAGAGTCTGTTGGATCGTTCTTAGTCTGGCCCTTCACCCAGGATCAGTTTATCTTGGGTGACCCTACCAGAGGCAAATTGCCCCTGACCAACATAGCTCCTGGGATCACTAGGGCACGCAAACCCCCCACCACAATAAGGTGATGATAAGGTGAAGAAGTTCCCTCTAATTGTGCCACATAGGATGGAAGACTCCCCTCCATTTTGTGTCTATTCGGTGAGGCAGTATTTTTCCTGGAATATTGGCAAGCGCAGAGCATCAGAGCTTCAATGTGCAGTGACAGTGAAGTGAGTTGTCCAGGACGTGTTGGACCACTCACCGCGCTTGCAGGTCCTTACTCTCCCAAAAACCAGAGAGGTGGTGCAGTGGTGTCGTCAGAGAGGCTGCACACCCCCCGACCCCGAGCCCCAACACAGGGATGACGACGAGTCCATTGAGGACATTCTCACGCAGATAGACAGTGAGCCTGAATGCCGGTCAACTCTCACAAGCTATGAGGAGCTGGTGCTGCGGTTGGAGCAGATGCAAGCTCTGCTGAAGACTGAACCAGAGGAAGCAGATGATGAAATAGTTGACATCATCACGGTGTCTCTTCCCTGCCAGAAACTAAAAGTCAAAGAGGAGGAACAAGAAGCTGACGTCGAACCCAAATTCTACCTGGGTCCCAGCTTGTCCGATCAGTTCATTAGTGAAGCAGCGCAACAGATTGGGATAACTTTTCAGCCTGTGGAGGTGGATAAAAATGTGTTTGCTCCAGTAATCGAAGCCAGTATCAGTTGGTTTCCTGAAAGAAGGGCTCAGTTTGCTTCTCAGAGCAACAGCATAGCAAATATTTCTAACATTCTGGTTAAGATTTTAAAACATCAATGGATGCTGCTTTGTGGCACTTGTGTTAACGGATTTGAAGAGGTTTTTATCCTCATGTTTACCTAAAAAATAGATTATTTTTAATCATGAAGTGTTTCCTGTCAAACAGCCAGCTCAACATCAGAAAAATTAAGCCTGAATGAATGACTTTTCAGGGCTAAATAATATTAGCCAAGTGTCTCTACATCTTGATGTCACATTGACAGATTTAGGACAAGATCCATTTCTTGAGGTAAACCACATAATTAAGTGGAAACCCTGATGAACATCCTAAGTATTTTCCATCAATCCGTTTCCTCCCACAGTCCAAAGACATGCTTGGTCGGTTAAATGGTGACTCTAAATTGTCCCTAGGTTTCTGTCTTTGATAGGCCCTTAGAATAGAGGGTCAGTGTAGCTACTAGTAAAGCGCTTTGAGTGGTCTTTGTGACTAGAAAAAGTGCTGTGTAAGTACAGGTCCCTATCCCTTATACCTTATCCATGAGGGGCCTGACAAAGATAACCTGAGTAAATACAAAATGCAGTTTTTATTAAATGATGATGACATTTATTTGGGGAAAAAGTTATCCAAACCTACCTGGCCCTATGTGAAAAAGTAATTGCCCCCAAAACCTAATAATTGGTTGTGCCACAGTTGGCGGCAACAACTGCAGTCAAGCGTTTACGGTAACTGGCAGTGAGTCTTTTACATCACCATTGAGGAATTTTGACCCACTCTTCTTTGCAGAATTGTTTTAATTCAGCCACATTGGAGGGTTTGAGTTTGAGCTGATGGTCAGATATTCTCCTTCAGGATTTTCTGCCATAATTCATGGTTCCATCAACTACGGCAAGTCATCCAGGTTCTGAAGCAGCAAAGCAGCCCCAGACCATCACACTACCACCACTATGTTTGACTGTTGGTATGATCTTTTTTATGAAATGCTGTGTTAGTGTGCCGGATGTAATGGGACACACACCTTCCAAAAAGTTCAACTTTTGTCTCATCAGTCCAGAGAATATTTTCCCAAAAGTCTTGGGGATCATCAAGATGTTTTTTTTGGCAAATAAGACACAAGCCTTTATGTTTTTTCAGTGGTTTTGGCCTTGGAACTCTCCCATGGATGCCATTTTTGCCCAGTCGCTTTCTTATTATTTTTGTTGAATCATGGACCAGTGTCCAAACTGAGGCAAGTGAGGCCTGCAGTTCTTTAGATGTTGTTCTGGGTTTGTTTTTCTCATCTGTTCTTGCATTTCTTTAGATCGTGGCATGATGTGTTGGTTTTTGAGATCTTTTAACCTACTTCACTTTGTCCGACATGTTCTATTTAAATGATTTCTTGATTCAACAGGTCTGATTGAAATCAGGCCTGGGTGTGGCTAGTGAAGTTGAACACAGCTTTCCAAAAAATGTGGTTAATCACAGTTAATTCATAATGCAACGGCGGGGGGGCAATAAATTTTATCACATAAGGCCAGATAGGTTTGGATAGCTTTTTTTCCCGTAATAAATGAAATTATAATTTAAAAACTGCATTTTGCATTTACTCGGGTTATCTTTGTCCGATATTAAAATTTGTCTGATGATTTGAAACATTGAAAAATGCATCGCAGTGGATATAAATCCCCTTAAAAGAAATCTACATTGCCTAAAATTCTATCTTATGCTCTTTTATCTCCACAAAAAACTTTTCATTGTCTTACAGTTGGTTGTAACAATCTTTTCCTTGTTTCTCCTCCTTCAAACATCAGGATCTAATTAAGCTCACCCAGATCCTGCCCACTGGGACACAGAAGTCTGCAGGCTGGCAAATTTGAACAGCGGGTACTTAGTCTTGAATGGTTTACTTATTTTTGTATTTATTTAACCTTTATTTACACAGGGAAGGTCCATTGAGAGGCAGCCTTTTTTTCAAGGACACCCTATTCGCATTCACACCTGGAAGCTGCCCAGTACAACCACGGACTGACCTGTGGCCACATTGGTTCACCTGCTATAGTGATATCACAAAAATCCTCCATCCAAACTTGACTTTTTTTCCAAGGGGAGGAGCTTAACTGAAGTTTCATAGCAAAAAAAAACAAAACACAGACATGACACATAAGAGTGATTTTGCTCGTGATATGACTTGCAAGTCATAAAAAATGCTACGGACTTGGTTTTTACCGGTGTATGACTTTAAGTGTGACAAATATGCAAAAATATAAGAAATGAGGAAGGGGGCAAATACTTTTTCATAGCACTGTATAATGTTCCCATTTTCAGCTTAACCTGGTTTTGTAGTTTCATGGAATTTTTGGCCAGAAATTGTTCAAAATGGCTCTTTGTATAGGACAGATTGTTGAATATTAAAAAAGCATATGATTATGTACTTTTGATGAGCTTGATCCTTTCTGTTTCCACTGAGACTTCTGTTCATTATGTTAAATTCTCAGCCAATTAGAAACTACTGTATCCATGGAGAGTGCTTGCACTGGATGCACAATTCTTTCAGGACCTTAATTTCATAATATACAGCGGGGAAAATAAGTATTGAACACATCATTTTTCTCATTAAACATATTTCTAATGGAGCCATTAACTTGAGATTTTCACCAGATATCAGTAACAACCCAAGTAGTCCATACGTACAAAGAAATCAAGGCAACTGTGTTCACAAAACATGTTATATTTAATAAACTGGAATGACACAGGGAATAAGTATCGAACATGCTTAGTGAAATTCATTTAATATTTAACAGAAATGCCTTTGTTGGTAATAACAGCTTCCAGACAGCTCCTGTATGGAGAAACTAGGTGCAGACATTGTTCAGGAGGAATTTTAGCCCATTCTCCCACACAAACTGTTTTCAGATCTGAAAGGTTCCATGGGTGTCTTCTATGAACTCTAATCTTCAGCTCATTCCATAGATTTTCAATTGGATTCAGGTCAGGTGACTGACTGGGCCATTCTAGCAGCTTTATTTTCCTTCTCCGGAGCCAGTTGAAAGTTTCCTTGACTGTGTGTTTGGGATCATTGTCTTGCTGAAATGTCCACCTTCGTTTCATTTTCAGCATCTTGGCAGATGGCAACGGGTTCTTATCAAGGATGTCTCTGTACATTTGTCCATTCATCTTTCCTTCAATTATATGAAATATACCTGTACAATGTGCTGAAAAACAGCCCCATACAATGATGCTCCCACCTCCAAACTTCACTGTTGGTATTGTGTTTTGGGGTTGATATGCAGTGCCATTTCTCCTCCAGACATGCTGTGTGTTGTGGCATCCAAAAAGTTCAATTTTGGTCTCATATGACCAGACTATATTCTCCCAGTATTTTACTGGTTTGCCCAAATGTTGTGCAGCAAACTTTAAACAAGCTTCAACATGCTTTTTCTTCAGTAATGGAGTCTTGCGGGGTGAGTGGGCATAAAGCCCAAGTTGGTTGAGTGCATTACTTATTGTTTTCTTTGAAATGGCAGTACATGCTAACTCCAGGTCTTCCTGGAGCTCTCCATGAGTGGTCTGTGGCTCTTAGATAACTCTTCTGATAATTCTTTTGACTCCTCTGTCTGAAATCTTGCGAGGAGCTCCTGGTCGTGGTCGGTTTATGGTAAAATGTTGTTTTTCCACTTCCAAATGATGGCTCCAACAGTGCTCACTGGAACATTCAGCAGTTTAGAAATGTACCTGTAACCAATGCCATTATTATGTTTTGCAACAATAAGGTTGTGAAGGTCTAGCGAGAGCTCGTTGCTTCTACTCATCATGACTTCTTTGTGGTGTGACAAGAGTCATTCCATGAAAATGGTACAATTTGAGTCCCTCTGAGGTTTTAATGTGTATTTTATCTACTGGGTTACCAAAATCTATATTTTAACAGCCTTAAATATGCATTGAAACTGTCCTTTAATCCAGTGTAAAACACATTAATTAAATTTTATCTTTTTATGGGAAATTATTGTGTTTTTACAGGTGAAACCATCTATTTTGCCATGTCCCCTATGGCCTTCAATGAAAGTGTACTTGCCATACAACAAATAAAATTATAAAAAAGTCCATACATTCTGATATCAACATATACATCACTTTGTCCTTTTTTTAATGGCAATTATTTTTTCAAACTATATTATTAATTAATAATTCAACTCAAATTATTTTGTTCCATCCCTGAGTAACTCCTCAACCCTGTTACACAAATACCTCCCCATAAAAACAATGGTATGATCCATATGAGTATGTACAGTATCTCACAAAAGTGAGCACACCCCTCACATTTTTGTAAATATTTTATTATATCTTTTCATGGGACAACACTGAAGATATGACACTTTGATACAATGTAAAGTAGTCAGTGTACAGCTTGTATAACAGTGTAAATTTGCTGTCCCCTCAAAATAACTCAACACACAGCCATTAATGTCTAAACTGCTGGCAACAAATGTGAGTACACAGCTAAGTGAAAATGTCCAAATTGTGCCCAAGTGTCAATATTTTGTGTGGCCACCATTATTTTCCAGCACTGCCTTAACTCTCTTGGGCATGGAGTTCCCTAGAGCTTCACAGATTACCACTGGAATCCTCTTCCACTCCTCCATGATGGCATCACGGAGCTGGTGGATGTTAGAGACCTTGTGCTACTCCACCTTTCATTTGAGGATGCCCCACAGATTCTCAATAGGGTTTAGGTCTGGAGACATGTTTGGCCAGTCCATCACCTTTACCCTTAGTTTCTTTAGCAAGGCAGTGGTCGTCTTGGAGGTGAGTTTGGGGTCATTATCATGTTGGAATACTGCCCTGCGGCCAAGTTTCCAAAGGGAGGGGATCATGCTCTGCTTCAGTATGTCACAATACATGTTGGCATTCATGGTTCTCTCAATGAACTGTAGCTCCCCAGTGCCAACAGCACTCATGCAGCTCCAAACCATAACACTCCCATCACCATGCTTGACTGTAGGCAAGACACACTTGTCTTTGTACTCCTCACCTGGTTGCCGCCACACTCGCTTGACACCATCTGAACCAAATAAGTTTATCTTGATCTTATCAGACCACAGGACATGGTTCCAGTTATCCATGTCCTTAGTCTGCTTGACTTCAGCAGACTGTTTGCGGACTTTCTTGTGCATCACCTTTAAAAGGAGCATCCTTCTGGGACAACAGCCATGCAGACCAATTTGATGCAGTGTGCAGCGTATGGTCTGAGTGCTGACAGGTTGACCCCCCCCCCCCTTCAACTTCTGCAGCAATGCTGGCAGCACTCATACGTCTATTTTCAAAAGACAAGCTCTGGATATGACGGTGAGCACGTGCACTCAGCTTCTTTGGTAGACCATGACGTGGCCTGTTATGAGGGGAACCTGTCCTGTTAAACCACTGTATGGTCTTGGCCACCGTGCTGCAGCTCAGTTTCAGAGTCTTGTCAATCTTCTTATAGCCTAGGCCATCTTTATGTAGAGCAGCAATTCCTTTTTTCAGATCCTCAAAGAGTTCTTTGCCATGAGGTGTCATGTTGAATTTCCAGTGACCAGTATGAGAGAGTGTGAGAGCGAGGAACTGATATGAGAAGTGATAGGAGAACTGACAGGGACTGACAAGAACTGATACTTTGTGGTGTCAGCTGCATGTGCACAACATAGAAGCAGTTTAACTGCAAGTGCTTCACGACACAGTTTCAGATTTTGCCAGAAGGCTCCAGCTCCCCCGCGACCCGAAAAGGATTAAGCGGAAGAAGATGGATGGATGGATGGATGGATGGTCCCAACTGCTGTGCCACAGCCAGCCAGTGGAGGGAATCCACAGCCAAAAAAGGAAATCCAGTGGGAAAGTCCAGAGCTGATTGGGTCGTGGTGTATTCTCAGATATGATGATCTGTATCCAGGCATCATTCTTGATATACATGAAACACATATCCAGGTGAAATGCATGCATCGTGTTGGGTCAAACTGATTCTTCTGGCAACATTGGGATGATATCCTCTGGTACCTAGTGGAAAAAGGAGCTTCATTGCTTCCTCCCCAAACATCTGAAGCTGTAACAGGTGCCTCTCAGCTCAAGGACGTCAAACTCATTAAGAAAAGAGAGTCTGGAGCACACTGTCCAATTTACAGCCTTTAATGGTGCACAGACTGATGTTTTGATACCATCTGTGTCTTCTTCAGAGTCAAAAATATTACATTAAATCTTTTATTATTTGCAACAGCACACATGTGATTTACTTTTTAAAGTGCCCGTGTGGCTTGGTCTATGTGGGACAAACAAAAAGAGCTTTTAGAGTAAGAATATCAGAACACAAGACTGCAATTCACACTAAAAATATCCCAATCCCAGCTCACGTTCCCTATTAGTGGGTGCTCACCATTATGTTCAGGCCAACAATGGTTCCCCAGCTTCACTTAAATTCTGGGGAATTGAGAGAATTATGCTTCCCCCTAGAGGTGAAGACATCATTAAGACTTTTCCCTGCAGGGAAGCATACTGGATTCATACCCTGAACACAGTGGAGCCCTTTAGACTCAATGAGGAACTTTGTTTATGTTGTTTCTTATGAAATGTTTTTTTGAGAAACTGTTTTTATACTATTTAAAAAATATTTAAACATGTCTTATAGATGTCATGGTCTGTCATGTTATTTTTACTGCTAGATGTGTGTCCATCTATCTATGTGTGTTGGGGTGGATCAAATGTGTGGCAACACCCACCCCACTCCATCAACCAGTGGAGTTGAGCTTTTATGGTTTTAACTATCCAATGAGTTTCTTACACATGTTTTAGTGTCTGTTTAATGGCAGCCATTTTGTTAAGCTGTATGCAACTCTGAAGAAGACGCATATAGTGTCGAAACATCAGTCTGTGCACCATTAAAGGCTATAAATTGGACAGTGTGCTCCAGACTCTCTTTTCTTAATGAGTTTGAGTCTGGTACCTGTTTGATGATGCCCTTGAACTCATTCCATGCCTGCAGCCTGTGATGAAGCACCATGTAGAGGTTTCGAAAGAGGTGTGGAAGCGACTTACAGGATGAATTCCGTGAAGCAAGAGCTGCACGCACAAACACAATCACACACACACGCACATACACACACTTAATTGATTACAGTTTAATTATTATTGTCGTTATAAATTGACGTTTAATTGCATGTTGGTTCTAATGGCTGAGACTACAGGACATTACGCACGCATGCACACACACACAAAGCGCACGTATCTTATTTGAGCTATTCAGTTTACAATGTTTTCTTGTACAGTGTTTTAATGTATAGTGTGTTGTGGTAGTTGTCATTTTTTTTTCATTTGGGTTAATAAAACTCAGTTCAAATGCAATTTACAGGGGTGTGAAAAAGTGTTTGCTCCCTTCCTGATTTCTCATTTTTTTTGTACGTTTGTCACACTTAAATGTTTCAGATCATCAAGCAAATTTAAATATTAGATGAAGAAAACACAAGTAAACACAAAATGCAGGGTTTTTTTTTGAGACTTTTATTTAGCATTTTCATTTTTCACATAAAAAACAACAAATAAGAAAACAAAAAAGAAAATCACAAACAAGCAGACATATATGAAATAAAATTTACAATTTTCTTTTGTGTATTTTAGGTACTAGATCCATTTTTTTCCCCATAGGCAAATGTAAAGGGAAGGTCAATCGTTCCATCGTGTAAATTTCTTTAACAATGTCTATCCACCCTAAAAATATTGATGGTTCCGCACAAGACCATTTTACTTTCACTTTTTCCCATCTCCCTTTAGTGTACAATATTTTTTATTTCCTTCTGCTTTTTTTTAATAACATATACCAAAAAAAAAAACCTTACATATATACAGAAAACCCCTCCCTCCCAATTCCTCTAGGCTTAAAAAAAAAAAAAAGAGACAGGGTCACCCTGCTGTGTTTTAACTTATCCCAGACGACACACATTTGTAATCACCTTATGATTTTCCAACCAAACATTTGTTGATTATTGTTATTATTATTATTATTATTATTATTATTATTGTATTACCTAATTTTCAACAAAAAGAAGAGCTCTCAATATATTCTATAAAAGGACTCCATGTCAAGGCAAAGTTCCTACGGGTTCTGCAAACATTATATCTAAGTTTCTCTAGTGGTAGAAAGGAGAGCACCTCCTTTAGCCAATGCGAGAAAGATGGAGGGTTATTTGACTTCCACTGGAAAAGAATAAGCCTGCGCACAAGTAAAGAAGTGAATGCCAGAGCGTTACCTTGATAAGTTGTGAATTTGCAATCTGGGGGTATTATGCCAAAAATAGCAATGTGGGAACTGGGGATTATTTCTTGTTTGCAAATATATGAAAAGAAAAGACCTCAAATATAGATGCCCCAAAATTTGTGAGAGCGGGGCACAGCCAGAACATGTGTCCTAACGAGGCTGGGGCACAGTACATCTTGGGCAGCTAGGGTCAATAGTGGGAAACATCTTAGCAAGCTTATCCTTTGAATAGTGGAGACGGTGAAGCACCTTAAATTGAATAAGCCCGTGACGGACACACAATGAAGAAGTATGTATACGTGTCAGACTTTCACGCCACTGCCCTTCAGAGAATTTTATCCCTACATCTTTTTCCCATTCTGCTTTTGTTTTATCCCATGATATCGCCACTAAATTTTGTATAATCCCATAAATCGTAGAAATACGTTTCTTGGCCCAAGGATCCAAATCTAGGATTTCATCTAGTTGATTAGTCGGTGTCAACAAAGGAAAAGAGGGAAGCCTTTTTTTTTTAACAAAACTACAAATTTGAAGATATCTGAAAAAATGGGATCTAGGTATGTCATAATCTTTTGTAAGCATATTAACCTGTTGAACTCTGTTCAACTTCCCTAAAAACGCCTAAAAATAACATGCCCAAAGTAAATCAAAAGCTGTTCTTCAACCCTTTGCAGCGTCTTCATGGGGTTGGTCTCATTTAAAAGAAAACACTCTGAATTTTTTGGCAAAACAGTCATAATCTCTCTAAATGCTCCTGCCACTGAGTAACAAGAAAGTTCGCCTGGGTGTTTTCTTAGATACAAATGCTTGCAAATAACATACAGCTGTCAGATACTGGCTGGAAAACACAACAGAAATGTAGAACCAAGTGTTTTCAAGCTCAGGTCAAAATTTTGTAAAAATACCACAAAAAATGAATATATTACACAGCTTTTTTCTCAGGTTGTAACAAGGCTGTGTCTGTACTTGAAGACCAGGAATACAGCTTTTTTTTTCAGTGCGCACTGAGACGCACTAAGATGCAGAGACGTGACCACCCGCGGAATTCACAGAGTTCAAGGGGTTAAAAGAAGAAAAGGTGTTTCCCATGAATAAATCCTTTAAAAAACTAATCCCTGTCTAAGCCAGAGGCAAAAAGCATCGTCAAGCACGGAGGGTGTAAAAAAATGATTATTTGCTATTGGGCAGAGCGTGCTAGCCTGAACTAACTTAAAGTGCCTTCTGAACTGGAGCCATATTTTTAAAGAGGATCTAACCACCGGATTCAATACCTGTATGCGATGAGTATATGGCAACGGTGAGGATGATAGGTAACAGGTTGGACAGAAGCTCCATCTCAACCCAACTCAGGCCCTCCTTATTCTTATATGCATTGTTCCAATGTAAAAATTTTACCATGTTTGCTGCCCAATAATAAAAAGTAAAGTTAGGTAGGCCCAAACCTCCTGTCTCCTTTGGTACCTCCAGGTACTTCCTTTTCATCCTAGGATTTAAACTGTTCCAAATGAATGATGAAATCAACCAGTCTAGTTGTTGGAAAGCTGTTTTAGATATAAATATGGGGATCATTTGGAATATATATAAAAATTTTGGCAGAATTGTCATTTTTACTATATTTATCCGGCCTGCTAATGAAATGGGTAAGTTCGACCATTTTTTAATGTCTTGAGCTGTCCGTTCAATTAATTTTCTAAAATTATGATTACATAATCCACCTATTGAACGAGTAATCTTAATGCCTAAATACGTAAATATATTCTTTTCTAATTTAAATGGAAATCCAGAGTAATCACAATCTACATCATTAGTAGGGAATAACAAACTCTTAGAGTAATTAATTTTATAGCCTGAGAAATAACCAAAATTATCTAAGATACATAATAATTTTGGTATGGTTCCTTCTGGGTTAGATAAGATAAGATAAGATAAGATAAGCCTTTATTAGTCCCACAATGGGGAAATTCCAGGATTGCAACAGCACAGGGATAGCAACACTCAAAGCAATAATTAAGAAGATACGGAAGATATAAATAAGAGCAGTGGATATACATACATACACATAAATATATAAATATATATACAAAGTGCGGAGCATTGTAGCAAGATGGAATAAACAGCATAACCGTCTACTTAATTATCCTACATAGTATGAATATGTACCCATACATATTGTCACCCTCCGTAGCGACCGATAATGTCCTAGTTGTATATACTGGAGGGGACCATTGTGTAAGTCTATTGCGTCTTTTGCATTCAATACTATTAGGTCGTCATGTTTTTTTTTTTCCTATCTCTGCGAGCAGCCCTGCTTAGGTTATACAGTCTAGATACGTACACTAGTAAATCGTCTGCATACAGCGATATCTTGTGAAGTTTTATGTCCCGTGAAATTTTTGGTAGACAGCAGAATTTATGGTTCCATTTACCACAGCAAGTCTTCCAGGTCCTGAAGCAGCAAAACAGCCTCAGACCATCACACTACCACCACCATATTTTACTGTTGGTATGATGTTCCTTTTCTGAATTTTTTTTTTTTTTTGTTATTTATTTGTACCCGTAGGTAGATTTGGTTTGCAGTCTGGTGACAAGCCACCGGCTGCTGGTCGCTGCGTGCGCGAGCGCCCTAAACCTACATGTTTTTGGTATGCGGGAGGAAACCGGAGAAATCCCGGAGTAAACCCACGCAACACGGGAGAACATGCAAACTCCACACAGCTCACTGTTGGTCGGGGGCTGGGATCGAACCCACGATCTCATGATCCCCGCGATCCCCCGGCCGAGGGTAAAACTGTGCTGCCGTAGTGGTAAAGTAAACACAGCCGAATTGCTGTGTTTACTTTAGATAGATAGATAGATAGATAGATAGATAGATACTTTATTTCGAACAAAAAAGTATAACAAAAACAAAACAAATGACAAATGCAATAAAGTAACAGTATACAGTGTTCGAAAGGGAGAAGGAAGAAGTGAACACTTATTAATTCCATCTCCTCTTTTCCATAAATACATCCATGTGAATTATATACAAATTACCACATTTAAGACCCCAAGTAAACAATTAACTGTATTTTGTACATATCAACATTAACACCCATCCATCCTAACATACATTGATGTCCATACATCAAAACCAGCCTCAAACAACACAGATATACACAGTGCTGTCCCACCCACCATTCCATAGTGTCCCAGAGTGAGCATAGTGAATCGTATATATAAATACTACCCTTCTAACATATATCCTTTCAGCAAATAATGTTTATACCTCTTTTTGAATTGATTTCTGTTTGTACATAGTTTCAGTTCCGGCTCCAGACTGTTCTACAAATCCACCCCACAGACAGATATGCACATACTTTTCTTGGTTGTTTGTATCTTGGGTTTTGTAAAGTTTAAGTCTCCTCTCAAATTATGATCATTGTCTCTTTTTTTTAAAATATTTTTTGTATATTAGTTGGGAGTTGATTATTAATTGCCCTGTACATGACATGTGCTGTCTTAAATTTAACTAAATCGATGAACTTTATGACATGTGACTTTAAAAACAACGAATTGGTATGGTCTTTATAGCCTACATTATTTATTATCCTTATAGTTCTTTTTTGTAATGTGCATATTGACTGTAGGTTGGTCTTGTAGGTGTTTCCCCAGACTTCTACACAGTAGTTAAGGTAGAAACAGTGAATTGTACAGTAAGACCAATGATTTATAGTCCAAGATGTGTCTTGTCTTCCCCAGTATGCCTATACATTTTGCCAACTTGGCCCGGTTGTGACTGATGTGAGGTTTCCAGCAGATTTCATTGTCTAGCGTCACCCCTAGAAATTTATTTTCCTGTACTGTTTCTATTCTGGTATCATCTATCATTACCATTATTTCATGATTTATTTTATAATTTCCAAACAACATAATCTTTGGTTTTTTTAGATTTAGAGATAATTTATTTTTGTTGAACCACTGCGTTAACTTTTTCATTTCAGTTGTGACCGCCTCTAAAACCTGCTGCAAATTCTCACCAGTGCAAAGGATATTTGTGTCATCCGCAAACAAAATAAATTTCAAAATTTTTGATACTTGGCATATGTCATTTATATACAAAATAAAGAGTTTTGGTCCCAAAACTGACCCCTGGGGCACACCACAATTGATGTCCATGAAGGGTGATTTGTGCTCACCAATTTGTACAAATTGTTGTTTGTTACTTAAATAACTTTCCACCCAACTCAGTCCGACCCCTCTTATCCCATACCTTTCCAGTTTCCTTAGTAGTATTCTGTGGTCAATGGTGTCAAAAGCTTTCTTTAAATCTATAAATACTCCTACAGCAAACTTTTTTTATCTATACAACTAGTAATTTCTTCTATAAGTTCGATCAGTGCCAAAGATGTAGATTTATCTGCTCTAAAACCATACTGGCTGTCTGTAAGGAGGTTGTGTTTTTCAATGAAATCATCCAGTCTGTCAGTGAAGATTTTTTCAAGTATTTTGGAGAATTGTGAGAGTAAAGAGACTGGCCTGTAATTTGTGAAACAATGACTGTCTCCTGTTTTGTATAGAGGTATTACTTTTGCTATTTTCATTTTGTTTGGAAATTTACCAGTTTGAAATGACAGGTTACAGATGTGGGTGAGTGGCTTAACAATTCCTTCAATTACTTTTTTCACTATTGTCATGTCAATTTCATTCCAGTCCGCTGATTTTTTGTTCTTAAATTTACTCACAGTCTTGATAATTTCCTTTTCAGTAACTGCACCCAAAAAGATTGTGTTTGGATTTCTATCTTCTATTTCATTTACAGAACCACTGTTGTTTGTTTCTGTTGTCACTATTGATTTTGCTAATTCAGGACCAACGTTTACAAAAAATTTATTGAAACCACTGACCACATCCTCCATATTATTTATCAAATTGCCATTTTCAATAAAATATTCTGGATAATTAGCATTCTTAGGTTGATTACTAATAATCCCATTGAGTACTTGCCATATTCCTCTTAAGTTATTTTTATTATCCTCTAATATTCTGTTGTAATATTCTTTCTTACAGGTCCTCATTATATTAGTAAGCTTATTTTTATATCTTTTATATTTGATCTCAGCCTTCACTGTTCTGCACTTAATGAATTGTTTATATAATGTATTCTTCTTTTTACATGCATTTATTAACCCCTTGGTGACCCAAGGAATATTTTTCTTTTGTTGTCTGTCACTGTATTGTTTTATAGGACAGTTTTTATTGTATAATGATTGAAATATTTGTAAAAATTTATCATATGCTTTATTTATATCATTTTCATCATAAACTATCTTCCAATCTTGTATTAATAATTCCTTTGTCAGTAAATACATAGATTCTTCGGTTCTTATTCTTTTATATTTAATATTTTTGGTATACTTTTTCTTCCTATAATCACATTGATAGACAACAAAAATCGGCAGGTGGTCACTGATATCATTCAATAAAAGCCCACTCCTGATATTATTTTCCATAATGTTTGTGAATATGTTATCTATTAGTGTGGCACTGTGTGACGTGATTCTGCTAGGTCCGGTAATTGTTGGATGTAAGCCCATACTGTACATTGTGTTGATAAATTCTTCTGTCAGACTATGTTGTTTTGAATTCATCAGATCTATATTGAAATCCCCACAGATGAACATAACTTTATGAGTTAGTTTTGCATACATTTTTTCCATCCAGTCCTTAAATAAGTCAATGTTTGATCCAGGTGTTCTATATACACAGCTCACTACTATATTCTTCACATTGTCCAGACAGATTTCTATTGTAATACATTCAAATAAATCATCCACAGTTACTGACAGATTTTCAACAACCTTGTATTGCAAGCTCTTGTCAACATAAATTGCAACTCCTCCTCCTTTTTTCACTTTTCTATTTATATAATTTAATTCATAGCCATCCATGGTAAAATCCACTCCTTTCTCTTCACTGATCCACATCTCTGATATTGCCACAATGTTGAATGGCTCTTTAAACTGCTGTAAATAATCTTTGTTATTAAAGTTGGTATAGAGACTTCTGCTGTTGAAGTGGATCATAGAAATATTGAAATCAGATGTGACCATTGTGTTAAACTGTTCATCCGTGTAGTAACTACAGTCATTATTGATGGAGCTAAATAAATTATTATCAGGGTCTATGTTATATTCTACGTCCTGTGGGTTGTGATCTGTATATTCAAAAACTTTCAGTTCCTGTTGTTCCTGTTTGTTGATCTTTTGTTTCATGTTGTTAAATGTCTTGTAGCAGATGAGTATATCCCTTCAGTGTCCTACAATTGTCTCTTGTTGCTGTGACTCCAGTTCATAACATTCATTGATATTTGTCCAGTTCCATAATATTACGGATGTTAATGACCTTGGCTTCTTCAGGTGATCCGTTTAATTTGATGTATATTTTGTGTGTGTATATATATATTTTATAGTAATATGTACATATGTATATTAGCTGCTCTTGCTTGCTTTTTTTTTTTTTTTTTTTTTCTTGCCTTCTGATTGTTGCTCTGAGTGTTGCAATCCCTGTGCTGTTGCAATCCTGGAATTTCCCCGTTGTGGGACTAATAAAGGCTTATCTTATCTTATCTTATCTTATCTTATCTTATTTTACAGTTTTATGTCCAGGTGTTTTGAATCTTTTTCTGCTTTCTCAGGTATCTTGCTTTTCTGGCTATTTCTGCGTTTTCTTTTGTAAGGTGCTCGTTTATGTAAATGTTCATTCCTTTCAGTTTCCTCCCTTGTTTTAGCAGCGCAGTCTTGTGTTTTCTGTTGACAAACCTCATGATGACAGCCGGTTTGTCGCCGTTTTTCCTGGGCAGAGGGTGGCAGGCCTCAATGGTGTTACAGTCCAGCTGGATTCCTTTGGACTGCATGAAGGCCGCCACTTGTTGCTCCGTGGATTCATCTTCCAGCGCATCGAGCCGCTGTCCGTGGCCACCGCTCACGCGTACAATCGGGGTTTAATGTGGAGCCCCGTGATGATCACATCGTTCACCCGAGTGTTCTGCTCCAGTTCCGACACTCTGCTCTCCAGATACGCCAGCCTCTTGTCCTTCTCGGCGTTCTGGATCCGCAGCACTTTCACCTCCTCGACCAGGTCCAGAATGTTTTTTTGCTGCAGCTTAACAGCAGGAATGTCTTCAGCAAAGAAGTCCAGCGATCTTTTGATGTCGTCCACCTCCTCAGGCTGCTGAGCTTTCTTGGGACCCATGATCCCGGCTGATGTTCGTTTACTGTGATCGTAAAAAAAAGCATGTGGGAGAAATCCCTTTGTTCTTCTGGAGTGTGAGGGGACTGATGAATTGCTTCACCAGCCACTACAATATTAAGTTATGAGACTGGCAATTTCTCTCTTTTTTCGCACGAGCAGGTTTATTCTCCAGCGGTAGTGACAAAGCAACAGCTCAAAACGCTAGCTCTACACTGAGCTAAATTGAGTTTTAAAGCAAGAAACGAGCTGGGAGCCTTTACCTGTGCGTCCTAACCTTACATGCCACAACCATAAACTGACTTTTATGCCAGATGTAATGGCGTAACCTTCCAGAAAGTTCAACTTTTGTCTCGTCAGTCCACAGAGTCCACAGAGTATTTCCCCAAAAGTCTTGGGGATCATCAAGATGTTTTCTGGCAAAACTGAGACGAACCTTTATGTTCTTTTTGCTCAGCAGTGGTTTTCGTCTTGGAACTCTGCCATGCAGGCCATTTTTACCCAGTCTCTTTCTTATGGTGGAGTCATGAACACTGACCTTAACTGAGACAAGTGAGGCCTGCAGTTCTTTGGATGTTGTTGTGGGGTCTTTTGTGACCTCTTGGATGAGTCGTCGCTGTGCTCTTGGGGTAATTTTGGTCGGCCAGCCACTTCTGGGAAGGTTCACCACTGTTCCATGTTTTCACCATTTATGGATAATGGCTCTCACTGTGGTTCGCTGGAGTCCCAAAGCTTTAGAAATGGCTTTATAACCTTTTCCAGACTCATAGCTCTCAGTTACTTTGTTTCTCATTTATTCCTGAATTTCTTTAGATTGCAACATGATGTCTAGCTTTTGAGGATCTTTTGGTCTACTTCACTTTGTCAGGCAGGTCCTATTTAATTGATTTCTTGATTTAGAACTGGTGTGGTAGTAATGAGGCCTGGGTGTAGCTCAGCTTTCCAAAGATGTGATGAAGATGAACCACAGTTAATTTATGTTTTAATGGGGGGGGGGGGGGGGGGAGATCACTTTTTCACACAGGGCCATGTAGGTTTGGATTTTTTTCCCCTTAATAATAAACACCTTCATTTAAAAACTGCATTTTGTGTTTACTTGTGTTATCTTTGTCTAATATTTCAATTTGTTTGATGATCTAAAACATTTAAGTGTGACAAGCATACAAAAAAAGAGAACTCAGGAAGGGGGCAAACACTTTTTCCACACACACTGTATATCTACTGTCCTTCTTTTGATTACATAAGGAAATATAAAGTTTATAGAAAACCATATGGTGAATTTGATAGTAAAAAAGCAATGTTAAGCTGTATTTGTCCCTTCAACCCCGTTACCCTATGTATCAACCCTATCACACCTGTATTTTTATAATTTTTTTGCTACATTTCTGATGAAAAATGACAAGGCTTCCTCCACAAAAAGGGCCATTTCAGGCTTTAGGATAGCAAAAATGTGAGATTTTATGACATTTTTGTATTTGCAATTATTGAATTAGTGTCAGGGACATCTGATTAATCTGAAAATGTTGATTTCATTACAAATACATTTTATCATCATATCAGAGAGCTTCCATACTGTACATAATGGGGTTGAAGAAAAACAGTGCCCACATCATGAAATAATGATCAATAGTCAAAGGGATATGATGCCTGCGATGGGAAAATATGTTTTTCTGGTAGTTAAATATGTCCTTAATGTTGTGAGGTATTCAAAAAAGTAATACATTTAGGTAAAAAATATGAAAATGTCAAAGCCTAACTTGTGCCGTTCTCGTGGAATCACTCACAATTTAATACTCACAGACCATTTTAAAGTCTATCAGTCAGGACTTAACCAGTTGAAATTAATTTGCACTAATGGGGGATGGGATGG
The DNA here is from genome assembly GCA_020510985.1 of Pholidichthys leucotaenia. Lineage (NCBI taxonomy): Eukaryota > Metazoa > Chordata > Actinopteri > Cichliformes > Pholidichthyidae > Pholidichthys > Pholidichthys leucotaenia. The sequence goes on along the minus strand of CM035838.1, from coordinate 392,282,914 downwards.
CTTTCTAAATTCTGATGGATTTCAGCTGGTTTCTTGGCTTTCTATGCCTTTTTACACCTTTTTTTCTTCATGTGTTCAATACTTTTTCCCTGTGTCATTCCACTTTATTAAATATAACTTGTTTTGTGAACACAGTTGCCTTGATTTCTTTGTATGTATGGATTACTTGGGTTGTTACTGATATCTGGAGAAGATCTCAGGTCAGTGGCTCCATCAGAAACATGTTTAATGAGAAAAATGTTGACATGTTCAATACTTATTTTCCCCGCTGTAAATGCTGTAAAAATGTTGAAACAAACCAAACTATACCATGTCCACTGGTGTCTCCATGCTGTTGTATTTACAGTACTTCTTTCCTTAATTTTATGCCTGTGACTGAAATTAAACCGAGGAGTGTGCACTGTGAGAACATCATAATAATCTGTGCAATATTTCATGACATTCTGATCTCTAGTTGTGGATCCTTCCCAGTATGATGGGCGGGTCCATGCTTCACTTCCTGTCTGTGGACCAATGGCATCGAACCGCTGCCTGGCTCTATGGGAGCGGTCTTACCGGCCTCTTTGTCACCTCAACTCTCTTCCACACAGTTGCCTGGAAAATCGGCCACCTCAGGTGTGTGCAACAGAAAATGCTGGTAGTGATTGGCATGTGTTTGTTGTATGCTCGTGTGCCGTTTCAGTAATTTTACAACACGGTTTATAAATTAAAGCAGCCATAAGGACAGATCAGAGAAAAGCTCTGTGTACATTATTTTGCATGGTTTTTTTGCTCACGTGTTTGAAAAACTTATCACACACATATGAAATGTTTTCTGGCTAGTTTGCCCTTATCCAAATCAGTGATCTAAGGAGAGAAGGTGTGATATGTAATATTGACTTAAAGATCATGTTTCTCTTGTTCTGCAGTTCACTTGTTGCAGAGATGTTACTAAAGAAGCCTTTCTTTTTGCTTGAATAATTATAGCTAAATTAGTCATATTAAAGTGTTTTGAATATAAAAATGAAAAGCTTGATCTAATCCAAAGTCACACTCTAAACTTGATAAGTGCATTTACTACTGCTATAAGGTTTTGAAAAAAAATTGTTTTCATCTGATGTGACATGAAACTGTAATACTTTTGAATGACGTTCTTAACTAAATAACAAATTAAAGGCCCATTTTCAGCAGTCACTGTGATGCATTCTGTTACCTAATATAAGTTTAAAGACTAATTGGTCAGTTAAACTCAGATGATGTTGTGATACTTGAAGAATAAATCAATTTGGCTTGTTGAGTGTCCAGGGGCCTCGTGTACGTATAAACAGTGCGCATGCACAAAAACACGGCGTACACTGATTTTCACGCACACAGTGGGATGTATAAAAACAAACGTGACGTGAGAATCTGCGGGCCGAGCTGCGAAGTTTTCACCTGTGTGAAAAGTTGCGGGCTCTCTGCAAAATTCTGTGACTCTGTCAAGTGGGTCTGTTAAACCACAAAACAGCTGAAACTCACAGAATGTGCTAATATAAGGTTTCTACTTCAGTTAAAATGATTTGTCTAAGAATTAGTGGTTGAAAAACATTATTATTATTATTATTGTTACAAAATTTATCTAGGCTTTTTGAGCGCAGTGAAACCCCAATGAATAATAACTTAATTTCTCTCAGATATAACCTGCCTCATTCATGGTCCAAAACCAACACCACTGGAAACTGGATCCCGTCTGTAAATGTGACATAGAGATAAAAAAAATTACTGGAGACTATACAGTTGACTCACGAGGCAGACAGATCCATCTCTCCTGGGAGGAATTCTTTTCTGCAAAATGCACTCTAATCGAGCCCCAGCTCCAGCACAATACGTGCTGAAGCAACGAGAAGCCCCTGACTGGAGACTACTGGGAGGCCTGCAGGTGAACCCCGGTAGCTGTAGCGGTGACATTTGCAGCTGTATCGAAGTGAAGAGATGTTTCCATAGTCTAAAATATCTCTGTTTGGAGATTACAGTCTGGAAATAAAAGGCTTCTCCCTGGCTGTCGTGTATAATTTGGATTCTGACAGATTTGGTTTGTAACTATAAATTCAGCTGTAAGACTGGAGTGGTATTCAGTGGTGTTTTACTTTATTTTATTTACTTATTTTACTCAGTAACATCATGTCTGTCTATGCGGCTTCAGGCTTTCTTTCACAGCATTTTTTCCGTGTGTCAGCACCCCCCCAGTCACACTGTCATTGAGTAGTGATCCTTCTATAGACCAGAATTCCTCCACAGTGCTGTAAAAGACTCATTGCCAGTTATCGCAAACGCTTGATTGCAGTTGTTGCTGCTAAGGGTGGCCCAACCAGTTATTAGGTTTAGGGGGCAATCACTTTTTCACACAGGGCCATGTAGGTTTGGATTTTTTTTTACCCTTAATAATAAACACCATTTAAAAAGTGCATTTTGTGTTTACTTGTGTTATCTTTGTCTAATATTTAAATTTGTTTGCTGATCTGAAACATTTAAGTGTGACAAACATACAAAAAAATAAGAAATCAGGAAGGGAGCAAACACTTTTTCACACCACTGTACCTCTTATGATTCTCCCCGTGCGCTGCGTAACAGCACACAGAGGAAAAGAGGAAACCCACTTGATGGAGTAAGTTGTGCATAGTTTAATGATTAACACCAAAATAACAGTCCAAAACAACAAATGAAGAGCACAGGAAATACTGGAGAAACTAGAGAGACGCTCTACAGAACACAGGTGAGAATTCATACAGCCAGAACGTCAACAGGCAGCACTGAACAGAGAGGGTGAAGCAGAAATTAGTCACAAGGCTGGAGCAGTCCGAGTCCATCCGAGTATGAATCCAGGCAAACAAAAACCAAACTGAAGAAGGTGATGACACCACGCAGAGCGTTGCGTTACCAAGACACTGGCAGGGCATAAAGTCATGCGTGACGGGAAATAAACACTGGGAGCACAACTGCAGTGTAGGAGAATGAGCCGACAATCTCTTTCTGCAGAAACTGGGCTTAAATAATTCCAAGCCTAATGAGGAAAGAGATTGCTGGTGTGTGTGAAGAGAAACCCAATAATCACACACAGCTGATCACTTTGAAAGGAGAGGGAGGCGTGGCTGAGCTGTCAAAGGGCTGAGAGGACCCCAGGGCTCTCAGAGAGCGTCTGGTGAAAAAATAAACAGCAAAAAATAGACAAAGCGAGCAGACAGCCACCGCGTCTCAGAGCTGGGCCAGCATATCAAGCCCAGTTCGTGACAGTACCTTTCCACAACAAAGAACGTTACTCAAATCTGTTTATTGCCTGTAAAGCTGAGTGCTGCATTCCTTTTCTGCCCGACATAGAAATTTGTCTGGTGAAATGGCGTGGCCTCTGAGTCTGCAGCATTCCTTAACAACAACCTGGAAAACCAATATACTTCACTGAAGTTTTCAGCAATTTGAACAACATACATCACCATGTGTCAGCCACTTGGTGATGTACATTTTACTCAGTGTAAAATTGTATTTTTAACTCTTCAACTTTTAAGTTATAATTTGTACTTAATTAGGTTTTGTTTTATTTCATCAGTCTGCTTCAGCTGGTTAGCCATTAGCCACTGAAACAACAGTCACTGGAAACAATGCACTTTGCTGTAATTTGCTTAAACAAAGATCGTGGTGACATGTTCAGAGATAGAAACTGGGCAGTACTGTGTGTACAGCTGACTAGAAGATGCGTTTATAAGAGAAGTGCTAATAAACAGTACATTTTTCATGACAGTTGATGCACATTAGGGGCCAGCCATCTTGACTTTTCAACTCATCCAGCTTCACAAACTGAAAAACCGCAGCTCAGTCTGATTGGTAGTGAGAAAAGAATGCAGGGCCAGACTTTTATTCTGACCAGAGCTGATTATATTGACACATTTACTCAAAATGACTTCATTTTTAGCCTTTCAATCATAATCCATAACAAAAAAAGGTTTACTCAGTGAAAGGAGGAGGAAGGTGTGTTTTCCACTCTGCCGTACTCTGAGACAAACATGTAAAGATTTTCAGGTAATGTAATTCCTTCCATGATAATATCGTTGCACAATCTCTTCTTCCATTGCTGTAGGAAAGTGGAGCAGAGTTTCCACATGTGTGACAGAATGGCCATCTACTTCTTTATTGCGGCCTCCTACTCTCCCTGGTAGGTCATGTGACAGTCATGTGGTGTTGGAAGGTCAACTAAGGTGGTAAATGAGATGAAAGTGCTGCATTAATGTTTGTGTGTGATGTGACCGTCAGGTTAATGCTGAGGGAGCTGGGACCCTGGGTGTGCCACATGCGCTGGCTGATCTGGGTCATGGCTGCTTTAGGATCTGTGTACGTCTTCTTCTTCCATGAGAGGTAACAGTCACAGTTTGAGCCTCTGACTCAGTTAACCTGAATCCTAAACAGAGGTGGGTAGCCAGAAATTGTTTTTGAGCAAAAGTAGCATTACCTGATGAAATTTATTACTCAAGTATAAACAGCACTTAATCTGTAAAGTCGGAGTTCCTGGAACACAGAGAGGCCAACGTTCTTACAGATCATTACAGGAGGTAAAGGTACATGAATGCCTCACCCCCACGGCTTTATTTTTGCATGTAGACAGCCTACACTGCATCTTGTACATCTTGCATAATACAAAATAAAGGAATAGAACACTGAAACATAACTGACTAAACACACTAAGAAAATCACACATATGAAAAAATAAATTCAGCTGACTAAGCACTAAATTTTCCAACTAAATAAACCCAAACAACGCAGTTTTCAAAACCAGAGTGTTATGTCTGTATATGGAGCCAAGGACGAGGCCAGGTGTCGAACTAAACACACGTTTATTAGAGAAGCACTTTACAGCACTGGCGCAGCCGTCAGGCAAAAAAGGTGGCAAAGAGACTGCACCTCCTGACCACTGCCCTCTTACAGCCACAGGTGGTGGCGGAACCGGAAAGGTGGAGCCACCACCCGTACCACACAAATAAGATCTCAAGCTCTAACACAACATTCTTCCCCCCTTCACAGAAGTCAACAAAACCACACACACAATTCAAACCCATCCCAATTTGGAACTTGAGTCATGCACTAAAAGTAAAGGGACAACACAATACAAATGGCCTAACTCAGTCACTCCAAAACAACTAAAACTAGGGGGAACAGGTGGAGTGCTGTCCCACCCCGCACGGAAAAGTGTATTATTCTGCAGCTTATCCTAAATGAAGAGTCCATTTATAAACAAAACAACCGCTGTGCTCCTAAACTAAAATAAAACACATAAAATAATCCCCAGAAACATATACAAACAACCAGTTACTCTGAACACATGCACAATAAATAACCTATGCACACACAGAACCATCAGTCTATATACACACGGCTGGAGAAAACAACCCCGTGAGCCCCCCTGGACCGTCCTTTCCTCAGTCCGCCCCTGGAGGTGGCCTGCCTCCCGGGCCACAGCTGGTTGCCTTGACCCCGGTGCGCCACCTCTTCCTGACCATCGGATGTTCTGCTCGTCGAGGTCCATGTCCCACAGTCTCCTCCCGGGCATGCCGCAGCTCATTCGGGTGCCTCCACGAGCCGTCCAACAGCCGGAGATAAGCTTCCCTCCATCTGGGCACGACGTGCAGCCATCCCTGGTGCTCCTCCGCCTGCCGTTTGGCCCGTACCTGCCTTGATCTCACCACCCCCCGAGCCCGAATCCAGTCCGCAGCTCCCAGAGGGGCTTTGCTCGGCTTGCAGGGTCTCTGCTTGGCACGTCATTCTACCATGCCTAATGGTCCGGCCCCGACCTCTTTTAACTTCGCCGCCCCCGTCGCCATTGTGACAGATGGAGCTAGCCACTCGGCGCCACCTGCTGTCACAGGCGTCCCGCTGTGCCACCCAGTTCCCTTGTCCAGGGCTACTTGGGCTCTGGCACAGGAACCCCCCCGTGATGGCCCTGGGTGGGGTTGGTCTTGCTCACTCTCCAGGGTGCAAGGCAGTTCCTCATCCCACACTGTGCCGTCTACCACTCTCAGGATCGGACAGCCCCACGTCGTGGCCGATTTGTGCTGAGCCGTCAGTTCCAATGTTCCCACCATGGCCAGCCGTCCTCCTCTACAACCACAAAGAAGCACCAGGTCCCTCTCAATTCTGACATGTGGGGGAAAAACATCTCACGGTCGTACAATCCAGCTCGGAGCTCACTGCTTCCGCGTCAGTCCACAACAACACTTCCATCCCCTCCAGCTCCATCATACAGTATGCGTGACTGTTGGTGCTTGGAGACACAGCATGAACAGCCGTGAGGGCGCGAGAGTCCTCCTTGTGCCACGGACCTCCTCGCTTGGATCTGTAGCATCTCCTGGTGACCTGAAGCAAGCGGCCACACGTGCCGCAGTGCTCCGCTCTTGCCGAACAATCTCCGTCTCTGAAACGGTGCTTCGTGGACCCACAGCCCTCACCTTTGGGCTTTCCCAGGGCGGACCTCACATTCACAGCGCTGGCGTCGTCCTTCACGCTTTCCACGCTGACTGGGTCCACTGCATGCGCGGTCGGCGGTGATCCCAGATGTCGGTGCAACAAGCACCCACTCAGCTCCAGTGACAGTTCATCCACAGCTTCCAGCTGCTGAGCTAACCCGATGACTGTGGGCAGCGTCAATCCGCCCGAAAACGCAAGCAGCCTCGACCCCATCGCAGCGCTGTTGGTATACTCCGCCAACTGGTCACGACTCACCTCCTCTCCCAATAATCCAAACCGGCACTCGCTGACCACCAGCTACACGTCTGCCACAAATCGCTGAATAGACTCGCCCACCCATTTGCCGCGCTGTCAAAACCAAATCTTGCAAACCATGACGTTTCCCAGGGTGCAAAAATAGCACGCCACCAACTCAACCACTGCAGCCAAGCTATCAGTCACTCAGTGTGCTCAGAACACGCTGTACCTCCATCTCAGGATTGTGCACCAACAACTCACGTGCCCACAACTCCTCCAGCTTCCCGAGATCCAGTGTCACCACGCACGCCCGGAAAACGGCACACCACCCCCGGCCAGGGGACCAGTGGCCCGCTGGAGAGCCCCAAAAATGGCCGAACTCCAAACTCACACGCCTCCACACCTTGTTTTAATCCACTTTTATACTCATTGCCAAATGTTATGTCTGTATATGAAGCCAAGGACGAGGCCAGGTGTCGAACTGAATACATGTTTATTGGAAGCACTTTACAGCACTGGCGCAGCCGTCAGGCAGAAGAGGTGGCAAAGAGACCGACCTCCTGACCACTGCCCTCTTACAGCCACAGGTGGTGGCGGAACCGGAAAGGTGGAGCCACCACCCGTACCACACAAATAAGAGCTCAAGCTCTAACACAACACAGAGCATTGTTGATATACTGTAGATGCGGCTGTGGCACAGGTGTAGTGTGGCTGACTACTGATCGAAGGGTTGGTGACTCGATTCCCACTCTGTCTGCAGTCTGCATATTGAAGTGTTCTCGAGCAAGACACTGATCCCCTGGGTCAGGTCAGCACCTTCCATGGCAGCTACACCACCATCAATGTGTGAATGGGTAGATAGCAGGATCTGTAAAGTGCTTTGGTCATCTAGAGATGAGAAAAAAAGCGCTATATAAGTGAACACCATTTACCATTTAGATGCATTAATCAGAGTAATATGTCCACTCAAATTCACAACCAGCAGGAGAAGACACATACGTATAAAGAGCTGTTAACACTTTGCAGCACTTCTTTACTTATGTCTTTTCCCTTTAGCCAGATTTGCACAGTGGGAAAAATGAGAAACTGGGGCCAAAATTTTCTGTTGACAAGGAGCAAAACAAGCTCCTCCATCCACTTTCAACACCACAGATCAACACCCCACACTTACTACAAAGATGCCCACTAGCTTGTGGGGTTTACAGTAACTGTACACTAAAATATGTACGCGCGCCCGCGCACACACACACACACACACACACACCAGTGTATATGACATTATTTATAGCCAGCCTTAACATTAATGAAAACACCATAGGTGCTGATGCCTCAGTGCTTGTGGCATTAAGGTGAGCAAATCATGGCTTACCCCTAATTTCAACTGACTACGGTTGCGGTCCATTGGGGATACAGTCCAGTTCTGGCCTTGGATCACTCCCTACTGGCTGTTTGTGTTTTGAAGTGGCATGGGTGAGAAAAAGGTTCACCTGACAAGATCACGTGAGAATTATCTAAAATAATGCAAGAGCTCAAGAGAGACAAGGAGGACTGATTGCGATCACATGATAACAAGAAGGAAGCATGATGTGCCAGCTGTCCATCTGCAGTCAGTATATACTGTATATAAAGTGTGTGGTGGTAATGCACCTGTACCGATCAGTTGATGCCAGTGTTCTGACATTTTAGCATACTTTGTCAGAATAGCATACCTTTGTTATGATGTTCCTGTACATTTAAGTAGGATGTGATGCTATCTGGACAGACAGACAGTTTCCTGGCTGGAAGAAGAAACTCCTTATAAGAACATTGACAAAGATTTCTTGAAGGAAAAATCTAGAAGAAGTGGATATAATTCAACTAGGAGGAATGGAGGTGGAAAGTGGGGAAGAGGAAGTTTGGAGCTCGGTGGAGTCTAAAAGAAGCAAATGTAGACGTCAAGAAACTCAATCAAGACCGTTATCAAGTGCTGATGAATCAGAAGATGAACAATCAATAAACAGAAGGAGTGTAAAGTAATCATTAAACTTACTCAGGAAGGAGCATCATTTTGTGAGTGGAACCCAATTAAGCTCACAAATGCAATTAATACACACGTGGACAAAATTATTGGTACCCCTCTGTTAATGAAAGAAAAACCCACAGTGGTCACAGAAATAACTTGAATCTGACAAAAATGGTAATAAATAAAAATTCTATGAAAATTAACCAATGAAAATCAGACAATGCTTTTGAATTGTGGTTCAACAGAATTATTTTAAAAAACAAACTCATGAAACAGGCCTGGACAAAAATGATGGTACCCTTAACTTAATATTTTGTTGCACAACCTTTTGAGGCAATCACTGCAATCAAACGATTTCTGTAACTGTCAATGAGACTTCTGCACCTCTCAGCAGGTATTTTGGCCCACTCCTCATGAGCAAACTGCTCCAGTTGTCTCAGGTTTGAAGGGTACCTTCTCCAGACAGCATGTTTCAGCTCCTTCCACAGATGTTCAATAGGATTTAGATCAGGGCTCATAGAAGGCCACTTTAGAATAGTCCAATGTTTGGCTCTTAGCCATTCTTGGGTGTTTTTAGCTGTGTGTTTTGGGTCATTATCCTGTTGCAAGACCCATGACCTGCGACTGAGACCAAGCTGTCTGACACTGGGCAGCACATTTCTCTCTAGAATACCTTGATAGTCTTGAGATTTCATTGTACCCTGCAGAGATTCAAGACACCCTGTTCCAGATGCAGCAAAGCAGCCCCAGAACATAACAGAACCTCCTCCATGTTTCACAGTAGGGACAGTGTTCTTTTCTTGGTAAGATAAGATAAGATAAGATAAGATAAGCCTTTATTAGTCCCACAACGGGGAAATTCCAGGATTGCAACAGCACAGGGATAGCAACACTCAGAGCAACAATCAGAAGGCAAGAAAAAAAAAACAAAAAAAAAAAAACAAGCAAGCAAGAGCAGCTAATATACATATGTACATATTACTATAAAATATATATATACACACACACACAGACACACAGTGCAGAGCATTGTAGCTAGATGGAATAAATATGTAAATATATAAACACCCACAGTATGGAGCATTGCAGCTAGGTGGAATAAATATGCAAGTATATAAACACACACAGTGCGGAGCAATGTAGCTAGATGGAATAATATGTAGATATATAAAAACACAGTGCGGAGCATTGTAGCTAGATGGAATAAATATATAGATATATAAATATAAACACACCCAGTGCTGAGCATTGTAGCTAGATGGAATAAATATATAGATATATAAATATAAACACACCCAGTGCAGAGCATTGTAGCTAGATGGAATAAATATGTAAATATATAAACACACACAGTGCAGAGCATTGTTGCTAGGTGGGATGAAACAGCATAACCGTCTATTTAGTTATCCTACATGGTAGTAGTAGTAGTAGATTAGTTTATTTGACAGGGACAGTGCAATAAATGTGCCCATACATATTCTCACCCTCCATAGCGACCGGTATGTTCCTAGTTGTATGCCGGAGAGGACCATTGTGTAAGTCTATTGCATCTTTTGCATTCAAAAAAAAAACTAAAAAAAAAAAAAAAAAAAAAAAACTATTAGTTTGTTACGTCTTTTTGCTATCTCTGCGAGCAGCCCTGCTTAGGTTGTACAGTCTGACAGCCGTTGGTAGGAAGGACCTACGAAACCTCTCGGTTGTGCACCTGGGATGATGTAGTCTGCTGCTAAATGAGCTCCTCAGTGCATCCAGTATGTCCTGCATAGGGTGGAACTCGGACTCCAGCAGAGATGACAGTTTAGCCACCGTCCTTCTCTCTCCTATCTCCTCCATCGGATCAAGGCGCTGCCCCAGGACAGAGCTAGCTTTCTTAATCAGTTTGTTCAGTCTCTTCCTATCGGCTGCAGTAATGCCACTGCCCCAGCAGACCACTCCAAAAGTGATGGCTGATGCCACCACCGTGTCATAGAATGACTTCAGCAGTGCCCCTTGTACACCAAAAGACCTGAGTCTCCTCAGCAGGAACAGCCTGCACTGTCCCTTCTTGTAGAGTGCGTCAGTATTGTGTGACCAGTCTAGTTTATTGTTCAGATGAATACCCAGGTACTTGTAGGATGTCACCATCTCGATGTCTGTTCCCTGTATATTTACTGGTGCTGTGAGGGGCTGCCCATGCCTGCGGCAGTCCACCACCAGCTCCTTAGTTTTCCTCGCGTTGATCTGGAGGCAGTTCCGATGGCACCAGTCCACAAAGTCCTGGATAAGCCCTCTGTACTCAGCTTCATCTCCGCTGGAGATGAGACCAACGATCGCAGAGTCATCAGAGAACTTCTGTAGATGGCAATGTGTTGTGTTGTGTGAGAAGTCCGCAGTATAAAGAGTGAACAGGAAGGGAGCCAGCACCGTTCCCTGGGGGGCCCCCGTGCTACTGATGATCGTGTCGGAAACACAGTCCCGGGTTCTCACAAACTGAGGCCGGTTCGTGAGGTAGTCCAGGATCCATGATGACAGGTGCTGGTCCACCCCTGCGCGCAGCAGCTTGTCCTTCAGGATCATCGGTTGGATGGTGTTGAAAGCACTGGAGAAGTCAAAGAACATGATCCTCACCATATTCCCGGGCTTCTCCAGGTGGGACAGAGAACGGTGAAGGAGGAAGATCACCGCATCCTCCACCGCATCCTGGTATGCTTCATTTTTGCGTCTGTGAACATAGAGCTGATGTGCCTTGCCAAAAAGTTCCAGTTTTGTCTCGTCTGTCCATAGGACATTCTCCCAGAAGCTTTGTGGCTTGTCAACATGCAGTTGGGCAAATTCCAGTCTGGCTTTTTTATGATTTGTTTTCAACAGTGGTGTTCTCCTTGGTCGTCTCCCATGAAGTCCGCTTTGGCTCAAACAGCGATGGATGGTGCGATCTGACACTGATGCACCTTGACCTTGGAGTTCACCTTGAATGTGCTGCTTGGGGATGGTCTTATAGCCTTTACCTCTAACATGCTTGTCTATAATTTTCTTTCTAATCTCCTGAGACAACTCTCTCCTTTGCTTCCTCTGGTCCATGTTTAGTGTGGTGCTCACCATGTCACCAAACAGCACAGTGACTACTTGTCACCCTTTAAATAGGCCGACTGACTGATTACAAGTTTGTAGACACCTGTGATGTTAATTAGAGGACACATCTTGGTTGAACATGGCCCTATGGTAACATTATTTTCAATCTTTTCTAGGGGTACCATCATTTTTGTCCAGGCCTGTTTCATGAGTTTGTTTTTTAAAGTAATTCTGTTGAACCACAATTCAAAAGCATTGTCTGATTTTCATTGGTTAATTTTCATACTATTTTTATTTATTACCACTTTTGTCAGATTCAAGTTATTTCTGTGACTATTGTGGGTTTTTCTTTCATTAACAGAGGGGCACCAACAATTTTGTCCACGGCTGTATGTTACTTGGAGAAGTTTTAAATGCAAGAATTCTACATAGTGGTTTGTTACTAGTTACATGTAAAGATAGTGTTCAACAGGGAAAAGCAATCAGAGTCAATAAGAGTGAGGGGAAAATGTGCAGTGTTCAGTATTGGAAGGAAATAAGGCAATGAGAGGAGTGATATCAGGCATTTCAACGGCTGTTTCAACTGATGAAATAATGAGGAACTTAACTGGAGCAAAAGTGACAGAGGTACAGAGATTGAAAGCTAATAGAAATGGCAAAAAATGTGATAGTCTGTCAGTAATGTTAAAATTTGATAAAACAAGACTGCCAAATAAGGTGTATATTGGCTACATGAGCTATGAAGTCAGACTTTACGTTTCTCCTCCACTCAGATGTTTCAAGTGTCAAAATTTTGGTCATGTAGCAGCGATATGCAAAGCCAGCAAAAGAGCAGCAGAAATTTAGCAGATAAAAGTATTCCAGGGATTAACATATGCAGAAGCTGCGAAAAAGGTGCCAGCTAAAAAAGTGAGCGTGGATTCTTAACAGGGAAAGTGTGCAGACTTGCAGTGCATGCAGTAGAATTAAGGAAGATACTCTGGTTATGAAGGAAAATAATTTTGTCTTATTTGTGGTAGATGTGATAAACTGCACTGCACAGACTTCCAAGAAAACAGAAAAAATCAAAATCATTGTGAAAGCAGCTGAAAAATATCTTGGCGTTAAGGGGCTACAGTGGGAAGCAGTTGAGGACTTGTTAAGTGGAGGATCTTTAAGTTCAAAGACATCATGGGCTGGTGGATCAACCGCCAATCAAGTCTAAGAAGAATAATAATGAGATGAGACACAGATACAAGATTAAAGAAGAAGATATGAGGAAAATGTCACAAAGCTATGAGGAAAACAGACAGACGGACATATATAAAGTGTGTGGCGGTAATGCACCTGTAAGCTGGTTGCCAACCGCCAATCAAATCTAAAAGAAGAAGAAGAAGAAATTGGAGGTTATCTTGACAACAAAGCCTTATCTTGAAATTCCAGCAAAAGCAAAGGAGGCTTTTGGGCAGCATGGTGGTGGTACAGGTGTTAGTACTGTTGCCTAACAGCTAGAAGGTTCCAGGTTTGAATCCCCAGGCTGGCAGGGGTAGGAACCTTTCTGTGTGGAGTTTGCATGTTCTCCCTGTGCGGCGTGGGTTTACTCCGGGTGCTCTGGTTTCCTCCCACAATCCAAAGACATGCATGTTAGGTTAATTGGTCATTCTAAATTGTCCCTAGGTATCCGTCTTCTATAGGCCCTTAGAATAGAGGGTTAGTATAAGTACAGGTCCTTATCCCTTTTCTGTTAAATGCGTTAATCTGTGGAAAATAAAAATATTATGTATAACTATTAACATATAACCGCTAATGTAGTCCAAACCATGTAATAGAACAGAAACAGTAGACAATGATAAATTAAATATTTTAGATATTCCAGAACAGTGCTCCCCAGCCACCGGGGTCCACAGTCCACTTGGTACTGGGCCACAGAAAAAAAAATTCTGATCCTCTGTATTGACTCAAAGTCTGTTTTATTTTGAAAAACTACCAATTATTCTCTTTTCCTATGCTTGACCTCCTGCCTGTCTCATCAGTAATTAGCGTGATGTAAGCAGTCGGGACTGGAGGCTTAACCCCAAATCATGGTGGCAAAAATGCATTGGTACGTGAGCGAGCACAGTGGACGCATTCGTGTGCAAACCCTACGCAGAGGGTCAGCGCTGATCGAGTGCATGCAGCCCCAAAAAAGTGAATGCACATACAAGTACGCAAGCAATCGCAGTGAACTGTGCATGCGCCAGGAAACTCCCGTCATTGGGAAGTACTGAGCAATCCACAACTCTGGAGCAATCAGCCAAAACTGGGAGAACAAATGTCCGTCTTTATGCGTGTCTCTTGCGTGTCTCATTTCTTCCTCTGCTACTAACAAAAGCTCCTGTTCGTTCTTGATCGTCTTCACGTACCTCCATCACTTGCACCATTTAAAATGTCCACCATCGTGCTCTTCTTTTGCATTTGGTTTGCAGTTGTTCAAATCAGTTTGGTGGCTATTGGCTGCCACCGACAGTACGGACATGTGAAGTGCAGATTATATTCAGTACGCATGCGTGAAACATGGCTTCTGAGCAGCAGCTGCAGTGCCTCAAAAACCGCTCTGAATACTGCTGTGTATGCAAACACAGTCTGCAGAATGCATGCATTTTCCCCTTGCAGGGACTCTGATCAGGCCTTTATGGTCTCAGGGTTGTCTTAGGCACGTTGTCTAGGGCGGCATCCTCCCCAGCTGTTCCCCACTAGAGCGACTGGCCCCCGGAGCCCTTCAGCACACGCGGTCAGTGCAGAGACATGGGGTGAGGTCCGCCACCAGCCACATGTGCCCCATCCTGATGGGGAGGCACTTCGCTGCTGCAGTGGGCCAGCGGGCTGGGGGAGATGGCGGAATGGACGGATAGTGTTGTATCCTACAGTAGAAGTACTCAGTACAGTTTTAAAAAAGTGAAAAAGTTACTTGAGTACATGTATTTTAGTAAATGTAACTTGTTACCACCCACCTCTGATTCTGAATTCCTCTCTCACTCTAGTGTTTACATCAAATGCTGGACTGTTAAAACAAAAAAACCTACATAGAAAAAAGATGCTTCATGGTTTCATAACCCAGTTTTCTGTCTGCAGGTATAAGCTGGTGGAGCTGTTAGGATATGTGGCCATGGGGGCTGTTCCTGCTTTAGTCATTCTGTCTATGGTGAGCAGACCTCAAAACACTGCTCATGCCTGTTAACTAAATGTCTCTTATACCCACTTTTATTGCAGACTTTCTTTCAGGAAATCAGCTTTGATAAAGCTGAGTTTATTATAATGTATATTTCTTTCCATTTCTTTCCAATTTTCACTGCTTCCCATTTCTAAATGTGCTAAATATTTCAGCCTGCAAACTAAAAACATTTCTAAACTTGACCTTTTCCTCATCACAATGAAACATGGCAGTCGTATTTCCTACCTGTAGAGCTTTGGATTTCATTCAGACATCTTGTAACCCAGCCAAATGTAATTTTAAAATCACCACATTATTTGAGGTACCCGTGGTTTCTATAGTCTCCCATCAACTCTGTGTTATGTCACATTACAGGTGGATCATGACGGTGTATGTGAACTGGCCATTGGAGGAGTCTTCTATGTCGTGGGGGTACTCTTCTTTAAGTGCGATGGCCTCATCCCGTTCGCCCATGCCATCTGGCATCTGTTTGTCGCATTTGGTGCAGGCATTCATTACTACGCCATCTGGAGGTACCTGTACTTACCCGGGCCAACGCTGCAGACGTCGAGGTGACTGTCTGCTGTCAAAATGACTTTAGATTTTCAATCTTCAGAGACTGAATGACGACTACTGCAGTTAACTTGACTTAAGCCCCAGTCATACAGACCTGTATGTGTGGATACTGGAAAATCCATCTGTCCATATTGTGATAGTTATGGATGCGAACATAAATCCACATATATTGACATGCAGAACATGCAGATCCAGGTGTTATACACGTGCAGTGCATGTGGAATGGTGGGAATTTTTTTTTTTAAGTTTTACAATTTGTCTGCATGTATGCTGTGTGTGATTGCACATACGTTAGCATGACTGCAGATGTACAGACAGGAATGGACACAGGGAAAAAGTAACGTTTCAGACATAAATCCAGATGAGACCACGTGAAGCTACGACACCTAAACAATATTAATACTGCATACAGTAATGATCAGATGTACAGAATTCCCCAAAAAGGGAATTAATAAAAAAAAAACACAGATCACAATAACAGAGATCACTTCTGTTAAGATGAATAATTCTAGGGTTGAAAATATTAACTTTTTCAATTAATGTGGGCCAATTAATGCACAAAAACTTGGTGCTATCAGGTCTCTCCCTGAGGTGGTATCGGCAGTGGTGACTCATTTGTCTCAGCAGCTGGCTCAGCTTAAAACATGAGTAGATCTTGTTTTTCAGCATTTAAATTTGCACCACCCTAAAATGATCCTCCGACACTCAGGACGACCTCATTCTGCAAGCACAGGCCTGACTTAAGACAGACACACACATACACACACACACACACACACACACACACACACACACACACACACACACACACACACACACACACACACCCCTAATGTAGCATTACTGATTGGGGCTGTTCGCACTAAAGTATGAAAAGAGGGAGAGTTTCTGTCAGAGTGAACAGAGAAAAACACACCAATATAAAGTGAATAAAAGCTTCTAACTCACCATTAAGGTCGGGAGCTCTGGAAATCAATTAAGAATTGCTCTGTTAAGGATTGAGATAATTAGGAAAGATACCTTAAGTAGAAGCACTGACTTCCTCTTTGACTGTTTCAAAATAAAACAGGAAATGTGACAATATTAACAAGAGCACTCTGAGGTGAGTGCAGTATCCCCCACCTCCATTTTCTTTGATGATCCCAATAAATACTGACGGACAGCAGCTTTCAACTTTTCAATACAGTTACTGTGGCAGAACCAAATTATATAAACCCATCATCTACAAATATACAACAAAGTATACAACCCATAGTTGTAGGTCAGGATCCCGAGGTGAACCTGTGTAGCCAGTTTGGTGACCCTAGAGAGATTTACACATGCTATAGACCGGAGTGGTGGCCTAGTTGATGAAGCATTCACCCCACAACCAGGAGGCTGGGGGTTCAAGTCCTGGCCGGGTCATACCAAAGACCATATAAAAATGGTACTTCCCGTCTTCTAGCTTGGTGCTCAGCATAATAGAATGGGGGAAGGAGGAGTTACATGGCAGCGACCCCTCTGATTCTACGTGTGATTAACATTGTAGATAGGAGAAATGTAATTTTGTTCTACACTACATGATTGGCTGTATGGCCTGAATGACAATAGAGATGGCTTCTTCTTCTATAGTAAGAGAGCTTAGGGAGTGTCAACCTTGACTTTTTGACCCCCAAACCTGTAGTCAGAGGTCATGGTCTCAGAGTGAACCTGTGTACCAGGTTTGGTGGCCCTAGCTTTACTCGTTTTATAGTAATGGTGCAAATGGAATGCTAACCTTGACCTTTGACCTTTTGACCCCAAACCCATAGTCAGAGGTCAGGATCCCTGGGTAAACCTGTGTAGCAAGTTTGGTGACCATAGCTTTCTTTCATCATCATCATCTGTATTTATTTTTGAAAGGACATGATTAGTCCCTCAGTTGGGGTGGGTCCTGCTTGACTGCACTTCTCAGAGTCCCACTCCAGTGGTTCCTGTCCACTGGTTCAACCTGGGCCAGTTGTAGCTTGATCTGGTCCATACGAACACCCTCTAGCCATGTCTTCTTCGGTCTTCTTCCTTGACCTCTGCTGCTACCAGGATCGACCTCCATGACCTTCTTAATCCAACCAACACTCCTTTCCACATGGCTGAACCACCGCAAATGGCAGGTGCGTAGCACATCCTCGAGGTTGCCCAGCTGCAGCCTAACCAGGAGTGCTTGCAAGTTGACCTTATCCTCAGTGGAGACGCCACACATCCAGTGGATCTTTGTTGTTGAGATATAGTTTATAAGCCATTGTGATGTTGACCTTTGACCTTACGATCCCAAAACCATAGTCACACTTCACAGTCACAGAGTGAACCTGTGTACCAAGTTTGATGACCCTAGCTTTACTTGTTATACAGTAATAAGGCATAGGGAATGTTAACTTTGACCTTTTAACCTCAAACCTATAGTCAAAGGTCAGGATCCCAAGGTGAACCTGTTACCAGGTTTGGTGACCCTAGGTTTACTCGTTTTATAGTAATGGTAAATGTAGCATTTACCATAGTGCAACTGCAGTGTTAACTTTGAATTTTGACCCCTTGACCCCAAACCCATAGTTAGGTCAAGGTGTAAATCATCCAAGATGTGTATTCGATACAACTACTGTATCGATTTCAAAAACCTTCATCATTTCTTTCAGTAGTTATTGTGTTTAAAAGATTTAGGGAAAATCTGACCTTTGACCTCAAGGTCATGCGATGAGAGTGAAATTGCAATATGTGCATCATCAGTGTATATCAATCCATGGTACCAGGTTTCAAAACAATGAGAACAAAACTGTAGGAGGAGCTGATGTCACAAAAGTGTGACCGACAGACGGATGGACGGACACACCCATAACATAATCCCCCTTTGGCCTTCGCCCAAAGGGCTCTTCGACCCCTTTTATCCCCCTTCATCCAGTGGGGAATAAAAATGTTTCAGAAGTCTCGTCCTTACAGAGTTTACCATCCACTTGACATCATGCAACACAGAAGCTAGGGCTGCTCGTAAAGGATTGGCAGCGAGCACCTCATGATGCAAAAGGTTTTGCTGACAAAGCTTTTGGTGCACCCAAGCATAGCGGCTGCTCCATGTTTGAACCTTAACAAGCACATCTTAACGTATTAACCTCCATAAAACACATGAAGAAGAAGACGGTAACCATTATTATTGCATTCATACTGCCACCTACTGACATGGAAGAGCCACTACAGACACCCATACACAACAATGGCAAATTGTTTGCAATTTTTGGACCAATTAAGAAGTGAAATTAGACAATTTCCCTCAGACCCCTGGTTGAAAAACAAGGAAGTAGACAGTGGGTATGAAAGCCCTGACAGGCAGCATGAGAAAGTAAGATAAAGGTTTGTTTCTAAACAATTCATGAGGCCCTGAAAGGCAAACCAGAAAAAAATCAAAAACTAAAATAATAAATGCCACTATTTATTAGATTCAGCCTCGTTTCTGTGAAGTACGGCTATGCACTGAAAGTACTCAGAATGTTCTCAGAACCAGATCACTGTTTTCTCAGCTGTGAGAATATTCAAGTGTGAAGAACTATGTGGCTTTTACATCCAGAACTCATGGGCGGATATTTCATGTCACTGCTGGGGGGACAATAAATAGAACATTTTCTCCAGAGTAAAGAGTGATGGGGAACCTACAGGTAGTCGTGGCCCAATGCAAGATTGTGCTTAGGGGCCCCTATTTTTGTAACAGGGAAGAGTTCAAACCCTTTAAAACAAACTTTATCTATAAGTGCAACAAATCTCTGTCTGTGTGTGTCTGTGTTCTTCAGATATCTCCCAAACCATTCGTCAGACTGGCCTCAGATTTTATAAGTGCTTTGCTGAGGTTACGAGGGTGTGCATCCCCAAGTATGAAGTTGCTCAGTTAAAATATATAATTTTTAGCAATAAATGTTTAGCCACCACTCAGTTTCCTCATGCGCTGGCTTCTAGAAGTGTGGATGGGGTTTCAGATTGACTTCGTACTGACTAGATAATACGCGGCATCACAACCAGTCACCAGAGCGCTCCATAAACAAAACAAGGAAGTGAAAAGCCACAAATTTGACCAGAAAAAGAGAATACTGAAGATTTAATGCTTAAAAAAAAATACTATAATGTCTCTGTGATTACGTAGCTCTAAAGGATAATTTTTTGGCATATGTGGAGAACACGAGGTGCGTGGGTGTGCTGGGGTGCCATCAAGCCCCTCCCCCAGGCCTGGCTCTAGGGCAGGGCCCCAGTAACCCCATACCGGGTGGGGTACACTGAATCCTTGAGCTTTCTTTCATCATGGGAGTCTGTTGGATCGCTCTTAGTCTGGCCCTTCACTCAGGACCAGTTTGTCTTGGGAAGACCCTACCAGAGGCAAATTGCCCCAGACAACATAGCTCCTGAGATCACTAGGACACGCAAACCCCCCACCACGATAAGGTGGCGATCCATGGGGGGATGTCCCATTCATTTTCAATAATTCTGTAATTAATATTGACACAATCAAATAAATCTTAGTGCCGTTCAGTCCCTTTTATATTTGTCAAAGTCTAACGTGTGATTGTCTATAGGCTACACCTCTTTGTATTCCACTTTCAAACACAGCCTACACTTGGGCCTATAAAGCCTAATTGGGGTACCTGTTTTCAGACATGAATACTTACTACTGCGGTTTCAGATATTTGTTTATGTTGAAAGCTGGCTGACTATTATTTACTGGGTTGGAGATGCAGTCAGGAGAAGCAAAATGTTTGCATATATCTTCTACAGATTTTATAAAGAATGTGTTTAGCTCCATGGCTAGAATAGTAGAATCTTTTGTCAGCTGGTTATTAATATTTAGTTCTAAGTTTTTGGAGTCATGTTTAGTTTGTCTACCAGTTAATTTATTAATATTTTACTAGATTTTTTTCCTGTTCCCACTTGCCCTCTCAATGATGTTGATGAAAAGTTAGCTTTGGTCCTACGCAGCTCTGAGGTAACTTTGTTCCTTGTTGATGTGAAGTTTTGCCTGACTATAATTAACCCAGATTTCACAATTTTTTTAAGTAGTTGGTCCCTCCTTTTCATTAATTTAAGACAATCAGAGGTGAACCATGGAAGAGAAATCTTTTTTCTTTTTCTATGGCTCCCTTTCTTGGAGAAGGACACAATCACCTCTTTAATATTACTGATTAGTATCTCACTGCAGAGATCAGTATCCTCACAGGAGAGTACATTATCCCAGTTTATTTCTTTTATTGCACTTTCAAAGCAAATAACATGATATAGAAAGGTTTATGATTTACACCTGTGGTCACACCTACTTGAGTCACTTTCACAGTAAGAAAGTTAAAAATGGTAGCTTTGCTTTCCACAAACT
This sequence comes from Pholidichthys leucotaenia, assembly GCA_020510985.1. NCBI lineage: Eukaryota > Metazoa > Chordata > Actinopteri > Cichliformes > Pholidichthyidae > Pholidichthys > Pholidichthys leucotaenia. The sequence goes on along the minus strand of CM035838.1, from coordinate 392,262,061 downwards.
GAATCTGCAGTTGTGTTTTCTTTGTTGGACTCTGGTTGATTAAATAAATTTGGTTTCAGGACAGTTTTCTCTGCTATACCAGTCTCAGTGTCATGTGCAGAGTTGTTCTCAACCCCGCCCGTGATCTGTGGCTGTAGGTCTTTGATTGTTGTTTATTAATTCCAGCTGGCAGATTATTTGAGCGCTGCTCTCTGCCAGTCCTACGGCCACGCCTACTCCTCTCGCTCTTCCTCCGTGCCAGATATTCACCGGCTGTGTGCCATCACCACTCACATGCACGTGCGCATGCATTCAGCTCACATACACATACATACACATGCACACACACACACACATGCAGTCTCACTCACACGCACTCTTTCATGCCAGCTGCCATCGCATCTGCATCCACTTGGCACTCATTAGTGCACGGGGTACTTATGGGTGGCAGTGGGTATGCTCAGTGCGGTGGCGAAAGTCAACCATTGTCTACTACAGTCAACATTGGACTACCTGGCTCGCTGGTTGTTGGCTCCCTTCCTTTTGGACTTTATGGTGTTGTTATTCCAGAGCTTTCTTGCTCCGACGTTCATGTAAGTCTTTCTTATTCTATGCCCTTCCTCTCCGCTTCTGTTCTGCCTGGGGCGTGTATGGCATCTCACCCTAGCCAACAAAGCTTGTAGCCGGTTGTTTCTTCATTATTCAGTGTGGACTGTTTTCCATGGACACTGGGTATGAATAATTCCCTGTTTAATAAACCACACGCCACACTTGCAATTGGGTTTGTGTCTATTCATTGGTGTGCTGCGCTTTTACGCAGCGAAACATGACAATTCGCTGCTGCCAGAACAAAAAGCCCAGTGGTGTGGTGTGTGTGTGGTTTTATCCCTTACCTTTTGTGTCTTTTTCCACTCACCTGTTTGGGGAAAGCAATCATGACTCCAGCAGGTGAAGCAGTTTGGAGGGGAGGATGGAGCCGTGAAGATTTGAGAAGTGTGACAAGGATCGAGGATTTGGCGGCCAACACTCGTAATTGTTTTTCCCCAAGAAGACGCATTGCTATGCTGGGGTGGAGTTGTTAATCAGCTGGAGCTCCGACCCAGTGTGCGGTTTCATCCCCGAGTGGTCACCCTCTGCCTGCCCCCGCTGCCGTGTCTCCTCGCAGCCACTTCTTCGACGGCTCCAGCCAAATCAGCTCCCATCTGGAGGCGCGCTCCGCGAGAGACTCCATGTCCCTACTCCAGTGCGTCCGTTCCGCCTCCAGCTCCAACACGACTGCCGTCTAGTCAGCAGCGACATCAACATCGTCCTACCCAGGGTCCCCGGACGGATCTTTCAGCCACCATGGCAGCCATTTCCCTGGCACCGACTTCTGCCGACCCCGCAGCAGAGCTCTCCACGGTGCCTCCTCCCACTGTCAAGGGATACTTGTTTTCCTCACCGGTGGCTCCCATACCCGTGGCCACAGGGGCGGCTCTCCTACAGTCCTCAGGGAGGGCCGGATCCATCTTGGAAGACGGAGAGGGATGACAAAATGACTCCTGCAGCAGGCAACATCGCCTACCAGGACAACAGGCAAGTGCAATTAATTGCTATTCAAAATTATCATGCTATGCCTTGCTTGAATCCTGGTAGAGAGGCTCAGGGTGTGCAGTCCCCTGAGTTCTCTTCACCTGCTGCAAAACCTAAAATTTCTTCTGCCCTCTCCTTGTCTCCCCCTCCTGTTCATGGGAGCTCATTAGCTACAGTAAGGAAGTTGGGGACCTGGGAGGATTCCAGACTGGCGATGCTGGCGGATTTTGACCGCCGAATGGAAGAAGAGAGATCTGCAGCTGCCTCTCCTTCTGTTTTTCCTCCGCCAAAGTGTGGAGAGCAGAATCTCTTTCTGATCCATCTCCTCCGGAGCCAGGTATGGTGGCTTCTCAGCACCCTATTGAGGAGCCCAGAGCCATCATTTCTTCGAGGGACATCACCTTGCCAGCTGCAGCAGAGGACTTCAATAACCAGGGAAACAGGCAAGTGAACCCCTCTTTCCTTCCTTATACCAATGAAAATTCTTGCCTGATTCCTGGAGGAGAATCTTAGGGGTGCAGTCCCCAGAGATTTCTCCATTTGCTGCAGCTAAGAACTGCTCACCAACCCTCTCCATGCTCTCTTCCATCTCCCCCGAACTTACACCGGAGCTGGACTGTCATGACTGGGAGGAGCCAGAGGTCCGGGAGGATCCGTTCCCCGCAGCAACGGTAAGCCAGATCCCAGCTGCCACACCAGAGCAATTACCAGCGTGGGTCATGACTGCTGGGAGGAAGAAGACTGCAGAGACCATCATGCCTGCTGTGGAGGCCACTGCAGCAGAGGTAGCGCCCAAGCTGCGCCTCCAGGAGGTCGAGCCCATGGAAACATCACCTGGATCGCCGGAGTCCTGGATGGCGGTAGAGCTCAAGCTAAGGCAAGTGCTCTCTTTTGTCTTCCTTCTTTCCTTAGTAGAGCATTTTTGCCTAGCTCTAGGTGAGGAGGGCCAGCTGCAGCCATACGCTGCACCTGAGCTTGCCTTGCCGGGCTCCGCCGCTGCCAGTGACCTTAACCCTTCCTCTTCTCTGTTTGAGTCCTCCTCTAGGGTTGCCAGAGAGAGATCCGTATCACCGGACGAGTCCAAGGATCCAGGCTTGCCGCTGGAGGTATCCGTGGCTGCTCCTGTTCCCGGTGAGGTCGACCAGGATTCAGCTCCCCGTCTGCTGGAGGCCATAGTTTGGGTTCCGCCTCAGCCTAGGTCTCCGTGGGTGCTGTGTCCCGGCTGGGGACCATCGTGGGTGCTACGCTCCAGGCTTGGTCTGCCATGGGCCCCGTGCCTCAGCCCGAGATCCACCGAGGGTGCAGCGTTGGCCCAGCCGGGTCCCACCACGGGTGCAGCAGGGGTCTCGCCGGGCTTCACTGTTGGTGCATCCATGGCTCAGTCAGGATCCACCGCGGGTGCAGCAAGGGGTCCAGCTGGACTCCACCAGGGGTGCGACCATGGCTCGGTCGAGGTCCACCGTGGGTGCAACACTGGCCCAATTGGGGCTCACCATGGGAGCAATGAGGCCCTGGATGGGGGTCACCGCTGGTGCAGTGTTGTCCCAGGCCGGGACCACCGCGGGTGTGACAAAGTCTCAGCTTCACGTCAGGACCAATGAGGGTGCCGCCAGTCAGTCCAAGGACACCAGGGTCTCCTTCCCCCTTCCAGAGGCTTGGTGGGTGATCCTCCTCTTCCTGATGGGCACCGTCATGGTCTACCGGGTTCTGCCACCAGTGACCGCAGGGGTCTCCCTTCCCTTGTCCAGCCGCCCACCTCCAAGTCTCCTGGTGGGCAGGCTGCCCCCTTGGTTTCCCCTCTGGTCCTGGTGGCTCAACGATGCGGGCCGGCCACCTGAAGGTCTGGGTCTCCTGGTGGGGGGGCCACTTTCCGTCCCGTTTCACCTGGCCTGGTGGCTGAAGAATCCCAGTCAACCACCTGATAAACTGTACCAACGGGGTTGTGGCCAGGGTTTCCAGGCAGGCCACCTGACTCATTTTGCCTGGCGGTCCGGCTGGCGTTGGACTTTGATAGCCACCTGGCCTGGTTCACATGACCGTTCGTGGGCTCTGGGACTTTGGCCGGCCCCCTGAACTTATGGCCGTTTGTGGGCCTTGAGACTTTGGCCGGCTCCCAGAACTTGGGGACTCTAGAGTTTTGGGGAGGGGTTTACTGTAATTTTGGGGTTTGGAATTTTCGTACTTATTGTGTTTTCTTTTTGGTTAATCCCTCCTGACCTGTTCCCCCACCTCCCACCCTGGTTAGTTGTGTTGGCCTTCTGGGTGGGGGGGGGCAGGTTTTCTCTTGTGTTTTTTTTTCTTCTCCCTTTTGTAGTGGGTGGGTGTCTGGAATCCACCCCTTGGGGAGGGGGCTCTGTTATGTGTCATGATCTGTGGCTGTAGGTCTTGGATTGTTGTTTATTAATTCCAGCTGGCAGATTATTTGAGCGCTGCTCTCTGCCAGTCCTACAGCCACGCCTCCTCCTCTCGCTCTTCCTCCGTGCCAGACATTTACCGGCTGTGTGCCATCACCACTCACATGCATGCACGTGCGCACGCATTCAGCACACACACACACATACATACACACACACACACACATGCAGTCTCACTCACACGCACTCTTTCATGCCAGTTGCCATCGCACCTGCATCCACTTGGCACTCATTAGTGCACGGGGTACTTATGGGTGGCAGTGGGTATGCTCAGTGCGGAAGCGAAAGTCAACCATTGTCTACTACAGTCAACATTGGACTACCTGGCTCGCTGGTTGTTGGCTCCCTTCCTTTTGGACTTTATGGTGTTGTTATTCCAGAGCTTTCTTGCTCCGACGCTCATGTAAGTCTTTCTTATTCTATGCCTTTCCTCTCCGTTCCTGTTCTGCCTGGAACGCGTATGGCATCTCACCCTAGCCAACAAAGCTTGTAGCCAGTTGTTTCTTCATTACTCAGTGCAGACTGTTTTCCATGGACACTGGGTATGAATAATTCCCTGTTTAATAAACCACAGGCCACACTTGCAACTGACTTCGTGTCTGTTCATTGGTGTGCTGCGCTTTTACACAGTGAAACATGACACTCAGTCTGAGAAAAGGACGTATCCGTCTCGAAGGACCACTAATTTGGGCCTCAGAGAGATGGAGTGAATCAGAGGGTCTACCTTTTTCTTCTCAGGGCTCCGTTTTCCTCCTTCCTCAGTGTTGTCCTCCTCTCTCTTTCTTTTCATTCCTCTTCCATCTTCTCCCTCCGTCTCCTCACTGCCTCCTTCGCCTCCTCCTTCTCCCTCTCCTGCAGCTTCTGTCTCCTGCTGCTCAACCTTCATTTCTTTTTTCTCCATGTCTGTGTCCTCTTGCTGTGTTGTACTGGGGTCTGCTGAGGTTTCCTGATCTGCTGCTGCTGGCGCTTCCTCCTCAGTAACTTCTATGGGCTTCTCCTCCTGACTGGGTGGAGGGTTCTCCTTCTCAACGTTGTCCTGAGAGGGTTCAGCTGCTGCTTTCTGCTGAGGAAACGGAGTAAGTCAAGTCAAAGTTTATTTATATAGCACATTTAGAACAATCCCAGTTCACCAAAGTGCTGAACAGGTACCAAAAACATAGAATTAACCATAAAAACAAGCTAAAAGTAATAAAATACAACCATGTAAACATAATAGGATTAAAATACTAAGAATTAAAATAAAAGCAGATATAAATACAATAAATTTTAAAAATATTAGTGATAATTAAGAACAAAATAAAAGAGGCCAAGACAACTTTGGCTGGGACTAAATGCCAAAGTGAAAAGATGAGTCTTTAACAGTGCCTTAAAGTGCTCTAGTGTCTGTGCAGCAATAACCTGATAAGGTAGGCTGTTCCACAGTTTTGAGGCCACCACTGAAAAAGCTCTATCTCCATGAGTTTTGAGCCGAGCCTTGGAAACGGCCAGAAGCAGCTGGTTTGATGACCTCAGTGCTCTGGCTGTAGAGTGAGTGTGTAACAGCTTGGATAAATAGCAAGGAGCCAAATCATTTAACCATTTAAAAACAATTCATAAAATTTTGAACTGGATCCTAAAATTTGCAGGAAGCCAGTGTAATGATGCAGGAACTGGACTTATGTGGTCACGTAGTTTCTTTCCAGTCAATAAGTGGGCAGCAGTATTTTGAACAGTTTGTAATTGTTTCAGTGATGACTGGTCTAGTCCAACATAAAGGGAGTTACAGTAGGCTAAACGTGATGTAATGAAGATATGAATCAACCTCTCAAAGTCAGTACTTAGGTGGTAGGCCTTTACCTTTGCGATAAGTCTAAGTTGAAAGAAACTGGTTTTGACTACTGAACTAATTTCTTTGTTAAACTTAAACACCTAATCAACAATTGCACCAAGGTTTCTTGCAAACAAATGACAGCGTGACTGGAGGGGGCCAATGGCACTGTCATAACCCTCTAAAACACTTTGTTGCCCAAATAAAATTATTTCAGTTTTATTTTTATTAAGGCTCAGGAAATTAACTTCCATCTAAGACTGGATGTCCCTGAGACAGTCCAATAAAACCTGAAAGGATGGAACATGGAAGTGTTCGTTTTAAGAGGTAGACAGATTTGGACATCATCTGCAAAACACTGGAAGGAAATATTATGCTTTCAAAAAATAAAACCCAAAGGTATACAATGAAAAAAGGAGAGAGCACAAAACTGAGCCCTATGGGACCCCACAGTTCAACTGGGAAACAGCTGAAAAATATTCTCCCAGCTACACAGAAAAAGAAGAAGATTCAAACCATTTGAGGGCAGTGCCCCTAATGCCCACACACTGGTCACGACGTGACAGAAGAATGTTGTGGTCAACTGTATCAAAGGCTGCTATTAGGTCCAAAAGCATGAGAATAGTGGAGTTACCAGAATCAACTGTTAAAAGCAAATCATTTAAAACTTTTAAAAGTACTGTTTCAGTAATGTGATGTGCTTTAAAACCAGACTGGAATTTCTCAGAAATGTCATTTAGATCATTGTGGGTTTGTAGTTGTTCATAAACAACTTTTTCAAAGACTTTTGAAATAAAAGGAAGTTTTGAGATGGGTCTAAAATTGGATAAAACTGTGGGGTCAAGATTAGGCTTTTTAATAAGAGGCTGGACCACAGCAGGTTTAAGAGCTGAAGGAACATCACCAGACATTAAAGAACAATTAATTATATCCACCGCAGAGGGACCAATGATGTTAAAAACTTCCTTAAAAAGTCGAAGTGGCAAACTGTCTAAAGCACAGTTTGAAGGCCGTAAATGCTGAACCACATCAGTCACAGCAGTAAGAGACACTGGTTCAAAGCTGTCAAAAACAGCTGAAAACATCATCGAAACAGGAAGTTCTGCTGTAGATGGAGACAGAGATGACCTTACAGCAGAAATGTTGTCAATAAAAAAACTGAAGGAATTTCCCACACTTTTTGTCTGAATGTAAAACACCAGTGCGGTCACAAGGATTTAAAAGAGTTTATCAGAGTTTATCAGAGTTTAAAAGAGAGTTTATCAGAGTTTAAAAGAGAGTTTATCAGCGGGCAGTTTTCACAGCCCGCTGATATTCCCTAAGACTGTCTTTCCAAAGAAACATGAAAGTGGTCCTTTTTCCATGTTTTTTCTGCATGTCTACAGCTGCACCTTAGGGTGCAAGTAGAATCGTTCAGTCAGGGTTCTGTTATTAGCTTGGAAGGTCTGTTTTTAAATGGAGCAACCAAATCCAATATTTCAGTACAAGTAGAATTAAAGATGTCTATCAACTCATTAGGGCTGAAGCTGCAATAATTATCCCGAGTATGTAGCGCAGAAAATTCAAAGGCTTCAGAAAAACATGCTGCTGTCGAAGGGTTAATTGTGTGCTTATGGTGGGCTGGAGTGCACGGTTTAACCTGGGAATGGGGCAGTGTAACACTGAATAAGACAGCAAGATGATCAAAAATGTGGGTGTCCTAAATCTCACTGATATTTAAATTTAAACCAAAGGACAGTATAAGGTCCAGTACATGCCCTTTTTCATGTGTCGGGCTGAGGGTAGATAAACAGAGGTTGAATGCATCAATGAGATTAATAACGTCTTTGACCAGAGGTCGAGATTCACAACAGATGTAAATATTAAAATCCCCAACAATTAAAAACCGATCATAGTGCAGTTAGTTCTGCCACCAAGTCTGTAAACTCCTGTATAAAATCTTTGTTGAACTGCGGCGGACGATATACACAAGACAGGAGAGTTTAGATTTAAACAAATGTCTGCAGGTCAGAGCTTAAACGAATCCAAGAGGTGACATTGGAAGCTGGATTAAAGTAATCTTTAGTTGGAAAAGAGAAGTGAAGCCCAAAGGTGAGGACTGTGTAACTACCTGATCATTCTGATTGGCTGGCTGTTCCTCTGAGGCAGCCGTCAGCTTCTCCTCCTCGGCTCCTTGTAAGCTAACCTCCTCCTCTACTGGCGCTTGTCCCGACTCCTCCTCAGTCTCCCCTCTTTCCTCCAGGGCTCCTCTGGTGACATACAGAATCTGGGACATGCAGGGGTTGTTCATCCCCTCGCTCTGATCTTTTCCTTCCCCCTCTCGCGTCTCCTCCAGAACGCCAATGCTCTCCACCTCCTGCACGTTCAGCCTGTCTTCTCTGAGCAGCGGCCTGTTAGTCTTCACCTCCTCGATCTCTTCTTCTGTGTCTCCTTCGGCGCTGAGTCCAGACACCCCGCCTTCATCTGCCTCAGCTCAGTGCACCTGTTCCTGCTCTATCCCAGACTCCCCCTCCTTTCCCTCCGACACCTCCAGAAGAGGTATGTCCCCGTTCTCCTCGTCCTCTTCCTCCTCCTCCAGCTCTTCACCCTCTTCATCAAGTTCCTTGTATTCTTCTCCATCATAGATTTCTCCCCTCAGGTCACTTATGTCATCCTCCTCGTTGTCCTCATCCATCCCTTCCTCCTCCTCTTCATCCAACTCTTCATCATCTTCGATGTCCTTGTCGTCCGTGCTGTTGATGTTGATGATGGCCGAATTGTCCAGTAACTGGATCACAGTAACTACTGAAAAAAAAGATGTAGGCTTTTCAAATCGATACAGTAGTTGTATCTAATACACATCTTGGACAACTTACACCCTCACCTAACTATGGTTTGGGGTCAAGGGGTCAAAGGTTCAAAGTTAACATTGCAGTTGCACTATGGTAAATGCTACATTTTCTTTTACTATAAAACAAGTAAAGCTAGGGCCACCAAACCTGGCACACAGGTTCACCTTGGAATCCTGACCTCTGACTATGGGTTTGGGGTCAAAAGGTCAAAGGTCAAAGTTAACATTCTTTATGCCTTATTATCGTACGAGTAAAGTTAGGGTCACCAAACTTGGTACACAGGTTCACCCTGTGACCCTGAACTGTGAATATGGATTTTGGATCACAAGGTCAAAGGTCAACATCAAAATGGCTTATAAACTATATCTCAACAACAAAGAAAGCTAGGGTCACCAAACTTGCTACATAGGTTCACCTTGGGATCCTGACCTCTGACTATGGGTTTGGGGTCAAAAGGTTAAAGGTCAAGGATGGCACTCCCTATGATCTCTTACTATAGAATGTGTAAAGCTCTCTAGGGTCACCATACTTGCTACACAGGTTCACCTTGGGATCCTGACCTACAACTATTGGTTGCATACTTTATTGTATGTTTGTGGATGATGGGCTTATCATAATTTGGTTGTGCCACAGTAATTATATTGAAAAGTTGAAAACTGCTCAATAAGTATTGGGCTCTTCAAAGAAAACAGAGTTGGGGGATATTGCACTCACATCAGAGTGCTCTAGTTACGTGATATCAGAGGCTACGAAAAGGGCCTACATAACCAGCGACCTCACCTCTGCATCCCAGCATGGACTACTCTCAGCAGAATAGAGGAAGAAGTGCCCTGGTAAATGCATGCAGTTTCACAACAGTGCTTCTTTTTCTGGGTACAGACTTGAAACAAAGTGAGTCTGTCCGGGGTGGATGTCCTGGCTGTCGGCCGTGTGTGTGTGTGTGTGTGTGTGTGTGTGTGTGTGTGTGTGTGTGTGTGTGTGTGTGTGCGCACCCGCAACAAACCTGATTTTGCAACCCACTGCATACTCTCTGGAGCAGTTGGAGCGGCAGAGTCTCTGCAGAGAGTGGTGCTCATGGGACAGCGAAGAGGGGAATCTGCAGCAGGAGGAGAGCGCCCAAGGGCTTGTGCCATAATCTGCCTAGGTGGTTGCCACTGCAGCAGCTGAGTTCCGCTTTTTTTCCCACCACAATAAATCTGTTTCCCAAATTGTATCAAAAGGCTTTGGGGTCTGGACTGAGGACTCTTGGGGTCCGGATCCAGACTGGAGTCCGCCATTTGGTGACCCCTGGTTTAGACCCTCAAGATGGGTGGGCCAATTGTTCAAAATAATTACACCCAAAATAAAAGTATATTTTCAAAGCACTTAGTCCATAATCAGACCATCAAAAAAAGATTTATTTCCTCTCAGCTGTCCAGCTGTGAACCAGAGACAAACCTCTGTGTATCCCTGGCTAAATCCTGGACCATACCTGAGGCAGCATTGACTGGATTTGTAAATTTAGCTGGGACTTGTCAACTTAGTGATGGAAGCTGACTCATGTCTGAGAGCAATTTTTTTATATTGTAATTTTTTTTCAAAAATTATAATTTGTTATTTATATTCCTTGACTCTTGGGGGACCTTGTTCTCTCTTTGTTCTTTGAACAAGATCGCGGATACAAGCGGCTGAAATGAGCTTTCTTCGTAGGATTGCTGGACTCACCCTCAGAGATACAGTAGGGTGAGGAGCTCAGTCATCCGGGAGAGGCTCAGAGTAGAACCGCTGCTCCTCCACATTGAAAGGAGTCAGTTGAGGTGGTTTGGGCATCTGATCAGGATGCCTCCTGGACGCCTCTCACTTGAGGTGTTTCGGGCATGTCCCACTGGGAGGAGACCCCGGGGCAGACCCAGGACTCTGTGGAGAGACTATGTCTCCCAGCTGGTCTGGGAACGCCTTGGTATCCTCTCTGAAGAGTTGGAGCAGGTGGCGGGGGAGAGGGAAGTCTGGGCTTCTCTGCTTGAACTGCTGCCTCCGCGACCCAGACCTCCGGAAAAGCGGTAAAAGATGGATGGATGGATGGACTCTTGGGGGACTTTCACACCTAACCCATTTGGTCCAACTTTCGGATGGTTCAGTCTGGATTCAGACCAAACACAGGAAATTACAGTCTGGTAGAACTTTGAGAGAGGAAAAATGATAAAAATGCATAAACTTACCAGATATTTCCAGAGAGGATGCATAAGAGTCTTTTAAAAATAAAAATGGATGAGAAACGCCACCTGAAAATGATCACAACTGATGAGGACAAATGTCTTTTTTAATGAAGATCTGGATAATATTCTAGCCTTGCTAAACTAATTCACTGACTAACATAATGGAGTCTTAACCAATTTCGACTTGCAGTGTGGTTACCAATGTGTCTAAAGCTGCAGAAAACACCTTGGAGGGTGAGTAGCATGTTTGGTAATTACGGTCTGTACCAACAAAAACAGATGTCATGACTAGGTAGAGCCGCACCATGTAAAGTTGTTTAGTTCACTTGAAAAAGGAGTAGTGTGAAATCAAAGCCTAATGGCACTTCCTGGTGCAGGTTACTTTGGGTTTATTTGTCAGACTTTTTACTGGTATCCGTTTATAATCGCACACAAAGCAGCAGCTCACTTTGACCAAACAGTTTCCCACATGAACTCCAGTCAGGAATCATCAATGCGACCCCAAGTGCACTTTTCCCCCAGTGTTTGCATGCACTGCAGATCTGGGTTTCTGGAGCTTTATAGTATGAAGCTGCACAAACACTTGTATTTTGTGTAATAAAATCAGTACTGTTTTATGTTATATGGTACCGAGATGATGGTCTAATATTTTTAATAACTCAGTTTTATTTTATTATCCTCATACATGATGCTAATGTAGATTCCTGGAAGATGAGTTTGACACTCAGGAAAGATATTCTATTTAAAACAAGACTGATAATCTTATAACATCTATAAAACTTCACCTATTCTAGGAACTTTAGATATTTATAGATAAATGATTTGTATTTTTATAGATTTTCTATTCATACTGACCACTCAAAGAGCTTGTTAGTGCCAGCCACATCCAGCCAGCGCTTGATTTTACACACTTACTGTAATGTCAGACATTAGAATTTAGAATCACCATTGATTCAAATGTGCTTTTTTTGGGGGGGGGGGGGCATGATCCTAAATATGCAGTCAGAGTCACATTTACACCCGGTATTAAAACGGATCTTTTGCAATCAGACTGAGTGTAAAAACACTCCAATGCATTAAGGAAAAACATCAAAACATGCTTCTCTTAAAACAGGGGTGTCCAGTCATGTGCCATGGAGGGCCAAGACCCCGCAGTCTTTACCTCCAACCAGCGTCTTCAGCAGCAGATTCCACTGAACTCCTTCCCACAGACTGCTGATCAGTGAAAACACCTGCTGAAGACACTGGGTAGAAGAGAAAACCTGCAGGGTCTTGGCCCTCCATGGCACATGATTGGACACCCCTGTCTTAAAAAACACACAGCCTTAAAAAATCTTTCTCTAATGAGCTGTTTAACTCTTCTAGTTTTGTTCTTCTATGTCAAGAGTCCAGAGAGCGGGTATCAAGTCCAGTCTAGATACCCGTCCGCTGCCCTGTTACTGGTCAGCGCAACAGTCTGCCTGTGAACCTAGCCAAGGAGTTAGCTTCAGAGCTTACAGTGCTACTAGGGAGTTAGCTTACTAAGCATGGGTTGTTGTTATTTTCTTTACATTTCAGTAACACTAATACACATTCCTATTTCCACCTGGCTCACTAATCCACAGTTGATAAATACAGGTGTGGAAAAAGAGGAAAAAAAGACCACTGCAAAATCTTTCCTAAATCAGCGTCTCTACATGTGTGACAGTCATTCAGTCACTAAGTCTGGTAAGAAAGCCGTGAATACAAATCAGAGTTATTCCACAAATACAGATTTGAGTTCTTCCCAAGTTAAAACTTCAGTATTGTAATGTTTACGAATGAACATGAACTTGTTTTCTTTGCATTATTGGATCTAAAAGCAACATCTTTTTTTAGTAGCAGCAATTATTTATTATGTAGTTGTAAGCAGATTTAAAGCATCATAGTTTCTGTAATTACACATTCCATGAGGAAAATTCAACGTTTGTTTTATACCACCAGGAAAGAGCTACAGGGTTATAGGAATGAAACAATAAAAAAAATCCTGGTTTCAACAACAAATGACAAAGTGAAACAGCATTTATAAAATTATTAATTGTTACCATTTATCATTACTTGTTAACAGGTTAAGACAACATGCACGAATAATATCTGAAATGTAAACACTGTGATGGCAAAATTATAATGTAATCCAAACAAATCCTTCAAAGCTGAACTTAAATATTATTAAAAAATTCATTCTTTATTATTTTGGCCAGTTGTCATTTTCTGTAAATAAACACCCTAAATGACTTATTCCGACTCGGAACGCAAAGCATGAAGCCAGCTTTATACGGCGCAGCTGTGCAGGCACACTGGGAGAAGCACCAGCGGGGTCTCGGTCTCCCGTTGACCAGCTGTGTGGGCTCGCGTCCCGGCCAACAACAGTGGTAGAGACTGGCGTTATGTGCCGCTCCACCACGAGTGCTCGTTTCCTCCCAAAGCTCACACTGCATGGCTACATATGCCAAATAATCGTTCAACCCCCTCTGCAATCACAGCAGCATTAGGTTATACATTTTTAAACATCATTTTGTTTTTCTGATCAAATTTGGCACTTCTCATTTGCTTGTGCTGCTGACTTTTATCCATCCATCATCAAGTCAATCCTAAACACCGCCCAGCGGTTTTCGGGGCCACTCTGAAGTACCTCCTTTGACCGCAACCTTAATTCAGCCACTACCAGGGAGGCCCCAGTAGTGGAGACACACACCATGGGTGAAGTTCCTGGTTCCTGTCGGGGTAACGGGGGCTAAAGAAAGAAAACGAGGACAAACAGCTGGTCTGTGACCAAAACAATCTACCAGGCAACTGTGGTGGTTGCTGTCAATATTGAGGTTGTAGGTTGGAATGAGGCTGTGGGCAGTCAGTGGTTAAATGTGCATGTCAGTATTTTATGCTTAAAAAAAAAACAAAAAACGCATCTAAGGTAAAGTAGAAATCTTCACACATTTCCCGAACTCATGACCCACTGTCATTACATCATCTCGACCTAACCTGAACTAGTAAACCGATGTGCTGAAACAAATCTCAGACATTCCTTTGAACCGCACTGGTGCTAAATATTAAACAGTGACACTTAACTGCTTTTGTCCATTTCTTGCACAGCTGCAAAATGAGTCAGCTCACAATAGAGGTTTAAGCATTTAGTTGTGTGCTACTATTTGTTCCTTAGAGCGTTTAACCTGGCCAGCCTGATGATTTTGATTTTTATTGAGAACTGACCTCACAGTTCTCTTGATTGACTGTAATATGCAGTGAAGGGGGAAGTCCTTTCTAAGCTCTGTATAGAAAACAGATACCAAGTGGATGAAATGTTAAAATCAGAAAAGTCAAGTCTGCGTACTTTATCCTGTTCATGGGACTGTTGCCAGTAGTTTCCTCAGACTGATGCACTCATGTTAGCACTTTTCCATCAACAGTGTTGTAAATGAAGAACTAGCCACCAAATAAGGCACTTGTAATACATTTAGATTTATTATCTAGATTTTAAAGTGCTTTTAACTTGGATGATTTTCTCACTTTGGACTGCTTCCGTTTTAGAAATATGGAGCACTTACTCAGGAAATGATCATTTATATCATTTTTGTCTTTCAAATCAGATGTATTTTGTAAAATGATTTTGCTGTGAAATCACTTGAATAAAGAAAGAAACACTATTTAAATTTCAAGGATCTGGCTTTTTTATTTTTTTAAATCAAGTTTCATTCAAACACTGTAAAATAAAGTGCAAAAATCACAAGTTCCAGTTTGATGATGGTAACTGAAGCCTCAGCAGAAATAATCAGTAAGCAGTAGTAACAGATTTTACAGAGGGCTGAATCCAAGTTAGATTTTTTGGGTTCAAACTGTTATCTATATATTGGATGTAGAAGTTTGGGAGAGCCATCAGTAAAACACGGTGGAGGCTTCGTCATGGTTTGAGGCTGCATATTGCCAGAGGTGGAGGAGGTTGTCAAAACTGATGGAATTATGACAATGATATTAATGAGAAATCACAAACAATATACAGTATTTCACATTAAAAGAACTGTTTTTCTTTCTAAATCAAATTTCAACATTATTTGTTATGCGACTCCTGAACCACATCTTTTTTTTGTTGTTGCATCGTCAGTGCAGAATAATGATTAATGTCTTTGTGACTGTGCGAGGATGCTGAGTGTTCGCAGCCCAAGTGGCATCGCCACATTATTGTCTCTGTGTGACTGTGGAGTGATGACGTGGGGAGGTGGGGTCAGGACACTCTGAGCAATGCTGGGGGTCTTCAGGAGTGACCATAGCTCCTCCCCTCGTGTTACTATGGCAACAAGATCCTCCTCATCGGAGCACCAGGGGACTGATCTGCCCCTGGTCAACGTTCTTAACTTGGAGAGGAAGAGAGACACCCTAAAACACAAATATTGCACTCCATTAATAAAAACTCCTGTAGATTTTACAAAAATAAATAAATATATATATAAAAAATATATATATATATATATACTTTTCCTACCTTGGTATGAGGTCATGTGACCTTGACGCCAGCTTGGCTAGAGCACTCATCAATGCGTTGATGGCTCTTGGGGCGGGGCAAGTGGCTCCAGGTGGAGGCGCAGAAGACGTGATCTCAAACAGCACCGCTTCTAAGGCTTCAAAACAGGAAGTGATGAGTCTGACGGAGCAACGGGAGTCACATGACACAGAGAGGTATTCGCCCAGCACCCACACCTTAAAAACGAACAAAAACAATTTTATTTAGGCAGAGGTGGGTAGAGTAGCCAGGAATTGTACTCAAGCATCCATGATGAAATCAGTTACTCAAGTTTAAGTTTAAGTAGTCACCTAAAAGATTACTTCAATAAGGAAAACCTGTTGACTTAAGTTACTGAGTGATGACTTTACTCTGAGGTTTTCCCAAAAAAGTAAAAAAAAAAATAGTTATAATTTCTTTTTTAAATTGTCTTCTCATAAATTTGATTTTTTCCCCTTGTAAATATACTAGTTTTTCTATTTATTTTTTATTTTCATATTTATTTTTTATTTTCATCACATTTTCATATGTCATGTAACATTTGCAACTCCATTCTATAAAGCAGGGGTCACCAACTAACATTCTGCAAGAGGTCTGATAAGTCGGTCCTCCCCCCCAGCTGAGGTCCGAGCTCGGTGTGGGAATCTTTAGGCACCTCATGATTCGATTATGAGTCAGAACTCCCATTTGATTCTAAAACCATTCTCAATGCATCTTGATGCATTTTTTTCTGTTCAGGATTTTTCCCTCCCACTGTGTGACAACTTGGCCCTTTCAAAGCAAAGTATTTGCAATGACCAATGAATTTACATCCAACATCTTTTACTAAAACAAATGGAAAAGAAATCTGGCACATGGACAAATTTATCTCAAAATGTGCTTTTAAAAACTGCCATCATTTCATGGACATTCTTTCAGAAGACCACAGCTGTCTCCAGACAGGCCAATATCATTTAACTTGCTTTCACACATTATTTTATTAGGCTCATGTTTTAGTTGTTTTTAGCTCTGTATTAATTTTTAAACAAAAAAATTAAAATCAATCCTTGGGTCAATTTCAAACAAAACATGTAATTTAGAATTTTATAATACAGGAGAACACTAAATGTGTTTGTTGACTCCAAATAAATAGGTCTAAAATTCTAAAATCCTAAAAATGTTTTCCAAGATTAATTTCTAAAAAACTAAATTTTCAAAAAGCCCACCTCTATACAATATTTTCAGTGTAGAAAAAACTGTTTCAAACTAAGACAAAAAAAAAAATGGACACAAAATATAATTCCGTACTACAGAATTCCTCCAACATTTCTTTTTTATCTTTCAACAGTAAACTGTGTTACAACATGGATGGAGCTGTAACTCCATAATTACAGGCAATGGGGAGATGGAACTTTTCATGTTCAGTTTTTATGTGATACTGAAGACTACAAAAAGGGCCTCCATAACCAGCAACCTCACCTCTGCATCCCAGCATAGACTACTCTGGGCAGAATAGAGGAAGACGTACCCCGGTAAATACATTCAATTTCACAACAGCGCTTCATTTCGTGGATACAGACTTTAAACGAATAATGCCCCTCAGCCTTTAGAGGCTGAGGGGTAAAAAACTATTTAAGATTCAAGATTCAAAGACTTTATTATCATGTGCACAGTTAAGAAATGCTACATTCCCTGAGCAATGAAATTCTTACTTTGCTCTCCGACCAAATTTTTTTTTTTTTTTTGATTTTGTATACTTTATTGATCCCCAGAGGGGAAATTGAGGGCATCCACCTGGATGGATGAAGCAGCCACGGTACAGCGCTATCCCTTTACCATTCACACACACATTCACACCTAGGGCCACTTTTAGAGTTTCCAATTAACCTAACCTGCATGTTTTTGGCTTGTGGGAGGAAACCAGAGAAATCCCGGAGTAAACCCACGCAGATACGGGGAGAACATGCAAACTCCACACAGATCACTGTTGGTCAGGGGCTGGGATCGAACCAGGGATCCCATGGCCAAGGGTGAATTGCTGTGCTGCCGCAGTGCTAACCACTGTGCCACTGCACCGCCCAAATGCCAAGGTAACAGGTACAGAAACAACAATCCTAGGTCATGACACACTAACAATAATTCTAGGTCATGACACAGTAACTTACAATATTACAGTAACTTACACATTTATGTGCACTTTTTAAAATAATTGTGATTAATTGCTACAGTTACAATGAAAAAAAAGAAAAAATGTAACTCCATTTTTTTTTTCATAAAATAACTGTGACCCTTATATTCAACAAAAATAGTGTATCTGAATTCGAGGCAATCAAAGGGCAAAATAAACAATAAAGTGCCAGTGTCCAAGTTTGTTTGCAACACACTGATACAGTGGTTAGCACTGTTGCCTCACAGCCAGAAGGTTCCAAGATCAAATCGCCCAGGAGGAATAAGAAATTTTGTGAAATCATAAATGCCAAGATCTCCCGACCTTTGACAGTGACCTTGACCTCAACCTAGATGCAGACAAACCTGAGGATCACCGTGTGAGTTTGAGAATTAGGCCAACTGCCTAGGAGGAGTAACAATGTTCATAAAGTCATAACTGCTGCGATCTCCTGATCTTGAATACAACCTTGATGCAGACCCACCAGTTTCTAAGTTTCTAGAGAATTAGGCCAACTGCCTAGGAGGAGTACTGTTTTTTTCTGAAATCACATTAATGCCCAGATCTCCTAAACTTTGACCTTGACCTTGACCCTGACCTAATTGAGGATCATCGTGAGTGAGAATGATGACCATCGGGGCAAATGCCAAGGAGGAGCAGGGATTCTTGGGACACGTGGATGGACGGACAGACGGATGACGGACATCAGGCCATCATATTACCCAATCCAAAACACAAGAAGATAACAGGCCTCATCTCTTCCACCCACTCTGCCCCTCACATACACACGCTGTCATTACCACATGTGTATAGAGCTCTTCTTTGGTGTAGACGTTGGCTGTGGTTCCAGCGAACTCCAGCAGCTCATGTGACTGGTACATAATCAGAGAGGGGTGGAGCTTACAGAGCCTCAGCAGGTGGCAGCTGAACACTCTGCAGACACACAAACAGAGCGAGAAGGAGGATCACTTAAACTGGTGCAGGTCCGGGGTCGGCAACCTCTCCTACAGAAAGAGCCAAGGCAAACTTTACATATGAACCTTAAAATGAAGGTAAACTGACAGGAATAAGTATGAACTGGGGCAAGTCATCATCATAAATAGGTTTGTAATTTGAAACTGACTTGCACAAATTGTTCTCACAGTTCTACCATTAAAAAAAAAAAGTTTTCTGACTGAAAATGTCCCCTGCTGGCTGACAGTGTGGACCCACACTCCGGCTACACCAAAATGTGCCCCGCCCCTTTCATTGTGACTGTGCTCCCCTGATGCATGCGCTCCGTGGCCATCCATGATATCTAATCGGTCGGGCTGTTTATCCCCACAATCACGGCGGCATTAGATTGTAAATGTTCAGCATGAGCACGGTGGGAGCAGCGCCAGCAGGGACTCCGTCTTCTGTTGACCAGCTGTGTAGGTCAACTTTCACAGCAAGGACAGTGGGATTGACTGGTGTTCGGCTCCGTGCTACTCTGATGCATGTCATTCAGACCTGCACAATCACGGCAGCATTAGATTTGAATTTTTAGGCATCACATCTTTAAAAGGGACATTCCACCAAAAATCGTTTTTTTTTGTAGAAAAAACAGGGCATAAGACACCATTTTAGACTATGTATATTTGTTTTTATAGGGGATTTATAGCCACCAGAGTGCATCTTCAAGCTTTTTTCTGTTCCCTTTTGGCGTTTCTCATTTCCTTATTTTGTTTGTTATGATGCTGAGTTTTATCCAATCAGCAGCGAGTCAATGCTAAACCCCACCCAGCAGTTTTTGGGGCCACTCTAAAGTACCTACCCCTGACCAGGGCCTTATTTCAGCCCCTACAGATTCCTGAAAACATCCTCCTTATAGAGAGGTTCCTGTAGTGGAGACACACACTATGGGGGAGTCCCTGTAAAGTTGGTTCTGGTTCCTGTAGTGGAAATGGGGCTTAACACAGCACCTAAATGAGCCTTAAGGGGCACTGGAGGACACCTGTTTTCCCTGTTGCCCAGCAATGATATCTGACAGAGTATAAACCTCTGAGGACTGTAGCATCGAGGTTAAAGCATGAATAGGAGTTTGTATGTTCTTCCCATGCTTGTGTGGGTGCTCTGGTTTCCTCCCACATTATAAAAACATGCACGTTATGTTAACTGGAGACTCTAAAGTGGACCTAGGTGTGGATGTGTGGTGCTACGCTCTGGATGCCTTAGAAATTCCTTCTCAGACTAAAAGCCTTTATATACTCAACAATAACAGAACTTTGTTCCCTCTCCCAGGGCTGCAAGAACAAAATGATGTCATTTTGTTCTTGCAGCCCTGGTTTGGGAGTTCTTGCAGCTTGTTCTTAACACATCATCTGGGCAGAACTTTGTTCTTGTGTGGCATCAAACAACTATTAAGTGATTGGTCAGAAATGTGAATTTCCCAGGAGTTCTGCACTTGAGTTTCTCATGAAGTATGAAATATCCTGGCCTGTAAGAACTTTGTTCTTGTCACCTCATGAAAAGGAACAAATTTCTCTGTTCTTGCGGAGTATGTCAAGGCCTTAAGAAATAAATTAACGCTTGCATTTGGCTCCAGAGCTGCAGGTTTACCTGTGTATCTCTTTGATGTACGTAGGGATGTTGAAGAGGAGGCTGCTTCTCTCCAGCATCACTAGAATTAAATGAGCCAACAGCGTCTCATCAGCCACCTACAACACAGACACAACATTGTTTTGTTTTGAAAAATATTGTGCATCTGGGAATTAGCCTGGCAATTAATTTTGAAACAAAATTTAATCTCTTTACCATAACGACTGTATTGAAAAAAATGTGCAACAGCACCGGCACCGTCTGAGCACAGTGAATGACTCTTGGCCAGTCAGCAGCCTCAGCCAGCAGCTTGTGGAGGTCGTCCAGCCGCTCAATCGTGTCTCCTGAGGAGGAGGGAGATGCAATTTTCCGTACTGGAAATAAGGACTTTTTCATTTGCCAGCTTCTTCAGGTCTCCCAGATTTGACTCTACAGGTATAATTTCTTGAACATAAGTGTTTTTAATTTTTGTAAATGCTAGACTGGTGAAAAGACCAGTAATTAAACCACTTTTGGACAAACCAATTCTCAGCTCTACAATATCTGCAGGGTAAGTACCAACGGTGGAGATCCCCCAGAAACTGAATACCTTCCAAATGTTTTTCTGCTCTATCTGCATGAATCAAAGGAACCATGAAAACATTAAACAGCCAGATGGAGATGCAATGTCACCTTTTGTTGCAATTTCATATTTTTCTTATATAAACTTCTTCAGTTAAAGGGTAATTACTGCTCCGTTTCCCCAACTCCTGCTTGGCTTCTCTCTCAGAGCAGTGGTAGCTGTTTGATCTGCTGATTTTCATAAGAGACAAAAAGACTTGCGGGTGTGAAAAAAAAAATCTGAACCTCAAGGTGACAAACAGAACACCTGCATGACACAAATATGTTAAAATAGTTTAACATTACAGGCCAACTAAATATGTACACCAATGCTGACATTTAAAAAAATAATATTAAAAAACATCTTGTGTGACCATATTATGTTCAGTCAAAAACAAAAACTTATTCCTGGACCAATCATAGTACATGCTCAGCCTAAAGTTCTTTTTAAGGTGAGCAAGTATTTAAAAATGTAAGACCTATTGTACGCTCAAGGTCTACAAAGGGAAAAGGGGGTACAAACTCCCACA
The DNA here is from genome assembly GCA_020510985.1 of Pholidichthys leucotaenia. NCBI lineage: Eukaryota > Metazoa > Chordata > Actinopteri > Cichliformes > Pholidichthyidae > Pholidichthys > Pholidichthys leucotaenia. Next base: position 392,240,918 of record CM035838.1, on the reverse strand, counting down.
CATGCCTGTCAGAGGAGCTTCTGCATGATGTTAATGAGGGCTGCTCATTCCAGATTTCCCCTGACCCACTTCTGCTTATTGCAGGAGGCTGAAATTGCCCATGTACAGCCGTGGACAAAATTGTTGGTACCCCTCTGTTAATGAAAGAAAAACCCACAATGGTCACAGAAATAACTTGAATCTGACAAAAGTGGTAATAAATAAAAATTCTATGAAAATTTACCAATGAAAATCAGACAATGCTTTTGAATTGTGGTTCAACAGAATTGCTTTAAAAAACAAACTCATGAAACAGGCCTGGACAAAAATGATGGTACACCTAGAAAATAATGTGACCATAGGGACATGTTCAACCAAGATGTGTCCTCTAATTAACATCACAGGTGTCTACAAACTTGTAATCAGTCAGTCGGCCTATTTAAAGGGTGACAAGTAGTCACTGTGCTGGTTGGTGACATGGTGTTTACAACACTAAACATGGACCAGAGGAAGCAAAGGAGAGAGTTGTCTCAGGAGATTAGAAAGAAAATTATAGACAAGCATGTTAAAGGTAAAGGCTATAAGACCATCTCCAAGCAGCTTGATGTTCCTGTGACTACAGTTGCACATATTATTCAGAAATTTAAGATCCACGGGACTGTAGCCAACCTCCCTGGACGTGGCCGCAGGAGGAGACGGATAATACGAATGGTAACAAAAGAGCCCAGAACAACCTCTAAATACATTCATGGTGAACTCCAAGGTCAAGGTACATCAGTGTTAGATCGCACCATCCGTCACTGTTTGAGCCAAAGTGGACTTCATGGGAGACAACCAAGGAGGACACCACTGTTGAAAACAAATCATAAAAAAGCCAGACTGGAATTTGCCAGACTGCATGTTGACAAGCTACAAAGCTTCTGGGAGAATGTCCTATGGACAGACGAGACAAAACTGGAACTTTTTGGCAAGGCACATCAGCTCTATGTTCACAGACGCAAAAATGAAGCATACCAAGAAAAGAACACTGTCCCTACTGTGAAACATGGAGGAGGTTCTGTTATGTTCTGGGGCTGCTTTGCTGCATCTGGCACAAGGTGTCTTAAATCTGTGCAGGGTACAATGAAATCTCAAGACTATCAAGGTATTCTAGAGAGAAATGTGCTGTCCAGTGTCAGACAGCTTGGTCTCAGTCGCAGGTCATGGGTCTTGCAACAGGATAATGACCCAAAACACACAGCTAAAAACACCCAAGAATGGCTAAGAGCCAAACATTGGACTATTCTAAAGTGGCCTTCTATGAGCCCTGATCGAAATCCTATTGAACATCTGTGGAAGGAGCTGAAACATGCCGTCTGGAGAAGGCACCCTTCAAACCTGAGACAACTGGAGCAGTTTGCTCATGAGGAGTGGGCCAAAATACCTGCTGAGAGGTGCAGAAGTCTCATTGACAGTTACAGAAATTGTTTGATTGCAGCGATTGCCTCAAAAGGTTGTGCAACAAAATATTAAGTTAAGGGTACCATCATTTTTGTCCAGGCCTGTTTCGTGAGTTTGTTTTTTAAAATAATTCTGTTGAACCACAATTCAAAAACATTGTCTGATTTTCATTGGTTAATTTTCATAGAATTTTTATTTATTACCACTTTTGTCAGATTCAAGTTATTTCTGTGACCATTGTGGGGTTTTCTTTCATTAACAGAGGGGTACCAACAATTTTGTCCACGTGTGTATATAATAACACACATCTCTATAGGTCATGTGGTAATTTGCAGCTCTGAACTCCTATGAGTTCATTTGTACATGTTGAAGTTGTCTGCACGGTGGATTCCTCAGCTGCTCACAGCTTTCCAGTCATGTGCTCCCAAGCTCTTCTGGCTATGTACCATGAAAACCAGGAGGGCTTCTTCAACAGACTAATCATGAAAGATGAAACATGGATCCATCACTAAGATTCAGAGACTAAAGCAGAGTCGAAGCAATTACAGCATTATGACTCACCACCTGTGAAAAAAGCATGTGTCCAACCCTCGACAGGCAAGCTCATGCTCAAGGTCTTTTGGGACCAGCATGGAGTATTGATGATGGATGTCCTGACAAAGGGCACCACAATTACTGAGACTTACTACGCTTCACTGCTGCAGAAATTGCAGAAGTATAATTAGTATACAGTGTTGGGCAAGTTACTAAAAAATAGTAACTAATTACAGTTACTAGTTACTACTTTTCAAAAGCAACTGAGTTACTTTACCAACTACTGCATGATTAAAGTAACTAGTTACTTTCAAAAGTAACTTTCACATTACTTTTAAATGCATACTTTAATCATCTTGCACACATAGCAAGATAGTTCAATTAATAGATTACATTACAGGCTTATTAATGTCAGGCTGAAAACAGACCGTTTCAGACAGAGCTTTTAGAACATGTTCAGTCTGCTTTATCCTGCCTTGAGAGCTCTTTTTGTGGGAAAAATCTGAAGCAAATCAACAGATATTGCCAGTAATTTTCTCATTTTGGAGTGAGAAATTGGGTTTGTGGAGTGAGGGAGAGGGAAAAACAGTGAGAGCTGGCAACACTGCATAAAGATGTCCATGTTTATCTTACCTTTATGATTAGGGATTCATCCGATGTGCAGTGATCCACAGAAAATGTCCATTATCCACAGTCTAAGTGTCACAGACATGACAGAGACATGATCCAGTCCCTCAAATTCCTTTTGGAGATCAAAATCCATTTTTGAACAATCTTTATCCAGGTAGCAAGTAAATGTGTTTTAACTTCAGCGGCTCACAGTCTCAGCTGTCTGATGGAAAATCACTGTTTATATCACATCTTCAGTCTGTAATGACGTATCTGGTAATCAGTCGGTTTAATTTTTGCTGGGTCACAAACTGTCCAGATGCATACCGGTGCTTGAAATCCAGCCGTGGGTGCTGAGACAAGAGTATTTTCACTTTACATCCAGCCGTGGCTGTTCAGATGCCGTAGATCCACTAACATGGTACTAGTTGTTAATATAGCATAGACTAGCTTTGTCGGAGCTTCGTTGCCGTTTTCCGGCGCTTCTGAAAATTGCAACCCACCAATATGCTTTTGTCTTTAACCGCAACAAAGGGAAAATAATTGTCTATTTCCACAAAAACAAAGTAGCTTCATCTTTTCCTCCGCTCAGTAGTGAAGACTCAGACTCTTTGCAACAGGTCATGTCGAATGATGGCTCATCTCCGCTACGGTAGGTTCAGTTTATATATTCATTTATTTGGGCTAAAAATATCCATCTATATTAATAAAATGAGTAACACAGCTGATCAAATTTCAGTAACTAATGCATTACTGAATTTTTAGACAGTAATTTCGTTACACAGCATGTGACTGCAAAAGTAGTGGCGCTACAGTAACGCGTTACTTTATAGCGCATTTCTCCCAACACCGGTAGTATATGACAATTCGCTGGCATCAGTCATATACTAAAAAAATATATAATTTATTGACTTTTGAAAACTTCACCAGTCTCTGCTTTCTGAAATTAATCTTCAAATGTATGAATAAATCAGCACCAGAGCCTCTCTGTGGTTTGATCCAAAGACAGGATGGCAGCAGAGTTACCAGAAGTTATATCGGCAATAACTGTAAAATATTAGAGGTGAGGAAAAAAGATTGATTCAGTGATGGATCACGATACTTGACACTGGTGACAATGCATCAATCCATAAACGAACAGATCAATCTTTTATTTTAACAGAAAATACACACACATACTTTTGGGCCATCAGTTAATCAATGGCGTTTTCAGTCCACTAGATGGTAAATGGCGTTCACTTATACAGCGCTTTTTTTCTCTCATCTCTGGATGAGATGTCCTATCAAGTCCTATCAAGCTTGGTTGGCTTGTGGGACTCCCGAAGCAGCTGAGGTGTACCGGCAGGCCAAGCGGAGTGCAGCTCGGGTGGTTGCTGAAGCAAAAACCCGGGTATGGGAGGAGTTCGGTGAGGCCATGGAACAAGACTTTCGGTCGGCTTCAAAGAGATTCTGGCAAACTGTTCGGCGGCTCAGGAGGGGAAAGCAGCTCCCCGTCCACACTGTGTATGGTGCGGATGGGACACTGTTGACTTCAACTGGGGATATCGTCGGGCGGTGGAAGGAATACTTCGAGGATCTCCTCAATCCCACTGATACGCCTTCCACAGAGGAAGCAGGGTTTGGGGACGAGGGGGATGACTCGCCTATCACAGGGGCTGAGGTCGCCAAGGTGGTTAAAAATCTCCTTGGTGGCCGGGCCCCGGGGGTGGACGAGATTCGCCCCGAGTACCTCAAGGCCCTGGATGTTGTTGGGTTGTCATGGTTGACACGCCTCTGCAACATTGCGTGGAGGTCGGGGGCAGTGCCTTTGGCATGGCAAACCGGGGTGGTGGTTCCTCTCTTCAAAAAAGGGGACCGGAGGGTGTGCTCCAACTTTAGAGGGATCACACTCCTCAGCCTCCCTGGGAAGGTCTATGCCAAGGTATTGGAGAGGAGAGTCCGGCCGTTGGTCGAACCTCGGATTCAGGAGGAGCAATGTGGTTTTCGTCCTGGCCGTGGCACATCGGACCAGCTCTTTACCCTCTCGAGAATTCTTGAGGGTTCGTGGGAGTTTGCCCAACCAGTTTACATGTGTTTTGTGGACTTGGAGAAGGCATTTGACCGCGTCCCTCGTGGATTTTTGTGGGGGGTGCTTCGGGAGTATGGGGTATCGGGCTTGTTGTTACGAGCTATTCAGTCTCTGTACGACCGTTGTGAGAGTTTAGTTCGCATTGCCAACACTCGGTCGGAGTCATTCCCAGTGAGAGTTGGACTCCGCCAGGGCTGCCCTTTGTCACCGGTCCTGTTCATAATTTTTATGGACAGGATTTCTAGGCGCAGCCAGGGAATGGAGGGTGTCATGCTTGGTGACCACAGGATCTCATCTCTGTTGTTTGCAGATGATGTTGTCCTGTTGGCTTCATCCAGCAATGACCTACAGCTCTTGCTGGGACGGTTTGCCGCTGAGTGTGAAGCGGCTGGGATGAGAATCAGCACCTCCAAGTCCGAGTCCATGGTCCTCAGCCGGAAAAAGGTGGATTGTCCTCTCCGGGTTGGGGACAGGCTCCTGCCCCAAGTGGAGGAGTTTAAGTATCTTGGGGTCTTGTTCACGAGTGAGGGGAAAATGGAGCGAGAGATCGACAGACGGATTGGAGCAGCATCTGCAGTGATGCGGACGTTGTACCGGTCTGTTGTGGTGAAGAGGGAGCTTAGTTCTAAGGCAAAGCTGTCGATTTACCAGTCAATCTACGTTCCTACTCTCACCTATGGTCACGAGCTTTGGGTAATGACCGAAAGAACGAGATCGCGGATACAAGCGGCTGAAATGAGCTTTCTCCGTAGGATTGCTGGACTCACCCTCAGAGATAGGGTGAGGAGCTCAGTCATCCGGGAGAGACTCAGAGTAGAACCGCTGCTCCTCCACATTGAAAGGAGTCAGTTGAGGTGGTATGGGCATCTGATTAGGATGCCTCCTGGACGCCTCCCACTTGAGGTGTTTCAGGCACGTCCCACTGGGAGGAGACCCCGGGGCAGACCCAGGACTCGGTGGAGAGACTATGTCTCCCAGCTAGTCTGGGAACGCCTTGGTATCCCCTCTGAAGAGCTGGAGCAGGTGGCTGGGGAGAGGGAAGTCTGGGCTTCTCTGCTTGAACTGCTGCCTCCGCGACCCGGACCTCCGGAAAAGCGGTAGAAGATGGATGGATGGATGGATGGATGGATCTCTGGATGACCAAAGCGCTTTACAGATCCTGCTATCCACCCATTCACACACTGATGGCAGTGGAGCTCCCGTGCACCGGCGCTGGCCTGACCCACCAGGAGCAACTGGGGGTTCAGCGTCTTGCTCAAGAACGCTTCGACATGCAGACTGCAGACAGAGCGAGAATCACACCCCTGACCCTCCGATCAGTAGTCGGCCACACTACACCTGTGCCACAGCCGCCCCCAAGGCAAACACCCAGTCAAGTGAAGTCATCGCTTGTCTCTGAGATTTGCAGCCAGCTTTGAAAGTTAGGAAGCAGTTAGCTCAGTCAGCTCAAATGTTGGGCCTTTTTGGATTTTATGACAAAGGTGGAAGGAAAGACCTTGACATGACACAGGCACGGCATTAAAAAAAAAGAAAAAACACCCGGAATACGGCAGGCCACACACGTCTCAGAGCAACATTTGCAACGGCTAAGCTAAACAGACAGGAGCTTTTTCTTATGAAGCGCTTTTCAGAGACATATAGTGACAAAGCGCTGCACAATAAAATGGAATAAAAGGAAGTTGATAGATAATCATTTTAACAATACAAAACAAGTTAAAACACAAGATTAAAATCCATCCATCCATCTTCTTCCACTTAATCCTTTTCGGGTCGCGGGGGGCTGGAGCCTATCCCAGCATCTTTGGGCGAGAGGCAGGGTACACTCTGGACAGATCGCCAGTCCATCGCAGGGCCAACACAGAGAGACAGACAACTATTCACTCTCACAGTCACACCTAAGGACAATTTAGAATCCCCAGTTTTGATGGCAATTAACCTAACTTGCATGTTTTTGGCATGTGGGAGAAAACTGGAGAAATCCCGGAGTAAACCCACGCAGACACGGGGAGAACATGCAAACTCCGCACAGATCACTGATGGTCGGGGGCTGGGATCGAACCCACGATCCCCCGGCCAAGGGTGAGTTGCTGTTGGACTTACCATTAAAAAGCAGCTGAAACTCAATGGAAAGCCTCCTTAAACAAAAAAGTTTTCAGCTGCTTTTTAAAAGACTCCACAGAGTCAGATAAAGTTGCTGGAGTGGGAGTCTGTTCCAGACAGCACCGTCCACCACTCTCCCTGTGTGCAGAGACGTGTCTCCGAGTTGTCAACAGTTTTACTTTGGGACATGAGTTGAGGCTGAATAAGTTGAAAAAATTTGAGATATTTGGGATTGTGATACTTGATTATCAGAATATCGTGATTGTCGTTGAATCATGATAAGATCGAATCGTGACCCAAGAATCGCGAGTCGAATCAAATCGCAGTCCCTCTTGCGATTCCCACCCCTATAAAATATCCCACCTCAGAACCACATTTGGACTGACAGCTTTCTCTATAAAGGGTAGTCACATCTGGAACGCAATGCCAAATGAAATTAAACTAATGACAGATTTCAAAACATTCACAGTAAAGGTTAAGAACTGGCTGAAGGCAAAACAAGAATGCCCCCACACCTAAGATGTGTGATGCTAGCAAGGTCAGACTTTGAATGTGTTATCCGCTGCTTGTGTTGTGTTGGGTGGATGTGTATTAGGTTCTTATGCTGCTTGTTTATACTGTCTTTATTTGTTGTTGCTTTTTACTTGTATTTTTACTTTTTACTTGCATTTCTTCTTGAAAAGTCCAACCAGGGACAGGAGTTGCAAACTAGCTTAATGCTACATACTCTTTGTGCAGAGCATCAGACGTTCTATATGACCACTATGTTTTGCTGCACTGTCCCTGATAAATGAGTAAAAGTTTGGTTTTTTTTTTTAAACGAGAGACATGGCATACTGACCAAAGGTGTCCACCTCCTGCAAGACAACGCCACGGTTCACAGCTCGCATGTTGCCCTGACGGACGCACAGTCCTGTAGCTATGACCGCCCCTTACTCATATGACCTTGCACCATCTGACTTCCGCCTCTTTCCAGCTATGAAGTCATTCTTGAAGGCCAAGCACTTCCAATGATGAAACACTGAGGTCTCCACAGCTGCATGAAGCGATGGGAGAAGTGTGTGACCCTTGGTGGTAACGATGTAGAGAAAAACTAATTACTGTGCCGAGTTTGGTTCCTCTCAGTCCATGGGAAATGAGTCGGGGGAGATCTTTAATGAGCAGCCTTCGTATATCATTAATCTGATTTCTTGTATACATTTCCTGTGGTATGAAAGAAAACTTTTGAACTTCATATCTACAATCACACTTCAAGATAAGAGTTTTTTAAAAGGACACTTCTTATTTTCTTGCTGGCAGGTGACCAAACATCTCTTACATCTGTTCATTAAATACAAAGTAAAGTCACATTCAAACCTCAAACTATTAATTTTGTTCTGTGACTATTACCAGAGCCTGCCTCCCCTCGAAGCAGGAAAAGGAAAAGCCCACGTGAGGAAGAGTGTCGAAAAGCATCCAGACATGCGAGACTGCGGCTGCCTGGCTCAGAAATCGGCAGACATGCTGACCTGAAACATGCACGCAGATTGCTTTCACATGTCACACTCGATCAGTCTGGACGTTTGGAACATTTTTCCACTGCGTGCGCAAACCTGAGCTGCAGCACTAGCGTGGCGGACAAACAGGGCAGGTCCAGCAGAGTGTGGAGCAGCTCCACGGTAGTTCCCGGTGTAACCAGGGAGGGCAGCAGATCCACAAAGTCATCCACCACTGCTGGACTGTCCCATGCTAGAAACTAAACACACGCAGAGACAAGAATGACCACCTAAAAGCACTATACAGTACTTGTGAGTGTAAGCTTTTTAAAAGTACGCAAGTATTTGCTGATACTCACCTTCAGCAGGTTTGGGAAGAAATGTGTGTACTGGGAAACTCGAAGCTGGATGTTCTCCAGGTTCAGTCGAAGGAAGCGGAGAAGCTCGTGGGCCAGGAAAGGATCACTGAACAGCTCGGCAGGAAACCGGCCAAACACCAGCTTCCACATGCTGTCACAGTCCACTGCTGCCAGCTCACCTAAAGATTTTAATAAAGAAAAAAAATATCAAGGTGAACACAAATACAAAACAATTTAACACATGCAGGACTGTGCAATCTTGACCCAGCCCTCATTTATTTATATTTTACTTCCAAGAAGAAGTAGGAGGGACAACACTCTCCCTCCTCTCCCTTTCTCTCTCTCTTGTCCTCATCGAAAACGATGGACGGTCAATACTTCTAAGGAGACAGACATGTTTGTAATTTTTGCAATTTTTCTAAAGCGGTTTTCACAAATTTTCTTTGGCCCGTGACTGATTTTTAGATCTTCACCACTGCCTTTTTCTGGTCAAATTTGGCGCTTCTTATTTCCTTCTGTTTTGTTTAAGCTGTGATGCCGACTTTTATCCAATCAACATCAAGTCAATCCTAAACCCCACCCAACAGTTTTCATGGTCACTCTGAAGTACCTACCCCTGACCTGGTTTCAGCCGCTACCAGTTCCTGAAAACTTCCCCTTTTGGGGAGGCTGCTCTAGTGGAGACACAGACACACACACACCATGGGGGCAGTGGTGGCCTAATGGTTAGAGATGTGAATTCATGACTGGAGGGTCGCTGGATCCCACAGGATCAGATCCGAGTGGGACAGATGACACAGCAGTGTTTGCTCCACCCTCCTTAAAC